>CM060910.1:410869676-413369676 GCA_030737875.1 Allium sativum | reverse complement strand
CGCTGGTTGCCGATGACGGATATCCAATGGTCTACTATCCTTGTTGGTCGTGACCCTCCTCCACCTCGTGAGGCAACCGCCGAACTACCCTAGTGTCACTTCGTCACAGCATGTTGACTACATAGCTACATCTACAGTCAAGGCCCACCCACCTACTAGTTACTCTCAGACCCAACCTCTGCGAGTACAACATAAGACATCTGTCACCGCACATAGGACTACTAGGAGCACCTTACGTACTTCAGGAAGCCACGTGCTTCCCCTTCAAGTTCTTTTGAGCCGTCATAACAATCAAATGAATGTGTGCTCCCCTTGTGTCTTATAACACCTCGATGATCTACCCCGTTGGGTTATGCACCCTCAAACTTACGGATTAGTCCAAGCGCTTTTCTTTAATATGTTGTTAGATCCTATGTCTAAACATTCTTTTATGCGCTTGCCTTACCTCACCAGGTTCCCATTTAACTTGGTTATTCTCGTTCATATTGAATTCTTATTCCAATTTACCAAGTTTCTCTTGCTTATTAATTTCAATCATACGACTTAACCCATTTAAGTTTATTAATAAGCCAACAACATGTTATTCTCTAGATTGTGGCCCAAGGTCTGTAATCCACAATCTATTTTATATTCTAGCTTGGTTACATCATTGCAATAACATGCTTTCCTTAATACGTTATTAGGTATATCTCAATTCATATGTTTCCTAATTAGCATATCACTTACCATTTATAATTAAATATAACTTATTTATTTTACAAGTTTTCCTCATTCTCTCTCATTTAATCATAAATTTAATTTACACTGTCACTACAACTTATCGTTGTTTACTTAGCAGATTATTACACATATCTAATTCTATCATTTCTACAAGTTATGCATACCCTACAACCTGTCTCCCAATTACATAACTTTATTATTTCTACCGGTTATGTATACCACTAGGTGTCTTAACTACATAACCTTATCGGGTTAAGTTTATGGGCCTACATGTAAATATTACCCAACTCCTCATATTTACTTAACCCACTCACCGTCCAACCAATTTTACTTAACCCCATCTTTATTTTATTCATACAATCCCTATGGATTCAACTAGGTTAAGTATTCAAGATTTATTCCCATATTTTCATTTATGGTTAAAGTATGCTAGACCTCCCATATTAAACCCGTCATTTGCGGATGTTGGATATGCCGGGCAGGTCCGGGCAGACTTATTCCACAAATTGGGCTTAACCTCGTGTCCGAGCACATCTCATATTTGCGCACTTAGACCTCTCACATTAGGTTCAACATTGGTGATTGCTGGATATGTCGGTCGGAACCGGGTAGGCTTCCACCACTAATGCAACCTACCTCCTGTCATAAGTACAATTACAATTTCTAATTGTAATCCTAGGCATTCATTATTATCCAATTTACCTATTTCCTTATAGGTGTTCATACCCTTTTTCCCCATATTTAATTATATGCCCAATTCACTATTCCAATTATTGACTTTTATGCCCCTTTTTCAATTCACCTTTTAATTATGCACCATATGCACTTTTTCCCAAGTTATAAGTCAAGGCATATATATATATATATATGTTATGCAAAAACCCAAATCTACATATTTTCTAATTTATGTCCCTAGTTCATATTCACATATTTCAATACAAGTTGTGCCCAAATTCATATTAACATATATTCCAATTTACGCCCAAATCATATTTTACATAATTTATGCCAAATCATATTTTCCGATGTTCGCCTAAATTCATATTCCTGTTATACAACACGATATATGTACCCAAATACATATTTGTATATTTCCACATTTTATGCCCAAACTTATATTCATATTTTTCCAATATCAGTTATGCCACAAATTATGTCTTTCACAATCGTTCCTAATTTCTCATGTTCACATTTTTCAGCGTTAGGCCTAGGCTCGATGGTAGCCTGGCTATATAAAAGTAAAAAAAGGGAAAAGAGGGAAAAGAGGGAGAGAAGAGAATCATAATAGGCATAAAAACGAATCAATAATAAACTGACAGAAATATGCATAACTGAATAGGCATATTATGACAAGATTTAACATGGTTGCGACATGAACATATAAAAGCAGATCTAATAATTATGTCATAATAGAACTGATTAGGCACTGATTCATGATTAAATTTTTATATACATACCAAGGTTATTAATTAAATATTTAGATCTAAAAATAACTTGAACTCACGGTGAATAGATCTAAGGAAATGGATGCAAATTACTGTGAAGAACACGTTGAATTTGTTGTTGTAGCAACCGTTGAATTTGTATAATGTTTGCTAAATTGGATTTGGCAAAGATTAGTCCCTCCGATTTTTATTGCAGCAGAGCTCTGCCGTCACCGCCATTTTTAGATGAATAAAACCTAGGTTTAGGGTCGTTTATATAGGAGTAGCGGAGTAACCAAGACCTTCAGATTGAACCAGAAGCCATCAGAATCGTCCACGTCAGAGAGGCTTCCATATCCCCCGGTGGGTCGACCCCCATTCAGGTAAGTCGACCCCTAGGTCGACCTCCCTTCAGGGGTGTCGACCCCTAAGTCGACCCCCATGAGCCTGGGTCGACCCAGCCGGGTCTCGGGTCGACCTCAAACGGTCGGCCCTTCCTTGATTTATTTGCACGCCAGATTTCTGGTTTTGCTAATTTTTGAATATTTTTTGAATTTATATGTATATATATATCCCTTATATGCATACAAACTTCAAACTTTAATGACTTCTTCATACGGTGTCCGATTTACGCAAACCAGGTGTCTATCTTGACTAGAATTCCGAGACAAACGTAATAGCGTGGTCCGTTTTACTTAATTATGAATATTTAATTAATTTTTCCTTAATTCATTGTTAATAGTGTATTTCACACTAATTATTCTTTAATTCATCATCTTTAGCATCGTTAAAATTTCAGGGTGTTACATTCTCCCCTACTCAAAGGATTTCATCTCCGAAATCTCTAAGTTAAGAAGAACGTATATCCTAACATCCAACAATCATACATCCGTCTAACAATCGCAGGCATCCATTGTCCCTAAGGAATTTCTAATGCTTTTATGAACATATGCAATAGTGTGTGTATATGTCCGTAAACTAATGCAGAAGATCAGGCCGTCCACTGATTCAGTTGACCTCCTTAATGCAATGTATGTTTGTGCCATATAACCAAAATGTATGAAAATTATCCTAATACATGTAAGTTCTATATGTATGAACAATCATCCATCCAAATGCAACATCAATGTAATGATATGCCCATTTTCATCCATAGAAATTTTAAATGTACATACATCAATATGCAATATGTAAGTGATTGAGCTGATCTAGTGCCTATTGTGTGTATATGCATCCACGAGAAATCACTAGCAACCACTTGGATCCATCAAACATAACATGTCTCAAACACATGTTTACATTCATTAGTTTTCTACCTAGAGACTCGATCGATAGGAGATATTACAAGTAGTAATTTGAAGATTGGGAATCTAGTGCCTATTGTGTGTTTATGCATCTGCGGGATTTTCGAGCCCGAAAATCAACATCAAACACCATGTTGACTATTCAAGCATCGAAAACATCGGGTCATTAATAGAAAGAAATTAGAGGATGAGAAAGATAAGATAGAACTAATAGAATATAAGCATAAGAAGAACATCAGAGTCAGAGTAAACACGAATCTCGCAGCCGAATGAATAAAATATATATAACATAAATTTGAAATACAAAACTGTATTGAATATACATACCATATCAGAGTGTAATACTTATACATCACAGCGGAAATAATCTCTAAATAACTAGTGGTGAAACCTCCTAATTCAAGTTCCTCCAAGTGTATCTGTAAAAGCCTGAAACACTTGACTGCCCGTACAAATTTGGGCACCCAAGAGTTTAGGGAAAAGAAACAAAATAAACTCTGGGTCAGTCATGGTACTAGTGTGAGCAAAATCCAACCATATTGTTTAACTTTGAAAATCCTTTTGAAAGAAAGGGTAATAGTTAGACCTACCCACACATAAACATGGACGGTTTTTACCTTACTATAACCAAAACATTTTTGATATCAAAATCCAGTGATATTATAATAATGTCTAATCAAATAAATAACAAAATAGTAGAACGCTTGCATATCACGCTCTAGATACATAGTAAAAAATCAAAAAACCGCAGGGCGCTTATTGGATATTGGATTCCAACTATGACAAGGTATGGGACCACCTCCCGATCAGTGTACTCCAGAGGGGATAGACTGGGGTTCAACAAGAACATCTTGCAACCCAGCCCACACATGACCAACCACCCATTTAGCTTTAGTGTATCAAATATATTGTCACCTACGATTGTCGACCGTCCAACCGTAATCCGTAAGATACAGAATCGAAAGAAGATAAATAATGAATTTTCTTTAAATCGATGACAAATATACCCTGCTTGGGAATGAGCCACCTAGCCATGCTGCCTGCCCTATTTTTGTCATTTCCTGGTTGTGAGGCTTGAGGCAGCGTTAATCTTTTTAGAACATCTGATCACCATTCACGTTGAATGCCACATCGTCAAACCCGTCAATTCACTAATCGATTTCCAAAAATATCACGGGTATAAAAAGCTAAGAGGAACTCCTCCGCCACCAGACGTAATACCTTTAAGAGATCAATCGTACGTGATTTGTTAGGTATACCCTGTCAGACACGCGTCCATACAAGTTATCCTGGGACTGGACAACAGAAAGCACCATTCTGGAACAGAACGACCCTTGCATTTCACTCCGTCTTCAAGTGTCTTCAGCATAATCTAATTTGCAGCGCTTATTCCTATATGGGGTGGTTTTCGGATAATATATCCAACCGGTCTCTCCGTATTGACAACGATGGTCAAAGCACTTTGATAGTTGGTTATTTAACTATCAACAACATCCATTTAAATTTGCACTAAGCATCAAACAAATCACTGGCCCTTTTATTTAAAATTACTTTCCCAATTTTCTGTATCTTCCCAGATATTTTCCAAAACCCGTTTAGCCCTTCACATTTCTTGGAAAACAATTCCAGTTATTATAAACCTTTATTCTCCCATATTCCAGATACATATATGTTGTTAATATTCAAAAAAAAAACATTCTCATCCTTTCACATTTCTTATTTCCGGTATATTAGAAAATATATGTTATTTACATTGGAAAACATTTCCAATTTCCATTTTAACTACTTTATCTGCAACATTTTCTTTTTAAAACTTGGTTCACTTTGAAATGTGAACATTTATAGAAATCTGATTTCGTTTATCAAATAATTCTTTATTTAGATAATAATATCTATTATAACTTAATGTCGACCTCCTATTTGATTAAAACTCGTTTAGCCTTCCTTTAGTTCGGAAATAACAATATATATTTTTTGTTCAATATTCATTTACCATTTATTATATGATCCAGAACAATGTCGAATGACATTTTATATAAACTCAAATGTTTTTATCACATTCCCATATTTTGAAGAGTTCCCTTCAGTACGGGTAATATATATATATCATATCTCAATTATTTACTTCTACTTCCAACTTCGTATCATTCATTTACACTTCTTCGGGAAAACATAATTATTCTCTTATCACTTGGGATAAGTGAATTTCAAACTTTTCTAGGGAATATTATTATATATAATAATCATGCTTAAGCTTGGTTAACAACGTTAATTTATTGTTATAGTTTTAAAAACTTGCAATACGCTGTAATATTTCCCCTTTTATAGCTAATGCAATATGCTGTAATATTCCCCCTTTTATAACTAATGCAATACGCTGCCATATTCCCTTTTATAACTAATCTTGACGTCTCTGTATGTTACAAACTAATACTATCTCTCAATAATAGTGAAGTCGTTCAAGCTGGGGTATTCTATTTACCTCTCAGACCTTGATCGACGACGTTCTTATCTTAGGATAGATAAAAGTATGTAACTCTAACTCCTTATTACTTTAATATCCCCTAAATGTTATTTCTTATTTTATTTTGGAATATGGTTTTGTAAAACCATATCCTTACTTTGAAAGCTTGGTTGATTATGATTATTTACATTAAACATTAAATCTTTGCTTCATCTTCCTTATACAATCCCATTTGTAATTAACGTTCTACTTTGCATTTGAATCATTTTACTTAATTCAAGTAAACCTCTCATATAAAATCACTATTATCTTAAATGAATTCTATTAAAGGACAATTTCTTTAATTAAAGAATTAAATAATTAATTAACTTCATCATTGGTGAAGTAAACAGTTTACTTCATTATTAATTTAAAACAGATTAGTTTCTTACCTTACACATATTAACTAATTATATTAGTTCAATATTTAAACTCCATTAAATAAAAAGGTAATTGTTAATTGAGAAATCTTATTGATTTAAACAATTAATTTCTAAGCTATTATCACTTGATTAATTGAAGATCAATAAATCAAATAATCATTTTCTAACAAAACAGTTGATTTAATCAACTTCAAATCATCAGTTAATTTGTTATCCGATCTTAATTATTTCTTACCATCAGTTTAATATAATTGGTCTAAAACACTACTTAACCATTTGTCTTAAAATGGTTATCCCAAAATATTAGCTCACACGGTAATTATAACTTCACTTACGTATAACTCTATATAAACTATCAAAACAATCGTTTATATTTACTCTATAAAACTGACTATAGAATGTTTATAATAGATTTTCTATTATAATTTAAAACTCCGCTTCAATTATAAAAATATAATTTTTACAATTTAACTTCGTTGATTTGCTTGACGGCAAATCAACGTCTTAACAAAAAGATGGATTTATGGTTGTCTGCTGCCAATTCCTTAATCAACATTGTTTATTGATTTAGTCACACTTACGTTGCATTTCCATTCAACATAAATATCCAAACGGGTTTTTCAATGTCATTGGGTTCAAAAAGTTCATATACAATAATAATATACAGTACATATAAATATTGAGGAATCCGGTTGGATTCTTCCAACCGGTTCCTGCATCCACAAATGTTAGTCAACACAATTTACACTAATTCCATACTAGGGAATATCTTAATCGATGGAATCTGTATCCAACCAATGATGTGTACATATGCAACGATGTATATCATTCAACCAATTCAATCGTAATCTACCTAAACGACCATCACATAGAATTCAACCAATATTAAAATATA
Organism: Allium sativum; assembly: GCA_030737875.1. Lineage (NCBI taxonomy): Eukaryota > Viridiplantae > Streptophyta > Magnoliopsida > Asparagales > Amaryllidaceae > Allium > Allium sativum. The sequence continues at coordinate 413,362,447 of CM060910.1, read as the reverse complement.
ATTATAATATTTTAAAATAGATCAGAGTTAGTGAATTTACCCACCTTAGCACGTTAACCGATAAATGATGATTTGCATCAGTTGATTTTACCGGGCGCTTTAATTTCGTCTAAAATTGTACCATTCTTCAAATCATTCCAAACCGGCTTCATTGCGCTGCCAGCTTCCGTGCGATTCCAGAATTGATCAATTCCTCCTACCATTTCTGTTTACTTCTTTTCATTTTGAAAAGCCCATTTCCAGTCCTCTCATTGTCCACGTTTCTCCAGCATTGGGCTTCACATCTTAACACTGTTCGCTCCTGAGTCTCCATGCCCCTTCTTAAAAACATACACATTGAAAATGACCCACCCAGTTCTCCCTCAACCAGTCAAGTGATCGCACTGCTCCTTATTTTTCCACACTGAAGGTTCACGCCTTATTTCCATGCAATAATGTCCAAAACCCTTCCCCACATTCCCTTTACTGATTTCCGAAAACATACCCCATATTTCAAACTAGCTATCACCGAAAAGTATGCCCTTTATTCAAGCCTTCCTTTTTCTACCGCCCTGCATTCACTCTTGTCCTCCATGAAAATTGTTGTTTCTCCCCATGAACGCACCTATACTACCCCATTATACATTATATTCTTCCTTCCCTTCAAGATTGCCAACACTACACCATCTCCGACTCCCGTGCACCTTCCCACCACTAGTCTAAACTCACCTCGCTTCCTCTATTTAACACACGCTGCTCCGTATACATACACAACAACCATGTTTGCATACCAACTTTCTTCTTTCCTTTTCTTATTAAAAAAAAACGTTTTCACTTCATACCCTCAGTTTCAAACCCACGTAAGGCCATATCTTCCACTATCAAAACCGCTACACTCTCCTGCCAAAATGGAGAACCTGCATGCCCTACGCACTATGCAACTTCATCCCAGTCCTACACTTCTTTCCTTCATTTAAGCATGCACCCCTTTTCACTTCACGTCTTTCGAAATACCAGCCACTCCTTCATTTCCATGCGCAATATCTATATCTCCCCTGATCGTCATGCTTCACGGCACATGCATACAGTTTCAGACCGGCTTACACTCATGCCATCTGCCATCATTATCTCGAGCTCAACCTTCTCCTTTACACCATGTCAAGCTCACATACCCACCTTCTGGAACCGGGGTCAGCTGCTACTTAACGTAGCGTATATATTTGTTTTTTTTGTGAAGAAGAACAAAGATTAAGAGTTGGAATTTCTTTGAATGATCTGTTCTTGTCTTGTTCCGGGTTTTCCAATTTTGAATAAATGAAGAATAAGCGAGTATATATATATATATATATATATATATATATATATGTAAAAATGGGTTGCTTGATGTCCACGGAATAGGCATATAGGTGACAACGTTTTTCTTAGGTTGTTTGGATTTCCAATGTGGTCTGGGTATAGCATAGGATATGGATGCTTGTTTAACTTTGGCATGAAGAAATGTGAAATATTGGTTTTCGCAGCATGTAGGTTAGGTATAGTATTAGCTTAGACTAGGTTAAATTTCAATGCAGGAATGGACATAACTTTACATCTTAGGTCAGTTCCACGTACAAATAGGTTTTGAAAAATATCTCGGGGCATTTAATTACGGTATAGGGATATGAGGAGGTATACTGTTTGATGTTCCTGTAGTCGATTAGCAGGTAGGAGGATTCATTTGGTGAAAGCTCATGCATTTCAACTTATAGCTATATAATCCATTAAATACATGATGGAAACTGTCAAATTTCAAGTATTTCTGTCCTATACAGTGCCGCGTAGAATTAAAGACCGTGGTATAGAAACCATACAATTAAAAGCAGTGGACATGTTAAAGGGGAGCAGTGCATATATAGAGATTTTTATTTGTTGAATTACACCCCATTATATAAAATTCAGCTTATTTATGGACCTTTATAGACAAAAATAAAAATACGGTCATGTCCAATGAGGTGCCACGATCCCAAAAATATAATAATGTCGGTAGGTTAACTTATATTGTGAAACCCCACAATGCTAATATAAGGTGCAAAATACTCCAAATAAAAAGTAGCTTATTTTACGAATTTAAAATTATAGTAAATTTCTAAAAATTAAATTATAACTACGTCTCAAAAGTCTTGTCCAAATTCGAAAACGATATTTAAATATATTTAAATAACCGTTATGGCAATAAACGATTATGTCGCTGTTTTTCTGAATATTTAATTTGGACATAACTTACAATATATAATCTAAAATTTCGATTTCTCACTTCCATTAGAGAAATATAGTTCAATGGGTTCGAATGTCTCTTGTTTCGAAGAAATCCGATTTATAACGAATCATGTACACTCAGTTGAAGTTCAGAACGTTAAATTACGAACTGCCGTGACATTATGGGCTCGTTTTAAATTATATTATAAATTATATATATATATATATATATATATTCAACTTTGTTTTCAATAAACGAAATAAATCCATTTAAATTCCAATTCAATATTTTAATAAAATAAAATATATTAAATATCATACCACTAAAAATACGGGACGTTACATTAAGAACATTTTCTCGAAAAGGAAAGGATATGAAGCGTGAATCCTGTCTTAAGCCTCCCAAGTAGCGTTCTCGCGGTCCTCTCCCCATTGCGCTTTTACTAGCTTCACTTCTTTGCACAATTTATTAACCTCCGATCCGAGTATGCAAATCGGAACTCATCCCATTGTGGCTTCCTTCTCTACTTTTAATTTCTCTCGCAAGTTTGGCTTCACTACCTCGAACTATATATACTTTATCGCCTCTTGAATGAATAGTTGTCTTAGAATGACGGGCTTCCTCAAGGACTGTCTTCAATAGGTTTCCCATTCCGATATAGTTTACCTATCAAACCTCTTCTCAAATAGCTCCCCTTCTTGCTTACAAAGTTCCCTCTTTTCTTTTAGGAGTCTTATGTCGCACAGAAAATGCAACTGGCATTGCATTGTCTACCAAGTGTATGCAGAAACCAATCTCCTGTCTCGGGGGTAAACCCCGAACCTCATCAAACGTCAGGATACTCACAACTATTGATACATATCGCAAAACATCGATAGATATATCAAAAGATTTTAGGAGACTAAGCATGACAGACCCTTTTGGGGTCATAAGAAATCTCGAGAGTCTTTCTATGGCAAGTCAGAAGTCTAACAAATCTCCTCTCACAATCTAGAATGGCTCAATATATGTAGTTAACCAATCCATCCAAGAATCAAACCGTATCTCCTGAGATTAAGAACATATGCGTCACAACCAAACTCGACGCCTAACACAAAGATTCTCAAACCCCGACAAATCTTCGATAAATGAGTCGTACCTCCAATGGGGTTTGAGACAATAATGGGATCCAAAAACATACTAGTATCTAGGTGCAGAGACCCAACTAAAGGATCATATGTAAAAGAATGTGAAGCGCCAGAAAAAGAAACCTAACTGGATGATCAGAACTAGAAATCAATCCTTCGACGGAAACTTTCCTACCCCTATCTTGTCCACCAGCTATGATAACATTAGCTTGCCCCCTAGAAGTTGCCTTCTGGCCTTGTCCTCATCTCTTTGGGTACTCCGTAATAAGGTGTCCCACTTTACCAAAGTGGTAACACCTTTCCTCTTTCTGCAATCCTTTTTCAGATGACCCATCGTTCCGAAGTTATGGTATTTCCCCGTTTCTTCTTTCATCTGTATTTCCTTCTTAAGCCATCATTTTCTTCCATCTTTGGGTTGTACTCCTTAGCCCCAACTCGCTTATTCTCCTTTTTCCACATGCTAACTAGTCACTTGAAAGCTGCCTCCATCGCACAATTCTTACGAGGTTTGAAAGAAAATAAGCCGCAGGTGAAACTACTATAGCTACAGATGGAGGTTGGGCACTTCTTTGCCCTTCGACATGCACCATAGTTTTGACGTGCCTATGGAACCATGCTGAAATAGGGATACCCTTTCGGGAAGAAACAGTTCCCCGAACAAAAAGGAAAAAGAATCAAGCGGAGAATCAAAAAGATATTTATGGCTTTGGGAAATATGCTTTTCAAAAACAGACTTTTTATTTTAAAATACTTTGTTTTTGAGACCTTTTTGAAAACCATTTTCAAAATATTTTATTCGATCTTATAAACATATGCTCTGATACCAAATGTGAGACCCCACGTCCGTTAATGTCACCCTATAAAGAATGCATAAAGTTTCGTGAAGCGTTATTGATAAATAAGAACATAATATCATAAGACAGACATGTAAAATAGCAGCGGAAATATAAACTTTATTTAAATCAAAACATCATGGTCCCAAATATTGAGTTTACTTCATAAGTTTGAAGTAACTAATTACATAAATAATCTTTCTTGCCAAAAATATCAGAGTACTAAAGCATAAACCCGTATTTCCCATGTGTAGCCATAAGAGAGTTGACCAGAAGTCAAAGTGATACATCTATATCCAAAATCCAAGCTAAGCTGAAAGAATCCAAATCAAAATTAAGCACTTCCACCCTGAGAACCTGGGGGAGGGGGGATGGAAGAGAGAGAAGAGGAAACAAAAAGGGTTAGGCATAAAGTCTGGCGAGTCCAGTTACTTTTAAATATAAATAAATAAAAGTATCATGACAGGTATATAAAACTTGAAAAACAAGATAACATTAACAATAACAAGTGTGAACTGAGCAAGATAAGATGAACATGATATATTATGCTTCCTAAATACATTTCGCTGCACCGCACCGATACTAGTATATCAGAAATAAAATGATCCCTACCAATACTGTTCCATTACATTTTCTTAATTACTGGGTTATTACGGTTAGTAGAACTCAAGATTTATCCGTGCGTTATACCCATTTAATTTCCCATGGATTCACCTAATACAATATATGTAGCTATCTTTCAATATTGAGACACACCCCATGGTACCCCACTCGCACGGTCTCCACCGTAATGAATGCAGTCCCTCGTCCTATGCCAGAGTGATGTACGGATCTCTATATAACAATGTTACATTCCGCATATATATGTTATTACTATGCTACGTAAGCGTACGGACTGCCACCATCGATTGAATCAGATTCCATATCAGAATAATGCCTCTAGTCTACGATACACCATCCAGAGAAGATATGCATGTATCTAGAGTGTCCCACATATGTATTGTAATTGTAGCTCTATGCCTCAATCGCACGTCCTCTAATGTGCACCGAGTTCCGTGGTAGGGCTAAACAAGAAACACGAAACTCGGTTGGGAGCTCTTCCATACCTGTACAGGCCGCCTTTAAGAGCCTCCAAATACAGATATTCCTAGGGTCTATTTTCCATGGTGGTTATGGCCCCACCTTGGCCCCTCCCGCAACTAGTAAAGACTACAAGAGCTGAGCGACCGCCCCTAATACAACCAATCTAAACATCCATGTGGCGTACCCTCAACCCCGTAACTCGATAGTGAAAGGTGAAATGATATCTTGGGTTTAGCTATTGTCTTTTCGCATCACGCTGGCCGCCGATGACGGATATCCAACTGTCTACTATCCTTGTTGGTCGTGACCCTCCGCTTCCTCGTGAGGCAACCTCTGAACTACCCTAGTGTCACTTCGTCATAGCATTCTAATTGCATAGCTACATCTGCAGTCAAGGCCCACCCACCTAGTAGTTACGCCCAGACCCAACCTCTGCGAGTACAACCTAAGGCATCTGTCACTGCACAGAGGACTACTGGGAGCACCTTACGTACTTCAGGAAGCTGCGTGCTTCCCCTTCAAGTTCTTTGGAGCCGTCATAACAATCAAATGAATGTGCGCTCCCCTCGTATCTTATAACATCTCGATGATCTACCCCGTTGGGTTATTCACCCTAAAACATACGGACCGGTCTAAGAGCCTTTCTTTAATATGTTGTTAGACCCAATGCCTGAACATTCTTTTACGCACTTGCCTTATCTCACTAGGTTCCCATTTAACTTGGTTATTCCCATTCATATTGAATTCTGATTCCAATTTACCAAGTTTCTCTTACTTATTAATTTCAATCATATAACTTAATCCATTTAAGTTTATTAATAAGCCCACAACATGTTATTCTCTAGATTGTGGCCTAAGGTCTGTAGTCCGCAATCTGTTTTATATTCTTGCTTCGTTACATCATTACAATAACATGCTTTCCTTAATACGTTATTAAGTATATCTCAATTCACATGTTTCCTAATTAATATGTCACTTAACATTTATGATTAAATATAACTTATTTATTTTACAAGGTTTCCTCATTCTTTCTCATTTAATTATAAATTCAGTTTACAATGTCACTACAATTTATCGCTGTTTACTTAGCAGATTATTATGCATATCTAATTCTATCATTTCTACAAGTTATGCTTACCCTACAAGGTGTCTCCCAATTACATAACTTTATTATTTCTACCAGTTATGTATATCACTAGGTATCTTAATTACATAACCTTATCGGGTTAAGTTTATGGGCCTATATGTAAATATTACCCACCCCCTCAGATTTACTTAACCTACCCACCATTCAATCAATTTTACTTAACCCCATCTTTATTTTATTCATAAAATCCCTATGGATTCAACTAGGTTAAGTATTCAAGATTTATTACCATATTTTCATTTATGGTTACAGTATGCTAGACCGCCCACATTAAACCTATCATTTGTCGATGCTGCATATTCCGGGCAAATCCGGGAAGACTTATTCCACAAATTGGGCTTAACCTCGTGTCTGAGCATATCTCATATTTGCGCACTTAGACCTCTCACATTAGGTTAAACATTAGTGATTACTGGATATGTCGGTCGGGTCCGGGCAGACTTCCACCACTAATGCAACCTAACCTCGTGTCATAAGTATAGTTACAATTTCTAATTGTAATCCTAGGCATTCATAATTATCCAATTTTACCTATTTCCTTATATGTGTCCATACCCTTTTTCCCCATATTTAATTATATGCCCAGTTCACTATTCCAATTATAGACTTTTACGCCCTTTTTTCAATTCACCTTTTAATTATGCACCATATGCTCTTTTTCCCAAGTTATAAATCAAGGCATATACATACATACATACATATGTATATGTTATGCACAAACCCAAATCTACATATTTTCCAATTTATGTCCCTAGTTCATATTCACATATTTCAATACTAGTTGTGCCCAAATTCATATTAACATATATTCCAATTTACGCCCAAATCATATGTTACATAATTTATGCCAAATCATATTTTCCGATGTTTGCCTAAATTCATTTTCATGTTATACAACATGATATATGTCCCCAAATCCATATTTGTATATTTCCACATTTTATGCCCAAACTTATATTCATATTTTTCCAATATCAATTATGCCCCAATTATGTCTGTCCCAATCGTTCCCAATTTCTCACGTTCGCATTTTTCAGCGTTAGTCCTAGGCTCGAAGGTAGCGTGGCTATATAAAAATAAAAAAGGGAAAAGAGGGAGTGAAGAGAATCAGAACAGGCATAATAACGAATTAATAATAAACTGAAAGAAATAGGCATAACTGAATAGGCATATTATGACAAGATTTAACATGGTAGCGGCATGAACATATAAAAGCAGATCTGATAATTATGTCATAACAGAACTGATTAGGCACTGATTGAAGATCCAATTTTTATATACATACCATGGTTACTAATTAAATATTTAGTTCTAAAAATAACTTGAACATAGTGAATAGATCTAAGGAAATGGATCCATATTACTGCGAAGAACACGTTGAATTTGTTGTTGTAGCAACCGTTGAATTTGTACAATGTTTTCCAAATTAGATTTAGTGAAGATTAGGCCCTCCAATTTTTGTTGCAGTAGAGCTCCGCCGTCACCGCCATTTTGAGATGAATAAAACCTAGCTTTAGGGTCCTTTATATAGGAGTAGCGGAGCAACTAAGACCTTCAGATTTGGCCAGAAGCCATCAGAATCGTCCACGTCAAAAGCTTTCAGATCCCCAGGTGGGTCGACCCCCTTCTGGTGGGTCGACCGCTAGGTCGACCCCCCTTCAAGGGTGTCTACACCTAGGTCGACCCCCATGAGCCCCTGTCGACCTAGCCGGGTCTCGAGTCGACCTCAAATGATCGGCCCTTCCTTGATTTGCGCACCGGATTTCTGGTTTTGCTGATTTTTGAATTTATATGTATATATATCTCCCTTATATGCATACAAACGTCAAAGCTTAATAACTTCTTCATACAGTGTCCGATTTATGCAAACCAGGTGTCCATCTTGACCAGAATTCCGAGACGGACGCAATGACATGGTTTGTTTTACTTAATTTTGAACATTCTATTAAGTTTTCCTTAATTCATTGTTAATAGTGTATTTCACACTAATTATTCTTTAATTTGTCATCTTTAGCATCGTTAAAATTTCGTGGTGTTACATTTCGTGCATAAACAACCATATGCGAGCTCCGTTCACGATGAAACTTGAAATCCTACAATAACTTAATAATCCAGACACGATGGAACTAGTTTCGTAGAATTCCGAGACTTTTTGAAAAATGCCTATTTTAATTTCAAAACGTAAATCGATACGCGTTTGTATCGTGCACAATAACATCATAACTCCAATTGACCTGAAACTGCAAGTCTTACAATAATTAACTACTATGGATATATAAAATTGGTTTTGTTGAAATCCGAGGTCGTTTGAAAATAGGCTATTCTTAAGTGTTAAATTAAATTGATAAATTATAAGTCGATTTCAAAATAATCAAATCTATTGATAATAAATTATTATCATCATATATAGTCAAATAGAATTTATATAGCTTCAAAATAAACTAATTTGGGTTTTAAACTCAACATTATTTAATTCCAAGTTAAATCGATATCCAATTTATTAAAATCCTTTCATTTTATTTAATAAATCGCAATAGTTCATAAATGATTATTCCATGATTTTTCTAAAATTTATTTTGACATAACTCAAAATTTACAATATGAAATATCGTTTTTTCTCTTCTATTAAATACTATAATCCAACAGATCAGGAAGATTCTTATTTCAAAGAATTCCAACTTATATTGAATCCTGCACATTGATTTAAAGTTTAAAACGTAAAATTACGAACTAACGCGACGTAGCAAACTCTTTTTAATTCATTTAAATTTATATGTCCAAACTACATTTGATTAATAAATTCCTTATTATAAATCAAAATCTGAACTTAATTGGTTTTTAATAAATCATCCAGTTCGTGCTATCTCTCAAATCCGATTTATTCTTAATTATTCCATAATTAAATTTAATATTTTACTATTCAAATTAAATTATGTTAGAAATCGTAAAATTTGAATTATTTAAATTTCCAAATCAACATTTGAAACCAATTTTAAATGTTCAAACTTAATGACTAAATATCTGGGTTGTTGCATTCCTCCCCCTTAAAAGAATTTCATCCTCGAAATGTAAGGAAGGAAAAATGCTTCAAACTCAATGACTTTTCACAAATCCACTTAGTTAAAAATCTTTCATTACACTTTTTGAACTTTTAGTTCCAACCAATCCAATTAGTTTCAATCAAAACACCAATTCATTTCTGTTAACAAAATTTGTCAAAAAGTTCGAAAATTTTCTAACACCTAAAATCTTCGAAAAATTTCGTTAGTTTCCCCTGTATGGAGGGACTTTCACAATATGTCAAGAAAGATAAATATGTATACATCGACCCACATGGTCGAAAAACCCAGTTCATATAACAAATTTTGTATTTTTGCATAGGCATACCTTATATAAGCATTATTAAGCGAACTCACTATATGTTTATGCAATTTGCGCAACCAAAACCAAACCAATGGCTCTATGTACCTGTACTTACTTAATTTAAATAGGTGAGTCTCAATATATGAAGCATTAACAACATTCATTCATTTCGATCGATTCTATATACCATTTCATTTAGTTTTGAATGATTACTAATCGATATCCTTACATTCAATCCATATTCTACACACAAAACATTCACATTCATCCAAATTGATTCTAAATCATTTTATTCATTTTTAATTTTAAGCTATGCAATTTAATTTCTTTAAAATCCTTTTGTTTAATTTAATTAAACTTAAGTTAAATTTTAATCCATTCAATTTACTTTTATTATTTCAATCTAATTAACTTGCACACATTCACTATAAGAATGGTAGCTATCTACAATAGCAAAAGACAACGTTTTGGGTGGAATGTTGTTTTAGGTGTTGGGGAAAACATAGAAATAAAAACGTTGTTTACCTCAACCTTAGCAAACGGGAAAAGGCGGGATCCCAAATAATTTTGGAGGCTGCGTGCTTTCTATACTTCCACTTCCAACGCATCTTTTTTTCCTCTCCACCCAAAAAAAAAAAGAAAAGTAAAACAAAAAAAATAAAACAACGGATGTTGAATCTTCCTTCAATCTCATTTACTTCTTCGGGTCAAGAGAAAATTATTGCATTTGCAAGAAGCTGAAAGGGTTCTTAAACCTAGGTCTTCTAATCAACAATCAAGGTGAGTAATTTGATGAATTCAATCTTCAATTTTTACGCAAACTTGAACTATAATTTCGATTGTTAGTGTCTAACCCTAAATCATTTGTTATTATTTTTGATAGTTTACATTAGGTCGTTGTTAATTCAACCTTGATTTCGTTTGTAGCTTACCCACAGTGTTCTCCTTTGGGTCCATTTCTTACATATGTCGCCATCCATCTTTTGCATGATCGAGATTGGTTCGCCCCAACTATTTTATGTGAGCTTATTGAATCTTGTAATGACCCAAACTTCCCCTTACGGGAAAGCTCAGGTTTCTTTGAGAATAGGACTCATCAGAACACAAGCAATAGAACATTTCATTGCTATTACAACAATTTACTTCATAGTACAAGAATATATCAGAGTATGAATAAATAATATACATCGAAAAATATCAGAGATTTAAATTACAATGCACCGAAAAATAATACATAAGAATAATGCTTAGCGGAAGACATCAACTACAACTACTGAAAGAAATACACGAATCTAGGATCCTATGGAAAGAAATATCGGCAAAAATCAAAACACTAGCTACCCATGTAGAAAATATGGGCACTGTAACATCCCATATTTTTAATGGCTGAATAATTAATTTATTTAATTAGTAAATATCCATTTGGCAATATCGATAACTTGAATTAAATTATATTGAATATTTAACTAATAAATAATTAAATAATATATTTGATTTTCGAAATAGTCGGAAATAACTGAATTCACAATATTCTGTGAGTTGGATAATATAAGGGATTTAATCCAAGTTTGAATTTGATTTTTATTAACGAATTTATCTATAATAACGAATTTGAACATATAGTTTATAATGTAATTATAATCGAGCTCATAATGGCACCGTAGTTCATAATATGGAGTTTTGACCTTCAATTGAATATACAGAATCCGTTTTAAGTCGGATTTCTATGAAACAAAAAACGTTTGAATCTATATCTTTCTAATGGAAGAGAAAAATCGAGGTTTTGTCATGTAGATTGCGAGTTATGTCCAAATCAAATTTTCAAATAGTCGCTATGGAATTCGTTTATAATTTATAATGATTTATTTATATTATAAAAGGATTTTTAACACAAATGGAATATTGATTTAACTTGGATTTGAAAATATCGAGCTATAAATCCAAGCGTGTTTATTTTATAGTTGTATGATATTCTATGTGAATATATACGATAATATTAATTTATTAATGTTAAATTAAAATGTTTTTAAATAAATTAATATTTAAATTGGTTTATTTAGAGTCTTAAAAATAGTTATTTTTTCAAACAACCTCTGTTTTCGACAAAACTAATTTTGTCGGTTCCGGAATATTAGATTATTGCTAGATTCCAATTTTCGTGATTTTTGAAGTCATTATGTGGCCATATGGGATTTTAATGTGAAAAACAGTCAATAATTTGACTTTAAAAAAATATGTTGTGTGAGAAAATGGATTCGGAATTTGACGAAACAAATTTCGTTGGGTCCGTAATGTCAATATATAGGTGTGTGTTCATTTTGGTCCGAATTGGATATCGTGTGTGTGGTTATACGAGTTTTTAAATAACAAATATAGGTAACTGTTCAATAAACAGAATAAAGAGTTTGAATAAAAAAATATTTTGACTGTTCTATAAATACCATCTATCTTACCTAAACCCTAAAACACCTCCCATGGTCAACAGAAAAACTGTCGTCATATTTTGTTCTTCAGCAAAACATAATTCGAGGGTTTAAAAATAGATTTAAAATCATAAAAAAATCTACAAATATCTAAACTAATATATTTGAATTCCTACATGGTTTTCCTTCAAGTCTATGTGTATCTCGAAGTAGTCGATCATCCCTGGAGTAGTTGACTTCATTCCAACGGGCGAGTAGGTTGAGTATTTGTAAATTTGAAGCTTTTATACATGTTTTCGCCTTGCTTTTGAGATCGTAGCATCTTGTAGCACTAGCGTGACAATTTTGGGAGGATTCTGTGAAATTTTCTGTCGAGTGTTTCACTGTAGCGAGCTCCTGGAGAGGGCTATCGCGATTTACTATAGAGCTTCGAGTTGTATGAAATTGGTATTATATGGAAGAGGTCTTGATGGAGAACACAGTGGTATATTTTGTTTGAATTAAAAGGGAGTATGGAAGGAGAACGAGGCGCTCAAAGGGTAGAGAATGGCAGTAATATTAACAGGGTGCCGCAGTTTTTGTATTACATGAAGATGAGGACCGAACTGGAAGAAGATGGTATGACGAGAAGGAGATTTTGGAGCGGAGTGTTTTGGAGTTTTTGGATTGAATTTTTGTTGAGTGATGAAGGAGTAAGGATCGAAGAAGATACGACCATGGTTTGGAAATACACAGAGGTTTGGTTTCTTGGATGAGGAGGCAGAGTTTAAGGAGGCGGGTCTGGGCTTTTTAGAATGAGGGTGGGCCGATTTGTTTTATGAAATTCCGAACGTTCAGATTCGTTAGGATCGTATGGACGGGAGCTAAACTATGGAACTGATTCGGAGTGAGTTGGAGCTTTTTACATATAGCTAAATAAATTGCCTGATCTGAATCAATGATGGTTATCGTTATTTAACGATTAACCACCAATGTGAGTAAAACTCACTAACTCTACCAGTTTATATTTTTATAACGTACTTTTAGAATTGATAAATGATGTTTGATCACTGTGTGTTGATTGTTCGGATGAACTGCAAATTGATTGGTTGTAATTATAAATCTAGTAATATATATATATATATAAATATATATCGTTAATCAAATATTGATTCTGTTTATCGGAATATTTCATATTGAAATGAAATTGATGTTATTTATATTGTTTAACATCGTTATGCAGGGAAAACAGGTTGGAGGGATCCAACTGGATTCCTCAATATTTATAATACTGTTTTCCATATATTATGATATATGATGTGATATATAATCTGTGATTGATTATGATGGCATTGGCCTTGTTATTTGGTATTTTAAATACCATAAGTAATACTGGAATGTAAAAAGGGAAATTTCAAAGTGTATATTGAAATAAAAATATTTATATTAAATTAAAGGATTTTATAAAAAGGAATTTGTGAAGTGGATATTGAATTATAGAATTTTATAAAATTAAATGGATTTTTATAAAGGAAGATATTTGAAAATTAAATAAGAGACTTCTGTATAAAGTTAACAATAATTATATGGATGCTGAAAGGCCGATTTTGGTTAAAATACTTAATGGAAGTAATAAGAAGTAAATATATAACTTTATGGAATAAAGATAATATTTGGGAAATAAATAGAATTATAAAAGGAAATATTTGGGAAATAAGTAGAATTATAAAAGGAAATATTTGGGAAATAAATAGAACTATAAAAGGAAATATTTGTGAAATCAATAGAATTATAAAAGGAAATTAGCAAGATATAAAAGAACTCCGAGAAGATGGATATATAGTAGATTGTAAATAGAAATCTGTTTTAACAGATAAATTGGGAAGATTAATTTATAAATAATGTTTTATAAATTAAGTAAAATATTTATCATTGGATAAATTGAATATATATGTCTGAATTTATATAGAGAAGCAAAAATTGGTTTTAACACCGATATTTGAGATTGAAGGTGACCGTATCAATTATAAAGGGAATTAATTGAGATTTAAGAGTTAGAAGTAAAAAGGAGATTTCGTATGAATAATTATACAATTGGAATTTTTAAATGGGATATTATTTTAAAATGCGAAATCAAACTGAATGGATTATATAAAAGAAATATTATTCACATTCGATGTGAATAACGGATTCATGTAAATATTTTGCAAATAAAACATTTATAAAGGAAATTGGATTCTTGAAATAGAAATTTAAATGAGATAGGAAATTACATTAAAATATAATAGTGGATTCTATTTGGGGAAAAAGGATTAGTTTTGTATTTATAAAATGACTCGATAAATAGAAATTGAAATCAAGTTTGGATTTGATAAAACGAGTCCAGTTTTCTGTAAAGGAATAATATTCACGTTTTAAAGTGAATAATGATTTATGAGCAAACGTTTTGCAGAATTAAAATAGTTATAAATGGAAATTAGTAACTGTCGAAAAGTACTAAATTCAAAAATGAATTTAGAAATTGAGTTGACCTAAAATGGGAGAATATTCTGGTGTTCGTAACGTTCATCGAATATAGTTTATTCAAAAAGGGAGTAATCAAATGTAGCTTATTCGAAAGAGAGTTAATCGAATATAGCTTATTGGAAAAGAGTTATCGAATATAGTTTATTCAATAGAGAGTTAATCGAATATAGTTTATCGAAAAAGAGTTATCGAATATAGTTAATACAAAAGAGAGAGTTATTGAATCTAGTTTATTTGAAAGAGAGTTATCGAATTGAGATTATTCGATAGAGAATTATACATTGGGATTCGACAATACCGAATGTAGGAAAGTATTGTTTACTTTCCAGTCATTAAATCAGGATCTATTTATTTAATAAGCTAACTAATTATTATTTATTCAAATTAATGAATAAAAGTTATGTTTTGAAGTTAGATATTTCGAAAGTAGGAATTATAACGTGATCGTTATAACTAATGTTTTTCATAAAAGAACTGAATTTGTAAATTGAATTCGAGAGTTGTGTAAGAAATGATTTGATAAGCAGCTAAGAAATAGAGTTAAGAAAATTAGAAACCGACTGGAGATTAGTTATGTTGAACTGCTTTCTAGGTATTGATCCGATGTTGGTTTCGGCCTCCGAGGTTGATATTCAGGGAATTATTCTCTTACTAGTTTACAGTTAGAGACTGATAGATGTGGAGGAGTAATGATGCGTAAAGAAGAAATGGAAACATTTACCAATGTTAGTAACGTACATTTTCTAAATTTAGAAATTAAGGATTTATGAATATATGGAAATGGGAAATGGGCAAAATATTTAAATTAATGATAAATTAATTTAAAGGGAAAAATGTTGATTGATGGTTGATCGATAAAATTTCTAGTTGGAAAGAAGATCGTTGTTTGTATGGTTGTTTTCCTTTGATAGTTAAATAACCGACTATCAAAGTTTTGACCATTTTTTCGTTGTTAATACGGAGAGTCTGGGATCAGATTTATTATTTGGAAACCACTTCGTATTGGCATTAGCGTTGCGAATCAAATATGATGAAGACAATTGAAGACAGAGTTTAAACAAGGGCTAATCTAGCAAATCCTATGTAGGAATTGCCTAAGATGGGTTTACAGAATAGTACCTTCAGTTTGTTTAGTCCCAGGACAACCTGTATGGAAGAATGTTTGATAAAGTATATTTAATAGATCGTGTAAGTTAATCTCTTCAAATGTATTTACGTTTGGTGGCGGAGGAATTCGTTTCTCTTAGATGTATACCCGTGGTATTTTTGGAGAAATCAATTTGTGATTTGGCGGGTAAGACGTTGTGACATTCAAAGTAAATAAATGTGTGATCAATGTGTTATGACCTCAAACCTAGTAACCAGAAAATAGTATAAAATCGGGTAGGTCGAACGGCTAAGTGGGTAGCTCCCAGTTAGGGTGTATTGTCACCTGATTAAGAGAAATTCTATTTACTTCTTTAAACTATTTCGATGCTGTCCTTTTCGGGAAACGGTTGCTGATCCCAACCGTTGTTGATAATACATTCGGTCCACTCAAGCGAAATGAGTGACCGGTCATGTTTAGCCTGGGTTACTAGATGTTCTTGTTGAACCTGGTGTATTCCTCTCTAGAGATACACTGTCGGAAGGTGGTCCATGCCTTGCCAGTTGGAATCCATTACCCAATAAGAGCCTGAAGTTTTTGATTTTATATTATATATGCGGAACGTGAGATTAAAGAGTTCCACTAGATTGTTGATTATTTGATTTAGACATTATTACGATATTAGAAGAAATTTGATATAAAGAATATTTTGGTTTGTCGTAAGGTAGAAACCATCTGTGTTTATGTGTGGATTGATTTTATGAATATTGTTTCTTTTAAAAGGATTTTAAAAGTTAAACAAATGGTTGGAGTTTACTCATACAAGTCACATGACTGACCCAGAGTTTATTTTGTTTTGTTTTCCTTAAACTCTTGGGTGTCCAATTTTGTACGGGCAGTCAAGCAGTTAGGATTTTACAGATACTTAGAGAGCTGGAGTAGGAGGCTTCAGGATTATATAGCTATTATTTATTTCAGCTGTGATATTATGTGTTATACTTTGAAATGGTTTGTATATACAGTTATAAGTTTTATATTTCAAATACTATGTTATATAATATATTTTATTCGTTCCGCTATGAGATTCGTGTTACTCTAATGCCGTTGTTATGTTCTTCTCCTTCGTTTATTCTAATTTTCTATCTTATCTATTCACACCCTAAAATTTCTTTCTATTAATGATCCGGAATGTTTTATGCCTGAATAATTGACATGGGTTTTATACTGACTTTCTAGATCAAAAATTCCGGTCCGTTACAGTGATATCAGAGCTGAAGGTTAAGTAACTGCCTTGGGACTGCGGCGTGACTCAGTAGAGATGGGGTTACCAATACCCTAGATTGAGTTTGAGTGTGTAAATATATGAGAACGTATTTGTTATTCGATATAAAAATGGTTTTATATTGTGGAGATTTATTGGTTGAGTTGTTTATGCGTTTTGGTCGATTTGTTTGATCCACTGTACTGTTACGAGTTTCTAAACACTCGAATATGGTGAACCAACACTGTATGTTTTGAAAAGAGGGTAAATGAAATAATTTTACCCAAATTATATTTTGATATAAAAGAATGTTTAATATTGGAATTATTATTAAGAATATTTTATGTGTTGGTAATTATATTAATCGAATAAGATTATAATTGGAATGATTATATATATAACCAAATAAAATTCGTATAAGTGTTGCGAAATAAATTAAATCTGAAATTAAAATCAGAATTGAAACTGAAACCCTGGAAAATTGAATAAGTGTTTATAAATGGATATGGATTAATTATTTGAGAATTTTAAAATCCTAGGAGATTTTAAATTGTTTTACAAGCATTGTGAATGATATTTCGAAAAAAAATTCAAAATCGAAGTGTTTAAGAAATGTGTTTTGAAAAGTGATATAGTATTGAACTCACTTTGATCGCTGGGAAATAACCCTGATGATGTTGGCCACATCATCAATGTTCTTTTTCGAGTTCTAAGTGGTAGATTAATACCAAAGATATTCATTTTGAATTGTTTGAGAAACAAGTTGTTTGAAATCCGAAAAGGAATATTTGG
Organism: Allium sativum; assembly: GCA_030737875.1. Classification (NCBI taxonomy): domain Eukaryota; kingdom Viridiplantae; phylum Streptophyta; class Magnoliopsida; order Asparagales; family Amaryllidaceae; genus Allium; species Allium sativum. Next base: position 413,344,611 of record CM060910.1, on the reverse strand, counting down.
TTTTAGAAAAGCAAAGCTACTTAAAATTCCCAGGGAGAGACTGTTTGAATTAAAACCAAATTGAAGTGAAATTGTGAAAGCAAATTGAAATTGAACTGAAACCAATTAAGTGGAAATTGAACTAGAATAGAATGATATATAGTAAGTTGGATTGATGATTTAAAAATTTGGAATCAGGAATAATACTTGAGTTTGTAATGAAATTTGGCTTGGATAGAGCCAAATGATTGAGTTTGAGGATGAATCGATTGGAGATGGATGGGAATGATATTGGTATATGCTGAATTAATAGCTGATGGAAAGGATATAATGGTATACTCGACAAAAAGGTACAAGTTTATATTTATATGATTTTGGTGATTTATGAGCCTATTTGGCAAGCCGCTTGGCTGTTTGATTTTCTTTTGGGTAAGAGATGGCCCGGAGAGGCGAATTGTAGTGTACCGATTGAGTCGTACAAAGGAGGTGCTAGCAAAAAAATTCGAAAATTTAAGGTGTTAGAAAATTTTCAGTATTTTTGAAAATTTTCGTTAGTTGGAATGAATTAATATTTTAGTTAGTAAAGATGGGTTCATTTGAAGTTAAGAAGTAAAGCAAAAGGATTTTTAATCTAGTTAGTACAGTTGGTAGCATTTTTCCAGCTTAGTAATTTCGGGGACGAAATTCTTTTAAGAGGGGAAGATTGTAACGTCCCGTATTTTTAACGGCTGAATAATTAATTTATTTAATTAGTAAATAACAATTTGGCGATATCGATAACTTGAATTAAATTTTATTGAATATTTAATTAATAAATAATTAAATAATATATTGATTTTCGAAATAGTCAGAAATAACCGAATTCACAATATTATATGAATTGGATAAAATAAGGGATTTAATCCAAGTTGGATTTTGATTTTTGTTAACAAATTTGAATGTATAGTTTATAATATAATTATAATCGAGCTCGTAATGGCGTGGTAGTTTGTAATATGGAGTTTTGAACTTTAATTGAATATACAGAATCCGTTTTAAGTCGGATTTCTTTGAAACAAAAAACATTTGAATCTGGTGAACTATATATTTCTAATGGAAGAGAAAAATCGAGATTTCGTCGCGTAGATTGTGAGTTATGTCCAAATCAGATTTTCAAATAGTTGCAATGGAATTCGTTTATAATTTATAACGATTTATTATATTATAAAAGGATTTTTAATATAAATGGAATATTGATTTAACTTGGATTTGAGGATATCGAGTTATAAATCCAAGCGTGTTTGTTTTATAGTTGTATGATATTCTATGTGAATATATACAATAATATTAATATTAAATTAAAATGTTTTTAAATATTTTAATATTTAAATTGGTTTATTTAGAGCCTTAAAAATAGTTATTTTTGCAAATAACCTCTTTTCGGCGAAACTAATTTTGTTGGATCTGGAATATTAAATTATTGCTAGATTCCAATTTTCGTGATTTTTGGAGTGGGTATGTGGCCATATGGGATTTTAATGTGAAAAACAGTCAATAATTTGACTTTAAAAATATGCTATATGAGCAAACGAATTCGGAATTCGACGAAACAAGTTTCATTGGGTCCGTAATGTCAATATATAGGTGTGTGTCCATTTTGGTCCGAATTGGATATCGAGTGCGACTATACAAAATTTTAAACGACAAATATATGTAATGGTTCAGTAAACTGAATAAAGAATTCGAATAAAAAATATTTTAACTATTCTATAAATGCCATCAACCCTACCCAAACCCTAAAACACCTCTCATGGTCAATTGAAAAACCACCATCACATTTTGTTCTTCAGCAAATCATAATTCGGGGGTTTAAAAATAGATTTAGAATCATAGAGAAATTTATGAATATCTAAACCAATATATTTGAATTCCTACATGGTTTTCCTTCAAGCCTATGTGTATCTCAAAGTACTCGATCATCCCGGGAGTAGCTGACTTCATTCCAACTGGCGAGGAGGTTGAGTATTTGTAAATTTCAAGTTCTTATACATGTTTTGGCCTTGGTTTGGAGATCGTAGCATCTTGTAGCACCATCGTGCCAATTTTGGGAGGAATCCGCGAAATTTTCTGTTGAGTGTTTCACTGTAGCGGGCTCCAGGAGAGGGATGTCGTGATTTACTGTATAGCTTCGAGTTGTATGAAATTGGTATTGGATGGAAGAGGACTTGATGGAGAACATAGTAGTATATTTTGTTTGAATTAAAAGGGAGTATGGAAGGAGAACAAGGCGCTCGAAGGGTTGATAATGGCAGTAGTATTAACAGGGGTGTCGCAGTTTTTATGTTACGGGAAGATGAGGACCGTACTGGAGGAAGACGGTATGACAAGAAGGATAATTTGGAGGGGAGTGTGTTGGAGTTCTCGGATTGAATTTTTGTTCAGTGATGAAGGAGTAAGGATCGAAGAAGATACGACCATGGTTTGGAAATATCGGAGGTGCGGTTTCTTGGATGAGGAAGAAAGGAACTGTAGCAGAGTTTAAGGAGGCGGGTCTGGGCTTTTTAGAACGAGGGTGTGTCGATTTGTTTTACTGAATTCCGAATGGTCAGATCCGTTGGGATCGTATAGACGGGAGCTACACTATGGAACTAATTCAGAGTGAATTGGAGCTCGTTCCAATTTATAGCGAAATAAATTGCCTGATCTGAATCAACTACGGTCATCGTTATTTAACGATGTACCACCAATGTGAGTAAAACTCACTAACTCTGCAAGTTTATATTTTTATAACGTATTTTTAGAATTGATAAATGATGGTTGATCGCTGTGTGTTGATTGTTTGGATGAACTGCTAATTGATTGGTTGAAATTATAGATCTAGTAATATATACATATAAATATATATCGTTAATCAAATATTGATTCTGTTTATCAGAATATTTCATATTGAAATGAAATTGATGTTATTTAAATTGTTTAACATCTGTGATGCAAGGAAAACTGGTTGGAGGGATCCAACTGGATTCCTCAATATTTATAATACTGTTTTTCATATATTATGATATATGGTGTGATATATATGATGTGATTGATTATGATGGCATTGGGCTCTTTATTTGGTATTTTAAATACCATAAGTAATAGTGGAATGTAAAAATGGAAATCTCAAAGTGTATATTGAAATAAAAATATTTATGCTACATTAAAGGATTTTATAAAAAGGAATTTGTGAAGTGGAATTGAATTATATAATTTTATTAAATCAAATGGATTTTTATAAAAGAAGATATTTGAAAATTACATAAGAGACTTCTATATTAAGTTAACAACAGTTATATTGAAGTTTAAAAGGCCGATTTTTGTTAAAATACTTAATGGAAGTAATAAGAAGTAAATGAAGAACTTTATGGAATAAATATAATATTTGGGAAATAAATAGAATTATAAAAGGAAATATTTGGGAAATAAATAGAATTATAAAAGGAATTATTTGGGAAATAAATAGAATTATAAAAGGAAATATTTGGGAAATCAATAGAATTATAAAAGGAAATTGGCGAGATATAAAAGAACTCCGAGAAGATGGATTTATAGTAGATTGTAAATCGAAATATTTTTTAACAGATAAATTGGGAAGATTAATTTATAAATAATGTTTTATAAATTAAGTAAAATATTTATCATCGAATAAATTGAATATATAAGCCTGAATTATATAGAGAAGTAAAACCGATTTTAATACCGATATTTGAGATTGAAGGTGAACATAGCAATTATAAAGGGAATTAAATGAGATTTAAGAGTTAGAAGTAAAAAAAAGATTTTGTATGAAAATTCTATAAATGGAATTTGTGAATGGGATATTATTTTAAAATGCGAAATCAAACTGAATGGATTATATAAAAGAAATATTATTCACATTCAATGTGAATAATGGATTCAAGAAAATATTTTGCAAATAAAACATTTATAACGGAAATTTGGTTTTTGAAATAGGAATTCAAACAGAAATATGAATGAGATCGGAAATTATGTTAAAATATAATAGTGGATTCTATGTGGTGAGAAAGGGATTAGTTGTGTATTTATAAAATGACTCGATAAATAGAAGTTGAACCTGTAATAATATTTATAATTTGAAATCAAGTTTGGATTTGATAAAACGAGTCCAGTTTTCCGTAAAGGAATAATATTCACATTTTAAAGTGAATAACGATTTAAGAGCAAACGTTTTGCAGAATTAAAATAGTTATAAAAGGAAATTGGTAACTGTCGGAATGTACGAAATTCAAAAATGAACTTAGAAATTGAGTTGACCTGAAATGGTAAAATATTCTGGAGTTTGTAACGTTAATCGAATATAGTTTATTCGAAAAGGGAGTAACCGAATATAGTTTATTCGAAAGAGAGTTAATCGAATATAGCTTATTCAGAAAAGAGTTATCGAATACAGTTTGTTCGAAAGAGAATTAATCGAATATAGTTTATCGAAAAAGAGTTATCGAATATAGTTTATTTAAAAGAGAGATTTATTGAATATAATTTATTTGAAAGAGAGTTATCGAATAGTGATTATTTGAGAGAGAATTATACATTGGGATTCGACAATATCGAATGTAGGAAAGTGCTATTTACTTTTCGGTCTTTAAATCAAGATTTATTTATTTAATAATTTAATCAATTATTATTTATTCAAATTAATGAATAAAAGTTATATTTTGAAGTTAGATATTTAGAAAGTAGGGATTATAACGTGATCGTTATAACCAATGTTTTTCATAAAAGAATTGAATTCGTAAACTGAATCCGAAAGTTGCATACGAATTGATTTGATAAGCAGTTAAGAAACAAAGTTAAGAGAATTAGAAACTGACTGAAGATTAGTTATGTTGAATAGCTTTCAAGGTATCGATTTATGTTGGTTTGGGCCTTCGGGGTTGATATTCAGGCAATTGTTCTCTTACTAGTTTATAGTTAGAGACTAATAGATGTGGGGGAGTAGGAAATAGAAACGTTTCCCATTGTTAGTAATGTACATTTTCTAGATTTAGAAAATAAGGATTTGTGTATATATGGAATGGGGAAATGATTTAAATTAATGATAAATTAATTTAAAGGGAAAAATGTTGATTGGTGATTGGTCGATAAAATTTCCATTTGGAAATAAGATCGTTGTGTGTATGGCTGTTTTCCTTTGATAGTTAAATAACCGACTATCAAAGTTTTGACCATTTTTCCATTGTCACTACGGAGAGACCGGGTTCAGAATTATTGTCTAAAAACTACTCTGTGTGGGGATTAGCATTGCGAATCAAATATGATGAAGACAATTGAAGACGAAGTTTAAACAAGGGTTGTTCTGACAAATCTTAGGCAGAAATTGCCTAAGATGGGTTTACCGAATACTGCCTTCGGTTTGTTCAGTCCTGGGACAACCTGTATGGAAGAATGTCTGATAGAGTATATTTAATAGATCACGTAAGTTGATTTCTCCAAATGTATTTACGTTTGGTGGCGGAGAATTCATTCCTCTTGGCTGTATAGCCATGGTATTTTTGGCGAAAACAATTTGTGATGTGGTGGGTATGACGATGTGGCATTCAAAGTAAGTAAAGGTGCGATCGGTACATTATGACCTCGGGTAGGTCGCATGGCTAAGTGGGTAGCTCCCAATTAGGGTGTATTGTCACTTGAACTAGAGAAATTCCATTTACTTCTTTAAACTATTTCAATGTTATCCCTTTCGAGAAACGGTTGCTGGTCCCAACCGTTAGAGATAATACATTCGATACACTCAAGCAAAATGAGTGACTGGTCATGGTTAGCCTGGGTTACAAGATATTCTTGTTGAACCCGGTGTATTCCTCTTTAGAGATACTATAATAACCCGTATTTTTTGTATAAGATAATAAAATAAGAATAACTTAACTTAATATTCAGAATTAAGTAAAACGGACAGCACCAATGCGTCCGTCTCGTAATTCTGGTCAAAATCGGTACCTAGTTTGCGTAAATCGCACAACGTATGAAGAAGTTATGAGCATTAGAAGTTTGTATGCATATAAGGAGCTTATATGTATATGTATATGTATATTAAATAAATATATCCAGAAAATTCAAAAATCAGTTCAAAAATCAAAAATTCACAAGTGGGAAAATCTGGAGGGAAATTAGACCGTTAGGGGTCGACCCCTAGGTCGACCCACCAACAGAGGGGTCGAACTAGGGGTCGACCCACCCACGAATCTGGAACCTTTTTTTGACGTGGACGATTCTGGTGTTTTAGATTTTGATCTGAGGGTCCTGGTTCCTCCGCTACTCCTATAAACAAGACCCTAGGCCTAACCCTAAATCTCATAATTCGGCGGATACGGTGGAGCTCCACCATTGCTCTCTCTCTCTCTCTCTCACCCCCCTCGAACATATTCAGAAATTTAGATTTGTAAATTAGAAAATCTTAAATTAAGATCTGGAGGGAAGAGATTGGTGTTTTTATTAAAAGACGTTCAGAATTACGTGAAAAACAAGGTAATGTCCCAGATCGAATCTATTTATATTCTTTCTATTTTCTTTCCCTTTTCTCTTAATGAAAATAGTCGATCCACGTTATTAGGTTTCAAATCGAATTAAAGGGGAAAGGAAAACGATGGATGATAGAACGGATTAGATCTAAAATTTGGGAAAAGCATGAAAGGTGAGTGGGTTTAAACTATATTCGTTATATAATGTTATGACTATCGTTTATCATCCCCCTTTTAATAAATTGTGAAATTGCCAGCTTAATTATAAATTGCTGTTATAACAAGTTGAGACGTTAATATGAATAGATCAGGAAATTCATATGTTGAGTCTATTAAATTGGGGGAATGATTAGCATGATATAACATCAAATTTTTAATATGAATAATCATATATTGAATCAGTTGAAATGTTGAAATGTTTACATGTTATAACATTAATGTGAACATGTGGGAAAAATTCATATATTGGGTTTGTTGGTGCTAAAAAGTTTTTATGTAAAATTGTCCCAATTATATATAGGGAATAATTGGAGTAAGTATATGACTATATGGATTCATGTTAACATAGAATCGAATAAATATGGGTTTGGGGCATTGACCAAATTATGTTTAAAGATCTGAAATTGGATCATAAGTATAGAAAATGATTTGGGCGCAAATGGGATCATATGTAAAATATTAATTGGCATAATTCGAATAATATGAATTTAGACATATAACCCATCATGAATATAATTAGGTAAATAGGAATTAACACGTATAAAGGAATAGGACTAAATAATTGATTAACAATGAATGCCTAGGATTACAATTAGAATTTGTAATTGCACCTATGACACGAGGTTAGGTTGCATTAGTGGTGGAAGTCTGCTCGGACCCGACTGACATATCCAGCAACCACTAATGTTGAACCTAATGTGAGAGGTCTAAGTGCACAAATACGAGACGAGCTACGAAACGAGGTTAAGCCCAACTTATGGAAGAAGTCTGTCTTGACTCGACCGGCATATCCAACATCCACAAGTTGTAGGCCTAATGTGGTTGGTCTAGCCTATTATAAACCATAAATGGACATGGTAGTGAATTGTACTACTTAACCTAATCTAATCCGTAGTGATTGTATGAATATGAACTAAAGTTAGGGTTAAGTAAAAATTGGTTGGACAGTGGGTGGGCTAGGCAAATCTAAGGGGTGGGTAATATTTACATATAGGCCCGCAAACTTAGCCAGACAAGGTTATGCAATTAAAGACACCTAGCGGTATACATAACCGGTAGAAATAATAAAGTTATGTAATTAAAGACCTTTTAGGGTAAGCATAACTTGTAGAAATGATAATCAACTATTATAAATAAATAACATTAATGAAAATGTTGTATAATAGGTAGACTTGTTCTAGGGACAAGTAGGGATTATAACTTCAGTTATAATAAACTAATTAGGAAATTGGATAACTGGTGAAATGAGTTAAGGGACACTTAATTGTAAATTAAGTAAGTAGTGAATGGGGAAAGCCGGAAACCAGTTGAGAAAAGGGGGAAATTATATTGTACTTAATTATAAATTAAGTAATTTTTAAGCTTGGAAGTTTGAAACCCCTTGAAAAGAATGTTTAGGCTTGTCCTAGGGATAAGAGGAAATTATAATATAGGTTATAATAAAAGGGTAGAGAAACCTATTAATGGGCCTTAGTTAAAAGAACTAAGTTAATAAGTAAACAATGATAAGTTGTATTGACAATGTAAAATGGAATTATGATTAAATGGGGAGGAATGAGGAAAACTTATGAAATGAAATAAGTTATATTTAATCATAAGTGGTAAGTGACATGTTAATTAGAAAACATGTGAATTTGATATACTTAGTTACATATTAAGTAAAACATGTTATAGTAATGATGACATTAACAAGAAGATAAAAAGGGGTTGTGGATTATAGACCTTGGGCCACAATCTAGAGAATAACAAGTTATAGACTTATTAATAAACTTAAATGGATTAAGTTGTATGACTGAAATTAATAAGCAAGAGAACTTGGTAATTTGAAAAAGAATTCAATATGAATTGGAATAACCAAGTAACAGGAAACCTGATGAGGTGAGACAAGCGCGTAAAAGAATGTTTAGTCATAGGGTCTAACAACATGCTAAAGTAAGGCGCTTAGACCAGTCCATACGGTTGAGGGTGAATAACCCAACGGGGTAGATCATTGAGGTGTAATAAAGAACGAGGGGAGTGAACATTCATCTGATTGTTCTGACGGCTCCAAGAGACGGGAAGGGGAAGCACACGACATCCTGAGGCATGTAAGGTGCCGCTAGTAGTCCTCTATGCGGCGGCAGATGTCTTAGGCTATGTCCGCAGAGGTTGGGTCTGCGCGTAACTACTACGTGGGTGGGCCGTGACTGCAGATGTAGCTATGCAGTTAGAATGCTATGACATGGTGAATCCAGGGAGGTTCGGCGGTTGCCTCACGAGGAGGTAGAGGGTGAGGACGAATAAGGATAGTAGGCCATCGGGCACCCGTCATCGGCAGCCAGTGGGATGCGGAAAGACTCGAGCTAAACCCAAGATAACATTTCACCATTCATTATTGGGGTAAGGAGTTGAGGGGAGATGCCACATGGATGTTTAGTTTGTTTGCGTAGGGGCAGTCACTTAGCTCTGATAGTCTTTACCAGTTGAGGGAGGGGCCGAGGTGGGGCCATAGCCGCTACGAAAACAAACCCTAGGTATATCTGTATATAGAGGCTTTTTAAATACAGGCCCGTACAGATATGGAAAAGCTCCGGACCGAGTTTCGTGCTTCTTGTATCACCCTACCATGGAACTTGGTGCACATTAGAGGACGTGCGATTGAGGCATTGAAACACCCCACCTCCGTTAGGGTCACTCACAAAGGGAATGCCCTAACTTTGGTGGAGGTTTATAAGTATAAGTCACAGATATACAAGACAGATATTAGAACACATATTTTTGAACAGCGAAAAACAACAACATCTTTTATTTCATTAAAATACGTGTTCACAAAAACATGCCATACTTGTCTTACAATTCTTCCAAAAACATAACAACTTCATAACTGTCTTGATTACATTATTAAAGAAGCATAAAGAAAACATAAATAAACTGCAAAAGTCCCATAATTGCTGTCCAAAGCCATAGTCCAAAACGGAAAAGATCCCAGCAATACATTCTTTCTCTTCAAGCTGGATGTGAAATCTGGTCAAGCTGCGGTATTCCCTCCCTGTGGACCTGGGGGGGGGGGGGGGAACGGAAGAAAAGAAGGCGAAAGAAAAGTAGAGTCAGACATAAAGCCTGAGTAAGTCTAGGACTATTCAGTCTATGAATAAAGAACTGGGTATGATAAGTATAAATTGGAAATGGGAAAGCACCATAAACTAAGTTAAGTTGTCTAGGGTTGAATATGCTATCGTACCCCATATTAATCTCTGTACCCATATGAACTAGTTCCCAACAGGCACCCCATAATCAGGGTGAAGTGATCCATTTTCTGATGATCGGCTCCTACTCGCATAGTTTCATGTGTCTTACGGCCCCCGATGTTGTAGTTACCTATGCTGGTCCCACCATGGGGTGTATCAAGTCCCATGGTGGCGGCCCGACACAATCCTAGGATGCACAGGTATGCTACTGGTGCCCAGTGCCTTATTTTTCTGCGCCGGAGTGTGTGCACGCCCGCACCCCATTAGAACCTACACTGCTGCACCACCGCCGTCGATTTGACCTCTTACAGTCAGCCCAGTAATCGTGCCCCACCCTGCCTAGTTCAGGGTATCCTGATACACCTTGTAGGGTTACTGCTGAAAAGGGTCCCCCGCTACTAGGTTTTCTATTTCTAGCCAACATGCTAAGTTGGTTAAGTGTTTTATACCTAACCCCCAATCAGTCTGTATAGTTTATCATGTTCCATTTTGATTAAGTATTAATATAATTTACTTAATCCTATCAATCCTGACTCAGCCTTAATTGTCTTATTAAAGCCTCAACCTCTCACATTAGACAGGTATTGTTGTGGCTGCCTGTTGCCGGTTGGGTCCGGGCAGTCTTACGTCACAACTCAGTCTAACCTCGGGTCCTGTAACGGCTGGAAATTTCCGACTCCTCGAGAGTCGGAAATTCCGCGACGTTAGTGAAAGAAATTAGAAGGTGAGAATGAAAAGATAGAACTAATAGAATAGAAGAAGAAGAAGAACATCAGAATCAGAGTAAACACGAAACTCACAGCGGAACGAATAACATATAATATATAACATATCTTTGAAACATAACAGTTATATATACAATAGCACTTTATCAGAGTACAACACTTACAACACAGCGGAAAATAACTATAGCTATAGAATCTTGCATCCTCCTGCTCCAAGCTCTCCAAGTATATCTGTAAATCCCGACTACTTGACTGCCCGTACAAATTTAGGCACCCAAGAGTTTAGGGAAAACAACAAAGTAAACTCCGGGTCAGTCATGGGACTGGTGTGAGTAAAATAGTTTAAAATAGGTATAGGGTATCTCATAAGACCACGCCGTGAATACGGAACGGGTTTTTCCTTATGAGTATCTGAACAACTTTGACAAGCAATATCATTGTGATATTATAATAATGTCTAAGTACAAATAGGTATCAATCTAGCAGAACGCTTTCATCTCACGTTCTACATACATAGTATAAAATCATAAACCGCAGGGCGCTTATCGGAGAATGGATTCCAACAGACAAGGTATGGGAGCACCTTCTGAATAGTGTACTCTAGAGGTGATACACTCAGGTTCAACAAGAACGTCTTGCAACCCGGCCACACATGACCGCTCACTCATTTAGCTTGAGTGTCGCGAATATATTGCCACCACGGTTATAGGCCATCAAACCGTCGTCCGAAGATACAGAATCAAAAAGAAGTATAAATATGGATATTCACTAGATCGGTGACAATACACCCTGCTTGGGGATGACCCAACTAGCCATGCTGCCTAGCCCAACTTTTGTTACTTCCTGGTGTGAAGCTAGAAGCTACGTCTATCTTCAGAACATCTGCTCACCATTCACTTTGAATGCCACATCGTCATACCCGCCAAATCACAAATTGACTTATCCAAAGATAACACGGGTATACAGCTAAGAGAAACGAATTCCTCCGCCACCAAACGTGAATACGTTTGAACAGATCAACTTACGCGATCCATTGGATATACTCTGTCAGACCTTCTTCCATATACGTTGTCCTGGGACTGGACAAACCGAAGGCACTATTCAGTATATCCATCTTAGTCACTGTTATCTAAGACTTATACAACAGCCCTTGCACTTTACTCCGTCTTCAATTTATCTTTGGCATATATTGCTCGCAACGCTTATGCCAATACAGAGTGGTTCTTTGGATAATAATCCAACCGGTCTCTCCATATTAACAACGTTAAAATGGTAAAAACTTTGATAGTCTGTGATTCAACTACCAAATGAAAACATGTCGGTGTACAAACAACGATCTTATTTCCAAATGGAAATTTGATCGATCAATCATCATATGTTCATATTTCCTTATTTCATATATTTAGAAAATATCTGTTATTAATCATTGGAAAACATTTCCATAGCTTAATTTCACATCACTATTATTTCGCAACTATCAGTCCCTAACTGTAACTAGTATGAGAACAATTCTCTAAGTATCAATCCGGAAGGTCGAGACCAACATCATATCGTCACTTAGAAAACCGTTCTACTTACCCTCTCCAGTCAGTTTCTGAATTTGCTTAACTTTATTTCTTAAATTCTTATCATGAAAACATTTCATTTTCTATGTTTAGAAAACATATCTGACTATATTTGGAAAACGTTTCCAAAACTCAATTACGGATTTAAAATGAACGTTGTATAAAACATCGTTATGCTTAATCCATTAATCGCTTATTACTTCTATATTTCAAATCAACCTTTTCTATCGAACCACAACTATTCCTTTGTCAATTCTGAAGTCAATCAAGTTGGGGTATAATTACCTCTCAGACCTTAATTGAACAACGTCCTTTACTGTGAAATAGATGAAGCTCATCGCTCACTTTTTACAATCATCTGTTTACGCAAATTCTCGGATTCAGGTTACGAATCCACTTCTTATATGATAGTGTTTGATTATAACTATAACGTTATAATTCCTACCCCTAAAATATCTAACCTAAATTATAAATTTATTTCCTAACTCGAATAATTTAACAGACACCTAATTTCTAAATCAATAACTAAATCTTGATTTAAACCCTGGAAAGTAAATAGTACTTTCCCGAATTCGCTATAATCGAATTCGACGTATAACTCTCTTTCGAGTAATCTCTATTTGATTAACTCTTCTTCGAATAACCTATATTCGATTATCTCTCTTCGAATAACTCATATTCGAAATCTCTCTCTTTCGAATAAACAATATTCGATCTCTTTCTTTCGAATATGCTATATTCGAAAATCTCCTTTCGATTTACTAATCGATAACTCCTTTCGATCAAACTAAAATCGATAACTCCTTTAACTCTATTCGAATAACTAATATTCGACTAACTCCTTTGGATTAACTCTTCGACTAACTCCTTCGGATTAACTCCTCGATTAACTAACTTCGAATAACTCCTTTGGATTAACTCTTCGACTAACTCCTTCGGATTAACTCCTCGATTAACTAACTTCGAATAACTCCTTTGGATTAACTCTTCGACTAACTCCTTCGGATTAACTCTTCGATTAACTCCTTCGGATTAACTCTTCAATTAACTCCTTCGGATTAACTAACTTCGAATAACTCCTTTGGATTAACTAACTTCGAATAACTTCTTTGGATTAACTAACTTCGATTAACTCCTTCGGATTAACTAACTTCGAATAACTCCTTTGGATTAACTAACTTCGAATAGCTCCTTTGGATTAACTAACTTCGAATAGCTCCTTTGGATTAACTAACTTCGAATAACCAATATTCGATAACTACTCTTCGAATAAATAATATTCGATAACTCTTCCCAAATGAATCACATTTGATTTCTCCACTCGAATAAACTATATTCGATAACTCTTCTCAAATGAATAACATTTGATTTCTCCACTCGAATAAACTATATTCGATTACTCTTCTCAAATGAATAACATTTGATTTCTCCACTCGAATAAACTATATTCGATTACTTCTCTAACTCTACTTCGAATAAGTGATATTCGGCAACTCTACTCGATTAACTCCACTTGGATAACTCTAACCGGTCAACTCAACTGGTTTAACCTAACTGGTTAACTCTGACTGGTTAACTTTAACTGGTCTATTCTAACTGGTCAATTCTAACTGATTAACTCAAATGGTTTAACCTAACTGGTTAACTCGTCTCGATTAACTGAACTAATCCACTTAGTTTAACTTAGCTAATTCACGTTGATTAACTCTAACCGATTCACTTAGTTTAACTCAACTAATTTACTTCGATTAACCACTTAGTTAACTTAACTAATTCACTTCGATTAACCAATTAGTTTAACTTAACTAATTCACTTTGGTTAACTTAACCCATTTACTTTGATTAACTCGACTAACTTGCTTTGGTTAACCTAACAAATTACTTTGTTTAACTCTATTCGAATAAGTACTTCGAATCACTCTAATGTGTTTAACTCTATTCAAATATCTAATTCGAATAACTCATTTCGAATAACTAAATTCGATTAACTCCTTTTATTATCGTTTATTCATTTCAAAAGATTTCCTTTTTACAACGTTTATCCATTGATAAAGATTTACTTTTTTACAACGTTTATCTATTTATAAAGATTTACTTTTAGTAACGGTTCTTCACTTTATAAATATCCTTTTAATAACGTTTCTACTTCTCTATATAAGTCCAGACTTATATATATCCCATTTATCAACGATAAATAATTTATTTAATTTATAAAACATTAGTTATAAATTAATCTACTTCAATTTATCTGTTTAAAACAGATTTCCTATTTAATATCTCATTTAAATCTATATCGTGTTATACCGTGTGCGAAGCACGTGTTTAAATCTATCCTTGTATAATTCTATTTATTTTCCGAACAAGTGTTCCTTTATTTATTCCCTAAATAAATATTTCTTTATTCCATTTATTTATAATTTAAATAAATGTTCCTTTATTTATTTCCTAAATAAATAAATGTTTTCATTTTATAAAATCCTATCGATTTTATAAATAAGATTTATTTTCAATATAAACATTGAAAATTCCCTTTTTACATTCTAGTATCACCTACGGTGTTTACCGTGTCGTATAACAATGATTGGTATCATTCAAACATATGAAATCAATAACAGATTTCATAACACATCATATATCACAATATATGAAAAACGGTAAAATAAATGTTGAGGAATCCAGTCGGATTCCTCCAACCTGTTTCCCTGCATCACAGATGTTAGACAATATAGATAACATCACTTTCAGTTCCATATGATGTATTCTGTTAAACAGAATCAATATAGAAATTTAACTAACTGACTAGCAGTTCAATCAAACAATCCACACATAGTCAAACAGACAATTTTAACAGTTCTAACAATACAACATGAAATTATAAACTGTTCAGAGTTAGTGAGATTTACTCACATTTGGACGATCATCGTCAATGACGATAACCCTCGCTTGATTCCGACAATTTATTTTGCTATAAATTGTGACGGACTCCAATTGACTCGCGGTCAGTTCCATTGTGGAGTGTTCGTCCATACGATCCCGACGCAACTTACGGTTCGTCGATCTGATCTCATATGAATAAGTTATCGCGTTAACAAACAATATACAATTTAAATTAGACTTAAGTTTTAAAGTAAATTCCATGGGCCTTTACCGTATACCATCTTGGCCCACTATTCTCTTGACCCACAACCCGCTACCCCTTTCTTCCTTACATCGCTCAACTCCCGTCCAGTATTCCATCCTCACAAACAAACACAGTCAATCCACCTTTGACCATCCTCCCCTCCTCCTCCAACCACCTAATTCCGGCGCCGCCTCCACCACTCAATTCACCATCAAAATCCGCACGCACCCAACCCCACCTCGTCAACTCCGGCCCCATATCCATCATTTCGTCGGAAGGTTCTCACAGCAGGTATCGCGACCTCAACCTTCACCGATTATCCCACTAGTTCCATCCAAGATGCCAAAAACTCCAAGCAACTCAAATATACACTTGAAATCACTCAACGATGATCCATCATCTCGAATTTACTAACCCTAAGCGACGCCATACGAACCCGAACTCGCTAGAACTGAATCGCACGAAATCCAACAACCACCAGATCGAAGCTCCCTTCCTTAGCAACTCGATTTTATATATATTTGGATTTATATGGTTTGATTTCATTTTGCATGAATTTCTATTTATTATTGAAGTGGTGTTCTTCACGTTTTTGGAAACAGAGAGGAGGACGGCCAGAAGAATGGTTTTATAACGGTGGTGGGTATGTTGTGTGGTTGTTAACAGGATGATGTGGCTTTTGTTTGACCTCAAAATGAGTTAAGATATTTTCTTTTATTAATTTTATATTCGTTCTAGTCTTCTAAAAATCACTGCGAACACATACGACGCCTAAAAATCATGAAAACTGACACGTTGATAGGATTTGACATTACGGTCCCAACGAAACTGGTTTCGTCGGATTCCGACTTCGTATGCCCACACAGTGTATTTTTAACTGTCAAAATACTGTCTGTTCCTCACTCTAAAAATCCGTACGGTCACACAGTGACTCTAAAAATCACGAAACTTAACATCTAGCAAATATTTGATATTGCGGATCCAACAAAACTGGTTTCGTCGAATTCTGACTTCGTCTGCTCAAACTGCGTATTTTTAAAGCTCTGGATGACCCATTTAAATATATAAATATATTTAAATATTATTAATTTAAATATAAATAAATTAATATTATCGTATATATCCATATACAATGTCGTCCGGCTCCAGAATATCACCTCAGATTTTATGACTTGATTTCCAGACTCCACATTATCCCGATATTCAGTTCGTATCGAAAAATCGATTTATAACGTATATAAAGCGTCGCAAATTATAAAGGAATTCCACAGCGACTTTTCTGAAATTTGATTTGGACATAACTCAAAATCTACACGATGAAATCCCGATTTTTCTCTTCCACTAGAAAGATATACTCCACCAGCTCCACACGTTTCTTGTTTCACAGAAATCCGACTTAAAACGAATCCTGTACATTCAGTTGAAGTTCGAATCGCCAAATCGCGAACTGCAGCGCCATTTCAAGCTCGATTTTAATTATAATAAAATTATAATTATACGTTCAACTATCGTTTATAAAAATATTCGTTATTTAAATAACTAAATAACTTAATTATTATACCTTACAAAACGCGCCATTACAGACTTCCCCACTTAAAATAATTTCGTCCTCGAAATTGCTAAGTTAGAGGATGACCCTATATATTGGAACTCCTAAGATTGGTTTACCCCTTATTTCTGATTTCAACCGAACCACTTAATATCGACTGAAATATTTATTCTTCCGACTAATTAAAATTTTCAAAAATTCTGAAAATTTTCTATCACTTTAAATTTTCGGAAAATTTTGCCATAACCTCCTTTGTACAGCCTTATCGGTAAAACCACAACTCGCCTCTCTAGGCTATCTCCAACCCAAAAGAAAATCAAACAGCCAAGCGGCTTGCCAATTCGGCTCATAAATCTCATGCTTATATCAAAAATAAACTTGTACCTTTTTGTCGGGCATATCAACTCTTATCACTTTCAAATGTATCAATCCAACATATTCCAATGTCATCTCAATCCAACCTTCAACTCAAACACTTGGTGCTATCCAAGTCAAATTCTATTCAAACTCCAATATCAGATTTCAAACTCTTAACCCATCAACTTAGTTCCAATCCATATTATTCTCTAACCAAATCCCGATTTATTTAACTTGGTTCAAGTTAAATTTTAATTTACTATTTGTTTTTACCATCTTGATTCATTCAACTTAACAAGTTAAATTTTAAATTTCAAGATTTAAATTCCTGGGATTATTTCAAATCAAATTCAAATCCTAACACCAATTCAAAACTTTTGAATTTCTAAACACTTGTTTTCCCAACACAATTTGAAAACAAAACCCTTGGTAGTAATCCACCACTTAGAAACTCGAAAATCACACCGACGATGTATCGATCCATCCTCGGAATTATTTTCCAGTCATCCAGGTGAGTTAGATACTATATTTATTTCAAATTGAAAAACATTTTCAAAATCTCCCAGGAACTTAAAATTTCCTTATTTTAATTCCAAATTTTGATTTAAATTCAGATTTACTCATCTGATTTCACTTATATGAATTCTGTTGGTTATGTATAACCCTTTCACTATATAATCTTACTCGATCATAATTACAACCAATATATCTAATATATTAAAATTTTGATATATATAAATATATCTCTATATCAAAATATACTTTGGGTAAAGTTTAATTTCACTTACCCTCTTTCAAAACATATCGTGACGCCCCATCGTATTTGAGTGTTTATTTACTCCTACCGATACAGTGGATCAAACTGATCGACCAGAACTCATAAACAACTCAGCCAATGAATCTCCACAATATAAAACCATTTTTATATCAAATACAAATACGCACTCGTATATATACACTCAAACTCAATCTAGGATATTACTAATCCCATCTCTATCGAGTTATGCCACAGAGCCAAGGTAATCACTTAACTTAAGCTCTGATACCAACTGTAACGGCTGGAAATTTCCGACTCCTCGAGAGTCGGAAATTCCGCGACGTTAGTGAAAGAAATTAGAAGGTGAGAAAGAAAAGATAGAACTAATAGAATAGAAGAAGAAGAAGAACACCAGAATCAGAGTAAACACGAAACTCACAGCGGAACGAATAACATATAATATATAACATATCTTTGAAACATAACAGTTATATATACAATAGCACTTTATCAGAGTACAACACTTACAACACAGCGGAAAATAACTATAGCTATAGAATCTTGCATCCTCCTGCTCCAAGCTCTCCAAGTATATCTGTAAATCCCGACTACTTGACTGCCCGTACAAATTTAGGCACCCAAGAGTTTAGGGAAAACAACAAAGTAAACTCCGGGTCAGTCATGGGACTGGTGTGAGTAAAATAGTTTAAAATAGGTATAGGGTATCTCATAAGACCACGCCGTGAATACGGAACGGGTTTTTCCTTATGAGTATCTGAACAACTTTGACAAGCAATATCATTGTGATATTATAATAATGTCTAAGTACAAATAGGTATCAATCTAGCAGAACGCTTTCATCTCACGTTCTACATACATAGTATAAAATCATAAACCGCAGGGCGCTTATCGGAGAATGGATTCCAACAGACAAGGTATGGGAGCACCTTCTGAATAGTGTACTCTAGAGGTGATACACTCAGGTTCAACAAGAACGTCTTGCAACCCGGCCACACATGACCGCTCACTCATTTAGCTTGAGTGTCGCGAATATATTGCCACCACGGTTATAGGCCATCAAACCATCGTCCGAAGATACAGAATCAAAAAGAAGTATAAATATGGATATTCACTAGATCGGTGACAATACACCCTGCTTGGGGATGACCCAACTAGCCATGCTGCCTAGCCCAACTTTTGTTACTTCCTGGTGTGAAGCTAGAAGCTACGTCTATCTTCAGAACATCTGCTCACCATTCACTTTGAATGCCACATCGTCATACCCGCCAAATCACAAATTGACTTATCCAAAGATAACACGGGTATACAGCTAAGAGAAACGAATTCCTCCGCCACCAAACGTGAATACGTTTGAACAGATCAACTTACGCGATCCATTGGATATACTCTGTCAGACCTTCTTCCATATACGTTGTCCTGGGACTGGACAAACCGAAGGCACTATTCAGTATATCCATCTTAGTCACTGTTATCTAAGACTTATACAACAGCCCTTGCACTTTACTCCGTCTTCAATTTATCTTTGGCATATATTGCTCGCAACGCTTATGCCAATACAGAGTGGTTCTTTGGATAATAATCCAACCGGTCTCTCCATATTAACAACGTTAAAATGGTAAAAACTTTGATAGTCTGTGATTCAACTACCAAATGAAAACATGTCGGTGTACAAACAACGATCTTATTTCCAAATGGAAATTTGATCGATCAATCATCATATGTTCATATTTCCTTATTTCATATATTTAGAAAATATCTGTTATTAATCATTGGAAAACATTTCCATAGCTTAATTTCACATCACTATTATTTCGCAACTATCAGTCCCTAACTGTAACTAGTATGAGAACAATTCTCTAAGTATCAATCCGGAAGGTCGAGACCAACATCATATCGTCACTTAGAAAACCGTTCTACTTACCCTCTCCAGTCAGTTTCTGAATTTGCTTAACTTTATTTCTTAAATTCTTATCATGAAAACATTTCATTTTCTATGTTTAGAAAACATATCTGACTATATTTGGAAAACGTTTCCAAAACTCAATTACGGATTTAAAATGAACGTTGTGTAAAACATCGTTATGCTTAATCCATTAATCGCTTATTACTTCTATATTTCAAATCAACCTTTTCTATCGAACCACAACTATTCCTTTGTCAATTCTGAAGTCAATCAAGTTGGGGTATAATTACCTCTCAGACCTTAATTGAACAACGTCCTTTACTGTGAAATAGATGAAGCTCATCGCTCACTTTTTACAATCATCTGTTTACGCAAATTCTCGGATTCAGGTTACGAATCCACTTCTTATATGATAGTGTTTGATTATAACTATAACGTTATAATTCCTACCCCTAAAATATCTAACCTAAATTATAAATTTATTTCCTAACTCGAATAATTTAACAGACACCTAATTTCTAAATCAATAACTAAATCTTGATTTAAACCCTGGAAAGTAAATAGTACTTTCCCGAATTCGCTATAATCGAATTCGACGTATAACTCTCTTTCGAGTAATCTCTATTTGATTAACTCTTCTTCGAATAACCTATATTCGATTATCTCTCTTCGAATAACTCATATTCGAAATCTCTCTCTTTCGAATAAACAATATTCGATCTCTTTCTTTCGAATATGCTATATTCGAAAATCTCCTTTCGATTTACTAATCGATAACTCCTTTCGATCAAACTAAAATCGATAACTCCTTTAACTCTATTCGAATAACTAATATTCGACTAACTCCTTTGGATTAACTCTTCGACTAACTCCTTCGGATTAACTCCTCGATTAACTAACTTCGAATAACTCCTTTGGATTAACTCTTCGACTAACTCCTTCGGATTAACTCCTCGATTAACTAACTTCGAATAACTCCTTTGGATTAACTCTTCGACTAACTCCTTCGGATTAACTCTTCGATTAACTCCTTCGGATTAACTCTTCAATTAACTCCTTCGGATTAACTAACTTCGAATAACTCCTTTGGATTAACTAACTTCGAATAACTCCTTTGGATTAACTAACTTCGATTAACTCCTTCGGATTAACTAACTTCGAATAACTCCTTTGGATTAACTAACTTCGAATAGCTCCTTTGGATTAACTAACTTCGAATAGCTCCTTTGGATTAACTAACTTCGAATAACCAATATTCGATAACTACTCTTCGAATAAATAATATTCGATAACTCTTCCCAAATGAATCACATTTGATTTCTCCACTCGAATAAACTATATTCGATAACTCTTCTCAAATGAATAACATTTGATTTCTCCACTCGAATAAACTATATTCGATTACTCTTCTCAAATGAATAACATTTGATTTCTCCACTCGAATAAACTATATTCGATTACTTCTCTAACTCTACTTCGAATAAGTGATATTCGGCAACTCTACTCGATTAACTCCACTTGGATAACTCTAACCGGTCAACTCAACTGGTTTAACCTAACTGGTTAACTCTGACTGGTTAACTTTAACTGGTCTATTCTAACTGGTCAATTCTAACTGATTAACTCAAATGGTTTAACCTAACTGGTTAACTCGTCTCGATTAACTGAACTAATCCACTTAGTTTAACTTAGCTAATTCACGTTGATTAACTCTAACCGATTCACTTAGTTTAACTCAACTAATTTACTTCGATTAACCACTTAGTTAACTTAACTAATTCACTTCGATTAACCAATTAGTTTAACTTAACTAATTCACTTTGGTTAACTTAACCCATTTACTTTGATTAACTCGACTAACTTGCTTTGGTTAACCTAACAAATTACTTTGTTTAACTCTATTCGAATAAGTACTTCGAATCACTCTAATGTGTTTAACTCTATTCAAATATCTAATTCGAATAACTCATTTCGAATAACTAAATTCAATTAACTCCTTTTATTATCGTTTATTCATTTCAAAAGATTTCCTTTTTACAACGTTTATCCATTGATAAAGATTTACTTTTTTACAACGTTTATCTATTTATAAAGATTTACTTTTAGTAACGGTTCTTCACTTTATAAATATCCTTTTAATAACGTTTCTACTTCTCTATATAAGTCCAGACTTATATATATCCCATTTATCAACGATAAATAATTTATTTAATTTATAAAACATTAGTTATAAATTAATCTACTTCAATTTATCTGTTTAAAACAGATTTCCTATTTAATATCTCATTTAAATCTATATCGTGTTATACCGTGTGCGAAGCACGTGTTTAAATCTATCCTTGTATAATTCTATTTATTTTCCGAACAAGTGTTCCTTTATTTATTCCCTAAATAAATATTTCTTTATTCCATTTATTTATAATTTAAATAAATGTTCCTTTATTTATTTCCTAAATAAATAAATGTTTTCATTTTATAAAATCCTATCGATTTTATAAATAAGATTTATTTTCAATATAAACATTGAAAATTCCCTTTTTACATTCTAGTATCACCTACGGTGTTTACCGTGTCGTATAACAATGATTGGTATCATTCAAACATATGAAATCAATAACAGATTTCATAACACATCATATATCACAATATATGAAAAACGGTAAAATAAATGTTGAGGAATCCAGTCGGATTCCTCCAACCTGTTTCCCTGCATCACAGATGTTAGACAATATAGATAACATCACTTTCAGTTCCATATGATGTATTCTGTTAAACAGAATCAATATAGAAATTTAACTAACTGACTAGCAGTTCAATCAAACAATCCACACATAGTCAAACAGACAATTTTAACAGTTCTAACAATACAACATGAAATTATAAACTGTTCAGAGTTAGTGAGATTTACTCACATTTGGACGATCATCGTCAATGACGATAACCCTCGCTTGATTCCGACAATTTATTTTGCTATAAATTGTGACGGACTCCAATTGACTCGCGGTCAGTTCCATTGTGGAGTGTTCGTCCATACGATCCCGACGCAACTTACGGTTCGTCGATCTGATCTCATATGAATAAGTTATCGCGTTAACAAACAATATACAATTTAAATTAGACTTAAGTTTTAAAGTAAATTCCATGGGCCTTTACCGTATACCATCTTGGCCCACTATTCTCTTGACCCACAACCCGCTACCCCTTTCTTCCTTACATCGCTCAACTCCCGTCCAGTATTCCATCCTCACAAACAAACACAGTCAATCCACCTTTGACCATCCTCCCCTCCTCCTCCAACCACCTAATTCCGGCGCCGCCTCCACCACTCAATTCACCATCAAAATCCGCACGCACCCAACCCCACCTCGTCAACTCCGGCCCCATATCCATCATTTCGTCGGAAGGTTCTCACAGCAGGTATCGCGACCTCAACCTTCACCGATTATCCCACTAGTTCCATCCAAGATGCCAAAAACTCCAAGCAACTCAAATATACACTTGAAATCACTCAACGATGATCCATCATCTCGAATTTACTAACCCTAAGCAACGCCATACGAACCCGAACTCGCTAGAACTGAATCGCACGAAATCCAACAACCACCAGATCGAAGCTCCCTTCCTTAGCAACTCGATTTTATATATATTTGGATTTATATGGTTTGATTTCATTTTGCATGAATTTCTATTTATTATTGAAGTGGTGTTCTTCACGTTTTTGGAAACAGAGAGGAGGACGGCCAGAAGAATGGTTTTATAACGGTGGTGGGTATGTTGTGTGGTTGTTAACAGGATGATGTGGCTTTTGTTTGACCTCAAAATGAGTTAAGATATTTTCTTTTATTAATTTTATATTCGTTCTAGTCTTCTAAAAATCACTGCGAACACATACGACGCCTAAAAATCATGAAAACTGACACGCTGCTAGGATTTGACATTACGGTCCCAACGAAACTGGTTTCGTCGAATTCCGACTTCGTATGCCCACACAGTGTATTTTTAACTGTCAAAATACTGTCTGTTCCTCACTCTAAAAATCCGTACGGTCACACAGTGACTCTAAAAATCACGAAACTTAACATCTAGCAAATATTTGATATTGCGGATCCAACAAAACTGGTTTCGTCGAATTCTGACTTCGTCTGCTCAAACTGCGTATTTTTAAAGCTCTGGATGACCCATTTAAATATATAAATATATTTAAATATTATTAATTTAAATATAAATAAATTAATATTATCGTATATATCCATATACAATGTCGTCCGGCTCCAGAATATCACCTCAGATTTTATGACTTGATTTCCAGACTCCACATTATCCCGATATTCAGTTCGTATCGAAAAATCGATTTATAACGTATATAAAGCGTCGCAAATTATAAAGGAATTCCACAGCGACTTTTCTGAAATTTGATTTGGACATAACTCAAAATCTACACGATGAAATCCCGATTTTTCTCTTCCACTAGAAAGATATACTCCACCAGCTCCACACGTTTCTTGTTTCACAGAAATCCGACTTAAAACGAATCCTGTACATTCAGTTGAAGTTCGAATCGCCAAATCGCGAACTGCAGCGCCATTTCAAGCTCGATTTTAATTATAATAAAATTATAATTATACGTTCAACTATCGTTTATAAAAATATTCGTTATTTAAATAACTAAATAACTTAATTATTATACCTTACAAAACGCGCCATTACAGGTCCTTATTGGGCTCCATGTTTAACCACCCACATTGGATAGGTATTGTTGTGACTACTGGACAGCCGGGCGGTTCCGGGCAGGTTTACATCACAACTCAATCCAACCTCGGGTTAAACACATCGTATTTTCTACATTTACATATTTTGTCTCTTTTCTTTTTATATGTAAATATTTGCGGCCCATTATTCAAATTCATCTTTATTGATTAAAATTTATTTATGCCACTTAATTGTTTTTCAAGGTTGTTGGTATGCGTCAAACATGCCAACACATATGTTCTATATTTTAACCCAAACGTCATTACCCCCGTTTTACACGTTCGCTCCAATGTAAGGTGTGTTGGGTTTAATACTTAAACCCAATTTAGCCATATGAAAAGGGGAGGCTTATAACATGGTGTTTATAAGGTAACATGAAAAAGGGGAGTGTGAACGCATGAACTTGCAACGAACGATTCAATTAACATAAAGAAGGCACATGTGAACTTGCAATTGTAACATCATATAATTATGGCATAACATGAATCATTTTATTCATATAATCATGGCATAAACAATACTTAAACATGAATCATTCTATTCATATAATTATGGCATAAACAATACTTAAACATGAATCATTCTATTCATATAATTATGGCATAAATAATACTTAAACATGAATCATTCTATTCATATGATTATAGCATGAACAATACTTAAACATGAATCATTCTATTCATATGATTATGGCATAAACAATACTTAAACATGAATCATTCTATTCATGTAATCATGGCATAATTAATACTTAAACATGAATCATTGTAAACTTGCAATTGGAATGTAAATCTAACTTAATTGTGTCACATATATCACCATATGGTTTTGATAACAACTTAGGCCTAAAACATATTTCAACTAGGCATAATACCAAACATAGTTTAGTCATGTTCGTAAAGGTGCTTACTTTTGTTTCTAATACAAAAGTATGATTTGCCAATTTCAACATAGATTCATATAAATTATAGTACTTAGTCGATTCAATTACACACTAAAAGTGATCATAAAAGTATGTACATCATATTAGCATAATAATGAATCATATACTTGCATGAATCCCAATTAAAATTCCACAACATGCGGTTGTCAACATAAATCATATACTTGTATGAATCCAATCGTACACCATAGCATTGCCAAATCGTTTAGAATCAAAATAACATACAAATATAGATTATTATCGCCACAATTCCATTTCGCATTTTACACAAATCAAACGCAATTAATTATTCACATCGGAATAGCACTCTACTTACAACGTATGATGAATCTTCAATTCAGGAATATGAATTCTGAATTTGGAGATGCTATCCTTTGTCGTAGGCGTTGCTTTGATTCAATTAACGTTGCTTTAAGCTTTTGATTTATCTCCTAATTGTCTCTCTATTTCTGACGGCTATGCTTAGTCTCTCCTCAGCAGCATGACGGTCTCATCTCCATTTTAGTTTGTGTGAATTAGGGTTAGTCTTAGGTCCTTTTTATAGAGTTTGTGAGTTGATTTAGACCGTCGATGGAGCTTGGTTCAATAATAGCCGTTCGTTTGAAGGGGAGACCAACCAGGAGCTGACACCTAGCCCTAGTGACAAGGCAAGGCTCAGAAATTCGACCAGGCCCTGATCAGGCCAGCCAAGACCTGACCAGCAGGTCATTCTGACCTGGGCGCACTTGGCAGGTGCGCCAGGCTAAAAATGTACTGGCGCACTTCCCAAGTGCGCCAGTTCATTTTTGTTCTGGCGCACATCCCAAGTGCGCCAGTGCATTCCGACCCATTTTCTGGTTTTTCGCCCAACTTCGTTCGTCCATATCTTCTTCATACGATATCCGTTTTACGCAAACTCGGACTCTATCTCTAGCAGAATTCCGAGACGAACGCAATGGCATATTACGTTTCCCTTAATTCTTTGATTTGAAATTAGTTATACTTCAATTTGTGAATTTCACCGTTATAGAATACACGGGGTGTTACATTCTCCCCCACTTAAAAGGATTTCGTCCCCGAAATCTTCAAGTTCAGGAAGAATGTACATCCTAACATCCAAACATCCATCAAACACGAGCATCCATTGTCCTTAAAAGACTTCTAATGCTTTATGATCATATGCGAAATGTGTGTGTATATGCAACCACGAGCAACCACTAGCAATCACTTGCAACCACTTGCAACCATCATCCATAACATGTTTCAATTACATGTTTTCATCCAAAGAGTTACTACCTAAAAGATAAGGTCGAGGAGATATACCTAAAAAGATAGATAAAAGCGCAACTTAAGGAAAAAGAATGATCAAAGATGTACCCTCGAAAAGAAAAGGGTAGGCAGCGCGTATTCTAGCTTCAGTCTCCCAAGTTGCATCTTCTTTGGCGTCGCTCCACTGAACTTTGATGAGCTTGACTTCGCGGTTGCGTAGCTTCTTCACTTCCGTTCCTAATATGCGAGTTGGAACTTTCCTCACGGTTGCCTCGCGTTCCACTTCAGCTTCTTCTAGGATGTTTGGTTCTACCACTTCAGCAGACTCATGTAGACATTTTCGGAGATGTGAAACGTGAAAAACGTTGTGAACTCCGGCCAGTTTTTCGGGTAGCTCTAATCTATAGGCCATTTTCCCAATTTTCTCGATGATAGGGAACGACCCTACGAACCTTGGTGCTAGCTTTCGTGTGGTTCCAAAACGAACAACGTTCCTTAGCGGGGATACCTTAAGAAAAACTCTGTCCCCAACCTCAAATTCAAGGTCGGTCCTCCTCTTGTCGGCGTAGAACTTTTGTCTGTCTTGGGCCGTCTTCATCCTTCTTCGTATTAAGTCTACTTTTTCTGAAGTCTCGCGGATCATATCTGGTCCAAGTATGAGCTTATCAGTAGACTCCCACCAACAAGTGGGCAATCGACACGGTCTTCCATATAAAGCTTCAAAGGGAGCCATTCCGATGGTTGCTTGGTAGCTGTTGTTGTAGGCAAATTCCACCAAAGGAAGATGGTCTTCCCATGTCCCTCCGAAGTCAAGGACGCACAGTCTTAAAAGGTCCTCCAAAACTCTGTTCACTCTTTCTATTTGGCCGTCGGTTTGGGGATGATAGGCTGTGCTCAAGCATAACTGTGTGCCTACCGCTTCTTGCAGACTCCGCCAAAACTCACTTGTGAAGATAGGGTCTCGGTCACTAACAATGCTGGATGGTATTCCATGGAGTCGAACAATTTCCTTGAGGTAAAGAGATGCTAGGGATGAGGCAGTTCTTTTACTTTTGACCGGTAAAAAGTGGGCGCTTTTAGTAAGCCTGTCTACTATTACCCAAATGCTAGTGTTGCCTCTCCTAGACCTAGGCAGTCGATCAATGAAGTCCATTGAGATGCTATCCCACTTCCACTGCGGGACCTCCAGAGGATGTAGCAGACCGCCAGGCTTTTTCTGTTCCCCCTTAACCTGTTGGCACACCATACACTTAGAAACGAATTCTGCCATGTCTTTCTTCATGCCGTTCCAAAAGAAAGTTCTTTTTATGTCCTTGTACATTTTATCTCCGCCTGGGTGTATCGTCATCTTGGAGTGATGCGCTTCCTCGAGAACCTTCTTTACAAAATCCCTTGTCTGTGGGACGCATAGTCTTCCATCTCGCCTTAGCCAACTCTTGTCGTCGATGGAGTATCTGTTGAGGTGGCTTAAAGTCTCACCCCTAATTAGCCTATCAATCGTTTCCACAAGCTTAGGGTCTTCGCGTTGTGCTGTCCCTATTGAGTCCACTAAATTCGGGCGTACTTCAAGAGATGCTAGCAAGCCTGGTACAAAATAGGAGGAGGGCCTAAAGTCAAAGCTGGCTATAAACTCTAGGCTTTGTCTTTCAACAAACAGTGGGCTTAGGGTCAGTTTCTTTCGGCTCAACGCGTCTGCCACTACGTTGCCTTTGCCCGGAGTATAGGAGATCTCGAAATCATACGAGGCAAGAAACTCCATCCATCTCTGTTGCCTCAAGTTAAGGTCCTTCTGCGAGAAAATGTATTTCAATGATTTATGGTCAGTGTAAAGTTCAAACTTCTCACCTAGGAGATAGTGTCGCCAAGACTTAAGTGCAAAGACGATGGCAGCTAACTCAAGATCGTGGGTCGGGTAGTTCTTTTCATGCACTTTCAATTGCCTCCCACCATAAGCTACTACCCTTCCTTCTTGCATTAAGACGGCGCCTAGCCCTGTCCCACATGCATCTGTATAAACTGCGAACATCTTGCTTCCATCTGGCAATGTTAAAACTGGGGCTGTTGTAAGAGCCCTTTTTAGTCGTTGGAAAGCAAACTCGCAATCCAAGTCCCAATTGAACACTAAATTCTTCTTGGTCAACTTTGTGAGCGGAGCTGAGATTTTCGCAAAATCCCTTATAAATTTTAGATAGAAACCTGCTAGTCCTAGAAAACTTCGGACCTCAGTTGCATTCCTTGGTGTCTTCCAATCCTGTACCGCTACTACCTTAGCAGGGTCCACAGCTAACCCTACTTTGGATACTATGTGCCCAAGGAACCTCACTTCTTCTCTCCAAAAGTGGCATTTGGAGAATTTGGCTTTTAGCTGATGGACTCGCAGAGTTTCCATGATTGCCCTTAAGTGTTGAGCATGTTCCTCTTCATTCTTTGAGAAGATAAGGATATCGTCTACGAAGACCACCACGAACTTATTGAGGAAATCTATGAACACCCTACTCATTAGGTCCACGAAGTAAGCAAGTGCATTTGTCAAGCCGAAAGGCATGACAAGCCTTTCAGAGAATCCGTTTGGGGTTCTGAATGCCGTTTTATCGATGCTATCTTCAGCCACCCTTAGCTGATGAAAACCGGTCGCTAAATCGAGTTGGGAGAAAACAGATGCTCCTACAAGCTGGTCAAACAGATCGTCAATTCTAGGGAGAGGGTGCCTATTCTTTTTCGTTAGCTTGTTGAGCTCCCTATAGTCAACACATAGACGGAGTGAACCATCCGCCTTTGTAGCGAACACCACTGGAGCGCCCCATTCTGAAATGCTTCTTCTAATGAACCCCTTCTCTAGAAGCTCTTTAATCTGTTTACTGAGCTCTTTCCTTTTCCGTGGAGCCATGTGTCTAACGGGCAACGCAACGGGCTTTGCATTATCTACGAGATAGATGCGGAAGTCTATCTACCGCTTCGGAGGCAAGCCCTTCACCTCTTCGAAGACATCCGGATATTCCCGGACCACTCTAACCGATTGCAAATTGTCGACAAAGGCATCTAGCGATTCAAGATAACTAAGCATAACCGCATACGAGGGATTACAAGAAATTTCCAAAGTGTTACCGAGCTGGGTCAGGAGCCTAACAACCCATTTCTCACAATCAAGGATGGCCCCATTACTGGATAGCCAGTCCATGCCCAAAATCAAACCATATCCCGAAAAGCCCAAAACAAAGGCACTACATTTAAATTCTACGCTTATAATAGAAATTTTCAATCCCACACAGATCATAGACAAATGAGCCGGGCCCCCAATTGGGTTTGAAACAATTAAGGGGTCCTCTACCATACTAGTTTTTAGGTGCAGAGATTCTACTAAAGCAGACGAGATAAAGGAGTGTGATGCTCCATAATCAAATAAAGTGCGAACGGGGTGATCATAAAGATAAACTACACTTTCTACAGAAGTATTTATACCTCGCTGTTGCAGAGGTGGCGCCTCTAGCACATGAACCTGCGCCCCCGAGGTGGATCCAACCCTCTGCCCCTGTCCTCGTTTCTTTGGGCAGTCCTTAGCCATGTGGCCTGTCTCACCGCAAGAAAAGCACCCACCATTCATCTTGGCCTTCTTTTTCTGGCAATCTTTCACTAAGTGCCCCACTTTGCCACAGAAATTACACTTCCTCTTCTCTTTGTTGTCTTTCTCGCCCTTCTTAAAGTCTGTCTTCTTAGGCTGTAAACCCACTTTCTTCCCTTGAGAGCTTTCTGCCTTTGTCTCCTTCTTGCCCTTATCCTCTTCATTCAGCAATGCCATCTGTACCAATCTTTCATACGTAGCTCCCATGGGTATGTGGGTCATGGCAAAACTGTGTAATGGCTCATTCAACCCTTTGACAAAACGGAGAGCCTTCTTGTGCGGGGTGTTGACTAGGTCCAGTCCGAACCTAGCCAGCTCATCGAACTGATTAACATACTCTTTGACTGTCTTGTTCCCTTGCTTAAGAAATAAGAATTTTTCCAACTGCAAACATCTTTCCGCGTCTGAGAGAAATTTAGCCTCAAACCTTGCCCTAAGGTCCTCCCATGTTTCCACTGGTCTTTCTGCATTAGTGACTTCCCACCAGTAGGAAGCCTCGCCTTTAAGTAGCCATACTGCCAGTTGTACTTTCTGCCGATCTTCTACTTCAAAGATGACGAATAAGTCCTCGGTTTCTTTCAGCCAATTTCTAGCTGCCACGAAGGACTCAGTTCCATGAAAATCCTTTCCTCCCATAGCTTTAAAATCTTTACATATCTTAGCAAAAGTGTTTCCCCGCGGAGGAGGTGGTGGAAGAGGTGCTGCTGCAGCTGGATGATTTCCTGCAGCTGGGGGAGGAGGAACGGTAGGGCCTGGCTGAGTGGCCCTTGCTTCTAAGAACCGTCTAAACCAACCAGGTATTGGTACACCCTCTGGCAAGTTAAGTTCTTCAGACATGCTGAAACAAAAAGGATAGATTCAAAACGAAGGATAAGAGATAGTACCTATGGCTTTGGGGGACTTTGCCTTTTTAAAATAAAATAACATTTTATCTCTCTCTCTCTTTTTTTTTTTAAGATGCTTCTTTAAATTTTCTTTTTGTAAATAAATTTTCAAAACTTTTTATCTTATCTGGTAAACCTATGCTCTGATACCAAGTGAAACACCCCACCTCCGTTAGGGTCACTCACAAAGGGAATGCCCTAACTTTGGTGGAGGTTTATAAGTATAAGTCACAGATATACAAGACAGATATAAGAACACATATTTTTGAACAGCGAAAAACAACAACATCTTTTATTTCATTAAAATACGTGTTCACAAAAACATGCCATACTTGTCTTACAATTCTTCCAAAAACATAACAACTTCATAACTGTCTTGATTACATTATTAAAGAAGCATAAAGAAAACATAAATAAACTGCAAAAGTCCCATAATTGCTGTCCAAATCCATAGTCCAAAACGGAAAAGATCCAAGCAATACATTCTTTCTCTTCAAGCTGGATGTGAAATCTGGTCAAGCTGCGGTATTCCCTCCCTGTGGACCTTGGGGGGGGGGGGGAACGAAAGAAAAGAAGGCGAAAGAAAAGTAGAGTCAGACATAAAGCCTGAGTAAGTCTAGGACTATTCAGTCTATGAATAAAGAACTGGGTATGATAAGTATAAACTGGAAATGGGAAAGCACCATAAACTAAGTTAAGTTGTCTAGGGTTGAATATGCTATCGTACCCCATATTAATCTCTGTACCCATATGAACTAGTTCCCAACAGGCACCCCATAATCAGGGTGAAGTGATCCATTTTATGATGATCGGCTCCTACTCGCATAGTTACATGTGTCTTACGGCCCCCGATGTTGTAGTTACCTATGCTGGTCCCATCACGGGGTGTATCAAGTCCCATGGTGGCGGCCCGACACAATCCTAGGATGCACAGGTACGCTACTGGTGCCCAGTGCCTTATTTTTCTGCGCCGGAGTGTGTGCACGCCCGCACCCCGTTAGAACCTACACTGCTGCACCACCGCCGTCGATTTGACCTCTTACAGTCAGCCCAGTAATCGTGCCCCACCCTGCCTAGTTCAGGGTATCCTGATACACCTTGTAGGGTTACTTCTGAAAAGAGTCCCCCGCTACTAGGTTTTCTATTCCTAGCCAACATGCTAAGTTGGTTAAGTGTTTTATAAACCTAACCCCCAATCAGTCTGTATAGTTTAGCATGTTCCATTTTGATTAAGTATTAATATAATTTACTTAATCCTATCAATCCTGACTCAGCCTTAATTGTCTTATTAAAGCCTCAACCTCTCACATTAGACAGGTACTGTTGTGGCTGCCTGTTGCCGGTTGGGTCCGGGCAGTCTTACGTCACAACTCAGTCTAACCTCGGGTCCTTATTGGGCTCCGTGTTTAACCACCCACATTGGATAGGTATTGTTGTGACTACTGGACAGCCGGGCGGTTCTGGGCAGGTTTACATCACAACTCAATCCAACCTCGGGTTAAACACATCGTATTTTCTACATTTACATATTTTGTCTCTTTTCTTTTTATATGTAAATATTTGCGACCCATTATTCAAATTCATCTTTATTGATTAAAATTTATTTATGCCACTTAATTGTTTTTCAAGGTTGTTGGCATGCGTCAAACATGCCAACACATATGTTCTATATTTTAACCCAAACGTCATTACCCCCGTTTTACACGTTCGCTCCAATGTAAGGTGTGTTGGGTTTAATACTTAAACCCAATTTAGCCATATGAAAAGGGGAGGCTTATAACATGGTGTTTATAAGGTAACATGAAAAAGGGGAGTGTGAACGCATGAACTTGCAACAAACGATTCAATTAACATAAAGTAGGCACATGTGAACTTGCAATTGTAACATCATATAATCATGGCATAACATGAATCATTTTATTCATATAATCATGGCATAAACAATACTTAAACATGAATCATTCTATTCATATAATTATGGCATAAACAATACTTAAACATGAATCATTCTATTCATATAATTATGGCATAAATAATACTTAAACATGAATCATTCTATTCATATGATTATAGCATGAACAATACTTAAACATGAATCATTCTATTCATATGATTATGGCATAAACAATACTTAAACATGAATCATTCTATTCATGTAATCATGGCATAATTAATACTTAAACATGAATCATTGTAAACTTGCAATTGGAATGTAAATCTAACTTAATTGTGTCACATATATCACCATATGGTTTTGATAACAACTTAGGCCTAAAACATATTTCAACTAGGCATAATACCAAACATAGTTTAGTCATGTTCATAAAGGTGCTTACTTTTGTTTCTAATACAAAAGTATGATTTTCCAATTTCAACATAGATTCATATAAATTATAGTACTTAGTCGATTCAATTACACACTAAAAGTGATCATAAAAGTATGTACATCATATTAGCATAATAATGAATCATATACTTGCATGAATCCCAATTAAAATTCCACAACATGTGGTTGTCAACATAAATCATATACTTGTATGAATCCAATCGTACACCATAGCATTGCCAAATCGTTTAGAATCAAAATAACATACAAATATAGATTATTATCGCCACAATTCCATTTCGCATTTTACATAAATCAAACACAATTAATTATTCACATCGGAATAGCACTCTACTTACAATGTATGATGAATCTTCAATCCAGGAATCTGAATTCTAAATTTGGAGATGCTATCCTTTGTCGTAGGCGTTGCTTTGATTCAATTAACGTTGCTTTAAGCTTTTGATTTATCTCCTAATTGTCTCTCTATTTCTGACGGCTATGCTTAGTCTCTCCTCAGCAGCATGACGGTCTCATCTCCATTTTAGTTTGTGTGAATTAGGGTTAGTCTTAGGTCCTTTTTATAGAGTTTGTGAGTTGATTTAGACCGTCGATGGAGCTTGGTTCAATAATAGCCGTTCGTTTGAAGGGGAGACCAACCAGGAGCTGACACCTAGCCCTAGTGACAAGGCAAGGCTCAGAAATTCGACCAGGCCCTGATCAGGCCAGCCAAGACCTGACCAGCAGGTCATTCTGACCTGGGCGCACTTGGCAGGTGCGCCAGGCTAAAAATGTACTGGCGCACTTCCCAAGTGCGCCAGTTCATTTTTGTTCTGGCGCACTTCCCAAGTGCGCCAGTGCATTCTGACCCGTTTTCTGGTTTTTCGCCCAACTTCGTTCGTCCATATCTTCTTCATACGATATCCGTTTTACGCAAACTCGGACTCTATCTCTAGCAGAATTCCGAGACGAACGCAATGGCGTGTCCCGTTTCCCTTAATTCTTTGATTTGAAATTAGTTATACTTCAATTTGTGAATTTCACCGTTATAGAATACACGGGGTGTTACAGGCATCGAGCTACAATTAAAGATACGTATGGTGGACAATTTAAATACACGCATTTTGGCTCTGGGTGGTGTCTCGTAGACTTGATGGCATTAATCCGGCATGGAGTATGATTCAAACAAAGGTGGAAGTCAGTACGTTTACGTAGCATAGTAATGATAGATATATGCAGAACGTAATATTGTTATCCGTACGTCACTACGACGTAGGATGAGTGACTGCGTATATTCCGATGGCATTACAGTGGAGACCATACAAGTGAGGTACCTTGGGGTGTACCTCAATATTGGGGGTAGAAACATATATACTGTATTAGGTTAATCCACTAGGAAGTAAATGGGCATGACATGTGTGTAAGCCTTGAGTGCTGTTAACCCAAGTAACCTAACAAATAAGAAAATATGATTGAACAGTATATGTAGGATTATCCAAAGTGTATAGTTTAAATCCAGTCACCAGAACTTTTGTTCTGACCCCTCCTCATAACATACTTGCAAGTTAGATTTGCGGCAGAGACATGGGACATCATAGCTTTGGATACTGGTTAAGTAGTATTATTAATACGGTAAGGTTATACTTCGATTTATATCATATTTTATCCATTTCGCCGTGTGATATTTTCTAAACTCTGACATATTTTGTGTCTCTGTCTTTTCTGCAGGATACCAGAGCAAACCAACCCAAGTTCCGATAGATTGGAATTTTGAAAAAAAAAACCAGTCTCTCGAAATTAGGGTTGTCACAGATAAACTGTCGGAAGGTGGTTCCATACCTTGCCAGTTGGAATCCATTACCCAATAAGAGCCTGCAGTTTTTGGTTTTATGTTATATATGTGGAACGTGAGGTAAAAGCATTCCACTATATTGTTGATTATTTGATTTAGACACTATTATAATATTAGAAGAGATTTGATATAAACAATATTTTAGTTTGTCGTAAGGTAAAAACCATCCGTGTCTATGTGTGGATTGGTCTAATGATTATTCTTTCTTTTAAAAGGATTTTAAAAGTTAAACAAATGGTTGGAATTTATTCACATCAGTCACATGGCTGACCCAGAGTTTATTTTTTTTGTTTTCCTTAAACTCTTGGGTGCCCAATTTCGTACGGGTGGTCAAGCGGTCAGGATTTTACAGATACTTTGAGTGCTGGAGCAGGAGGCTTCAGGATTATATAGCTATTATTTATTTCAGCTGTGATATTATGTGTTATACTCTGAAATGGTATGTAAATACAGTTATAAGTTTTGTATTTCAAATATTATGTGATATAATATATTTTATTCATTCTGCTGTGAGATTCGTGTTACTCTGATGTCGTTGTTATGTTCTTCTCCTTCTTCTATTCTAGTTTTCTATCTTATCTATTCTCACCCTCTAATTTCTTTCTATTAATGATCTGGATTGTTTTATGCCTGAATAATTGACATGGGTTTTATGTTGATTTTCTAGGTCGAAAATTCCGGTTCGTTACAGGCTCCCAGAATTCAAGTAGAAAAAAAAACTCTGAGTCAGTCATGGGACTGGTGTTAGAACTTAAATAGTTATTAACTTTATTTTAAAAGTTGGGAAATCATAGGACTACACCATATAACACGATACGGGTTTACTCCAAATAAATCTTAGATTAAAATAAAACAACACAATGCTTTTCAAAAAAATGAAGCTATTATAAGACTCAGGTCCCATCACACAATGCAACACAAGCCGGAGGATAGATTTTTACCTTATAATAGCAAAACATGCTTGGTACGATTTAAAAACAAATCATTTTGATATTACTATAAGTGTATAGTGTCAAGACAACTTCAAATATAAATGTATCAATCATAGACGACATGAGCGCCTCATCCCACTGTGCCTCCATATAGGTTTACAATAAAAACTGAAAAATCGCGTATTGGAATTTGGATTCCATCTATGAGTCGAGGCAAGGAATCATCCTCACCGATTTCGAGATACTCCAGCAAATGCCTCAGGATCACACCTACGGGAAACCCTGGTTAGCAGCAGGGCCACTCCACACTTACCTTAGTGGATTACATATTCCTGAACAATACGTTTCCCGGTCCTATCGGACCTATCACTGAGCCACTAGGGACTCATATCCGAGGCGCCTTGCGATCCATCATCCACATAGGTAAAAATGTCTAGGATCCGTACCATGACGCCACTCTTAGCTACTCACAGGCGTCCTCATTCCGTTTTTGACTCATACCGAGATGTGAGGCTCGCGAATTACCGCTATACACAAAGCTATGCTATTTAAAGCCATGCTTTGATCATCAACCACAAGACTTTTCTTTTCAACAAAAGCCTGGATCATTTGCATCGCAGCATGCCACACTGACAATTCACACCATGCAACTGATGTCTATCAATATATAACATCTAAGCTCGTGCGTCTCAGAGAAGGGTGTTAAGCAAGGGAATAAATTCTTCGCCACCAAAAAGATATATATTTAATAGAAATCAATCAACACAGAATGAAATCCAATGTCTGACACACATCCATTTACAAGTCCGTCCTGGGTCTGAACGAAACCGCAGGCACCTTATTCCTTGTCCCATACGTCCAATACAGGAGAGAGGTCCTTGCATATCCGGTCGATCTCCAAGTACATCTGGACGATAACCACTTATTACCTTGTCTTGGGAGTACCGCCCAATCAAGACATCGATAATCATCCAAACTAGGTGAAGAACTCCTATCTTCAACCATCGTCTTCATCGTCGACTTTTAGTCGTCGTATTAATTACTCAAAATGGGATAAGCCCAGTCTTTCCGAATAACTCGCCTATTTTATAATCAATAATCAAGTTCTATAAAAAACCATCATATGCCTCATTCCAATCCAGAATATTCATTTATTCAAATATTCACATTTTTAGGGAAAGGTTCCCATTAATTTTATCAAAGATAAATTCTTTTAAATTTATTCTTTATGATTCCTTTGGATATCAATTTCAAAAGATTTTATTAACTAGTCGAGATTATAGTGCCTTACCGAAGTAATCATTTATATATATTAACCCAATCCCAACCTATCCATCCCATGAAGCAAAACTGGTAGTACTCCATATCTCACACCCATGGTGTTATCGGTAAATGTAATTACCATTTCACATTCAAATCTAATCAAAGATTTTACTATCGTCTGGACTAAAACTATATAACACCCCGTGTATTTTATAACAGTAAGATTCACAAATTACAGTATAATTAATTTCAAATCAAAGAATTAATGGAAATGGGATACGCCATTGCGTTCGTCTCGGAATTCTGCTTGAGATAGAGTCCGAGTTTGCGTAAAACGGATATCGTATGAAGAAGGTATGGACGGACGAAGTTGGGCGAAAAACCAGAAAACGGGTCAGAATGCACTGGCGGACTTGGGAAGTGCGCCAGAACAAAAATGAACTGGCGCACTTGGGAAGTGCGCCAGTGCATTTTTAGCCTGGCGCACCTGCCAAGTGCGCCCAGGTCAGAATGGGCTGGCTGGTCAGGTCTTGGCTGGCCTGGTTTGTGTTTGGTCGATTTTCTGAGCCTTGCCTTGTCACTAGGGCTAGGTGTCAGCTCCTGATTGGCCTCTCCTTCAAACGAACGGCTATTATTGAATCAAGATCCATCGACGATTTAAAACAACTCACAAACATTATAAAAAGGACCTAAAACCTAGCCTAAATCATACTATTTCATTTTAGCCTCAGGCCGCCGCCATTAAACCTAGAGCTCTGAATTAAAAATACAAAGAACAAAATTATAGAAGATGAAGGACGATTCTTGAAGGCTACAACTAGAAGCTACAACAACTACGACGCTTTAGACAACGAATTTGAGACTATTTGATTTGGGATTTTTATTTGGATTATTTACTTCATATTGTAGGTTCTATGTTACTTTTTAGGCAAAAACGCTAAAACAATATGGACATGCCATGAATTGAAACTGGATTTAGGAACTATTGTTAATCCATTTTTTTTATATTGTTTATCTTTGAATTATAATTTGGGGATATTTCTATGGCAACGTTGCAAGTTAACTTGTCATGATTTTGATGTTGTTATGAATCACTTGGGCTTAATTGTTTGGCAAGTTGGACTAATAAATGTCCATGGAATCACTATGTTTACTGAAATCTTTATGTTGATTAAACCATGCCTATGATGCTAATTAAACCATGGCTATGACTATTGATGGAATTATGCCTGTGATGTTAATATACCCATCATGATTAATGAAAAATTGGGTATTGCTAGGTTATGATGAAAAGTTGGAATTATTATGTTTATAATGTTAGATATGTTAAAAATGCTAAATTGGAATCATTATGTCTATAATGTAAATTGAGAATCATTATGTTAAAAACGCTAAATTGGAATCATTATGTCTATAATGTTAGTTGAGAATCATTATGTTAAAAATGCTAAGTTGGAACCATTATGTTTATAATGTTAGATGAGAATCATTATGATAAATTGGAATCATTATGTCTATGAGAATTATTATGTTAAAAATGCTAAATTGGAATTCACTATGCCTATTAGGATTACTATGCCTTTAATGGTTCATGTTTGTAATAAAATTATTATTATGCCCGCAATGATTATCATGCCTATGATGTAAAGTTGAAATCATCATGTTAAATTAAGTTGGAATCATTACTATGCCAAGTTATCATCATGCTAGTATTGAAACCATGTGATATGTTATAGCCTGTTTATTATGCAAGTGATGTTGGAATTGTCACATATGCCTATCACATGTTTGGTGTTATTCCCCTTTATCTCTTGAATTGTTTATGCTTGTGAACGAAGTACGTTTATATACGTTGGGGATACGATTGGGTAGAATAGGCAAAACTTGAATTAATTATAAGCATAAACTGTGAAATTTGGCATAAGTAGAACATGAAATATGGCACGAAAACTTGACTTGAACATGCCATAACTTGACTTTAAACATGCCTTAGTTGGGCACGAAGTTGATATATGAACATGATGTGGAAATAGCAAAATCTGATAAGAACATGGGCATGACTTTAGAAAACAAGAAAGTGGCCAACTCGAGGTTGGGTTGAGTTTGTAGTGTAAATCTGCCCGGAACCGCCCGGCAAATCCAGTTGCTACAAATAATAGGATCCAATGTGGGTAGTTGGTCACATCGCGCTTGAAACCCGAGGTTGGGTTGAGTTCGTAGCGTAAACCTGCCCGGAACCGCCCGGCAAATCCAGTGGCTACGAACAATAGGATCCAATGTGAGTGGTTCGGTGCATTAACGAATCAATTAATGCCAATTAGGGTTAAGTCATGAACATGAAAAGACAACTTAACCAACTTGAACACGATTTGTAGGGCTAAGTCATGAACTTGAAAACGACAACACTTAGCCAACTTGACATGACACGTAGGCGGGTTAAGTCGTGAACTGAAATGACATACTTAACCATCTTGACATGACTAGACTGGAAAAGGATTAAGTCACGAATTACATGACTTAATCTGTTAGGCGGGTTAGGTCACGAATTACATGACCTAATCTATTAGGCGAAACCCTAGACACGACCCCTTTCAGCAGTAACCCTCTAGATTTATCAAGGTACCCTGGGGCTAGGCCGGGTAGGGCACGATTACTGGGCTGATTGTAAGAGGTGAACGACGGCAGTGGGGTACGCCAGTGTAGGTTCGGTGGACTACGATCGTGCACGTATCCGGGGCAGACACTGGGTATCCGTAGATTTATCTGTGCATCTTGAATCGTGTCAGGGGTTGACACCCTAAGGCTGATACACCCGAAGGTGGACCCAGCACAGGTGACTACATTTGTGGTTAGCCGTATGACACGGACACTTGACGAGCTAGAACTTGTAGGGAGCCGATCGACTAGATATTCGCTCCGTAGGACCCCGTACTTGGGTCAGACCCTGTTTCAGGGTCATTTCATGACATTGGGCCGTGGGATTTATTTCGTGATTAACTTGTGATATGGGCTTAGTATACTAGTACAGTCGATGCAACGAATCTCGAACATGTGATGCTTTACTTGACTTGTCTTGACTTATCCTGATCACCTTAGTCTATCTTGTTCACCTTGACACCATTCTTAAGTTTAGTTCCAGTTCATACATGACAGGTTGTTTTAACCGTTTCTACACTGAAAGTCACTAGAACTTACTCAGTCTTTATGACTGACCCTTTTTCCTTTCGCCTCTTTTTCTTCCGTTCCCCCCCCCCCCCCAGGTTCTCAGGGAGGGAATACCGCAGCTTGACCAGTTTTCACATCCAGCTTGAAGAGAAAGAATGTATTGCTTGGATCTTTTCCATTTTGGACTATGGCTTTGGACATCAATTAGGGGACTTTTGCAGTTTATTTATGTTTTCTTCATGCTTCTTTAAATAATGTAATCAAGACATTTATGATTTTGGGAAGTATTATGGCATGGTTTGTGTAACACGTATTTTGAAGAAATAAAAGTTGTTGTTTTCCGCTGTTCAAAAATATGTGTTATTATATCTGTCTTGTATATCTGTGACTTATACTTATAAACCTCCACCAAAATTAGGGCATTCCCTTTGAGAGTGACCCTAACGGAGGTGGGGTGTTTCACTTGGTATCAGAGCATAGGTTTACCAGATAAGATAAAAGTTTCGAAAATTTATTTTCAAAGGAAAATTTAAAGAAGCATTTTTAAAAGATAAAATATTATTTTAATTTAAAAAAAAGCAAAGTCCCCCAAAGCCATAGGTGTTATCTCTTATCCTTCGTTTTGAATCTATCCTTCTTGTTTCAGCATGTCCGAAGAACTTAACTTGCCAGAGGGTGTACCAATACCTGGTTGGTTCAGACGATTCTTAGAAGCAAGGGCCACCCAGCCAGGTCCTACCGTTCCTCCCCCCCCCCCAGCTGCAGGAAATCATCTAG
The DNA here is from genome assembly GCA_030737875.1 of Allium sativum. Lineage (NCBI taxonomy): Eukaryota > Viridiplantae > Streptophyta > Magnoliopsida > Asparagales > Amaryllidaceae > Allium > Allium sativum. Next base: position 413,302,930 of record CM060910.1, on the reverse strand, counting down.
CTGCAGCAGCACCTCTTCCTCCACCTCCTCCGCGGGGAAACACTTTTGCTAAGATATGTAAAGATTTTAAGGCTATGGGAGGAAAGGACTTTCATGGAACTGAGTCCTTCGTGGCAGCTAGGAATTGGTTAAAGGAAACCGAGGACTTATTCGTCATCTTTGAGGTAGAAGATAGGCAGAAGGTACAACTGGCAGTGTGGCTACTAAAAGGTGAGGCTTCCTACTGGTGGGAAGTCACTAATGCAGAAAGACCAGTGGAAACATGGGAGGACTTTAGGGCAAGGTTTGAGGCTAAATTTCTATCAGAAGCTGAAAGGAGTCTTCAGTTGGAAAAATTCTTATTTCTTAAGCAAGGGAATATGACAGTCAAAGAGTATGTTAATCAATTCGATGAGCTGGCTAGGTTCGGACTGGACCTAGTCAACACCCCGCACAAGAAGGCTCTCCGCTTTGTCAAAGGATTGAATGAGCCATTACACAGTTTGGCCATGACCCATATACCCATGGGAGCTACGTATGAAAGGTTGGTGCAGATGGCGTTGCTGAACGAAGAAGATAAGGGCAAGAAGGGGACAGAGGCAGAAAACTCTCAAGGGAAGAAAGAGGTCAAGCCCAACGATTCTAAGAATAAGAAGGTAGACTCCGAGAAAGGAGGAAAGAACAACAACTCACGTGATAAAAGGAAATGCAATTACTGTGGTACGGAAGGGCACATAGACAAGGATTGTAGAAAGAGGAAGAGAAAGCAAGGTGAATGTTTTCATTGTGGGAAAACTGGACACATCAGCAAAGACTGCCCTGAGAAGCAGACCGGACCTTCTGGCGGTACATCGTTAACTTATTCTAGATGCTTTGTTTTATCTTATTTCTCTCCTCGATCCTATCTTGAGAACCATAGGTAGAATCTTTTTGGATGTAAACATGTAATTGAAACATGTTATGATTGCGAAATGGTTGCAAGTGGTCGCAAGTGGTTGCTCGTGGATGCATGAATACACATTAGGCACTAGATTGGCTCAGACACATTTTCATGTTGCATATGCATGAGTGTTTATTTTGGAAACTTGGTTGTGCTATCATTTGGTTGTTGCATATGATTGAATGTTTGAGCACTCATGTAGAAATTATGAATTATAATAGGAAAAATTTGCATACATATTGGATTCATTTCACTAAACATATTTTGCATTTAGAAGATCAATCAGGCCTGATCATTAGCATTAGCTAAGGAACATATACACACACTCTTCGCATATGATCATGAAGCATTAGAAGTCTTTTAAGGACAATGGATGCTCGTGTTTGATGGATGAGTAGATGGATGTTAGGATGTACATTCTTCCTGAACTTGAAGATTTCGGGGACGAAATCCTTTTAAGTGGGGGAGAATGTAACACCCCGTGTATTTTATAACAGTAAGATTCACAAATTAAAGTATAATTAATTTCAAATCAAAGAATTAAAGGAAATGGGATACGCCATTGCGTTCGTCTCGGAATTCTGCTTGAGATAGAGTCCGAGTTTGCGTAAAACGGATATCGTATGAAGAAGATATGGACGGACGAAGTTGGGCGAAAAACTAGAAAACGGGTCAGAATGCACTGGCGCACTTGGGAAGTGCGCCAGAACAAAAATGAACTGGCGCACTTGGGAAGTGCGCCAGTGCATTTTTAGCCTGGCGCACCTGCCAAGTGCGCCCAGGTCAGAATGGGCTGGCTGGTCAGGTCTTGGCTGGCCTGGTCTGTGTTTGGTCGATTTTCTGAGCCTTGCCTTGTCACTAGGGCTAGGCGTCAGCTCCTGATTGGCCTCTCCTTCAAACGAACGGCTATTATTGAATCAAGCTCCATCGACGGTTTAAAACAACTCATAAACATTATAAAAAGGACCTAAGACCTAGCCTAAATCATACTATTTCATTTTAGCCTCAGGCCGCCGCCATTAAACCTAGAGCTCTGAATTAAAAATACAAAGAACAAAATTATAGAAGATGAAGGACGATTCTTGATGGCTACAACTAGAAGCTACAACAACTACGACGCTTTAGACAACGAATTTGGGACCATTTGATTTGGGATTTTTATTTGGATTATTTGCTTCATATTGTAAGTTCTATGTTACTTTTTAGGCAAAAACGCTAAAACAATATGGACATGCCATGAATTGAAACCGGATTTAGGAACTATTGTTAATCCATTTTTTTTATATTGTTTATCTTTGAATTATAATTTGGGGATATTGCTATGGCAACGTTGCAAGTTAAACTTGTCATGATTTTGATGTTGTTATGAATCACTTGGGCTTAATTGTTTGGCAAGTTGGACTAATACATGTCCATGGAATCACTATGTTTATTGAAATCTTCATGTTGATTAAACCATGCCTATGATGCTAATTAAACCATGGCTATGACTATTGATGGAATTATGCCTGTGATGTTAATATACCCATCATGATTAATGAAAAATTGGGTATTGCTAGGTTATGATGAAAAGTTGGAATTATTATGTTTATAATGTTAGATATGTTAAAAATGCTAAATTGGAATCATTATGTCTATAATGTTAATTGAGAATCATTATGTTAAAAACGCTAAATTGGAATCATTATGTCTATAATGTTAGTTGAGAATCATTATGTTAAAAATGCTAAGTTGGAACCATTATGTTTATAATGTTAGATGAGAATCATTATGATAAATTGGAATCATTATGTCTATGAGAATTATTATGTTAAAAATGCTAAATTGGAATTCACTATGCCTATTAGGATTACTATGCCTTTAATGTTTCATGTTTGTAATAAAATTATTATTATGCCCACAATGATTATCATGCCTATGATGTAAAGTTGAAATCATCATGTTAAATTAAGTTGGAATCATTACTATGCCAAGTTATCATCATGCTAGTATTGAAACCATGTGATATGTTATAGCCTGTTTATTATGCAAGTGATGTTGGAATTGTCACATATGCCTATCACATGTTTGGTGTTATTCCCCTTTATCTCTTGAATTGTTTATGCTTGTGAACGAAGTACGTTTATATACGTTGGGGATACGATTGGGTAGAATAGGCAAAACTTGAATTAATTATAAGCATAAACTGTGAAATTTGGCATAAGTAGAACATGAAATTTGGCACGAAAACTTGACTTGAACATGCCATAACTTGACTTTAAACATGCCTTAGTTTGGCACGAAGTTGATATATGAACATGATGTGGAAATAGCAAAATCTGATAAGAACATGGGCATGACTTTAGAAAACAAGAAAGTGGCCAACTCGAGGTTGGGTTGAGTTTGTAGTGTAAATCTGCCCGGAACCGCCCGGCAAATCCAGTTGCTACAAATAATAGGATCCAATGTGGGTAGTTGGTCACATCGCGCTTGAAACCCGAGGTTGGGTTGAGTTCGTAGCGTAAACCTGCCCGGAACCGCCCGGCAAATCCAGTGGCTACGAACAATAGGATCCAATGTGAGTGGTTCGGTGCATTAACGAATCAATTAATGCCAATTAGGGTTAAGTCATGAACATGAAAAGACAACTTAACCAACTTGAACACGATTTGTAGGGCTAAGTCATGAACTTGAAAACGACAACACTTAGCCAACTTGACATGACACGTAGGCGGGTTAAGTCGTGAACTTAAATGACATACTTAACCATCTTGACATGACTAGACTGGAAAAGGATTAAGTCACGAATTACATGACTTAATCTGTTAGGCGGGTTAGGTCACGAATTACATGACCTAATCTATTAGGCGAAACCCTAGACACGACCCCTTTCAGCAGTAACCCTCTAGATGTATCAAGGTACCCTGGGGCTAGGCCGGGTGGGGCACGATTACTGGGCTGATTGTAAGAGGTGAACGACGGCAGTGGGGTACGCCAGTGTAGGTTCGGTGGACTACGATCATGCACGTATCCGGGGCAGACACTGGGTATCCGTAGATTTATCTGTGCATCTTGAATCGTGTCAGGGGTTGACACCCTAGGGCTGATACACCCGAAGGTGGACCCAGCACAGGTGACTACATTCGTGGTTAGCCGTATGGCACAGACACTTGACGAGCTAGAACTTGTAGGGAGCCGATCGACTAGATAATCGCTCCGTAGGACCCCGTACTTGGGTCAGACCCCGTTTCAGGGTCATTTCATGACATTGGGCCGTGGGATTTATTTCGTGATTAACTTGTGATATGGGCTTAGTATACTAGTACAGTCGATGCAACGAATCTCGAACATGTGATGCTTTACTTGACTTGTCTTGACTTATCCTGATCACCTTAGTCTATCTTGTTCACCTTGACACCATTCTTAAGTTTAGTTCCAGTTCATACATGACAGGTTGTTTTAACCGTTTCTACACTGAAAGTCACTAGAACTTACTCAGTCTTTATGACTGACCCTTTTTCCTTTCGCCTCTTTTTCTTCCGTTTCCCCCCCCCCCCCAGGTTCTCAGGGAGGGAATACCGCAGCTTGACCAGTTTTCACATCCAGCTTGAAGAGAAAGAATGTATTGCTTGGATCTTTTCCATTTTGGACTATGGCTTTGGACAGCAATTAGGGGACTTTTGCAGTTTATTTATGTTTTCTTCATGCTTCTTTAAATAATGTAATCAAGACATTTATGATTTTGGGAAGTATTATGGCATGGTTTGTGTAACACGTATTTTGAAGAAATAAAAGTTGTTGTTTTCCGCTGTTCAAAAATATGTGTTATTATATCTGTCTTGTATATCTGTGACTTATACTTATAAACATCCACCAAAATTAGGGCATTCCCTTTGAGAGTGACCCTAACGGAGGTGGGGTGTTTCAAAAACTGGTGGTACTCCATTCTCGATCATTTCATGAATTCGATAAATTTCATTATCCCATTCTCATTTTAATCTACTTAAAGATTCATTAAAACTCTAGTTCAGTTTTAATCTCAAAAATCATTACTCAATGATTATTCAAACTTTAGGAAATAAACCTTTCTTTTAACTGCGTTAAAGGACGAACGTCCTTTAAAACATCATTCACGATAAACCCAAATTCATCTTCCATCAAAATGGAACCTACACGAAAATCATAATAGTGTATAATCAACATAAATTCCCGTATCATACTAATAATATAAATGGAATAGCGGCAAATCCTTTTCAATTCCATATATAGTAACGGTGCAGAAGATCATCTACCAAATCGAATTCAGTTCAATTCCAATTTATTCTATTAAATTGGAAAACTTTACTTTGGAAAATTTCATTAAATCTTAATAAAAATATTTATAAATTAAAAACCATAACTTCACTGTTAATTGGATTAAAGAACAAATGTAATTTAAAACACCATCCACGATAAACTCAAAAATCTATTTTCAATTCAATTCCAATTAAATATTAATTAATTGGTAAACTTCTATAAATCTTAATTAAAAGATTTAATCTTTTCTCAACTGGGTTTAAGAGCAGTGTTATTTAAGACACCATTCATGACAAACCCAAAATCCAATTTTATATCAAATATAAGGCTCTGAATAGAAATTATATCGGTTTATATTCAATATATAATTCTGAACTAACGTATATTATATTGGGAAAAACGATATCTATATCTTCCAAATTCCTCAACAATATCCATATAATCACGAAATCCAATATCAAAATATTTCGAAGTCTATTTCCATTTAAATCCTTTTCAATTCATACGTTGGAAAATTTTGTTATTTTAAAACCATTTTCTAATCAAAATTATTTATTTAAAAACCATTGGATTATTATTCTAGTTAATAACTAGTTCATTTCGATATAAATATCCTTTATCTTTTCAAAACTTGGAATTTTTCATTTAAAATCTTTCCGAATCATTTACAATGATTTTACACAAATTTTACCTATTTTTAATAATTTTGTTTATACCCTTACAGTCGGTTTCCATTATCGACCACCGATCTGCATTCATAACGACCTTTTCTAAAATTGATTGGGACATATTTCCAAATCTAACCTTTAGATTTCAAATATCTTAAATTCAGTGGAAAGCACTTTTCGATACAAACCCAACAGTTTCGATTTTAGGAGAATCTGACGGTCGGATCTCCCGTTACATCAATTTGAAATCAATGGTCGAAACTCGTGAATGGTCGCTATTCAGGCCATTTAATATATATAATATATATTTCGTTGACTTTAATTTAAAACGTATTTTATAAATTCGTTTCTAACTTCATTTCGAAATGATTCCAACTTCATTTTCAATTCTAAATCAAAATTGAATATTCCATATCATTATAAATTTAAAATGATAATACTTCCAAAATATCAGATTTTAAAATCCATTTCTTTTTCGTATTCATTATCAAATGAATAAAATCGATCGATAAACCCGTTCGGGTTAAAATGCCATTTCTATACTTAACCCGTCTTCATATGTTTTATATATTTTCGTGTCCGTCCAAAATCGGACATCAAAATCATATTTTGATTATTCACTGAATATTATTTTAAATTATTCGTTGTTTCTGAATCGGAATACAACTCAATCAATTTCCATATAATTTCAGTTATATGGATTTCATCCATCACATGTATTCAACAATAATGACAAATAATAATCAAACAGTCAATTCACATCCTGAGTGCAATTTACAACCGTTTAAACATTAAATAATTTAATAACACTTATCACAGTCGGTTAACTAATCGATTGACATGCAACAAAATATTGGTACCAGTGTATGTCAAATATCATCCCAATACCCGTATGGGGTTTCAAAAAACAACAATCTATTTAAATAAATCATTGGTTAATAAATTTAACCAATTCTAATTTGGTTTGAATTATTTTTCTAGTTAACCAATTTTCACTATTTAAACTATAATGGATATTTACAATTTAATTTCAACTACCACATTAATGTTAACATTATTTTTAATACGTTAACATTTCAACATCACAAACAACACATCATATAGTCAGTTCAAATCGTCTATGGTCTGTGGATGAGGGAGGGGAGCTAACAGGCACCATATACAATTTATAATGGTTAAAACTGGTAAAAATCTACACTGACAATTCTAAATATTTTTATACATGAATACAATAATATGATAAAGTAATTTTGAGTGAGAAGGAGTTCTTACTTTCGTTTCCACTCCGCCATTATTTTATTTCTGAATTTTATTTTGGTTCGGATTTGAATTTGCTTCAACTTCTAAATTGGTCTGTTTCTGGTCTAGGTGGTCTTATTGTGAAGCTCTCGACTTCACGATTGCAATGGATCTAGTTTCATGCAATTTCGACATCGTATGAGAAAGTTACGCTATGTTAAACATTGGATATTTTAATTAAATAATCAATGGATAATTAATTAAAATTAACCCTTCTTCTTTCACGTTCTGCTACAGTCGAACCCTGCTGCAGAACAAGGGTTGCGTCCTGCTCTTCCATCCTCGCGCTGGAGGCTGTTCGGAGGGCGCCACGTGAAGCGCCGCCGTGAGACCCACCACCACCTAGGAGGGCGTGCAAGTCGGTGAGCCCCAGCGAGCGAAATCCCAGTGCGAACGAAGCACCTTTAGGCGTTGAAATCAAGCGATTCCCTCCTTTAAACGAGATCAAACCCGTATGAATTTGAAGCCCATGAGATTCTCTTTGATTTTCCCTTCGGAACTCTAGCCTAATTTGTAATGATTTAGCCGTGATTTGGGGTTTTAATTTCGAGCGAGATCGGTCATTGGTTTTAAGAGAGGCGACAGGTTTCTAGAGTTGTGAGGGTTTAGAGCATGAATGATTATATATATATATATATATATTTCAATATTATCTAATTCATTAAAATAGGGTTTTTCTTCTGAACTCCAAATCAAATCCAACGACTGTCGTCCTTAACCAAATACCCCCATTCCAAACACAATGGGGTATGTTTCGTAAGCCAATTCTATTGTTTCGATCAGTTTTTGTCAAAATTAAAATATAAATTAATATAAATTGAACTTAAACATACATTTTACTTTACCGGGGCCACATACTGACTCAAAAAATTATAGAAAAATAAATGTAGCTATGTTTTGATGATATGGTCCTAACAAAACTAATTTAGTTGAATTTGGAGACCGTTTGAGAAAAGGCCTTTTTCCAGTCGATTAAATTCAAATAGAAATTACTAAACAAATTTAAATTCCCCACGCTCACATACTAATTCCAAAAATTTTGAAATTTGAAACCAAAATATAAATTGACATTCCGGATCCAACAAAATTGGCTTCGTCGAAAATAGAGGTCTTTGCAAAATAGCTATTTTTAAGGGCTATATATTATGCTAAAATATATATAAATTCCACAACGACTATTCTGAATTTTAAACTGGACGTAACTTACAATTTATAAAGTGAAATCTCTATCTCTCACATTCATTAGAAAGATATTATTAAAAAGATTCAAATGTTTCTAGTTTTACTAAAATCCGATTTATTCTGAATTATGTACATCCATTTGAAATTAGAAATTGAATTTTCAAACTACCACGCCATTTCAGGCTTGTTTTATAATTAAAATAAATTTATGCATTCTAACTTCATTTAAAATAAGTTTGTAGTCATTATTATTTAAAATAAATCATTTTAAATATTCAAAACCCATTAAAATAGCTAAAATAAAAAATTTAAATATGTTTAGAAATTCCGGGTTATTACATTCTCCCCTCCCAACTTAAAATCTTTTCGTTCTCGAAAAGGAACGGTGCAAAAAGTTGTTTAACTAACCAACTCAACTTTCATTCTTCAACTTTTCAGTTTCTAAGAATTTGCTAATTTCTCAAAAATTTGGCTAACACCCTAAATTTTCGAAAAATTTCGCCATAACCTCCTTTGTGTGGGCTGATCGGTAAAATCGCAACTGCCTCATAGGGCCCTCATCAATCCAAAAGAAAAATAAAAGGCCAAGCGGCTTGCCAATCGGCTCATAAAATCATCAAAGCCAATGAATACAGTAAACATGTACCTATTTGTTAGGCATACAATTTTATTCCTCTTCTTAGCGTCCTTGCTACGACCTGATCATTATATATACATGTACATATATGCAATTTCAATCAATTCTCAATTTAGTTCCATATTTGATTCAATTTGGAAAAGTTTACCTTTCATTTACATATTAGTTTAAATGTTCCAACATTTTAATTAGTCGAACTAATACTCACGCATCAAAACCAGCAATCAATTAGTTAGTTAACTTTTCAACAATATCTTTTATATACCTAAAAATCATATTTTCTGTGCCAAATCACAAACATTAAACTCTAAATAAGTTTTGGTTCTCACAACCGTCAACTGGAAATATATAGATATCCACTTTCAAAACTTGAACATAAGCACTGATGATGATGCATCATCATCAGAATTATCCCCGGGCGACTAGAGTGTGATTCTACATTTATCCAGTATTTGTGGCTTCAAATATACATTCGTGAGACATATATGCAAAACTACTCATACTCGATAGTCCAAAATGAATATAAAATAAAATACTTAAATATGTATAATAAGATATAATTTCAAAACCAAATTTGTTTTTTTTAGAAATAACACTCTTCAAACTTGTTCTAGGGTATTACTAATGCTATCCCTAACGAGTCACTCTTAAAGGATATTACAAATCCAATCCCTGATGTATTCTCTCGTTCGATTCTAATGTGTCCTGTTCCTGAGCTTTGTAAACCAAAGCTCTGATACCAAACTGTAACGACCAAAACTTCCCCTTATGGGAAAGCTCGGATTGCTTTGAGAGTAGGACTCATCAGAACACAAACAATAGAACATTTCATTACTTGTACAATAATATACATCAGAGTACAAGAATATATCAGAGTATGAATAAATAATATACATAGAAAAATATCAGAGATTTAAATTACAATGCAGCGGAAAATAATACATTAGAATAATGCTTAGGGGTAGACATCGACTACAACAACTGAAAGAAATACACAGATACAAAGCTTTCTTAATATAGCTCGAGCTGTAATCCAGGATCCCGTGAAAATAAATATCTGCGAAAACCAAAACTACTAGCTGCCCATGTGGAAAATTTGGGCACCCAGAGTTTAGGTAGAAACAGTAAACTCCGAGTCAGTCATGGGACTGGTGTGAGAACTAAAACAGTTATTGACTTTACTTTAAAAGTTGAGAAATCATGGGACCACGCCGAATAACACGGGAATGGGTTTACTCCGCATGAATCTTAGTTTAACATAAAAAACGCTATGCTTTTTAGAAAAATGAAGTTATTATAAGACTCGGGTCCCATCACACAATGCAACGCAAGCCGGAGGATAAAGTTTTACCTTATAATAGCCAAACACGCTTGGTACATTTTAAAAACAAATCATTTTGATATTACTATAAGTTTATAGTGTCAAGTCAGCTTCAAATATTAATGTATCAATCACAGACGACATGAGCGCCCCATCCCACTATGCCGCCATATTGGTTTACAACTAAAACCGAAAAGTCACATATTGGAATTTGGATTCCATCTATGAGTCGAGGCAAGGAATCATCCTTGCTGATTTCGAGACACTCTAGCAAATGCCTCAGGATCACACTCACGGGTAACCCTAGTTAGTAGCAGGGCCGGTCCACACTTACTTTAGTGGATTAATTATTCCTAAGCAATACGTTTCCTGGTCCTATCGGATCTATCACTAAGCCACTAGGGACTCATATCTGAGGCGCCTTGCGATCCATAATCCACAAAAGTAAAAATGTCTAGGCTCCATACCATGACAACAATCTTAGCTAGAAAGAAATGCATGCACTCCCTGTCGTCCTCGTTCCGTTTTTGAATCATATCGAGGTGTGAGGCTCGCGAATTAACGCTATACACAAAGCTGTGCTATTTAAAGCCGTGCTTTGATCATCAACCACAAGACTTTGCTTTTCAACAAAAGCATTGATCATTTGCATCTCAGAATGCCATACTGGCAATTCACGCCATGCAACAGATATCTATCAATATATAACATCTAAGTTGGTACGTCTCAGAGAAGGGTGTTAAGCAAGAGAATAAATTATCCGTCACCAAACAAATATGTATTTAACAAAAATCAATCAACACAGAACGAAATCCAATGTCAGACACATCTATTTACAAGTCCGTTTTGGGTCTGAACAAAACCGAGGGCACCTTATTCCTCGTCCCATATGTCCAATACAGGGGAGAGGTCCTCGCATATTCGGTCGATCTCCAAGTACATCTGGACGATCACCACTTATTACCTTGTCTTGTGTGTACCGCCCAATCAAGACATCAGTAATCATCCAAGCGATGTGAAGAACTCCGGTCTTCAACCACCGTCTTCATCGTCGACTTTTAGTCGTCGTATTAATTATTCAGAATGGGATAAACCCGGTCTTTCCGAATAACTTGCTTATTTTATAATCTATAATCAAGTGTTATAAAAACACATCATACACCTTAGTCCAATCCACAATATTCTTTTACTTAAATATTCACATTTTTAGGGAAAGGTTCCCATTATTTTTTGTAAAGATAAATTCTTTTAAATTTATTCTTTATTCTTCCTTTGGATATCAATTTCAAAAGATTTTATTAACTAGTCGAATTATTATGCCTTAAGGAAGTAATCATTTATATATTTTAACCCAATCCCAACCTATCCATCCAATGGAGCAAAACTAGAAGTACTCCATATCTACCACCCACGGTGTAATCGGTAAATTTAATTACCATTTCCCGTTCAAATCTAATCAAAGATTTAACTATCTCCTGGAGTAAAACTAGTGGTACTCCATTCTCGATCATTTCATGAATTCGATAAATTTAATTATCCCATTCTCATTTTAATCTACTTAAAGATTCATTAAAACTCTAGCTCAGTTTTAATCTCAAAAATCATTACTCAATGATTATTCAAACTTTAGGAAATAAATCCTGCTTTTAACTGGGTTAAAGAACGAATGTCATTCAAAATAACATTTACGATAAACCCAAAATCATCTTCCATCAAAATGGAATCTACACAGAAATCATAACAGTGTATAATCAATATAAATTCCTATATCAGACTAATAATATAAATGGAATAGCGGCAAAGCCTTTTAAATTCTATATATAGTAACGGACTTCATTCACAGAAGCTTATCTCGATTATTACCGAATCGAATTCTAGTCAATTCCAATTTAATCTATTAAATTGAAAAACTTTACTTTGGAAAATTTCCTTAAATCTTAATAAAAATATTTATAAATTAAAAATCATAACTTCACTATTAATTGGATTAAAGAACAAATGTTATTGAAAACACCATCCACGATAAACTCAAAAATCCAATTTCAATTCAATTCCAATGATATATTAATTAACTGGTAAACTTCTCTAAATCTTAATTAAAATATTTATTCTTTTCACAACTGGATTAAAGAACAGTGTTATTTAATACACCATTCACGACAAACCCAAAATCCAATTTTATATCAGATACATAGCTCTAAATAGAAATCATATCGGCTTATATTTAATACCAAATTCTAAAACTAACGGATATCGTATTGGGAATAACGATATCTGTAACTTCCAAATTCCTCAACAATATCCATATAATCACGGAATCCAATATCGAAATATTTCGAAGATTATTTCCATTTAAATCCTTTCCAATTCATACACTGGAAAATTTTGGTTATTTTAAAACCATTTTCTAATCAAATTTATTTATTTAAAAACCATTGGATTATTATTCTAGTTAATAACAAGTACATTTAGATTAAAATATCCTTTATCTTTTCAAAACTTGGAATTTTTCATCCAAAATCTTTCCAAATCATTTATTATGATTCTACACAAATTTCCCCTATTTTTAATAATTTTTTAGGCCCTTACAATCGGTTTCCAATATCGACCACCGAACTGCATTCATAGCGACCTTTTCTGAAATTGATTTGGACATATTTCCAAATCTAACCGTTAGATTTCAAATCTCTTATATTCATTGGAAAGCACTTTTCGATATTAACCCAATGGTTCCGGTTTTAAGAGAATCTGACGGGCGGTTCTGGCGGGGCATCAATTTGAAGTCAATGGTCGAAATTCGCGAACGGTCGCTACGCAGCGCGTTCTATTCAGGTCATTTAATATATATAATATATATTATATATACTTCGTCGATTTCCATTTAGAATGTATTTTATAAATTCGTTTTTAACTTCATTTCAAAACGGTTCCAACTTAATTTTCAATTCTAAAACAAAATTGAATATTCCATATCATTATAAATTTAAAATGATAATATTTTCAAAATATCCGATTTTGAAATCCATTTCTTTTTCGTATTCATTATCAAATGAATAAAATCGATCGATAAACCCGTTCGGGTTAAAGTGGCATTTTTATACTTAACTCGGCTTCGTATATTTTTATATATATTCGTGTCCATCCAAATTCAGACATCAAAATCATATTTTGATTATTCACTGAATATTATTCTAAAATATTCGTCATTTTTGAATCGGAATGCGACTCAACCAATTACCATATAATTTCAGTTTTATGGATTTCATACATCACATGTATTCAACGATAATGATAAATAATCATCAAACAGTCAATTCACATCCAGAGTGCAATTTACAACTATATAAGCACTAAATAATTTAATAATGCTTATCATAGTCTGTCAACCAGTCGATTGACATACAACTAAATATTGGGACTAGTGTATGTCAAATATCATCCCAATACCCGTATGGGGCTTGCAAACAACAACAATCTATTTAAATAAATCATTGGTTAATAAATTATTTATTAACCAGTTATAATTCAGTTTGAATTATTTTTCTATTTAACCAATTTTCACTGTTTAAACTATAATGGATATTTATAATTTAATTTCAACTGCAACATTAATGTTAACATTATTTTTAATACATTAAACATTTCAACATCACAAACAATACACAATACAGTCAATTCAAATCGTCCATGGTATGTGGACGAGGGAGGGGAGCTAACAGCCACCGTATACAATTTATAATGATTAAAACTGATAAAAATCTACACTGCCAATTCTATATATTTTTATACATAAATACAATAACATGATAAAATAATTTTGAGTGAGAAGGAGTTCTTACTTTCGTTTCCACTCCACAATTCTTTTATTTCTGAATTTTATTTCTGTTTGGATTTGAATTTGCTTCGTTTCTGGTCTAGTCGGTCTTGTTGTGAAGCTCTCGACTTCACGATCGCAACGGATCCAGTTTCATGCAACTTCGACATCGTATGAGAAAGTTACGCTATTTTAAACACCGCATATTTTAATTACATAATTAATGGATAATTAATTAAAATTAAACCTTCTTCTTCCACGTTCTGCTACTGTCTAACCCTGCTCCAGAACTAGGGTTGTGCCTTGCTCTTCCATTGTCGCGCTGGAGGTTGATCAGAGGGCGCCACGTAAAGCGCCGCCATGGGACGCACCACTGCCTAGGAGGGCGTGTAACTCGGTAGGCCCCAGCGGTCGGAATCCCAGTGCGAACGACGCACCTTTGGGCGTTGAAATCGAGCGATTCCCTCCTTTAAACGAGATCAAATCCATATGAATTTGAAGCCCACGAGATTCTCTTTGATTTTCCCTCCAGAACCCTAACCTAATTTGTAACGATTTAGGCGTGATTTGGGGTTTTAATTTCGAGCGAGATCGGTCATTGGTTTTAAACGAGGCAGCGGGTTTCCAGATTTGTGAGGGTTTAGGGCACGGATAATTATATATATATATATATCAATATTATTTAATTCATAAAAATAGGGTTTTGCTTATGAACTCCAAATTAAACCCCACGACTGTCGTCCTTAACCAAATACCCCCATTCTGAACACTATGGGATATGTTTCGTAAGCCAATTCGACTGATTCGATCAGTTTTTGTTAAAATTAAAATATAAATTAATGTAAATTGAACTTAAACGTACATTTTAATTTACCAAGGCCACATACTGAATCCAAAAATTACAAAAAAATAAATGTAGCTATGTTTTGACGATACGGTCTTAACAAAACTAATTTCGTCAAATTTGGAGACCGTTTGAAAAATGACCTTTTTTCCTGTCGATTAAATTCAAATTGAAATTACTAAACACATTTAAATTCACTATGCTCGTATACTAATTCCAAAAATTATGAAATTTGAAAACTAAAAATAAATTGACATTCCGGATCCAACAAATGTGATTTTGTCGAAAACGGAGTTCGTTCGCAAAATGGCCATTTTTAAGATGTATATATTATATTAAAATGTATATAAATTCCACAACAACTATTCTGAATATTAATCTGGACGTAACTTACAATTTATAAAGTGAAATATTAGTTTCTCACATTCATTACAAAGATATTATTAAACAGATTCAAATGTTTCTGGTTTTACTGAAATCCAATTTATTCTGAACTATGTACATTCATTTGAAATTAGAAATCAAATTTTCAAAGTAACGCGCCATTTCAGGCTCATTATATAATTAAAATAAATTTACACATTCTAACTTCGATTAAAATAAGTTTTTAGTCATTATTATTTAAAATAGATTATTTTAAATAATCAAAGCCGATTAAAATAGCTAGAATAAATTTTTTAAATTGGTTCAGAAATTCCGGGTTGTTGCAATCTCCCTTACTTAAATCTTTTCATCCTCGAAAAGGAACAGAGCTGAAAGTTGTTTGACTAACGAACTCAACTTTCATTCTACAACTTTTCAATTTCTAAGAATTTTCTAATTTCTCAAAAATTTGGCTAACACCCTAAATTTTCGAAAAATTTCGCCATAACCTCCTTTGTACGAGCTGATCGGTAAAGCCGCAACTTGCCTCACAGGGCCCTCATCAAACCAAAAGAAAACAAAAAAGCCAAGCGTCTTGCCAATCGGCTCATGAAATCATAAATCCCAATGAATACAGTAAACATGTACCAATTTGTCGGTTATACAACTTAATTCCTCTTCTTAGCGTCCTTGCTATGACCTGTTCATTATATATACATGTACATATATGCAATTTCAATCAATTTTCAATTCAGTTCTATATTTGATTTGATTTGGGTAAATTTACCTTTCGTTTACGTATTGGTTCTATTGTTCCAACATTTTAATTAGTTAAATTAATACTCACACATCACAACCAGCAATCAATTAGTTGGTTAACTTTTCAACAGTATCTTTTATATACCCAAAAATTATATTTTATGTGCCAAATCACAAACAACCAACTCTAACTGAGTTTTGGTTCTCACAACAGTCAATTGGAAATATATAGATATCCACTTTCGAAACTCGAACATAAGCACTGATGATGATGCATCATCATCAGAACTATCCCCGGGCGATTAGAGTGTGATTCTATATCTATCCAGTATTTGAGGCTTCGAATATATGTTCGCGATGAAAAACTACTCATACTCGATAGTCCAAAATGAATATAAAATAAAATACTCAAATACGTATAATAAGATATAATTTCAAAACTAATTTTTTTCTTCTAGAAATAGCACTCTTCAAACTCGTTCTAGGGTATTACTAACGCTGTCTCTAACGAGTCACTCTTATAGGATATCACTAATCGAATCTCTGATGAATTCTCTCGTTCGGTTCTAATGTGTCTTGTTTTCGAGCTTTGTAAACCAAAGCTCTAATACAAACTATAACGACCCAAACTTCCCCTTACGGGAAAGCCTAGATTGCTTTGAGAATAGGACTCATCAGAACACAAACAATAGAACATTTCATTGCTATTACAACAATTTACATCAGAGTACAAGAATATATCAGAGTATGAATAAATAATATACATTAAAAAATATCAGTGATTTAAATTATAATGCAGCGAAAAATAATACATAAGAATGATGCTTAGCAGAAGACATTAACTACAACAACTGAAAGAAATACACGAATATAAAGCATTGTGAATATAGCTCCAACTGTAATTCGGGATCCCGTGAAAAGAAATATCTGCGAAAACCATAACTACTAGCTGTCCATGTGGAAAATATGGGCAGCCAGAGTTTAGGTAGAAACAATAAGCTTTGAGTTAGTCATGAGACTGGTGCGAGAACTAAAACAGTTATTAACTTTACTTTAAAAGTTGGGAAATCTTGGGACCACGCCGTATAACATGGAACGGGTTTACTCCACATGAATCTGAGTTTAAAACAAAACAACGCAATGCATTTTAGAAAAATGAAGTTATTAGAAGACTCAGGTTCCATCACACAATGCAATGCAAGCCGGAGCATAGAGTTTTACCATATAATAGCCAAACATGCTTGGTACGTTTTAAAAACAAATCATTTTGATATTACTATAAGTGTATAGTGTCAAGACAACTTCAAATATAAATGTATCAATAATAGATGACATGAGCACCCCATCCCACTATGCCGCCATACAGGTTTACAACTAAAATTGAAAAGTAGCGTATTGGAATTTGGATTCCATCTATGAGTCGAGGCATGGAATCATCCTCACCGATATCGAGACACACTAGCAAATGCCTCAGGATCACACCCACGGGTAACCCTGGTTTGTAGCAGGGCCGGTCCACACTTACTTTAGTGGAATAATTATTCCTAAACAATAAGTTTCTCGGTCCTATCGAACCAATCACTGAGCCAATAGGGACTCATATCCGAGGCGCCTTGAAACACCCCACCTCCGTTAGGGTCACTCTCAAAGGGAATGCCCTAATTTTGGTGGAGGTTTTATAAGTATAAGTCACAAATATACAAGACAGATATAAGAACACATATTTTTGAACAGCGGAAAACAACAACTTTTATTTCATCAAAATACGTGTTACACAAACCATGCCATAATTGTCTTACAATACTTCCAAAATCATAACTGTCTTGATTACATTATTTAAAGAAGCATAAAGAAAACATAAATAAACTGCAAAAGTCCCATAATTGCTGTCCAAAGCCATAGTCCGAAACGAAAAGATCCAAGCAATACATTCTTTCTCTTTAAGCTGGATATGAAGGTTGGTTAAGCTGCGGTATTCCCTCCCTGTGGACCTGGGGGGGAAACGGAAGAAAAGAAGACGAAAGAAAAGTAGAGTCAGACATAAAGCCTGAGTAAGTCTAGGACTGTTCAGTCTATGAATAAAGAACTGGGTATGATAAGTATAAACTAGAAATGGGAAGGCACCATAAACTAAGTTAAGTTGTCTAGGGTCGAATATACTATCGTACCCCATATTAATCTCTGTACCAATATAAACTAGTTCCCAACAGGCACCCCATAATCAGGGTGATGTGATCCTTTTTCTGATGATCGGCTCCTACTCGCATAGTTACATGTGTCTTACGGCCCCCGTTGTTGTAGTTACCTATGCTGGTCCCACCATGGGGTGTATCAAGTCCCATGGTGGCGTCCCGACACAATCCTAGAATGCACAGGTATGCTACTGGTGCCCAGTGCCTTATTTTTCTGCGCCAGAGTGTGTGCACGCCCGCACCCCGTTAGAACCTACACTGCTGCACCACCGCCGTCGATTTGACCTCTTACAGTCAGCCCAGCGTGCCCCACCCTGCCTAGTTTCAGGGTATCATGATACCTTGTAGGGTTACTGCTGAAAAGGGTCCCCCGCTACTAGGTTTTTCTATTTCTAGCCAACATGCTAAGTTGGTTAAGTGTTTTATAAACCTAACCCCCAATCAGTCTTTTTAGTTTAGCATGTTCCATTTTGATTAAGTCTTAATTCACTTAATCCTATCAATCCTGACTCAGCCTTCTTATTAAAGCCTTGACCTCTCACATTAGACAGGTATTGTTGTGGCTGCCTGTTGCCGGTTGGGTCCGGGCAGTCTTACGCCACAACTCAGTCTAACCTCGGGTCCTTATTGGGCTCTGTGTTTAATCACCCACATTGGATAGGTATTGTTGTGACTACTGGACAGCCGGGCGGTTCCGGGCAGGTTTACATCACAACTCAATCCAACCTCGGGTTAAACACATCGTATTTTCTACATTTACATATTTTGTCTCTTTTCTTTTTATATGTAAATATTTGCGACCCATTATTCAAATTCATCTTTATTGATTAAGATTTATTTATGCCACTTAATTGTTTTTCAAGGTTGTTGGCACGCGTCAAATATGCCAACACATATGTTCTATATTTTAGCCCAAACGTCATTACCCCCGTTTTATACGTTTGCTCCAATGTAAGGTGTGTTGGGTTTAACACTTAAACCCAATTTAGCCATATGTAAAGGGGAGGCTTATAACATGGTGTTTATCAGGTAACATGAAAGAGGGGAGTGTGAACGCATGAACTTGCAACGAACGATTCAATTAACATAAAGTAGGCACATGTGAACTTGTAATTGTAACATCATATAATCATGGCATAACATGAATCATTTTATCCATATAATTATAGCATAAACAATACTTAAACGTGAATCATTCTATTCATATAATTATGGCATAGGAAATACTTAAACATGAATCATTCTATTCATATGATTGTGGCATAAACAATACTCAAACATGAATCATTCTATTCATATGATTATGGCATAGAAAATACTTAAACATGAATCATTCTATTCATGTGATTATGGCATGAACAATACTTAAACATGAATCATTCTATTCACATGATTATGGCATAAACAATACTTAAACATGAATCATTCTAGATGATTATGGCATAAACAAAACTTAAACATGAATCATTCTATTCATGTAATCATGGCATAAATAATACTTAAACATGAATCATAGGTTCAACTAACCATGTAAACTTGAAATTAAGAATCTAACTAAATTAGATATCATTATTATTGGCACATGGTCTTGACTAGAAATATAAGCCTATATTTTTATTTAGGCATAATATAAACTAATCATGTTCATAAAATCGCTACATGCTAACAAAAAGGTACTTACTTTTGTCACTAATACAAAAGTATGGTTCAACTAGAATTATCCCAACCTAATTCTTATATGAATCATGGTTTTTAATCCATTTATAAAATTATAGCAGAAACATACCCAAACTTAAATCATGGTTTTTATTCTATTCATAGAATTATAGCATAAACATACCTAAACTTAAATCATGGTTTTTATTCTATCTATGTAAACTTGCAAGTGGACTATAATTCTAATGTAATTCTAATGTAACTTATGTGTCTCATATATTATCATATGATTATGATAACAACATAAGCCTAAAAACATGTTCTTCAATTGGGCATAATAACAAACATGGTTTAGTCATGTTCATAAAATTAATACAAGTTCACAAAGATGCTTGCTTTTGTCACTATCACAAAAGCATGATTTTTATACTTGAACTATAATGCCAATTCCAACATAACTTCATATGAATCATAATACTCAAATGGACCAAATTACACTAAAGATGACCATAGAATTATACATCATGTTGGCATAACAATAAATTATATACTTGCATGAATTTCAAACAAACTATTACAACATATAGTTGTTATTTTCAACATGAATCATATACTTGCAATTATCAAATGGGTGTTGTAAATAACTACCACAAACATGTAGTTTTCAATATGAATCATATGCTTGCATGAATCCCAATTAAAATTACACAACATGTGGTTGTCAACATAAACCATATACTTGTATGAATCCAATCGTACATCATAGCATTGCCAAATCGTTTAGAATCAAAATAACATACAAATATAAGTTATTATCGCCATAATTCCATTTCGTTGTTAACTTCCAACGCAAATCGCGTACTTGCAAATATCCAATCGTATACCATAATATTCCCAAATCGTTTAGCATCAAAGCAACATACAAATATAGATTATTATCGCCCCAATTACATTTCTTACTTTACAAAAATCAACACAATTATTTAATTCACATCGGAATAGCACTCTACTTACAACGTATGACGAATCTTCAATTCAGGAATCTGAATTCTGAATTTGGAGATGCTATCCTTTGTTGTAGGCGTTGCTTTGATTCAATTAACGTTGCTTTAAGCTTTTGATTTATCACCTAATTGTCTCTCTATTTCTGACGGCTATCCTTAGTCTCTCCTCAGCAACATGACGGTCTCATCTCCATTTTAGTTTGGGTGAATTAGGGTTAGTCTTAGGTCCTTTTTATAGAGTTTGTGAGTTGATTTAGACCGTCGATGAAGCTTGGTTTAATAATAGCCGTTCGTTCAAAGGAGAGGCCAATCAGGAGCTGACACCTAGCCCTAGTGACAAGGCAAGGCTCAGAAAATCGACCAAACACAGACTAGGCCAGCTAGGGGGGCTGGGTTCGACCTGGCTCAGGGGCCAGGTCGACTCCCCAGTCGACCCCCAGGTCGACTCCCCAGTCGACCCTGTAACAACCCGTATTTCAATAACATGTTAAAACGAGAATCAAGGCAGAATTTAATTTTAAATTCTGAATCAAGTAAAACGGGCTATGCCATTGCGTTCGTCTCGAAAAAATACGCGAAATAGAGTCCGAGTTTTCGAAAATCGGAGTCCGTACGACCCGGATAAGGCCCAAAGAAGTTTTCGGGAAATTTGAATTTCGGAAACAGTTTTGGAAATCAGATCTGGGGCCAGGCGGGAAGTTTCCCGCCTAGGCCATGTCGACAGGGCTGTCGACAGGCCTGTCGACTTGGGCCCAGACCAAGTCGACAGCCCTATCGACTTGCCTGTCGACAGGGGGTGGCCGGGGCAAGCAACCTGGTGCACCTGTTTGTCTCACCTGGTCTTGTTCTTGGGATGGTTCTGGAAGCTTCCGAGATCTGATGGTCCTAACCTATCCTAGGGTTAATCTAAGGGCCTAAAACTATCCTAATCTCTATAAAAACACCCCTAAGCCCCCCCTAAACCCTCATAACTCACCCTCTCCACGAAGTGCTGCCCAAATACAAAGTGATCATGGCCTCCATCTCAAATCCCTAGAGCCTATGCACTCAAATCAAGTTCAAATCAAAAGGTGCAAGCTTGCTACACCAAATCAAGGCCAAATCAACATTGCTATGCGAGTTCCATGACGATTCTTGTAACACCCCACGCCCGCTATGGACACTCACTAAGGGAATGCCATAGCATCGTTGGAGTATTTTAGTGAATATAGAACAGAAAAATTACAACAAGACAGATATAAATAGTACTTGAAATTTTAAAACATCATCTCATAACAGCGGAAATAAACATGTCTGGTTACATCATAAAACCACGATAAAAGTCAAGTACAATATCCATCAAAATAAAGAAGTACATAATCCCACTCTGTCATACAATAGCCAGAACAAAAGAAAAGATAGCTGGATAACTGGAGCTTTACATCTACCCAAGCTCCTAAAGACTGGAACAGCAATCCGATCAAGCTCTACTACCGCTAGGATCCACCGTAGGACCTGAGGGTTGGAAAAAGATAAAAACAACGGGGTCAGACATAAGTCTGAGTGAGTCCTATAACTTTAACAATACAATCATTAAAGTAACCAGAGAAGACATAAACTTGACCTACGGTAACATCTGGGGATGAATGGCTACACTAAGCAGCTTGGTAGACTTAGGATAAACTAAGATAACCGTCAGGACGCATCTACCCACCCAAGGATAATTACTAACTGCACCACACCAGTCATTCCTACTTAAAGGTTGATCCCTCCAAGGACTTAGAAAATTTCCCCAGTAGTTTCGTGTACTCCTAGCCCACTACATAAGTGCCGTCTGCCCCTATCTCCACTAGGTGTACTCGGTAATTCTTACCCAGTAGTTTCGTGTACCCCTACATAGGTGCCGTCTGCCTCTATCTTCATTAGGTGTACCCACTACTCCCCATCGATCGGCTCCCTACCGTAGATACCCGTGCTGGTCCCACAGTGGGGTGTATCACTCCCCTAAAGTGGCTACCCGATACTATCAACGGTGCACGGCTTTATATCTACACGATGCAACAACGGCTTATCTACCAGCCCGGGCCCACACACGCATATGAAACCCGTTGGACTTGCGTTGCCACCGCTAACCCGTTTGGCCTCTGATAATCAAGCCCAATATGCGTGTCCCGTCACTCGACATGGGTCGAGCCCACAAAGATAGTTTGGGATATTGGTTGAAATGGGCCCCCACAAGCTACCCACCTAAGCTTGCCACATATCTAGTGTATCCCACTTAACCCTTTAATCATGTTTAATTACATGTTTCCACTTGGTCAAGTATTCTAATCGTATTTTCTATTGCCACCCAAGGCAACCCACTAGATTCCACATGCCACCCAAGGCAACCACTGAATTTCCACATGCCACCCAAGGCACCCACTTAACCCCTCATGTCCCACTACATGCTAATACGGTTAAGTGTTTCTTAATTAATTAAGACCGTGATCTCCCATAAAGACCTCCCACATTAGACTGACTGTTATGACCGCCTGGTTAAGCCGGTAGAGTCCGGGCAGTCTTACGTCATAACAGAGCCTAACCTCGTGTCTTTACTTTAATCACTTATTTAATTTATGGCTAAAACCTCTCACATTGGGCTGACATTTGTAGCAACTGGTTAAGCCGGTCGGGTCCGGGCAGTTTTACACTACAAATGAGTCCAACCTCGTGTCTTAGTCGATTAATTACACCTAATTAATCACCCCCATATTAATTATCCCTAATTAATATCAAGTTTTCCATAACATGGGTAGACCTAACTCAATAGGTAAATTCCCATGGGGTAGACCTAACTCAATAGGTAAATTCCCACTTATGGTAATTTATTTTTATGGTATGCTTAATCATACCTAAACATACATTTATTAACATATTTACCAACCCCATCGTTCCCCACGTAAATCGTTCTCATTTCATGACATAAATAAGGGGAAGATCATCACAAATATCATGGGTTTAGCATACAACTTTGTCATGGGTTAAGAGGATGTCAACTTGCATATATGAGCATATATTAACCCAACTACATATAACCCAAAACTTGCATATTATCATACACATGATTTGCATAACATGTTGGACTTGCATATAAGCATTCTCATAACTTGCATAACATGTTTAACATGCATTTAAGCATACACATAACTTGCATAAACATCCACATACTTGCATAACTTGCATATCACATTAAACTTGCATTTAAACATATACATAACTTGCATAAGCATGCATAACTTGCATATCACATTAAACTTGCATTTAAACATATACATAACTTGCATAAGCATGCATAACTTGCATATGGACTTGCATAACTCACTTTGTTAAACATGCATAAATCCACTTATTAAATATGCATATACCCACTTGTTAAACATGCATAAACCAACTTATCAAGCATGCATAAATCAACTTATCAAATATGCATAAACCCACTTATTAATTATGCATAAACATAGAAACACATAGAGTAGCATATCATTATAAATGATTCAAACTCACTAATCCGCATTTAAGACCATAGGTCTCATTACACCCAATCTACTTACTTTAACAATTGATGTTAAAGTGATAGAAACTCACCACTAGCAAATTTTCACTCCAAATGAAGAAGATTAAGATGCTTAGAATGGATTAGAGGTTGATTAGAGAGTGACTTGCTTGCAACTTCCTTCATGAACTAGTGGAGGCCATGCTCAAATTTCATTTTGCCATAGTTTAGTTACAAGACTTAATTATGAATGAATTAGGGTAGGGTTGGGGTCTTATTTATAGGATTAGGGAGTGTTTTAGGCCCTTAGATTAACCCTAGATTAGATTAGGACCCTTAGATTTAGGAAATCTCTAGAACCAGCCCTCCAAGCCAGCCTAGAACCCAACCTGGTGCAACCTGGTGCACCCAGGTTCTCTGGATGCCACACCCCTGTCGACAGGCAAGTCGACAGGCAAGTCGACCCCCCTGTCGACAGGCCTGTCGACAGCCCTATCGACATGGGTAGGGCGGGAATCTTCCCGCCTGGCCCCGCCTGTTCCATTTCAAATCTGAATTTTAAATTTTTAAATCTGTTTTTAGTTTTGAATTTTCTGCAAACTTCTTTGGGCCATAACCGGGCCATACGGACTCCGATTCTCGAAAACTCGGACTCTATTTTGCGTATTTTTCCGAGACGAACGCAATGACGCAGCCCGTTTCCCCTAATTCCCAAATCTGAGATTATTTATCCTGAAATTAGTGAATTTTAGTATTAACTAAAATTCGGGGTGTTACAATTCTTCAACAAAGGAGGCACCTTTCTTAGCGAAGATGATTCATGCTTCTTTCCCTAGGCCTAACTATGTAAGTTCTAGTTACTTTTAGATGGAAACGGTAGTTTTGATAATGACATGGGATAAAATGAGGCTAAACATGATTATGCGAACCTATATGAACCTTACCCTGCCTCTTGTGTTCATGATTATGATTTTAGGCCATGTGAGTGACTTAATCATGCCTCTCATGCTATGCATAACCTAGTTTAACTTGCAAGTTTGGATCTTTATGCATGAAATGCTAGCATGAACCTTTAGGAACCACTTTATGTGTGAAACATTGGCTAAGGCAAGATTTTGGGGCTTATGCACGTTTATGAACCCAAAGCCCTTATGTTATCATGCAAGTTTGTGGCCAAATCCTTTATGAGATTATGCATGCTTATGGCCAATCCCCTCTTTTAAGTTGTGCATGTTTATGGCCAAACCCTTTTTGATAATATGCATGTTGTGGCCGAATTTCCTTGTGACATTTTGTGTGTTTGTGGCCAAAACCCTTTTTATGACACTATGCATGTTCGAGACCAATTTGTAGTCATAGTATTCCTACTATGTTGACTCGTCTATACTTACGTTGGAAACACGTTTTGGGGTTAGGTTAGACGAGCGTGAATATACATGAGGAACTTAACTTGAAGTTCCATGAAATATGATGTGAAACATGATTTGGGTTAAAGGGGTATAACATGACAACATGCAAAATTGAATATAGCATGTAAGTTAACATGTAAATATGCATAAACATAAGCTTGGGAATTTACCTATTAAGTTAGGTCTACCCATTGGGAATTTACCTATTAAGTTAGGTCTACCCAATTGCTTGAAAACTTGACTATGAACATGACACTAGACTAAACATGAAAGTGGCCAACTCGAGGTTGGGTTGAGTTTGCAACGTAAAACTACCCGGAACCGACCGGCCTAACTAGTAGTTGCAAACAATAGGACTCAATGTGAGAAGTTGGTCATGTTGTGCTTGAACCCGAGGTTAGACCAAGTTGTGGTGTAAATCTACCCGGACCCGCCCGGCTTAACTAGTAACCACAACAAAGTCAAATGTGAGAGGTTGGGGTGCATTAAATAATTAATGCCACATAATAGGGTTAAGTTAATTTGATTAATGAGGCTTAACCAAATATGATATGGACAAATGGGTTAAGTAATTTGATTAGGCTAATGATACTTAACAAAACATGATAAGCTTGGGTAGGTTAAGTAACTTGATTTGCCTAATGACACTTGACCATTTGTATACGACTAGTGGACGGGATTAAGTTAACCAACACTTAATCAATCCAACACGATAACGTGATAAGGTTAAGTAAATTTTCCTAATGACACTTAACCGTATAATACAGTTAATGGATGGGTTAAGATTAGGCTTAACTAATCTAAACATGGTAATCGGATGGGGTTAAGTTAGCCCAGACTTAATTAATCCCACTCGGTAATTTAATGGGGTTAAGTTAAACACTTAACTAATTTAACACGATGATTTGATGAGGTTAAGTGACCTATACTTAACCAATCTAACTCGTTATTTTGATGAGGTTAAGTTAATCTATACTTAACCAATCTAACGTGAAAACATGATAAGGCTAAGTCACGAATCACTTGAATACGCTTGACCGATTTGACTCGGTAATTTGACAAGGTCAAGTTAATTTATTAACCAATCTAAAATGATAATTAGACGAGGTTAAGTTATGGATTGCTTAATATACTTAGCCAACTTGACACATGGTTTGCAGGGTTAAGTCTTGGACTTGGATACTTAGCCAATTTTGACATGGTTTGTAGACGGGCTAAGTTATGAACTTAAGTGACACTTAACCCATTAGATAAACCCTAATTCGGAGGATTAGGTAAATAACCATAGTTAACCAGGATTATGGAAATAAGGGTAAGTGGTAAACCTTAGTTAAGGGAAAACTAAGTAATAATTCTTAGTCAAGGAAATTTAGACCATTTCTTAGATAGATTAGTAACCCGATACGTTAGGTCAACGTTTAAGTACGCGTAGGAGCAGGCTATCTGATTTAGATAAAGGCTCCAGCGAACTGGGTAACGAAGCAGCGGCTTCGGGGAACGTGAGGATATTCTTGGTATCCCTCTGTGAGGTCGCAGATGATCATCCTGGGCTCACAAGAGGTTGAGGTCTGCGGTAGAAGAACCAAGAATATGCCTTGGTTGCTATGCGAGCGACCTAAAGACTGGGGTGGATAGCAGTGAGTCGACGGATACATAAGGTGCCCGAGATAGCAAGTTCGCCGATCATCTACCATCTTGAGTCAAGCGTGTACGTACGGAAAGGCAGGGAACACCCAACAGACCATAATTTCTATCTAATTATGGGTGAGGTAGGCCGTAGGATGTGGGCTGGCCGGAGTGTAGTTCTCATGCAAGATTTTCTCTTGTGTTGCCTTTCGCTAGTTGAGGGAGGGGTCTCGTGGGACCATAGCCACGTGTAGAAAAGCAGACCTTAGCATCTGCATCGTCAGATAAATCTAAAGCTCCCGACCGAGTCCTGTATTTCTTGTTTTGGTCGGTGACAGGACTCGGATGGCACGATGTGATACATGTGCACACAGTTATAGAAAAACGATTCACGATGAATGCGTGGGAAAAAGGGCGCGGTTGAGGGTTAGCGTAATCCCTAGTGGCCTAGGTGGTTTAACCCAAACCGAAATACGAAAGCGTGCAATAGGTAAGCGTAATCTCTAGTGGTGCTAGGTGGCGTAAGTCCTAGTAGTTTAAACGATGATCCATATGGAAGAACCTAGCTAGAACAAGGGTGACAGTCCAAACGATTTCAAGGAAAATACGACATGAGGAAGCCCGTACGAGGTACGGCGAAGGACTGAACTTATATACCTGGAAAGAAACATATGATTTTGAGTAACCTATATATGCGGTATATTAGGTTGACATGGACCATTGCACGACTTTGGGCAAGGGACATTCATGGTTAACACATGACGCGGGTAGGGATACTAGTACGAGAGGTGCAGAGCAAATATACATGGTAGAACTAGGAAGAATATACATAATAGATACCGTGGGATGTTAGACGGGGCAGATACCTTGGGATAATGTACTCGATAGAAATCTGACGATGTGATACCTTGGCTTATCATAACACCGTAGTTTATCATGATACCTTAGTTTGCCTTGCCATAGTAGTCCAACCGGCTACCCTGGTTTAGTTTATCTATCTTGTAGTTATCCATATGTTTACTTTCAGTTTATGCATGTCATGTTACCTTTACCTGTTTTTATACTGGAAGTAGATAGGACTTACTCAGTCTTTTTGACTGACCCGTTTTGTTTCGCCTCTTTTCTTCCGTTCCCCCCCAGGTTACAGGGAGGAAACAATGCTGTTTAGTTCGGACTTCTTCTGCTTGAAGGTCATCATGGATGGCTTGGACTTCTCTTGGCTATGGCTAGTTTACTGTTTTTACTTGGGGAATAATTTATGAAAAAGGTTTTTATGCTTCTTTATTATTGCAAGACAGGTTTTTGATGTACTCTGATGTAAAAGACTTTAGACCTTATTTATTCATGTTATGAAAGTTTGATTTTACTTCCGCTATTTATATATGTTCTGTCTTGTGATATTTCTGTGCATGTTTACCAATAATGCCCCTCTAAAGCTAGTGCATTCCTTTGCGAGTGACCCTAGCGGAGGCGGGGTGTTACATTTGGTATCAGAGCAGAAGGTTACTAGACTGGGCAAAAGTTTTAAGGACCTTCTGAAAATTATTTGAAAAACCGTTTACAAAGAAGCATTTTTCAAGAAAACTTTCTTTTAAAAAGAAAAAGGCTATTCCCCAAAGGCCATTAGCATTATCCTTGTTTCCTTGATTGAATCCCTTTTCCTTTCTTTCCTCCATCTGTAGTCACAGTGGTTTTGACTGCGACTAGTCTTTCTAGCTGCGTAAGTGTTTCCCGTACGATGGAGGTGGTTCTCGAGAGACCGTTGCAGAGTTATGCATGAAAGGATAGTAAGAACAAGGATAAAGGATACGAGCTCAGGGATAAGCAACATGTTGGTATGACTGAGTCCTAAAAGGAGGGAGAAAGATGAACAATGAAATCCATGACGAGAGAGTACCTTTGGCATGGTGAAACGGGACGGATAGTTAAGTATCATGGAACAGGGACAAGATCATTCGGAGGGCAATAGTATGCTCTCATTTCTAGGGTAACGATCTTGTTAAAGGTTTAGCTTTTCTTCTCTATCATCCTGTCGGGACTTTGTTTTGATCACCGCATCTTTTAAGTCCGCTTCGATAGTTGAGTCTCTGCACCTTAGTACTAGCGTAGTAGAGGATCCCGTTTTTTGTCTCAAGTCCTATTGGAAGATCGGTCCATTTACTCATGGCTTGTTTGGATTTGAGAATGTCTATATCAAGTGTTGAGCTTGGAAATAATGCTTATGTTTATAAGTTGTGGATGGATTCTAAGGATGAAGTGGTTATCCAGTAAAGGGTGCCACTCTCGGTTTTAGAAGGAGGGTAGTTAGACTCTTGGCTTGCTTTGGTAATACCCTTGAAGTATCGCGTAACCTTTTGGGTTCTGTCATGATTAGTTACCTAGAATCCCTAGATGCCTTTGTTGGAAATTAGAAACCCGATCGAATGGTGTTCGCTAATAAGACGGATGGTTTACTTCGATTATGTATGGGTTATGGGAATTACCCTAGTAAGTGCGCACGGTAACTTGTTTACTTTCAAGAGAAAGTTTTTCTACGTGGAACACCTTATAGTACAAGGTCCAGGATTCACTAGTGAATTTTGGAAAGCTTGCATGAGATCATGAGTACGCAGTCATATTTGCGTCAAGTACTTCAGGAAAAGGATAAGTGCAAGTGGAACGAGAGGCGATGAAGAAATGAGTTCCAGCTCATGTTATGGAAACAGGAATAAGAAGCTACAAAATCGCGAAGTTAAAAAGGCGACTTTGATGGTCAAAGACTAGATACGCGCATGATATCTCTTTTTGGGAGTATATCCTTGATCCCTGTTTTTTGTAGAGCTTACTTGTAGGCTATCTTTTGTGGACATCCTCTCGGTCCTATTTTCTGTTACAAACCCCATAAGGAGTTTGTCTTGTTTATCTTCTCGACCCTGTTTCAGGGAATCCTAGGTAGAACCCTATGGATGTAAACATGTATTTAAAACATGTTATGGTTGATATGGTTGCAAATGGTTGCAAGTGGTTGCTCGTGGATGCGCGAATTTACATTAGATAGTAGCTCGACTCGGTCACATTTCATATTGCATATGCACGAGTATTTGTACTTGTTTATGGATGAAATTGAATGTGTTATCATGCGGTTGCTGCATATGAATGAATGATTGTGCACGCATATAGTATCTATATGACTAGGACTATTTGCATACATGTTGGATTCATGGCACTATACATATCTTGCATTAGAAAGATCATTCAGGCCTGATCATTAGCATTAGCTAAGGAACATGTACACACACGTTTTGCATATATTCATACAGCATTAGAAATCATCTAAGGACAATGGTTGCTTGTGAATGATGTTTTGAGTAGATGGATGATGGATGGTAGGATATGTTCTTCCTAACTTAGAGATTTCGGGGACGAAATCCTAAAAGGTGGGGAGAATGTAACAACCCGTATTTCAATAACATGTTAAAACGAGAATCAAGGCAGAATTTAATTTTAAATTCTGAATCAAGTAAAACGGGCTATTCCATTGCGTTCGTCTCGGAAAAATACGCGAAATAGAGTCCGAGTTTTCGAAAATCGGAGTCCGTACGACCCGGATAAGGCCCAAAGAAGTTTTCGGGAAATTTGAATTTCGGAAACAGTTTTGGAAATCAGATCTGGGGCCAGGCGGGAAGTTTCCCGCCTAGGCCATGTCGACAGGGCTGTCGACAGGCCTGTCGACTTGGGCCCAGACCAAGTCGACAGCCCTGTCGACTTGCCTGTCGAAAGGGGGTGGCCGGGGCAAGCAACCTGGTGCACCTGTTTGTCTCACCTGGTCTTGTTCTTGGGCTGGTTCTGGAAGCTTCCGAGATCTGATGGTCCTAACCTATCCTAGGGTTAATCTAAGGGCCTAAAACTATCCTAATCTCTATAAAAACACCCCTAAGCCCCCCCCTAAACCCTCATAACTCACCCTCTCCACGAAGTGCTGCCCAAATACAAAGTGATCATGGCCTCCATCTCAAATCCCTAGAGCCTATGCACTCAAATCAAGTTCAAATCAAAAGGTGCAAGCTTTCTACACCAAATCAAGGCCAAATCAACATTGCTATGCGAGTTCCATGACGATTCTTCAACAAAGGAGGCACCTTTCTTAGCCAAGATGATTCATGCTTCTTTCCCTAGGCCTAACTATGTAAGTTCTAGTTACTTTTAGATGGAAACGGTAGTTTTGATAATGACATGGGATAAAATGAGGCTAAACATGATTATGCGAACCTATATGAACCTTACCCTGCCTCTTGTGTTCATGATTATGATTTTAGGCCATGTGAGTGACTTAATCATGCCTCTCATGCTATGCATAACCTAGTTTAACTTGCAAGTTTGGATCTTTATGCATGAAATGCTAGCATGAACCTTTAGGAACCACTTTATGTGTGAAACATTGGCTAAGGCAAGATTTTGGGGCTTATGCACGTTTATGAACCCAAACCCCTTATGTTATCATGCAAGTTTGTGGCCAAATCCTTTATGAGATTATGCATGCTTATGGCCAATCCCCTCTTTTAAGTTGTGCATGTTTATGGCCAAACCCTTTTTGATAATATGCATGTTGTGGCCGAATTCCCTTGTGACATTTTGTGTGTTTGTGGCCAAAACCCTTTTTATGACACTATGCATGTGCGAGACCAATTTGTAGTCATAGTATTCCTACTATGTTGACTCGTCTATACTTATGTTGGAAACACGTTTTGGGGTTAGGTTAGACGAGCGTGAATATACATGAGGAACTTAACTTGAAGTTCCATGAAATATGATGTGAAACATGATTTGGGCTAAAGGGGTATAACATGACAACATGCAAAATTGAATATAGCATGTAAGTTAACATGTAAATATGCATAAACATAAGCTTGGGAATTTACCTATTAAGTTAGGTCTACCCATTGGGAATTTACCTATTAAGTTAGGTCTACCCAATTGCTTGAAAACTTGACTATGAACATGACACTAGACTAAACATGAAAGTGGCCAACTCGAGGTTGGGTTGAGTTTGCAACGTAAAACTACCCGGAACCGACCGGCCTAACTAGTAGTTGCAAACAATAGGACTCAATGTGAGAAGTTGGTCATGTTGTGCTTGAACCCGAGGTTAGACCAAGTTGTGGTGTAAATCTACCCGGACCCGCCCGGCTTAACTAGTAACCACAACAAAGTCTAATGTGAGAGGTTGGGGTGCATTAAATAATTAATGCCACATAATAGGGTTAAGTTAATTTGATTAATGAGGCTTAACCAAATATGATATGGACAAATGGGTTAAGTAATTTGATTAGGCTAATGATACTTAACAAAACATGATAAGCTTGGGTAGGTTAAGTAACTTGATTTGCCTAATGACACTTGACCATTTGTATACGACTAGTGGACGGGATTAAGTTAACCAACACTTAATCAATCCAACACGATAACGTGATAAGGTTAAGTAAATTTTCCTAATGACACTTAACCGTATAATACAGTTAATGGATGGGTTAAGATTAGGCTTAACTAATCTAAACATGGTAATCGGATGGGGTTAAGTTAGCCCAGACTTAATTAATCCCACTCGGTAATTTAATGGGGTTAAGTTAAACACTTAACTAATTTAACACGATGATTTGATGAGGTTAAGTGACCTATACTTAACCAATCTAACTCGTTATTTTGATGAGGTTAAGTTAATCTATACTTAACCAATCTAACGTGAAAACATGATAAGGCTAAGTCACGAATCACTTGAATACGCTTGACCGATTTGACTTGGTAATTTGACAAGGTCAAGTTAATTTATTAACCAATCTAAAATGATAATTAGACGAGGTTAAGTTATGGATTGCTTAATATACTTAGCCAACTTGACACATGGTTTGTAGGGTTAAGTCTTGGACTTGGATACTTAGCCAATTTTGACATGGTTTGTAGACGGGCTAAGTTATGAACTTAAGTGACACTTAACCCATTAGATAAACCCTAATTCGGAGGATTAGGTAAATAACCATAGTTAACCAGGATTATGGAAATAAGGGTAAGTGGTAAACCTTAGTTAAGGGAAAACTAAGTAATAATTCTTAGTCAAGGAAATTTAGACCATTTCTTAGATAGATTAGTAACCCGATACGTTAGGTCAACGTTTAAGTACGCGTAGGAGCAGGCTATCTGATTTAGATAAAGGCTCCAGCGAACTGGGTAACGAAGCAGCGGCTTCGGGGAACGTGAGGATATTCTTGGTATCCCTCTGTGAGGTCGCAGATGATCATCCTGGGCTCACAAGAGGTTGAGGTATGCGGTAGAAGAACCAAGAATATGCCTTGGTTGCTATGCGAGCGACCTAAAGACTGGGGTGGATAGCAGTGAGCCGACGGATACATAAGGTGCCCGAGATAGCAAGTTCGCCGATCATCTACCATCTTGAGTCAAGCGTGTACGTACGGAAAGGCAGGGAACACCCAACAGACCATAATTGCTATCTAATTATGGGTGAGGTAGGCCGTAGGATGTGGGCTGGCCGGAGTGTAGTTCTCATGCAAGATTTTCTCTTGTGTTGCCTTTCGCTAGTTGAGGGAGGGGTCTCGTGGGACCATAGCCACGTGTAGAAAAGCAGACCTTAGCATCTGCATCGGCAGATAAATCTAAAGCTCCCGACCGAGTCCTGTATTTCTTGTTTTGGTCGGTGACAGGACTCGGATGGCACGATGTGGTACATGTGCACACAGTTATAGAAAAACGATTCACGATGAATGCGTGGGAAAAAGGGCGCGGTTGAGGGTTAGCGTAATCCCTAGTGGCCTAGGTGGTTTAACCCAAACCGAAATACGAAAGCGTGCAATAGGTAAGCGTAATCCCTAGTGGTGCTAGGTGGCGTAAGTCCTAGTAGTTTAAACGATGATCCATATGGAAGAACCTAGCTAGAACAAGGGTGACAGTCCAAACGATTTCAAGGAAAATACGACATGAGGAAGCCCGTACGAGGTACGGCGAAGGACTGAACTTATATACCTGGAAAGAAACATATGATTTTGAGTAACCTATATATGCGGTATATTAGGTTGACATGGACCATTGCACGACTTTAGGCAAGGGACATTCATGGTTAACACATGACGCGGGTAGGGATGCTAGTACGAGAGGTGCAGAGCAAATATACATGTTAGAACTAGGAAGAATATACATAATAGATACCGTGGGATGTTAGACGGGGCAGATACCTTGGGATAATGTACTCGGTAGAAATCTGACGATGTGATACCTTGGCTTATCATAACACCGTAGTTTATCATGATACCTTAGTTTGCCTTGCCACAGTAGTCCAACCGGCTACCCTGGTTTAGTTTATCTATCTTGTAGTTATCCTTATGTTTACTTTCAGTTTATGCATGTCATGTTACCTTTACCTGTTTTTATACTGGAAGTAGATAGGACTTACTCAGTCTTTTTGACTGACCCGTTTTGTTTCGCCTCTTTTCTTCCGTTTCCCCCCCAGGTTACAGGGAGGAAACAATGCTGTTTAGTTCGTACTTCTTCTGCTTGAAGGTCATCATGGATGGCTTGGACTTCTCTTGGCTATGGCTACTTTACTGTTTTTACTTGGGGAATAATTTATGAAAAAGGTTTTTATGCTTCTTTATTATTGCAAGACAGGTTTTTGATGTACTCTGATGTAAAAGACTTTAGACCTTATTTATTCATGTTATGAAAGTTTGATTTTACTTCCGCTATTTATATATGTTCTGTCTTGTGATATTTCTATGCATGTTTACCAATAATGCCCCTCTAAAGCTAGTGCATTCCTTTGCGAGTGACCCTAGCGGAGGCGGGGTGTTACAGACCCCCAGGTCGACTCTAGAGTCGACCTGCCTGGGGCAGGTCGACACCAAGGTCGACTCCCAGGTCGACCTGGCCTGGCAGGTCGACCCTAGGGTCGACCCCCAGGTCGACCTGGTGGGTTTGGGCGGGAATTATCCCGCCTACTCTGATTGGGCTGAAATTCAAATCTGTTTTCGAAATTTGAATTTTCTGAAATTTCATCGGGCCATAATTTGGTCATACGGGCTCCGTTTTTTGAAAACTCGGACTCTATTTCGCGTATTTTTCCGAGACAAACGCAATGGCATATCCCGTTTCCCTTAATACTTTGATTTGAAATTTATTATACTTTAATTCGTGAATTTCACTGTTAAAAAATACACGGGGTGTTACACGCCTCGCAATCCATCATCCGCATAGGTAAAAATGGCTGGGCTCCATACCTTGACACCACTCTAAGATAGAAAGAAACATATGCATTCCCCGCCATCCTTATTCCGTTTTTGACTCATACCGAGGCGTGAGTCTCACGAATTAACGCTATACACAAAGCTATGCTATTTAAAGCTGTGCTTTGATCGTCAACCACATGACATTGCTTTTTAACAAAAGCCTTAATCATTTGCATCTCAGCATGCCACACTGACAATTCACGCCATGCAACTGATGTCTATCGATATATAACATCTAAGATCGTACGTCTCAGAGAATGGTGTTAAGAAAGAGAATAAATTCTTTGCTACCAAATATATATATATATATATATAACATAAATCAATCAGCATAGAACGAGATTCAATGTCAGATTCACATCCATTTACAAGTCTGTTCTGGGTCTGAATGAAACCGGAGGCAACTTATTCCTCATCCCATATGTCCAGTACAGAAGAGAGGTCCTCGCATATCCGGTGGATCTCCAAGTACGTCTGGACGATCACCACTTATTACCTTGTCTTGGGTGTACTGCCCAATCAAGACATCGGTAATTATCCAAGCGATGTGAAGAACTCCGGTCTTCAACCACCGTCTTCATCGTCGACTTTTAGTCGTCGTTTTAATTAGGCAGAATGGGATAAACCCGGTCTTTCCGAATAACTTGCTTATTTTATAATCAATAATCAAGTGCTATAAAAACACATCATACGCCTTAGTCCAATCCAGAATATTCTTTTATTCAAATATTCATATTTTTAGGGAAAGGTTATTGTTAGCCTACTTTGTGAACTAGGCAACACAAAGTCAAGAAATTAGAAGATGGGTAAATGAAGGACACTATGTTCTACGCTCGGTTCGGATCAGAATTATTGGAGTAAAAGCAAACCCGAAGCAAGACAACGAGGGAAGGAAAGCATTCAGATCGGATCGGAGGAACTGGGGTCGATCCGATCCCCATATGATGGTCCATCCGATCTGATCCCCATGTGATGGTCCATCCGATCCGATCCCCATATGATGGTCCATCCGATCCGATCCCCATATGATGGTTCATCCAATCCGAACCCAGTGCACCCTGCTACTCCGCATGATGATCTCCTGAATATTCGGGGTAGTTATACCCACTTTCTACCCACGATGGCCACTAACTTGATGTGTTGGCAACACCAGAACTCATCCGGTCCCGATAGTCATGGAATGGAGGATGCGTGTACCCGATCCGAACCGAATTCTGGAGAAGTTTCCACCTATAAATAGACCCCCAAGGGTCATTTGAAAGGGACTTTTGGCACTATGAGAGTTTGAATACCTATGTGAACCGAATTCCCGCTTTTCAAGCAATTCAAATCATCATTCAAAGTATATTTTGGGATAATTGAGTGAATGTATATGAAAAGTGAGTGAATATCTCATTGTATTTTCATCTACTTCATCAAACAAAGTGATATAAAGTGGACGTAGGCTTTTTAATGCCGAACCACTATAAATCCTGTGTCTCTTTTTTATTTTCGATCTCATTTTATTTTAATTTTAGTCAATTTGGGTGTTAGAACCACTTTTTGGTCTAACATTTTGGTGCTTTCACTGAGAACAATTTGAATTCTCTATTTTTGTGGATTACTATTCTACTTTTTGGACCGTTGAGTTCAAAGAAGTTAATCCCCAAATTTTGACGCTTTTAAGTACTTGTTGGCTGATTGTTGAAGAATTATGGCCAAAGGAGAAGGCAAGGAAATTCAAACCAGTCAAGGGAACGAAGTTGGTGAAGATCAGCAAAATCCGGTCGTGACGAGGTGTCGTGGGCAGAGTTCGGGAGCAGATTGGAAAGGTTCAGGAAATTCGAACCGATCACAGAGGGAGAGCTCCGATCCGAACCGAATAGTGGATGTTGAAGAGGTGCGCTCCCCCAACTCGAACCGATCCGGCCAGGTTACTTTGCTCCAATCCGACCCGACACTAGGTGATGCTGGAACCTCTACTCGAGCCCCTCCAAATCCTCCGACTCCATCCACAAGGACCAATGGCCAGATCAATCCATCTGCGCCTGTCACCCAAGGAGATTTTTCGCGCCTCTTGACATGCTTGAGAGCACTAGGGAGGCTATGAGAATCCACGAGCGCACCAGTCTTATGATGCAAGAGAATATGAGAATCATGCGTAGGAAAATTGGCAAACTCTGCAGACAAAGAACTCCATCCCCAGTTCATCATACTGCAATGGATCAGCCTTCTTCTTCTGAGGAAGAACGGCCCCGTGAAAGAAGGCCGCTCGAACGACCTAAGAATTTGGAGCAAATGACTTTCAGATCTTTGGGATCCCGCGAAGACGCTGCTCGTGTACTAGGACCCAATGATCCGAGTTTGAGAGAGCCTATGCTATTACCAATGCGAGGATCCCATGTTTTACCTAAAGACCCTAACCTCACCAATCCCACTCAGGGACAAATGCTTCAGCCCCTTCCTCCTAAGAACGACCGGGAACGTAGGGAGCAAAGCAGAGCAGAAGCCGCTAGAAGAAGGAGGGTGTCCCCTGATCAGGAGCCCAGAGGAAACCCGAACATCAGAGCCAAGGAGCCTGAACGGCCCTTGACCAATGCTAACGTATGGGCTATGGTACGCCAGATCATGTCTGAGAGTCGAAACTACACCAATGAAGATTATGGTATTGAGCGAAGCCATACTCCCTTTACTAATGACATTTTTGACTTTCAGTTCCCCCGACGTTTTAATTTGCCACAGATGGACAGATATAATGGGAGAACTGACCCGAGACAACATTTGATGCGATACGCATGGCTTATGAACGCTGTCGCTGCCCCTGACACTGTGAAGTGTAAGGCTTTCCCGATTTACTTAGAAGACGTAGCATTACTATGGTTTACCCCACTTCCTCCTCGATCGATATTGAATTTCAAAGAACTAAGTGAACGTTTTATGAATCAATTTCGACTTCACGCCCGAAAGTCTAAGAATGTTATTGAATTATCGAGAATTAAGCAAGCACCGGGTGAGTCCTTGAAGTCGTATCTAGACCGCTTCAATTTAGCTGTAACAGAAGTCAGCGACCCGCGTGAGCCTACCATCTTGATGGCCTTAATGGAAGGAGTTGATCCTGATTCAGAGTTTGGAGATTATCTTTCTGGGAAGCCGCCTCCCAAAAGAGATTTGTTTTATGAGAAGGCCAATATTGAGTTAAAACGGGAGGAAGCAAGGGCAAACAGAAAGAGGAAGTCCGGAGCGGCCTCAAAAGAAGCTGTTCAGAGTAATGTTGCCGTAAAGCAGTCTGGAGAAAGCTCTAGGAAAGTCGAAGTGAATGTTGGAAACAAGAATGGAAACAATAATAATGGATACGGGGGCAACAGCAACCGCAATGGGAATGGTAATAGGAGAAACAGGAACCGAGGAAATAATTCTGACAAAAGACCCCGGTTCCAGACATTTGAAAACTATTCACCGTTGAATGACACGTTAGTGAACATTTATTTGGACACGTATAATGTTTTGCAATACAAAAGACGCCGCCACGAGATTCAACAGACAAAGAAATCGCTACCGGAAAATTTTGTTTATTTCATGGAACTCATAGGCATTCAACGAACGAATGTCGATACTTGAGAGATGTAGTTGAGAAGTTGTTGCGTGAAGGCAAGTTGGATGAGTATAAGGCTACCCCAAGGGACGGGGGCAAGGAGGACAGGCCCCAAACCAGAATCAGTGTGATTCCAAGCCTACAGCGCAACAGAAAGGTAAAGAGATTGTCATTAACACCATAGTAGGTGGACTCCATCTAGCTATCCACAGTTTCAGAGAAATGGACCAATACGTTAATGCAGTTAAGCACATAGATGTGGACGAGTGCGATGATTTGGAAGACATCACCCCTGTGAAACAACAGAAAACAATGTTCGATGATGTAGTGTTCCGTAGTAGAGACGATACCGGAATCCAGTCACCTACCGAAGATCCATTGGTTATTACCACTACCATTGGACTGGCACTGGTTCATAAGGTACTAGTGGACAATGGAAGCTCTGTCAACATTTTGTTTAAGAAGTCGTTTGATCAAATGAGACTCGAGTCTGGAGATTTGAAGCCCTGTGAAGGTTGGATCCGAGGCTTCAATGGGGCATAGACAACTCCAATGGGGTATATAGAATTACCCGTAACATTGGGACAAGGGGATCGTCGAAGAGTACGAATGCTTCAGTTCGTAGTGCTAGATATAGATTCGCCCTACAACACATTTTTAGGAAGGCCTGCCCTTGCAGAGTTCAGGGCTTGTATTGCGCCGTGGTGCTTATTGCTAAAGTTCCCAACTGAAGCCGGAACATGAGTAATGAGAGGAGATCAAGTCTCCGGACGAGCTTGCTATATTGCTGAATTAAAGATACTGATGAAGGGACTCAACATCGAGACTAAAGGTACCTCACCTCCTCCAAAGGAGGGTTCGGCGTAGCAATTAGAGGGATCAGCCCCGAAGGAGTTGCCCAAGGGAATGCCCGAAGACCTGGATCCCAGAGAAGATGAGGAACCTGAAGATAGAAAGGCAACTCCTAATGAAACGACAGTGGATATACCCATTGATGAAGCTGATCCAGCAAAAGTTTTGATGATTGGATCCCAGTTGGATCCGCACCAAGCCAAAGAACTGGCTAACTTTCTAAAGGAAAACCTGGATGTGTTTTCCTGGACCCACGCTGACATGTGTGGGATATCACCATCCATCATGAGTCATTCACTGAGTATAAACCCAAAACACCCGCCTATAAAGAAAAAGAGACGTGTGCTGGGCCCAGAGAGGTCCGCAGCTCTGAAAGAAGAAGTGGAGAAGCTGAAAGAGAACGGATTTATTAGAGATTCGACATGTCCCGACTGGATATCGAATCCTGTTTTGGTAAAGAAGTCAAACGAAAAGTGGCGGACATGCATTGATTTTTCAGATTTGAACAAAGCTTGCCCGAAAGATAGCTTCCCACTCCCCAGAATAGACCAGCTTGTGGATTCGACGGCGGGACATGAACTTCTTTCTTTCATGGACGCATATTCCGGATATAACCAGATTCCCATGCATGTGCCCGATCCGGAGCACACGAGCTTCATTACAAATTTGGGGTTGTATTGCTATGTGGTCATGCCGTTCGGATTGAAAAATGCTGGAGCTACCTGCCAACGCTTGGTGAACATGATGTTTTATAACCAAATAGGGAAGACTATGGAGGTTTATGTGGACGATATGCTCGTC
Source organism: Allium sativum (assembly GCA_030737875.1). NCBI lineage: Eukaryota > Viridiplantae > Streptophyta > Magnoliopsida > Asparagales > Amaryllidaceae > Allium > Allium sativum. The sequence goes on along the minus strand of CM060910.1, from coordinate 413,261,954 downwards.
AAGTCAAGACAGTCCTCCAGCCATACGCAAGACTTGGCAGAGATGTTCGGTATCCTGCGAAAGTATAGGATGAAGTTAAATCCTTTGAAGTGCTCGTTTGGAGTGGCATCTGGAAAGTTTCTAGGTTTCATCGTTAGCTCTCGAGGGATTGAAATCAATCCCAATCAAATAGCAGTGATAAGGAACATTGAGGAACTAAGGACAATCAAAGATGTCCAATGTCTTGCGGGGAAAGTAGCTGCGTTGAGTATATTTATCTCCAAAGCAACGGACAAATGTGTCCCATTTTTTGACTTGATAAAAAAGGGAAAGAAAAATTTTGAATGGACTCTGCACTGTGTTGAGGCCTTTCAAAATCTATTGGACTTAATAGAGAGACCAACGATTTTTTCTAAGCCAGTGGATCATGAAGAGCTGTTTGTTTATCAAGCAGTATCGGCTCACGCCGTTAGCACCACCTTGGTCCGGGAAGAAGACAAGGTGCAAAGGCCGGTATATTACGTAAGTAAGAAATTGGCAGCTGCAGAACGTAACAACCCAAGGATTGAGAAGCTTGCTTACAGTCTTCTGATCGCCTCCCGAAAACTTCGCCATTATTTTCAAGCTCACCCAATAACCATATACACTGATCAGCCTCTGAGACAGGTGTTGCAAAGACCCGAAGCATCGGGACGGTTGATCAAGTGGAATATTGAATTAAGTCAGTTTGATTTAAATTTTCAGCCGCGGAGATCGATCAGGGGGCAAGCTCTGGCTGACTTTATAGCAGAGTTCACAATTCCGGAGGAAGAGATGATCAACGACAAGGTGGTTAAGTCAGAGGAGGAATTAAAATTAGATCCATGGAAATTGTACACAGACGGAGCCAAGTACGACGAAGGTCCGGAGCTGGGGTCGTCTTAGTTACTCCTGAAGGACGATCGTTATATTATGCTCTGCGACTAGAATTTTCAGCGACCAATAATGATTCTAAATATGAAGCCCTGATTGCCGGGCTGAAACTTGCTAAGGAATTCGGAATAAAGGAATTGGATATATTCTGCGACTCCAAAATAGTCGTCTGCCAAGTGCGAAAGGAGTTTGTGGCCCGGTGACCTCGACTTATTACCTATCTCGAAAAAGTGGAGGAGCTGTTGAGCAACTTGGAACGGTATAACATAACGCATATCCCAAGAGCTAAAAACCAGAAGGCAGACCGGCTAGCAAAGCTGGCTAGTTCCGACAATCCGGAGGAAACCGAAATGGTTCCAATTGAGACGTTGGGATCGCCAAGCTTTGAGTCAATGGAAATTGAATTAGCTTTCGAAGCAGAACCGGAGAGGGAGTCGTGGATGACCCCAATCAAGAATTTCCCTAGAAATGGAGTACTCCAGCCAAAGAAGAGTGAGAGGCGAGCCATAGTTCGCAAAGCCACCAGATACATCCTTCAAGATGATACCCTTTAACGGCAAGGATTTTCTATGCCCCTATTACGATGTATAGCGCACGACGACATCAAGCGTGTACTAAGAGAAGTACACGAAGGTGAGTGCGGAGATCATACGGGGGGTCAGACTTTAGCAAAAAAGTTTTTCGGTATGGGTATTTCTGGCCCACTATTAATAAAGATGCAGCTGATTACTCACGACGCTACGACAAATGCCAGAGGTTCGCCAAGATCCCTAGAGTACCCCCGACCTAGCTCAAATCAATGGTGAGTCCATGGCCGTTTTCCATGTGGGGAATTGACATCATCGGAGTTCTACCAATTGCCAAAGGAGGAGCGAAGTATGCAATAGTCACCGTGGACTATTTTACGAAGTGGGTGGAAGCTGAGCCCTTAACTAAAATCACAGCGAGAAAGGTGATAAGTTTCATGGTTAGAAATATCATATGCCGATTTGGGATTCCAAGGACCATTATAACTGATAATGGAACCCAGTTCGATGGTGCCGAATTCAGAATTTTCTGCCAGAAATACAAGATCGACAAGCGGTATACTGCAGTCGCCCACCCATAGTCGAATGGGCAAGTAGAAGCAATAAATAAAGTCATAAAGTCCATCCTCAAGTAGCAATTGGAACGTGCAAAACAAAAATGGGTGGATGAATTGCCCTTGGCCTTGTGGGCATATCGGACAACGTTTAAAACAGCTACCGGTCATGCTCCTTTCTCTCTCTCATTTGGCTCAGAAGCAGTAATCCCGGTAGATCTTGAAGTTCCCTCTCATAGGGTGACATATTATGACCCGATAACGAATCGGGCACTCCTCCTCGAGTCCCTTGATGAAATCGAAGAGAAAAGGGACGAGGCAGACTTGCGTGCGTCAAGACATCGACGTCAGATGGCACGCTATTATGACAAGAAAGTTCGTTTTAGAACCTTTGAACCAGGAGATTTGGTGCTAAAGCGAGTTTTTCCATCCCTTCCTCACCTCGGTCCAAAGTGGGAAGGACCATTCGTCATCCAACGGAAACTTGAGACAGGAGCCTTCAAGTTAACGACCGTAGATGGTGAAGAAGTGCCTAGGGCTTGGAATGCCCAACACTTGATGCGATATTTGAATTAGGGATGTTGTATTTTCTTTTGTTTTTCTTATGAACCCTGTAAAAAGGCACGACTTGCCTTATAAAAGTCTGTTGATACGAACAAAGGACTATAAAGTGGATGTAGGCTACGACTTAGCCGAACCACTATAAAAATATCGTGTGCCATTTACTTTCCAGCATTATTTATATCTTCAACTATTATTCTATTGTGACTATGGAATACGAGATGTTAAATTAAAATCTGAAAAGTTGGAGATGGCTTATACGCAGGAACGAACACAATGACTGTTTGTACAATAAGACATAAAAGAATGGGAAGACGACATTCTTAACTCTAACTCTCAAGAATCGAGAGAGGGTATAAAGGACGGGAAGACGACGTCCTCTGAGGCGTGAAGGTGCACCTAGATGAGAGACCGCCTCAGCAAGAACTCTAACCTGAATATAAGATAGGAGAGTATAAAAGATGCCAGAAAAGAACAGGCATCAATGACAAAAGGAATGTGACACCCGTTAGAGAATCGGGGGCATTCGTACTTTTTAATTTAATCTTGAATAGTTTTTCAAGACTGACTGGGGACATATATGTACACACATATTCCCCTCTACCATGACTCCATTACATGACTTTAGTACAACATGCATTTGTATTTTTGCATAAGTACTGAACTGACGACATACATGCATTGCGGTAAATGAATTATTTTTATTTACAAATGTATGAATTTGTGCAGGAAAACAGGCAAAAAGAAGATGCGAGGGCCACACTCGCTGCAACAATAGTGGGCCAATTAAATGCTAAGATAAAGCAAAACACTTCATCACTTAGACTTTGAAGTGGACTTGGATTTTTTAGCAGCCTTCTGAGCATCCTTCGCCTCTCTTTCAGCATCAGTTAAGATGCGCCTTTTTTTTCTTCCCTGAGACTGAAGTGCTGGAATCGGTTGATTTTTTCTCGGGAATCGGAACGCTGGAATCAAGAGAAGACTTTTTAGCGAGTTCTTCTGTAATAGATCTAGTCGAAAGCTTAACAACTAACCTTGATCCAGCATCTGCTACTGCGAGAGGCTTAAGGCTTTCGGGGTCTAAGTCTTCAACTTTATGCTGCATACGTTTGTCTTGTTCGGCTTTCAAGGCAGCTAAAGTGATGTCATCAGCGTTTTTTGACTCCTCAACTATAGTCACCTCAGGGTCTTCCTCATGTCCCTCGTTGTTACTGTCATCCTTTAAGGCGTCTATCATCTCGCCATCATGAGGAACGTCAGCCTCACCCTTGTCTCCTTCAGCCTTCTCCACTGACTTTGCTTCGGCTGTGATTCCCTGAGACACATCTGCCTTCTCGGACGGTTCAGCAACTGCGGAAGGAGAAGCAACAGTTATCAACTCGGGAGAAAATAAAGGGTCCTTCACCGATTGCCCGACTATGTGATGGAAAGTGGAGACAGCTTTGACGAATTGGGGTGAAAAGGTAGAAATACCTTCCTATGATTTCTCAGCTGGAGCAGCTGACGCCTCTGAAGCCGATTCAGGAATAGGAGATAAAAGAGATGCCTGAGGAATCGCCGGGTTTTCGGGGTCGTATCCCTCTACTTCAGAAGTTTCAGCGGCAGTGGAAGAAGAACCAGCCTCCAAGATGTCCTTTTGTTTAACCTTCCATCTTTCCTCGTCCATGGCAGCAGCAATCAGGCGACGCCCCTCAGCTAGGCTCACCGGCTCGTCATCTCTTAGATATTTTTTCATAAGTTTGTCCTCGTCGATGGAATCTACCTTGAGTTCTTCTTTTTCCCATTCAACAATTTGGCTCCATACATGAACCAAGGTAGTCGGATAATCATCGATCCAAGAGATGTTTCGGCTGCGGATTATATGTGCAAAAAATTCGATCAGTAATTCACCAAAGCCCTACACATCCTCCTGGGCCTCTGCCAGCTGCTTGCGGGACTCTTCGGCCGATTTGATGACACTTTCAACATTACCCTCCGCCAGGGCAGCCCTATTCTCGGCCTCCATCAATTTGGAAGCCAAGTCAGCGTTTTTCTTCTCCAATTCGGCATTCTTCTTCGCTAGCTCGGCCTTCTCTCGCTCAAGTTCAGCGTAAGCGAGTTGCATTTTCATAGCATCTGACTTGGCGTCTTCTACTTGCTTTTTCAGCTCCGAACGCTCTTGAGTATGGGATTCAAGCAAGTCATGATAACGTTTTTGTAGATCTTCAAATTGTTGCTTAAAGCTAGCAGCATCCCGTTGAGCTATAGCAAGTTGGGCCTATGTATCATCAAGGTCTTTCCCTAAATTTTTCAAGGCCTTTGCGTCATCATCTGGGGTCTTCTGCATCGAGTTAGTATTCATGATTAGATTTCGGATGATTCTGGAAAGGTTACGCGAATACTTGAACATCTCTGAATATTGTTTCTCGACCGCGTCAATTTTTGCTTTGGCCTCGTCTGCCCACCTCGAGGAAATAGGCTCAAGAGCAGGTAAGAAAGTCAAGTTTTCAAAGTAGTGTTCGGGAAATTGCTCCTCCAGATACGCCAGCTTAACTGCAGTTTCTGCATCCAACGGTGGAGGTGCAGGGAATGTCAGCTCGGTATCCTTATGTATGGAGGGCTCAATGGCCTCCTCACCCTTTCTGGGCCGTTTAGAAGGAACCTTGTGCTTGCTTCGCGAGTCGGTATCTCTCGGCGGGCTCCTTTCCCTACTGCGCTTTTCTTGAGAAGAAATTGGGTCTTTTGACTGCGACCTGTCATCTTCTCGACGACCTTGGTAGCCCTTATATTGCTCTGGATCTGACCGAATGGGAGAGCGAGAGCGCGAGGACCGCGACTGATAAGAATGATAGGGCCTTCTATCCTCCCTACTGCGGCTTTCGCAACGATCATACTCAACATCATGAGGGGGTCTGGTCATGCTGCGGCGTAGTTTCCTGATGTCATAGTGAGCACGAGACATTGTACCTGCACAATAATGCAAGTGGAATTTAGAATCAGTATTCTCATAAGACGTAAGTGCTGTGAAGTGGGGTGTAATTGTGTTAAGTGCATCCTAAGTGGTGTCCCCCCTTCGACAAACCAGAGTCTGAAGCCGAGCCAGCGCGAGAGGGCTCTTTGGCCTTAACAGGAGTGGCCTCCTCCGAAGAAGTAAAAACTAAATGATTTGTGCCAAAATCCTCGGAAGTGTAAATAGTGTCAGGAAGAGGGAGATCTCCCAAGCCCTGAAATATAGGATCATCAACAGTAGGGGCATCTGTTTGGGAAGCGCCTGTTGGCTGTACTTTAGGATATGGTGATTTCTTAGGAGAAACAACATCCCCAGGAGTGATTTACCCCTCTCGGTGCTTTTCAGGTAAATTAGCCAACTCATCGTCTTGAGTCGAACTTGGAGAAGGTGAAGTTCGAAGTAGCATGGTGGGACCTTTCGAGCTTTCGCCCATTTCTGGAATTACATCCACCGGAGGGATATATACATATGGACCTGACCCGTGACCTATGCTACGGGTAATGGATAGAAGCCCATGGTGATGAAAATATTCGTCCTTGAGGACCTCGTCGATAGTTAGAAATTTTTGGTCACCATTGAGAAGCTAATGCATCCGATCAAAATACACTTGACCCAATACTTGACTTGGATTATCAACTGCAAACAAAAAGAAAACGGATTAATGTGGTGGCGTAGACATTCAGAGTTAAGATTTAGAAAACCAGTGCCTTGCTCGATTTTGTCCATCTCCTAGCACACCCCACCTGTTGCCTTATATAAAACCATTCCAGCTTGGAGTCGTCGGCCTTGCTGCTGAATGGCGCCGAAATTATCTTTCTTTTTGGGACAGACTCGAAGTAAGAAAAAGAAGGAGTTTCACGAGTCCGATGCTTAAAGTTATAAAAGAAATGAACGTCATCAGAAGTGAGATCTGTGCCTAAGATCTTGCGTTATGCTACGTATAAGGTATGCAGGTAAGCATAGGAGTTGGGATGTAGCTGCATGGGGGCAATCCGCATCTTTCTTAGAAAGTCGACGACAAAGGGAGAAAACGGTGGAATAGCTCCGACCATGCACATCAATCAAGTGATTGCCATAAATCCCTCCGGAGGATTATGAGGACGGTCGGTTTTAGACGGCACCAGGGTATCTTTTTTATGAATCCCGTACTTCAAGCATATTCGAAGGAGACTGTCACAGTCAATCGTCGATTCAACAGAATCTTGGGGTGATTCCAATATGACGGCAGATTCAAATTCGTCAGGAGCTCGAGTATCTCCAACCCCTCCTTCCTCTTCATAGCCCAGGGAAACTTCACTGTAAGAAGGCATTTCACTGTTATGCGCCTCTACTTCATAATCTGATCCCTCGTCATCCCATTCAGGGTCAGAGGAAGAAGATATGTCGTCAAGAGTGACTTTAGTGGATGTCTCTGTGATCTCTTTCTTTTCTGCCAGTCTAGAAGAATGTCTTTCGGCCATGATCACTAAACTATCGAAGAAGTAATAACAGAAGTTAGAGTAAATTAGCCCGTGTCCCCCTATGCACATGTGTGAACTAAAGTGTGTACAGTGTGTGCAGAAGATGTAAAGCGAACACTTGAAAGTGTAATGCAAAGTTTTGGCAAGGCAGTATTCAAAATAGTCCTTGATGTTTGTTTATGTTCGCAGGGCACTGTCCTAACTGTCCATTAAGTTGTAGACTATATCAAGAATTGATTTGGCCAGTTAAGCAAATTCTTATGCATTAAGTTGAGTTGTTCTTCGGTTCGATTCAGATGCGTTAATTGGGATTGGATCGGGGGAAGAATCATGTTTCAGCTTGAAACAAACATTAGCATCCAGCTGGCCAGATCGGATCGGTTCGGGAGTATATATTTGAACTGGATCGGGTTCCTTTGAATGTCCATGTCCTTCTTTCTCGCCTCTCACTACGACCCGATTGGGTTAGCTATGTTTTTTCCCTTTCACTTCCTACTTCGACCCTATCTAGACGGTTACACTCAGCACTCGCCCCATCATTTTTTTTTCTTTTCGCTCCGACCCAAATAGATCCCAACTCTTCCCCTTTGAGTTAGCTATGTTTTTTATTTCTCGCCTCAGCAAACTCTAAGATCAATGAGCAGATGATATCAAAGCACGCTTCGTCTTCAATAGAAGCATCCTTTGAGGGGGCAAAATGTTAGCCTACTTTGTGAACTAGGTAACACAAAGTCAAGAAATTAGAAGATGGGTAAATGAAGGACACTATGTTCTATGCTCGGTTCGGATCGGAATTACTGGAGTAAAAGCAAACCAGAAGCAAGACAACGAGGGAAGGGAAGCATTCGGATCGGATCGGAGGAAGTGGGGCCGATCTAGTCCCTATATGATGGTCCATCCGATCTGATCCCCATGTGGTGGTCCATCCGATCCGATCCCCATATGATGGTCCATCCGATCCGATCCTTATATGATGGTTCATCCGATCCGAACTTAGTGCACCCTGCTACTCCGCACCATGATCTCTTGAATATTCGGGGCAGTTATAGCCACTTTCTACCCACGATGGCCACTAACTTGATGTGCTGACAACACCAGAACTCATCCGATCCCGATAGTCACGGAATGGAGGACACGTGTACCCGATCTGAACCGAACTCTGGAGAAGTTTCCACCTATAAATAGATCCCCAAGGGTCATTTGAAAGGGACTTTTGGCACTCTGAGAGTTTGAATACCTGTGTGAACTGAATTCCAGCAATCCAAGCAATTCAAATCATCATTAAAAGTATATTTTGAGATAATTGAGTGAATGTATATGAAAAGTGAGTGAAATTGAGTGAATATGTAACACCCCGTGTATTCTATAACAGTGAAATTCACAAAATAAAGTATAATTAATTTCAAATCAAAGAATTAAGGGTAACGGGATACGCCATTGCGTTCGCCTCGGAATTCTGCTTGAGATAAAGTCCGAGTTTGCGTAAAACGAACTCCGTATGAGGGAGATATGGCCTCCGGAAGTTTCAGAATTCAGTTTAAAATTCAAACAGACAAAAACAGCTCGGAAATCAGATTTAAATTTCAAAAATCGGGCCAGATTGGCCTGGGCGGGAATTTTCCCGCCCAAGGTAGTCGACCTGGGGGTCGACTGGGTAGTCGACCTGGCCCCTGAGCCAGGTCGAACCCAGCCCCCGTCCCTCCGGTTGGCCTGGTCTGTGCTTGGCCGAATTCCTGAGCCTTGCCTTGTCACTAGGGCTAGGTGTCAGCTCCTGATTGGTCTCTCCTTCAAACGAACGGCTATTATTAAACCAAGCTCCATCGACGGTCCTAATAAACTCACAAACTCTATAAAAAGGACCTAAGACTCCACCTAATTCACACAAACAAAAATGAAGATGAGACCGTCATGCTGCTAAGGAAAGACTAGGAATAGCCGTCAAAAATTGAGAGACAATTATGAGACAATTCGAAAGCTTAAAGCAACGACAACTAAATCAAAACAACGCCTACAACAAAGGATAGCATCTCCAAATTCAGAATTCAGATTCCTGAATTGAAGATTCGTCATACGTTGTAAGTAGAGTGCTATTCCGATGTGAATGAACAATTGAGTTTTGATTTATGTAAAATGAGAAATGGAATTGTACTTAATTTAATTCATGATTGTATGTTGCTATGATTCTAATTCTGAATCGATTTGGGATATTGTGGTATAACGATGTTAGGCCTATTGGATATTTGCAAGTATATGATTCATGTTAACGACCATATGTTGTGGTAGTTTATTTGAGATTCATGCAAGTATATGATTCACTGTTATGCCAATATGATGTACATACTTTTATGATCACTTTTAGTGTGTAATTGGATTCAACTAAGTACTATGGTTTATATGAATTTATGTCGGAATTGGCATCGTGATTCAAGTGTAAAACCATACTTTTGTGTTAGAGACAAAAGTAAGCATCTTTATGAACATGACTAAACTATGTTTGGTGTTATGCCTAGTTGAAAACATGTTTTAGGCCTATGTTGTTATCAAAATCATATGGTGATATATGTGACACATAATTAAGTTAGATTTACATTCCAATTGCAAGTTTACATGAATAGATTAAAAAACCATGATTCATATTTAGATATGTTTATGCCATGATTATATGAATAGAATGGTTCATGTTTAGGTATGTTTATGCCATGATTATATGAATATAATGATTCATGTTTAAGTATGTTTATGCCATGATTATATGCTATTACAATGCAAGTTCACATGTGCCTAATTCATGTTAATTATATCGTTATGTCACAAGTTCATGCGTTCACACTCCCCTTTTTATGTTACTTAGAATATATAAACACCATGTTCTAAGCCTCCCCTTTTTCATGTGGCTAAGTTGGGTTTAAATGTTAAACCCAACATATGTTATATTTTAGCGAACGTGTAAAACGGGGGTAATGACGTTTGGGTTAAAATATAAAACATATGAGTTGGCATGTTTGACGCATGCCAACGACCTTGAAAAACACTTAAGTGGTATAAATTAATTTTACCCAATAAAGATGAATTTGAATAATGGGCCGCAAATATTTACATATAAAAAGGAAAGAGACAAAATATGTAAATTTAGAAAATACGAGGTGTTTAACCCGAGGTTGGATTGAGTTGTGATGTAAACCTGCCCGGAACCGCCCGGCTGTCCAGTAGTCACAACAATACCTATCCAATGTGGGTGGTTAAACACGAAGCCCAATAAAGACCCGAGGTTAGACTGAGTTGTGGCGTAAGACTGCCCGTACCCAACCGGCAACAGGAAGCCACAACAATATCTGTCTAATGTGAGAGGTCAAGGCTTTAATAAGACAATTTAGGCTGAGTCAGGATTGATAGGATTAAGTAAATTTAATTAATACTTAATCAAATGGAACATGCTAAACTATACAGACTAATTGGGGGTTAGGTTTACAAAACACTTAACCAACTTAGCATGTTGGCTAGAAATAGAAAACCTAGTAGCGGGGGACCCTTTTCAGCAGTAACCCTATAAGGTGTATCGGGATACCCTGAACTAGGCAGGGTGGGGCACGATTACTGGGCTGACTGTAAGAGGTCAAATCGACGGCGGTGGTGCAGCAGTGTAGGTTCTAATGGGGTGCGGGCGTGCACACACTCCGGCGTAGAAAAATAAGGCACTGGGCACCAGTAGCATACCTGTGCATTCTAGGATTGTGTCGGGCCGCCACCATGGGACTTGATATACCCTATTGTGGGACCAACATAGGTAACTACAACATCGGGGGTCGTAAGACACATGTAACTGTGCGAATAGGAGCCGATCATTAGAAACGGATCACTTCACCCTGATTGTGTGGTGCCTGTTGGGAACTAGTTCATATGGGTACAGAGATTAATATGGGGTACGATAGCATATTCAACCCTAGACAACTTAACTTAGTTTATGGTGCTTTCCCATTTCCAGTTTATACTTATCATGCCCAGTTCTTTATTCATAGACTGAATAGTCCTAGACTTACTCAGGCTTTATGTCTGACTCTACTTTTCTTTCGTCTTCTTTTCTTTCGTCCCTCCCCCCCCCCCCGGCCCAGGTCCACAGGGAGGGAATACCGCAGCTTGACCAGTTTTCACATCCAGCTTGAAGAAAAAGAATGTATTGCTTGGATCTTTTTCGTTTTGGACTATGGCTTCAGACAGCAATTATGGGACTTATGCAGTTTACTTATGTTTTTTTTATGCTTCTTTGAATAATGAAATCAAGACAGTTATGAAGATGTAATGCTTTTGGAAGTATTGTAAGACAATTATGGCAGGGTTTGTGTAACACGTATTTTAATGAAATAAAAGTAGCTGTTGTTTTCCGCTGTTCAAAAATATGTGTTCTTATATCTGTCTTGTGTATCTGTGACTTATACTTACAAACCTCCACCAAAATTAGGGCATTCCCTTTTAGAGTGACCCTAACGGAGGTGGGGTGTTTCACTTGGTATCAGAGCATAGGTTTACCAGATAAGATAAAAAGTTTTGAAAATTTATTTTCAAAAGAAAATTTAAAGAAGCATTTTTAAAGATAAAATGTTATTTTATTTTAAAAAGGCAAAATTCCCCCAAAGCCATAGGTACTATCTTTTATCCTTCGTTTTGAATCTATCCTTTTTGTTTCAGCATGTCCGAAGAACTTAACTTGCCAGAGGGTATACCAATACCTGGTTGGTTCAGACGATTCTTAGAAGCAACGGCCACTCAGCCAGGTCCTACCGTTTCCCCTCCCCCAGCTACAGGAAATCATCCAGCTACAGCAACACCTCTTCCTCCATCTCCTCCGCGGTTTGCTAAGATATGTAAAGATTTTAAAGCTATGGGAGGAAAGGACTATCATGGAACCGAGTCCTTCGTGGTAGCCAGGAATTGGCTGAAGGAAACCGAGGACTTATTCGTCATCTTTGAGGTAGAAGATAGGCAGATGGTACAACTGGCAGTATGGCTACTTAAAGGTGAGGCTTCCTACTGGTGGGAAGTCACCAATGCAGAAAGACCAGTGGTAATATGGGTGGACTTTAGGGCAAGGTTTGAGGCTAAATTTCTCTCAGAAGCTGAAAGGAGTCTTCAGTTGGAAAAATTCTTATTTCTTAAGCAAGGGAATATGACAGTCAAAGAGTATGTTAATCAGTTCGATCAGCTGGCTAGGTTCGGACTGGACCTAGTCAACACCCCGCACAAGAAGGCTCTCCGCTTTGTCAAGGGGTTGAATGAGCCATTACACAGTTTGGCCATGACCCATATACCCATGGGAGCTACGTATGAAAGGTTGGTGCAGATGGCATTGCTGAACGAAGAGGATAAGGGCAAGAAGGAGACAAAGGCAGAAAGCTCTCAAGGGAAGAAAGAGGGTTTACAGCCTAAGAAGACAGACTTTAAGAAGGGCGGGAAAGACAACAAAGAGAAGAGGAAGTGCAATTTCTATGGCAAAGTGGGGCACTTAGTGAAAGATTGCCGGAAAAAGAAGGCCAAGATGAATGGTGAGTGCTTTTCTTGCGGTGAGACAGGCCACCTGGCTAAGGATTGCCCAAAGAAGCGAGGGCAGGGGCAGAGGGCTGGATCCACCTCAGCGGCACAAGTTCATGCGCTAGAAGCGCCACCTCTGCAGCAGCGAGGTATAAATACTTCTGTAGAAAGTGTAGTTTATCTTTATGATCACCCAGTTCGCACTTTATTTGATTCTGGCGCATCACACTCCTTTATCTCATCTGCTTTAGTAGAATCTCTGCATCTAGAAACTAGAATGGTAGAGGACCCCTTAATTGTTTCAAATCCAATTGGGGGCCCAGCCTATTTATCTATGATCTGTGTGGGATTGAAAATTTCTATTCTAAGCGTAGAATTTAAATGTAGTGCCTTTGTTTTGGGCTTTTCGGGATATGGTTTGATTTTGGGCATGGATTGGCTATCCAGTAATGGTGCCATCCTGGGTTGTGAGAAAAGGGTGGTTAGGCTTCTGACCCAACTCGGGAACACTCTGGAAATTACTTGTAATCCCTCGTACCGGTTATGCTTAGTTATCTTGAATCGCTAGATGCTTCTGTTGAGAGTTTGCAATCGGTTAAAGTGGTCCGTGAATATCCGGATGTCTTCGAAGAGGTGAAGGGCTTACCTCCGAAGCGGGAGATAGACTTCCGCATATATCTTGTAGATAATGCAAAGCCCGTTGCGTTGCCCGTTAGACACATGGCTCCACGGGAAAGGAAAGAACTCAGTAAACAGATTAAAGAGCTTCTAGAGAAGGGGTTCATTAGAAGGAGCATTTCAGAATGGGGCGCTATAGTGGTGTTCGCTACAAAGGCGGATGCTTCACTCCGTCTGTGTGTTGACTATAGGGAGCTCAACAAGCTAACGAAAAAGAATAGGCACCCTCTCCCCAGAATTGACGATCTGTTTGATCAGCTTGTAGGAGCGTCTGTTTTCTCCCAACTCGATTTGGCGACCGATTTTCATCAGCTAAGGGTGGCTGAAGATAGTATCGGTAAGACAGCATTCAGAACCCCAGACGGTTTCTTTGAATGGCTTGTCATGCCTTTCGGCTTGACAAACGCACCCGCTTACTTCGTGGACCTGATGAGTAGGGTGTTCAGAGAATTCCTCAACAAGTTCGTAGTGGTTTTCGTAGACGATATCTTGATCTTCTCAAAGATTGAAGAGGAGCATGCTCAGCACCTAAGGGCAATCATGGAAACTCTGCGAGTCCATCAGTTAAAAGCCAAATTCTCCAAATGCCACTTTTGGAGAGAGGAAGTAAGGTTTCTTGGGCACATAGTATCCAAAGAAGGGTTAGCTGTGGACCCTGCTAAGGTAGTAGCGGTACAGGATTGGAAGACACCAAGGAATGCAACTGAGGTCCAAAGTTTTCTAGGACTAGCAGGTTTCTACCGAAAATTCATAAGGGATTTTGCGAAAATCTCAGCTCCGCTCACAAGGCTGACCAAGAAGAATCTAGTGTTCAATTGGGACTTGGATTGTGAGTTTGCTTTCCAACGACTAAAAAGGGCTCTTACAACAACCCCAGTTTTGACGTTACCAGATGGAGGCCAGATGTTTACAGTTTATACAGATGCATGTAGGACAGGGCTAGGCGCTGTCTTGATGCAAGAAGGGAGGGTAGTAGCTTATGGTGGAAGGCAATTGAAAGTTCATGAAAAGAACTACCCGACCCACGATCTTGAGTTAGCCGCCATCGTCTTTGCACTCAAGTCTTGGCGACACTATCTCCTAGGTGAGAAGTTCGAACTTTACACTGACCATAAATCGTTGAAATATCTTTTCTCGCAGAAAGACGTTAACTTGACGCAACAGAGATGGATGGAGTTTCTTGCCTCGTACGATTTCGAGATCTCCTACACTCCGGGCAAAGGCAACGTAGTGGCAGACGCGCTGAGCCGAAAGAAACTAACCCTAAGCCTGCTGTTTGTTGAAAGACAAAGCCTAGAGTTTATAGCCAGCTTTGACTTTAGGCCCTCCTCTGATTTTGTACCGGGCTTGCTAGCATCTCTCGATGTACGCCCGACTTTAGTGGACTCAATAGGGACAACACAACGCGAAGACCCTCAGCTTGTGGAGACGATTGATAGGCTAATTAGGGGTGAGACTTCAAGTCACCTCAGCAGATACTCCATCGACGATAAGGGTTGGCTAAGGCGAGACAGAAGACTATGCGTCCCACAGACAAGGGATTTGGTAAAGACGGTTCTCGAGGAAGCACATCACTCCAAGATGTCGATACACCCAGGCGGAGATAAAATGTACAAGGACATAAAGAGAACTTTCTTTTGGAACGGAATGAAGAAGGACGTGGCAGATTTCGTTTCTAAGTGTATGGTGTGCCAACAGGTTAAAGCGGAACAGAAAAAGCCTGGCGGTCTGCTCCATCCTCTAGAGGTCCCGCAGTGGAAGTAGGATAGCATCCCAATGGACTTCATTGATGGGCTGCCTAGGTCTAGAAGAGGCAACACAAGCATTTGGGTAATAGTGGATAGGCTTACTAAAAGCGCCCACTTCTTACCTGTCAAGGGTAAAAGAACTGCCTCATCCCTAGCATCTCTTTATCTCAAGGAAATTGTTTGACTCCATGGAATACCATCCAGCATTTTTAGTGACCGAGACCCTATCTTCACAAGTGAGTTTTGGCGGAGTCTGCAAGAAGCGGTAGGCACACAGTTATGCTTGAGCACAGCCTATCATCCCCAGACCGACGGCCAGACAGAAAGGGTGAACAGAGTTTTGGAGGACCTTTTAAGACTGTGCGTCCTTGACTTCGGAGGGACGTGGGAAGACCATCTTCCTTTGGTGGAATTTGCCTACAACAACAACTACCAAGCAACCATCGGAATGGCGCCCTTCGAAGCTTTATATGGAAGACCGTGCCGATCGCCCACTTGTTGGTGGGAGTCTACTGATAAACTCATACTTGGGCCAGATATGATCCGAGAGACTTCAGAGAAAGTAGACTTAATACGGAGAAGAATGAAGATATCCCAAGACAGACAAAAATTCTACGCCGACAAGAGGAGGACCGACCTTGAATTTGAGGTTGGGGACAGAGTTTTTCTTAAGGTATCTCCGCTAAGGAACGTTGTTCGTTTTGGAACCACAGGAAAGCTAGCACCAAGGTTCATATGGCCATTTCCTATCATCGAGAAAATTGGGAAAATGGCCAATAGATTAGAGCTACCCGAAAAGCTGGCCGGAATTCACAATGTTTTCCATGTTTCGCACCTCCGAAAATGTCTACATGAATCTGCTTAAGTGTTAGAGCCAAATATCCTAAAAGAAGCTGAAGTGGAACGCGAAGCAACCGTGAGGAAAGTTCCAACTTGCATATTAGGAACGGAAGTGAAGAAGCTACGCAACCGCGAAATCAAGCTCGTCAAAGTTCAGTGGAGCGACGCCGAGGGAGACGCAACTTGGGAAACTGAAGCTAGAATACGCGCAGCCTACCCTTTTCTTTTCGAGGGTACATCTTTGATCTTTCTTTTTCCTTAAGTTGCGCTTTTCTATCTTTTTAGGTATATCTCCTCGACCTTATCTTTTAGGTAGAAACCCTTTGGATGAAAACATGTAATTGAAACATGTTATGGATGATGGTTGCAATGGTTGCAAGTGATTGCTAGTGGTT
Source organism: Allium sativum (assembly GCA_030737875.1). Lineage (NCBI taxonomy): Eukaryota > Viridiplantae > Streptophyta > Magnoliopsida > Asparagales > Amaryllidaceae > Allium > Allium sativum. Next base: position 413,245,788 of record CM060910.1, on the reverse strand, counting down.
GCTCGTGGTTGCATATACACACACAATCTAGATTTTAGATCGGCTCAGTCGCTTCATATTGCATATGCATAAATGTATTTATTCGTATATGGTTGAAGTTTAATGTGTTGTCATATGGATGTTGCATTTATATGAATGATTGTGCACTCATGTAGAATCATGAATAGGAGAATTTGCATACATAATGGATTCATGGCACTTACATAATTTGCATTAAGGAGGTCAACTGAATCAGTAGACCGACTGATTTTGCATTAGATAGGTACATGTACACACACTTCACATATGATCATGAAGCATTAGAAGTCTTTTAAGGACAATGGATGCTCGTGTTTGATGGATGAGTAGATGGATGTTTGGATGTTAGGACATACATTCTTCCTGAACTTGGAGATTTCAGGGACGAAATCCTTTTAAGTGGGGGAGAATGTAACACCCCGTGTATTCTATAATAGTGAAATTCACAAAATAAAGTATAATTAATTTCAAATCAAAGAATTAAGGGAAACGGGATACGCCATTGCGTTCGCCTCGGAATTCTGCTTGAGATAGAGTTTGAGTTTGCGTAAAACGAACTCCGTATGAGGGAGATATGGCCTCCGGAAGTTTCAGAATTCAGTTTAAAATTCAAACAGATAAAAACAGCTCGGAAATCAGATTTAAATTTCAAAATTCGGGCCAGATTGGCCAGGGCAGGAATTTTCCCGCCCAAGGTACCCAGGTCGACTGGGTAGTTGACCTGGGCTACCCAGGTCGACTGGGTAGTCGACCTGGGGGTCGACTGGGTAGTCGACCTGGCCCCTGAGCCAGGTCGAACCCAGGCCCCCCCGGCTGGCCTAGTCTGTGCTTGACCGAATTCCTGAGCCTTGCCTTATCACTAGGGCTAGGTGTCATCTCCTGATTGGTCTCTCCTTCAAATGAACGGCTATTTTTAAACCAAGCTCCATCGACGGTCCTAATCAACTCACAAACTCTATAAAAAGGACCTAAGACTCCACCTTATTCACAGAAACAAAAATGAAGATGAGACCGTCATGCTGCTGAGGAAAGACTAGGAATAGCCGTCAAAAATTGAGAGACAATTAGGAGACAATTCGAAAGCTTAAAGCAACGACAACTAAATCAAAACAACGCCTACAACAAAGGATAGCATCTCCAAATTCAGAATTCAGATTCCTGAATTGAAGATTCGTCATACGTTGTAAGTAGAGTGTTATTCCGATGTGAATGAACAATTGAGTTTTGATTTATGTAAAATGAGAAATGGAATTGTACTTAATTTAATTCATGATTGTATGTTGCTATGATTCTAATTCTGAATCGATTTGGGATATTGTGGTATAACGATGTTAGGCCTATTGGATATTTGCAAGTATATGATTCATGTTAACGACCATATGTTGTGGTAGTTTATTTGAGATTCATGCAAGTATATGATTCACTATTATGCCAATATGATGTACATACTTTTATGATCACTTTTAGTGTGTAATTGGATTCAACTAAGTACTATGGTTTATATGAATTTATGTTGGAATTGGCATCGTGATTCAAGTGTAAAACCATACTTTTGTGTTAGAGACAAAAGTAAGCATCTTTATGAACATGACTAAACTATGTTTGGTGTTATGCCTAGTTGAAAACATGTTTTAGGACTATGTTGTTATCAAAATCATATGGTGATATATGTGACACATAATTAAGTTAGATTTACATTCCAATTGCAAGTTTACATGAATAGATTAAAAAACCATGATTCATGTTTAGGTATGTTTATGCCATGATTATATGAATAGAATGGTTCATGTTTAGGTATGTTTATGCCATGATTATATGAATAGAATGATTCATGTTTAAGTATGTTTATTCCATGATTATATGCTATTACAATGCAAGTTCACGTGTGCCTAATTCATGTTAATTAGATCGTTATGTCACAAGTTCATGCGTTCACACACCCCTTTTTATATTACTTAGAATATATAAACACCATGTTCTAAGCCTCCCCTTTTTCATGTGGCTAAGTTGGGTTTAAATGTTAAACCCAACATATGTTATATTTTAGCGAACGTGTAAAACAGGGGTAATGATGTTTGGGTTAAAATATAAAACATATGAGTTGGCATGTTTGACGCATGCCAACGACCTTGAAAAACACTTAAGTGGTATAAATTAATTTTACCCAATAAAGATGAATTTGAATAATGGGCCGCAAATATTTACATATAAAAAGGAAAGAGACAAAATATGTAAATTTAGAAAATACGAGGTGTTTAACCCGAGGTTGGATTGAGTTGTGATGTAAACCTGCCCGGAACCGCCCGGCTGTCCAGTAGTCACAACAATACCTATCCAATGTGGGTGGTTAAACACGGAGCCCAATAAAGACCCGAGGTTAGACTGAGTTATGGCGTAAGACTGCCCGGACCCAACCGGCAACAGGCAGCCACAACAATATCTGTCTAATGTGAGAGGTCGAGGCTTTAATAAGACAATTTAGGATGAGTCAGGATTGATAGGATTAAGTAAATTGAATTAATACTTAATCAAATGGAACATGCTAAACTATACAGAATGATTGGGGGTTAGGTTTACAAAACACTTAACCAACTTAGCAAGTTGGCTAGAAATAGAAAACCTAGTAGCGGGGGACCCTTTTCGGCAGTAACCCTATAAGGTGTATCGGGATACCCTGAACTAGGCAGGGTGGGGCACGATTACTGGGCTGACTGTAAGAGGTCAAATCGACGGCGGTGGTGCAACAGTGTAGGTTCTAACGGGGTGCGGGCGTGCACACACTCCGGCGTAGAAAAATAAGGCACTGGGCACCAGTAGCATACCTGTGCATTCTAGGATTGTGTCGGGCCACCACCATGGGACTTGATACACCCCATGGTGGGACCAGCATAGGTAACTACAACATCGGGGGCCGTAAGACACATGTAACTGTGCGAGTAGGAGCCGATCATTAGAAACGGATCACTTCACCCTAATTGTGGGGTGCCTGTTGGGAACTAGTTTAAATGGATGCAGAGTTAATATGGGGTACGATAGTGTATTCGACTCTAGACAACTTAACTTGTTTTATGGTGCTTTCCCATTTCCAGTTTATACTTATCATGCCCAGTTCTTTATTCATAGACTGAATAGTCCTAGACTTACTCAGGCTTTATGTCTAACTCTACTTTTCTTTCGTCTTCTTTTCTTTCGTTCCCCCCCCCCACCCCCAAGGTCCACAGGGAGGGAATACCGCAGCTTGACCAATTTTCACATCCAGCTTGAAGAAAAAGAATGTATTGCTTGGATCTTTTTCGTTTTGGACTATGGCTTCGGACAGCAATTATGGGACTTATGCAGTTTACTTATGTTTTTTTTTATGCTTCTTTGAATAATGAAGTCAAGACAATTATGAAGATGTAATGCTTTTGGAAGTATTGTAAGACAATTATGGCAGGGTTTGTGTAACACGTATTTTAATGAAATAAAAGTTGCTGTTGTTTTCCGCTGTTCAAAAATATGTGTTCTTGTATCTGTCTTGTGTATCTGTGACTTATACTAACAAACCTCCACCAAAATTAGGGCATTCCCTTTTAGAGTGACCCTAACGGAGGTGGGGTGTTTCAGAATATCTCATTGAATTTTCATCTACTTCATCAAACAAAGTGATATAAAGTGGAAGTAGGCTTTTTAACGCCGAACCACTATAAATCCTATGTCTCTTTTTAATTTTCGATCTCATTTTATTTTAATTTTAGGCAATTTGGGTGTTAGAACCACTTTTTGGTCTAACAGTTCCCATTAATTTTATCAAAGATAAATTCTTTTAAATTTATTCTTTATTCTTCCTTTGGATATCAATTTCAAAAGATTTTATTATCTAGTCGAATTATCATGCCTTAAGGAAGTAATCATTATATATTTTAACCCAATCCCAACCTATTCATCCAATGGAGCAAAACTGGAAGTACTCCATATCTACTACCCACGGTGTTATTGGTAAATTTAATTACCATTTCCCGTTCAAATCTAATCAAAGATTTAACTATCGCCTGGAGTAAAATTAGTGGTACTCCATTCTCGATCATTTCATGAATTCGATAAATTTAATTATGGCATTCTCATTTTAATCTACTTAAAGATTCATTAAAACTCTAGTTCAGTTTTAATCTCAAAAATCATTACTCAATGATTATTCAAACTTTAGGAAATAAATCCTGCTTTTAACTGGGTTAAAGAACGAATGTCCTTCAAAACATCATTCACGATAAACCCAAAATCATCTTCCATCAAAATGGAATCTACATAGAAATCATAACAGTGTATAATCGATATAAATTCCCGTATCAGACAAATAATATAAATGGAATAGCGGCAAAGCCTTTTAAATTCTATATATAGTAATGGACTTCATTCACAGATGCTCATCTCGATTATTACCAAATCGTATTCTAGTCAATTCCAATTTAGTCTATTAAATCGGAAAACTTTACTTTGGAAAATTTCATTAAATCTTAATAAAAATATTTATAAATTAAAAATCATAGCTTCACTATTTATTGGATTAAAGAACAAATGTTATTGAAAACACCATCCACGATAAACTCAAAAATCCAATTTTAATTCAATTCCAATTATATATTAATTAACTGGTAAACTTCTCTAAATCTTAATTAAAAGATTTATTCTTTTCTCAATTGGATTTAAGAACAGTGTTATTTAAGACACCATTCACAACAAACCCGAAATCCAATTTTATATCAAATACAAGGCTCTGAATAGAAATTATATCGGCTTATGTTCAATACCAAATTCTTAAACTAACGGATATCGTATTGGGAATAACAATATCTATACCTTCCAAATTCCTCAACAATATCCATATAATCACGGAATCCAATATCGAAATATTTCGAAGATTATTTCCATTTAAATCCTTTCCAATTCATACATTGGAAAATTTTGGTTATTTTAAAACCACTTTCTAATCCAATTTATTTATTTAAAAACCATTGGATTATTATTCTAGTTAATAACTAGCTCATTTTGATTAAAATATCCTTTATCTTTTCAAAACTTGGAATTTTTTCTAGGCCCTTACAGTCGGTTTCCAATATCGACCACCGAACTGCATTCATAGCGACCTTTTTTGAAATTGATATGGACATATTTCCAAATCTAACCATTAGATTTCAAATCTCTTATATTTATTAGAAAGCTCTTTTCGATAGAAACCCAATGGTTTCGGTTTTAAGAGAATCTGACGGGCGGTTCTCACGGGGCATCAATTTGAAGTCAATGGTCGAAATTCGCGAACGGTCGCTATGCAGCGCGTTCTATTCAGGCCATTTAATATATAATATATATTATATACATTTCATCGATTTCCATTTAGAACGTATTTTATAAATTCGCTTTTAACTTCATTTCAAAATGGTTCCAACTTTATTTTCAATTCTGAAACAAAATTGAATATTCCATATCATTATAAATTTAAAATGATAATATTTTCAAAATATCCGATTTTGAAATCCATTTCTTTTTCGTATTCATTATCAAATGAATAAAATCGATCGATAAACCCATTCGGGTTAAAATGGCATTTCTATACTTAACCCGGCTTCATATATTTTTATATATTTTCATGTCCATCCAAATTCGGACATCAAAATCATATTTTGATTATTCACTAAATATTATTCTAAAATATTCGTCATTTTTTAATCGGAATGCAACTCAATCAATTACCATATAATTTCATTTATATGGATTTCATACATCACATGTATTCAACAATAATGATAAATAATCATCAAACAGTCAATTCACATCCAGAGTGCAATTTACAACTGTATAAGTATTAAATAATTTAATAACGCTTATCATAGTCTGTCAACCAATCGATTGACATACAACTAAATATTCTGACTAGTGTATGTCAAATATCATCCCATAACCGTATAGGGTTTGCAAACAACAAAAATCTATTTAAATAAATCATTGGTTAATAAATTTAACCAGTTCTAATATAGTTTGAAATATTTTTTTATTTAACCAATTTTCACTGTTTAAACTATAATGGATATTTATAATTTTATTTCAACTACAACATTAATGTTAACATTATTTTTAATATGTTAAACATTTCAACATCACAAACAACACACAATACAGTCAATTCAAATCATCCATGGTATATGGACGAGGGAGGGGAGCTAACAGCCACCGTATACAATTTATAATGATTAAAACTGATAAAAATCTACACTGCCAATTCTATATATTTTTATACATAAATACAACAACATGATAAAATAATTTTGAGTGAGAAGGAGTTCTTACTTTCGTTTCCACTACACAATTCTTTTATTTTTGAATTTTATTTCTGTTTGGATTTGAATTTGCTTCGTTTCTGGTCTAGTCGGTCTTGTCGTGAAGCTCTCGACTTCACGATCGCAACAGATCCAGTTTCATGCAACTTCGACATCGTATGGGAAAGTTACGCTATTTTAAACACTACATATTTTAATTACATAATTAATCGATAATTAATTAAAATTAAACCTTCTTCTTCCACGTTCGCCTAATGTCGAACCCTGCTCCAGAACTAGGGTTGTGCCTTGCTCTTCCGTCGTCGCGCTGGAGGCTGATCAGAGGGCGCCACGTAAAGCGCTGCCATGGGACCCACCACCACCTAGGAGGGCTTGTAACTCGGTAGGCCCCAGCGGTCGGAATCCCAGTGCGAAAGACGCACCTTTGGGCGTTGAAATCGAGTGATTCCCTCCTTTAAACGAGATCAAACCCATATGAATTTGAAGCCCACGAGATTCTCTTTGATTTTCCCTCCAGAACCCTAACCTAATTTGTAACGATTTAGCCGTGATTTGAGGTTTTAATTTTGAGCAAGATCGGTCATTGGTTTTAAACGAGGCAATGGGTTTCCAGATTTATGAGGGTTTAGGGCACGGATAATTATAATTATATATATATATATATATATATATTATTAAATTCATAAAAATAGGGTTTTTCTTCTGAACTCCAAATTAAACCCCATGACTGTCGTCCTTAACCAAATACCCCCATTCTGAACACTATGGGATATGTTTTGTAAGCCAATTCGACTATTTCGATCAGTTTTTGTTAAAATTAAAATATAAATTAATGTAAATTGAACTTAAATGTACATTTTAATTTACCAAAGCCACATACTGAATCCAAAAATTACAGAAAAATAAATGTAGCTATGTTTTGACGATATGGTCCTAACAAAACTAATTTCATCAAATTTGGAGACCGTTTGAAAAATGGGCATTTTTCCCATCGATTAAATTCAAACTGAAATTACCAAACACATTTAAATTCACTATGCTTATATACTAATTCCAAAAATTATGAAATTTGAAACCTAAAAAAAATTGACATTCCGGATCCAACAAAAGTGATTTTGTCGAAAACGGAGTTCGTTCGCAAAATGGCTATTTTTAAGGTGTATATATTATATTCAAATGTATATAAATTCCACAACAACTATTCTGAATATTAAACTGGACATAACATACAATTTATAAAGTGAAATCTCTGTTTCTCACATTCATTAGAAAGATATTATTAAACAGATTCAAATGTTTCTGGTTTTACTGAAATCCAATTTATTCTGAACTATGTACATTCATTTGAAATTAGAAATCGAATTTTCAAAATAACGCGCCATTTCTGGCTTATTATATAATTAAAATAAATTTACACATTCTAACTTCGATTAAAATAAGTTTCTAGTCATTATTATTTAAAATAAATCATTTTAAATATTCAAAGCCCATTAAAATAGCTAGAATAAAAATTTTAAATTGGTTCAGAAATTCCGGTTTGTTGCAATCTCCCCCACTTAAAATCTTTTCGTCCTCGAAAAGGAACAGAGCTGAAAGTTGTTTAACTAACCAACTCAACTTTCATTCTGGCTTTCATTCTTCAACTTTTCAGTTTATAAGAATTTGCTAATTTCTCAAAAAATTGGCTAACACTCTAAAATTTCGCCATAACCACCTTTGTACGAGCTGATCGGTAAAGCCGCAACTTGCCTCACAGGGCCCTCATCAAACCAAAAGAAAATGAAAATGCCAAGCGGCTTGCCAATCGGCTCATGAAATCATAAAACCCAAAGAATACAGTAAACATGTACCTATTTGTCGGGTATACAACTTTATTCCTCTTCTTAGCATCCTTGCTATGACCTGTACATTATATATGCATGTACATATATGCAATTTCAATCAATTTTCAATTCAGTTCTATATTTGATTTGATTTGGGTAAATTTACCTTTCGTTTACTTATTGGTTCTATTGTTCCAACATTTTAATTAGTTGAACTAATATCACACATTACAACCAGCAATCAATTAGTTGGTTAACTTTTCAACAATATCTTTTATATACCCAATAATTATATTTTATGTGCCAAATCACAAACAATAAACTATATCTGAGTTTTAGTTCCCACAACAGTCAATTGGAAATATATAGATATCCACTTTCGAAACTCGAACATAAGCACTGATGATGATGCATCATCATCAGAATTATCCTCGGGCGATTAGAGTGTGATTCTATATCTATCCAGTATTTGAGGCTTCGAATATATGTTCGCGATGCAAAACTACTCATACTCGATAGTCCAAAATGAATATAAAATAAAATACTCAAATACGTATAATAAGATATAATCTCAAAACTAATTTTTTTTCTTCTAGAAATAGCACTCTTCAAACTCGTTCTAGGGTATTACTAACGTTGTCTCTAACGAGTCACTCTTATAGGATATTACTAGTCGAATCTCTAATGAATTCTCTCGTTCGGTTCTAATGTGTCTTGTTCTCGAGCTTTGTAAACCAAAGCTACCAAACTGTAACGACCCAAACTTCCCCTTATGGGAAAGCCCAGATTGCTTTGAGAATAGGACTCATCAGAACACAAACAATAGAACATTTCATTGCTATTACAACAATTTACATCAGAGTACAAGAATATACCAGAGTATGAATAAATAATATACATTGAAAAATATCAGTGATTTACATTATAATGCAGCGGAAAATAATACATAAGAATAATGCTTAGCAGAAGACATCAACTACAACAACTGAAAGAAATACATGAATATAATGCTTTTTGAATATAGCTCCAGTTGTAATCCAGGATCCCGTAAAAAGAAATATCTGCGAAAACTAAAACTACTAGCTGTCCATGTGGAAAATATGGGCACCCAGAGTTTAGGTAGAAACAATAAGCCTCATTTCAGTCATGATACTGGTGTGAGAACTAAAACAGTTATTAACTTTACTTTAAAAGTTGGGAAATCTTGGGACCATGCCGTGTAACATGGAACGGGTTTACTCCACATGAATCTGAGTTTAAAACAAAACAATGCAATGCTTTTTAGAAAAATGAAGCTATTATAAGACTCAGGTCCCATCGCACAATGCAACGCAAGCCAGAGCATATAGTTTTACCATATAATAGCCAAACATGCTTGGTACGTTTTAAAAACAAATCATTTTGATATTACTATAAGTGTATAGTGTCAAGACAACTTCAAATATAAATGTATCTATCGACATGAGCGCCCCATCCCACTAAGCCGCCATATAGGTTTACAACTAAAATCGAAAAGTAGCGTATTGGAATTTGGATTCCATCTATGAGTCGAGGCATGGAATCATCCTCACCGATATAGAGACACACTAGCAAATGCCTCAGGATCACACCCACGTGTAACCCTGGTTAGCACCAGGGCCGGTACTTTAGTGAAATAATTATTCCTGAACAATACGTTTCTCGATCCTATCGAACCAATCACTGAGCCAATAGGGACTCATATCCGAGGCGCCTCGCAATCCATCATCCACATAGGTAAAAATGTCTAGGCTCCATACCTTGACACCATTCTAAGCTAGAAAAAAACATATGCACTCCTTGCCATTCTCATTCCGTTTTTGACTCATACCGAGGTGTGAGTCTAACGAATTAACGCTATACGCAAAGCTATGCTATTTAAAGCCGTGCTTTGATCTTCAACCACAAGACATTGCTTTTTAACAAAAGCCTTAATCATTTGCATCTCAGCATGCCACACTGACAATTTACGCCATGCAACTGATGTCTATCGATATATAACATCTAAGATCGTACGTCTCAGAGAAGGGTGTTAAGAAAGAAAATAAATTCTCAGCTACCAAATAGATATATATATAACAGAAATCAATCAACACAGAACGAAATCTAATGTCAGACGCACATCCATTTACAAGTCTGTTCTGGGTCTGAATGAAACTGGAGGCAACTTATTCCTCATCCCATAGGTCTAGTACAGAAGAGAGGTCCTCGCATATCTAGTCAATCTCCAAGAACGTCTGGACGATCACCACTTATTACCTTGTCTTGGGTGTACCGCCCAATCAAGACATCGGTAATCATCAAAGCGATGTGAAGAACTCCTGTCTTCAACCACCGTCTTCATCGTCGACTTTTAGTCGTCGTATTAATTATTTAGAATGGGATAAACCTGGTCTTTCCGAATAACTTGCTTATTTCATAATCAATAATCAAGTGCAATAAAAATACATCATACGCCTTATTCCAATCCAGAATATTCTTTTATTCAAATATTCACATTTTTAGGGAAAGGTTTCCATTAATTTTATCAAAGATAAATTCTTTTAAATTTATTCTTTATTCTTCCTTTGGATGTCAATTTCAAAAGATTTTATTAACTAGTCGAATTATCATGCCTAAAGGAAGTAATCATTTATATATTTTAACCCAATCCCAACCTAACCATCCAATGGAGCAAAACTGAATGTACTCCATATCTACCACCCACGGTGTTATCGGTAAATTTAATTACCATTTCCCGTTCAAATCTAATCAAAGATTTAACTATCGCCTGGAGTAAAACTGGTGGTACTCCATTCTCGATCATTTCATGAATTCGACAAATTTAATTATCCCATTCTCATTTTAATCTACTTAAAGATTCATTAAAACTCTAGTTCAGTTTTGATCTCAAAAATCATTACTCAATGATTATTCACACTTTTGGAAATAAATCTTATTTTAACTGGGTTAAAGAACGAATGTCCTTTAAAACATCATTCACGATAAACCCAAATTCATCTTCCATCAAAATGGAATCTACACGGAAATCATAATAGTGTATAATCGATATAAATTCCCGTATCAGACTAATAATATAAATGGAATAGCGGCAAAGCCTTTTAAATTCTATATATAGTAATGGACTTCATTCACAGAAGCTCATCTCGATTATTACCAAATCGAGTTCCATTCAATTCCAATTTAATATATTAAATTAGAAAACATTACATTGGAAAATTTCATTAAATCTTAATAAAAAGATCTATAAATTCCAAATCATAATTTCATTGTAAATTGGGTTAAAGAATAATGTTATTTAAAACATCTTCCACGATAAACTCAAAAATCCAATTTCAATTAAATTCCAAATAAATATTAATTAATTGGTAAACTTCTCTAAATCTTAATTAAAAGATTTATTCTTTTCTCAGTTGGGTTTAAGAACAGTGTTATTTAAGACACCATTCACGACAAACCCAAAATCCAATTTTATATCAAATACAAGGAACTGAATAGAAATTATATAGGCATATATTCAATGTCAAATTCTGAAGCTAACGGATATTGTATTGGGAATAACGATATCTGTATCTTCCAAATTCCTCAAGAATATCCGTATACTCACGGAATCCAATATCGAAATATTCCGAAGATCATTTCCATTTAAATCATTTCCAATTCATATTTTGGAAAAATTTGGTTATTTTAAAACCATTTTATAATCCAATTTATTTATTTAAAAGCCATTGTATTATATTCTAGTCGATAACTAGTTCATTTCGATAAAAATATCCTTTATCTTTTCAAAACTTGGAATTTTTTATCCAAAATCTTTCCAAATCATTTATTATGATTTTACACAATTTTTCTCTATTTTTAATAATTTTATTTAGGCCCTTACGGTCGGTTTCCAATATCGACCACCGAACTACGTTCATAGCGACCTTTTCTGAAATTGATTTGGACATATTTCCAAATCTAACCATTAGATTTTAAATCTCTTATATTCATTGGAAATATCTTTTCGATACGAGCCCAATGGTTCCGGGGTAGGAGAATCCGACGGCCGGATCTCCCGTTACATCAATTTGAAGTCAATGGTCGAAATTCGTGAGCAGTCGTTGTGCGACGCGTTCTATTCAGGCCATTAATATATATAATATATATTTCATCGATTTCCATTTAAAATGTATTTCATAAATTCGTTTCTAACGTCATTTCAAAACGATTCCAACTTCATTTTCAATTCTAAATCAAAATTGAATATTCCATATCATTGTAAATTTAAAATGATAATATTTTCAAAATTTCTGATTTTGAAATCCACTTCTTTTTTGTATTCATTATCAAATGAATAAAATCGATCGATAAACCCGTTCGGGTTAAAATGGCGTTTCTATACTCAACCCGGCATCATATATTTTCGTGTCCATCCAAAATCGGACATCAAAATCATATTTTGATTATTCACTGAATATTATTTTAAAATATTCGTTATTTCTGAATCGGAATGCAACTCAATCAATTAACGTATAATTTCAGTTATATGGATTTCATACATCACATGTATTCAACAAAAATGATAAATAATCATCAAACAGTCAATTCACATCCAAAGTGCAATTTACAACTGTATAAGAATTAAATAATTTAATAACACTTATCATAGTCTATCAACCAATCGATTACATACAACTAAATATTAGGACTAGTGTATGTATGTCTATTGCAACTAAATATTAGGACTAGTGAGAATATATAATTTTTGCAACTGGTTAGAAAGTGTAGTTGCAGATAATATGTCTATTGCAACAGGAATGAAAAAACAGTTGCTAAACGTATGTTTTCGCAACAGGCATGAAAGAGCTATTGCGAAAAATATTCTTTTCGCAACAGGAAAAAAAAGCCTTTTGTTAAATCTTATCTATTGCAACAGCTATGAAAGGTCTGTTGCTAAATATCATTTACTGCAACTAACATTTAAGGCCTATTGCAAATAGCTAGTTGCAATAGGGTATTTTTCTTGTAGTGATATGCATAATGATAGTGACATTGCCTGTACATTTTCATTTGCCCAATCTATTATGTATGGATCACGTCAAATATGACTGTGGAAAATATCACTTTCATGGAAGCTTGAGTTTTAATAAAATATGGGTCCTGTGCAAAATTCTCTTAAAGATTCACCGTTAAGTTGAATACCTTAATCTTACGTCGAATTATGATTAACAGTAGGATGAAGAAACTAACCGTGCCCAATTTTGGTTCAGCTGCCGTACAGAAAAACTAGTTAGTCCTCAACTCTATTATTTCAAGCAATAGAGTTTTCAAAGAAACTAGTTAGGCCCCTCTGAAATTTCAATTTTGTCGAATCAGTTTGAAAATGCAGTTTCTTTTCAGAACCCTACAACTGTTTAGACCCCTTTTTTGTCAGCTAGAATGGTCTACAGATTTTCAGAGCTACCATGCATTTGTGTCCCCGTGAAGAATCCATTTTGCTCCCAAATCAGGTGTTATATATCATAAAAATATTATCATAACAATGTTTGCACATGCATGCACATCTATATTTCTCTAATGACTTTAATTCAACCTGTAGGTAGATAAAGACTATGACTTTCTAGAGCAAGAGCGAATAATGGATTATAGTCTTTTAGTAGGTGACCATTTTAAAGAACCAGTAGCAAGTTAAGGTGTAAACTCTTCTGTATTGCTACAATGAATATGAAGTAAAAAGTTGCATACTGGGTTTGCTAATCGTATTGGTTTACCTACATCATAAAATTCTGAAGTTGATGATAAAGGGCAGCAGGCATTAACTCCAGCTTTTTCAAGAGAAAACACGGATCTGCAGCCCTCGGGCCCTCAAAAGTATGTCTATCTCTGCACTATTTCTTTTGCATTACTTAAAATCCCTGTTGCTTTATATTATTTACAGTTGAGTTGTATTTTTGTAAATTACCAATAGTCACTGTTGCTTTATATCATTGAAGGTTTGAAAAACAGGTGAGTTGTATTTCTCTAAATTACCTAAAGTCGCTGTTGCTTTATATTATTACAGATGAGATGTATTTCACTAAGGTCAACACTAGCGGTGGAACCAGTGACCTGGTTTCAGAAACTTTTTTTACTTGAGCCTTAAAATATGTTGCTAAGCTTGTTGGTACTGTTATTTTTATTTAACTTCATATTCGTGATTGTGTGAATTTTCTCATCTCTGCTTAGGTTCTTGTCATCAACAGATCTCTACATGTACTTCCGTAAGTATGTATTTTCCCCTTGTTTTCCCTTATTTTTACAGTTACCATGCATTACTATTTTTATTGAGTTTGTATTAAGTTATAGGGTATCTGTTATATCATTTGTGGTCAGTTTTGATCATATACGTAAGTTGTAACTCAAAGCCTTTTCCCACTTTTAATTTATGAATAAAAATACCATTTACCTTGGAGAATGGAAAAAAGAGAAGTCTCATTTGTAGAATAAAATGAGTTGCATCTTTAGCATATACCTCTACATATAATCTTGTTAGTTTTAACTTAAATATTGTTGCCCACCATTAATCATAGCACAAATACTTGGTACATGAAAAGGAAATGTTCACTTCTACTTTCAAACCAAAATAACAGTCATATATGTTGAACAGTCTATACAGTCACAATTTTGTTTATAATCTTTGCTAAACTTAATGAAGTCTAATGCATAAAGTTGATAGTGTATTAGTTATGTTTTATAATAAAGTTGACAGTGTAATATTTTATAATCTATTATTCTGATTATATGTTTATAGTTAGTTGTTCCTTATTGTAATATTTTCATACATAAATTTATTATAAGTTGAATATTCAGAAAAGTAAGGTTAAAGATTAGCACCTTTTGCATAATTGGAACCGAAAAGTTAATCTCTCTGTTGAGCTGTGGCTGCTGGCTATGCTTTGAATACTGCTGCAGGTAAATTTTTCCTCATTTCGATATAAATTTGCAGTTAGAGATATAATGCTACATTTATCTATGCTCGCTGCTAGCTGTATTTCGCATATATAACTTAATTAAGACACAGCAGTTATAAATGTGCCAGAATATGCAACATCATGTCCTTGACATGTCAATATGACGTATGTTACTAACCATTTACAATTTAATATTAAAATAACAATGCAATTGGAATCAAATATCAGTTGTATGAGTTGGGAGCAATGCAGAATGTCTTAACAGAATTAACAGGTTCATATTTCTCAAACATCAAATAGCAGTTTATAACTTTATATGTATATATCCAAAAAAATTGCTCTTTTTTTCTACTATTATTATTTTACACTTGCGAAGTTGTAGAAACATTCGACAAAATGGAAACAGACCTGGTTTCAACAAAGGATAGGCTTATGAAAATTTTGCAGTCGAAGCATAGGAAAACAACTGTATGATACATATTTGTAGTTGTAATATATAGGATTCATGGAAATGCAATAACGCATTGTTCTTTGGCTGTATGTGTCAAGACCCAAACCCCCGTTTCATAGAAGCAAGGATAATCAGTGGGATATAGCACATAAATAATAACAGCAGAACAGAAAAAAAGCATTACACCAGATAATGTACATCAAATTGCAGTGAAAATAAAATAATTGTAACACCACATATTTTTAGTGTAAGATAATAAAATAAGGATAACTTAATTAAATATTCAAAATTAAGTAAAATGAATTGCGCCATTGCGTCCGTCTCGAAATTCTGGTCAAGATAGACACCTAGTTTGCGTAAATCGGACATCGTAAAAAGAAGTTATGAGCGTTAGAAGTTTGTATACATATAAGGAGCTTATATGTATATATATTAAATAAATATATCCAAGAGAGTTCAAAAATCAGTTAAAAATCAATATCATGGGCGGGAAAGTTCAGAGGGAAAATGAACCGTTGGGGGTCGACCTAGAGGTCGGCCCACCCGGAAATCTGGAACCTTCTTTTCTGACGTGGACGATTCTGGCGTTTTAGATTTTGATCTGAGGGTCCGGGTTCCTCCGCTACTCCTATAAATAAGACCCTAGGCCTAAACCTAATTCTCAAAATTCAGCGACTACGCTGGAGCTCCGCCATTTCTCCCTACCTCTCTCTCTCTCTCTAACCTCAAAAATATTGATAATTTTAGATTTGTAAATTAGAAAATCTTAAATACAAATCTGAAGGGAAGAGATTGGTGTTTTTATTAAAAGGCGTTCAAAATTACATGAAAAGCAAGGCAACGTCCCTTATCCAATTTATTCATATTCTTCCTATTTTCTTTCCCTTCTCTCTTAATGAAAATAGTCGACCCACGTTATTAGGTTTCAAATCAAATTAAAGAGGAAAAGAAAACCATGGATGATAGAACGGATCAGTTCCGAAATTTGGGAAAATCATTAATGGTGAGTGGGTTTAAACAATAATATTTAGATAATCTTATGACTATCGTTTAACATTCCCCTTTTAAAAAATTGTGAAATTGCCAGTTTAATTATAAATTGTTGTTATATCAAGTTGAGACGTTAATATGAATAGATAAGGAAATTCATATGTTGGATCTAATAAATTGGGGGAATAATTAGCATGATATAACGTCAAATTGTTAATATGAAGAATTCATAAATTGAATCAGTTGAAATGTTGGAATGTTTACATGTTATAATATTAATTTGAACATGTGGGAAAAATTCATACATTGGATTTGTTGGAGTGCTAAAAAGTTTTCATGTAAATTTGTCCCAATTATATACAGGGAACAATTGAAGTAAGTGCATGACTATATGGATTCATGTTAACATAGAATCGAATAAATATGGGTTTGGGGCATCGTCCATATTATGTTTAAAAAACTTAAACTGGATAATAATTATAGAAAAATGATTTGGGCACAAATGGTATCATATGTAATTGGCATAATTCGAATAACATGAATTTAGACATATAACCCATCGTGAATATAATTGGGTAAATGGGCATTAACACCTAAAAAGACATAGGTTTAAATAATTGATTAATAATGAATGCCTAGGATTACAATTAGAAATTGTAATTGCACTTATGACTTGAGGTTAGGTTGTATTGGTGGTGGAAGTCTGCCCGGACCCGACCGGCATATCCAGCAGTCACTAATGTTGAACCTAATGTGAGAGGTTTAAGTGTGCAAATACGAGAAGGGTTATGACACAAGGTTAGGCCCAACTTGTGGAAGAAGTCTTCCTGGACCCGACCGGCATATCCCGCATCCACAAGTTGTAGGCCTAATGTGGGAGGTCTGGTCCATTATAAACCATAAATGGACATGGTAATGAATTGGACTACTTAACCTAATCTAATCCGTAGGGATTGTATGAATATGAACTAATGTTAGGGCTATGTAAAAATTGGTTGGATAGTGGGTGGGCTAGGCAAATCTAAGGGGGTGGGTAATATTTACATATAGTCCCACAAACTTAGCCCGATAAGGTTATGTAATTTAAGACACCTAGTGGTATACATAACCGGTAGAAATAATAAAGTTATGTAATTAAAGGCACCTTTTAGGGTAAGCATAACTTGTAGAGATAATGATCATCAATTATAAATAAACAACATTAATGAAAATGTTGTATAATACGTAGACTTGTCCTAGGAACAAGTGAATATTATAACTTGGGCTATAATAAACTAGTAAGGGAATGAGATAACTAGTGGATTGTGTTAAGGGACACTTAATTATAAATTAAGTAATCAGTAAAAGGGGAAAACATGAAACCAGTTAAGAAAAGGGATGAAAATATATTGCACTTAATTATAAATTAAGTTTGGGAGTTTGAACCTCGTCGATAAGAATGTTTAGGCTTGTCCTAGGGACAAGAGGAAATTATAACATAGTTTATAATAAACGGGTAGAGAAACTTATTAATGGGCCATAGTTAATAGAACTAAGTTAATAAGTAAACAATGATAAGTTGTACTGACAATGTAAAACGGAACTATGATTAAATGGGAAAGAATGAGGAAAACTTATGAAATGAAATAAGTTATATTTAATCATAAATGGTAAGTGACATGTTAATTAGAAAACATGTGAATTGGATATACTTAATTACATATTAAGGAAAACATGTTATGGTAATGATGAAATCAACAAAAAGATAAAATAAGTAAAACATGCTATAGTAATGATGAACTCAAAAAGAAGATAAATAGGGGTTGTGGATTACAGACCTTGGGCCACAATCTAGAGAATAACATGTTGTGGTAAACTTAAATGGATTAAGTTGTATGATTGAAATCAATAAGCAAGAGAACTTGGTAATTTGAATAAGAATTCAATATGAATTGGAATAACCAAGTTAAATGAAAACCTGATGAGGTGATTTAAGCGCGTAAAAGAATGTTTAGACATAGGGTCTAACAACATGCTAAAGTAAGACGCTTAGACCAGTCCATACGGTTGAGGGTGAATAACCCAATAGGGTAGATCATCGAAGTGTTGTAAGGCACAAGGGCAGCGCACATTCATCTGATTGATCTGACGGCTCCAAAGGACTGGCTGGTGAAGCACGTGGTTTCCTGAGGTACGTAAAGTACTCTTAGTGTGCCTCTGTGCGGCGACAGATGTCTTAGGTTGTGTCCGCAGAGGTTGGGTCTACGCGTAACTAATAGATGGGAGGGCCTTGACTGCAGATGTAGCTATGCAGTCAGAATGCTGTGACGAGTTGACACCAAGGCGGCTCGACGGTTGCCTCACGAGGAGGCAGAGGGTCAGGATCGAAAAGGATAGTAGATCATCGGACATTCGCATCGGCAGCCACTGGGATGCGGAAAGACTCGAGCTAAATCCAAGATATCATTTCACCCTTCAATATCGAGGTAAGGGGTTGAGGGAGACGCCACATGTATGTTTAGATTGTTTGCGTACGGGTAATCTCTTAGCTTTGATATTCTTTACTAGTTGAGGGAGGGGCCGAGGTAGGGCCATAGCCACCATGAAAACAGACCCTAGTTATATCTGTATATAGAGGCTCTTTAAAGTTGGGCCTTTACAGATATGAAAAAGCTCCAGACCGAATTCCGCGCTTATTGGATCGCCCTGCCATAGAACTCGGTGCACATTAGAGGACGTGCGTTTGGGACATCAAGCAACTATTAAAGATATGTATGGAGGACAGTCTAGATACTTGCATGTTGGCTTTGGGTGGTGTATCACATACTTGAGGGCATTACTCCAGTATGGTGTTTGATTCGAACTAAGGTGGCAGTCAGTACGTTTACGTAGCATAGTAATGATAGATATATGCGGAATGTAATATTGTTATCCGTAAGTCACTACGACATAGGATGAGGGACTGCGTATATTTTGATAATGTTATGGTGGAGACCTAGCGAGTGGGGTACCATGGGTTGTACCTTAATATTGGGGGTAGCTACATATACACTATATTAGGTTAATCCACTGGAAAGTAAATGGGTACGACGTGTGTGTAAGCCTTGAGTGCTGATTACCCAAGTAACCTAATAAATAAGAAAATATGATTGAATGGTATATGTGGGATTATCCAAAGTGTATAGTTTAAATCTAGTCACCAGAACTTGAGTTCTAACCCCCTCCTCATAACATACTCGCATGTTAGATTTGTGGCAGAGACATGAGACATTATAGCTTTGGATACTGGTTAGGATGTATTATTAATACGGTAAGGCTATACTTTGACTTATATTATATTTAATGCATTCCGCTATAAGATATTTTTCGAGCTATGACATATTTTATGTCTCTGTCTTTTCTGCAGGATACCAGAGCAAACCAATCCTAGTTTCGATAGATTGGAATTTTGAAAAAAAATTCGGTTTGTCGGAATTGGAGTTATCAGATCTGGTATCAGTGCTTAGGTTTAGGATTCCTGTATAGATAGTGAGGGAACATATTTGTATTTTTATAAATCTAAATATGTTATATATATATATACCTAGATCCATAGAGGAACCCACTAAATAGAACGAGTGTGATATGATAAGAAATGGGATGTTTTTGTACACTAAAGGAATGAATAAGGAAATTTGAGACCCTTAGGTAATTTGGGTGGAGAGTGTACAATATACTTTGTATGGAAGGAAAGTGAATTCCATATGATCAGTATTTTGGGTTAGTGGGTTTGATATTAAAACCTTATAGATTGGAAAAGGTTAGAAAGAGAAAAATGGATAAGGAAAATATATAGTTGAGAGAATTAACTTTGGGGGGGTGTCTAGGAAAGCCTAGAGGAATTGGAAACCCGCTTTGAGTCTAACCCCATGGTTAACTTTTAAGAACTTGAGATTATAAAAGTTTGAGAAAATGGTTTATGGTGTTTTCAAGTTTTAATCTTAAAAGTTATAATTTTAAAATATGTAAAGAAGTACATATATTGGGTTTTAAAGTAAAATTCTCTCAATAAAAGGTGCACACTATAGAGCATGTATAACTCGCTAGTTTTCTTGTTATATTTCATGCAAGAATTTTTAATAAAGAAAGATTTGAAATCTCTATTCTTATGATAACCCTTTTTGATAAATTATTTTAAGATAATTTTGTAGGTGGACAAAATAAGTTGTAGAAAATAAGAATAGAGTGGATGTTGGCACCTTGTAGTAAGAGACTAAACCGACCTTCTAGGTAAGAACAAGTCATAAACCCGATTGAGAAAATAGTTTTCCGTATCTACTCCGGTTTTTGTGATTTGGAAAAAAAAATGATGATTTACATTTTTTAAGATGGCATGTTTTTGTGGTTTAGAAAAAGTAAGTTTTCATGAGGAAAATGAAATTTTGACACTTTTGAATTTTTGGACGAAAATTTAAATGAAAAGGACCAAACCATGTTTTAAAAGCATGGAGTAGGAAAAGATTAGCGACTAGGTAAGACGGGGAAAGTTTTGAGGCTATAAAGTAAATAAGAAGAATTATCTTGGAATAATAGTGAGTTCCCGTAGAATGCGTAAGCATTGGAAAGCCTAGGGTGTTGCTTGAAGTAATTGTCAGTACACAGCTAGGACTAGTGGCGACTACTAGATAGAAAAAAGGGCAAGTAAGTGCTTAGACCCTATTACTAATTTTCATGATAGGGGTAAGACCCGTTACTGCATTTTTGTGGGATCGTCCCATTATTTTGTTCTTGTTGGGTAGTTAGGGTAACACCTAAACCTGTCGTAAATCCCATAGTTTGGACCTTTCTATCTGAAGGGGACATAGTCCTGAGATTCTTGGCCCTTAGTAGTAGCTGTGTAGGGTTTCTGTTCTCCTATTTAGTTGAAAGACTAAAAGCTTATTTAAATTTAAACTAAGATAAGAAGATTAAATAAGCTAAGGAAAGAAAAATGGTACAACTAAAAAGGAAACAGAAAATTCAGTAAAGCAACAAAAATGGAAAATTATGAGAAAGATGGATAAGAATAAAAATTTCAAAGATAAGATAAAAATAAAATCAGTAACAAAAAGAAATTTTGTTATGTGGGATGTGCTTGGATAGGAAAATAGGGAATCTTTATAAATAGTTACGTAAAAATCCAATTACGGTTAGAAAAAGGTTGAAAAAGAAAAACGGAAGATGAGGAGTTTTCCGTTTTCCACCTTTTTGTAACATAAGAAATCGAATTTAGAAAATTAGATTTTTCTGAAATTCGAAAAACAAAGTTGTTTGGTAGGATTATGAATGCAACAATTGGATGAACTATGGTCTTACTCAGTAAGAGTGTGGTAAAATTTTGATGAAAAAGTTTTTTTTTTATTTTCAAAATATTGTATTCATATAGAGCTGCCCGTATATTTAGGATGTAAGCATCATATTTCAAAAGGATTTTTGAAAAGCTTGCATACACAAAGGAGGTACCGCTTAGGCATGCATGCATTATTGTGTTGTACTTCACTTTGCACAAGTGCACAATGTTAGCAAAAATTGGATGCACACATGATGAATGTATATTATGCGAGGGGTTGATTTATTTTACCCTTATCAAATTTCGTGGACGAAATTTCCTAAGGGTGGGAGAATGTAACACCCCATATTTTTTGTGTAAGATAATAAAATAATGATAACTTAATTAAATATTCAGAATTAAGTAAAAATAACTGCACCATTGCGTCCGTCTCGAAATTCTGGTCAAGATAGACACCTGGTTTGCGTAATTCGGACAACGTATGAAGAAGTTATGAGCGTTAGAAGTTTATGTACATATAAGGAGCTTATATGTGTGTGTGTGTATATATATATTAAATAAATATATCCAGAAAATTCAAAAATTAGTTCAAAAATCAAAATCGTGGGCAGGAAAGTTCGGAGGGAAAATGGACTATTGGGGGTCGACCCACCAACAGGGGGGTCGACCTAGGGGTCGACCCATCCAAAGGGTGGTCGACTCATCCGTGAATCTGGAACCTTCTTTTCTGACATGGATGATTCTAGTGTTTTAGATTTCGATTTGAGGGTCCTAGTTCCTCCGCTACTCTTATAAATTTGGCCCTAGGCCTAACCGTAAATCTTATAATTCGGCGGCTACGTTGGAGCTCTGCCATTGCTTCCTCTCCCCCCCCCCCCAAACATATTCAGAAATTTAGATTTGTAAATTAGAAAGTCTTAAGTTAAGATCTGGAGGGAAGAGATTGGTGTTTTTATTAAGAGGCATTCAGAATTACGTGAAAAGCAAAGTAACGTTCCTGATCCAATTTATTCATATTCTTCCTATTTTCTTTCCCTTCTCTCTTAATGAAAATAGTCGATCCACGTTATTAGGTTTCAAATCAAATTAAAGGGGAAAGGAAAACCATGGATGATAGAACGGATCAAATCCAAAATTTGGGAAAACCATGAAAGGTGAGTGGGTTTAAACTATAGTCTTTAGATAATGGTATGACTATCGTTTAGCATTCCCCTTTTAATAAATTATGAAATTGCCAGTTTAATTATAAATTGCTGTTATAACAAGTTGAGACGTTAATATGAATAGATCAGGAAACTCATATGTTGAATCTAATAAATTGGGGGAATGATTAGCATGATATAACGTCAAATTGTTAATATGAAGAATTCATACATTGAATTAGTTGAAATATTGGAATATTTACATGTTATAATATTAATTTGAACATGTGGGAAAAATTCATACATTGGATATGTTGGAGTGCTAAAAAGTTTTCATGTAAATTTGTCCCAATTATATATAGGGAATAATTGGAGTAAGTATATGACTATATGGATTCATGTTAACATAGAATCAAATACATATGGGTTTGGGGCATCGACCATATTATGTTTAAAAATCCTAAATTGGATCATAAGTATAGAATAATGATTTGGGCGCAAATGGGATCATATGTAATTGATATAATTCAAATAATATGAATTTAGACATATAACCCATCATAAATATAATTGGGTAAATGGGCCTTAACACCTATAAAGCATAGGTTTATATAATTGATTAATAATGTATACCTAGGATTATAATTAGAAATTGTAATTGCACTTATGACACAAGGTTAAGTTGCATTAGTGGTGGAAGTCTGCTCGGACCCAACCGGCATATCCAGCAGCCACTGATTATGAACCTAATGTGAGAGGTCTAAGTGCGTAAATACGAGAAGGGTTATGACACGAGGTTAGGCCCTACTTGTGGAAGATGTCTGCCCGGACCCGACCGACATATCCAACATCCACAACTTGTAAGCCTAATGTGGGAGGTCTGGCCCATTATTGTAACAACCCGGAAAACTAATTTAAAATTTTTATTTTGGCAATTTTTATAAATTTTGAATATTTAAAATGAATTATTTTAAATAATAAGGACAAGAAATTTAATTAGAGCATATATATTTATTTGAATCGAAGTTAGAATATAATTATTTATTTTTAATTATAAAAGGAATTGAAAATGGCGCGGTAGTTTGAAAATTCGATTTCAAATTTCAAATGAATGTACAGGATTCAAAATAAACCGGATTTTAGCAAAATCAAAAATATTAGAATCTATTTGAAAATATCTTGCCAACAAATCCAAAAAATTGAAATTTCATAGCGGGAATAAAAGGTTATGTCCAATTGAAAATTCAGAATAGTCGCTATAGAAATATAGCCCTTAAAAATGGAAATTTTGCAAACAACCCCCATTTTTGACGAAACCACTTTTGTTTGATCCGAGATGTCAAGTTATTGCTTGATTCCAATTTTCATAACTTTTGGAATCAATATGTGAGTGTGGCAAAGTTAAACGTGTTTTGACAGTTTCAATCAATTTTAATCAACTGGAAAAAGACCATTTTTCAAATGGTCTCCAAATTCAGCGAAATTAATTTTGTTAGGACCGTATCGTCAAAACATAGCTAGATTTGTTTTTCTGGAATTTTTAGAGTCAGTATGTAGCCGCGGTAAATTAAAATGTATGTTCAAATTCAATATACATTGATTAATATTTTAATTTAAAGAAAAAATGATCAAAATGATATAATTGACTTACGGAACATATCCCATTATGTCCGGAATGGGGGTATTTAGTTAGGGGTGACAGTCGTTGGCTTCGATTTGGAGTTCGAATAAGAAACTATCTTTTTGGAATTAAAAATAATATATTAAATATAAAGTCAACCCTCTTCTTTGTCTCTCCCCTTCTTCCTCTACTCACGTTCAAAATCAAAAAAAAAAAAGAGAAATGCTGTCGCTCCAGCCCCCCCCCCTTCGCTGCCACCACCGCTCTCTCCTCCTCCCCTTCTCCTCCTCCTCTCCTCTCTCTCCTCCTCTTTCCCTCTATGAATTTCAAATTCCTAAACCCCAAATCAGCACCAACCACCTCCTCCGGACCCACCGCTGCACCACCACTGCCACCTGCCGCCTCCCCCACAATCAGGTCCAGCGCCGCCTCTGGCCACCCTCCCCTTGGCCGTGGGGACCCCATCACCCAAAAACTCATTTTCAACAAAAATCCCGTTTTTGCAAATAACACCCGAGCTTCCACAGCCCATAACTCCCAAACCGAGCACTTTTGGCCAAAACTCCACAATACGAAATTCGAAGAGCACGATTTTCTCTTCGATTTGGTATATGATAGTCCAATTTTGGATTGTGGAGCTATCGGGAAAACGCGTCCAAAGTCTGTTGTCCATGCACTATCAAAATACTGTCTTTTCGCGATTTCCGGCGAAATGGTACATTTTCGGAAGGAAGACCACTAGGAGTAAGTTGTCCGGAATGGCACGTTTAAACTGGGTATAAAGATGGTGTGAAGATTAGAACTCGTTTGTAAATTCTAGAACCAGAACAGCAAATTCGGGCGATAGAAAATATGTGAGTTTTCTCCGCTTTAAAGCTTCTATGGTTTTTGACGTATGAAGTATGTAAAGTTCTGATTTTTATTTATATAAAGTTATGATTTTTATGTATATAAAGTTATGAATTTTAATTACATAAAGTTAAGATTTTTAGTTATGTAAAAATATCATTTTTGGTTAGTTAAAAGTAGGATTTTTATCTTAGGAAGGAAATATTTTTGGCAAGATTAAAAATATAATTTTTAACTTGTGTATGGCATGGAAATGTTTTTAGAAAGATAAAAATATGATTTTTACCTATGTAGTAGTGTTATAAAAATATAATTTTTATGTACATGTGGCAACATTAAAAATATGATTTTTATATATGTAGAGTATTAAAAATATAATTTTAGCGAAGTAAAAAATATAAATTTTAGAACTGAAATAAAAATGTGATTTTTACTATGAACAGCGCGAAGAAGATTGCGTTGGAATTTCAGGCAAGTTAGAACTATTTTGAAATTCAAAAATAAAAATGGCGGAGCGGATCCCAAAGGTGAGAGCTCCTCACTATAATTTTCTTATACAGTTATTTATTTTATGACTGCATATATGAACTGTTCCCCGTCGTCCACAGACCATGGACGGCTTGTTTGATTGTTTGGTTTGGTTGATTAGATTATTTGGTTGAATTTGGTTGTTTGGGTGAAATGAATTGATTAGAATTGTTATGTGCGTATGGCGCAAGCCAATATCGGGAGAGGGGTAATGCTAGACATTATCCGATTTTGATATAGTGCCGTTATGCCGTCGAAATTTTCTAAAATATGTTAGAACAATAAAAATATCATTTTATTGTATAAATGAATTGAATAGAATATTCGTATGTTGAATAAAATAATTTACCGTTAAAAATATAATTTTTAACGTGTAAGTGAATAAAATAAATATTCATTTACAAATCAGAAGATTTGTTTATGTACACCCATTTGACTGATATTGATTGGGACGATAAATTTTACACATCGCCCAACTGCACAAATAAAATTCATTATTTGTTGATTGAAACCCCACATGAGTATTGGGATGATATATGACATACACTTGTCCCGATATTAGTTGTATGTCGATCGATGAATTGACAGACTGTTGTATGCATTAAATATTTATATTTGGTGCTTATGCAGTATAGAATGCACTCTGGATGATGGTTGATTGTTTATTATTGTTGTTATATACATGTGTTGTGTGAAATCCATATAATCAACATTATACGGTAATTGACTGTGCCTGATTCCAGTTCAGAAAGAATGAAAATTTTAAAATAACGATTATTTTGAAATAACGATTATTTTCAAATAATATTTAGAAAAGAATCAAAATTTGATTTTGATGTCCGACTTGGGATGGACACGAAAATATTTAAATATATAAAGCCGTGTTGATTAGAAATTTATATAGAAAAAGAATTGATTTCCAAATCTAATGTTTTGAAAATACTATCATTTATATATCGATAATATGGAATATTCAATTTTGATTTGAAATTGAATATGAAGTTTAAATCGTTTTGAAAACGAATTTAAAACGATTTGTAAAACACGTTTTAAATGGAAATCGACAAAATATATTATATATATATTATATATATATAATATAATGGCCTGAATAGAACGCGCCTCGCTGCGGCAGTTCGCGAATTTCGACCATTGACTTCGAACGAGCATTACGGGAGATTCGACCATCGGATTCTCCTAAAACCGGAACCTTGGGTTCGTATCGAAAAAAGATTTCTAACGAATATTAGAGATTTGAAATCTAACGGTTGGATTTGGAATTATGTCCAAATCAAATTTGGAAAAGGTCACTGTAAGTGCAGTTCGATGACAGTTTGTGGAAATCGACTGTACGGGCCTTGATAAAATTATTAAAAATATCAATAATTTGTGTAAAATCATAACAAATGATTTAGAAAGAATTGGGATGAAAAATTCCATATTTGAAAAGATAAAAATATATTTTTATCGAAATGAACTAGTTATGAACTAGAATTATGAAATCCAATATTTTTAAATAAATAAATTGGATTTGAAATGGTTTTAAAAATAACCGGAATTTCGAATATATGAATTGAAATGGATTTGAATCGAAATATAATCGAAATTATCTTCGGAATATTTCGATATTGGATTCCGTGATTATATGGATATTGTGGAGGAATTTTGAAGACATATATATATCGTTATTCCAATACGGTATTTGTTGGTTCCAGAATTTGATATTGAATATAAGCCGATATATTTTCTATTCAAAGCCTTGTATTTAATATTAAAAGTGATTTTGGGTTTGTCATGAATGGTGTCTTCATTAACACTGTTCTTGAACCCAATTGAGAAAAGATTAAATCTTTTTATTTAGATTTAATGAAGTATACCAATTAATTGATATTTAATTGGAATTGAATTGGAATTGGTCTTTGGGTTTATCGTGAACGGTGTTTTAAATAACACTTGTTCTTTAACCCGATTAACAATGGAATAAGATTTTGGGTTGTCGTGAATGGTATCTTTAATAATACAGTTTTTAGACCCAATGAAGTTAAGAAAATCAAGAACTAACTGGAAATTAGTTAAGTTGAAAAGTTTCCTGGGTATGGATCTGATGTTGGTTTCGGCCTTCGGGGTTAATACTTAGGGAATTGTTCACTTGCTAATTTACGGTTAAAGGCTGATGGAATGGAATGTGATTTTGGGTTTATCGTGAACCGTGTTTAAAGGACATTGGGTCTTTAACCCAGTTAAAGACAGGAACAAGATTTTAGGTTGCCGTGAATGATATCTTTAATAATACTGTTCTTAGACCCAATGGAGTTAAGAAAATCAGAAGCTAACTGGAGATTAGTTAAATTGAATGGTTTCCTTGGTATTGATATGATGTTGGTTTCGGCCTTCGGGTTTAATACTTAGGGAATTGTTCACTTGCTAATTTACAGTTAAAGGCTGATGGAATGGAATGTGATTTTGGGTTTATCGTGAACCGTGTTTTAAATGACATTGGTTCTTTAACCTAGTTAAAGACAGGATATGATTTCCCAAGTTAAACAATCGTTAATATCGATTTTTGGGAAGATTAAAATCAAGTGGAGTTTTAATGCATCTTTAATTAGATTGAAATGATATCCGAAGGAAGATTAAAGAATTTATCTTTGATAAAATTAACGGGAACCTTCCCCAAAGTATAAGAATATTTGGATAAAGAAATATTCTGGATTGGAATGAGGCGTATGTTGTGCTTTTATAGCACTTGTTTATTATATAAGCGATTTATTCAGAAAGTCCTGGTTTATCCCATTTGAATAACTGATTCGACGATATGCCAAGGATGAAGACGGTGGTTGAAGGCCGGAGGTCTTCACATCGCTTGGATGATTACTGATGTCTTGATTGGGCTGTACACCCAAGACAAGGTAATAAGTGGTGATCGTCCAGACGTACTTGGAGATCGACCGGATATGCGAGGACCTCTCCCCTGTATTGGACATATGGAAGAGGAATAAGGTGCCTCCGGTTTCGTTCAGACCTAGAACGAACTTGTAAATGAATGTGTGTCTGACATAGAATTTCAATCTCTGTGATTGATAGGCATCGGTTGCATAGCGTGAATTGCCTGAGGCATGCTGAGATGAAAATGATCAAGGCTTCTGTTGAAAAGCTGAGTCTTGTGGTTGATGATCAAATCACGGCCTTTGTGGCATGGATTTGTGTAGCGTTAATTCGCGAGCCTCACACCCCGGTGTGAACAAGAAACGGGAGAGGACTTCAGGGAGGACATGCGTTTTCTTCTAGCTAGGAGCGGTTTTGTTGGTTTTAAACACCCGGACATTTTACTTATGTGGGTGATGGATAGCGAGGCGCCTCGGTTATATTGGTCTTTCCGGGGCTGATAGTTTGGTCGGGATATGACCAGTTTACGCCCCATGGGGCGGGGAAACGCAGTGTTCAGGCACTTTAATCCACGTCGAGTTGACCGGCCCTGACGATCTAAAGGCTTGACAGAGTACTTGCCTGAGGCACGAGCTAGACAGTCTCGAAGCGATAAGGACGATCCCTTGCCTTGGTTCACAGATGGAAGTCCAACTTCCAATACGACATTTTGCGGTTTTAAGTCGTAAACCTATATATGGAGACATAGTGGTATGGGGCACTTATGACGTCTATGATTGATACTTATGATTGAAATTGTTTTGACACTATACACTTACGGTAATAATAAAAGATGAAATTTCACGTACCAAGCATTTTTGGCTATTATAAGGTAAAAACTCTATCCTACGGGTTGTGTTGCATTGTGTGATGGGACCTGAGTCTTATAATAGCTTCATTGTTCTTTATTTAGCATTGCGCCGTTTGTTTTATACATTGGTATTCTTGGGAGGAAACCCGTCCATGTTATACGGCGTGGTCCCTTGATTTACCGAACTTTAAAATAAAGATTAATAACTGTTTTAGTTCTCACACCAGTCACATGACTGACCTGGAGTTTATTGTTTTAACCTAAACTCTGGGTGCCCCTATTTTCCATACGGGCAGCTAGTAGTTTAGGTTTTGCAAATTTATATTCATAGGATCCTGGTTTACAGCTGGAATGATACTCGGAAAGCTCTGTATCTGTATATTCCTTTCAGTTGTGTGTTGTATTATTTTTCCGCTGTATTGTAGTTTGTAAATCTCTGATATTTAGTAAATTGTAATATGTAATTCGTACTCTGTATATTCTTGTATTCTGATGAAATTGTTGTAATAAGCATTGAAATGTTCTTATGTTTGTGTTCTGATTCGTCTTGTCCTCAAAGCAATCCATTCTTTCTCTTCTCTTCGGAGACCGGGGAAGTTTCGGGTCCTTACAGTGGTATCAGAGCTTTGGTTTACAGAGCTCGAGAACAAGACACGTTAGAACCAAGCGAAAGAATTCATCAGGGAATTGGATTAGCAATATCCAATGAGAATGACTCGTTAGAGATTGGATCAACAGTATCCTAGAAATGAGTCTGAAGAGTGTTGTTTTTAAAATAAAATTGAAAATAAGTTTTGTTTTGAAAAATTTAAACTTTATTATTCATATTTGAATATTTATTTTAAATTGCTTTAGACAATCGGGTATATAGAGATTTTGAATATACGTCTGATCCACGCGTATCCGAAGCCTCAAATATACTGGATAGATATAGAATCACACTCTAGTCATCCGGAGATGGTTCTGATGATTGCTATAGTACGCACATCATCATAATTTGTGTTCAAGTTTCGAAAAGTGGAATATCCATATATTTCCAATTGACTGGTGTGAGAACCAAAACTAGATAGGGCTTATTTGTTGTGATTTGGCATCAAAAACATGATTTTTGGATACATAAAAGCTATAAATTTGAAACTTTAATCAACTAATTAATTGATGGTTGTGTTGTATGATTATTAGTTTAACTAATGCGATTGTTGAAACTAATATGTACATAAAAGGTAAATTTAGCCAAATCAAGTCAAATTTGAACTGAATTGAAATTTATTGCATTTGCATATATGTACATGCATATACATTGAACAGGTCAAAGTAGGGAAGCTAAACAGAGGAATAAAATTGTTTGCTCGACAAATAGGTACATGTTTATTGTATTTCTTGGGGGTTTTTGATGATTTTATGAGCATATTGGCTAGCCGCTTAGCTGTTTCTTTTTCTTTTTGATTGGAGAGGCCTGTGTGGCGGTTTGGGGATTTTCCCGGTGCTCCCGTACAAAGGAGGTTATGGTGAAATTTTTCAAAAATTTAGGGTGTTAGCCAAATTTTTGAAAAATTTGAAAAGTTCTTAGAAACTGAAAAGTAGAAGAACTTATAAGCCATAACGAAAACAATGAAAGTTGAGTTGGTTAGTTAAACAACTTTCAGCTCCGTTCCTTTTCGAGGACGAAAAGGTTTTAAGTGGGGGAGATTGTAACAACCCGGAAAATCAGAACCAATTTAAAATTTTTATTTTGGCAATTTTGACTATTTAAAATGAATTATTTTAAATAATAACGATAAGAAATTTAATTTGAATAGAATTAGAATGTATATATTTATTTGAAACGAAGTTAGAATATAATTATTTATTTTTAATTATAAAAGGAATTGAAAATGGCACGGTAAGTTGAAAATTCGATTTCAAATTTCAAATGAATGTACAGGATTCAAAATAAATCGGATTTTAGCGAAGCCAAAAATATAAGAATCAATATCAAAATATCTTTCCAACAAATCCGAAAAATTGAAATTTCATAGCGGGAATAAAAAGTTATGTCCAATTGAAAATTAAGAATAGTCACTATAGAAATATAGCCCTTAAAAATGGAAATTTTGCAAGCGACCTCCGTTTTCGAAGAAACCACTTTTGTTGGACCCGGGATGTCAAGTTATTGCTTGATTCCAATTTTCATAATTTTTGGAATCAATATGTGAGCGTGGCAAAGTTAAACTTGTTTTGACTGTTTAAGTCAATTTTAATCGACTGGAAAATGACCGTTTTTCAAACGGTCTCCAAATTCGGCGAAATTTGTTTCATTAGGACCGTATCATCAAAACATAGCTAGATTTATTTTTCTGGAATTTTTATAGTCAATATATGGCCCCGGTAAATTAAAATGTATGTTCAAATTCAATATACATTGATTAATATTTTATTTAAAGAAAAACTGATCATACCGATTGAATTGGCTTACGGAACATATCCCATTGTGTCCGGAATGAGGGTATTTGGTTAGGGGCGACAGTCGTTGGGTTCGATTTGGAGTTCAAATAAAAAACTAACTTTTTGGAATTAAAAATAATAAATTAAATATAAAGTCAACCCTCTTCTTTATCTCTCCCCTTCTTCCTCCACTCACGTTCAAAAAAAAAAACGCTGTCGCTCCAGCCCCCCCCCCTCGGCTGCCACCACTGCTCCCTCCTCCTTCCCTTCTCCTCCTTCTCTTCCTCCTCTCCTCTCTCTCCTCCTCTTTCACTCTTTGAATTTCAGATCCCTAAACCCCAAATCACCACCAACCACCTCCTCCGGCCCCACCGCTGCACCACCACTCGCCACGTCCCCCACCCCAGTCAGGTCCGGCGCGGCCTCTGGCCACACTCCCCTTGGCCATGGGGCCCCCATCACCTAAAAACTCATTTTCAACAAAAATCCCGTTTTCGCAAATAACACCCTAAGCTTCCACAGCCCATAACTCCCAAACCGATCGCTTTTGACCAAAACTCCACAGTACCAAATTAGAAGAGCACGATTTTCTATTCGATTTGGTATATGATAGTCTTATTTTGGATTGCGGAGCTGTCGAGAAAACGCGTCCAAAGTCTGCTGTCCAAACACTGTCAAAACTGTCTTTTCACGATTTCTGGTGAAATGGCACATTTTCGGAAGGTATACCACTAAGAGAAAGTTGTCTGGAATGGCGCGCTTAAGCTAAAAGAAAGATGGTGTGAAGATTGGAACTCGTTTACAAATTCTGGAACCAGAACCGCAAATCCGGGCGATGGAAAATATGTGAGTTTTCTCCGCTTTAAAGCTTCTATGGTTTTTGACGTATGAAGTATGCAAAGTTATGATTTTTATTTATATAAAGTTATGATTATTATTTATATAAAGTTGAGATTTTTAATTACATAAAGTTATGATTTTTAGTTATGTAAAAATATCATTTTTGGTTAGTTAAAAATAGGATTTTTATCGTAGGAAGGAAATATTTTTGGCAAGATTAAAAATATAATTTTTAACTAGTGTATGACATGAAAATGTTTTTAAAAAGATAAAAATATGATTTTTACCTATGTAGTAGCGTTATAAAAATATGATTTTTATGTACATGTAGCGACATTAAAATATGATTTTTATATACGTAGAGTATTAAAAATATAATTTTTAGCAAAGTAAAGATATAAATTTTAGAACTGAAATAAAAATGTGATTTTTACTATGAACAGCGTGAAGAAGATTGCGTTGAAATTTTAGGCAAGTCAGGACTATTATGAAATTCAAAAATAAAAATGGCTGAGCGGATCCCAAAGGTGAGAGCTCCTCACTATGATTTTCTTATATAGTTATTTATTTTATGACTGCATATATGAACTGTTCCCCGTCGTCCATAGACCATGGACGGCTTGTTTGATTGTTTGGTTTGGTTGATTAGATTATTTGGTTGAATTTGGTTGTTTGGGTGAAATGAATTGATTAGAATTGTTATGTGTGTATGGCGCGAGCCAATATCAGGAGAGAGGTAATGCTAGACATTACCCGATTTTGATATCGTGTCGTTATGCCGCCGAAATTTTCTAAAATATGTTAGAACAATAAAAATATCATTTTTATTGTATAAATGAACTGAATAGAGTATTCATATGTTGAATAAAATAATTTATCGTTAAAAATATAATTTTTAACGTGTATATGAATAAAACAAATATTCATTTACAAATCAGACGATTGTTTACGTGCACCCATTTGACTAATATTTGTTGGGACGATAAAATTTACACATCGCCCAACTACACAAATAAAATTCATTACTTGTTGATTGAAACCCCACACGGGTATTGGGATGACATATGACATACACTAGTCCCGATAATTAGCTGTATGTCGATCGATGGATTGACAGGCTGTTGTAAGCATTAGATATTTATATTTGATGCTTATGCAGTATAGAATGCACTCTCGATGATGGTTGATTGTTTATTATTGTTGTTATATACATGTGTTGTATGAAATCCATATAATCAACATTATATGGTAATTGACTGTGCCTGATTCCAGTTCAGAAAGAATGAATATTTTAAAATAACGGTTATTTTTAAATAATATTTAGAAAAGAATCAAAATTTGATTTTGATGTCCGATTTGGGATGGACACAAAAATATTTAAATATATAAAGCCGTGTTGATTAGATTAACGCCTTTCTGACGTGAACGATATTTATGTCGATTTTATTCATTTATATAATGAATATAGAAAAGGAATTGACTTCCAAATCTAATGTTTTGAAAATACTATCATTTATATATCGATGATATGGAATATTCAATTTTGATTTGAAATTGAATATGAAGTTTAAATCGTTTTGAAAACGAATTTAAAACGATTTATAAAGCACGTTTTAAATGGAAACCAACGAAATATATATTATATATATAATATAATGGCCTGAATAGAACGCGCTGCGATGCGGCAGTTCGCGAATTTCGACCATTGATTTCGAACGAGCATTACGGGAGATCCAACCATCGGATTCTCCTAAAATCGGAACTGTTGGGTTCGTATCGAAAAAAGATTTCTAAGAATATTGGAGATTTGAAATCTAATGGTTGGATTTGGAATTATGTCCAAATCAAATTTGGAAAAGGTTGCTGTAAGTGCAGTTCGATGGCGGTTTGTGGAAATCGACTGTACGAGCCTTGATAAAATTACTAAAAATATCAATACTTTGTGTAAAATCCTAACAAATGATTTGGAAGGAATTGGGATGAAAAACTCCATATTTGAAAAGATAAATTTTTTTTATCGAAATGAACTAGTTATGAACTAGAATTATGAAATCCAATATTTTTAAATAAACCAATTGGATTTGAAATGGTTTTAAAAATAACCGGAATTTCCAATATATTACTTATAATGGATTTGAATCGAAATTATCTTTGAAATATTTCGATATTGGATTCCGTGATTATACGGATATTATGGAGGAATTTGGAAGATATATATATCGTTATTCCATGACGGTATTTGTTGATTCCAGAATTTAATATTGAATATATGCTGATATATTTTCTATTCAGAGCCTTGTATTTAATATTAAATGTGATTTTGGGTTTGTCGTGAATGGTGTCTTCATTAACACTGTTCTTGAACCCAGTTGAGAAAAGATTAAATCTTTTTATTTAGATTTAATGAAGTATACCAATTAATTGATATTTAATTGGAATGGAATTGGAATTGGTCTTTGGGTTTATCGTGAAAGGTGTTTTAAATAACACTTGTTCTTTAACCCGATTAACAATGGAATAAGATTTTGGGTTGTCGTGATTGGTATCTTTAATAATACTGTTCTTAGACCAAATGAAGTTAAGAAAATCAGAAACTAACTGGAGATTAGTTAAGTTGAATGGTTTCCTGGGTACTGATCTGATGTTGGTTTCGGCCTTCGGGGTTAATACTTAGGGAATTGTTCACTTGCTAATTTACGGTTAAAGGCTGATGGAATGGAATGTGATTTTGGGTTTATCGTGAACCGTGTTTTAAATGACATTGGTTCTTTAACCCAGTTAAAGACAGGATATGATTTCCCAAGTTAAACAATCGTTAATATTGATTTTTGGGAAGATTAAAACCACGTGGAGTTTTAATGCATCTTTAATTAGATTGAATTGATATCCGAAGGAAGATTAAAGAATAAATTTAAAGAATTTATCTTTGATAAAATTAATGGGAACCTTTCCCAAAGTATAAGAATATTTGGATAAAGGAATATTCTGGATTGGAATGAGGCATATGCTGTGTTTTTATAGCACTTGTTTATTATATACGCAGGTTATTCAGAAAGACAGGGTTTATCCCATTTGAATAACTGATTCGGCGATATGCCGAGGATGAAGACGGTGGTTGAAGACCGGAGGTCTTCACATCATTTGGATGATTACTGATGTCTTGATTGGGATGTACACACAAGATAAGGTAATAAGCGGTGATCATCCAGACGTACTTGGAGATCGACCGGATATGCGAGGATCTCTCCCCTGTATTGGACATATGGGGGAGGAATAAGGTGCCTCCGGTTTCATTCAGACCCAGAACAAACTTATAAATGGATGTGTGTATGACATCGGATTTCATTCTCTGTGATTGTAGGCATCGGTTGCATAGCGTGAATTGCCTGTGTGGCATACTGAGATGAAAATGATCAAGGCTTCTGTTGAAAAGCAGAGCCTTGTGGTTGATGATCAAAGCATGACCTTTGTGGCATAGCTTTGTGTAGCGTTAATTCGCGAGCCTTACACCCCGGTGTGAACCAGAAACGGGAGAGGACTTAAGGGAGGACGTGCATTTTCTTCTAGTTAGGAGTGGTGTTTTGGGTTTTACACGCCCGGACATTTTACTTATGTGGATGATGGATAGCAAGGCGTCTCGGTTATATCGGTCGTTCCGGGGCCGATAGTTTGGTCGGGATATGACCAGTTTATGCCCCATAGGGCGGGGAAACGTAGTGTTCAGGCATTTTAATCCACATCGAGTGGACCGGCCCTGACGACCTAAAGGCTTGATAGAGTACTTGCCTGAGGCTTGGGTTAGACAATCTTGAAGCAGTAAGGACGATCCCTTGCCTTGGTTCACAGATGGAAATCCAACTTCCAATATGACATTTTGCGGTTTTAAATTGTAAACCTATATATGGCGGAATAGTGGTATGGGGCACTTATGCCGTCTATGATTGATACTTATGATTGAAATTGTTTTGACACTATATAGTAATAATAAAAGATGAAATTTCACGTACCAAGCATTTTTGGCTATTATAAGGTAAAACTCTATCCTCCGGCTTGTGTTGCATTGTGTGATGGGACCTGAGTCTTATAATAGCTTCATTATTCTTTATTTAACATTGCGCCATTTGTTTTATGCACTGGTATTCTTGGGAGGAAACCAGTTCCGTGTTATACAACGTGGTCCCTTGATTTACCAAACTTTAAAATAAAGATTAATAACTGTTTTAGTTCTCACACCAGTCACATGACTGACTTGGAGTTTATTGTTTTAACCTAAACTCTGGGTGCCCCTATTTTCCACACAGGCAGCTAGTAGTTTTAGTTTTGCAGATTTATATTCACAAGATCCAGGTTTACAACTGGAACGATATTCGAAAAGCTCTGTATCCATATATTCCTTTCAGTTGTGTTTTGTATTATTTTTCCGTTGCATTGTAATTTATAAATCTCTGATATTTTGTAAATGTGTAATATGTAATTCGTACTCTGTATATTCTTGTATGTAACGACCAGGAAAATCTGAACCAATTTAAAAAAATTAAATTGGCTAAAATAGTGGATTTTAAATATTTAAAATAAATATTTTAAATAATAGCGATGAAAAGTGAGTTTGAATCGACGTTTGAAAACGAATATAATTAATTCTAATTATAAACAAGGCCTGAAATGGTGCTGTAGTTTCAAAAATTTAATTCAAACTTTGTCGGACTGTACCGGGTGCAAAACAAAACGGATTTGAGTGAAACCAAAAAATTAAATCTGTTAGTGAATACCTTTCTAACGAATCTGAAAAATCAAAGTTTCATAGCGGAAAGCAAAAGTTATGGCCAAATGAAATTTCAGAAAGGTCGCTATGGAATTTATATAGCCCGTGAAATTGGCCATTTTGCAAACGACCTCGGAATTTGACGAAACCACTTTTGTTGGATCCGGGATGTGAAGTTATTGCTAGGTTTCAAATTTCATAATTTTTGAAGTTGGTATGTGAGCGTGGCAAATGAAAACGTGTTTTGGTTAATTAGAGTTAAATTAGATCGACCATAAATGGACCTTTTTGCAAACGGTCTCAGAATTCGACGAAACTAGTTTTGTTGGGACCGTATCGTCAAAACATAGCCAGATTTATTTTTCTGGAATTTTTCGAATCAGTTTGTGGCCCTGTCAAATTGAAATGTACGTTCAAATCGAATATTGAATGTTTTATATTTTAATTTGAATGGAAACTGACTGAAACAGTCGAATGGGCCTACGAAACATATCCCATTATGTTCGGAAAGGGGGTAAAACGCTAGGGACGATAGTCGTTGGGTTTAGATTGGTGGTCGTGTCAGAAAACACCTTTTAAAACCCACCGGCCAATCAGAATTTAATAAAAAAAGGAAAAAAAATCCATTTTCTCTCTCCCCGATCGACGGCGGAAGAGGCTTCAAACCTTCCAGCTCCGATTAAGACCAAACCAGGAGGAATTAGCTCGTGCCGCAGTTGAACTTTTTGAAGATCTTCCCGAGCTCTTCAAAACCATACCTGGTTTTGATTTTTTCATTGTGTATTTTGAGAGAACCACCTCCCTGAAGTCGACGACTTCAATTCTCCGCCGCCTGGGACCACCGAACTGGCCCCACCCCCTGGCGCACGTGCGCCTCTCCTAGCCCGACAAGGTGGCGCTGGCCGATCGAAACAACAATCAACGGATTGGAAGATAAATCGCGACCTAGTTTTGAACGATTTATGAAAGGTACGGCTATGTATATTTTCAATAGTTTTAACACCTTTAAACTGTTGCAAACTTTGAAAAATCATATCTTTTTGCTGTGTTATCGAAATTCAGTGAAACAAGAGGTAGTGGACTCGTGTGGACGTCTTCTACATTTTAGAAGAGACCGCATATTTTTCTGAGCCTTTTGCTATTTTTGGTGGAGTGGAACCCAATATGAGATTTCTAATTTATAAACGATATGGAAAATGACGATGTATAAATTATATAGTCGGTGTATGAGTTATATAAGCGTTGTACACCTCTTGTATAAGCGTTGTATAAGTTGTACGTTCGATGTATGAGTTATATAAGCGTTGTACACCTCTTCTATAAGCGTTGTATAAGTTGTACGTTCGATGTATAAGTTATATATGCGTTGTAAAAATTATATATGTGTTGAAATAGAAGTGAATTGCTATATATAAATATATACATATATATACGCCCCTCGTCCACAAACCATGGATGATATTTATTGGTTGTGATTGGTGTGAAAATTGATTGATAGCGAATGGTTGATTGGGATTGTTTGTGGTTGATATTGATTGATTGTGGTTGAAAAATACCCGTTTGTGGTTGAGAAATATTTGGTTGAAACAACATAGGATTAGTTTGTGGAAATGAAATAAATATATACATGCCGCCTGCGTGCGAACTAGATGCATGATTCCCCATTGTCAAAAACCGCGAGGTTTTAAGGTAGAGCGAGGAGCCGTACTAGGGACGGTCTCGGTTTTAACTACCTTGCCGTTATGCTGCCGAAATTTTGAATAATATTCGTGTGTTTGAATTATTTTCATTTGTTGAAACTATATTTATTCGTTGAATAGAAAACCTCCATGTGTGGAAATGATATTCATTTGTTGAGTTGAAATTCATGTGTTGAATGGTATTCATATTTTGAAATAAATTGTTTTATAATAAAAATCACATTTTTATCATCTATACGAACTATACAAAATAATCTTGTCTTGAAAGAAATTGTTTTATAATAAAAATCACATTTTTATCATCTATACGAACTATATAAAATAATAGTGTTTTGAAACAAATTGTTTTACAATAAAAATCACATTTTTATTATGTACATGAGTTGTTAAATATAGTGAAGTGTTGAAATAGAAGACAGTTTGATAAAAATATCGTTTTTATCAAAAGTATGAAATTCATATGGTTTTGAAATCGAAGAATCGATATATATATTTAAATAGAATTGAAATATATCAAAAAACGACGCTGTAGTTCGTATTTTGAAACCGTGATTTCAAACGAGTAGTACGGGAGATCCGACCATCGGATTTTCCTGAAATCGCAACCATTGGGTTCGCTTTGGAAATTTCTTTCCAACGACACCAACTTTGTAAAAATCCAACGGTTGGATTGTATGGAATGTTTAATTCAAATCTGAAGAAAAACAGCGCTAGAATCGATTATATATATATATAATTATATTTAATCGAATAACGACGCTGCAGTTCGTATTTTGAAATCGAAACTTCAAACGATTGTACCGGGAGATCCGACCGTCGGATTTTCCCGAAACAGGAACCGTTGGATTCATTTTGAAAAGATCTTTCTAATGATATAAATTTTGTGAAGATCCAACAGTTAGATTTTCATATATGTGTAAATCAAATCTGAAGAAAAACAGCGCCACGGTCGCGTTATGGCCCGAAGCGTCGTTTTGAATAAATTGGCTATTTTAAAATAAATAAAAATAGCGATAAATCGTTACAAAATATTATAAATGATATGGATGTGACTTAGAAATTAACTGAAGGTTAGCTAAGTCGAATGGTTTCCTGGGTGTTGATCTGATGTGGGTTTCGGCCTTCGGGGTCAATATTTGGGAAATCGTTCTCTTACTGATTGACGGTTAGTGACTAATGAATCAAAATGATGCGTGTTTATCTTAGTGTTGCACTTGTTTATTATATACACAAGTTGCTCTGAAAGACCGGGTTTATCCCATTCTGAATAACTGAATCAACGATAAGAAATTGAAGATGAAGACGGTGGTCAAACACCGGAGATCTTCACCTCGTTTGGATGGTAACCAAGGTCCTGATTGGGAGGCATCCCAAAATATGGATAATGAGTGGTGATCGCCCGGACGTACGTGGTGATCGATGGGTTTGCGAGGTATATAGTGCCTCCGGTTTCGTTCAGACCCAGAATGGACTTGTAAATGGACTGTGTGTCTGACATTGGATTTTATTCTGTGTTGATTGATCTCTGTTAAATATACATCTGTTTGGCGGCGGAGAATTTATTCTTTTGCTTAACGCCTTTCTCTGAAACGCACGAGCTCAGAGGTTGTGTATCGATGGACATCAGTCGCATGGCATGAATTGCTAGTGTGGCATGCCTAAGTGGCAAATGATCAGGGCTTCTGTTGAAAAGCAAAGTCTTGTGCTGATGATCGAAGCACCGCCTGTGTGGTGTAGCTTTGTGTATAGCGTGAATTCGCGAACCTCACACCCGGTATGAACCAGAAACGGGAGGACGGACCTCAGGGAGGACATGCGTTTTTTTCTAGTTAGAAGTGGCGTCAGTGGTTTTACATGCCGTAACGAGTTTGACTTATGTGGTTGTTACTGTTGCGAGGCGCCTCGGTTTGATCGGACGATCCGGGTCCGATAGAGTCATTCGTTGGCTCACTTACGCATCATAGAGCAGGGAAACACATTGTTCAGGAATTTTAATCCACATCGGTGGACCGGCCCTGACGATCCAAGGGCCCACCTGTGTCTGGGTCCTGAGGCTCGGGCTAGAGAGTCTCGAAGTCGGTAAGGACTATCTTTTGCCTTGGTTCATGACGGAAATCCAATTTCCAAATACGTGACTGTGCGGTTTTGATTGTATATATATATATGGCGACATGATATATGGTACCCATGCCGCCTATGATTGATAGTTATGATTGAAATTGTTTTTGAAACATATAAACACTAGTAATAATATCAAATGCTTTTGTTTTATTCGTATCAAGCATATTTTGGCCATTATAAGGTAAAACTCTATCCTCCGGTTTGCGTTGCATTGTGTGATGGGAACTGAGTCTTATAATGGCTTCATTTTGATAAAAAGCATTGCGATGTTTAAAGGAATGATTTGTTTTTAAAGCACTGGCAATCCAATGGAGTAAACCCGTTCCACGAAAGTGGCGTGGTCCTGT
This sequence comes from Allium sativum, assembly GCA_030737875.1. Lineage (NCBI taxonomy): Eukaryota > Viridiplantae > Streptophyta > Magnoliopsida > Asparagales > Amaryllidaceae > Allium > Allium sativum. The sequence continues at coordinate 413,203,888 of CM060910.1, read as the reverse complement.
GATTAGCCATATTTTAAATGTGTTGAGTAGATTTCTCATACCAGTCCCATGACTGACTCGTAGTTTGTTTCACTTTCAAACTCGGGTGCCCCTTTTTCTACACGGGCAGCCTTGTATTCAGGTTTAGCAGGCTTTATCCGGATAGCTGGAGTTGAAGATGGATTCTATTATTTATCTCTTTTTATGCTGTTCAGCTCCTATTGTACATTATGTTTGTTTTTCCGCTGTAGACATTTATGTATAGCTGAACTGTATTTGTACTAAGTATGATCCTGTATACTGTGTAACACTGATGATTACTTTTATCCAGTATATTCTATTGTTCATTATCTGGTGTATTTATTTAATTCTGCTCTGCTGTTATCTGTTTCTTTGTTATATTCTAAACATTACCCTTGTCTCCGTCTGTACGGGAAATGGGGTCGTCACATCGTGGTATCAGAGCTTTGGTTAAGCTTAGTTCTGGAATATAACATATTAACGAACTCATCAAAGATAGAACCAGTAGTGTTCTAGGACGGGTAACTCAATACAGATAGGATCAGTAATATCCTAGTATAAGTATAGCATAATCAGAATAGCTCGTTAGAGATGGGGTCAGAAGTGCCTCAGAACGAGTCGAGCGTAATATGTTTTTAAATAACGTATTTGTGATTATATATATAGTCTGGTTTTAGAAATATGATTTTTGAATATATATAAGATATATATGTGAAAAGTAAAAGAGTATAGAAATTGATTAGTATATTTTTGAAAAGTTAAAAACAATTTGATTGTTGTTTGTGTTGTGTGATAGTAGATTTGATTAATTAAATTATTAAAACGATAGTTAATTTAATCAATAATGGAATAATGGTAGAATTTATTCATTTAGATCACACATTGAACTGATTAGAAAATAAATAGAAATATATATACATGTGCATTATATATGTTTGAACAGGTAAATGGATAGCTGTTGAGTAAAGATTTTATTTGCGTGCTTGACAAATAGGTAAACCTTAATGAGTTGTATGCGAAATATTATTATATCAACTCCTGTGAATGCCATTGGATGCGGAGTGCTGGTTATTCTGTGTGTAATAATAAATGTCGCCATAGGATAGTAACAATTTATTTTGAACTACATTACATGGCATACTTCTGGAGATAGGCATACTTTATCATATACCACATAAGAATTTGGAGCTTGTGTGACGAGGTGGAAGATTTACTATACGAGCGAGAGGCTTGTATGGTGATGACTATATTTTACAGGTTGAACTGATGACTGATATGGACTATTTAAATTGTAACGATAAAATTGCCAGATTAATAAAAAAACCCACGCGGGTCTGGAGTTGAAAATAATCACGTCTCTCTAGTTATTAGATACGGCACATGGACTATTTATTTCCCACACGGGACGAGGTGACGAGGATTTATCCTCTGGAGCATTTAAAATACACACTCCCTCAGGCTTTGATAGGGTGACGAGAATTTATTCTCTGGAGTTATTATCAATACACACTCCCATGTAAACACCAGAATATATCACTATAAATATGTGTATGCTTATTAGGATTTATTGGGTACCTAATACAGCCCAATAAATTTCCAAACCTCTCTCCATACAAAGGAGGTTATGGCGAAATTTTTCGAAAATTCCGGGTGTTAGCCAAATTTTTGAAGAATTTGAAAATTATCAAAAACTGAAAAGTTGGAGAATGGAAGACAAATTGGACGTAGAGTCGATAAATCAAACCACTTTCGACTTTGTTCCTTTTCGGGGACGAAAAGTTTTAAGTGGGGGAGATTGTAACGACCTGGAAAATCTGAACCAATTTAAAAATTTTAAATTGGCTAAAATAGTGGATTTTAAATATTTAAAATAAATATTTTAAATAACAGCAATGAAAAGTGAGTTTGAATCGACATTTGAAAATGAATATAATTAATTCTAATTATAAACAAGGCCTGAAATGGCGCTGCAGTTTCAATTTTGAAATCGAAACTTCAAACGATTGTACCGGGAGATCCGACCGTCGGATTTTCCCGAAACTGAAACCGTTCGATTCGTTTTGAAAAGATCTTTCTAATGATATAAATTTTGTGAAGATCTAATGGTTAGATTTTCAGATATGTGTAAATCAAATCTGAAGAAAAACAGCGCCACGGTCGCGTTATGGCCCGAAGCGTCGTTTTGAATAAATTGGCTATTTTAAAATAAATAAAAATAGCGATAAATCGTTATAAAATATTATAAACGATATGGTTGTGATTTAGAAATTAACTGAAGGTTAGCTAAGTCGAATGGTTTCCTAGGTGTTGATCTGATGTCGGTTTCGGCCTTCGGGGTTAATATTTGGGAAATCGTTCTCTTACTGATTAACGGTTAGTGACTAATGAATCGAAATGATGCGTGTGTATGTTAGTGTTGCACTTGTTTATTATATACACGAGTTACTCAGAAAGACCGGGTTTATCCCATTCTGAATAACTGAATCGACGATAAGAAATCGAAGATGAAGGCGGTGGTCGAAGACCGGAGATCTTCACCTCGTTTGGATGGTAACCGAGGTCCTGATTGGGAGGCATCCCAAAATATGGATAATGAGTGGTGATCGTCCAGACGTACGTGGTGATCGATGGGTTTGCGAGGTATATAGTGCCTCCGGTTTCGTTCAGACCCAGAACGGACTTGTAAATGGACTGTGTGTCTGACATTGGATTTTATTCTGTGTTGATTGATCTCTGTTAAATATACATCTATTTGGCGGTGGAGAATTTATTCTTTTGCTTAACGCCCTTCTCTAAAACGCACGAGCTCAGAGGTTGTGTATCAATGGACATCAGTCGCATCGCATGAATTGCTAGTGTGGCATGCCTAAGTGACAAATGATCAGGGCTTCTGTTGAAAAGCAAAGTCTGGTGGTGATGATCAAAGCACCGCCTGTGTGGCATAGCTTTTTGTATAACGTGAATTCGCGAACCTCGCACCCGGTATGAACCAGAAACGGGAGGACGGACCTCAGAGAGGACATGCGTTTCTTTCTAGTTAGAAGTGGCGTCAGTGGTTTTACATGCCTTGACGAGTTTGACTTATGTGGTTGTTACTGTTGTGAGGCGCCTCAGTTTGATCGAACGATCCGGGTCTGATAGAGTCATTCGTTGGCTCACTTACGCCCAATAGGGCAGGGAAACGCATTGTTCAGGAATTTTAATCCACATCGGTGGACCGGCCCTGACGATCCAAGGGCCCACCTGTGTCTGGGTCCTGAGGCTCGGGCTAGAGAGTCTCGAAGTCGGTAAGGACTATCTTTTGCCTTGGTTCATGACGGAAATCCAATTTCCAAATACGTGACTGTGCGGTTTTGATTGTATATATATATATATATGACGACATGATATATGGTACCCATGCCGCCTATGATTGATAGTTATGATTGAAATTGTTTTTGAAACATATAAAGACTAGTAATAATATCAAATGCTTTTGTTTTATTCGTATCAAGCATATTTTGGCCATTTTAAGGTAAAAGTCTATCCTCCGGTTTGCGTTGCATTGTGTGATGGGAACTGAGTCTTATAATGGCTTCATTTTGATAAAAAGCATTGCGATGTTTAAAGGAATGATTTGTTTTTAAAGCACTGGCAATCCAATGGAGTAAACCCGTTCCACGAAGTGGCGTGGTCCCGTGATTAGCCATATTTTAAATGTGTTGAGTAGATTTCTCATACCAGTCCCATGACTGACTCGTAGTTTGTTTCACTTTCAAACTCGGGTGCCCCTTTTTCTACACGGACAACCTTGTATTCAGGTTTAGCAGGATTTATCCGGATAGCTAGAGCTGAAGATGGATTCTATTATTTATCTCTTTTTATGCTGTTCAGCTCCTATTGTTCATTATGTTTGTTTTTCCGCTGTAGACATTTATGTATAGCTGAACTGTATTTGTACTAAGTATGATCCTGTATACTGTGTAACTCTAATGATTACTTTTATCTAGTATATTCTATTGTTCATTATCTGGTGTATTTATTTAATTCTGCTCTGTTGTTATCTGTTTCTGTGTTATATTCTGAACATTATCGTTGTCTCCGTCTATACGGGAAATGGGGTCGTCACATTGTATTCTGATGAAATTTTTGTAATAATCAATGAAATGTTCTTCTGTTTGTGTTCTGATTCGTCTTGTCCTCAAAGCAATCCGTTCTTCCTCTTCTCTTCCGAGATCGGGGAAGTTTCTTGTCCTTACAATTATAAACCATAAAGGGACATGGTAAAGAATTGGACTACTTAACCTAATCTAATCCATGGGGATTGTATGAATATGAACTAAAGTTAGGGTTAAGTAAAAATTGGATGGACAGTGGTTGGGCTAGGAAAATCTAAGGGGGTGGGTAGTATTTACATATAGGCCCGCAAGCTTAGCCCGATAAGGTTATGTAATTAAAGACACCTACTGGTATACATAACCGGTATAAATAATATAGTTATGTAATTAAAGGCACCTTTTATGGTAAGCATAACTTGTGGAAATGATGATCTCTATTATAAATAAATAACATTAATGAAAATATTGTGTAATAGTTTGACTTGTCCTAGGGACAAGTGAATATTATAACTTAGGTTATAATAAACTAGTAAGGGAATGGGATAACTGGTGGATTAAGTTAGGGGACACTTAATTATAAATTAAGTAATCAGTAAAAGGGGAAAACTTGAAACCAGTTAAGAAGAGGGAGGAAAATATATTGTACTTAATTATAAATTAAGTTTGGGAGTCTGAACCCCGTTGATAAGAATGTTTAGGCTTGTCCTAGGGACAAGATTAAATTATAACATAGGTTATAATGAATGGGTAGAGAAACTTACTAATGGGCCTTAGTTAACAGAACTAAGTTAATAAGTAAACAACGATAAGTTGTATTGACAATGTAAAACGGAATTGTGATTAAATGAGAAAGAATGAGGAATACTTATGAAATGAAATAAGTTATATTTAATCATAAATGGTAAATGATATGTTAATTAGAAAACATGTGAATTGGATATACTTAATTACATATTAAGTAAAACATGTTATAATAATGATGAAATCAACAAGAAGATAAAAAAGGGGTTGTGGATTACAGACCTTGGGCCACAATCTAGAAAATAATATGTTGTGGGCTTATTAATAAACTTAAGTTGATTAAATTGTACGACTGAAATTAATAAGCAAGAGAACTTGGTAATTTGAATAAGAATTCAATATGAATTAGAATAACTAAGTTAACTGGAAACCCGATGAGGTGAGATAAGCGCATAAAAGAATGTTTAGACATAGGGTCTTACAACACGCTAAAGTAAGGCTCTTAGACCAGTCCGTATGGTTGAGGGTGAATAACCCAACGGGGTAGATCGTCGAAGTGTTATAAGGCATGAGGGGAGAGAACAATCATCTAATTGTTCTGACGGCTCCAAAGGAACAGAAGGGGAAGCACGCGGTTTCCTAAGGTACGTAAGGTGCTCCTAGTAGTTCTCTATGCGATGGCAGATGTCTTAGGCTGTGTCCACAGAGGTTGGGTCTGTGCGTAACTACTAGGTGGGAGGGCCTTGACTGCAGATGTAGCTATGCAGTCAGAATGCTATGACAAGGTGACACCGAGGTGGTTGGGCGGTTGCCTCACGAGGAGACAGAGGGTCAGGATCAACATGGATAGTAGACCGTCGGACACCTGTCATCGGCAGCCAGTGGGATGCGGAAAGATTCGAGCTAAACCCAAGATACCATTTCACCCTTCACTTCCGGGGTAAGGGATCGAGAGGAGACACCACATGGATGTTTAGATTGTTTGCGTAGGGGCAGTCGCTTAGCTCTGGTAGTCCTTACTAATTGAGGAAGGGGCCGAGGTGGGGCCATGGCCACCATGAAAACAGACCCGAGGTATATCTGTATGTAGAGGTCTTTAAAGATGGGCCTGCACATATATGGAAAGGCTCCCGACTGAGTTTCGTGCTTATTGTATTGCCCTGCCAAAGAACTCAGTGCACATTAGAGGACGTGCAATTGAGGCATCGTGCTACAATTGAAGATACGTATGGTGGATAGTCTAGATACATGCATGTCGGTGCTGGGTGGTGTATCGTAGACTTAAGGGCATTACTCCGATATGGAGTCTGATTTGAACAAAGATGGCAGTCAGTACATTTACGTAGCATAGTAATGATAGATATATGCGGAACGTAATATTGTTATCCGTACGTCACTATGACGTAGGATGAGGAACTACGTATATTTCAATAATGTTACGGTGGAGACCGTGCGAGTGGGATACCATGGGGTGTACCTTAATATTGGGGGTAGCTACATATACACTATATTAGGTTAATCCACTGGAAAGTAAATGGGTACGACGTGTGTGTAAGGCTTGAGACATACTCGTCGGTTAGATTTGTGGCAGAGACATAAGACATTATAGTTTTGGATACATGTTGGGTAGTATTATTAATACGGTAAGGCTATACTTTGACTTATATTATATTTTATCCATTTCGCAGTGAGATATTTTCTGAGCTCTGACATATTTTATGTCTCTGTGTTTTCTGCAGAATACCAGAGCAAACCAATTCTAGTTTCGATAGATTTGAATTTTGAAAAAAAATCGGTCTGTCGGAATTGGGGTTGTCACATCTGGAATCAGAGCTTAGGTTTAGGATTCCTGTATAGATAGTGAAGGAATGTATTTGTAATTTTAAATATCTAAATATTATATATATATATATATACACCTAGATCCATAAAGGAACCCACTAAATAGAAAGAGCGTGATATGATAAGAAATGGGATGTTGTTTTGTACACTAAAGGAATAAATAAGGAAATCTGAGACCCTTAGGTAATTTGGGTGGAGAGTGTACAATATACTTTATATGGAAGGAAAGTGAATCCCATATGATCATTATTTTGGGTTAATGGGTTTGGTAGTAAAACCTTATAGATTGGAAAAGGTTAGAAATAGAAAAATGGATTAAGAAAATATATAGTTGAGAGAACTGATCTTCGGGGGTGTCCAGGAAAGCGTAGAGTAATTGGAAACCCGCTTTGAGTCTAACCCCATGGTTAACTTTCAAGAACTTCAGATTATAAAAGTTTTGGGAAAATAGTTTATTGTGTTTTCAAGTTTTAATCTTAAAAGTTATAATTTTAAAATATGTAAAGAAGTACACATATTGGTTTTAAAGTAAAATTCTCTCAATAAAAGGTGCACACTATAGAGCATGTATAGCTTGCTAGTTTTATTGTTACATTTCATGCAAGAGTTTTCAATAAAGAAAGATATGAAATCTCTATTCTTACGATAACATTTTTTGACAAATTATTTTAAGATAATTTTGTGGGTGGACAAAATAAGTTATAGAAAATAAGAATAGAGTGGATGTTGGCACCTTATAGTAAGAGACTAAACCGACCTTGTAGGCAAGAACAAGTCATAAACCCGATTGAGAAAATAGTTGTCCGTATCTACTTCAGTTTTTGTGATTTGAAAAAAAAATGATGATTTACATTTTTTAAGATAACATGTTTTTGTGGTTTGGCAAAAGTAAGTTTTTATGAGGAAAAGGAAATTTTGACACTTTTGAATTTTTGGAAGGATATTTAAATGAAAAGTGCCAAACCATATTTTAAAAGCATGGAGTAGGTAAGGATTAGTGCCTAGGGAAGACGGGAAAAGTTTTGAGGCTATAAAGTAAATAGCAAGAATTATCTTCGAATAATAGTGAGTTTCCGTAGAATACGTAAGCATTGGAAAGCCTAGGATGTTGCTTGAAGTAATTGTTGGTGCACATCTAGGACTAGTGGTGACTACTGGATAGAAAAAGGGGCAAGTAAGTGTTTAGACCCTGTTACTAATTTTCATGATAGGGGTAAGACCCGTTACAGCATTTCTGTTAGGATCGTCCCATTATTTTGTTCTTGTTGGGTAGTTAGGATAACACATAAACCTATCGTAGATCCCATAGTTTGGACTTTTATATCTAAAGGGGACATAGTCCTAAGATTCTTGGCCCTTAGTAGTAGCTGTGTAGGGTGTCTATTCTCCTGTTTAGTTGAAGGAATAAAAGCTTATTTAAATTTAAACTAAGATAAGGAGATTAAATAAGCTAAGGAAAGAGAAATGGTACAACTAGAAAGGAAATTGAAAATTCAGTAAAGCAACAAAAATGGAAAATTATGAGAAAAGACGGATAAGAATAAAAATTTCCAAGATAAGATGAAAAAGAAAATTAGTAACAAAAAGAAATTTGCTTATGTGGGATGTGCTTGGATAGAAAAATAGGGAATCTTTATAAATAGTTACATAAAAATCCAAGTACAGCTAGAAAAAGGTTGAAAAAGAAAAATGGAAGATGCGGAGTTTTCCGTTTTTCACCTTTTTGTAACATAAGATGTCGAATTTAGAAAATTAGATTTTTCTGAAATTTGAATAACAAAGTTGGTTGGTAGGATTATGGATGCAACAATTGGATGAACTATGCTCTTACTCAGTAAGAGTGTGGGAAATTTTGGATGAAAAAGCTTTTTTTTTATTTTCAAAATATTGCATTCATATAGAACTGCTCGTATATTTATGACGTGAGTGACATATTTTAAAACGAAGGAGGTACCGCTTAGGCATGCATTATTATGCTATACTTCACTTTGCACAAGTGCACAATGTTTGCAAAAATTGGATGCACACATGATGAATGTATATTATACGAGGGGTTAATTTATTTTTCCCTTATCAAATTTCGGGGACGAAATTTCCTAAGTGTGGGAGAATGTAACACCCTGTATTTTTTATGTAAGATAATAAAATAAGGATAACTTAATTAAATATTCAGAATTAAATAAAAAGAACTGTGCCATTGCGTCCGACTCGAAATTCTGGTCAAGATAGATACCTGGTTCGCGTAAATCGGACATCGTATGAGGATGTTATGGGCGTTAGAAGTTTGTATGCATATAAGGAGCTTATATGTGTGTGTATATATATATATTATAAATATATCCCGAAAATTAAAAAATTAATTCAAAAATAAAAATCGTGGTCGGGAAAGTTCGGAGGGAAAATGGCCCGTTGGGGGTCGACCCACCAACAGAGGGGTCGACCCACCCAAAGGGGGGTCGACCTATGGGTCGACCCACCCGCGAATCTGGAACCTTCTTTTCTGACATGCATGACTCTGGTGTTTTAGATTTTGATCTGCGGGTCCTGGTTCCTCCGCTACTCCTATAAATAAGACCCTAGGCCTAACCCTAAATCTCATAATTCGGCGGCTACGCTGGAGCTCCGCCATTGCTCACTCCCTCTTTCTCTACTCATAAATATTCAGAAATTTAGATTTGTAAATTAGAAAATCAAAAATTAAGATCTGGAGGAAAGAGATTGGTATTTTTTTTAAAAGGCATTCAAAATTACGTGAAAAGCAAGGTAATGTCCCTAATCCCATTTATTCATATTCTTCCTATTTTCTTTCCCTTCTCTCTTAATGAAAATAATCGATCCACATTATTAGGTTTCAAATCAAATTAAAGGGGAAAGGAAAACCATGGATGATAGAACGGATCAGATCCAAAATTTGGGAAAAGCATGAAAGGTGAGTGAGTTTAAACTATAGCCTTTAGATAATGTTAGGACTATCATTTAGCATTCCCCTTTTAATAAATTGTGAAATTACCGGTTTAATTGTAAATTGTTGTTATATCAAGTTGAGACGTTAATATGAATAAATCAGGAAATTCATATGTTGAATCTAATAAATTGGGGGAATGATTAGCATGATATAACGTCAAATTGTTGATATGAAGAATTCATACATTGAATCAGTTGAAATGTTGGAATGTTTACATGTTATAATATTAATTTGAACTTGTGGGAAAAATTCATACCTTGGATTTGTTGGAGTGCTAAAAAGTTTTCATGTAAATTTGTCCCAATTATATACAGGGAATAATTGGAGTAAGTATATGACTATATGGATTCATGTTAACATAGAATCGAGTAAATATGGGTTTGGGGCATCGAACATATTATGTTTAAAAATCTTAAATTGGATCATAGGGATAGAAAAATGATTTGGAAACAAATGGGATCATATGTAATTGGCATAATTCGAATAATATGAATTTAGACATATAACCCATCATGAATATAATTGGGTAAGTGGGCATTAACACCAATAAAGGCATAGGTTTAAATAATTGATTAATAATGAATGCCTAGGATTACAATTAGAAATTATAATTGCACTTATGACACGAGGTTAGGTTGCATTAGTGGTGGAAGTCTGCCCGGACCCGACTGTCATATCCAGCAGCACTAATGTTGAACCTAATGTGAGAGGTCTAAGTGTGCAAATACGAGAAGGCTTATGACACGAGGTTAGGCCCAACTTGTGCAAGAAGTCTGCCCGGACCCGACCGGCATATCCAGCATCCATAAGTTGTGGGCCTAATGTGGGAGGTTTGGCCCATTATAAACCATAAATAAACATGGTAATGAATTGGACTATTTAACATAATCTAATCCACAGGGATTGTATGAATATGAACTAAAGTTAGGGTTAAGGAAAAATTGGTTGGATAGTGGGTGGGCTAGGCAAATCTAATGTGGTGGGTAATATTTACATATAGGCCCACAAACTTAGCCAATAAGGTTATGTTATTAAAGACAACTACTAGTATACATAACCGGTAGAAATAACAAAGTTATGTATTTACACTACAACATAATTAATTTTTAATAGCACGTGAAAAACGCTATAATAGGTTACCATAGCATTACCGACGACGCTATATAACGACATGTAATAATAGCCCTGTTATATCTTATAGCTCAAATCTAAATGCTATAGTATTATACATTTTATAGCACACGTTCACCAGTATGAAATGTTTTGCATAGCATTCAAACCTTGCAATTATATTTGCTTACTAAAATCTCTGCTTATTTTTTATAGCATTATCAATAATTTCATGGCACATATTCGTTTCTATGAGAAATGTTTTCCATTTTGGTTTTAAAAAGAATTCCGCTATTATTGAATTCTCCATAGATATATAGCGTTTAGATCTTATTATGTTAAATACTCGCTTTTTTATAGCATTATCATTGTTTTCATAGCTCATATTCAGTGATATGAAATGTTTGCCACACGGTTTACATTTTATATAGCATTTCACATTTTGATTCCATAAGAAGAGTTTCCCGCTATGTATATTCGTAGTATATATAGCGTTTTCAGTGTTTTCGTAGCACACATTCAATGATACGAAAAGGTTTTCCACACTCTTTAATTTTATACATGCATTTCACCTTTTATTTCCGTAGGTGCAATTTTCCGCTATTAATAGTTTTAATATATAGCACATATTTCAGCTATGATCTTTATATAGCAAATCTTTTATTTAATTTGCACAGCCCAGCAATTAAGTAGTAAATTCACAAGACAAAACTGTCAATAGCAAAAAATTAATACCAAAAGCATATTTGATTTTAGTTACAAAGTCATAGTTAATAAATCTACTAATAAATATAGAAATAAGTCAACATACATATTGTTCAAATATCATTTCAAAACAAGGTTACATGAAAAATCACTTAGTCTTCAGCATGTAAGCTCGTCCAACTTCTAGAACCTGCAATTCACAGGCACAAGTTACATTCTTATAACCAAAATTTTTTTTTGCAAGAAACACAATTAAACTGCAGAAATGAAACAGTGTTAGATGTCATCTCAAACACATGTTTCACATTTGTACTCTGTTACTCTATTTTTTCCCTTCCCGTTAATAGTAAGCTATGTTTTTTTTCTTACGGTTGTTTCTTCTATTTGTTGCTGCAATGTAGCAGCTTTGTATTTTTCCCCTCCATCCTTACAATAAGTAGAAAAAAAGATACTACCAACATATTTAGATAACCAAATGTGTGAATGTAAATCAATCCGGAAACATACAGTACATACCCAGTCTAGAGTAAAATGGGGAAATGTGAATTGAGAGCAATACTCCTTGATGAGGTTGATAATTTGGGCAAAATCTTCATTTTTATCTCCTAAACAACCAATAGTGAGATTAAACACGACTTTATTATATGTTTATTCTACATTTATACACTAGAAATTAATGTACAATTAGATAGTATATATACTGATAAATAACCTGCAGGCGCACATAGTGCAATTGCCATACCAGAATAAAGCCCTAACGCTTGTAGCAGCATCTTCAGGAAAGGTGAAGGTCAGTTGCTTTGCCCAACTGGGAAAGTAATCGTCAAATCTGGCTATGAAGACAATCAGTCAGCGCAGGTCATGCATTCATAGTATACGCAATAATAATTGTATCATAATGGCATGCAATAATAATGATAATTATAATGTAGAGATACTTAAAACTTTGCAATGTGCAGCATCATGAATCATAAGAAAAACAAATTGAGAATTAGGATTGAAATCTCAAATAAATTCCCATGCTTATCAACTTATGAAGAGACAGTATATCCAGCATCTATATCTTCAGATTACCTGCTCCCTAATATTATTAATCCACCAAAAAAACGGCTGCACAGTCAATGCCATTATATGGCAGACCTGCACAAACTCCAATTCCCCTATACCAAATCATTACTCACCCAATCACTTGTAGCCGACCCTATGTCTTACCCATGTCATTGTAATAGTGCTGACCACTCCATCAATTCCACACGTTGATCCATCTCCAAACAACATCTGAACCCTTCGCTTGAGTTTGCACTGCTCCATCAAACTACTTCCCCTCCACAAGCAAAAAAAAGCCTCATACGGTACTCATTCTACATCAAATACTAAATCCTTATCATTCTATAATCTTAGCTATTTTTATAAACATATTAAATTTTCATTAAACTTTGTTAATTTCTATGAATTTGGCTAACCTTTATAAAATATAATCAATTTACCTATTTTTCATAAAACATAATAATTTAGTTAACTTTATTTATATTTATAAACTTAGTTTCCAGAAAGCCTTAATTATTTTTACAAACTTCTTTAATTTCTTTTTCCTTCCACTAGTAAATTAACAAAAAAATTACTGCATATTGATTGAAATATGAGCTTACTTGCTTTAAAAGAACATGTCCAATTTTTCGCGTTAACATAGCCTTTGGAACATTGCTTCATTACTAAAAATAAAGTTAGTAGATCTTTTGCAAAGTTTTGTGCTATAAGTTATTTATATCATTTAATTCAAAGATGTAAGGTTGGTTTTAAACACTGAAATTTTGCTACTAAAATTTTACAGTACTTGATCTTTATTTATGCATTCAGGTTTCGAATTACACACTCATTGCCAAATTATCTACTTTATGCTGCACTTTTGTTATAGCATTTCAGATGATTAAGATCATTTTCGTTAAATAGCTCATTACTAAAAGCTAAAAATAAATGTATTTGTTATTAAAATCTAATTACAACTTCCAATACATAAAAAATATTATGATGATGTCTGCAATGTTTGTTACAAGCACATGCACCAGTATTGGAAAACAACGGTCAAATAGCAAGTAATGTTAGAAAATCAATTTTGTTGAATGGGAGAAACTGAGCTCAACCAATGGTCATTGTGATATTTACTGCTACTATTAGCAGATGAATGAATATTTTCCTGGATTTAGGGGGTGTGAAAATAATTTTGGGATGTTTCCCTCATTCACTATCTAACCCTACTAACAAATCTCATACATGTATATCAATGCAACAAGTTAAAGATGACAACCGACTTCATGAATTATTTATATTTCTTGGCGCATGAGGATGTAGTGTAATACGTTGCTTGGCGCATGACGAATGCTTATGTTTGGCTTAATTGGTGTTAATATACATGTAAATATGCGAGCTAATTAAAGGAAAATAATAGTCTATGTTGTCTTCCTCAAATTCTGCTTGCTCCAAAACTTGGGATGCATATAATTAATCGTTCATAATTCACATTGCCTTGTACAGACAATTTTTTGTAATTAATATAGACCTATGTCTTATGTTTTATCAACACTAAAACAATTATGCTTTTAACAGGTCAAGCTCTTATAACAGCTACTGCTAAGAATGAGACTTTCCATTTAATTGAAATCCGTAACCTAAATAATTCTTTACACACTTTAGTTAATCATGAATATACGTCACTAAGGGCTCCCTTTATTTCAATTTTATATGCATCAACCAGATTGTACTTTTTGCTAGAAATTTGTATCATTTTCTTCATTGATTGTCATAACAAATTGATACTGCCAAAATACAATAAAACATCTAAAAATAGTTGAACTTAGATAGTAATGTATGCGCTACTGTATTCATTTTTCTTTATGAGATGTGCTTTATGTATGTGCCTTTTGAACAACATTCCTGCCTTTAAGTGTATTATAATAGTTGATGCTTGGATAGATAATTTTAGGATAGCACTCTCATTCGGAGAAATAATTTAGACTCACTTAAATTATCTTGCAAATGGTTCTGTACAATCTTTTATGTGTTCTTAAATATACCATTGAACATTTAATGAAATTTCCTGCCATTTATTTCTAATCTTTTTTAATGTAAGCCAATTAATCTTTGACATTACTCTTGGCATCTTCATGATTCTCATGTTTGGTTTATCATTTTTTTCTCCATGTTATTATTTTAGCCAATAACGATAAACAATTACCTTACCGTTTTTAGAATTAATGCAATGATCCCTTATGCAGTTATCGTGCTTTCCAAATTTTGCACTCTCATCTTGTAATTTAATGTTACCTCCATGAAACTATGTTATTTACTAATGCAATTTATGGCCATTTCATGTATTGAATTTGCTTATCTTCATCCTTCAATCGATAAAAGGAAATCAATTCAAGGACCCATATTCACTTATTCAAATGTTCAATTACATGTCACCCTTTAATTGTAACAGGCTTACAATGCAAGTAGAAAATATAAAAGAATTTCAAAATCATTGTCACTTAGCTGTAGTAGTGAATTAAGCTGGAAGATAATTTATAAGCAATTTATGATGAAGTAACGAAAATACGGTCAAATCATTGCAAATCTCTTCCTGGGATGATTTTTGAAAGAAATAAATCATTCCCGATTTAGAGTTATTTAAATAATATTTCCTTGCCTTCTTCGGCATATTCCTGTTGTAACTGAACATTTATTTAGTATTTAATGATATTCATTCTATTTTATTTAACTTGAAAAGTATTAAAATTCGAAAATCTTCCATATTTTCTCTATCTGGCTCCATTATAGCTCATATCTATCTACAAAATTTACTTCTACTTAGTTTTTGGACCTTAAATTTTCACCTCTTCCTCTCTTAATCAACTTTGACTTAGCTCCGAATATTAACAACTCCGAATAAGGCTATGATATTTAGATCCAGTTAATAATGCACTTTCATGTGTGTGCATACCCAATCAAAACTCTAAATAATGAGTAATAAGAATTAGATCACCTGTCAGACTCTGTAAAGATTGTTCAAGTTCCCAACAAGCCATTATTGCTTCCATCCCATGAACATGAACATGAACATGTTGTTGTAATTGATCCTTGAAGTTGCACAATAAGAATACATAGCTGGTCTGCAAATGAAGGTAAAAATATTGACATATTGTATAATCTATTCTTAGTAAGGTAAATAAATAAAAAAGCCTAGAACAGCAACAACCACATAGTTGTAGCAGCTACTCAGCTGCTTTTTTTTCCTCGAAGTAACAATACACAAATGAACAATTACACTTACTCACATGCATGCACAAACTCTACATCTATGCACAGATGAATACAGCAGCTCCACACATAGATTTACGCACACTCACATGGATTACCCTCACATCCAGTGATATCTATTACCCAAATGTAGCGATTCAAGGGTTCGACATGAAAAAAAAATGAGACACAACCATGAGCAACACATGCATGCAAAGCATTCCTAGGTAAACATGATCTCAACTACATATAAAAAAAAGTATGCGCGAAGTTTGTAAGACCTTGTGGCTACCATTTGAGCCAAATAGATTTGGAATATATGTATGACAACCTGAAATCATGTTTAAGTGCACACGCAAGATCAGTTCAACCAAAACAAAGGCGCACAAGTACATAAATACAGAAATGGTTAGCATCAACGAAAGTGTAGAGTGAACGAATGCATCCTTCCCAAACATCCAACCTACCTGTCCTATTTTCTTAGATTATGAACTAAGGCAACAAACCAATATATTCACTCATCATGACACGCACACACGCGCACACACACACACACACACACATATATATATATATATACACACACACACACACATTTTGCTCTTCTTTGCACGCTTACATGGAGACTTGTACTCTCTAATGGAACGGTAGAAAATCCAATTAAATGAGTTTATAAAATAATCCTAAACTATATAATCAATTAATCTTTTCTTGTTTCATGCTTATAGTTGGACCACAATATGAGAGACAAACCTAGAAAAATGAGCCTCATGGTCAGCTATAGGAAGAAGTATCCAAATTAAAACACATGCACCATTGTGGGGCATCGACTCCACATAATGGAGTGAAATATTCATGTAGATGTGGAACTAAATCGCGAGATACCAAAAAGCCCAATCCAAGTATAGCTGTTAGGAAATGGTTGGGAGCCCAAATAAACACGATGGATATTCGGATGATAGGATAAAATATGATTACACTGGCAAACTTCAACAGGGAACTTGGGATTGGTTACGGCTTTGATACCAACAACTAAAGGAGGAAGCACTTATAAAAACATGATGTTTTTCATCTATTCCTCCTATGATAAAAACATGACTAATGCTCGCGTAATTTTGAAATTGTAGCTATGTTTTCACCTATATTCGGATGATATGTAGAAAAGGCAGAGTGGTATTGCAAATAAAACTAAAGTTAGAAAATCAGATGTTTACTAGTACGAGATTTTTACCTATAATTACTACCACGTAAGAAGCTGAGTTACCAATTCACAGATACAGACAAACAATATAACGAAAACAAAATACCAAATAAGATAATAAGACGGTTAAAGTTAAAAATAAAATTTGGAAGAAATTTGATTGAAAATACAAGATATTTTTAACAAACAAAAATGACTACTTAATTACAAAATGGACAATATAAATACGTGATCGTTTGTTACCAAATAATTCAGTCATTGTGGATTCAAAGTTCAAACACCATACCCGATGTTC
Source organism: Allium sativum (assembly GCA_030737875.1). NCBI lineage: Eukaryota > Viridiplantae > Streptophyta > Magnoliopsida > Asparagales > Amaryllidaceae > Allium > Allium sativum. Next base: position 413,186,657 of record CM060910.1, on the reverse strand, counting down.
AATCACACAAATCAGGGTGAAAAACGTGCAACCACGGAGGTTAATACTGATATTTTAGGCTTACTCCTCTTTTTTTGGTTGTTTGCATCAACATCATCACTAGTTTCGGCTCTTGAAGCGATAGGTTGGTCGATGCTGGCTCTAGCAACAGCTAAGAAAGTTAGGTCTGGTTGGGCTTCTTGATTTCGGGGTTCCTTCATCGCCATAAATATATAATATGCAATTACAACATTAATTGATATAACCGCAAGAAACCCATTTATTAAAGTTTGGGAAGAGGAAGAAAGATTGCTAACACCTGTCCAGTGTAAATGTATTTCAGGTCAATATAAAGATGAATATTACAGTGGTCAGTAACAATTCTAAAACACTGTTCAAAATTGCAGGGGGAAATAAACATCTTAAATTTGAGAATGCCTAGAAAATGCAATGCAATTATGAGGAATGGATCACTTAAGAGAGAAGAACACAAAAAAGGGATGCCACACTTTATATTCTTAAGGGAACAAGAACAGATCCATCGATTGCTATAGATTTGTAGATTTCTGTCTGTGATTGTGTGAAGACAAACACTATAGTGTCCATTTGCATGTTTGTATAAGCAATTTAAATAAAATTAGACATGTGAGAGTTTCAGGAGTATTCGGACTAGCACAAAAAAATATGCAACTGCTATAAACTGTGACAGTTGGATATAATAGATTGTATACAAACAATTAACAACCAGTTTTTGGTAGAAATTTATCAAAAATGATTTTCTTTTGGATGTTATCTCAAAGCAACCTTGGTGGTTTTGCAGGATTTACCTGGAAACATCTGATAGTTAAATCTGTATATTATCGAAACAGGATTTACATAGCCATAGAGGTGAAGAAAAACTTCTCTATCACTCCTACCATTACTAGTCCTTGTACAGATTGAGAAACAAAAAAAATCAACATATGTATAATATTTCTTTTGCATAATAAAGTAAATTAAATATCTTCGACCTAAAGTTGTACATATATGTGTGTACATCTCTATCCTATAATAATAAGGTAACTGATTGCACAAGATTCACCAATGTTAAAGTTACGTTAGTACCCGTTCAAGTTTGTACATCATATCACATCTCTATATCGTCTGTATCATGACCGATATGTACAATTGTAAATCTTTTCACATGTATTCAAATTAAGCTTGCATTTGTTCTTCATGAGAGGGGGTGTTTTCATGCTTTTACTTTTTGATTAAAACTTGGTACATAAAATATATTATCCTTTCGTCTACCTTGCAAAACATGATATACAGCCAAGAAAATTTAAATAAAAACAAAATTCTCGAAGATCCATAACCCAAACAACAACATAGCTCGTAGAAAACTATTTATTACCAAAGATATAAATATATTTCCTTCCCAATAAGTTGGAGATAATGGATAATCCAATCACGCACGTTATTCATTACGGAACAAGCACTGAATATTTTGACTTTGAGGCAAGTTCAAAAATAGTGTTGTATTTCAAATATATAAAATATCGTAGATTATATTGCCAGCATCGTAGATTATATTTAACTTAAAAATTGAAATTGCCAGTATCGTAGATTATATTGCCTTTTAATATATAAAATATCAACAGAAAAAGTATGCAACAAATACAGTGAATGTGAATCTAATTTTGTTCACAAAATCTAAGATATTGTCCATACAACAAATCTAAACTACCAAGCTTGTAATACCCCGGATTTTTGAATAATCGAATTAACTAAATTAAAGAATAAATGTTTAGCATTGTTCTATGGTTTGTAAGCAAAAGACTAAGTAGCTCATTTGGTTGGAACATGTGACTTGCATACAAGAGGTACAGGGTTCGATCCCCGCCAACGCCATATTTTTGTTTTAGGGGAATGGCTAAAAAAATGGCTTAGTGTGAACGCAGTTCAAAATGTGGTTTAGTGTGAAAATGGCTAATTTGGAAGATAGAAATATATATATATATATATAAAATTCGACCTAAAATCTAAGAAAAAAAATCAAAACAGCGGAAGCGGGAAGGCAAAACACCAAACCGACCTATTTTATGGGTCGACCCGAGGCCTGCTGGGTCGACCCCAAGATCGACTCAGGAGGTTTGGAATTGGTCCCGTCGGCCCTAAATGGCCTATGACGAAATTTTATGTTTTAGGGCTTAGGTGGCGATTTCTGGTTGGTCTATTGACATCATTTCTTAGTTTCTAAGGCCTAGATGGATCCTATAGTGATCCCACGGCTTAAATTAATTCAAAGCTCTATAAAAAGACCCATAGACTCAAACCCTAAATCAGAATTAAAACTAAAACTATGGTCGTCATGCTGTCGTCTTGAACCCTAGAGTAGCCGCCACCAATTAGAAGAAGATTAAAGCAACTCAATTCAATCCAATAGCAAATTCAACTACAACAAAGGGATGCTAATAAATTTTAGAACTTCGTTGAATGGTGAGTTCAATCACCTTAACAAAATAATTGCTAAATTAATTATGATGTTATATACGTTGGATTATAAGTTGTGGTTGTGAATCTAATTCATATGTTTAATCATGTATGTTAACTTGATTCATATTATATGATGTTATGCAAGTTTCATGTATGATGTTATGCAAGATTAATATGATTATGCAAGTTAATAAGATTATGCAAGTTTCATATATGATGTTATGCAAGTTTCATATATGATGTTATGCAAGTTAATATGATTATGCAAGTTGTACATATGATGTTATGCAAGTTAATAGGATCACGCAAATTGTATGCGAGTTATATGATGTTATGTAAGTTTGGATCTAAAATATATGCTAGTAGTTCATGATGTTAACTTGTGTCAATGAATCCCTTTTTATAATCCAATCACCTAGGTTTATAACATTAGTTTCTATGCGAATATGGATGTGGAACATATGCTAGTTCCTATAAGTATTATGTTCATATGCAAGTTTAAGTTATAATTTGGATTTATATATATACAAGTTCACACCTTTAAAGTTTAGATCCATATTCAAGTTGACATTTTTATGTTGAATCTATGACATGCCTAGTTATGCAAGTTTACACCTTTATGCGGATCCATAGTTTACTCAAGTTAACACCTTTATTGGATCCATAGATATGCAAGATGACACCTTTATGTTTAGGTTGACGACATACATAGTTTATGTAAGTTTGTGATAATTACCTAGGCTAGTTGGGTGTAAAACTATGTTCATACATGCAATTTCACACCTTTAAGATCTATGATTTTTGGATCCTTGACAATACAAAGACTATGCAAGTATGTTGTAATTCTTAATTGCAAGTTAGATGCAAATTAGATCTATTATTGTGTGTATGTGACTTTGTGACGTTTATTACCTTTTTTTTTTAAGTATTAGACTATTTGCTAGTCTAATATGTATATGTCATGTTAAGCGAACGAATGACGGGGATACGATGGGGATAATAGTGGATACACACATATTGTGAATTTGGCATGTAATGCCCTAAAAAGGCATGTAATTAATTTTGAGGAATAAAATTAATTAGTAATGAAATTGGTATAATTTATATACCATAAATAGATGAGCATAAATGCCTTAAAAGGCATAAAATATAATTGTGGTGAAAATTGGTATGATTTTACATACCATAAATGGATGGACATAATTGAGTCAATTATGGACATCGTTAAATTTGGAATTGATTGATAATTTGAATAGGGAAAGTAATTCAAATTGGGGAATGATTAATTAGGAGTAATTAATCGTCTAAGACATGAGGTTAGGCTCTTTTGTGGTGTAAGACTGCCCGGACCCGCCCGGCAAATCCAGCTGCCACAAATGCCAGTCTAATGCTAGAGGTCTTAGGCATAAATTAAATACGTAACAATTATAAAGACACGAGGTTAGGCTCTTTTGTGGTGTAAGACTACCGGACCCACCAGGCAAATCCAGCTGCCACAAATGCCAGTCTAATGTGAGAGGTCTTTATGAGGTTACGATCTTAATGAATTAAGTAACACTTAACCAGATAAACATGTAGTGGGACATGAGGGGGTTAAGTGGGTGCCTTGGGTGGCATGTGGAATCTAGTGGGTGCCTTGGGTGGCATGAGGAAATACGATTAGTAACACTTAACCAAGGTAAAACATGTAAGTGGGACATAGGGGTTAAGTGGGTGCCTTGGGTGGCATGTGGAATTACTAATGGAAACCCTTAACCAAATTTAAAACATGTAATTGAAACATGAATAAGAAGTAGGTTAAGTGGGATGTACTAGAGGGGACCAAGCTTAGGTGGATAGCTTGTGTCAAGTAATGGGGGCCCGTTTCAACCAGTAACCCATTCGTATCTTTGTGGGCTCGACCCAAGTCGAGGACAGGACACGCATACTGGGATTGACTGTAAGAGGCCAAATCGGGTTAGCGGTGACAACGCTAGTCCAATGGGTTCATATGCGTGTGTGGGCCCGGGCTGGTAGGTAAGACGTTGTTGCATCGTGTAGGTATAAGCCGTGCATCATTGGTGGTATCGGGTTGCCACTTTGGGGAGTGATACACCCCACTGTGGGGCCAGCACATGTATCTACGAGTTAGGGAGCCGATCGAATGGGGCAGGGTAGTGGGTACACCTAGTGGGGATAGGAGCAGACGACACCTATGTAGTCAGCAAGAGGTACATGAAGCTACCACTATTATTAATAATTATTAAGGAGGTATACCTAGTGGAGATAGGAGCAAGCGACACCTATGACGTCAGCTAGGTGTACATAGAATTACCATTATTACTTATTGAAGGGGGTACATCTAGTGGGGATAGGTACACGCTGGGTACCTATGATAACAACTAGAGATATACAGTCAAACATGGAGGATAGTGGGTACATCTAGTAGTACACAAAGCTATCATCGTTCTATTTAGCCAAGAGGGATCAAATTTCTAGAGTGACTAGTAGGGGTGCAGTTAGTGTTAGTACAGTACAGTACGGTAGAGTATAGTAATTATCCTATATTGATTAGGAAGTGCCATTAACGTTATCTCTGTTTCTCTAGATTGTCTTGCCATACCCATGTGGTTCACACAGTCATTACCTTATTCCCCAGCTTATATCTTATCATATTGCTTTAATAATTATGTTGTTAGAGTTATCGGACTCGCCAGACTTTATGTCTGACCCCCTTTGTTTCCACCTCTTTTCTTCCTTCCCCCCCCCCCCAGGTTCTAAGGGTGGGACTAGTACTAGTGGAGCTTGACTGGGATCTCTTTGGAAGCACTTAGATTTGGATTGCTGAAGTAAAGTTCAGCCTATCATTTTCTTTATGGCTATTTATAGTAGTGGGATTATGTACTTTGTTTTATCAAGATGGATATTATGTACTTGACTTTGGTTTATGGTTTTTGATGATGTAACCAAACATATTTACCTTCTGCTGCAATAAATAAAGTTTTAAATTTTCAAGTACTGCTTTATATCTGTCTTGTTGTGATTTTCTGTTCTATATTCATTTAAAATGCTCCATGGAAGTTAATGCATTCCCTTTGCGAGTGACATTAATGGACGTGGGGTGCTACACGTGGTATCAGAGCTGAAGGTTACCAGAACAGATAAGATATTTTGAAAAACTATTTTTCAAAAGAATTTTTATAAAGAATACTTTCAAAAATATGTTTGTAGAAGAGTATTTTCGAAAGAAAAGTTTATTTTAAGAACATAATCCCCAAGAGCCATATATCCTTCCTTCGATTCTCCGTTTTGAATCTCTTCCTCTTTCTCTTTTTGAGTTTCCCCCCCTCCGCGTATAGATGCTTTTTCTAAGATAAATAAGGACTTCCGTACGAAGGACGGAAAACCATCTCAAGGGACTTAGACGTTTGTCGGGCTAGAAGTTAGTCCAAGGAAGTGGAGGGCTTGTTGGTACCTTTAAGATAGACGATGGGAGGATGGTTCAAATAGCTGTTTGGTTAACAAAGGACGAAGCCTCATCTTGGTGGGAGGTCACGAATGGAGAATGTGAAGAAGAAGGCTAGTTGTTTTGGAGAAATAGGACACCTTAGGATTTTCCAAAGAGGCAAGGACAAAGTACAGGATCTTCTGGAGGGTAGTTGTATTCCCTCACGGCTGGTATACCTGATGGGGGTAGGACCGTCTAGGTTGAAATTTGGTTTTCTTTATCATCCTGTTTGAACTTTGTTTGATTCTGGCGCTTCATACTCATTAGTATCTGCTTCGTTAGTTGAAACACTACACCTAAATACTAGTCTAGTTAAGGATCCCATCCTGGTCTCAAACCCTGTTGGTGGTTCGGCTCATCCTTCAATGGTTTGTCGGGATTTGAGAGTTTCTATCTTGGGCGTTGGATTTGAATGCAATGCCTTCATCCTTGGTTTCACGGGCTATAGTTTGATTCTAGGGGTGGATTGGCTAGCCAGGCGGGTGTCATCCTAGATTGTGAAAGGAGGTTAGTTAGACTATTGATTCGTTATGGAAAGACCCTCATATTTCTTGTGACCCTAGGGGTTCGGTGATGCTTAGCTGCCTAGAATCTTCTGACGCATCCAACGATGATTGGGAGTCTGTTTGTGTGGTCCGAGAGTATGGAGACGTCGTTGATGAAGTGCGGAGTTTACCCAAAGGCGCGAAATAAGTTTTCGTATGTGCTTAATAGATAAAGCAAAGCCAGTTATGTAATCGGCGGTGGGTTTGGAGCAAGACTGGCAAGGACAGCTAGAGTCGGTCAAGTGCTCAATTGGTTGGCCGTCTTACTAGTATCATCTCACGTAGGTCTTCTGAATTCGAAGGAGGTATCCCTTAGGTGTTTGTCTGATATTGGTTTAGGCCTTTGGGGCTTGCACTTGGGGGATGTCGAGTTTGACTAGGATGGTCTGTGTGAGAGATGGATAGTTGTGACGATTTTGCATGGGATAATATCCTGGTTTTCTCTAGAAGCAGAGAAGAGCATGTCCTACATCTTAGGGAAAGCTTAGGGACCCTACAAGTGCACCAGCTTAATGCTAAGTTCTCTAAAATACCATTTTTGGAGAAAAGAAGTGAGGATTTTAGGGCATGTGGTCTCTAGGGAAGGGTGATATGTTATGGTGGATGGAGTTCTTGGCGTCCTACGATTTCAATATAGCATATACCCCTGACAAGGGTAACGTTGTGGCGGATGCCTTGAGTAGGGAAAAGTTGACATTGAGTCCTTTGTTTGTCGAGCGGCATAGCTTAGAGTTTATCTCTACCTTTGACTTTAGACTATCCATTGATTTTGTACCTAGTTTGCTAGCGTCCTTGAGGTCAGACCTACGCTTTTGGGACGGGTTGGAGAGGCACAGCGTGATGACCCACAGTTGATGGAGTTAGTAGAGAAGCTCATAAGAGGGGAGTCATCAAGCCGCCTAAGTAGGTATACTATAGATGATAAGGGTTGGCTGCGTAGGGACGGTAGACTTTGTGTACCAAAAGACGATGACCTAAGGAAGACCATTCTTGATGATGCACATCGTTCGAAGATGACCATCCATCCCAGCGGGGACAAGATGTACATGGACATGAGACGAGTTTACTTTTGGGCCGGTATGAAGAAGGACGTGGAAGAGTTTGTCGCTAGATGCTTGGTGTGCCAACAAGTAAAAGTAGAGCAAAAGAAGCCCGGTGGATTGCTTCACCCATTAGAGGTCCCACAATGGAAGTGGGAAAGTGTTTCGATGGACTTTGTTGACGGATTACCGAGATCAAGGAAGGGTAATACAGGGATTTGGGTCGTGGTAGAAAGACTTACTAAGAGCGCCCATTTCATTCCCGTAAAGAGTAAGAGGACTGCTCCATGGTTAGCCTCTGTATACATTCAAGAGATAGTTCGTTTGCACGGTGTTCCTTCTAGCATAGTAAGCGACCGCGATCCTATCTTCACTAGTGTATTTTGGAAGAGCTTGCAAGAGGCGGTAGGGACTCAGTTATGTTTGAGCACCGCATATCATCCTCAGACGGACGGCCAGACCGAGAGGGTGAATCGTATTCTAGACGACTTATTGAGGTTGTGTGTCTTAGTTTTCGGAGGTACATGGGAGGAACATCTTCCGTTGGTAGAGTTCGCTTATAATAACAGCTTTCAGTCTAGCATAGGCATGGCACCGTTCGAAGCTCTTTATGGACGTCCGTGTCGTTCGCCTACATGTTGGTGGGAGCCTACTTGGGCCTGATATGATTAGATAGACTTCGGAAAAGATCGATTTGATTCGAAGAAGGATGAAGACGGCGCAAGATAGGCAGAAATCTTATGCGGACAAGAGGAGGTCAGATCTTGAGTTTGATATTGGGGACATGGTCTTTGTCAAGGTGTCTCCATTACGGAACATCGTTCGCTTTGGGTCCGTTGGAAAGTTAACACCAAGGTTCGTAAGGCCGTTTCCTATTAAGGAAAGGAATGGGCAGATGGCGTATATAGTGGAGTTGTCCGAGAGACTTAGTGGTGTACACGACGTATTCCATGTATCACATTTGAGGAAGTGCTTGCACGAGACCGCGGAAGTGGTAGAGCCGAGCTTTCTTAGAGAGGTGGAGATCGAGCGTGATGCGACGATTCGACGAGCTCCTACGTGCATTCTTGGGTCGGAGATTAAGAAGTTGATGAATCGAGAGGTCAAACTAGTCAAATTGCAATGGGGAGATGACGAGAGCAACGCTACTTGGGAGACGGAAGAGAAGATGCGTTCATTGTACCCTTTTCTTTTCGAGGGTATGTCTTTTAAATTTCTCCTTTATCCCTTACCTTGTACTTATCTTATCTCTAGTATGTCCTCTCGCTAGTATCTTTGACCTTTAGATAGTGTAGTCCTATGGTTGAAACATGTGTTTGAGACATGTTATGTATGATGGATGCATGGCGATGCAAGTGTTTGCTAGTGGTTGCTTGTGGATGCATATACACACACTTTAGGCACTAGATCGGCTCAGTCACTTCATATTGCATATTGCATATAAATGTGTGTGCGTATTTAAGCTAATGGATGTATAATGGTTGTGCTATCATATGGATGTTGCATTTTGGTGAATGGTTGTGCACACATGTAGAAATAATATGTATCGATAGGGTTCTTTCGCATACATAATGGATGCATGGCACTATCATGGTTTGCATTAAGGAGGTCAACTGAATCAGTAGACCTCCTGATTTTTCATTAGATAAGGAACATATACACGCACTTTTTGCATATGTTCATACAGCATTAGAAATTCTATAAGGACAATGGACGCCTATGTTTGATGGTTGAGTAGATGGTTGTTTGGATGTTAGGATATGCATTCTCCTTAACTTGGAGATTTCGGGGGCGAAATCCTTTAAGGAAGGGAGAATGTAATACCCCGGATTTTTGAATAATCGAATTAACTAAATTAAAGAATAAATGTTTAGCATTGTTCTATGGTTTGTAAGCAAAAGACTAAGTTGCCCATTTGGTTGGAACATGTGACTTGCATACAAGAGGTACAGGGTTCGATCCCCGCCAACGCCATATTTTTGTTTTAGGGGAATGGCTAAAAAAATGGCTTAGTGTGAACGCAGTTCAAAATGCGGTTTAGTGTGAAAATGGTTAATTTGGAAGATAGAAATATATATATATATATAAATAAAATAAAATTCAACCTAAAATTTAAGAAAAAAATTCAAAACAGCGGAAGCCGGAAGGCAAAACACCAAACCGACCTATTTTATGGGTGCCTCGGGTCGACCCCAAGGTCGACTCAGGAGGTTTAGAATTGGTCCCGTCGGCCCTAAATGGTCTATGATGAAATTTTATGTTTTAGGGCTTAGGTGGCGATTTCTGGTTGGTCTGTTGACATCAATTCTTGGTTTCTAAGGCCTAGATGGATCCTAGAGTGATCCCACGGCTTAAATTAATTCAAAGCTCTATAAAAAGACCCATAGACTCAAACCCTAAATCAGAATTAAAACTAAAACTATGGCCGTCATGCCGTCGTCTTGAACCCTAGAGTAGCCGCCACCAATTAGAAGAAGATTAAAGCAACTCAATTCAATCCAACATCAAATTCAACTACAACAAAGGGACGCTAATAAATTCTAGAACTTCGTTGAATGGTGAGTTCGATCACCTTAACAAAATAATTGCTAAATTAATTATGATGTGATATACGTTGGATTATAAGTGGTGGTTGTGAATCTAATTCATATGTTTAATCATGTATGTTAACTTGATTCATATTCTTTGATGTTATGCAAGTTTCATGTATGATGTTATGCAAGATTAATATGATTATGCAAGTTTCATATATGATGTTATGCAAGTTAATATGATTATGCAAGTTTCATATATGATGTTATGCAAGTTAATATGATTATGCAAGTTGTACATATGATGTTATGCAAGTTAATAGGATCACGCAAATTGTATGCGAGTTATATGATGTTATGTAAGTTTGGATCTAAAATATATGCTAGTAGTTCATGATGTTAACTTGTGTCAATGAATCCCTTTTTATAATCCAATCATCTAGGTTTATCACATCAGTTTCTATGCGAATATGGATGTGGAACATATGCTAGTTCGTATAAGTATTATGTTCATATGCAAGTTTAAGTGATAATTTGGATTCATATATATACAAGTTCACACCTTTAAAGTTTAGATCCATATTCAAGTTGACATTTTTATGTTGAATCTATGACATGCCTAGTTATGCAAGTTTACACCTTTATGCGGATCCATAGTTTACTCAAGTTAACACCTTTATTGGATCCATAGATATGCAAGATGACACCTTTATGTTTAGGTTGACGACATACATAGTTTATGTAAGTTTGTGATAATTACCTAGGCTAGTTGGGTGTAAAACTATGTTCATACATGTAATTTTTCACCTTTAAGATCTATGATTTTTGGATCCTTGACAATACAAAGACTATGCAAGCATGTTGTAATTCTTAATTGCAAGTTAGATGCAAATTAGATCTATTATTGTGTGTATGTGACTTTGTGACGTTTATTACCTTTTTTTAAGTATTAGACTATTTGCTAGTCTAATATGTATATGTCATGTTAAGCGAACGAATGACGGGGATACGATGGGGATAATAGTGGATACACACATATTGTGAATTTGGCATGTAATGGCCTAAAAAGGCATGTAATTAATTTTAAGGAATAAAATTAATTAGTAATGAAATTTGTATAATTTATACACCATAAATAGATGAGCATAAATGCCTCAAAAGGCATAAAATATAATTGTGGTGAAAATTGGTATGATTTTACATACCATAAATGGATGGACATAATTGAGTCAATTATGGACATTGTTAAATTTGGAATTGATTGATAATTTGAATAGGGAAAGTAATTCAAATTGGGGAATGATTAATTAGGAGTAATTAATCGTCTAAGACACGAGGTTAGGCTCTTTTGTGGTGTAAGACTGCCCGGACCCGCCCGGCAAATCCAGCTGCCACAAATGCCAGTCTAATGTGAGAGGTCTTAGGCATAAATTAAATACGTAACAATTGTAAAGACACGAGGTTAGGTTCTTTTGTGGTGTAAGACTGCCTGGACCCGCCCGGCAAATCCAGCTGCCACAAATGCCAGTCTAATGTGAGAGGTCTTTATGAGGTTACGGTCTTAATGAATTAAGAAACACTTAACCAGATAAACATGCAGTGGGACATGAGGGGGTTAAGTGGGTGCCTTGGGTGGCATGTGGAATCTAGTGGGTGCCTTGGGTGGCATGAGGAAATACGATTAGTAACACATAACCAAGGTAAAACATGTAAGTGGGACATAGGGGTTAAGTGGGTGCCTTGGGTGGCATGTGGAATTACTAATGGAAACCCTTAACCAAATTTAAAACATGTAATTGAAACATGAATAAGAAGTGGGTTAAGTGGGATGTACTAGAGGGGACCAAGCTTAGGTGGATAGCTTGTGTCAAGTAATGGGGGCCCGTTTCAACCAGTAACCCATTCGTATCTTTGTGGGCTCGACCCAAGTCGAGGACGGGACACGCATATTGGGATTGACTGTAAGAGGCCAAACCGGGTTAGCGGTGGCAACGCAAGTCCAACGGGTTCATATGCGTGTGTGGGCCCGGGCTGGTTGGTAAGACGTTGTTGCATCGTGTAGGTATAAGCCGTGCATCATTGGTGGTATCGGGTTGCCACTTTGGGGAGTGATACACCCCACTGTGGGGCCTGCACGGGTATCTACGAGTTAGGGAGCCGATCGAATGGGGCAGGGTAGTGGGTACACCTATTGGAGATATGAGCAGATGGCACCTATGTAGTCAGCTAGGGGTACACGAAGCTACCACTATTATAAATAATTATTAAGGAGGTACACCTAGTGGAGATAGGAGCAGGCGGCACCTATGACGTCAGCTAGGAGTACATAGAATTACCATTATTACTTATTGAAGGGGGTACATCTAGTGGGGATAGGTACACGCTGGGTACCTATGATAGCAACTAGAGATATACAGTCAAACATGGAGGATAGTGGGTACATCTAGTAGTACACGAAGCTATCATCGTTCTATTTAGCCAAAAGGGATCAAATTTCTAGAGTGACTAGTAGGGGTGCAATTAGTGTTATTACAGTACAGTACAGTAGTAATTATCCTATATTGATTAGGAAGTTCCATTAATGTTATCTCTGTTTCTCTAGATTGTCTTGCCATACCCATGTGGTACACACAGTCATTACCTTATTCCCTAGCTTATATCTTATCATATTGCTTTAATAATTATGTTGTTAGAGTTATCGGACTCGCCAGACTTTATGTCTGACCCCCTTTGTTTCCACCTCTTTTCTTCCTTTCCCCCTAGGTTCTAAGGTTGGGACTAGTACTAGTGGAGCTTGACTGGGATCTCTTTGGGAGCACTTAGATTTGGATTGCTGAAGTAAAGTTCAGCCTATCATTTTCTTTATGTCTATTTGTAGTAGTGGGATTATGTACTTTGTTTTATCAAGATGGATATTATGTACTTGACTTTGGTTTATGGTTTTTGATTATGTAACCAAACATATTTACCTTCTGCTGCAATAAATAAAGTTTTAAATTTTCAAGTACTGCTTTATATCTGTCTTGTTGTGATTTTCTGTTCTATATTCACTTAAAATGCTCCATGGAAGTTAATGCATTCCCCTTGCGAGTGACATTAATGGACGTGGGGTGTTACAAAGCTAGGAACTAAACATTCATGATATTAAAACTATACACTAATAGATCAGAAACCCCTGTACCATCGCAGTAAACCACTGAAACAAAGCATAAGATATCTGGAAAAAAAACATGACACTCCAAGTAATACATGATATACATTTTCGCACAGAAAATAATATACAACTGATACTTAGGGATTCAGATATAAATACTAATTGTATAAAGACAATACCGAAATTACCCAGTAACTCATGGAATTTAGTCGTTTTTTTTTTGAAGAGAATTGACGTGGTCGCTGCTGGTGGAGAGAATTCTGATAGTTGCTTGGAGTTGAACTGGCGTGTCCGATTTGCTGCATATTGCTAGTACGAGCGAAGGCGGAATCGATGATAGTTGCTGGCGAAGCGAATAGAAGTGATGCGGTGATACCTTCTAATGGTTATCTAAATCAATATAATTGATGCGGTGATGGGAATCCATGTGAGAAGGAAATCGATGCGGTGAGGCGGTGAATCGATGCGATGAGGTGGTGAATCGATGGAAAACAAAAGTGAAGGGAAAGGGGAAGACGAAGGAAAAGGGGGGAAGATTCTATTTTTCACGGCCTTTTTGTTTACTAAGTGAAAATATACCGGCTTTATTTGGGCTCCCGCGCTTTTAAAGTTCTGATAGCGGATTCATCCTTTTTATAGCTCAATTCGTAATGAACTTGTTTTATGCAAATCAATTTATATAGCTCTCTAGTTACAAGGCTATAATATAACGCTATAAAAACTATATTTTCTTGTAGTGATAAAGGCACCTTTTAGGGTAAACATAACTTGTAGAAATGATCATCTATTATAAATAATAACATTAATGAAAATGTTGTATAATAGGTAGACTTGTCCTAGGGACAAGTAAATATTATAACATAGCTTATAATAAACTAGTAAGGGAATGGGATAACTGGTGGATTGAGTTAGGGGACACTTAATTATAAATTAAGTAATCAGTAAAAGGGGAAAACTTGAAACCAGTTAAGAAGAGGGAGGAAAATATATTGTACTTAATTATAAATTAAGTTTGGGAGTCAGAACTCCGTTGATAAGAATGTTTAGGCTTGTCCTAGGGACAAGAGTAAATTATAACATAGATTATAATAAACGGGTAGAGAAACTTACTAATGGGCCTTAGTTAACATAACTAAGTTAATAAGTAAACAAGGATAAGTTGTATTGACAATGTAAAATGGAATTGTGATTAAATGGGAAAGAATGAGGAAAACTTATGAAATGAAATAAGTTATATTTAATCATAAATGGTAAATGATATGTTAATTAGAAAACATGTGAATTGGATATACTTAATTAAAATTAAGTAAAACATGTTATAGTAATGATGACATCAACAAGAAGGTAAAAAGGGGTTGTGGATTACAGACCTTAGGCCACAATCTAGAGAATAACATGTTGTAGGCTTATTAATAAACTTAAATTGATTAAGTTGTATGACTGAAATTAGTAAGCAGGAGAACTTGGTAATTTGAATAAGAATTTAATATGAATTCGAATAACCAAGTTATCTGGAAACCTGATGAGGTGAGATAAGCACGTAAAAGAATGTTTAGACATAGGGTCTAACAATATGCTAAAGTAAGACGCTTAGACCAGTCTGTACGGTTGAGGGTGAATAACCCAACGGGGTAGATCATCAAAATGTTATAAGACACGAGGGGAGCGCACATTCATCTGATTGTTCTGACGGCTCCAAAGGACTAGAAGGGGAAGCACGCAGTTTCCTGAGGTACGTAAGGTGCTCCTAGTAGTCCTCTATGCAGCGGCAGATGTCTCAGGCTGTGTCCGCAGAGGTTGGGTCTGCGCGTAACTACTAGGTGGGTGGGCCTTGACTGCAGATGTAGCTATGCAGTCAGAATGCTGACGAGGTGATACCAGGTTGGTTCGGCGGTTGCCTCACGAGGAGCCAGATGGTTAGGATCAACAAGGATAGTAGACCGTCGGACACCCGTCATTGGCAGCCAGTGGGATGTGGAAAGACTGGAGCTAAACCTAAGATACCATTTCACCCTTCACTATCGGGGTAAGCGGTTGAGGGGAGACACCACATGGATGTTTAGATTGTTTGTGTAGGGGTAGTCGCTTAGCTCTGGTAGTCTTTACTAGTTGAGGGAGGGGCCGAGGTGGGGCCATAGACACCACGAAAAATGACCCTAGATATATCTGTATATAGAGGCTCTTTAAAGACAGGCCTGTACAAATATGGAAAAGCTCCCGACCGAGTTTCATACTTATTGTATTGCCCTGCCATGGAACTCGGTGCACATTAGAGGACGTACGATTGAGGCATCGGGCTACAATTGAAGATATGTATGGTGGACAGTTTGGGTACATGCATGTCAGCTCTGGGTGGTGTATCGTAGACTTGAGGGCATTACTCCGATATGGAGTCTGATTCGAACAATGGTGGCAGTCAGTACGTTTACGTAGCATAGTAATGATAGATATACGTGGAACGTAATATTGTTATCCGTACATCACTACGACGAAGTGTGAGGGACTGCATATATTTCAATAATGTTACGGTGGAGACCGTGCGAGTAGGTTACCATGGGGTGTAACTTAATATTGGGGGTAGCTATAGGTTAATCCACTGGAAAGTAAATGGGTATGACGTGTCTGATTAAACGTTATATCTTGGATTATCCAAAGTGTATAGTTTAAATCCAGTCACCAAAACTTGTGTTCTGACTCCCTCCTCATAACATACCCGCAGGTTAGATTTGTGGCAGAGACATGAGACATTATAGCTTTGGATACTGGTTAGGCTGTATTAATAACACGGTAACGCTATAATTTGACTTATATTATATTTTATCCATTCCGTTGTGTGATATTTTCTAAGCTCTGACATATTTTATGTCTCTGTCTTTTCTACAGGAAACCCGAGCAAACCAATCCTAGTTTCGATAGATTGGAATTTTGAAAAAAAATCGGTCTGTCGGAATTGGGGTTGTCACAATAATCATCAGAGTTACACAACATAACAGGATCATACTTAGTATAGAATACAGTTTCAGCTTTATAAAAAAGTCTGTAACGGAATCAAACATAATATACATAATGAAGTATGAACAACATAATAGAAATGATAGAATCCATCTTCAACTCAATAGCTATCCAAAATGAGCCTGCTAAAAACCTGAATATAAGGCTGCCCTTGTAGAAAATAGAGGCACCCGAGTTTGCAAAGTGAAACAAACTATGAGTCAGTCATGAGACTGGTATGCGAAATCTACTTAACTTATTTAATAAAAAGGTCAATAACAGGGTCCACGCCACTAACACGGAACATGTTTACTCCATTGCATTGCCAGTGCATAAAACAACTAAATCATTTAAACAATGTAGTGCTTTTTACAAAAATGAAGCCATTATAAGAATTAGGTCCCATCACACAGTGCAACGCAAGCCGGAGGATAGAATTTTACCTTATAATGGCCAAAATATTCTTGATACGTATAAAACAAAATCATTGGATATTACTATTAGTGTCTATATGTATCAAAAACAATTTCAATCATAATATATCAATCATAGACGGCATGGGTACCATATATCATGTCACCATACTAGTTTTTACAATCAAAACCACACAATGTCATATTGGAAGTTCAATTTCCATCATGAACCAAGGCAAGGTATCGTCATTACTGAATTCGAGGAAATCTAGCCTACCATGTCTCTGGACTCAGACTCAGGTGAGCCTTGGAGCGTTAGGTCCAGTCCACGTTAAGTGGACTAATAATCCTTGAACAATACGTTTCCCCGCCCTATGGTGCGTAAGTCTGGTCAGTATGTCGACCATGTCATCCATCGGCCCCGTAGTGACCGATATTTCCGAGGCGCTTCGCTTTCCATCATCCACATAATTAAAAACGTCTGGGCTCCATACCATGAAACCACTCTTAGCTTAAAAGAAACGTCTGTCCTCCCTAAGGTCCTCTCCCGTTTCTTGTTCATTACCGGGTGTGAGGCTTGTGAATTAACGCTATATACAAAGGTATGCTATTTAAAGTCATGCTTTGATCATCAACCACAAGGCTCTGCTTTTCAACAAAAGCCTTGATACTTTGCATCTCAGCATGCCACATTGACATTCCACGCCATGCGACTGATGTCTATCGATATATATCCTATAAGCTCGTACGTCTTAGAGAAGGGTTTTAAGCAAGAGAATAAATTCTCCTCCACCAAACAGATATATATTTAATAGAAATCAATCAACACAGAATAAAATCCAATGTCAGACACCCATTTACTAGTTCGTTCGGAGTCTGAACGAAACCGAAGGCACCTTATTCCTTGTCTCATTTGTCCAACATAGGAGAGTGGCTCTCGCACATCCGAAAAATCAACAAATACGTTCGGACCACTACCATTGTAACCCCTCTTGGGAGCTAACCGATCCAGGGCATTAGTAGTAATCCATTCGATGTGAAGATCACCAGTCTTGCGCCGTCTTCATATCTTCGACTTTTAATAAACGATCAATTATTTGAAATGAGAATTAACTCGGCTTTTCAAATAATTCATGTATACATAGAATTCAAATCAATTCTTTTCGTGGTTAAACTATTTGACATTCACATTTCAATACAATATAATAATTTCATGTCAAATACATCTAACCATCATAATATCCAATAAACCAAGTAAAATCGGTTTATTTCCATTCCATAATATTTATAATATTTTATAACGATTTATCACTATTTTTTTACATATAAAAACAGTCCATTCTTATCGAACGACATTTCAGGTCATTCGATGGCACTGGCGCTGCTCTCATTCAAATTTGAATTAAACATTTCACAAAATCTGATTGTTAGATACTAGAAATTTTCATATCGTTGGAAAGATCTTTTCAAAGCGAAACCAACAGTTCCGGATTCGGGAAAATCCAACGGTCGGATCTCCTGCTATAATCGTTTAAAATTACGATTTCAAGATGCGAACTGCAGCGTCGTTATTCATTTAATTTCATTTGTATATATATATATATATATATATATATATATATATATAATTCATTTGACGATATCTAAACTGTTTTCACTTCAAAAATTTAGCTAACGCCTTTAAATTTCAAAAAATTTCGCCATAACCACCTTTGTAAGTGGAGGGGTTTGGAAATTTATTGGGCCATATTAGGCACCCAATAAATTCAGAAATAGCATACACAATTTTTAGTGACCTATCTATGCCCAAGGGAGTGTGTATAATAACTCCAGAGATAAATCTCGTCACCTTGTCCAGTGTTGGAAATAAAGAATCCATATGCTGTATCTAATAACTAGAGAAACGTGAGTATTGTCAACTCCAGACCCATATAGGTTTTTATTTAATCTGGAAATTTAAAGTTATATTTTATTTAGTCCATATCAGTCCTCAGTTCAGCATGTAGTTCAGTCGTCGCCATACGAGCGTCTTGCCCGTATGGTAATCTCAACCTCGTCATACAAGCTCTAGTGCTTATATGGAATATGATATGCTATGACATCAATAGCTCGTCTTCGGTTCAACCTGAAACGTAGTCACCGCCGTACAAGCCTCTTGCTTGTATGGTAATTCCAACCTCGTCATACAAGCTCCAAATGCTTATATGGAATATGATAGAGTATGCTATCTTCACGAAGTATGCCATGTAGTGTAGTTCAAAATGAATTGTTGCTATCCTATAACGACGTTTATAATCTCGCACAGAACAACCAGCACACCGTATCCAATGGCATTCACATGAGTTTATAAAATAAATAAAATTGCGCAGCCAACTCATTAAGCTTTACCTATCCGTCGGGCACGTAAATAAATTCTTTACTCAACAGCAAATCCATTTACCTGTTTAGCATGTGTGTATATACATATATGCATATTCATGCTAAAAATAATATTTTTAGCGAACAAATATTTATTTCCATACATCGTTATTTTTAACACTTCATATACATGTTAAAAATAATATTTTTATTGTTCAAACAATTTATTTCAAATACAAATATTTTACATACTTCATACATACAATAAAAATGTTATTTTATTGTTCAAAAAATTTATTTCAAACATGATTATTTTATATACTTCATACATATAATAAAAATGTTATTTTTATTATTCAAACAATTTATTTCAAACTTGAATATTTTATATACTTCATATGCACAAAAAAAAATGTTATTTTTATTGTTCAAACAATTTATTTCAAATATGAATATTTTATATACTTCATACATACAATAAAAATGTTATTTTTATTGTTCAAACAATATATTCATACCTGAATATTTTATATACTTCATATACACAACAAAAATGTTATTTTTATTGTTCAAACAATTTATTTCAAACAACAACTATTTTATATAGTACATTTCAGAATATTTCGGCATTATAACGGTAGGGTATTTAGCACCGGCACCGTGTCCAGCACGGCTCCTCAGCTATCCTAGGCCTTGCAGCATTACAATATTTCATTTCCATAATACAATTCATTTTCACAATACAATGAATTTACCACAAACATAATCAATTTTGTTGCAACCACAATCAATCATTCACAATCACAACCAATTTCACACCACAATCATCACACAATCGTCCATGGTTTAACAGAAAATAGTGTCGGGAGCTACAAAGCTCCGTATATAACCTAATATATTTTTATCCATTTTATTTGAATTTAGAAATCTCGCATTGGGTTCCACTCCTTCTAGTCTAACGGTTAGCAAAAAAAAATTCTCCGGTCACTTCTAGAATGTAGTGTACGATGCCACGGTCCCAGTGCTTCCTTTTTCATTGGATTTCGACATCACTTCAAAAAGATAAGATTTTTATAAACAAATTAAAATATGCAACGCTTTTATATGTTGTAATCTATTTAAAATATATACCTCTTCCTTTATCAGTACACAAGCCAACGTTTAACCCCTTTGTTCAAAACTAGGTCAGGATTTTGCTTGCAATCCGCACAGCAATATGAAGTTCAGACCATGCCATAAGGAAGAGCTTCGAGAGGCGCACCGAGGGGGGGCCACCACGTCGAACTCGATTGAGGCAGGAGGGAGGATTTCCAGTGCAAATGGCGGTTGTTTGTCGAGGTGATTCGAGCAATATACACGATACGATAAATTACAAAATTTATATGGATTTGTAGATCTCGAAATTCTCAACAAAATTCTCCGAAGAATCATTAAATTTTATCGAGTGGATTGCAAGAAATTGAAGAGAGAAGGAGGGAACTTTTATTGCCGTCGAACAGAGAGGGTTATGGGTATTCAGAAAAATGAAGATGAATTGTTATTGGCCCGCTTATTTTATTTTAATTTTTAATGCTCTTAATTCGAAAAATACCCATTTATCCATACAAACTCCAAATCAAACCCAACGACTATTGCCCCAAGCTAAATACCCCAATTATCGATATAATGGAATTTGTTCCATAAGCCCATTTGACTGGTCCAGTCAGTTATTCTCAAAATTAAAATATAAAACATTCAATATTAGATTTAAACGTACATTTCAATTTACCGGGGCCAATTACTGATTCCAAAAATTCCTAAAAAAATAAATCTGGCTATGTTTTGACGATACGGTCCTAAAAAAATTAATTTTGTTGAATTTGGAGACGGTTAGAAAAATGGCCTTTTTTCTGGTCGATCCAATTCAAACGGAAATTACAAAACGCGTAAAAATTTACCACGCTCACATATTAATCCCAAAAACTATGGAATTTTAAACCTAGCAATAATTTGACATTCCAGATCCAACCAAAGTGATTTCATCGAAAACGGAGGTCGTTTGCAAAATGGCAATTTTTAAGTGCCATATATATATATATATTTAAATTCCGTAGCGACTATTTTAAATTTTAAACTGGACATAACTTTCAATTCTCGTTATGAAATCTGGATTTTTCACATTTTTTAGAAAGATATAATTAAACAAATTCAAATATTTCTGGTTTTACTAAAATCCGATTTATTTGAATTCTACACATTCATTTGAAATAAGAAATCGAATTTTCAAACTACTCGCCATTTCGAGTCCGTTTCATAATTAAATTAAATTTATATGTTCCAACTTCGATTTAAATAAAATTTAAATCGTTATTATTTAAAATAAATCATTTTAAATATTCAAAATCTATTAAAATAGCTAAATAAAAAATTTAAATTTGTTCTGATTTTTCGGGTTGTTACAATCTCCCCCACTTAAAACTTTTCGTCCCCAAAAAGGAAACAATAGTAAAGTAGGAAACAAAACGGAAATGCAAAATGTTATAAATGTATCTTGCACCAGATCTAATCAGAGATGTCCATTCTGCACTTGGGATAAGCCTGTTTAATGTTATCTTCTGTATCCTATGTGCAGTCTCTAGGATCTCTGGTCCACTGCACTTTGACTAAATGAACCTTCTTGTTCCTTTGTACTTTAGTTTCTTTGCCAATAATCTTTATCGGCTCTCTTCTCACTGCTAATTTTGGAGTAATATCCAAATCTTGTTGGGCTGCTTCTTCCATGACCAAGTCTGGATCATGCACATGTCTGCGCAGTTGAGAAATATGAAATACATCAAGTGCTCCTGGCAACTAGTCTGGCAACTGAACCCTATAAGCAAGAGTTCCTATCTTTTCGAGTATAGGAAATGGACCAATAAATCTAGGTGCCAACTTCCTTGTCTTCCCGACTCGGACTACTCCTTTCGTTGGAGAAACTCTCAAATATACATAACCACCAACAACAAATGCCAAATCTCTTCTTCTAGAATCTGCATAACTCTTCTGTCAGCTTTGAGCTGCTTGTAGTCATTTCTTAATGAAATTGACCTTATTTGAAGCTTCTTGAATCATATTAGGACCCAATACCAGTCGATTACTTAGTTCTACCCAACATGTAGGAGATCTACATGGTCGACCATACAATGCTTCGAATGGTGTCATTTTCAAGCTCGCTTGATAGCTGTTGTTATATGAAAACTCAGCCAAATGCAAGTGATCTTCCCACGATATGCCAAAATCAAGAATATAAGCCCGTAACAAATCTTACAATTGGTTCGCCCTCTCAGTTTGGCCGTCTATTTGAGGATGATATGCGGTGCTAAGATTCAACTTTGTTCCCAATTCTGCTTGAAATGCTTCCCAGAGCATAGCAGCGAAGATCGGATCTCTATCACTGACAATACTTGTGGGTACTCCATGTAGTCTAATGATTTCTTTAAAGTATATCTGCGCTAAACTCTGAGCTGTTCTATTTGATCTGACAGGAATAAAATGGGCGGTCTTTATGAAACGATCTACGATCACACATATATTGTCATTTACTTTCTTGGTTCTAGGAAACCATCTGTGAAATCCATGGAAATTTGATCTCACTTTCAGTTTGGAACCACTAATGGTTTCAATAATCCTGTAAGTTTCTGTTGATAGCTCTTGACGTGTTGACAGGTGGAACACTGGCTAACATATAATGAAATGTCTCTTTTCATATATCTCCACCAGAAAGTGTGCTTGATATCTTGATACATTTTACTCACACCAGGATGGATACTAAGTTTGGACTTGTGATATTCATCCATAACCTCTCTTCTGAGCTCAGGAATATTCGAAACACAAAGTCAGCCTTTTAACCTCAGAACTCCTTTGTTATCAATCTGGAAACTTGAAGGTTCGCCTTCCTGAAATCTCTTACTGATCCTATGAATGAAGTGATCATCTTTCTGAAGAACAAATATTTTATCAATCAATGAAGACATAGTAATAAGATTAGTTATGATCGCATTCTTTCTGCTAAGCGCATCAGCTACAACATTGGCTTTCCCTGGAGTATACAAAGTATCTAGGTCGTACGCTGCAAGAAATTCTAGCCAACGCTGCTGTCTCAAATTCAAATCTTTTTGGGTGAACAAATACTTTAACGACTTATGATCCATGTATAATTCGAACTTCTCACCCAATAGATAGTGCCTCCATATTTTTAAAGCAAACATGATGGCTAACAACTCAAAATCATGAGTAGCATATCTCTTCACATGCGGCTTCAACTGATGGCTAGCATAAGCAAATACTTGGCCTCTTTGCATCAATACCGCACCTACTCCTTCAAGAGAAGCATCTGTATAAACTGTCAAATCTTGATTGCCATCGATAATTGTTAATACTAGAGCAGTAGTTAATCTTAATTTCAGCTCTTGGAAAGCCGCCTCACATTATGGAGTCCAATTAAATATTATGCGCTTCTTAGTAAGTTGTGTCATTGGACTAGAAAGCTTCGAAAAATCTTTAACGAATTTCCGATAATAACTAGCCAATCCTAGAAAACTTCTGACTTCTATGGGCGTACTAGGCTATTTCCAATCTTGAATAGCCGTAATTTTTCTTGGATCCACTGAAATTCCTTCCTTTGATAAGACGTGAAAAAGGAACTTCATTTCTTCTTGCCTGAATATTAATTTGGAAAATTTGGCTTTTATTCTTTCTCAGAATTTCCAAAACTTGTTCCAAATGTTTAGCGTGCTCGCTAGCTGACTTAGAGAAGATCAACATATCACCAATGAAAACCAGAACGAATTTATTCAAGACTTCTCTGAATACCCTATTCATTAGATCGACAAAATAAGCTGGAGTGTTACATAAGTCGAACGACATTACTAACCACTCATAGAATAAGTCTAGACCTCTGAATGCCGTCCAAGGAACACATTCTTTGGCAATACGCAATTAATGGAAACCTGTAGCTAGGTCCATTCTTGAAAATACTTGTGCTCCATTCAAACGATCCAATAAATCATCAATTCGCAGTAATGAATATTTATTCTTGAGCGTCTGCTTATTGAAGTCTCCATAATCCACACTCAATCTAAGAGTACCGTCTGACTTTGGAAAAAACACTACTGCTGCTCCCTAATTCGAAAAACTAGGCCTGATCAGACCCTTCTATAACAATTGTTGCATTTGTTCTCCCAAATCTTCTTTCTCTTTCAAGGTCATTCTTCGAATTGCATGCACTATTAGCCTTGCATTTGGAACTAGATCGATCTTGAAATCAATTTCTCTATGCGGAGGTAAGCTATCAATTTCTTTAAACACATCCGCATAATTCTTGACGACAGGAATATTTTCTATAGAAGTGGGAGAAACATCAAGAGCTGACCAAAATTCTTTTCTATCTGAATTTGGACCTTCATATGGTATCGTCATATACTTCCCAAATTTCCTTTTAGCCTTAACAATTCTCTCGGTGCATTTAACTTCGACTTCATATTTGGTTAACCAATCCAATCCTAAAATAAGATCAAATTCGGTAAAATTCATGACGATCGAGATGGAAGGGAACCAATTACGAGAATAAGGGATAGGCACACCATAAATCCAACTAAGATCGAGGGAACCCCTAATCGGATTATGGACACCGATGGGTTCTTTGAGGCGTCTCAATTTTAAATTCAATTTCTTAACTACATTACTCGAAATAAAACTTCATGACGTGCCCATATCAAATAACACGTTAACTGGAATATTGTTGATAGTAAGAGTTCCTTCCAAAACTTCCGGACTTTCCTTACTAGCTGAGGGGACTGGAGTTTCTGCCACTTCATTTACATGTGGTATTTCAGATTTCTTTAATAGTTAGCAATTTTTCGCAATATGACCAGCCTGGAGGCACTTATGGCATTTCCTGCTCTCTTTAAACTTCTTATTGGATTTAGATCCAACATTCCTTCGTTTCTTCGAAGATTTACAGTTCCTTATCGAATGCCCTTGCTTATTGCACATGAGACATACAATAGTCTATACTTTCTTCAATTTACTTATTTCAGATCTTTTACCTGACCTGGGTTCCTTACTGTCCTTCGACTTTGTACTCGCCTCCGGACTATCAACTTCGAGCTTTCTCTTATTGTTATAACTTCCTTCCTCTTCATCTTCCGAAACTCCTTACTTATCAAGATTCTCATAGTGACAAGCCATTTGCATCATCTTAGAAAAAGGAAGATTCACATTTTGAAGTCCGTTAATAAATCTCAGATTCTTCCTCAAAGGATCTCGAATTAGTTCTAGGCCAAAGCGGGAAAGTTCATTGAATTTATTCTGATACTCCCGAATGGTCATATCTCCTTGTTTTAGATGGTAAAACTCATCATATAGCTGCTCAGTTGCTTCTAGAGGAATAAATCTTTCTTTGAAATATTCTTTAAATCTATCCCAAGTAATATTACCTTTTGGATTATCCCTAGTAACCGTTTCCCACCAGATTAAAGCTTTGTCTTTGAGTGCCAAAGATGCCACTAATCTTTTCTGATCATATCTCAGCTTTAAGCCTTCAAAAATTCTCTCAGAAGAACGCATCCATGCTTGTGTTTCAATAGAAAATTCTTTACCCAAGAATGGTACTCTACCCAGATTTCGATACTTCTTTACTAGAACCTCTAGATCTGGTTCTGGTTGTGGGAGCACGATTAGTTCATTAGATTGTTGAACCATAGAATTACTTCTTCTATTTCTGCCACTCATTTTCTAGTATGTCTGCAAATAGCAGACAAAGAGTCAGATCAAAAGAAAAGATATTACAAAGCATAGAGACATATATATAACTATGAATGCATCTATTGGGGTGTATTTTTCTGCTATACTCATTCTAGGACATTACTGATCCTATCTACAATGAGTTACTCGCCCAAGAATACTACTGATTCTATTTTCGATGAGTTCGTTAATATGTTATATTTCGGTGCTAAGGTTAACCAAAGCTCTGATACCAAACTGTGATGACCCAAACCCCCGTTCCACGGAAGCAAGGATAATCAGTGGGATATAACACATAAACAATAACAGCAGAACATAAATATAGCATTACACCAGATAATGTACATCAAATTGCACTGGAAGTAATATAATCATCAGAGTTACATAGCATAACAGGATCATACATAGTACAAAATATAGTTTCAACTTTATATAAAATGTCTACTGCGGAATCAAACATAATATACATAATGAAGTCTGAACAACATAATAGAAATGATAGAATCCATCTTCAGCTCCATAGCTATCTAGAATGAGCCTACTAAAACCTGAATACAAAGTTACTCGTGTAGAAAATAGGGGCACCCGAGTTTGCAAAGTGAAACAAACTACGAATCAGTCATGGGACTAGTATGAGAAATCTAATTAATTTATTTAATAAAAAGGTCAATCATAGGACCACACCGCTAACGCGGAGCGGGTTTACTCCATTGGATTGCCAGTGCATAAAACAAGTAAACCATTTAAACAACGCAATGCTTTTTACAAAAATGAAGCCATTATAAGACTCAGGACCCATCAACAATGCAACGCAAGCCGGAGGATAGAGTGTTACCTTATAATGGCCAAAAATACGCTTGATACGTATAAAAAAAAATCATTGGATATTATTATTAGTGTGTATATGTTTCAAAAACAATTTTAATCATAATATATCAATCATAGATGGCATGGGTACCATATATCATGTTTCCATACTAGTTTTACAATCAAAACCGCACAACATCGTGTTGGAAGTTGGATTTCTATCACGAATCAAGGCAAGGGATCGTCCTTACCGAATTTGAGATAATCTAGCCTACCATGTCTCAGGACTCAGACTCAGGTGAGCTCTTGGAGTGTTAGGGCCGGTCCACAATAAGTGGATTAATAATCCCTGAACAATACGTTTCCCCGCCCTATGGGGCGTAAGTCTGGTCAGTATGTCCACTATGTCGTCCATCGGCCCCGTAGTGACCGATATATACGAGGTGCCCGCTTTCCATCATTCACATAAGTAAAAATATCTAGGTTCCATACCATGACACCACTCCTCGCTAGAAAGAAATGCACGTCCTCCCTGAGGTCCTCTCCCGTTTCTTGTTCATTACCGGGGTGTGAGTCTCGCGAATTAATGCTATACACAAAACTGTGCTATTTAATTCCGTGCTTTAATAATCAACCACAAGGCTCTACTTTTCAACAAAAGTCTTGATCACTTGCATCTCAAAATGCCACATTTACATTCCACGCCATGCGACTAATCTCTATCGATATATAACCTCTAAGCTCGTATGTCTTAGAGAAGGGTGTTGAGCAAGAGAATAAATTCTCCGCCACCAAATAGATATATATTTAATAGAAATCAATCAGCACAGAATAAAATCCAATGTCAGACACACAGCCATTTACAAGTTCGTTCTGGGTCTGAACGAAATCGGAGGCACCTTATTCCTCGTCCCATATGTCCAATACATGAGAGAGGCCCTCGCACATCCGAACAGTCAACAAATACATCCGGACCATTACCACTGTAACCCCTCCTGGGTGCTAACCGATCGAGGGCATCGGTAGTAATCCATTCGTTGTGGAGATCACCAGTCTTTCACTGTATTCATATCTTCGACTTTTAATCGTCGATCAATTATTCGAAATGAGAATTAACTTGGCCTTTTCAAATAATTCGCGTATACATAGAATTCAAATCAATTATTTTCATGGTTAAACTATTTGATATTCACATTTCAATACAATATAATAATTTCATGTTAATACATCTAACCATCAGAATATCCAATAAACCAAGTAAAATCGATTTATTTACATTCCATACCGTTTATAATATTTTATAATGATTTATCACTATTTTTATATATACATAAAAATTGCCTATTCTTATCAAGCGACGTTTTAGTTATTCGATGGCACTGGCGTTGCTCTCATTCAAATTTGAATTAAAAATTTCACAAAATATAACCATTGGATCCTAACAAATTTAACATCGTTGGAAAGATCCTTTCAAAGCGAACCAAAAGGTTCCAGTTTCGGGAAAATCCGACTGTCGGATCTCCCGCTATAATCGTTTAAAATTGCGATTCCAAAATGCGAACTGCGGCATCGTTATTCGTTTAATTTAATTTATATATATATAAATATAATTCATTCTATGATTTTTGAACTGTTTTCACTTCAAAAATATGGCTAACGCTTTTAAAGTTCGAAAAATTTCGACATAACCTCCTTTGTACGGGGAGGGGTTTGGAAATTTATTGGGCCGTATTAGGCACCCAATAAATCCAGAAATAGCATACACAATTTTTATTGACCTATCTATGCCCAAGGGAGTGTGTATAATAACTCCAGAGATAAATCTCGTCACCTTGTCCAGTGTTGGAAATAAATAATCCATATGTCGTATCTAATAACTAGAGAGACGTGATTATTATCAACTCCAGACCCATGTGGGGTTTTTATTTAATCTGGCAATTTACCATTATATTTTATTTATTCCATATCAGTCCTCAATTCAACCTGTAGTTCAGTCATCGCCATACGAGCGTATTTCCCGTATGGCAATCTCGACCTCGTCATACAAGCTCCAAGTGCTTATATGAAATATGATATGCTATGACATCAATAGTTCGTCTTCGGTTCAACCTGAAATCCAGTCATCGGCATACAAGCCGCTCGCTTGTACGGTAATTCCAACCTTGTCATACAAGCTCCAAATGCTTATATGGAATACGATAGAGTTTGCTATCTTCATGAAGTATGCCATGTAGCGTAGTGAAAAATTAATTGTTGCTATCCTATGGAGACTTTTATAATCTCACAGAGAACAACCAGCACACCGCATCCAATGGCATTCACAGGAGTTTATATAATAAATAAAATTGCGTAGCCAACTCATTAAGGTTTACCTATTTGTCGGGCATGCAAATAAATTGTTTACTAAACAACAAATCAATTTACCTCTTTAGCATGTGTATATATATGCATATCCAAGATAAAAATAATATTTTTAGCGAACATATATTTATTTCCATACATGGTTATTTTTAACACTTCATATACATGTTAAAAATTATATTTTTATTGTCCAAACAATTTATTTCAAACATGAATATTTTATATACTTCATACATACAATAAAATTGTTATTTTTATTGTTCAAACAATTTATTTCGAACATGAATATTTTATATACTTCATATACATAATAAAAATGTTATTTTTATTGTTTAAACAATTTATTTCAAAAATGAATATTTTATATACTTCATACATACAATAAAAATGTTATTTTTATTGTTCAAACAATTTATTCAACACCTGAATATTTTATATACTTCATATACACAATAAAAATGTTATTTTTATTGTTCAAACAATTTATTTCAAACATGAATATTTTATATACTTCATACATACTATAAAAATGTTATTTTTATTGATCAAACAATTTATTTCAAACAACAACTATTTTATATAGTACATTTCAGAAAATTTCGGCACTACAACGGTAGGGTATTTAGCACCAGCACAGTGTCCAGCACGGCTCCTCTGCTATCCTAGGCCTTGCAGCATTACAATAATTTCATTTCCATAATACAATTCATATTCACAAAACAATCAATTTACCAAAAACACAATTAATTTTGTTGCAACCACAATTAATCATTCACAATCACAACCAATTTCACACCACAAGCATCATACAATCGTCTATGGTTTAACAGAAAATAATGTCGGGAGCTACTAAGCTCCGTCTGCAACCTAATATGTTTTTATCCATTTAATCTGAATTTAGAAATCTCACATTGGGTTTCTGACGGTTAGCTAAAAATATTCTCCAGTCACTTCTAGAATGTAGTGTACGATGCCACGGTCCCAATGCTTCCTGTTTCATCGGATTTCGATATTGTATAAAAAGATATGATTTTTATAAACAATTTTAAGTTCACAGCGCTTTTATATGTTGTAGTATATTTAAAATATATACCTCTTCCTTTATCAGTACACAGGCCGACGTTTGGCCCCTTTGTTCAAAACTAGATCAGGATTTTGCTTGCAATCCGCGCAGGTATACGAAGATTAGACCATACTACAAGGAAGAGCTTCGAGAGGTGCACCGAGGGGGACCCACCACATCAAACTCGGTTGAGGCAGGAGGGAGGATTTCCGGCGCAAACTGCGGTAGTTTGTGGAGGTGATTCAAGCAATATACACGACGACGAATTACAAATTTTTTATGGATTCGTAGATCTCGAAATTCTCTACAAAATTCTCTGAAAAATTATTGAATTTTATTGAGTGAATTGCAAGAAATTGAAGGCAGAAGGAGGGAGCTTTTATCGCTGTCGAACTGAGAGGGTTATGGGTTTTGATAAAAATGAAGATGAATTGTGATTGGCCCGCTTATTTAAATTTTAATTTTTAATTCTCTTAATTCCAAAAATACCCATTTATCCATACGAACTCCAAATAAAATCCAACGACTATCGCCCCTAGCTAAATACCCCCATTCTAGATACAATGGAATATGTTTTGTAAGCCCATTCGACTGTTTCAGTTAGTTATTCTCAAAATTAAAATATAAAACATTCAATATTAGATTTGAACGTACATTTCAATTTACCGGGGCCACATACTGATTCCAAAAATTCCCAAAAAATAAATCTTGCTATGTTTTGATGATACGGTCCTAAAAAAATTAATTTCATCGAATTTGGAGACAGTTTGAAAAAATGCCTTTTTTTAGTCGATCAAATTCAATCTGAAATTACCAAAAGCGTTTTAGTTTACCACGCTCACATATTAATCCCAAAAATTATATAATTTTAAACCTAGCAATAATTTAACATTCCGGATCCAACCAAAGTAGTTTCGTAAAAAACAGAGGTCGTTTGCAAAACGGCTATTTTTAAGAGCTATATATATATTTAAATTCCATAGCGACTATTTTAAATTTTAAACTGGACATAAGTTTCTGTAACACGCCGAAATTTTAAATATTAAAATTAACAAATTTAAGAAAACTTAATTGTTAAAATGAGAATTAAGGGAAACGGGTTATGCCATTGCGTTCATCTCGAAATTCTGCTTGGAATAGAGTCCAAGTATTTGAAAATTGAACTTCGTATGAAGAAGCTATGGCCCTTAGAACTTTCAGAAATTTATATAAAACAATTCAGAAAATTAAATACCAAGGCAGGTTGACCAGGGGGTCGACCTACCCCAGTCCATGTCGACCAGGGGGTCGACCTCCCTATATACAGGTCGACCTGGGGGTCGACCTACCCCCCATCCCCCCTGGCAGATCTGAAATGTGACGATTTCTGACTCTGTGCTGAGTCATTAGGGCTGATGTAGCTATTCTAGATAACTCTATCTAGTCATGGATGGTTGGGATTGTTCCTATGATAATCTAACGGCTTAGGTTGATTCAAACTTCTATAAAAGAGTGCCTAGACTCAAACCCTAAATCAAAACAAAATTTGTCTCATGACCACCATGCTGCTGCTAGGATAGTTCTCCTTCCTAAAGCTTAGGGATTAGCAAGTTAGAATTCTAATTCAAAAGACCAACAAATCATTCTCTTCTCTAACATGTCTTTGTGAGTACTATTTCTTTCACAATATAATTAATAAATTAATTATGATGGGTTGTAATTGGATTATGAGAACATGTCTGTTGAATCATGTGATGTTGTTTAACTTTGTTATCTTATGTTGGTAAATCTATTTCATATTTAACTTGATTCATTTTATATGTGAATTTTATTGCAAGTTTGGAATGTTAAATTGTATGTTAATTCATATGTGAATCTTAATCAAGTTTGGGATGTTAAACCATATTTTAATTTTATGCAAGTTTGGGATGTTAAATCATATGTGAATCTTATGCAAGTTTGGGATGTTAAATCGTATGTCAATTTTATATGTGAATTTTATTGCAAGTTTGGGATGTTAAATCATATGTTAATTCATATGTGAATCTTATGCAAGTTTGGATGTTAAATCATATGCTAATTCGTATATGAATTTTATGCAAGTTTGGGATGTTAAATTGTATGTTCGTTTGAATATGAATCTTATGCAAGTCTATATGTGAATTGCACACAAGTTTATATGTAAATCAAGTATATGCATATGCTAGTTTATATGCAAAAACATGTGGTAAATTCATATGCAAGTTGTAGAAATCCATATGCAAGTTTAGGTGAAAAACTATATTCCCATTTTTGGGTGAAAATTATATTCACAAATGCTAGTTAAGTGAGACCGATAATTTATATATCCAAGTTGACAATTTCATGTTTAGATCTATATTTAGATCCATGGTAGTTTATGCAAATATATGTTTCTATATGACCATTGTCTATGCAAATTATTGGCTATGCGAATTTATGTTATAATTCCTATTTGCAAGTTAGATCTATTTTTATGTGCTATACAAGTTGTGATGTTTTTTTCTTTTTATGAGTTAGACGATTTGCGGGTCTAACATATTTCATATTAAACGTGCGAACGACGTGGGGGCAATGGGAAAATATTAAATATTAATATTGTGAATTGGCATAAAAATGGATTAAAAGCATATAATAAATTTGAGACATTAATTGGCCTAATTTATATGCATAGAAATTCTAGACATAATTAGGTGACAATTATGGACATAGATTAATTTGGAAGTTATTGACAATTTGAAATGGAGATATTAATTCAAATTGGGGTCGAATAATAATATGTAATAATAAATGCCTAAGACACGAGGTTAGACTCGTTTGTGGTGTAAGACTACCGGACTCACCCGAAAATCCAGCAACCACAAATGGTAGTCTAATGTGAAAGGTAAAAGGCATAAATTAAATGCGTAATAAACTCCTAAGACACGAGGTTAGACTCATTTGTGGTATAAGACTGCCCGGACCCGCCCGGTACATCCAGCAACCACAAACGGTAGTCTAATGTGAGCGGTCAAAGGCATAATTAAAAGATGCTTAGACACGAGGTTAAGTATGGCTTGTGGTGGAAGTCTGCCCGGAACCGCCCGGCATATCCAGCGGCCATAAGAAATCGACTTAATGTGGGAGGCATGTGCACTAATAATTAATTAATACTAATCAAAGACGAATATGAATGACAAATAGAAGTTTGGTTGAGTGGAGTAATTCTCTTAGTACCAATCTGATGTTGATTTTGGTCTTCGGGATTGATACTTAGGGAGTTATTCTCTTAACCAATGTATTTGTGAACTAAGATGTACTTAATCATAAATTAGGTAAAACATGTTATATGATATATATATATATATATAATACATAACATGAGAAGTGGATAGGGTTAAGACCAGCTTAACCAATAATCTGATAAGTGGATAAGTTTAAGACCAGCTTAACCAATAATCTGATAAATAGGTAGGGTTAAGACCTGCTTAACCAATAATATGTAAGTGGATAGGGTTAAGACCAGCTTAACCAACAATCTGATAAGTAGGTAGGGTTAAGACCAGCTTAACCAATAATATATATTAATTTGATAAGTGGGTAGGGTTAAGTCTAGTTTAACCAATAATGTATATATTTTAATCTGATAAGTGGATAGGGTTAAGGCAAACTTAACCAATAACACATAATGATCTGATAAGTGGATGGGGTTAAGACCAACTTAGCCAATAATATATAAGTGATTGGGCTAAGACCAGCTTAACCAAATATATATATATATATTGATCTGATAAGCGAATAGGGTTAAGACAAGCTTAACCAATAACACATGTTGATTTGATAAGTGGGTAACATGGGTGACATGTGGGATATAATCATTAACACTTAACCAAGATTAACATGTGGTGAGACATGGGGGTTAAGTGGATGACATGGAAGACATGTGAAATACGATTAGAGACACTTAACCAAATTGAAACATGTAAGAAGACATGAATATGAAGGGGTTAAGTGGAAAATTCTAGTGGGGACCAAGCATAGGTGGAAAGCTTGTGTCAAGCATGGGGGACACATTTCAAACCAGTAACCCATTAAGTATCTTTGTGAGCTCGATTTACATAGAGGATGGGACACGCTTACTGGGTTTGATCCTAAGAGGTCAAAACGGGTTAACGGTAGCAACGCAAGTCCAACGGGGTCATGTGTATGCGTGGGCCCGGGCTGGTAGGTAAGACGTTGTTGCATCGTGTAGATATAAGCCATGCATCTTTAGTGGTATCGGGTTGCCACTTTGGGGGGTGATACACCCCACTGTGGGACCATCACGGGTATCTACGAGTTAGGGAGCCGATCGAATAGGGAAAGAGGTGGGCACGACTAGCAGAGATAAGAGCAGGCGACACCTATGAAGACAGCCAGGAGTCCAACTACCATATTATGAATAAATGTTGTAATTAGAATGGAGAGGGTAGTGGGTACAACTAGTGCAGATAGGATCAGACAGCACCTATGAAGACAACTAGGGGTACACGAAACTACCATTATTATTATTTTGTTCAGTAGGCGGGATCGATTTTTAGGGTGACTAGTAATGGTGCAGTATAGTAATTATCCTATATTGATTAGGAGCGAGATTAACGCCAGAATATTCCTCTTGTTTGTTTTGTCTTGCCCACTTGCTTCACAGTCATTCCTTGTTTTACCAGTTTATGCCTTATCCTAATTACTTTAGTAATTATATTGTTAAAGTTATGGTACTCGCCAGACTTTATATCTGACCCCTTTTGTTTTCGCCTCTTTTCTTCCTCCCCCCCCCGGGGGTTCTCAGGGTGGGACTAGTACTAGTGGAGCTTGATCTGGATCTTCTTGTAACACCCCACCTCTGCTAGGGTCACTCACAAAGGGAATGCACTAGGTTTGGTGAAGCATTATCGAGGTAAACATGCACAGAAATATTACAAGACAGAACATATGTATAAAACAGCGGAAGTAAAACAAATTTCATTACCTTATAAAATAAGGTCTAAAGCCTTTTACATCAGAATACATCAAAACCTGTCTTGCAATAGTAAAGAAGCATAAAACCTTTTCATAAATTATTCCCCAAATAAAACAGTAAGGTAGCCATAGCCAAGAAAAGTCCAAGCCATGCATGATGACCTTCAAGCAGAGGAAGTCCGAACTAAATAACAGTGTTTCCTCCCTGAAAACCTGGGGAGGGGGAACGGAAGACAAAGAGGCGAAAGAAAACGGGGTCAGTCATAAAGACTGGTAAGTCCTATCTACTTCCAACATAAAAACAGGTAAATGTAACATGAAATGCATAAACTGAAAGTAAACATAAGGATGACGACAAGATAGATAAGCTAAACCAAGATAACTGGATGAACTACTGTAGCAAGATAAACTAGGGTATCATGATAAACTACGGTGTCAAGATAAATCAAGGTATCACATCATCAGGTTTCTATCAAGTATACAATCACAAGGTATCTATCATGTATAACATTCCACGGTATCTATCATGTATATTTGCTCTGCACCTCTCGTACTAGTATACTAACCCGCGTCATGTGTTAACTATGAATGTCC
Organism: Allium sativum; assembly: GCA_030737875.1. Classification (NCBI taxonomy): domain Eukaryota; kingdom Viridiplantae; phylum Streptophyta; class Magnoliopsida; order Asparagales; family Amaryllidaceae; genus Allium; species Allium sativum. Next base: position 413,151,123 of record CM060910.1, on the reverse strand, counting down.
CTTGCCCAATGTCATGTAATGGTCCATGTCAACCTAATGTACAGCATATGCAGGTTTTCCCCACTCGTATGTTTCTTTCCATGTATAAGTTCAGTCCTTTGCCGTAGGCCCTACGGGCTTTCCCATCTAAATCTATACCACCTCAACATAGTACCATTTTATCCTTGAAGTTGTTTTGGACTGCTACCCTTGATCTGGTTATGTTTTCTTACCATGAACTATCGCGTGTTCACTTAGGATTTATGCCACCTAGGACCACTAGGGATTATGCTACCTAATGAACGTTCCCGTGTCTCGGTTTGGGTTTAGGCCACCTAGGGCCACTAGGGATTATGCCACCCGTCAACCGCGCCCTTTATCCCACGTATGTATCGTGAATCGTTTTCCATGTCTAGACGCACATGTATCTCAATGTGCCACCCGAGTTCCGTGCCAGGGCAAATCAAGAAATACAGAACTCGGTCGGGAGCTTTAAGTCATCTGCTGATGCAGATATCAAGGTCTGTTTTTGTATTCGTGGCTATGGTCTCCAAGAAAAATCATGTATGAGAACTACATCCCGGCCCCACTATAGCCCCACTTTCCTATGGGCCAACCTCACCCATGACTCAATAGCAAGAACATGGTCTGTTGGGAGTTCTCTGCCTTTCCGTACGTACACGATTGACTAAAGATGGTAGGTAGTCGGCGACGTGCTATCCAGGGCAAAAACAAGTATCGTCGACTCCACACTAATCCATCCTAGTCTTTAGGTCGCTCGCATAGCAACCAAGGCATACCCTTGGCTCTTCTATAGCATACCTTAACCCCTGTGAGGCCGGGTTTCATGGACCATCTGCGACCTCACAGAGGGATACCAAGATTACCCTCACGTCCCTCGAAGCTACCGCTTCGTCACCCAGTTCGTTGGAGCCCTTATCTAAGTCAGATAATTTGCTCCTCCTCGTGTTTTAAGCGATGACCTACCGTATCGGGTTACTCATCTATCTGTGAACTGGTCCAAATCCCTTGACTAAGAATTATTACTTAGTTTCCCAAACTAAGGTTTACCACTTAATCTCCTTTCCCGTTATCCTTGTTAATCCCTGTTTTCCACCTAGTCCCCTGAACTAGGGTTTTATCTAATGGGTTATGTATTGTCATTTAAGTTCATGACTTAACCTGCCTACGAATCGTGTCAAGATTTGGCTAAGTATTCAAGTCCAAGACCTAGCCCTACAAGTTGGTTAAGTATACCAAGAAGCTCATGACTTAACCCTACTCAATCATCAAGTCAATTTAGTTAAGTATTTGTTTATCTTAACCCTATCAGATTATCGTGTTAGATTGGTTAAGCATAGATTATCTTAACCTCATCGGATTATCGAGTCGGATTGGTTAAGTATAGGTTAACTTAACCCCATCCACTAATCGTATTATAATGGTTAAGTATATTTAAACGGTCTTGTGACTTAACCCTATCAAGTTCTCATACTAGATTGGTTAAGTATGGTTGCTTAACCTCATCAAGTCATCATGTATAATTGGTTAATTATAAGTTACTTAACCTCATTGAATTATCATGTTAAGTTGGTTAAGTATTGGTTACTTAACCTCATTGAATTACCAAGTTTAGATTGGTTAAGTGTTTAACTTAACCCCATCGAATTACCGTGTTTAGATTAGTTAAGTGTAGGTCATTTAACCCCATCTAATTACCGTGTTTAGATTAGTTAAGTCTAAGTTACTTAACCCCATCTAATTACCATGTTTAGATTAGTTAAGTCTAAGTTACTTAACCCCATCTAATCACCATGTTTAGATTAGTTAAGTCTAAGTTACTTAACCCCGTCTAATTACCCAGTCGGATTAGTTAAGTGTAAATTACTTAACCCCATCCCCTAATTGTCTTATATGGTTAAGTTTCATTAAGAAGTCAAGTCCTGTTTAACTTAACCTACCAATTCGTGTCATATCGGTCAAGTGTCATTAGTAAAACTTACTTAACCTTATCATGTGGCATTAATTTAATTAATGCACTCTCAACCTCTCACATTAGACCTTGTTGTGGTTACTAGTTAAGCCGGGCGGGTCCGGGTAGTTTTACACCATAACCTAATCTAACCTCGGGTCTTAAGCGTGACATGACCAACTTCTCACATTGGATCCTATTGTTTGTAGCCACTAGTTATGTCGGGCGTGTCCGGGTAGATTTATGCTACAAACTCAACCCAACCTCGAGTTGGCCACTTTCATGTTTGGTCTAGTGTCATATTACACTTACAACCCATACGTGTCTAGTTCCAAGTCCCATGTTTACCCCACATGTCATGTCCACATTTAGGTGTATCATGAGTGTCATATTTTCATGAAATCCCATGTCAAATTATCATGTCATAATCACGCTCGTCTATCCTACCTGAAATCGTGTTTCCAACCCAAGTAAAAGCGAGTCAACATAGTAAGGATACTGCTACATGTTGGCCTCAAAACATGCACGATGCCAAAAAGGGGTTGGCCACAAACATGCATAGTATCATAAGGGAATTTGGCCTCAAGATATGCATAGCATCATAAGGGGTTTTTGGCCACAAACATGCATAGTATCATATGGGAATTTGGCCACAAACATGCATGATAACATAAGGGGTTTGGGTTCATTTACATGCATAAGCCCCAAAGTCAAGTCTTTGCCAATGTTTCACAAGTCAAATGGTTCTCAAAGGTTCATGCTAACATTCCATAGATAAAGATTCAAACTTGCAAGTAAAACTAGGTGAAACATAACATGAGTGGCATGATTAAGTCGCTAAAACTTAGCCCAAGGTCATAGATCATAGAAAAGGGGCAAAATTAGGTTCACATAGGCTAGCATACTTATGTTTCATCGCATTTTATTCCATGTCATATTAGAACCACCGTTAGAATCTACAAGTAGCTAGAACTTACATAGCGAGGCTTAGGGAAAGATCATGAATCGTCTTGACCAAGAAAGGTGGCTCCTTTGTTGAAGAAGAGTCATGAAACTCGCATAGCAACGTTGATCCCTCCTCGATTTGGTGTAGCAAGCTTGCACCTTTTGATTTGGTGAAGAAAGGAGCCTCTTTTAGCATAGAACAAGCTTAGAAGACTTAAGCTTTCATGAGGAAGAAGAAGAAGGTCATGTCATGAAAGTGGAGGCCATGACCAAGAAGCATTTTGGCATAGTTTAGTTGTAGGATCAAATAATGAGGGTTTAAAGGTTAGGTTAGGGATCTTTTTATAGAGATTAGGATTAGTTTTAGCCGTAGGATTAACCCCAATTCAGATCCTAGCCATCAAAATCCGTCACAAGCCAACAAATCAGACCCAAAACATGTCTTGGGGAAGAAGTCAGGTGCACCAGGCCAAAACTGGTCTGGCCACCTGTGTTGACTCCCTAGTCGACTCTAGAGTCGACTTGGGGTGGGGGGTGTCGACTCTAGAGTCGACACCCCTTTGACCAGGGTTGACTTTTTGAATTTGAATCTGTTTTAAACTCTGAAAATTCTGAAAACTTCGACGGACCATATCTTGGTCATACGGACTCCGATTCTCGAAAACTCGGACTCTATTTCGCGTATTTTTCCAAGACGAACGCAATGGCATGGCCCGTTTCCCTTAATTCAGATTTTAAAATTAAATTCTGCCTTGATTCTTGTCTTAACACGTTATTAAAATTCGGGTTGTTACATTCTCCCCTCCTTTAAGGATTTCGTCCCCGAAATCTCCAAGTTAGGAAGAATATATCCTACCATCCATCATCCATCTACTCAAAACATCATCCATAGGCAACCATTGTCCTTAGACGATTTCTAATGCCATATGAACATATGCAAAACGTGTGTGTATATGCTCCTTAGCTAATGCTAATGGTCAGGCCTGAATGATCTTCCTAATGCAAAATATGTTTAGTGCCATGAGTCCAACATGTATGCAAGTAGTCCTAGTCATATAAACACTATATGTGTGCACAACCATTCATCCACATGCAACATCCACATGGTAACATATTCAATTTCATCCATAAACAAGTACAAATACTCGTGCATATGCAACATGAAACGTGACCGCGTCAATCTAGTATCTAATGTGTATTCGCGCATCCACGAGCAACCACTTACAACCATTTGCAGCCATATCAATCATAACATGTTTCAAATACATGTTTACATCCATAGGGTTCCGCCTAAGGTTCCCAAGAGAGGATCGAGGAGATAAACAAGATAAACTCCTTACGGGGTTTGTAACAGAAATAGGACCGAGAGGATATCCACCAAGCGATATGCAAGCAAGCTATACAGGTGAACCAAGGATCAAAGATATACTCTTAAAAAGAGACATGATGCGCTCGTCTAAGCCGCATTTCCTTGAGCCTAATTCCATTGTGCCTTGACCGCCTTTGACTTCATGACTTCGTAGCTCCTTGATTCCTATTTCCAAGGTATGAGTCGGAACTCATTTCACTATCGCCTCTCGTTCCACTTTCACTTATTCTTTCCCTAGTATACTTGGCTCAACCATATCTGCGTACTCATGCAAGCTCTCCAAAATTCACTAGTGAATTCTGGATCTCGTTTACCGATGTCAATCCATGTTACCAAGCGTACCTACTAGGGTGATTCCTATAACCCATGCTTAAGCGGAATGAATCATCCATCCTATTGGCGAACGTTACTCGATCGGATCAGATATTTCCGACAAATGCATCAAGAGATTCTTGGTGACTAACCATGACAGAACCCAAAAGGTTATACAAGACTACGAGGGTATTACCAAGGCAAGTTAAGAGTCTAACTACCCTCTTTTCAAAACCGAGAATGGTATCCCTTACTGGATCACCACTTCATCCCTAGAATCCATCCATAGCCCAACAAGTCTTGAATAAATGGACCGATCTTCCAACAAGATTTGGGACAAAAAGGGGATCCTCTACCATGCTAGTACTAAGGTGCAGAGACTCAACTATCGAGGCAGACTTAAAATGATGCGATGATCAAAACAAAGTCTAGACGGGACGATAGAAAAGAAAGGCTAAGCCTTTAATAGAAACGGTACCATTCCTCTTAGGTACGCTAGAAATGAGAGCATACAATTGCCCTCTCGCTGACCTTGTCCTTATCTTCCTTTGTGGATCAAGCCATACCAACAAGTTGCTTATTCTTAAGCTCGTGTCCTTTATCCTTGCTCTTATTATCCTTTCTTATAGCACGGCAACAGGTCTCTTGAGAACTTCCTCCATCGCACGGGAAAACACTTACGTAGCTAGACAAGGATTAGTCGCAGTAAAAACTACTATGACTACAGATGGAGGAAAGAAAGGAAAAGAGGTTCAATCAAGGAAACAAAGGATAGTGCTAATGGCTTTAGGGGAATAGCCTTTAAAAACTTTTCTTGAAAAATGCTTCTTTGTAAACGGTTTCTCAAATAGTTTTCAGAAGGTTTTAAAAACTTTTGCCCAGTCTGGTAACCTTCTGCTCTGATACCAAATGTAACACCCCACCTCCGCTAGGGTCACTCACAAAGGGAATGCACTAGGTTTGGTGAAGCATCATGGAGGTAAACATGCACAGAAATATTACAAGACAGAACATATATATAAAACAGCGGAAGTAAAACAAATTTCATTACCTTATAAAATAAGGTCTAAAGCCTTTTACATCAGAATACATCAAAACCTGTCTTGCAATAGTAAAGAAGCATAAAACCTTTTCATAAATTATTCCCCAAATAATACAGTAAGGTAGCCATAGCCAAGAAAAGTCCAAGCCATGCATGATGACCTTCAAGCAGAGGAAGTCCGAACTAAATAACAGTGTTCCTCCCTGAAAACCTGGGGGGGGGGGGAATGGAAGACAAAGAGGCAAAAGAAAATGGGGTCAGTCATAAAGACTGGTAAGTCCTATCTACTTCCAGCATAAAGACAGGTAAAGGTAACATGACATGCATAAACTGAAAGTAAACATAAGGATGACGACAAGATAGATAAGCTAAACCAAGATAACTGGATGAACTACTGTAGCAAGATAAACTAGGGTATCATGATAAATTACGGTGTCAAGATAAATCAAGGTATCACATCGTCGGGTTTCTATCAAGTATACTATCACAAGGTATCTATCATGTATAACATTCCACGGTATCTATCATGTATATTTTCTCTGCACCTCTCGTACTAGTATCCCAACCCGCGTCATGTGTTAACTATGAATGTCCCTTGCCCAATGTCATGTAATGGTCCATGTCAACCTAATGTATAGCATATGTAGGTTTTCCCCACTCGTATGTTTCTTTCCATGTATAAGTTCAGTCCTTTGCCGTAGGCCCTACGGGCTTTCCCATGTAAATCTATACCACCTCAACGTAGTACCATTTTATACTTGAAGTTGTTTTGGACTGCTACCCTTGATCTGGTTATGTTTCCTTATCATGAACTATCGCGTGTTCACTTAGGATTTATGCCACCTAGGACCATTAGGGATTATACTACCTAATGAACGTTTCCGTGTCTCTGTTTGAGTTCAAGCCACCTAGGGCCACTAGGGATTATGCCACCCGTCAACCGCGCCCTTTATCCCACGTATGTATCATGAATCGTTTTCCATGTCTTGACACACATGTACCTCAATGTGCCATCCGAGTTCCGTGCCAGGGAAAATCAAGAAATACGGAACTCAGTCGGGAGCTTTAGGTCATCTGCCGATGCAGATATCAAGGTCTGTTTTTGTATCCGTGGCTATGGTCCCACGTGACCCCTCCCTCAACTACTGAAAGGCAATCGAAGAAAAATCATGTATGAGAACTACATCCCGGCCCCACTATAGACCCACTTTCATATGGGCCAACCTCACCCATGACTCGATAGCAAGAACATGGTCTGTTGGGAGTTCTCTGCCTTTCCGTACGTACACGATCGACTAAAGATGGTAGGTAGTCGGCGACGTGCTATCCAGGGCAAAAACAAGTATCGTCGACTCCACGCTAATCCATCCTAGTCTTTAGGTCGCTCGCATAGCAACCAAGGCATACCCTTGGCTCTTCTACCGCGGACCTTAACCCCTGTGAGGCCGGGTTTCATGGACCATCTGCCACCTCACAGAGGGATACCAAGAGTACGCTCACGTCCCTCGAAGCTACCGCTTCGTCACCCAGTTCGTTGGAGCCCTTATCTAAGTCAGATAATTTGCTCCACCTCGTGTTTTAAGCGATGACCTACCGTATCGGGTTACTCATCTATCTGTGAACTAGTCCAAATCCCTTGACTAAGAATTATTACTTAGTTTCCCAAACTAAGGTTTACCACTTAGTCTCCATTCCCGTTATCCTTGTTAATCCCTGTTTTCCACCTAGTCCCCTGAACTAGGGTTTTGTCTAATGGATTAAGTATTGTCATTTAAGTTCATGACTTTACCTGCCTACGAATCGTGTCAAGATTTGGCTAAGTATTCAAGTCCAAGACCTAGCCCTACAAGTTGGTTAAGTATACCAAGAAGCTCATGACTTAACCCTACTCAATCATCAAGTCAATTTAGTTAAGTATTTGTTTATCTTAACCCTATCAGATTATCGTGTTAGATTGGTTAAGCATAGATTATCTTAACCTCATCGGATTATCGAGTCGGATTGGTTAAGTATAGGTTAACTTAACCCCATCCACTAATCGTATTATAATGGTTAAGTATATTTAAACGGTCTTGTGACTTAACCCTATCAAGTTCTCATACTAGATTGGTTAAGTATGGTTGCTTAACCTCATCAAGTCATCATGTATAATTGGTTAATTATAAGTTACTTAACCTCATTGAATTATCATGTTAAGTTGGTTAAGTATTGGTTACTTAACCTCATTGAATTACCAATTTTAGATTGGTTAAGTGTTTAACTTAACCCCATCGAATTACCGTGTTTAGATTAGTTAAGTGTAGGTCATTTAACCCCATCTAATTACCGTGTTTAGATTAGTTAAGTCTAAGTTACTTAACCCCATCTAATTACCATGTTTAGATTAGTTAAGTCTAAGTTACTTAACCCCATCTAATCACCATGTTTAGATTAGTTAAGTCTAAGTTACTTAACCCCATCTAATTACCCAGTCGGATTAGTTAAGTGTAAATTACTTAACCTCATCCCCTAATTGTCTTATATGGTTAAGTGTCATTAAGAAGTCAAGTCCTGTTTAACTTAACCTACCCATTCGTGTCATATCGGTTAAGTGTCATTAGTCAAACTTACTTAACCTTATCATGTGGCATTAGTTTAATTAATGCACTCTCAACCTCTCACATTAGACCTTGTTGTGGTTACTAGTTAAGCCGAGCGTGTCCGGGTAGTTTTACACCACAACCTAGTCTAACCTCGGGTCTTAAGTGCGACATGACCAACTTCTCACATTGGATCCTATTGTTTGTAGCCACTAGTTAAGCCGGGCGGGTCTGGGTAGATTTTTGCTACAAACTCAACCCAACCTCGAGTTGGCCACTTTCATGTTTGGTCTAGTGTCATATTACACTTACAACCCATACGTGTCTAGTTCCAAGTCCCATGTTTACCCCACATGTCATGTCCACATTTAGGTGTATCATAAGTGTCATATTTTCATGAAATCCCATGTCAAATTATCATGTCATAATCACGCTCGTCTATCCTACCCCAAATCGTGTTTCTAACCCAAGTAAAAGCGAGTCAACATAGTAAGGATACTATGCTACATATTGGCCTCAAAACATGAACGATGCCAAAAAGGGGTTGGCCACAAACATGCATAGTATCATAAGGGAATTTGGCCTCAAGATATGCATAGCATCATAAGGGGTTTTTGGCTACAAACATGCATAGTATCATATGGGAATTTGGCTACAAACATGCATAGTATCATATGGGAATTTGGCCACAAACATGCATGATAACATAAGGGGTTTGGGTTCATTTACATGCATAAGCCCCAAAGTCAAGTCTTTGCCAATGTTTCACAAGTCAAATGGTTCCCAAAGGTTCATGCTAACATTCCATATATAAAGATTCAAACTTGCAAGTTAAACTAGGTGAAACATAACATGAGTGGCATGATTAAGTCGCTAAAACTTAGCCCTAGGTCATAGATCATAGAAAAGGGGCAAAATTAGGTTCACATAGGCTAGCATACTTATGTTTCATCGCATTTTATTCCATGTCATATTAGAACCACCGTTAGAATCTACAAGTAGCTAGAACTTACATAGCGAGGCTTAGGGAAAGATCATGAATCATCTTGACCAAGAAAGGTGGCTCCTTTGTTGAAGAAGCATCATGAAACTCGCATAGCAACGTTGATCCCTCCTCGATTTGGTGTAGCAAGCTTGAACCTTTTGATTTGGTGAAGAAAGGAGCCTCTTTTAGCATAGAACAAGCTTAGAAGACCTAAGCTTTCATGAGGAAGAAGAAGAAGGTCATGTCATGAAAGTGGAGGCCATGACCAAGAAGCATTTTGGCATAGTTTAGTTGTAGGATCAAATAATGAGAGTTTAAATGTTAGGTTAGGGGTCTTTTTATAGACATTAGGATTAGTTTTAGCCGTAGGATTAACCCCAATTCAGATCCTAGCCATCAAAATCCGTCGCAAGCCAACAAATCAGACCCAAAACATGTCTTGGGGAAGAAGTCAGGTGCACCATGACAAAACTGGTCTGGCCACCTGTGTCGACTCCCAAGTCGACTCTAGAGTCGACACCCCTTTGACCAGGGTTGACTTTTTGAATTTGAATCTGTTTTAAACTCTGAAAATTCTGAAAACTTCGACGGACCATATCTTGGTCATACGGACTCCGATTCTCGAAAACTCGGACTCTATTTCGCGTATTTTTCCGAGACGAACGCAATGGCATAGACCGTTTCCCTTGATTCAGATTTTAAAATTAAATTCTGCCTTAATTCTTGTCTTAACACGTTATTAAAATTCGGGTTGTTACACTTCCTCTCTCTTTTGGAAGTGCTTGGATTGCTGAAAGTAAAGTTTAGCTCATCTCTTTTATGGCTACTTATGTTTTGGTTATGCCTTTTACTTTTGTACTCAAAAAACCATTTGTCAAGACGGTTACTAAGTGTACTTGGTTTTTCTGTTGGTTTATGATGTTGTTCTAATCATACTATTTCTCCGCTGCAATAAAAGTTGTTTTGAATTTTTCAAGTACCAATATATGTATCTATCTTGTTATATCCTGTTCTATTCACTAATAATACTCCATGAAAGTTAATGCATTCCCTTTGAGAGTGACATTAATGGAAGTAGGGTGTTACAGTTTCAGTTCTCATTATGAAATCTGGATTTTTCACATTTAGTAGAAAGATATAATTAAACAAATTCAAATATTTCTGGTTTTACTGAAATCTGATTTATTTTGAATTCTATACTTTCATTTGAAATTAGAAATCGAATTTTCAAACTACCCCGCCATTTCGAGTTCGTTTTATAACTAAAATAAATTTATACGTTCTAATTTCGATTTAAATAAATTTTAAGTCGTTATTATTTAAAATAAATCATTTTAAATATTCAAAATCCATTAAAATTGCTAAAATAAAAATTTTAAATTGGTTCTGTTTTTCCGGGTTGTTATAGTATGTGTGCAGTTACTGGACATGGTTGAGAAGAATGAGCGGATTAGGCCGGTGTTGGCTATTCTAGATGAAAATTTAGCAAGTGCTGTAAAGAATGATCAGGTTAGAAGATTTATAATCTGAAGTACGCAGTAACCATATATGATTAAACCTAAATAATATATTTTGAGTTATCATATACATTTTTAGAACAATATACTTATGATATAATTTGTGTTATTTGTAAATATTGTCTTAAATCACTATAGCTGACATGTCTTGGTATTTTGTTTAAGACGTCTAGATCATGCCTTGGAATGTCCCAAGAACGTTTTCGAACATCTGAAATGTTCTCAGTGTGTGTTGGATGAAATTCATTTCAGACGTCTAAAACTTATTTTCAGACTTCTAAACAGGTCAGACGTTTGAAAGTTGGTTCAAACGTTCGAAATTTGCTGCTATTTCTATTTTACTTCTATTGATCGGCAGAGACGACGGTCTGAAATTGCGCACTTTATAGTAATTACTATCATTTACTTCTAGGGAGTTTTTAAACTATTTTGTCGGACACTTCAAAATAGTTTTTTTGTGTATGCACCGGGACACACACATATGTCTTCTCTGTTTGATAAAAAATTAAATGAATAGCATATTTATAACCGATTGTAATACACTTGATATGATCCCTATAACAACCCGAATTCCGATAGATCGATTTTTTTTCAAAATTCCAATCTATTGAAACTTGGATTTGTTTGCTCTGGTATCCTACAGAAAAGCCAGAGACATAAAACATGTCAGAGCTCAGAAAATATCTCCTAACGGAATGGATAAAATATAATATAATCAAAATATAGCTTTACCGTATTAATAATACTGCCTAACCAGTATCCAAAGCTATAATGTCTCTACCACAAATCTAACCTGTGAGTATGTTATGAGGAGGGGGTCAAAACGCAAGTTATGGTGGCTGGTTAAAATTACACACATTGGGTAATTCTACATATACTGTTCAATCATATTCTCTTATTTATTAGGTTACTTAGATTAACAAAACTCAAGGCTTACACACACGTCGTACCCATTTACTTTCCAGTGGATTAACCTAATATAGTATATATGTAGCTGCCCCTAATATTAAGGTAAACCCCATGGTACCCCACTCGCACGGTCTCCACCATGACACCATCGAAATAAACACAGTCCCTCATCCTACGCCGTAGTTACATACGGATCTCTATATAACAATGTTACGCTCCATATATATCTATCATTACTATACTACGTAAGCGTACAGACTTCCACCTTCGATCAAATTAGATTCCCTACTAGAGAAATGCCCTTAAATCCACAATACTCCACCCAGAGCCGACATGCATGTATCTTGACGATCCACATACGTATCGTCAATTGTAGTTCGATGCCATAACTGCACATCCTCTAATGTGCACCGAGTTCCGTGGCAGGGCGATACAAGAAACACAGGACTCGGTCAGGAGCTTTTCCATATCTGTACAGGTTCGTCTTTAAGAGCCTCTATATACAGATATTCCTAGGGTCAATTTTAACGGTGGCTATGGCCCCACCTCGGCCCCTCCCTTAACTAGTAAAGACTACAAAAGCTAAACGACTGCCCTTAAAGAAAACAATCTAAACATCCATTTGACGTATTCTGATTAACATAGAAATGTGTTTGTTTTATGCTCTTATATTTATCTTTTGTAAATAAATAAATATTACTTTTGGTATTTTTGGTGTATTTTCATAGGTTATCAATAAATGTCTCCTTCATTTCAATTAAAGGCCAATTACAAAGAAAAAGTTACTTCCCCATATCAACATTATCTCAATTGCAAAAAAGTTGTAGCTCACTGGTAAAGGCATAGAAATGTGTACAGAGTGGCCTGAGTTCGATCCTTGGCAAGTACTATTTGTATGAAGAAAGGAATACGAATGCTTCACACCCCGCCTCATGTGTTTTGAAGAATAAATGAACTAAGCGATATATTACATATATATAGTCATATATATGCATCCATATATATATATATATATATAATATGCACTTAATAAGGATTTTAGAAATTTGGCATAATTCTCTCAAAAAATTCAAATACAATCAATCACGTTTAATTACCATGCAAAAGAAAGGGAAGGTTTGATTACAAATCCCTAATGTTTATTCCCACTGACCATGCCATACATCAAAAGGAATGCATTGATTATAGATTTTCAAATCAAGCACCATGAAAGGAATATTCCTTTATCTTTGAAAAGAATTTGTATCATTCTTGGCCTAATTATTCTCATAGAAAGGGGACTACATTCCTATAAATACACCTTGTATCCATTGTAAATAGAAGTTGATTATTCTGTACTTCTTTTCTCCATTAATAAAGTCTCTTTTATTTTTCTGCATTCTTTTATTTTCATGGCAATTTTTGTTGTTTAGTCAATTAGATTTGCTAGAACACAACTGCTATTGCAACTACTTATATCATTAGTGACTGACCGTTTGATTAGATTCAACGGTAATCCTAATTTTTATTTCTGTTTGTTTATTTCCTTTCAGCAATTTTTACTTCTGTACTCTGTTTTATTTTTAATCATTGAATTGATTATAGATTCGATTAGATTCAAATCTGTAGTTAATTCAATTGCGGTTTTACTTGTTTTTATTGATAATTACAATTTTAGTTATTGGTTGAATTAGATTTGTTCTGAACTAAATTGTAATTTCAATTTAATCCCATATCCAAGCTTTATCTAACTCGCACACGAAATATATAAATAAAAAAAATTAAAAAAAATTAACTTACCTCCTGTGTTCGACCTGCATATTACATGATATGTGCGCTTGCAGTCATTATTACAAAATTCGCGCTTTTCTAGTTCTTAGAAAGCAACGATCAATTTTTTGGCGCTGTTGCCGGGGAGATAACAATTAAATTTTATTATTTATTTAATTTCCGATTCTTGTTAGTTTTTTATTTTTATTTTATTTTTATTTTCTTGTGTATATATAAGAGAATTCTTGATTGGATTGATTTGGTATTATTCAATGAGACTATAATCTTTTATACAAAAGGAACAAAAATCTTGTCAAATTTTCTTTTATTTCTTTCTTTTTTTCCCCAATCAATTTCTTTTCTTTTACAATTTCTTTCCTCTTTTCGAATTAAAAAAACAACAAAAACATTTCTTTTTTTTTCTTTGATCCTATTTTGATTTCTTTCTTTGCTGCATCTCACCACTACCATACATCATCACGCAAGAAACCCGTTCAACTTCATCCTCTCATCTACCAAGTCAAAACCATCCACGTTCATCATGCTCAAACTAGACAAACACCGTACACAGTCAACATCTCTCCAGTTTCTTCAACCTCTCTCCAACAAAACCTCACAGACTATACCGGTGCGGAACGTACAAATCATCCCTCCATCCAACTTCCTGCCACTGCACAAACCAATCACTCTCATAAACTTCCTCTGCATCTGCTCCAAATCGACTATCCTTCGCCTCTTGTTATCACATCCTGTTCATACTTCCTCATTGACCACTATAGCAATCCTGCAAAACCACAACCACCATACAAAATTTCTGCCTCACATCCATCTTCCGCATTGCAGACATCATCACCAATATCGTTCCCATCCAGAACATCGCTGCCCTCCTCCTTAATCTCTGCAACAACCAACGTTCAAACTAAGTTTTACTCTACAGCCAAACAACTTTCCAGCTTCCCAATCATGCACCATCTATTTCAACATCCCTTTCTCATCTTTACAATTAGCTTGAGCATCACCTTCTCCGACCAAATTCCATCACCGTTTTGTCAACTTCACCAGCAACAAATTTCATACCAAAAACACCAAACCAGTGTTCACAATCACACCACTTCCTGCTTTACCCACATCAGCTCACTGCTCCTACCACAAACCCCATAGCCACTGAACGTCATCATCGAATCAAACAAACTCAATTGACCACCCCTGCAGTTTTAAAACCCCCTTTTCCAAAAACCCAAATCGTTTTACCATACACCGACCCAGTTGCGATCTGAAAACCCAGATCGAAAAATCCAACTCGAAAGAGGCGCGTTGAAAACCCAAGCCAGAGTCCCAAAAATGATTTATCGCAAACAAGCCTAATCTAGGAAGAAGCTTAAATTGAATGAATTCCAGGAGCTATGAGTTATTATTGCTTGCTGTGCGAATTTTCTTTTGGTCTGAAAAGGAATTTGCATTGAGGAAGGAGTGCAATTTTTTTTATTTTTTATTTTCTGCTCCCAAATTTCTTTTGTTTTGGGAAAGTATTCTTGTGTAGAAGAAAGTCCTGAGTTGCGTTCTAAACTAGTTTGGGGCTTTATTTAATTACGTGCATTCACGTGATTTTCTCCTGAGGAACCGAAAATATACTTTCATGATTTGTTCCTTGTTGAGTGCCACAATAACTTGTGAATAGGGTATGGTGCTTATGTAATTTGGGTGCTCTGGTTTTGATTGGTATTGGGATATGGCACATTACTAATTTGTTCGTTCCTTTCTAATTAGTTTTGGCATTGTTCGTTTTCGTTTCTCTTCACTCTCTCATTTATTTCCCTTTTTCTTTTTATTCTATTTTCCCTTTATTGTGTGACTATTTATTGGTTCCAATTATTCTCTTGTATAGAATAGGTTAATTTAGATCTCATTTGGTTTTCTGTTATTTTATTTGTTTTGTTTCCTTTTGTTGCAATTCAATTTTTTTATTATTCAAAAAAAATCTGGAAAAGAGAATCAAAATCAACCAAGATGAAGAATAAAATCAAGCAATCTGAGACTAGAAAGTTAATCTATTTGCAAACAGTTGATTTGAATCTCTTGCACTACTCAAATTTTTAAGATGGACTGCCATACCCCATTGTAAAATTTTATGAACTCTACATGTGCTCTGTTGCAAAGAAAAAAATACAGACATTGCTTGTAAAAATCTTCTGTAGGGACAGCGGCTTACTTTACAATTTTTAATTCCTGCAATTATTCTTGTTTGATTGTTTTGTGACTAAAATTTTCTGAATCAAATTAAGGAACAAATTCCATAATTAAAATCATCACTCTCATCGTGTTCAATTATAAAACGTGATTAGTTATTGCAATATATTTGACTGCAAAAGTGTATTTTATGAAATTAATTCTCTCAAGGGTTTGATCGGAGATATATATTAGTTTATTTTATTGAACTTCTCGCAAAAGAGGTTGCATACTACCTGTAAAACATTGGTCGTATCCCTTAGTATTTATACTATACATGAACGACCATGAGACCCTCTTCCCCCTTCAAATCAAGATTATCAACTAATAAGATATACTTGAGTACGTTATCAATTTTGTAATAAAAGCTACTTGTGTCAACCACCTTAACTCTTGGATTTTATGTATTTAACAACGATGAATGAAAAGAGTTTTAGCCACCATATTTCTCCTAGGGATTTTGAGATTGAAACCATTATTGACACTTCTGAAACCTTGAAAATGTGTCTTGAACACTTCAACTCTGATTTTGATGAGCTCGAATACATTTCTGAACTGAATGAACTACTTGACTCAAAACCCTTGCTATTTGAATTTAACCATTGATTGTTGACAAATATTATCATACAAGAACATCATAAGTCAGACCTCAAACCCCTGCCATAAGACCTTGAGTATGCTTACTTGAACTCAACAGAAATTTTTCCCGTAATCTTAGCCTCTGATCTTACCGAGGACCAAGATGAAAAACCTTTGAAAATTTTATGGGATAATCTGCATCTGAATTGTATAAATCATTGGCATGACATAATTTTCTTTAGAAAAATTTTCATTGCAGAATTCATTAATATGCATGTTGCACCTCATAAATCAAATATGAAATCATCATGCATCGTTTTCGATAGAGGCAAGTGTGGGGGGAATAGGAAACATCACTTGTCACAAAACATTCACCAACATCATAGATTTCATTTTTCATATAATTGGCACACATATATAATGGCTAAACTTCATTTCATTTTACAAATAATTTTGCAACTCATTCACCTTTGGGTGTTGTCTTTCACATTTAGAAAACGTGTTCACAGTGTGAACACTGTTTAGTTCTAGTATGGGGGGAGTCTATATTACATCCTTTTATTTTTCTTAAATTTTCTTTCTTTCTTTTCATATAGGACCATCATGCATTTTGGATCGTAGTAACATGCAATATTTTTTTTCAATTTTTTTTTTGAAACATGACTCATTTTAGATTGATACAATAAAATAAATTAACAATTGTTAGTCGGTTGATAGTATTTTTTTCTCTTAACTAAGATCAAATAAGAAATATATTGGAAAGTTGAATTTTGAAGGATAATAGCGTAACCGGTACATAAAAGGATTCTTAGGTGCTGGCCATGAAGTCTATTCTAAATTGTGGTCTTTGTTTAATGAGTGGAGGACTTAAAATACTTATATTGGCTTCTTGAATCTTTAAAACTAAGTTGTGTTAAGCTGAATTCGCGTAACTTTCTCTCTTATTCTTATATTTTCAATAACAATAATAGTAATCCAACGGTATCCAACATTGCTTGTAAATCTAGCATTGGTGTGCAAACCCGCCAAGCTCTATCCGACATGTTGTTGACAAAGTCAGCGTTGGTATATCTTGGTCTCATTTTATGAGTTAGACACCTAAGGATTACTGACATGTTGTTGACAAAGTCAGCGTCGGTCTGCACAATCCGCCAAGCTCTGTTTCAACTTTCCGTCAGTCCGTAAGGCAGTGCATGAGTGGTATACCTTGGTCTTTAGGTTAGGTGTATGTAATTAATCATAAATTTTAATTTCTATAGAGATAGAGAATAAACGATGATGCCCAAACACTTCTTGACCTTATTGACTTGACTAGTATACACAAGAAAATTAGAATACCACTTTGTGAACTGTGAGAAACAAACTAAGAATTTATTTCATAGGTGCACTATGTTATCGACCGAACCAACTGCCCAAACTAGAGTTCAACTTTGAAAACTTTAATTATACTGAAAATTTGTGACAAGTTGAGGTATCTAAAATAAAATCAACTGATTATAAATTGTTAACTTAATTTGTTGTACCACTTTCCTGAAACAAGTCGTGTTTTCATTTTTGTTTTCAATTGCATAATTCCTCTGCATTCATGTAGTTACATTGGAGCCATAACATACTGCATTTGGATTTTGTGGGTAGTATCCGCCAAAAACCCTCACGAGACACCACTCGTCTTAATATGGACACCTAGTGGTTTAACGACTTGTTGCATACGCTCAATGCAATCATGTTTCCTACGAAAGTGTGACCTATCTAGTTTAGTTTTTTTCCCAATTTTTCATTTTTCTTTCTTTTTACTCGAGGACGAGTAAAAGATAAGTGTGGGGGTATTTGATTAACATAGAAATGTGTTTATTTTATTCTCTTATACTTTATCTTTTGTAAATAAATATATATTACTTTTGCTATTTTTGGTGTATTTTCACAGGTTATCAATAAATGTCTCTTTCATTTCAATTAAAGGCCAATTACAAAGAAAAAGCTACTTCCCCATATCAATGCTATCTCAATTGTAAAAGAAGTTGTAGCTCACTGGTAAAGGCATAGAAATGTGTATAGAGTGGCCTAAGTTCGATCCTTGGCAAGTACTATTTGTATGAAGAAAGGAACACGAATGCTTTACACCCCGCCTCATGTGTTTTGAAGAATAAATAAACTAAGTGATATATTACATATATATATATATATATATTCATATTTATGCATATATATATAATATGGACTTAATAAGGATTTAAGAAATTTAGCATAATTCTCTCAAAGAATTCAAATACAATCAATCACATTTAATTGCCATGCAAAAAGAAAGGGAAGGCTTTGATTACAAATCCCCACTTAAGCATATGTTTATCTTCCCACTAACCGTGCCATACATCAAAAGGAATGCATTTATTATAATTTTTCAAATCAAGCACCATGAAAGGAATATTCTTTTATCTTTGGAAAGAATTTATATCGTTCTTGGCCTAATTATTCTCATAGAAAGGGGACTACATTCCTTTAAATACACCTTGTATCCATTGTAAATAGAAGTTGATTATTCTGTACTTCTTTTCTTCATTAATAAAACTCTTTAATTTTTCTGCATTCTTTTATTTTCATGGCAATTTGTGTTGTCTAGTTAACTAGATTTGCTAGAACACAATTGCGATTGCAACTACTTTTCTCATTAGTGATTGACTGTTTGATTAGATTCAATGGTAATCCTAATTTTTATTTTTGTTTGTTTATTTCCTTTCTGCAATTTTTACTTCAGTACTCTGTTTTATTTTTAATCATTGAATTGATTATAGATTCGATCAGATTCAAGTCTATAGTTAATTCAATTGCAGTTTTACTTGTTTTTATTAATAATTACAATTTTAGTTATCAGTTCAATTAGATTTGTCCTGAACTAAATTGTAATTTCAATTTAATCCCATCTCCAAGCTTTGTCTAACTCGTCCACGAAATATATAAATAATTTTTTTTAACTTACCTCCATGTGTTCGACCTGCATATTACACGATATGTACGATTGCAGTTATTATTACAAAACTCACGCTTTTCAAGTTCTTAGAAAGCGACGATCATCTTCCCTCAACCACTGTACCCCGATAGTGAAAGCTAAATGGTCTATTGGTTTTAGCTCTAGTCTTTTCCCATCCCACTGGCTGCCGATGACGGATATACGACGATCTACTATCCTTATTGGTCATGACCCTTCGCCTCCTTATTGAGGCGACCGCCGAATCACCCTGGTGTCACCGTGTCACAGCATTCTGACTGCATAGTTACTTCTTAAGTCAAGGCCCACCCACCTAGTAGTTACGCGCAGAACCAACATCTGCGAGCATTCCTTTAAATACACCTTGTATCCATTGTAAACAGAAGTTGATTATTCTGTGTACCACCCCACCTCCGCTAGGGTCACTCACAAAGGGAATGCACTAGGTTTGGTGAAGCATTATCGAGGTAAACATGCACAGAAATATTACAAGAAAGAACATATATAAAACAGCGGAAGTAAAACAAATTTCATTATCTTATGAAATATGGTCCAAAGCCTTTTTACATCAGAATACATCAAGACCTGTCTTGCAATAGTAAAGAAGCATAAAACCTTTTCATAAATTATTCCCCAAAATAAAGCGGCGAAGCAGCCATATCCAAGAGAAGACCAAGCTATACATGATGACCTTCAAGCATAAGAGGTCCAAACTAAACAACATCATTTCCTCCCTGAAAACCTGGGGGGGGGGGGGAACGGAAGACAAAGAGGAGAAACAAAACGGGGTCAGTCATAAAGACTGGTAAGTCCTATCTACTTCCAGTATAAAAACAGGTAAAGGTACTATGACATGCATAAACTGAAAGTAAACATAAGGATGACGACAAGACAGATAAGCTAAACCAAGATAACTGGATGAACTACTGTAGCAAGATAAACTAAGGTATCATGATAAACTATGGTGTCAAGATAAATCAAGGTATCACATCGTCAGGTTTCTATCAAGTATACTATCCCAAGGTATCTATCATGTATAACATCCCATGGTATTTATCATGTATATTTGCTCTGCACCCCTCGTACTAGTATCCCAACCCGCGTCATGTGTTAACTATGAATGTCCCTTGCCCAATGTCATGTAATGGTCCATGTCAACCTAATATATAGCATATGTAGGTTTTCCCAACTAGTATGTTTCTTTCCATGTATAAGTTCAGTCCTTTGCCGTAGGCCGTACGGGCTTTCCCATGTAAATCTATACCACTTCAACGTAGTACCATTTTATCCTTGAAGTTGTTTTGGACTGCTACCCTTGATCTGGTTTTGTTTCCTTACCATGAACTATCGTGTGTTCACTTAGGATTTATGCCACCTAGGACCACTAGGGATTATACTACCTAATGAACGTTTCCGTGTCTCGGTTTGGGTTCAAGCCACCTAGGGCCACTAGGGATTATGCCACCCGTCAACCGCGCCCTTTATCCCACGTATGTATCGTGAATCGTTTTCCATGTCTAGACGCACATGTACCTCAATGTGCCATCCGAGTTCCGTGCCAGGGCAAATCAAGAAATACGGAACTCAGTCGGGAGCTTTAGGTCATCTGCCGATGCAGATATCAAAGTCTGTTTTTGTATCCGTGGCTATGGTCTCACGTGACCCCTCCCTCAACTACTGAAAGGCAATCCAAGAAAAATCATGTATGAGAACTACATCCCGGCCCCACTATAGCCCCACTTTCCTATTGGCCAACCTCACCCATAACTCGATAGCAAATATATGGTCTGTTGGGAGTTCTCTGCCTTTCCGTACGTACACGATTGACTAAAGATGGTAGGTAGTCGACGACGCGCTATCCAGGGCAAAAATCAAGTATCGTCGACTCCACGCTAATCCATCCCCGTCTTTAGGTTGCTCGCACAGCAACCAAGGCATACCCTTGGCTCTTCTACCGCAGACCTTAAACTCTGTGAGGCCAAGTTTCATGGACCATCTGCCACCTCACAGAGGGATACCAAGAGTAACCTCACGTCCCCCGAAGCTACCGCTTCGTCACCCAGTTCGCTGGAGCTTTTTATCCAAGCCAGATAAGTTGCTCCTCCTCGTATACTAAGAGATGACCTACCGTACCAGGTTACTCATCTATTTATGGACTAGTCCCATGTCCTTGGCTAAAAATTATTACTTAGTTACTCTTAACTAAGGTTTACCACTTAGCTTCTTTTCCCGTTATCCTTGATTAACTACGATTTTCAACCTAGTCCCCTGAGCTAGGGTTTTGTCTAATGGGTTAAGTGTTGTCATTCAAGTTCATGACTTAACCCGCCTACGAATCATGTCAAGATTGGCTAAGTATTTAAGTTCAAGGCTTAGCCCTACAAGTTGGTTGAGTATACCAAGAAGCTCATGACTTAACCCTATCAAGTCAAATTGGTTAAGTATTTGTTTGTCTTAACCCTATTAGATTATCGTGTTAGATTGATTAAGCATTGATTATCTTAATCCCGTCAGATTATCGAGTCGGATTGGTTAAGTATGGGTTAGCTTAACCCCATCCACTAATCGTATTACAATGGTTAAGTATATTTAAAAGGTCTTGTGACTTAACCCTATCAGGTCCGCATATTAGATTGGTTAAGTATAGGTTACTTAACCTCATCAAATCATCATGTATAATTGGTTAAGTATAAGTTACTTAACACCATTAAATTATCATGTTAAGTTGGTTAAGGATTGGTCACTTAACCTCATTGAATTACCAAGTTTAGATTGGTTAAGTGTTTAACTTAACCCCATCGAATTAACGTGCTTAGATTAGTTAAGTGTAGGTTACTTAACCCCATCTAATTACCAATTCCGATTAGTTAAGTTTAAATTACTTAACCCCATCCCCTCATTGTCTTATATGGTTAAGTGTCATTAAGAAATCAAGTCCGGTTTAACTTAACCTACCCATTCGTGTCATATCGGTTAAGTGTCATTAGTCAAAATTACTTAACCTTTTGATGTGGCATTAATTAGATTAATGCACCCCAACCTCTCACATTAGACTTTGTTGTGGTTACTAGTTATGCCGGGCGGGTCCAGGTAGCTTTACACCACAACCTAGTCTAACATCGGGTTTTAAGTGCTATATGACCAACTACTCACATTGGGTCCAATTGTTTGTAGCCACTAGTTAAGCCGGGCGGGTCCGGGTAGATTTATACTACAAACTCAACCCAACCTCGAGTTGGCCACTTTCATGTTTGGTCTAGTGTCATATTACACTTACAACCCATACGTGTCTAGTTTCAAGTCCCATGTTTACCCCACATGTCTTAGGTGTATCATGAGTGTCATATTTTCATGAAATCCCATGTCAAATTATCATGTCATAATCACGCTCGTCTATCCTACCCCAAATCGTATTTCCAACCAAAGTAAAAGCGAGTCAACATAGTAAGGATACTATGCTACATATTGGCCTCAAAACATGCACGGTGCCAAAAAGGGGTTGGCCACAAACATGCATAGTATCATAAGGGATTCGGCCTCAAAATATGCATAGCAACATAAGGGGTTTTTGGCCACAAACATGCATAGTATCATAAGGGTTTTTTGGCCACAAACATGCATAGTATCATAAGGGAATTTGGCCACAAACATGCATGATAACATAAGGGGTTTGGGTTCATTTACATGCATAAGCCCCAAAGTCAAGTCTTTGCCAATGTTTCACAAGTCAAATGGTTCCCAAAGGTTCATGCTAACATTACATAGATAAAGATTCAAACTTGCAAGATAAACTAGGTTAAACATAACATGAGTGGCATGATTAAGTCGCGAAAACTTAGCCCAAGGTCATAGATCATTGAAAAGGGGCAAAATTAGGTTCACATAGGCTAGCATACTTATGTTTCATCGTTTTTATTCCATGTCACATTAGAACCACCGTTAGAATCTACAAGTAGCTTGAACTTACATAGCGAGGCTTAGGGAAGGATCATGAATCGTCTTGACCAAGAAAGGTGGCTCCTTTGTTGAAGAATCGTCATGATATTTGCATAGCAACGTTGATCTCTCCTAGATTTGGTGTAGAAAGCTTGCACCTTTTGATTTGAATCCGATTTGAATGCATAGTCTCTAGGAATTGGAGATAGAGGCCATGATCACTTGGCATTTGGGTAGCACTTCGTGGCATGAGTGATTTGTGAGGGTTTAGGGTAGGCTTAGGGGTCTTTTTATAGAGATTAGGAGTAGTTTAGGCCCTTAGATTAACCCTAGGATAGATCTGAGCCCTCAAAATCCGTCACAGGCCTCCAAACATGTCTTGAGGAACAAGTCAGGTGCACCCAGGCCAAACTGGCCGACCACCCAAGTCGACAGGGGTGTCGACTGGGAAGTCGACACCACCTGGGGTGTGTCGACTCCCAAGTCGACTCCCCAGTCGACTTGCGGGTGGCGGGAATTTTTCCCGCCTATTCTTCTTGGCTGAATTTGAATTCTGAATTCAAATTTGAACTGTTTTTGAACTTGAAATTTTCTGAAAACTTTGACGGGGCATAACTTGGTCATACGGACTCCGATTTTTGAAAACTCGGACTCTATTTCGCGTATTTTTCCGAGACGAACGCAATGGCACAGCCCGTTTCCCTTGATTCAGATTTTATGATTAAATTCTGCCTTGATTCTTGTCTTAGCATGTTGTAAAAATCCGGGTTGTTACATTCTCCCCAACTTAAAGGATTTCGTCCCCGAAATCTCCAAGTTAGGAAGAACGTATCCTACCATCCATCATCCATCTACTCAAAACATAATACACAGGCAACCATGGTCCTTAAAAGACTCCTAATGCTTTATGAACAAATGCAGAAAGTGTGTGTATATGTTCCTTAGCTAATGCTAATGATCAGTCCTGAATGATCTTTCTAATGCAAAATATGTTTAGTGCCATGAATCCAACATGTATGCAAATAGTCCTAGTCATATAAACACTATATGTGTGCACAAACATTCATTCATATGCAACATCCGCATGACAACACATTCAATTTCATCCATAAACAAGTATAAATACTCGTGCATATGCAACATGAAACGTGACCGCGTCAATCTAGTATCTAATGTGTATTCGCGCATCCACGAGCAACCACTTGCAACCATGTGCAACCATATCAATCATAACATGTTTCAAATACATGTTTACATCCATAGAGTTCTATCTAAGGTTCCCAAGATAAGATCGAGGAGATAAACAAGACAAACTCCTTACGGGGTTTGTAACTGAAACAAGACCGAGAGGATATCCACCAAGCGAAAGCATGCAAGCAAGCTCTACAGGAGAACCAGGGATCAACGATATACTCTTAAAAAGAGACATGATGCGTGCGTCTAAGCCGCATTTCCTTGAGCTTAATTCCATTGTGCCTTGATCGCCTTTGACTTCATGATTTCGTAGCTCCTTGATTCCTATTTCCAAGGTATGAGTTGGAACTCATTTCACTATCGCCTCTCGTTCCACTTTCACTTATTCTTTCCCTAGTATACTTGGCTCAACCATATCTGCATACTCATGCAAGCTCTCCAAAATTCACTAGTGAATTCTGGATCTCGTTTACGGATGCCAATCCATGTTACCACGTGCACTTACTAGGGTGATTCCTATAACCCATGCTCAAGCGGAATGAACCATCCGCCTTATTGGCGAACGTTACTCGATCGGATCAGAGATTTCTGATAAATGTATCAAGAGATTATAGGTAACTAACCATGACAGAACCCAAAAGGTTACACGAGACTTCGAGGGTATTACCAAGGCAAGTTAAGAGTTTAACTATCCTCCTTTCAAAACCGAGAATGGCATCCATTACTGGATCACCACTTCATCCCTAGAATCCATCCATAGCTCAACAATAGAAGCATTGCTTCTAATCTCAACACTTGGCATAGACGTTCTCAAATCCAAACGAGTCATAAATAAATGGACCGACTCTCCAACCAGATTTTGGGAATAAAGTGGGATCTTCTACCATGCTAGTACCAAGGTGCAGAGACTTAACTATCGAGGCAGACATAAATGATGCGATGATCAAAACAAAGTCTAGACGGGATGATAGAAAAGAAAGGCTAAGCCTTTAACAGAAACGGTACCATTCCTCTCAGGTACGCTAGAAATGAGAGCATACAATTGCCCTCTCGCTAATCTTGTCCTTATCTTCCTTTGTGGATCAAGCCATACCAACGAGTTGCTTATTCTTAAGCTCGTGTCCTTTATCCTTGCTCTTATTATCCCTTCTTATAACTTCGGTAACAGGTTTCTCGAGAACTTCCTCCATCGCACGGGAAAACACTTATGTAGCTAGACAAGGATTAGTCGCAGTTAAAACTACTGTGACTACAGATGGAGGAAAGAAAGGAAAAGAGGTTCAATCAAAGAAACCAAGGATAGTGCTAATGGCTTTTGGGGAATAGCCTTTAAAAACTTTTCTTGAAAAATGCTTCTTTGTAAACGGTTTCTCAAATAGTTTTCAGAAGGTTTTAAAAACTTTTGCCCAGTCTGGTAACCTTCTTCTCTGATACCTAATGTAACACCCCACCTCCGCTAGGGTCACTCACAAAGGGAATGCACTAGGTTTGGTGAAGCATTATCGAGGTAAACATGCACAGAAATATTACAAGACAGAACATATATAAAACAGCGGAAGTAAAACAAATTTCATTATCTTATGAAATAAGGTCCAAAGCCTTTTTACATCAGAATACATCAAGACCTGTCTTGCGATAGTAAAGAAGCATAAAACCTTTTCATAAATTATTCCCCAAAATAAAGCGGTGAAGCAGCCATAGCCAAGAGAAGACCAAGCTATACATGATGACCTTCAAGCATAACAGGTCCGAACTAAACAACATCATTTCCTCCCTGAAAACCTGGGGGGGGGGGGGGGGGGAGGGGGAAAACGGAAGACAAAGAGGCGAAACAAAACGGGGTCAGTCATAAAGACTGGTAAGTCCTATCTACTTCCAGTATAAAAACAGGTAAAGGTAACATGACATGCATAAACTGAAAGTAAACATAAGGACGACGACAAGACAGATAAGCTAAACCAAGATAACTGGATGAACTACTGTAGCAAGATAAACTAAGGTATCATGATAAACTACGGTGTCAAGATAAATCAAGGTATCACATCGTCATGTTTCTATCAAGTATACTATCCCAAGGTATCTATCATGTATAACATCCCACAGTATTTATCATGTATATTTGCTCTGCACCCCTCGTACTAGTATCCCAACCCGCGTCATGTGTTAACTATGAATGTCCCTTGCCCAATGTCATGTAATGGTCCATGTCAACCTAATATATAGCATATGTAAGTTTTCCCAACTCGTATGTTTCTTTCCATGTATAAGTTCAGTCCTTTGCCGTAGGCCGTACGGGCTTTCCCATGTAAATCTATACCACCTCAACGTAGTACCATTTTATTCTTGAAGTTGTTTTGGACTGCTACCCTTGATCTGGTTATGTTTCCTTATCATGAACTATCGCGTGTTCACTTAGGATTTATGCCACCTAAGACCATTAGGGATTATACTACCTAATGAACGTTTCCGTGTCTCGGTTTGGGTTCAAGCCACCTAGGGCCACTAGGGATTATGCCACCCGTCAACCGCGCCCTTTATCCCACGTATGTGTCGTGAATCGTTTTCCATGTCTAGACACACATGTACCTCAATGTGCCATCCGAGTTCCGTGCCAGGGCAAATCAAGAAATACGGAACTCAGTCGGGAGCTTTAGGTCATCTGCCGATGCAGATATCAAGGTCTGTTTTTGTATCCATGGCTATGGTCCCACGTGACCCCTCCCTCAACTACTGAAAGGCAATCCAAGAAAAATCATGTATGAGAACTACATCCCGGCCCCATTATAGCCCCACTTTCCTATTGGCCAACCTCACCCATAACTCGATATCAAGTATATGGTCTGTTGGGAGTTCTCTGCCTTTCCGTACGTACACGATTGACTAAAGATGGTAGGTAGTCGACGACGCGCTATCCAGGGCAAAAATCAAGTATCGTCGACTCCACGCTAATCCATCCCCGTCTTTAGGTTGCTCGCACAGCAACCAAGGCATACCCTTGGCTCTTCTACCGCAGACCTTAACCTCTGTGAGGCCAGGTTTCATGGACCATATGCCACCTCACAGAGGGATACCAAGAGTACCCTCACGTCCCCCGAAGCTACCGCTTCGTCACTCAGTTCGCTGGAGCTTTTTATCCAAGCCAGATAAGTTGCTCCTCCTCGTATACTAAGCGATGACCTACCGTACCAGGTTACTCATCTATTTATGGACTAGTCCCATGTCCTTGGCTAAGAATTATTACTTAGTTATTCTTAACTAAGGTTTACCACTTAGCTTCTTTTCCCGTTATCCTTGATTAACTACGATTTTCAACCTAGTCCCCTGAGCTAGGGTTTTGTCTAATGGGTTAAGTGTTGTCATTCAAGTTCATGACTTAACCCGCCTACGAATCATGTCCAGATTGGATAAGTATTTAAGTTCAAGGCTTAGCCCTACAAGTTGGTTGAGTATACCAAGAAGCTCATGACTTAACCCTATCAAGTCAAATTGGTTAAGTATTTGTTTGTCTTAACCCTATCAGATTATCGTGTTAGATTGATTAAGTATAGATTATCTTAATCCTGTCAGATTATTGTAACAACCCGTATTTTCAATAATCTGTTATAACATAAATCGAGGCAGAATTTAATTCAAAAATCTGAATCAAGGGAAACGGGCTATGCCATTGCGTTCGTCTCGGAAAAATACGCGAAATAGAGTCTGAGTTTTCGAAAATCGGAGTCCGTATGACCCAGTTAAGGCCCATTGAAGTTTTCAGAAATTTCTATGTTAAAAACAGATTTAAATTTCAAATTAAAAACAAGGATTAGGGCTAATTGGTGTCAGGCGGGAAAATTCCCGCCAGGGCTCCCATGTCGACAGGGGTCTTAGGGTGTCGACTGCCCTGTCGACAGCCCTGTCGACACGGGGTGGCCAGGCAGTTTTGCCTGGCGCACCATTTTGATTTGGGCTTGGTCTTGTGGCTTGGTTCTAGAGAATTCCTAAATCTGACGGACCTCAACTAACCTAGGGTTAATCCTAGGGCTAAAAACACTCTAATCTTCTATAAATAAGCCCCTAATCCTACCCTAAAGCCTCATTATTCACTCTAGCAACCAAACTATGTCAAATTGAAATCTCAAATGGCCTCCACCTAAGAACCCTAGCCTCCACCCTCTTCAAAAATCATTTCTATTAAGATTTTGATGTTCATACAAGCTTTTCTAAGTTGTATGAATGATCATTAGCTTGCATACATCATCAAGTTGCAAGCTTTATTTGCTAAGCTAGAGTTTTGGGGTTTTTTGTTAATTGGAGCTTGTTTTGGGGTTTTATTTGCTTGCATAAAAGGGCTTCTCAATCTTCATTAGTAGATTTGTGTCTTCATAATATTAGTAAGCCCTCTTACCTTCATTTTAGAAACTCTAAAGTTAATATGTGATGAAAGTTGGGATTTATGCATGTTTAATGAGTTATGCATGCTTATGCGAGTTCACTATGCTATGTTATGCATGTTTAATAAGTTATGCATGCTTATGCAACGTCACTATGCTATGTTATGCATGTTTAATAAGTTATGCATGCTTATGCGAGTTCACTATGCTATGTTATGCATGTTTAATAAGTTATGCATGCTTATGCGACGTCACTATGCTATGTTATGCATGTTTAATAAGTTATGCATGCTTATGCGACTTCACTATGCTATGTTATGCATGTTTAATGAGTTATGCATGCTTATGCGAGTTCACTATGCCATGTTACACATGTTTGATAAGTTATGCATGTTCACTATGCCATGATTTGCAAGTTTAACAAGTTATGCATGTTTATGCAAGTTCACTATGCCATGATTTGCAAGTTTAACAAGTTATGCATGTTTATGCAAGTTCACTATGCCATGATTTGCAAGTTTAACAAGTTATGCAAGTTCACTATGCTAAGTTATGCAAGTCCAACATGTTATGCATGCTTATTATGATATGTAAGATTCATCATGTATGTTGTGCCAAGTTCCCTCTTTCTATCCTTTATGCGTTATGACGAATATGTAAGCGATAGAATGACGTTGGGGGTTTTTTTGGGTAAAACTTAAAATACATGAAAATATAAGATTGGGAATTTACCTATTAAGTTAGGTCTACCCCTTGGGAATTTACCTATTAAGTTAGGTCTACCCAAGTTAAACTTGTAATTATGGTTTGAAATAAAGTGGACATGACACTTAGAAAACATGTGTGGCCAACTCGAGGTTGGGTTGAGTTTGTAGCGTAAACCTACCCGGAACCAACCGGCTTAACTAGTTGCTACAAACAATAGGACCCAATGTGAGAAGTTGGTCATGTGTACCTAGGACCCGAGGTTAGACCAAGTTGTGGTGTAAAGCTACCCGGACCCGCCCGGCTTAACTAGTAACCGCAACAAAGTCTAATGTGAGAGGTTAAGGTACAATTAAATTAATGCCTCATAATTAGGGTTAAGTCATGGCCCACTAATACTTAACCAATTTTGGGGATACGAGGGATTAAATGGGGTTAAGTGGTGAACTGTTGGTTACACTTAACTAATTTAATCCATGATTAGTGAGGGGTTAAACCACACTTAACCCTCTTAGAAAACCCTAGCAACGTGGTGTGTTCCAGCAGTAATCCCAGTTTGGTATCATTCACAACCCTAGAGGCTAGGCTAGGGCGGGGCACGATTACTGGACTGATGTAAGCGACCAAAGCGACGGCTGAGTGGTACAGCGGTGCGGGTCCAGGCGGGCTACGGACGTGCACGTAGTTCGGTGTTGGACAAACTCGAGGCACGGGTACCAGTAGGTTTAGACTGTGCATTATTGCTTAGGTGTCTGGGGTTGACACCCGAGGGCTTGATACACCCGAAGGTGGACCCAGCACAGTCTGACTACAACCATATGTGGGCCGTATGGACACCAACACTTGACGTGTTAGGTTTATAGGGAGCCGATCGACTAGACCGTTGGGCTGGACCTTGTATCAAGGTCACCTCTTGCTATTGGGCCAAAGTTTTGGGCTGAGGGATAAATACCTGTTATGTTAGTTTGCTAGTACGCTGTGGTGCAAAGATTAATCTTCTTTATGTGATGACACCTTTATCTATTGCCAGTATATTCATCTCAGTTTCCATCATGATGTTAGCTTTATTAGTTTATAGACTGATCGTAGTAGGGCTTACCAGTCTTTTTGACTGACCTGTTTTCTTTCGCTTCTTTTCTTCCGTTCCCCCCCCCCAAGGTTCTCAGGGAGGGAACAGTGGTGCTTAGCTTGGATCGCTTGCTTGTTCGCTGGATAGCTCATGTATGTCTGGATATTGAGCTCGCTATGACTTATCACTTTTATTTTTGGGGATAGCACTATGTATTTCAGTATTTCTGTTTATGTTGTACTAGACATATTTATTTTGGCAGATGACTTTATGATGTACTAGACTTGTTTTGAGATGGTATGAGATATTCCGCTGTTTTATTCTCACTTACTCTGTTTTACATATATATATTTATGTTCCTGTTCTGCCTTGATATATCATTATGCATGCTTACCCAGTTCTAACGCCCCCCAGAAGCTAGTGCCCCCAAAAGAGTGACCCTAGCGGAGGTGGGGTGTTACAAATTTGGTATCAGAGCATATGGTTTACAAGAAAGAACAAAAAGTTTCTAAAAGACTTTTTGAAAAACTATTTTCAAAACAAGTTAAAGTATTTTCCAAAGAAAAGTCTAGTATTTTAAAAAGGCTATTCCCCAAAAAGCCATTAGCGTTATCCTTCGTTCCCTTGACCTAATCTTATCTTATCCTTCGTTTCAGTATGGCTGAGGATCTTGCCATCCCCGATGGAGTAAATGTGCCACTCTGGTATAGGAGGCTTCTAGAAGCTAGGGCGGCAGCCGGCCCCGCAAACCCTACTCCCACTCCTCCTCCTGTAGTTGAGAATCCTCTCCCTAATATCCCTCCTCCGGTGGTTCCTGCTCCCCCTCCTCCAGCAGTTAATATTCCTCCTCCCGTTGTTGAGGCTCCTCTTCCTCCTCCTCCCCCTCAGCATCCTCAGGTTGAGTTCACGAAGGTTTGTAAAGACTTCAAGGCGATGGGAGGCAAGAATTTCCTAGGCACGGAATCTTTTGTTGAAGCTAGGAATTGGCTGAAAGACACTGAGGACTTGTTTGCTATCTTTGGGATTGATGACGAGAGGAAGATCTTACTGACAGTGTGGCTTTTGAAGGATGAAGCGGCCTATTGGTGGGAGGTCACCAATGGGACGAGGCCCGTTGAGACTTGGGCCGATTTGAGGGCTAGATTTGTGACCAAGTTTTTATCTTCTGCTGAGGCGAATTTACAGATGGAGAAGTTCATTGCATTAAAGCAAGGTGATATGTCTATTAAGGAGTATGTGAACAAGTTTAATCAGCTGGCCCGTTTTGGTTTGGACATGGTGAACACTCCGGAGAAGAAGGCTCTTCGATTTGCTAGAGGGTTGAATGAGCCGCTGCAGGGCTTGGCAATGTCACATATTCCGCATGGGGCTACTTTTGAGAGTTTGGTTAATATGGCTCTGCTTCAGGGAGATGGAAAGAAAGAGGTCAAGTCGAGTGATACTCAAGCAAAGAAGACTGATTCTCAAGGCAAAGGCAATCAAGGTGGTCAAAGCAGCCAGGGGAATCAGGGCAAGAACAAGAAGGGGAACAACAACAACAAAGGCAAGAGAAGTGCAATTACTGTGGTGTGCCTGGACACTTTGCTAAGGATTGTAGGAAGAAGAAAAGGAAGCTTAGTGGTGGATGTTTTTCCTGTGGTGAGACTGGACACTTCAGCAAGGAGTGCCCGAAGAAGAAAGGACAGGCTGGACCTTCAGGAGGGCTAGTTCATGCTCTCAATACCGCTCCAGTTCCTGACCGAGGTAGTGTTTCTGTTGAGAACCTTGTTTATATTTCTGATCTTCCAGTTCGTACTTTGTTTGATTCTGGTGCATCACATAGCTTTATTTCATCTGATCTTGTTGATAGCTTGCACCTTAGTACTAGCTTAGTGGATGATCCCGTTTGTGTTTCGAATCCCATTGGGGGTTCTGCTCATCTATCTATGATATGTGAGGATCTGAGGATCTCTATACTCAGTGTAGAGTTCTTGTGTAGTGCATATGTT
Source organism: Allium sativum (assembly GCA_030737875.1). Lineage (NCBI taxonomy): Eukaryota > Viridiplantae > Streptophyta > Magnoliopsida > Asparagales > Amaryllidaceae > Allium > Allium sativum. Next base: position 413,118,712 of record CM060910.1, on the reverse strand, counting down.
CTTGGTTTCAAGGGATACGGATTGATACTGGGCATGGATTGGCTGTCCCGATATGGAGCCATTCTTGATTGTGAGCATAGGGTTGTGAGGCTTGTGACTCGCCTTGGCAACACCTTAGAGATTTCATGCAATCCGAAGAATCCCGTCATGTTGTGCTATCTCGAATCTCTCGACTCGTCAGAGGAAGCCCTTCAGTCTGTAAGGGTGGTCCGAGATTATCCAGATGTTTTTGAAGAAGTTAAGGGGTTGCCCCCTAAACGAGAGATTGATTTTCGCATCTATCTGGTGGATAATGCTAAGCCTGTTTCTTTGCCCGTTCGGCATATGGCTCCGCGTGAGAGACGTGAGCTGAGCAAGCAAGTGAAAGAATTGCTTGAGAAGAACTTCATCAGAAGAAGTATATCCGAATGGGGAGCGCCTGTGGTGTTTGCTACTAAGGCAGATGGTTCTCTTCGACTCTGTGTGGATTATCGAGAATTGAATAAGCTGACTAAGAAGAACAGACACCCGTTACCGAGGATCGATGATCTCCTTGACCAGCTTGTTGGTGCTTCTGTTTTCTCTCAGCTTGATCTTGCTACCGGATTTCATCAGCTCAGAGTGGCTGAAGACAGTATAGACAAGACTGCATTCAGAACTCCAGACGGATTCTTTGAATGGCTTGTTATGCCGTTCGGTTTGACGAATGCACCCGCGTATTTTGTGGACTTGATGAGTAGGGTGTTTCGGGAGTTCTTGAACAAGTTTGTCGTGGTCTTTGTGGATGATATTCTGGTTTTCTCCAAGGATGAAGAAGAGCACGCGAGGCATCTTGTAGAGGTGATGGATACGCTTAGGGCGCATCAGTTAAAGGCCAAGTTCTCCAAGTGCCACTTTTGGAGAAGGGAAGTCAGATTCCTTGGGCATATCGTATCCAAGCAAGGCTTAGCGGTGGATCCCGCTAAGGTGGTTGCAGTTCAGGATTGGAAGACTCCAAGGAATGCAACCGAGGTGAGAAGTTTTCTAGGTCTTGCGGGTTTTTACCGGAAGTTCATCAAGGACTTCGCGAAGATATCCGCTCCTCTTACTAAGTTGACGAAGAAGAACTTAGTTTTTGCTTGGGATATGGATTGTGAGCTTGCTTTTCAGAGACTCAAGAGAGCCCTTACCTCTGCACCCGTTCTAGCTTTACCCGATGGTGGTAAGATATTTACCGTGTACACTGATGCTTGTGGCACGGGATTGGGCGCCGTTCTGATGCAAGAGGGCAGAGTTATATGTTTTGGTGGGAGGCAACTTAAGGTGCATGAGAAGAATTATCCCACTCATGATCTAGAGCTGGCAGCGATTGTATATGCACTCAAGGCTTGGCGTCATTATCTTCTGGGAGAGAGATTCGAGCTGTATACTGATCATAAGTCTTTGAAGTATCTCTTTTCGCAGAAGGATCTGAACTTGAGGCAGCAGAGATGGATGGAATTCTTGGCGTCCTATGATTTTGATATAACCTATACCCCTGGCAAGGGGAATGTTGTAGCGGATGCGTTGAGTAGAAAAAGGTTGACACTAAGTCCTCTATTTGTTGAGATGAAGAATTTAGAGTTCTTGGCAACCTTCGATTTCTCTTTGGCGATGGAGTCGGTGACCGGTTCTTTAGCATCTCTTGAGCTCAGGCCTACCCTTCTGGATCAAGCTGGGGCTTCGCAGAAGGAAGACCCTCAGATAATTGAGGTTATGGAGAAGTTGATTCGAGGGGAGACATCTAGTCACCTTGCTCGATATTCTATAGATGATAAGGGTTGGCTGAGGAGAGACGGAAGGCTTTGTGTTCCGATGGTGGGAGACTTGGTGAGGAAAGTTCTTAAGGAAGCACATCGCTCCAAGATGACTATACATCCGGGTGGAGATAAGATGTATAAAGATATGAAGCGCATTTTCTTCTGGCCTGGAATGAAGAAGGATGTAGCCGAGTTTGTCTCGAGATGTGTTATTTGTCAGAAAGTAAAAGCTGAGTCGAAGAAGCCCGGTGGGCTATTGCATCCTCTAGAGGTCCCGCTATGGAAGTGGGAGAGTATTTCTATGGACTTTATTGATGGGCTTCCAAGGTCAAGGAAGGGGAATACAAGCATTTGGGTCATTGTAGATAGGCTTACGAAGAGTGCTCATTTCATTCCGGTGAAGAGCAAAAGGACCGCATCTGGACTAGCATCAGTATATCTTCGTGAGATAGTACGACTACATGGAGTCCCTTCCAGCATAGTCAGTGACCGAGACCCCATCTTTACTAGTCAATTCTGGAACAGTTTGCAGGAAGCTATGGGCACGAGGTTGAACCTGAGTACGGCCTATCACCCACAAACGGACGGTCAGACAGAAAGGGTGAATAGGGTACTTGAGGACTTGCTGAGGCTTTGCATTCTGGATTTTGGTGGTGCTTGGGAAGACCATCTTCCTCTTGTTGAGTTTGCATATAATAACAGTTATCAAGCAAGCATAGGGATGGCACCATTTGAAGCTTTATATGGGAGGCCGTGCAAGTCACCTACATGTTGGTGGGAGACTACAGATAAGCTTATACTCGGACCTGACATGATTAGAGATACATCCGAGAAGGTCGAGTTGATTAGAAGACGGATGAAGGCAGCCCAAGACCGACAGAAATCCTATGCAGATAAGCGAAGATCCGATTTGGAGTTTGAGGTTGGGGACATGGTTTTCGTGAAGGTTTCTCCTTTGCGGAACGTGGTCCGATTTGGAGCTGTTGGGAAGTTAGCACCAAGATTTGTTGGACCCTTCCCCATCATAGAGAGAATTGGGAAGATGGCTTATAAAGTGCAATTACCCGAGAAGCTGTCCGGAGTGCATAATGTCTTTCATGTCTCGCATCTCCGAAAGTGCCTACATGAGTCAGCTGAAGTGGTTGAACCTAGCATTCTTGAAGACGTGGAAGTAGAGAAAGAAGCAACTTTGAGGAGAGCTCCGATTCGTATCTTGGGGACGGAGACCAAGAAGTTAAGGAATCGAGAGGTTAGGCTGGTAAAGGTCCAATGGGGTGAAGACGAAGAAGACGCAACTTGGGAAACCGAGGAGAAGATGCGTGGGCTTTATCCATTCCTTTTTGAGGGTACACTCTCAATCTATTTCCTTTGTTTAGCATATCTTTCTCTTTGCTATCCATGTTTATCTAGTTATCGTGCTAATCTTGTCATGAGAACCTTAGGTAGAAACCCTTTGGATGAAACATGTGCTTGAGACATGTTATGTTTGATGGTTGCAAATGGCTGCAAGTGTTTGCAAGTGGTTACTCGTGGATGCATGATACACATTAGGCACTAGATCGGCTCACACACTCCTCATATTGCATGTGCATGAGTGTTTATGCTTATTCATGGATGAAATTTGTATGCCATCACATGGATGTTGCATATGGATGTATGATTGAGCACGCATGTAGATATTATACATTAGGTTAGGGATTTGCATACATATGGATACATTTCACTAACATATTCTGCATCGATCTTTGCATTAGATAGGTACATATACACACACTTCTGCATATGTTCATACAGCATTTAGAATCTTTTAAGGACAATGATTGCTCGTGGATGATGCCTTGAGTAGATGGATGATTGGATGGTAGGATACGTTCCTCCTAGCTTGAAGATTTCGGGGACGAAATCCTTTAAGGAGGGGAGAATGTAACAACCCGTATTTTCAATAACCTGTTATAACATAAATCGAGGCAGAATTTAATTCAAAAATCTGAATCAAGGGAAACGGGCTATGCCATTGCGTTCGTCTCGGAAAAATACGCGAAATAGAGTCCTAGTTTTCGAAAATCGGAGTCCGTATGACCCAGTTAAGGCCCATTGAAGTTTTCAGAAATTTCTATGTTAAAAACAGATTTAAATTTCAAATTAAAAACAAGGATTAGGGCTAATTGGTGTCAGGCGGGAAAATTCCCGCCAGGGCCCCCATGTCGACAGGCATGTCGACAGGGGTCTTAGGGTGTCGACTGCCCTGTCGACAGCCCTGTCGACACGGGGTGGCCAGGCAGTTTTGCCTGGCGCACCATTTTGATTTGGGCTTGGTCTTGTGGCTTGGTTCTAGAGAATTCCTAAATCTGACGGGCCTCAACTAACCTAGGGTTAATCCTAGGGCTAAAAACACTCTAATCTTCTATAAATAAGCCCCTAATCCTACCCTAAAGCCTCATTATTCACTCTAGCAACCAAACTATGTCAAATTGAAATCTCAAATGGCCTCCACCTAAGAACCCTAGCCTCCACCCTCTTCAAAAATCATTTCTATTAAGATTTTGATGTTCATACAAGCTTTTCTAAGTTGTATGAATGATCATTAGCTTGCATACATCATCAAGTTGCAAGCTTTATTTGCTAAGCTAGAGTTTTTGGGATTTTTTGTTAATTGGAGCTTGTTTTGGGGTTTTATTTGCTTGCATAAAAGGGCTTCTCAATCTTCATTAGTAGATTTGTGTCTTCATAATATTAGTAAGCCCTCTTACCTTCATTTTAGAAACTCTAAAGTTAATATGTGATGAAAGTTAGGATTTATGCATGTTTAATGAGTTATGCATGCTTATGCGAGTTCACTATGCTATGTTATGCATGTTTAATAAGTTATGCATGCTTATGCAACGTCACTATGCTATGTTATGCATGTTTAATAAGTTATGCATGCTTATGCGAGTTCACTATGCTATGTTATGCATGTTTAATAATGTAACAACCCGGAAAATCTGGGCCAGTTTAAAATTTTTATTTTGGCCATTTTAGCGAATTTTGAATATTTAAAATAGATTATTTTAAATAATATCGACGAGAAATTTATTTTGAATATAATAGAACGTTTATATTGTATACGTCGTCGTTAGAATATAAATAATTATATATAATTATAAATAGAATTGAAAATGGCGCGGTAGTTCGATAATTCGATTTCAAACTTCAATTGAATGTACCGGGTGCAAAACAATCCGGATTTTAGTGAAACCAAAAATAATGGAATCTAATAGTGAATATCTTTCCAATGAATCCGACCAATCGAAATTTCGTAGCGAGAATCAAAAGATATGTCCAGTTGAAAATTCTGAATAGTCGCTATGGAATTCAGACCCTTAAAAATGGACATTTTGCAAATGACCTCGGATCTCGACGAAACCAGTTTTGTTGGGTCCGTGATGTCGGGTTATTGCTAGGTTTCAAATTTCATAATTTTTCGAATCAATATGTGAGCGTGGCAAAGGAAAACGCGTTTGACCAGTTTCCGTTGATTTTAATCGACTGGAAATTGGCCATTTTTCCAACGGCCTCAGAATTCGACGAAACTAGTTTTGTTAGGACCGTATCGTTAATACGAAGCTAGAAAATATTTTTCTGGAATTTTTCTAGTTAAAATGTGACCCCGGTAGTTTGAAATGTACGTTTAAAATTCAATATAGTGATTTAAATGTAAATTTAACGAAAACTGATCGTAACAGTCGTATTGGCCAGCGGAACATATCCCAGAGTGTTTGGAGGGGGGGTATTTAGCTAGGGGCTACAGTCTTTGGGTCTTGTTTGGAGTTTGTTTGGAGTTGAGGGCAATAAATAAGTAAAATTGATAAAAATAGAATTTAAATAATAATATAATTAAATATAAAGACCCTTCCTTTTTTTTTCTTTCCCAGAACCCTAACCCCCTTTAAGGAAAAATCGCGCCTCCTTTTCATCTGAAAACCCAAATCCCGATCCTCCGTCCGATGCCCCCTCTATCAGCCGACGCCTCCCTCCCCCGAACTCCTCCACCGACGATCAGTCATCTCCCCGGCCCTCCCTCCTTTCGATTTCCCCTCTGGAAACGGCCGTCCGTTCTCACCAGTTTTCACGCCTCTCGAGGCAACCGAGTTTGACTGGGTCAGGGGAGGAGGTGCGCACCATGTAGGCGCTCGATGTGGGTGGTCCTGATGGGAGTCCGGCGGCGTTGGTGGCGGTGTACTGCCGGTTTCTCAAGTCGAACGAAATGGGTTCCTGAATACTAAAGACAACAGAGAAGAAAGGTTAAGCAATCTAATTAGTGTAATTATCTTAAGTGTGGAATTCAAAGTCTAATGAATATCATTATCTTTAATAGAAAATTATACATGGTTTTTATTTTGTAAAATAAAATAGATAAGATTTTTAAAAATAGAATAGAAAAACATACTTTGTTTTAGAAAATAGAAAAACATACTTTGTTTTTGAAAATAGAAAAAAACATACTTTGTTTAGAAAATAGAAATAAACATAAGTGTTTGAAATAAAAATAGTTTGGTTTTTGAAATAAAATTAGCATTGGATTTTGAAATAAAATTAGCAATGTTTTGAAATAGAAGATAGGAATTTACTTTATTTAAAAATAGAAAGAACAGTATAGAAAAATGATTTTTGAAATATAAATAGAACAGATTTTTAAAATGAAATGAGCTTTGTTTTTAAAAGGAATTTTGCATTTGTTTTAGAATTAAAAATATGATTTTTATATGTTGAACTTCGAATTAAAAATATGATTTTTATATGTTGAACTTCGAATTAAAAATATGATTTTTATATGTTGAACTTCGAATTAAAAATATGATTTTTATATGTTGAACTTCTAATTATAAATATGATTTTTATATATTGAATAGCGAACTAAAAATATGATTTTTATATGTTGAACTTCGAACTAAAAATATGATTTTTATATATTGAATAGCGAACTAAAAATATGATTTTTATATGTTGAACTTCGAACTAAAAATATGATTTTTATATATTGAATAGCGAACTAAAAATTCGATTTTTATATATTGAATAGCGAACTAAAAATTCGATTTCTATATATTGAACTTAGAAGTAAAAATTCGATTTTTACATATGTAGAGAATACGGGCGAAGAAAGTGATATCGACGAGAACAGTGAAGATTTCCTGCATAAGAAGTGCCGTGGAGCTAGGATAGCTATCGGTGAGAATTTCTCACCTTTCAATTTCTTTTCTAAGTTATATATATATACTAGGATGCAGACGGTGCTTAGTAGCACCCGACACAATCGTCCACAGACCATGGACTTGTTTGTTTGGTTGCATAGATTAGTTGAATTATTTGTTTGAATTGAATTGTTGGGTGAGATGAAATTGATTTGATTGATGTGTGAATGGCGTGGGCCTTCACTAGACCGGGGATAAGGCTAGGCCTTGTCCCGTTTCTAGTATCGTGCCGTTATGCCGCCGAAATTTTCTAAAATATGTTAGAAAAATAAAAATATCATTTTATTGAATAAATGAACCGAATAGAAATTCATATGTTGGAATAAAATGTTTTATCGTTAAAAATATAATTTTTAACGTGAATGTGAATAAATAAATATTCATTTACAAACCAGACGGTTTGTTTATGTACACCTATTTGAAGGACATTGATTGGGACGATAAATTTTACACATCGCCCAACTGCACAAATAAAATCTGTGTTTGGTTGTTTGAAAACCCCACATGGGTGTTGGGATGAAATTTGAAGTTCACTCATCCTGATTGATTAAATATGTCGATCGATTGATTGACAGGCTGTTATAAGCGTTAGATATTTATATTTGATGCTTATACAGTGTAGTGCACTTTGGTTGATGGTTGATTATTTTTCAATGCTATTATATACATGTGATGTATGAAAATCCATATAATTAACGTTATATGGTAATTGATTGGGCCTCATTCCAACTTGAAAAATAAAGAATAATATAAAATAAAGGTTCATGTGTTGACCGTACTCATCCATTGAGATTGGTCATGTGTTGAACGAAATATTTTGAAATAGAAATATTCGAAATGGAATATTTGAAAATAGAAATATATGAAGCCGTGTTGATTAGATTGACGCCATTTTGACGTGAACGATATTTATATCGATTTTATTCATTTTGAAATGAATTGAATTGAAAACGAATTCAAATTGAATTGAAAACGATTTCGAAATGAATTGAATTGAAAACGATTTCGAAATGAATTGAATTGAAAACGATTTCGAAATGAATTGAATTGAAAACGATTTCGAAATTAATTGGATTGAAAACGAATTCGAATTGAATTGAAAACGATTTCGAAATGAATTGAATTGAAAACGATTTCGAAATGAATAGAATTGAAAACGATTTCGAAATGAATTGAATTGAAAACGATTTCGAAATGAATTGAATTGAAAACGATTTCGAAATGAATTGAATGGAAAACGATTTCGAAATGAATTGAATATAAAACGATTTCGAAATGAATTGAATATAAAACGAATTCAAATGGAATTGAAAGCGAATTGAAATGAATTCAAATTGAATTGAAATTCTAATTTAATAGAAATGAATTTTAAAACGAATTTATAAAGAAGAATTAAATTTTTCTTTGAATTGAAATGGAAGTTGAAATAGATTTTGAAACGAATTTTAAAACTATTTTTATAATTCGTTTTAAATAGAAATCGATGAAATATATATTATATATATTATATATATAATATAATGGCCTGAATAGAACGCGCCGCGCCGCGGCAGTTCGTGAATTTCGACCATTTATTTCAAACGGATATTACGGGAGATCCGACCGTCGGATTCTCCTAAAACCGGAACCGTTGGGTTCGTATCGAGAAGAGCTTCCTAACGAATGTTAGAAATTTGAAATCTAACGGTTGGATTTGGAGTTACGTCCAAATCAAATTTGAAAAAGGTCGCTGTAAGTGCAGTTCGATGGCCATTGATGGAAATCGACTGTACGGGCCTTGATAAAATTATTAAAAATAGTAATAATTTGTGTAAAATCATAAGAAATGATTTGTGAAGATTTGGGATGAAAAACTCCATCTTTGAAAAGATAAAAATAGATTTTTATCGAAATGAACTAGTTTTGAACTAGAAATATAATTCTATTTATTTTTAAATAAATAAATTGAATTTGAAAAGGGTTTTAAAAATAACCAGAATTTCCAATGATTGCATTGGAGTGGATTTGAATCGAAATTGTCTTCGGAATATTTCGATGTTGGAATTCGTGATTATACAGATGTTGTTATGGAAATTTGAAAGATATATTTATATCGTTATTTCCAATACGACATTTGTTAATCGTAGAATTTGATATTGAATATAAGCCAATATATTTTCTATTCAGTGCCTTGTATTGAATATCAAATGTGATTTGGGTTTGTCGTGAATGGTGTCTTCATTAACACTGTTCTTGAACCCAATTGAGAAAAGATTAAATCTTTTTATTTAGATTTAATGAAGTGTACCAATTAAATAATGTTTAATTGGAATTGAATTGATATTGATTTTTGGGTTTATCGTGGACAGTGTTTTAAATAACACTCGTTCTTTAACCCGATCATTAATGAAATGTGATTTTGGGTTGTCGTGAACGGTATCTTCAATAATACAGTTCTTAGACCTAAAGGAGTTAAGAAAATCAGAAACTAACTGGAGATTAGTTAAGTTGAATAGTTTCCGAGGTATTGATCTGATGTTGGTCTCGGCCTTCGGGATTAATACTTAGGGAATTGCTCACTTGCTAATTTACAATTAGGGACTGATTGAAACGTGATGTGATTTTGGGTTTATCGTGAACCGTGTTTTAAATGACACTGATTCTTTAACCCAGTCACAGATTAAAACTAAGTGGAGTTTTAATGAATCTTTAATTAGATTGAAATAATCGAAATGGAGTATCACCAGTTTTGCTCCAGGCAATAGTTAAATCTTTAATTAGATTTGAACGTGAAATGGTAATTGAATTTACCGATAACACCGTGGTGTTAGATATGAAGTATAACCAGTTTTACTTCATGGGATGAATAGGTTGGGATTGGGAAATTAAAATAAATGATTACTTCGGTAAGGTTCGCTAATCCCGACTAGTTTGAATTGATATTCAAAAGTAGATTAAAGAATAAATTCAAGAATTTATCTTTGATAAAATTAATGGGAACCTTTCCCTATGAATGTGAAATTTAGAAACTAACTGTCGGTTAGCCAAGCAGAATGGTTTTCTGGATATTGATCTGATGTTGGTTTCGGCCTTCGGGGTTAATATTTGGGAAATTATTCTCTTGATTAATTTACGGTTAGTGACTGATGAATTGGAATAAGGCGTATGTTGTGTTTGTGTAACACTTATTTAAAATATACGCGAGTTATTCGGAAAGACCGGGTTTATCCCATTCTGAATAACTGATACGACGATAAGTCGAAGATGAAGACGATGGTCGAAGACCGGAGGTCTTCACGTCGTTTGGGTAATTACTGATGATCTTGATTGGGCTGTACACCCAAGAAGATGGAAACAGTTAGTGATCGTCCAGACGTACTTGGAGATCGATGGATATGCGGGGTACTAGGTGCCTCCGGTTTCGTTCAGACCCAGAACGGACTTGTAAATGGACTGTGTGTCTGACATTGGATTTTAGTTCGTGTGATTGATCTCTATTAAATATATATCTGTTTGGCGGCGGAGAATTTATTCTCTTGCTTAACGCCCTTCTCTGAGACGTACGAGCTCAGGGGTTATATATTGATGGATATCAATCGCATGGAGTGAATTGCCTGTGTGGCATGCTAAGATGCAAATGATCAAGGCTTCTGTTGAAAAGCAAAGTCTTGTGGTTGATGATCGAAGCACGGCCTTTGTGGCGTAGCTTTGTGTAACGTTGATTCGCGAGTATCACACCCGGTATGAATCAAAAACGGGAGACGGACATCAGGGAGGACCTACGTTTCTTTCTAGTTATGAGTGGCGTCAGTGCTTGAACTGGCTGACGAGTTTGACTCATGTGGATGTTACTTATTATTACTTGCTGAAAAGCGAGGCGCCTCGTGATATCGGTTTCGGCCGATGCTTCTGGTCGGCTGACGGGCCAGATTTACACCCCATAGGGTGGGGAAACGTAGTGTTCAGGCATAATAATCCACATCGGTGGACCGGCCCTGACGATCCAAGGCTTGCCTGCGCGCTTGCCTGAGGGGCGGACTAGAGCGTCTCGAATCGGAGAGGATCTTGCCCCTAGCCTCGGTTCATACCATAAATGATAACCCAACTTCCAATACGACATTTGCGGTTTTGATTGTAAACTTATATATGGCGACATAGTGTTATGGGCCATTCATGCCGCCTATGATTGATACTTATGATTTGAAGTTGTTTTATACACTATGCACTTATAATAGTATCAAACGATTTGTTTTAAACGTATCAAGCATTCTTTGGCTGTTATAAGGGAAAACCCTATCCTCGGCTGCGTTGCATTGTGTGATGGGACCTGGGTCTTATAACAGCTTCATTTTTCCTTATTTAGCATTGCGCTGTTTGTTTTATGCACTGGTATTCTTGGGAGGAAACCCGTTCCGTGTTATACGGCGTGGTCCCTTGATTTACCTAATGATTTAAAATAAAAATTAATAACTGTTTTAGTTCTCACACCAGTCACATGACTGACCTGGAGTTTATTGTTTTAACCTAAACTCTGGGTGCCCCCATTTTGACACGGGCAGCTAGTAGTTTTGGTTTTGCAGATTTATATTCACAGGATCCTGGTTTACAGCTGGAACGATATCCGGAAAGCTTTGTATCCGTATATCTCCTTCTAGTTGTGTATTGTATTATTTTCCGCTGCTATGTATTTAAATGTAATTTAAACCTCTGATATTTCTGTGTAATATTCATTTATACTCTGTATATTCTTGTAATCTGATGCATTGTTGTAATAAACAATGGAATGTTCTTCCGTATGCGTTCTGTTGTGGCTTGTTCTCGAACTATCCGTCGCTTTCCTTTACGGGGAAGTTACGGGTTTTCACAGTTGGTATCAGAGCTTTGGTTTACAAAGCTCGAGAACAAGACACATTAGAACCATAGGAAAGAATTCATCAGATATTGGATTAGTAATATCCAATTAGAATGACTCGTTAGAAATGGGATCAGTAGTATCCTAGAACGAGTGTGAAGAGTATATTTTTGAAAATGAAAACAAATTTTTGGTTTTGAAGATTTAAATCAATTATTCGTATTTGATTATCTATTTATATTGATGTGGACAATCCAGTATATATAGATTTTGCGTATACGTCTGATCCGCGTGTATTCGAAATTTTAATATATTGGATAGATATAGCATCACACTCTAGTCGCCCGAAGATGGTACTGATGATTGTCATGACATCATCAGTATTTATGTTCGTGTTTCGAAGGTGTGATTTTCTATATATTTCCATTAGGCTGGTGTGAGAACCAAAACTAATATAGCTAGAATACATTGTTGTGAATTGGCATCAAAAACATGATTTTTGTATATGTATCAAAATTATGAATTTGAAACTCTAATTGATTGATGTTTGTGTTGTTTGTTTATTTGTTTGCTAATTTTTAGCCATTTAGCCTAACTGAATCACATATTGAATTATATTGAAAATTGGTTGCATTTGCTTGCATATACTTGTACTTACATTGAACAGGTCATAGCAAGGAGGCTAGAGCCAGAGAATAAAATTTGTTTGCCCAACAAATAGGTACATGTTTACTACATAATTTCCTGTTTCGTTTAGGTGATGATGATTTTGTGAGCCTATTGGCTAGCCGCTTGGCTTTTTCTTTTTGAGATCTGAAGGACCGGGGAAGCTATTTGAAATTCCCCGATGCTCCCGGTGCAGGGGAGGTTATGGCGAAATTTTTCGAAAATTTAGGGTGTTAGCCAAATTTTTGAAATTTTGAAAATTCTCAGAAACTGAAAAGTTGGAAAATGAAAGCCGGATCGAACGTAGAGTTGATTAATCAAACCACTTTCGACTTTGTTCCTTTTCGGGGACGAAAAGTTTTAAGTGGGGGAGATTGTAACAACCCGGAAAATCTGGGCCAGTTTAAAATTTTTATTTTGGCCATTTTAGCGAATTTTGAATATTTAAAATAGATTATTTTAAATAATATCGACGAGAAATTTATTTTGAATATAATAGAACGTTTATATTGTATACGTCGTCGTTAGAATATAAATAATTATATATAATTATAAATAGAATTGAAAATGGCGCGGTAGTTCGATAATTCGATTTCAAACTTCAATTGAATGTACCGGGTGCAAAACAATCTGGATTTTAGTGAAACCAAAAATAATGGAATCTAATAGTGAATATCTTTCCAATGAATCCGACCAATCGAAATTTCGTAGCGAGAATCAAAAGATATGTCCAGTTGAAAATTCTGAATAGTCGCTATGGAATTCAGGCCCTTAAAAATGGACATTTTGCAAATGACCTCGGATCTCGACGAAACCAGTTTTGTTGGGTCCGTGATGTCGGGTTATTGCTAGGTTTCAAATTTTATAATTTTTCGAATCAATATGTGAGCGTGGCAAAGGAAAACGCGTTTGACCAGTTTCCGTTGATTTTAATCGACTGGAAATTGGCCATTTTTCCAACGGCCTCAGAATTCGACGAAACTAGTTTTGTTAGGACCGTATCGTTAATACGAAGCTAGAAAATATTTTTCTGGAATTTTTCTAGTTAAAATGTGACCCCGGTAGTTTGAAATGTACGTTTAAAATTCAATATAGTGATTTAAATGTAAATTTAACGAAAACTGATCGTAACAGTCGTATTGGCCAGCGGAACATATCCCAGAGTGTTTGGAGGGGGGTATTTAGCTAGGGGCTACAGTCTTTGGGTCTTGTTTGGAGTTTGTTTGGAGTTGAGGGCAATAAATAAGTAAAATTGATAAAAATAGAATTTAAATAATAATATAATTAAATATAAAGACCCTTCCTTTTTTTTTCTTTCCCAGAACCCTAACCCCCTTTAAGGAAAAATCGCGCCTCCTTTTCATCTGAAAACCCAAATCCCGAACCTCCGTCCGATGCCCCCTCTATCAGCCGACGCCTCCCTCCCCCGAACTCCTCCACCGACGATCAGTCATCTCCCCGCCCCTCCCTCCTTTCGATTTCCCCTCTGGAAACGGCCGTCCGTTCTCACCAGTTTTCAAGCCTCTTGAGGCAACCGAGTTTGACTGGGTCAGGGGAGGAGGTGCGCACCATGTAGGCGCTCGATGTGGGTGGTCCTGATGGGAGTCCGGCGGCGTTGGTGGCGGTGTACTGCCGGTTTCTCAAGTCGAACGAAATGGGTTCCTGAATACTGAAGACAACAGAGAAGAAAGGTTAAGCAATCTAATTAGTGTAATTATCTTAAGTGTGGAATTCAAAGTCTAATGAATATCATTATCTTTAATAGAAAATTATACATGGTTTTTATTTTGTAAAATAAAATAGATAAGATTTTTAAAAATAGAATAGAAAAACATACTTTGTTTTAGAAAATAGAAAAACATACTTTGTTTTTGAAAATAGAAAAAAACATACTTTGTTTAGAAAATAGAAATAAACATAAGTGTTTGAAATAAAAATAGTTTGGTTTTTGAAATAAAATTAGCATTGGATTTTGAAATAAAATTAGCAATGTTTTGAAATAGAAGATAGGAATTTACTTTGTTTAAAAATAGAAAGAACAGTATAGAAAAATGATTTTTGAAATATAAATAGAACATATTTTTAAAATGAAATGAGCTTTGTTTTTAAAAGGAATTTTGCATTTGTTTTAGAATTAAAAATATGATTTTTATATGTTGAACTTCGAATTAAAAATATGATTTTTATATGTTGAACTTCGAATTAAAAATATGATTTTTATATGTCGAACTTCGAATTAAAAATATGATTTTTATATGTTGAACTTCGAATTAAAAATATGATTTTTATATATTGAATAGCGAACTAAAAATATGATTTTTATATGTTGAACTTCGAACTAAAAATATGATTTTTATATATTGAATAGCGAACTAAAAATATGATTTTTATATGTTGAACTTCGAACTAAAAATATGATTTTTATATATTGAATAGCGAACTAAAAATTCGATTTTTATATATTGAATAGCGAACTAAAAATTCGATTTCTATATATTGAACTTAGAAGTAAAAATTCGATTTTTACATATGTAGAGAATACGGGCGAAGAAAGTGATATCGACGAGAACAGTGAAGATTTCCTGCATAAGAAGTGCCGTGGAGCTAGGATAGCTATCGGTGAGAATTTCTCACCTTTCAATTTCTTTTCTAAGTTATATATATATACTAGGATGCAGACGGTGCTTAGTAGCACCCGACACAATCGTCCACAGACCATGGACTTGTTTGTTTGGTTGCATAGATTAGTTGAATTATTTGTTTGAATTGAATTGTTGGGTGAGATGAAATTGATTTGATTGATGTGTGAATGGCGTGGGCCTTCACTAGACCGGGGATAAGGCTAGGCCTTGTCCCGTTTCTAGTATCGTGCCGTTATGCCGCCGAAATTTTCTAAAATATGTTAGAAAAATAAAAATATCATTTTATTGAATAAATGAACCGAATAGAAATTCATATGTTGGAATAAAATGTTTTATCGTTAAAAATATAATTTTTAACGTGAATGTGAATAAATAAATATTCATTTACAAACCAGACGGTTTGTTTATGTACACCTATTTGAAGGACATTGATTGGGACGATAAATTTTACACATCGCCCAACTGCACAAATAAAATCTGTGTTTGGTTGTTTGAAAACCCCACACGGGTGTTGGGATGAAATTTGAAGTTCACTCATCCTGATTGATTAAATATGTCGATCGATTGATTGACAGGCTGTTATAAGCGTTAGATATTTATATTTGATGCTTATACAGTGTAGTGCACTTTGGTTGATGGTTGATTATTTTTCAATGCTATTATATACATGTGATGTATGAAAATCCATATAATTAACGTTATATGGTAATTGATTGGGCCTCATTCCAACTTGAAAAATAAAGAATAATATAAAATAAAGGTTCATGTGTTGACCGTACTCATCCATTGAGATTGGTCATGTGTTGAACGAAATATTTTGAAATAGAAATATTCGAAATGGAATATTTGAAAATAGAAATATATGAAGCCGTGTTGATTAGATTGACGCCATTTTGACGTGAACGATATTTATATCGATTTTATTCATTTTGAAATGAATTGAATTGAAAACGAATTCAAATTGAATTGAAAACGATTTCGAAATGAATTGAATTGAAAACGATTTCGAAATGAATTGAATTGAAAACGATTTCGAAATGAATTGAATTGAAAACGATTTCGAAATTAATTGGATTGAAAACGAATTCGAATTGAATTGAAAACGATTTCGAAATGAACTGAATTGAAAACGATTTCGAAATGAATTGAATTGAAAACGATTTCGAAATGAATTGAATTGAAAACGATTTCGAAATGAATTGAATTGAAAACGATTTCGAAATGAATTGAATGGAAAACGATTTCGAAATGAATTGAATATAAAACGATTTCGAAATGAATTGAATATAAAACGAATTCAAATGGAATTGAAAGCGAATTGAAATGAATTCAAATTGAATTGAAATTCTAATTTAATAGAAATGAATTTTAAAACGAATTTATAAAGAAGAATTAAATTTTTCTTTGAATTGAAATGGAAGTTGAAATAGATTTTGAAACGAATTTTAAAACTATTTTTATAATTCGTTTTAAATAGAAATCGATGAAATATATATTATATATATTATATATATAATATAATGGCCTGAATAGAACGCGCCGCGCCGCGGCAGTTCGTGAATTTCGACCATTTATTTCAAACGGACATTACGGGAGATCCGACCGTCGGATTCTCCTAAAACCGGAACCGTTGGGTTCGTATCGAGAAGAGCTTCCTAACGAATGTTAGAAATTTGAAATCTAACGGTTGGATTTGGAGTTACGTCCAAATCAAATTTGAAAAAGGTCGCTGTAAGTGCAGTTCGATGGCCATTGATGGAAATCGACTGTACGGGCCTTGATAAAATTATTAAAAATAGTAATAATTTGTGTAAAATCATAAGAAATGATTTGTGAAGATTTGGGATGAAAAACTCCATCTTTGAAAAGATAAAAATAGATTTTTATCGAAATGAACTAGTTTTGAACTAGAAATATAATTCTATTTATTTTTAAATAAATAAATTGAATTTGAAAAGGGTTTTAAAAATAACCAGAATTTCCAATGATTGCATTGGAGTGGATTTGAATCGAAATTGTCTTCGGAATATTTCGATGTTGGAATTCGTGATTATACAGATGTTGTTATGGAAATTTGAAAGATATATTTATATCGTTATTTCCAATACGACATTTGTTAATCGTAGAATTTGATATTGAATATAAGCCGATATATTTTCTATTCAGTGCCTTGTATTGAATATCAAATGTGATTTGGGTTTGTCGTGAATGGTGTCTTCATTAACACTGTTCTTGAACCCAATTGAGAAAAGATTAAATCTTTTTATTTAGATTTAATGAAGTGTACCAATTAAATAATGTTTAATTGGAATTGAATTGATATTGATTTTTGGGTTTATCGTGGACAGTGTTTTAAATAACACTCGTTCTTTAACCCGATCATTAATGAAATGTGATTTTGGGTTGTCGTGAACGGTATCTTCAATAATACAGTTCTTAGACCTATAGGAGTTAAGAAAATCAGAAACTAACTGGAGATTAGTTAAGTTGAATAGTTTCCGAGGTATTGATCTGATGTTGGTCTCGGCCTTCGGGATTAATACTTAGGGAATTGCTCACTTGCTAATTTACAATTAGGGACTGATTGAAACGTGATGTGATTTTGGGTTTATCGTGAACCGTGTTTTAAATGACACTGATTCTTTAACCCAGTCACAGATTAAAACTAAGTGGAGTTTTAATGAATCTTTAATTAGATTGAAATAATCGAAATGGAGTATCACCAGTTTTGCTCCAGGCGATAGTTAAATCTTTAATTAGATTTGAACGTGAAATGGTAATTGAATTTACCGATAACACCGTGGTGTTAGATATGAAGTATAACCAGTTTTACTTCATGGGATGAATAGGTTGGGATTGGGAAATTAAAACAAATGATTACTTCGGTAAGGTTCGCTAATCCCGACTAGTTTGAATTGATATTCAAAAGTAGATTAAAGAATAAATTCAAGAATTTACCTTTGATAAAATTAATGGGAACCTTTCCCTATGAATGTGAAATTTAGAAACTAACTGTCGGTTAGCCAAGCAGAATGGTTTTCTGGATATTGATCTGATGTTGGTTTCGGCCTTCGGGGTTAATATTTGGGAAATTATTCTCTTGATTAATTTACGGTTAGTGACTGATGAATTGGAATGAGGCGTATGTTGTGTTTGTGTAACACTTATTTAAAATATACGCGAGTTATTCGGAAAGACCGGGTTTATCCCATTCTGAATAACTGATACGACGATAAGTCGAAGATGAAGACGATGGTCGAAGACCGGAGGTCTTCACGTCGTTTGGGTAATTACTGATGATCTTGATTGGGCTGTACACCCAAGAAGATGGAAACAGTTAGTGATCGTCCAGACGTACTTGGAGATCGATGGATATGCGGGGTACTAGGTGCCTCCGGTTTCGTTTAGACCCAGAACGGACTTGTAAATGGACTGTGTGTCTGACATTGGATTTTAGTCCGTGTGATTGATCTCTATTAAATATATATCTGTTTGGCGGCGGAGAATTTATTCTCTTGCTTAACGCCCTTCTCTGAGACGTACGAGCTCAGGGGTTATATATTGATGGATATCAATCGCATGGAGTGAATTGCCTGTGTGGCATGCTATGATGCAAATGATCAAGGCTTCTGTTGAAAAGCAAAGTCTTGTGGTTGATGATCGAAGCACGGCCTTTGTGGCGTAGCTTTGTGTAACGTTGATTCGCGAGTATCACACCCGGTATGAATCAAAAACGGGAGACGGACATCAGGGAGGACCTACGTTTCTTTCTAGTTATGAGTGGCGTCAGTGCTTGAACTGGCTGACGAGTTTGACTCATGTGGATGTTACTTATTATTACTTGCTGAAAAGCGAGGCGCCTCGTGATATCGGTTTCGGCCGATGCTTCTGGTCGGCTGACGGGCCAGATTTACACCCCATAGGGTGGGGAAACGTAGTGTTCAGGCATAATAATCCACATCGGTGGACCGGCCCTGACGATCCAAGGCTTGCCTGCGCGCTTGCCTGAGGGGCGGACTAGAGCGTCTCGAATCGGAGAGGATCTTGCCCCTAGCCTCGGTTCATACCATAAATGATAACCCAACTTCCAATACGACATTTGCGGTTTTGATTGTAAACTTATATATGGCGACATAGTGTTATGGGCCATTCATGCCGCTTATGATTGATACTTATGATTTGAAGTTGTTTTATACACTATGCACTTATAATAGTATCAAACGATTTGTTTTAAACGTATCAAGCATTCTTTGGCTGTTATAAGGGAAAACCCTATCCTCGGCTGCGTTGCATTGTGTGATGGGACCTGGGTCTTATAACAGCTTCATTTTTCCTTATTTAGCATTGCGCTGTTTGTTTTATGCACTGGTATTCTTGGGAGGAAACCCGTTCCGTGTTATACGGCGTGGTCCCTTGATTTACCTAATGATTTAAAATAAAAATTAATAACTGTTTTAGTTCTCACACCAGTCACATGACTGACCTGGAGTTTATTGTTTTAACCTAAACTCTGGGTGCCCCTATTTTGACACGGGCAGCTAGTAGTTTTGGTTTTGCAGATTTATATTCACAGGATCCTGGTTTACAGCTGGAACGATATCCGGAAAGCTTTGTATCCGTATATCTCCTTCTAGTTGTGTATTGTATTATTTTCCGCTGCTATGTATTTAAATGTAATTTAAACCTCTGATATTTCTGTGTAATATTCATTTATACTCTGTATATTCTTGTAATCTGATGCATTGTTGTAATAAACAATGGAATGTTCTTCCGTATGCGTTCTGTTGTGGCTTGTTCTCGAACTATCCGTCGCTTTCCTTTACGGGGAAGTTACGGGTTTTCACAAATAAGTTATGCATGCTTATGCGACGTCACTATGCTATGTTATGCATGTTTAATAAGTTATGCATGCTTATGCGACTTCACTATGCTATGTTATGCATGTTTAATGAGTTATGCATGCTTATGCGAGTTCACTATGCCATGTTACACATGTTTGATAAGTTATGCATGTTCACTATGCCATGATTTGCAAGTTTAACAAGTTATGCATGTTTATGCAAGTTCACTATGCCATGATTTGCAAGTTTAACAAGTTATGCATGTTTATGCAAGTTCACTATGCCATGATTTGCAAGTTTAACAAGTTATGCAAGTTCACTATGCTAAGTTATGCAAGTCCAACATGTTATGCATGCTTATTATGATATGTAAGATTCATCATGTATGTTGTGCCAAGTTCCCTCTTTCTATCCTTTATGCGTTATGACGAATATGTAAGCGATAGAATGACGTTGGGGGGGTTTTTGGGTAAAACTTAAAATACATGAAAATATAAGATTGGGAATTTACCTATTAAGTTAGGTCTACCCCTTGGGAATTTACCTATTAAGTTAGGTCTACCCAAGTTAAACTTGTAATTATGGTTTGAAATAAAGTGGACATGACACTTAGAAAACATGTGTGGCCAACTCGAGGTTGGGTTGAGTTTGTAGCGTAAACCTACCCGGAACCAACCGGCTTAACTAGTTGCTACGAACAATAGGACCCAATGTGAGAAGTTGGTCATGTGTACCTGGGACCCGAGGTTAGACCAAGTTGTGGTGTAAAGCTACCCGGACCCGCCCGGCTTAACTAGTAACCGCAACAAAGTCTAATGTGAGAGGTTAAGGTACAATTAAATTAATGCCTCATAATTAGGGTTAAGTCATGGCCCACTAATACTTAACCAATTTTGGGGATACGAGGGATTAAATGGGGTTAAGTGGTGAACTGTTGGTTACACTTAACTAATTTAATCCATGATTAGTGAGGGGTTAAACCACACTTAACCCTCTTAGAAAACCCTAGCAACGTGGTCTGTTCCAGCAGTAATCCCAGTTTGGTATCATTCACAACCCTAGAGGCTAGGCTAGGGCGGGGCACGATTACTGGACTGATGTAAGCGACCAAAGCGACGACTGAGTGGTACAGCGGTGCGGGTCCAGGCGGGCTACGGACGTGCACGTAGTTCGGTGTTGGACAAACTCGAGGCACGGGTACCAGTAGGTTTAGACTGTGCATTATTGCTTAGGTGTCTGGGGTTGACACCCGAGGGCTTGATACACCCGAAGGTGGACCCAGCACAGTCTGACTACAACCATATGTGGGCCGTATGGACACCAACACTTGACGTGTTAGGTTTATAGGGAGCCGATCGACTAGACCGTTGGGCTGGACCTTGTATCAAGGTCACCTCTTGCTATTGGGCCAAAGTTTTGGGCTGAGGGATAAATACCTGTTATGTTAGTTTGCTAGTACGCTGTGGTGCAAAGCTTAATCTTCTTTATGTGATGACACCTTTATCTATTGCCAGTACATTCATCTCAGTTTCCATCATGATGTTAGCTTTATTAGTTTATAGACTGATCGTAGTAGGGCTTACCAGTCTTTTTGACTGACATGTTTTCTTTCGCTTCTTTTCTTCCGTCCCCCCCCCCCCCCCAGGTTCTCAGGGAGGGAACAGTGGTGCTTAGCTTGGATCGCTTGCTTGTTCGCTGGATAGCTCATGTATGTCTGGATATTGAGCTCGCTATGGCTTATCACTTTTATTTTTGGGGATAGCACTATGTATTTCAGTATTTCTGTTTATGTTGTACTAGACATATTTATTTTGGCAGATGACTTTATGATGTACTAGACTTGTTTTGAGATGGTATGAGATATTCCGCTGTTTTATTCTCACTTACTCTGTTTTACATATATATATATATTTATGTTCCTGTTCTGCCTTGATATATCATTATGCATGCTTACCCAGTTCTAACGCCCCCCAGAAGCTAGTGCCCCCAAAAGAGTGACCCTAGCGGAGGTGGGGTGTTACAATTATCGAGTCGGATTGGTTAAGTATGGGTTAGCTTAACCCCATCCACTAATCGTATTACAATGGTTAAGTATATTTAAAAGATCTTATGACTTAACCCTATCAGGTCCGCATATTAGATTGGTTAATTATAGGTTACTTAACCTAATCAAATCATCATGTATAATTGGTTAAGTATAAGTTACTTTACCCCATTAAATTATCATGTTAAGTTGGTTAAGTATTGGTCACTTAACCTCATTGAATTACCAAGTTTAGATTGGTTAAGTGTTTAACTTAACCCCATAGAATTACCGCGCTTAGATTAGTTAAGTGTAGGTTACTTAACCCCATCTAATTACCAAGTCGGATTAGTTAAGTGTAAATTACTTAACCCCATCCCCTCATTGTCTTATATGGTTAAGTGTCATTAAGAAATCAAGTCCGGTTTAACCTAACCTACCCATTCATGTCATATCGGTTAAGTGTCATTAGTCAAAATTACTTAACCTTTTCATGTGGCATTAATTAGATTAATGCACCCCAACCTCTCACATTAGACTTTGTTGTGGTTACTAGTTAAGCCGGGCGGGTCCGCGTAGCTTTACACCACAACCTAGTCTAACCTCGGGTTTTAAGTGCTATATGACCAACTACTCACATTGGGTCCTATTGTTTGTAGCCACTAGTTAAGCCGGGCGGGTCCGGGTAGATTTATGCTACAAACTCAACCCAACCTCGAGTTGGCCACTTTCATGTTTGGTCTAGTGTCATATTACACTTGCAACCCATACGTGTCTAGTTTCAAGTCCCATGTTTACCCCACATGTCTTAGGTGTATCATGAGTGTCATATTTTCATGAAATCCCATGTCAAATTATCATGTCATAATCACGCTCGTCTATCCTACCCCAAATTGTGTTTCCAACCCAAGTAAAAGCGAGTCAACATAGTAAGGATACTATGCTACATATTGGCCTCAAAACATGCACGATGCCAAAAAGGGGTTGGCCACAAACATGCATAGTATCAAAAGGGGTTTGGCCTCAAAATATGAGTAGCATCATAAGGGGTTTTTGGACACAAAGATGCATAGTATCATAAGGGGTTTTTGGCCACAAACATGCATAGTATCATAAGGGAATTTGGCCACAAACATGCATAGTATCATAAGGGAATTTGGCCACAAACATCATGATAACATAAAGGGTTTGGGTTCATTTACATGCATAAGCCCCAAAGTCAAGTCTTTGCCAATGTTTCACAAGTCAAATGGTTCCCAAAGGTTCATGCTAACATTCCATAGATAAAGATTCAAACTTGCAAGATAAACTAGGTTAAACATAACATGAGTGGCATGATTAAGTCGCAAAAACTTAGCCCATGGTCATAGATCATTGGAAAGGGGCAAAATTAGGTTCACATAGGCTAGCATACTTATGTTTCATCGTTTTTTTTCCATGTCACATTAGAACCACCGTTAGAATCTACAAGTAGCTAGAACTTACATAGCGAGGCTTAGGGAAGGATCATGAATCGTCTTGACCAAGAAAGGTGGCTCCTTTGTTGAAGAATCGTCATGAAATTTGCGTAGCAACGTTGATCTCTCCTAGATTTGGTGTAGAAAGCTTGCACCTTTTGATTTGAATCCGATTTGAATGCATAGTCTCTAGGAATTGGAGATGGAGGCCATGATCACTTGGCATTTGGGCAGCACTTCGTGGCATGAGTGATTTGTGAGGGTTTAGGGTAGGCTTAGGGGTCTTTTTATAGAGATTAGGAGTAGTTTAGGCCCTTAGATTAACCCTAGGATAGATCTGAGCCCTCAAAATCCGTCACAGGCCTCCAAACATGTCTTGAGGAACAAGTCAGGTGCACCCAGGCCAAACTGGCCGACCACCCAAGTCGACAGGGGTGTCGACTCGGCAGTCGACACCACCTGGGGTGTGTCAACTCCCAAGTCGACTCCCCAGTCGACTTGGGCGTGGCGGGAATTTTTCCCGCCTATTCTGCTTGGCTGAATTTGAATTCTGAATTCAAATTTGAACTGTTTTTGAACTTGAAATTTTCTGAAAACTTTGACGGGCCATAACTTGGTCATACGGACTCCGATTTTCGAAAACTCGGACTCTATTTCGCGTATTTTTCTGATACGAACGCAGTGTCAGAACCCGTTTCCCTTGATTCAGATTTTATCATTAAATTCTACCTTGATTCTTGTCTTAGCATGTTGTAAAAATCCGGGTTGTAACATTCGGTACTTCTTTTCTCCGTTAATAAAGCCTCTTTTATTTTTCTACATTCTTTTATTTTCATGGCAATTTGTGTTGTCTAGTTAATTAGATTTGCTAGAACACAATTGCTATTGCAACTACTTTTCTCATTAGTGATTGACTGTTTGATTAGATTCAACGGTAATCCTAATTTTTATTTTTGTTTGTTTATTTCCTTTCTGCAATTTTTACTTCAGTACTCTGTTTTGTTTTTAATCATTGAATTGATTATAGATTCGATCAGATTCATGTCTATAGTTAATTCAATTGCAGTTTTACTTGTTTTTATTAATAATTACAATTTTAGTTATCAGTTCAATTAGATTTGTTCTGAACTAAATTGTAATTTCAATTTAATCCCATCTCCAAGCTTTGTCTAACTCGCCCACGAAATATATAAAAAAAAAAATTAACTTACCTCCATGTGCTCGACCTGCATATTACACGATATGTGCGCTTGTAGTTATTATTACAAAATTCATGCTTTTCTAGTTCTTAGAAAGCGATGATCATCTTCCCTCAACCACCGTACCCCGATAGTGAAAGGTGAATGGTCTATTGGTTCTAGCTCTAGTCTTTTCGCATCCCACTGGCTGCCGATGACGGGTATCCGATGATCTAATATCCTTATTGGTCGTGACCCTTCGCCTCCTCATTGAGGTGACCGCCGTATCACCCTGGTGTCACCGCATCACAGCATTCTGACTGCATATTTACTTCTATAGTCAAGGCCCACCCACCTAGTAGTTACGCGTAGAACCAACATCTGCGAGCATAGCCTAAACATCTGCCACCGCACAGAGGACTACTAGGAGCACCTTACGTATCTCAGGAACCCGCGTGCTTCCCCTTACATTCCTTCGGAGCCGACAGAATAATCAGATGAATGTGCGCTCCCCTCGTGCCTTTTAACACTGCGATGATCTACCATGTTGGGTAATTCACCCTCAAACGTGTGGACTGCTCCAAGCGCCTCACTTTATTACGTTGTTAGGCCCTATGTCTGAACATTCTTTTACGCGCTTGCCTTACCTCATCAGGTTTCCATTTAACTTGGTTATTCCCATTCACATTGAATTCTTAATCAAGTCACCAAGTTCCTCTTGCGTATTAATTTCACTTATATAACATAACCCGTTGAAGTTTATTAATAAGCCCAGAACATGTTATTCTCTAGATTAAGGTCCAAGGTCTGTAATCCACAATCCCCTTTATATTCTTGTTTGATTTCAAGGTTACAATAACATGTTGTACTTAATATGTTATTAAGTATACCTCAGTTCACGCATTTTCTAATTAACATGTCACTTACCATTTATGATTAAATATAACTTATTTCATTTTATTAGTTTTCTTCATCCTTTCTCATTTAATCATAATCCCATTTTACATCGTTACTACAATTTATCATTGTTTATTTATTAACTTAGTCCACTTAAATAAGGCCCATTAATAAGTTTCTCTGCCCATTTATTATAACCTTATGTTATAATTTCCTCTTTTTCCTAGGACAAGTCCAAACATGTTATTCTTATCAGCGGGTTTCAGACTTCTAAGTTTACAGATTACTTAATTTATAATTAAGTAGAACTTCTTATATTTCATATATTTCCCCCTTTTCTCAACTTTTTTCCCGCTTTCCCATTTACTGATTACTTAATTTACAATAAAGCATCCCTTATCTCATTTCACCAGTTATCCCATTTCCCTATTAGTTTATTATAACCTAAGTTATAATCTTCACTTGTCCCTAGGACAAGTCTACCTATTATACGATATTTTCATTAATGTTGTTTATTTATAATAGGTTATTATCATTCCCCATTTAAACCATTTACTATTGTAATCCATTATTCTTCATTCATCGTAATATATGTTCCTTGTTTTATTAAGGAAAACGGTTCATGCATCTTATCAGTTTGATTTATAGAAGGAATCAGTGATTTATTTTCATAATGTATTCCCATCTGAATTTGTGGTGGAAAGTAATTTCTTTCCTCTTTCTTAATTTATTCACTGTGGCTTACTTGCAACCACATTCTCAGAAATAGGTCAATTAGGGAAATACATCACTTTTCGTTCGCATCACACTAACTCAGTCCATTACATCCCTTCCTTTCTTATTTTCTAAGTTAGACATTTAATTACCATCATTGCCATTTATTCATATCTTGTTATATACATATATATATATGCACTTAGACCCCTCACATTGGATTTACCACTTATGAATGCTAGATATGTCGGGTGGTTCCGGGCAGAGTTCTATCACAAGTGCAATCTAACCTCCTGTCTAAGAGCGTTACAGTGTCAAATTACCATGATTCTAAGCATATTCGTTCCTTGACAATTATTCCTATTCATGTGAATTTTAGGCATGTTGTTCTTTTTCATATGTTTACTATAATCCAATTTACATGCCGCCAAATTATGCCTATATTTTGTTGCATGTCCTTTTTAACATGTGTTTAATTCTATTTTGACATGTAAACAATCAATCGGGTAATTATTCAAATCCAACAAGTTAAACATGTTGTTTACTCAATAATATGCCATAAGTGAATCATATAATTATAACAATAGTAGTCATTGCCCATATCCTAACATGTTTATCCAACATGTAATCATTCCAACACTTTAACTGATTCAACGTATGAATTACTCATATTAACATGTCAACTTGTTATAACAATAATTTATAATTAATTTAGCAATTTCACAATTAATAAAAAGGGGAATGCTAAATGATAACAAATTATTATCTAAAAACTATAGCTTAAACCCACTCACCTCGTACGCTTTCCCAATTCTGGATCTGATCCAATTTTAGCAGCCATGGTTTTTTCCCCTTAATTGGATTCACAACCTAACGACCATGGATTTTTTTTTCATTAAAAGAGAAAGGAAAAGAAAGAAGAAGGAATTTGAATAGATAGGATCTAGAAAGTTAACTTACTTTGTTTAGAGATCTGAACATCTATTTACAAGCATATGTTCCTTTATTCCAGATTTGGATTCAGAAATTTTCCTAATTAATAATTTATATTTTTTGAAGATATCTTTAAGAGAGGAGAAACAGCAAAGCTTCACCATAACCTCAGAAATATGAGGTTTTCGGTTAGCTCTAGGGTCTTATTTATAGGTGTATCAGAGAAACCAGGACCCTCAGATTTGATTAAAAACCATCAGAAACATCCAAATCTCAAAAAACCTAATATGCCAAAATCTGCCGTAGGGGGGTCAACCCCCCTTAAGGGGGTTGACCCATGGTTCAACCAAACCCTTAGGGAGTCGACCTAGGGGTCGACATCCCCTTTAGGGGGTAGACACCCTAGGCGGGAAATCTGCCTCCCTCCGAAATTTCGAATTTTGAACCAATTTTTGAATTTCTGGACCTATTTTTGAATTTCTAAACCATATATATATATATATATGTACACACATATATATACTTCCTGCATGTATACAAACTTCAAACCTTAATAACTTCTTTATACGGTGTCCGATTTATGCAAACTAGGTGTCTATTTTGACCAGAATTTTGAGGTGGACGCAATGGCACAATCTGTTTTACTTAATTCTGAATATTTAATTATGTTATTCTTATTTCATTATCTTAAGATAAAAATGCAGGGTGTTACAATCCCTATTCGATAAAAAACCAACTATTACAAAAACTGATTAGCTATTATAAAAAATTAACTAAGTTTTTCTAATTTTATAAACATTTAGAAGTTTAGTTTATAAAAGTTAACCAAGAACATAAAAATATAAAATATTACGAAATATTCTATAACAATAATAGCAATAATTAAAAATTAACTAAGTAATATTAAATTAAACTAACTATTACAAAAAATTAACTAGGATTACTAATTTTATAAAAATTAGGAAGTTTAGTTTATAAAAGTTAACTAAGTATATAAAAATATGAAGTATTATCAAGTATTCTATAATAATAATAATAGCAATAATTAAAAATTAACTAATTATTATAAAAATTAAATGTAATGGCGCGTTTTGTTAGCTGTCGAATAATTAATTTATTTAATTATTTATATATCGATTTGGCGATATCGATAACTTAAAGTAAAACGTTCGAACTTATAATTTATAATTATAATTAAAACGAACCTGAAACGTCGCGGCAGTTCGCAATTTGGCGATTTGAACTTCAACTGAATGTACAGGATTCATTTTAAATCGGATTTCTGTGAAACAAGAAACGTGTGGAGCTGGTGGAGTATATCTTTCTAGTGGAAGAGAAAAATCGGGATTTCGTCGTGTAGATTTTGAGATATGTCCAAATCAAATTTCAGAATAGTCGCTATAGAATCGTTTATCGACCGTAACGGTTTATTCGATATAACTAGAGATCGGGTTTGAATTTAGACAAGGTTCTTTTGGGAAGTAGTGATAATTTAATTTTCAGAAATTTATGGTAATTTTTAATCAATTAAATAAGCAACTTTTTTTATTGGGAGTATTTGGCACCCTATATCAACATTTTGGGGTTTCACAATATGAATTAAACTACCGATATTATTATATTTCTGGGATCGTGGCACATTGATCGTCACGATGGTGTATTTGATCCAGTAGACAGCAGTCGTAAATTAATGAAGTTTTATAAAATGAGATGACCAAAATCCTTTAAACTGAAACAAATACACGAGCATATCTTTTAGATCACGTTAAGTATATTGTGCACTTTACATACATTGCATCACCTTTGTAGGTTATAACTGAATTGAGGGCTTGAAAGATTTCACAAATGGACATGTATTTATCATCTCGTTTTCTTCCTAACATAGTAACATAAGCTGTTGAGTACCAACTTAATTTGTTTGCCAATGGTACCCACACTTGGATCTATCTTTTCTCTCGAAATTACACAAATGGATAAATCTGTTAAGAGGCAAAAGAAGGCATTTGTTATTCTTAGAAATGTACAAGCCAAAAATATGTACGGTAGAGTATTATATGTATTAGCACATTCAACATCAGACCTACCCACGTGTTCTCTTTGGAAACAAAATATCCTAAATCATTTAGTGATTAAAAAGAGACCACATATCCAAATAATAAACGTATAAGGAACCTATCCCTTCTTCTAAAACCTAAACAAATTCTCACCATCAAAGCACAGTAGCCGCCACTACTGAAACACATCCACTTCATAGAAAATCCGACAATTCGAAATACTTATAGATTTAAGACCCTTGTCCCCTTTTCTTGAAACCCATATACCATTCCAAGCACTCGAAACTGGAGGGGTTCACTGCCGTACGTTGTAGGAGACCGAGGAATGGAGACGACCGACTATTGGGATGGAGAGAGGCGTATTGGAGCCGCACTTCGGACTGGAACCGAATACCGTGAATATTGGTGAGGGACGGGATCGTTATACGGGTGCGAACTGAAGGTGCTTGGAGGTTGGTGATGTTGAGGATGTGAAAAGGGGTTAGTAGATGGTTTTTGGGATTGATTTTGGTGAAGAAAAGAACGTGTGTTTGCTATTGGGTAGTTACCTGAAGCGTGAGATGTCATTTGGGAAGAAGAATAGGGAGGAGGCGGGTTTAATACGTGGGCTTAAGGATAAGGAGTTAGGCCAAGGGAAATGGTTAAGGCCCAAGAGGAAAGGAGTATGTTTTGCTGAATGGCTTGAAAGGGGAGCACGGGTTCTTGATGATGCGGGGAAGAAGGTCGGACTGGGCCTGTAGGAGAAGAATAGTGAGCTGAATAAACCGTGGACAACATGAATGGTCCGATCCGACGGAATCGTATGGGCGGAAAGTACACACTTGAACGGGGTGGGAGTGATTCGGAGTTCGTCTGGATTTACGACAGAATAAGAACGACTGAACTGAATCAAGTATCGTTAATCGTTATTTAACGAAAAACGACAAATGTGAGTAAATCTCACTAACTCTGAACAGTTTATAATTTCATGTTGTATTGTTAGAACTGTTAGAATTGTCTGTTTGACTGTGTGTTGATTGTTTGATTGAACTGCTAGGCAGTTAGTTAAATTTCTATATTGATTTTGTTTAACAGAATGTATCATATGGAATTGAAAGTGATGTTATCTATATTGTCTAACATCCGTGATGCAGGGAAACAGGTTGGAGGAATCCGACTGGATTCCTCAACAGTTATTTTATTGTTTTTCATATATTGTTATATGATGTGATATAAAATCTGTGGGCGATTATATGTGCTTGGACGATATTGAACATCGTGATTTGATATGATTGAATACCATAACATACCGAAATGTTGATAAGGGGATTTTCAATGTTTATATTGAAAATGAATCTTATTTATAAAATCGATAGGATTTTATAAAAGGAAAACATTTATTTAATTAGAAAATAAATAAATGAAATAAAATAGAAACATTTATTTAGAAAATAAATGAATTTGAATATAAAGGAATATTTATTTAGGAAATAAATAAAGGAACTTTTATTTAGATTATAAATAAATGGAATAAAGGAATATTTATTTAGGAAATAAATAAAGGAACATTTATTTAGATTATAAATAAATGAAATAAAGGAATATTTATTTAGGGAATAAATAAAGGAACCCTTGTTCGGAAAATAAATAGAATTATACAAGGATAGATTTAAACACGTGCTTCGCACACAAGTATAACACGATATGGATTTTAAGGAGATATTAAATAGGAAATCTATTTTTAACAGATAAAGTAAGAAGATTTAATTTATAAATAATGTTTTATAAATTAAATAAAATATTTATTGTTTGATAAATGGGATATATAAGTTTGAACTTATATAGAGAAGTAGAAATTGTTTTTAACACCGATAAAGTAAATAAACGCTGTTAAAGGGAAATCCTTAGAAGGGGAGAAACGTTATTAAAAGGACATTTATAAAGTGAAGAACCGTTACTAAAAGTAAATCTTTATAAATGGATAAACGTTGTAAAAAGTTAATCTTTATAAATGGATAAACGTTGTAAAAAGGAAATCTTTTGAAATGAATAAACGTTATAAAAAGGAGTAAATCGAATTTAGTTATTCGAAATGAGTTATTCGAATTTGATATTTGAATAGAGTTAAACACAATGAGTTATTCGAATTAGTTATTCGAATAGAGTTAAACACGTAAGAGTTAATTGAATATTAGTTATTCAATTTGAGTTAATCGAATGTAGTTATTCGAGAAGAGTTAAATCGAATTTAGTTATTCGAAAGGAGTTAATCAATTTGAGTTAAGTTAATCGATTTGAATTAAGTTGAATTGAAATGGAGTAAATCGATTAGAATTAAGTTAATCGAGTTAGAGTAAATCGAATAGCAGTTATTCGAAGGTAAGTTATTCGAATTAGTTATTCGAAGGAGTTAATCAATTAAGTTATTCGAATTAGTTATTCGAAGGAGTAAATCAAATTAAGTTAATCGATTAGAGTTGAGTTAATCGATTTGGGTTAAGTTAAGTTATCGGGTTAAGTAATCGAGTTAAGATTTATCGAGTTAAGTAATCGAGTTAAGTAATCGAGTTGAGATAATCGAGTTAAGAAAATCAAGTTAAGCTAATCGAAAAAGTTATTCGATAAGAGTAAATTCATTTAAGT
Source organism: Allium sativum (assembly GCA_030737875.1). NCBI lineage: Eukaryota > Viridiplantae > Streptophyta > Magnoliopsida > Asparagales > Amaryllidaceae > Allium > Allium sativum. Next base: position 413,086,863 of record CM060910.1, on the reverse strand, counting down.
TAATCGGATGTTAGTTATTCGATAAGAATTGACACATTTAAGAAAATCGAATATTTGTTATTCGATAAGAGTTAATGAAATAGAGCCAACCAAGAAGAGTTATTCGAATATTAGTTATTCGATAGAAGTTAATCGAAATAGAGTTTATCGAATATAAGTTATTAAAAAGGGAGAGTTAATCGAATAGAGATTTCTCGAAAGAGAGTTATACGTCGAATTCAGGAAAGTACTATTTACTTTCCAGGGTTTAAATCAAGATTTAGTTATTGATTTAGAAATTAGGTGTCTGTTAAATTATTAGAGTTAGGAAATAAATTTAAAATTTAGGTTAGACATTTTAGGGGTAGGAATTATAACGTTATAGTTATAATCAAACGTTGTCATATAAGAAGTGGATTCGTAACCTGAATCCGAGAATTTGCGTAAACATATGATTGTAAAAAGTGAGTGATGAACTTCATCTATTTCACAGTAAAGGACGTTGTTCAATTAAGGTCTGCGAGGTAATTATACCCCAACTTGATTGACTTCAGAATTGACAAAGGAATAGTTGTGGTTCGATCTAAAAGGTTGATTAGGAATAAAGTTAAGGAATAAGCGATAAATGGATTAAGCGAAACGATGTTTTATACAACGTTCATTTGAAATCCGTAAATGAGATTTGGAAACGTTTTCCAAATATAGTCAGATATGTTTTCTAAACATAGAAAATGAAATGTTTTAATGATAAGAATTAAGAAATCGAGTTAAGCAAATTTAGAAACTGACTGGAGATTAGTTAAGTTGAACAGTTTCCTAAGTGACGATCTAATGTTGGTTTCGACCTTCGGGATTTATACTTAGGAGTTGTTCTCTTAGTGGTTTACCGTTAGGGACTAATAGTGGTGAAATAATAAGTGATGCGTAAATAAGCTATGGAAATGTTTTCCAATGATTAATAACATATATTTTCTGAATATATGAAATAAGGAAATATGAACATATATATGTATATGATGATTGATCGATCGAATTTCCATTTGGAAATAAGATCGTTGTTTGTACACCGACATGTTTTCATTTGATAGTTGAATCACAGACTATCAAAGTTTTGACCATATTTACATTGTAAATATGGAGAGACCGGTTGGATTATTATCCGAAGAACCACTCCGTATTAGCATAAGCGTTGCGAATCAAGTACGCTGAAGATAATTGAAGACGGAGTGAAGTGCAAGGGCTATTGTGAAAAGCCTAGGTAGGATGGATTCACTGAATAGTGCCTTCGGTTTATTCAGTCCTAGGACAACGTATATGGACGAGTGTCTGACAAAGTATTCTTAACAAATCATATATGTTGATCTCTTTAAACGTATTACGTTGGTGGCGGAGAAATTCGTTTCTCTTAGCTTTTATACCCGTGATGCCTTGAGAAATCGATAATGATTTGTCTGGTATGACGATGTGGCATTCAAAGTAATTGAAGAAATAATCTGTCAAAGTGATAAACGTGACCTCAAAACCTCACAACCGGAAAATAACAGAAGTTGGGCTAGGCAGCATGGCTAGTTGGGCCATACCCAAGCAGGGTGTATTATCACCATCTAGAGAATATTCAATTGTACTTCTTTATAATCTATTTCAATGCTGTCCCTTATGGGGAAGGATGGTTGCTGATCCCAACCATCGGTGATAATATATTCGTTACACTCAAGCTAAATGAGTGGACGGTCATGTGTGGCCGGGTTGCAAGACGTTCTTGTTGAACCCTAGTGTATCTCCTCTAGAGTACACTGATCGGAAGGTGCTCCCATACCTTGTCTGTTGGAATCCAATCTCCAATAAGCGCTCACGGTTTATTTGTATACTATGTATGTGGAACGTGAGATGCAAGCGTTCTGCTAGATTGATATCTATTTGTATTTAGACATTATTATAATATCAGAAAGATATCCTTTATTTAACCAAGTGTTGGAGTTTTATTCACACCAGTCCCATGACTGACCCGGAGTTTATTTTGTTTGTTTTCCCTAAACTCTTGGGTGCCTAAATTTGTACGGGCAGTCAAGTAGTCGGGATTTTACAGATACACATGGAGAGCTTGGAGCAGGAGGCTTCAGGATTATAGCTATGATTATTCCGCTGTGTTGTTAAGTGTTGTACTTTGAAATGGTATGTATATACGAGTACTGATTTGTATTTCAAAGTTATGTTATATTTTATTCGTTCCGCTGTGAGATTCGTGTTTACTCTGATGATGTAAGTTCTTCTTCTTCTTCTATTCTATTAGTTCTATCTTTTCTTCCTCACCCTCTACGTTCTTTCACTAACGGCGCGGAATTTTCGACTCTCGAGGAGTCGAAAATTTCCAGTCGTTACATTAAATAACTATTATAAAAATTAACTAAATTTACTAATTTTATAAAAATTAAGAAGTTTAGTTTATAAAAGTTAACTAAGTGTATAAAAATATAAAATATTACCAACTATTCTGCAATAATAATAGCAATAATTAAAAATTAACTAAGTAATATAAAAATTAACAAACTATTATAAAAAATTAACTAAGATTACTAATTTTATAAAAATTTAGAAGTTTAGTTAATAAAAGTTAACTAAGTATATGAAACACCCCACCTCCGTTAAGGTCACTCACAAAGGGAATGCCTTAACTTTGGTGGAGGTTTATAAGAAAAAGCCACAGATAAACTCAAGACAGATATAAATACACATATTTTAAATAGCGGAAACCAAAAAGACTTTTATTTCATCAATACGTGTTCAAACAAAACATTCCATAATTGTCTCAAAATACTTCCAACATTACGACCTTATTACTGTCTTGATTATTAAAGAAGCATAAAACATAAATAAAGTGACAAAAATCCCCATAGTGATATCCAAAGCCATAATCAGAGCAAAAGAGATCCAAATCATACATCTACGTTCTTGGAGCTTGTAAACAGTCTGACTGAGCTGAGTTGTTTCCTCCCTGTGGACCTCGGGTCATTATTGGGCTCAATGCTTAACCACCCACATTGGATAGGTATTGTTGTGACTACTGGACAGTCGGGCGGGTCCGGGCAGGTTTACATCACAACTCAATCCAACCTCGGGTTAAGCATATCGTGTTTTCTAAATTTACTTATTTTATTATTTCACAACTATATATGTAAATGTCATATCTTTTATTCTTGGGTATATCGATTCATACCTCTTAAATGTCATTGTCGTTGGCATGTGCCAACCATGCCAACATATATTTTCATGTTTTACACCCAACGTTATTACCCCCGTTTGTTCGCAACATGTGTTGGGCTTGTCACAATTCAACCCAACTTTATAAACGTGAGAAAAAGGGGAAATCAAGAACATGTAATACATAAAGGTGTGTGGCGCATGAACTTGCAATTTAGCGATACTAACATAAATGATGGGTCATGTGAACTTGCATTCAAATCAAAGTATAACTAAGTAGGTAACATATGAAATGGCATAGTTTAGGCTAATACAAGCTTGTGTTTAAACATGTTTAACTTGGCATAATGTCAACCACAAAACTAGCATGTTGTATATTTACCAAAATGTCCAATTATAACATCTAATCACATAGCCTATTTCAACATGAACTTGCATAGGTTATGAAACCCAAACGATACTTAACATAGATCCAATTATACTTGCAAATAAACATGAACTTGCATAGTTTATGAATCCCAAACGATACTTAACATAGATCCAATTATACTTGCAAATAATCATGAGAATGATATCATAGTTTTTGGGTAAAGTAGGCATAAAAGGTTTCAAATCTATAACATGTTTACAAAAGCCTTGATTTATACTTAGTGAATGTATATAGCCCATGCCATAGGTATAAACATAAAGGGATCAAATTCTAGTTTTTGCCACAAACTTGCATGTGCCATTGTTTTCATATAAAATTGTTCAATAGGCTTGCATCAATCAAATTTATGCCACAAACATCAATACACAAGTCATGATAGAACCATTACAATACACAGAATTTATACAATAACACAATTCTATTTTCATTTACATCGAATCACATCACAATTTTTATTCATATTCTGAAAGGTCACTATACTTACAACGAATGCAGAATCTTGAATTCTGTATTCTGAATTCTGAAATTGAGATGCGCTCCTTTGGGTAGACTAATTTTGCGTTGATTAATTTGATTAAACTTTAATCTTCTTCTTAATTTGATTCGTCTCTAAGCTTTTCTCTCTTGACGGCTATGCTCAATTCCTTCCTGGCAGCATGACGACTCCCATCTTATTTTTTTATGTGAATTTTCAGTTGAGACTTAGGGTGTATTTATAGATTTTTAAATTGTTTTGAGCCGTCAGATGGAGATAGGAGGAATCTAGACTATACAGAGTTCAAAGAGCCAATCAAGAGGTGACATGTCAGCCCTAGTGACACACCGAGCCACAGAAATTCGAGCCAGAGCTAGACCTAGCCAGCCAGGTCGACCAGGCAGGTCGACACCCAGGTCGACACGATGGTCGACCTGGGGTGGCCAGGTCAACACTATGGTCGACCCTATGGTCGACCTGGTCTCTGGGGGGGAATTTTCCCGCCCAGCCCAGTTTGAACCTGTTTTCGAATTTCGAATTTAAAACTGAGCTGTTTGAATTTAAATTTTATTCTGAAACTTCCGAAGGTCATAACTCCTTCATACGGAGTCCGATTCGCACAAACTCGGACTCTATCTCAAGCAGAATTCCGAGACGAACGCAATGGCGTAACCCATTTCCCTTAATTCTTTCATTTAGAATTAATTACACTTTAATTTTTGAAGCTTAATGTTATAGAATTCACGGGGTGTTACATTCTCCCCCCCATTAAAAGGATTTCGTCCCCGAAATCTTCAAGTTAGGAAGAATGTATATCCTACCATCCAACAGTCCATCTACTCAACCAACAAACACAGGCGTCCACTGTGCTTAAAAGACTTCTAATGCTTCGTGATCATATGCATAGTGTGTGTACATGTCCTTATCTAATGCAGAAATCAGGCGGTCTACTGATTCAGTTGGCCTCCTTAATGCGAATCATGTAAGTGTCATGAATCCATTATGTAAGCAAATTTTTCCTGCTCATAATACTACATAAGTGCACAACTATTCATACAAATGCGACAACCATATGACAACATATCAAGTTTCAACCATATACAAATGAGAATACATATATGCATATGCAATATGAAGTGACTGAGCCGATCTATAACCTAGGGTGTGTGTGTATATGCATCCTCAAGAAACCACTAGCAATCATTAGCAACCATTTGCAGCCATCATCCATAACATGTTTTCAAATACATGTTTGCATCCATTTGTTTTCTACATAAGGAGTTAGGAAAAGGACCGAGGAGATATACCTAAAAAGATAGATAAAGCATAACTTAAGGAAAAAGAGAGATCGAAGATGTACCCTCAAAAGAAGAGGGTAGGCAGCGCGTATTTTGTCCTCAGTTTCCCAAGTCGCATCTTCCTCGACGTCGCTCCACTGAACTTTGACGAGATTGACTTTGCGGTTGCGTAGCATTTTCACTTCAGTTCCTAAGATGCGGGTTGGAACTTTCCTCACAGTAGCTTCACGTTCCACTTCGGCTTCTTCTAGAATGCTAGGTTCCACCACTTCCGCAGACTCATGCAAACACTTCCGGAGGTGAGAAACATGAAAGACGTTGTGAACTCCGGCCAGTCTCTCGGGTAGCTCTAATCTATAGGCCATCTTCCCAACCTTCTCGATGATAGGAAACGGTCCTACAAATCTTGGTGCTAGCTTTCCTGCGGATCCAAAGCGAACGACGTTCCTTAAAGGAGATACCTTAAGGAAAACCCTGTCCCCAACCTCAAACTCAAGGTCGGTCCTTCTTTTATCGGCGTAGGATTCCTATCGGTCTTGGGCAGTCTTCATTCTCCTACGTATCAAGTCCACTTTCTCCGAAGTCTCTCAAATCATATCTGGCCCAAGTATAAGCTTATCTGTAGACTCCCACCAACAAGTTGGTGATTTGCACGGTCTTCCATACAAGGCTTCGAAGGGTGCCATGCCTATGGTAGCTTGGTAGCTGTTGTTGTAGGCAAATTATACTAAAGGAAGGTGATTCTCCCACGTCCCTCCAAAGTCAAGAACGCAAAGTCTTAAAAGATCCTCCAAAACTCTATTCACCCTTTCCGTCTGGCCATCGGTTTAGGGGTGATAGGCCGTGCTCAAACATAACTGTGTGCTTACAGCTTCTTGCAGACTTCGCCAAAACTCACTTGTGAAGATAGGGTCTCGGTCACTAACAATGCTGGAGGGTATCCCATGGAGTCGAACTATTTCCGTGAGATAAAGAGATGCTAGAGATGCGGCAGTCCTTCTACTCTTGATAGGTATAAAGTGGGCGCTTTTAGTAAGCCTATCCACTATTACCCAAATGCTAGTGTTGCCTCTTCTCGACCTAGGCAGTCCATCAATGAAGTCCATTGAAATGCTATCCCACTTCCACTATGGGACCTCTAAAGGATGAAGTAGTCCTCCATACTTCTTCTGTTCCGCCTTGAACTGTTGGCAGGTCATGCACTTAGAAATGAAATATGCCACGTCTTGCATCATGCCGCTCCAAAAGAAAGTCCTTTTTATATCCTTGTACATCTTATCACCGCCAGGGGGTATAGTCATCTTGGAATGATGCGCTTCCTCGAGAACCTTCTTTGTCAACTCCCTTGCTTATGGGACGCATAATCTTCCATCTCGCCTCAGCCAACCCTTATCATCGATGGCGTATCTACTGAGGTGACTAGAAGTCTCTCCCCTAATAAGTTTATCAATCACATCAACAAGCTGAAGGTCTCCACGTTGTGCAGCCCCTATTGAGTCCAAGAGTAGGGTGTACTTCGAGAGATGCTAGTAAACCTGGTACAAAATCTGAGGAGGGCCTAAAGTTAAAACTGGCTACATACTCCAAGCTTTTCCTTTCCACAAAGAGCGGGCTTAAGGTCAGTTTCTTTCGGCTCAACGCGTCTGCTACCACGTTGCCTTTTCCGGGAGTATAGGATATTTCAAAGTCATACGAGGCAAGAAACTCCATCCATCTTTGCTGCCTCAAGTTAAGATCCTTCTGCGAGAACAGATATTTCAACGATTTATGGTCAGTGAATAATTCAAACTTCTCACCTAGGAGATAATAGAGCCAAAACTTAAGCGCAAAGACGATGACGGCTAACTCAAGATCGTGGGTTGGGTAGTTCTTTTCATGAACTTTCAATTGTCTTCCGCCATAAGCTACTACCCTTCCTTCTTGCATTAGAACAACGCCTAGTCCCGTTCCACATGCATCCGTGTATACTGTGAACATTTTGCTTCCATCTGGCAAGGTCCGAACTGGGACTGTTGTGAGAGCCCCTTTTAATCGTTGGAAAGCAAACTCGCAGTCCAAATCCTAAGTGAACGCCAGATTCTTCTTTGTTAGCCTTGTGAGTGGGGCCGAGATTTTCGAGAAATCCCTAATAAACTTTCGGTAAAAACCGGCTAGCCCAAGAAAGCTTCGAACTTCGGTTGCATTTCTTGGTGTCTTCCAATCTTGTACTACCACCACTTTCACGGGGTCCACAGTCAACCCCTCTTTGGACACTATATGCTCCAGAAATCTTACCTCCTTTCTCCTAAAGTGGCACTTGGAGAATTTGGCTTTTAGCTGGTGTGAACGGAGAGTTTCCATGATTTCTTTCAGATGCTGAGCATGCTATTCCTCATTCTTTGAAAAGATTAAGATATCATCTACGAAGACAACCACGAATTTGTTGAGGAATTCTCTGAACACCCTGCTTATTAGGTCTACAAAATAAGCGGGTGCATTTGTCAAGCCGAAAGGCATGACAAGCCACTCGAAGAAACCGTTTGGTGTTCTGAACGTCGTCTTATCAATGCTATCTTCAGCTACTCTTAGCTGATGGAACCCAGTTGCCAGATCATGTTGGGAGAAGACCTACGCTCCTACAAGCTGATCAAACAAATCGTCGATTCGGGGAAGAGGGTGCCTATTCTTCTTGGTCAATTTGTTTAACTCCCTATAGTCGACGCAAAGGCAAAGCGAACCGTCCGCTTTGGTTGCGAACACCACTGGAGCACCCCATTCTGAAATGCTCCATCTAATGAACCCCTTTTCGAGAAGTTCTTTAACCTGCTTGCTGAGCTCCTTTCTCTCCTTTGGAGCCATGTGTTTGACAGGTAAAGCTACAAGCTTTGCATTATCCACAAGATATACGAGGAAGTCTATTTCCCGCCTCGGAGGTAAGCCTTTCACCTCATCAAAGACATCCGGATATTCCCGGACTACTCTAACTGATTGCAAATTCTCATCAGAAGCATCAAGCGACTCTAGATAACTAAGCATAACAGCATTCAAGGGATTACAAGAAATTTCTAGAGTGTTACCAAGCCGAGTCAAGAGTCTAACTACTCTTTTCTCACAATCATGGATGGCCCCATTACTGGATAACCAGTCCATGCCTAAGATCAAACCATATCCCGAGAAGCCCAAAAAAAGGCATTACAACTAAACTCAACGCTGAGAATAGAGATTTTCAAACCTAAACCATTGACAAGTAAGCGGAGCCCCCAATTGGATTTGAAACTACTAAGGGATCTTCTACCATACTAGTTTCTAGATGCAGAGATTCTACTAAGGCAGATGAAATAAAAGAGTATGATGCGCCAGAGTCAAAAAGTGTGCGAACTAGATGATCATAAAGATAAACTACACTTTCTACAAAAATATTACTACCTCGTTCTTACTGAGGTGCCACTAGCGCATGAACCTGACCCCCTGAAGTGGATCCGGCTTTCTGTCCCTGCCCTTTCTTCTTTGGGCAGTCCTTAGCTTGGTGTCCAGTTTCTCCACAATGTAAGCAACCACCAGTCTTCACATTCCTTTTTCGGTAGTCTTTCGATATATGCCCCCACAATGCCACAGAAATTGCACCTTCTCTTCTCACGGGGCTTATTGTTCTTCCCTCCTTTCTTGAAGTCTGTTTTCTTTGTTTGTAGACCCTCTTTCTTCTCTTCCACCTTAGTTTCTTTCTTGCCGTGGTCTTCCTCGTGTAGCAACGCCATGTCCACCAAGCTTTCATAAGTCGCTCCCGTGGATACATGGGTCATGGCAAGGCTGTGTAGAGGCTCATTCAAACCTTTGACGAAGCGAAGTGCCTTCTTGTGTTGGGTGTTTACTAAGTCGAGCCCAAATCTGGCCAGCTGATTAAACTGATTAACATACTCCTTGATTGTCATACTTCCCTGTTTCAGAGTTAGGAACTTCTCCATTTGCGGGCTTCTTTCAGCTTGGGAGAGGAATTTCATCTCAAACCTTGTCCTGAAGTCTTCCCATGTTTCCACCGCCCTCTGAGCATTGGTAATTTCCCACCGATAGGAGGATTCATCCTTAAGCAACCATACCGCTAGTTGTATCTTTTGCCTGTCATCAACTCCGAAGATGACAAATAGATCCTCAGTCTCCTTTAGCCAGTTTCTTGCTCCTACAAAGGATTATGTCCTATAAAAGTCTTTTCCACCCATTGCCTTGAAGTCTCTGCATGTTTTTGCGAAGGCATTTCCACGAGGAGGGGGAGGAGGAGGAGGAAAAACCACGGCCACTGGAGGAGGGATGTCTGTTGGGCCCCGCCATTGGCCCTTGCTTCTAAATACCTCCTAAACCAGCCGGGAATCGGTACTCCTTCAGGACCGTTAAGGTCTCCAGACATACTAAAACAGAAAGGAAAGATTCAAAACGAAGGATAGAGAGAGATAGTGCATATGGCTTTGGGGGATTAGTCTTTTAAAATATAACACTTTTTCTTGAAAAATGCTTCTTTAAACTTTCTTTTTGAAAACAATTTCAAAAACTTTTATCTTGTCTGGTAAACCTATGCTCTGATACCAAGTGAAACACCCCACCTCCGTTAAGGTCACTCACAAAGGGAATGCCTTAACTTTGGTGGAGGTTTATAAGTAAAAGCCACAGATAAACTCAAGACAGATATAAATACATATATTTTAAACAGCGAAAACCAAATAGACTTTTATTTCATCAATACGTGTTCAAACAAAACATTCCATAATTGTATCAAAATACTTCCAACATTACAACCTTATTACTGTCTTGATTATTAAAGAAGCATAAAACATAAATAAAGTGACAAAAATCCCCATAGTGATATCCAAAGCCATAATCCGAGCAAAAGAGATCCAAATCATACATCTATGTTCTTGGAGCTTGTAAAGAGTCTGACTGAGCTGAGTCGTTTCCTCCCTATGGACCTGGGGGGGATGAAAGAAAAGAAGACGAAAAGAAAATAGAGTCAGACATAAAGCCTGAGTAAATCTAGTAACTCTTCGGTATGTGAATAAGAAAAAGGGCATGATAGACATAAACTGAAAATAGGAAAGTGTCACAAGCTAAGGAAGTGTCGAATGTACTATCGCACCCATACTATATCTCTGCACCTACTTGAGTTTATTCTAACTGGCACCCCAAGCTGAGGGTGAAGTGATCCCCATTTTTATTTAAGGATCGACTCCTACTCGCGTTAACATGTGTCATACGGCCCCCAAGAATTGCAGATACCTATGCTGGTCCCACCATGGGGTATATCAAGACCCATGGTGGCGGCCCCGACACAAATTCTAGAAGGCATAGGTTATACTACTGGTGTCCCCAGTGCCCTGGTTGTCTGCTCCGGAGTGTGTGCACGCCCGCACCCCGTTAGACCTACATTGTGCACCCACCGCCGTCGTTTGACCGCTTACAATCAGCCCAGTAATCGTGCCCCACCCTGCCTAGTTTCTGGGTACCATGATACCTAACTTGGGTTACTGCTGAAACGGGTCCCTCATTACCAGGATTTTCTAGTCAAACATGTTAAGTGGTTAAGTGTTTGTATTTACCTAACCCCACCCATCAATTCTTGTTAACATGTTGAATTTGGTTAAGTGTTATAGTTGACTTAACCCTACCATCTGTCCTTAGCCTCTTAGAGCACCTGACCACTCACATTAGACAGATATTGCTATGGTTACCGGATATGGCGGTCGGTTCCGGGTAGGTTTACACCGTAGCTCAGTCTAACCTCGGGTCATTATTGGGCTCAATGCTTAACCACCCACATTGGATAGGTATTGTTGTGACTACTGGACAGTCGGGCGGGTCCGGGCAGGTTTACATCACAACTCAATCCAACCTCGGGTTAAGCATATCGTGTTTTCTAAATTTACTTATTTTATTATTTCACAACTATATATGTAAATGTCATATCTTTTATTCTTGGGTATATCGATTCATACCTCTTAAATGTCATTGTCGTTGGCATGTGCCAACCATGCCAACATATATTTTCATGTTTTACACCCAACGTTATTACCCCCGTTTGTTCGCAACATGTGTTGGGCTTGTCACAATTCAACCCAACTTTATAAACGTGAGAAAAAGGGGAAATCAAGAACATGTAATACATAAAGGTGTGTGGCGCATGAACTTGCAATTTAGCGATACTAACATAAATGATGGGTCATGTGAACTTGCATTCAAATCAAAGTATAACTAAGTAGGTAACATATGAAATGGCATAGTTTAGGCTAATACAAGCTTGTGTTTAAACATGTTTAACTTGGCATAATGTCAACCACAAAACTAGCATGTTGTATATTTACCAAAATGTCCAATTATAACATCTAATCACATAGCCTATTTCAACATGAACTTGCATAGGTTATGAAACCCAAACGATACTTAACATAGATCCAATTATACTTGCAAATAAACATGAACTTGCATAGTTTATGAATCCCAAACGATACTTAACATGGATCCAATTATACTTGCAAATAATCATGAGAATGATATCATAGTTTTTGGGTCAAGTAGGCATAAAAGGTTTCAAATCTATAACATGTTTACAAAAGCCTTGATTTATACTTGGTGAATGTATATAGCCCATGCCATAGGTATAAACATAAAGGGATCAAATTTTAGTTTTTGCCACAAACTTGCAAGTGCCATTGTTTTCATATACAATTGTTCAATAGGCTTGCATCAATCAAATTTATGCCACAAACATCAATACAAAAGTCATGATAGAACCATTACAATATACAGAATTTATACAATAACACAATTCTATTTTCATTTACATCGAATCACATCACAGTTTTTATTCATATTCTGAAAGGTCACTATACTTACAACGAATGCAGAATCTTGAATTCTGGATTCTGAATTCTGAAATTGAGATGCGCTCCTTTGGGTAGACTAACGTTGCGTTGATTAATTTGATTAAACTTTAATCTTCTTCTTAATTTGATTCGTCTCTAAGCTTTTCTCTCTTGACGGCTATGCTCAATTCCTTCCTGGCAGCATGACGACTCCCATCTTATTTTTTAATGTGAATTTTCGGTTGAGACTTAGGGTGTATTTATAGATTTTTAAATTGTTTTGAGCCGTCAGATGGAGACAAGAGGAATCTAGACTATACAGAGTTCAAAGAGCCAATCAAGAGGTGACATATCAGCCCTAGTGACAAACTGAGCCACAGAAATTCGAGCCAGAGCCAGACCTAGCCAGCCAGGTCGACCAGGCACGTCGACTGGTAGGTCGACACCCAGGTCGACACTATGGTCGACCTGGGGTGGCTACGGTCGACCCTATGATCGACCTGGTCTCTGGGCAGGAATTTTCCCGCCCAGCCCAGTTTGAACCTGTTTTCGAATTTAAAACTGATCTGTTTGAATTTAAATTTTATTCTAAAACTTCCTAAGGTCATTACTCCTTCATACGGAGTCCTATTCGCGCAAAGTCGGACTCTATCTCAAGCAGAATTCCGAGACGAACGCAATGGCGTAACACATTTCCCTTAATTCTTTCATTTAGAGTTAATTACACTTTAATTTGTGAAGCTTGATGTTATAGAATTCACGGGGTGTTACATTTTCCCCCCCTTAAAAGGATTTCGTCCCCGAAATCTTCAAGTTAGGAAGAATGTATATCCTACCATCCAACAGTCCATCTACTCAACCAACAAACACAGGCGTCCACTGTCCTTAAAAGACTTCTAATGCTTCGTGATCATATGCATAGTGTGTGTACATGTCCTTATATAATGCAGAAATCAGGCAGTCTACTGATTCAGTTGGCCTCCTTAATGCGAATCATGTAAGTGTCATGAATCCATTATGTATGCAAATTTTTCCTACTCATAATTCTACATGAGTGCACAACTATTCATACAAATGCGACGACCATATGACAACATATCAAGTTTCAACCATATACAAATGAGAATACATATATGCATATGCAATATGAAGTGACTGAGCCGATCTATAAACTAAGGTGTATGTATATGCGTCCACGACCAACCACTAGCAATCATTAGCAACCATTTGCAGCCATCATCCATAACATGTTTTCAAATACATGTTCGCATCCATTTGTTTTCTACCTAAGGAGTTAGGAAAAGGACCGAGGAGATATACCTAAAAAGATAGATAAAGCATAACTTAAGGAAAAAGAGAGATCAAAGATGTACCCTCAAAAAGAAGAGGGTGGGCAGCGCGTATTCTGTCCTCAGTTTCCCAAGTCGCGTCTTCCTCGGCGTTGCTCCACTGAACTTTAACGAGTTTGACTTCGCGGCTGCGTAGCTTTTTCACTTCAGTTCCTAAGATGCGGGTTGGAACTTTCCTCACGGTTTCTTCACGTTCCACTTCGGCTTCTTCTAGAATGCTAGGTTCCACCACTTCCGCAGACTCATGCAAACACTTCCGGAGGTGAGAAACATGAAAGACGTTGTGAACTCCGGCCAGTCTCTCGGGTAGCTCTAATCTATAGGCCATCTTCCCAACCTTCTCGATGATAGGAAACGGTCCTAAAAATCTTGGTGCTAGCTTTCCTACAGATCCAAAGCGAACGACATTCCTTAAAGGAGATACCTTAAGGAAAACCCTGTCCCCAACCTCAAACTCAAGGTAGGTCCTTCTTTTGTCGGCGTAGGATTTCTGTCTGTCTTGGGCAGTCTACATTCTCCTACGTATCAAGTCCACTTTCTCCGAAGTCTCTCGAATCATGTTTGGGCCAAGTATAAGCTTATCTGTAGACTCCCACCAACAAATTGGTGATTTGCACGGTCTTCCATACAAGGCTTCGAAGGGTGCCATGCCTATGGTAGCTTGGTAGCTGTTGTTGTAGGCAAATTATACTAAAGGAAGGTGATTCTCCCACGTCCCTCCAAAGTCAAGAACACAAAGTCTTAAAAGATCCTCCAAAACTCTATTCACCCTTTCCGTCTGGCCATCGGTTTGGGGGTGATAGGCCGTGCTCAAACATAACTGTGTGCTTACAGCTTCTTGCAGACTTCGCCAAAACTCACTTGTGAAGATAGGGTCTCGGTCACTAATAATGCTAGAGGGTATCCCATGGAGTTGAACTATTTCCTTGAGATAAAGAGATACTAGAGATGCGGCAGTCCTTCTACTCTTGATAGGTATAAAGTGGGCGCTTTTAGTAAGCCTATCCACTATTACCCAAATGCTAGTGTTGCCTCTTCTCGACCTAGGCAGTCCATCAATGAAGTCCATTGAAATGCTAGCCCACTTCCACTGTGGGACCTTTAAAGGATGAAGTAGTCCTCCAGGCTTCTTCTGTTCCGCCTTGACCAGATGGCAGGTCATGCACTTAGAAACGAAATCTGCCACATCTTGCTTCATGCCGCTCCAAAAGAAAGTCCTTTTTATATCCTCGTACATCTTATCACCGCCAAGGTATATGGTCATCTTGGAATGATGCGCTTCCTCAAGAACCTTCTTTGCCAACTCCCTTTCTTGTGGGACGCATAATCTTCCATCTCGCCTCAGCCAACCCTTATCATCGATGGCGTATCTACTGAGGTGACTAGAAGTCTCACCCCTAATAAGTTTATCAATCACATCAAAAAGCTGAAGGTCTTCACTTTGTGCAGCCCCTATTGAGTCCAAGAGAGTAGGGCGTACTTCGAGAGATGCTAGTAAACCCGGTACAAAATCCGAGGAGGGCCTAAAGTTAAAACTGGCTACATACTCCAAGCTATGCCTTTCCACAAAGAGCGGGCTTAAGGTCAGTTTCTTTCGGCTCAACGTGTCTGCTACCACGTTGCCTTTTCCAGGAGTATAGGAAATTTCAAAGTCATACGAGGCAAGAAACTCCATCCATCTTTGCTGCCTCAAGTTAAGATCCTTCTGCGAGAACAGATATTTCAACGATTTATGGTCAGTGAATAATTCAAACTTCTCACCTAGGAGATAATGGCGCAAAAACTTAAGCGCAAAGACGATGGAGGCTAACTCAAGATCGTGGGTTGGGTAGTTATTTTCATGAACTTTCAATTATCTTCCGCCATAAGCTACTACCCTTCCTTCTTGCATTAGAACAGCGCCTAGTCCCGTTTCACATGCATCGGTGTATACTGTGAACATTTTGCTTCCATCTGGCAAGGTCAGAACTGGGGCTGTTGTGAGAGCCCTTTTTAATCGTTGGAAAGAAAACTCGCAGTCCAAATCCCAAGTGAACGCCGGATTCTTCTTTGTTAGCCTTGTGAGTGGGGCTGAGATTTTCGGGAAATCCCAAATAAACTTTCGGTAAAAACCGTCTAGCCTAAGAAAGCTTCGAACTTCGATTGCATTTCTTGGTGTCTTCCAAACTTGTACTGCCACCACTTTCGCGGGGTCCACAGCCAACCCCTCTTTGGACACTATATGCCCCAGAAATCTTACCTCCTTTCTCCAAAAGTGGCACTTGGAGAATTTGGCTTTTAGCTGATGTGAACGGAGAGTTTCCATGATTTCTTTCAGATGCTGAGCATGCTCTTCCTCATTCTTTGAAAAGATTAAGATATCATCTACGAAGACAACCACGAATTTGTTGAGGAATTCTCTGAACACCCTGCTCATTAGGTCTACAAAATAAGCGGGTGCATTTGTCAAGCCGAAAGGCATGACAAGCCACTCGAAGAAACCGTTTGGTGTTCTGAACGTCGTCTTATCAATGCTATCTTCAGCTACTCTTAGCTGATGGAACCCAGTTGCCAGATCATGTTGGGAGAAGACCTACGCTCCTACAAGCTGATCAAACAAATCGTCGATTCGGGGAAGAGGGTGCCTATTCTTCTTGGTCAATTTGTTTAACTCCCTATAGTCGACGCAAAGGCAAAGCGAACCGTCCGCTTTGGCTGCGAACACCACTGGAGCACCCCATTCCGAAATGCTCCATCTAATGAACCCCTTTTCGAGAAGTTCTTTAACCTGCTTGCTGAGCTCCTTTCTCTCCTTTGGAGCCATGTGTCTGACAGGTAAAGCTACAAGCTTTGCATTATCCACAAGATATACGAGGAAGTCTATTTCCCGCCTCGGAGGTAAGCCTTTCACCTCATCAAAGACATCCGAGAAGCCCAAAAAAAGGCATTACAACTAAACTCAACGCTGAGAATAGAGATTTTCAAACCCAAACAAATCATTGACAAGTAAGCGGAGCCCCCAATTGGATTTGAAACTACTAAGGGATCTTCTACTATACTAGTGTCTAGATGCAGAGATTCTACTAAGGCAGATGAAATAAAAGAGTGTGATGTGCCAGAGTCAAAAAGTGTGCGAACTGGATGATCATAAAGATAAACTACACTTTCTACAAAAATATTACTACCTTGTTCCTACTGAGGTGCCACTAGCGCATGAACCTGACCCTCTGAAGTGGATCCGGATTTCTGTCCCTGCCCTTTCTTCTTTGGGCAGTCCTTAGCTTGGTGTCCAGTTTCTCCACAATGGAAGTAACCACCCATCTTCGCCTTCCTTTTTCGGCAGTCTTTTGATATATGCCCCACAATGCCACAGAAATTGCACCTTCTCTTCTCACGGGGCTTGTTGTTCTTCCCTCCTTTCTTGAAGTATGTTTTCTTTGTTTGTAGACCCTCTTTCTTCTCTTCCACCTTAGTTTCTTTCTTGTCGTGGTCTTCCTCGTGTAGCAACGTCATGTCCACCAAGCTTTCATAAGTCGCTCCCGTGGATACATGGGTCATGGCAAGGCTGTGTAGAGGCTCATTCAAACCTTTGACGAAGCGAAGTGCCTTCTTGTGATGGGTGTTAACTAAGTCTAGCCCAAATCTGGCCAGCTGATTAAACTGATTAACATACTCCCTGATTGTCATACTTCCCTGTTTCAGAGTTAGGAACTTCTCCATTTGCAGGATTCTTTCATCTTGGGAGAAGAATTTCATCTCAAACCTTGTCCTGAAGTCTTCCCATGTTTCCACCGCCCTCTGAGCATTGGTAATTTCCCACCAATAGGGGGCTTCATCCTTAAACAACCATAACGCTAGTTGTATCTTTTGCCTGTCATCAACTCCGAAGATGACAAATAGATCCACAGTCCCCTTTAGCCAGTTTCTTGCTCCTACAAAGGATTCTGTCCAATAAAAGTCTTTTCCACCCATTGCCTTGAAGCCTCTGCATGTTTTGCGAAGGCATTTCCACGAGGAAGAGGAGAAACCGCGACCACTGGAGGAGGGATGTCTGTTGGGCCCACGCCATTGGCCCTTGCTTCTAAATACCTCCTAAACCAGCCGGGTATCGGTACTCCTTCAGGAAGGTTAAGGTCTCCAGACATACTGAAACAGAAAGGAAAGATTCAAAACGAAGGATAGAGAGAGATAGTGCATATGGCTTTGGGGGATTACGTCTTTTAAAATATAACACTTTTTCTTGAAAAATGCTTCTTTAAACTTTCTTTTTGAAAACAATTTCAAAAACTTTTATCTTGTCAGGTAAACCTATGCTCTGATACCAAGTGAAACACCCCACCTCCGTTAAGGTCACTCACAAAGGGAATGCCTTAACTTTGGTGGAGGTTTATAAGTAAAAGCCACAGATAAACTCAAGACAGATATAAATACACATATTTTAAACAGCGGAAACCAAACAGACTTTTATTTCATCAATACGTGATCAAACAAAACATTCCATAATTGTCTCAAAATACTTCCAACATTACAACCTTCTTACTGTCTTGATTATTAAAGAAGCATAAAACATAAGTAAAGTGACAAAAATCCCCATAGTGATATCCAAAGCTATAATCCGAGCAAAAGAGATCCAAATCATACATCTACGTTCTTGGAGCTTGTAAAGAGTTTGACTGAGCTGAGTTGTTTCCTCCCTATGGACCTGAGGGGGGGAACAAAAAGAAAATAGAGTCAGACATAAAGCCTGAGTAAATCTAGTAACTCTTCAGTATGTGAATAAGAAAAAGGGCATGATAGACATAAACTGAAAATAGGAAAGTGTCACAAGCTAAGGAAGTGTCGAATGTACTATCGCACCCATACTATATCTCTGCACCTACTTGAGTTTATTCTAACTGGCACCCCATGCTGAGGGTGAAGTGATCCCCATTTTTATTTAAAGATAGGCTCCTACTCACGTTAACATGTGTCATACGGCCCCCAAGAATTATAGATACCTATGCTGGTCCCACCACGGGGTGTATCAAGACCCATGGTGGCGGCCCTGACACAAATTCTAGAAGGCATAGGTTATACAACTGGTGTCCCCAGTGGCCCGGTTTGTCTGCTCCGGAGTGTGTGCACGCCCGCACCCCGTTAGACCTACACTGTGCACCCACCGCCGTCGTTTGACCGCTTACAATCAGCCCAGTAATCGTGTCCCACCCTGCCTAGTTTCAGGGTACCATGATACCTAACTTGGGTTACTACTGAAACGGGTCCCTCGTTACCAGGATTTTCTAGTCAAACATGTTAAGTGGTTAAGTGTCTGTATTTACCTAACCTCACCCATCAATTGTTGTTAACATGTTGAATTTGGTTAAGTATTATAGTTGACTTAACCCTACCATCTGTCCTTAGCCTCTTAGAGCACCTGACCACTCACATTAGACAGATATTGCTACGGTTATTGGATGTGCTGGTCGGTTCTGGACAGGTTTACACCGTAGCTCAGTCTAACCTCGGGTCATTATTGGGCTCAATGCTTAACCACCCACATTGGATAGGTATTGTTGTGACTACTGGACAGCCGGGCGGGTCCGGGCAGGTTTACATCACAACTCAATCCAACCTCCGGTTAAGCATATCGTGTTTTCTAAATTTACATATTTTATTATTTCACAACTATATATGTAAATGTCATATCTTTTATTCTTGGGTATATCAAATTCATACGCTTAAATGTCATTGTCGTTGGCATGTGCCAACCATGCCAACATATATTTTCGTGTTTTACACCCAACGTTGTTACCCCCGTTTGTTCGCAACATGTGTTGGGCTTGTCACAATTCAACCCAACTTTATAAACGTGAGAAAAAGGGGAAATCAAGAACATGTAATACATAAAGGTGTGTGGTGCATGAACTTGCAATTTAGCGATACTAACATAAATGATGGGTCATGTGAACTTGCATTCAAATCAAAGTATAACTAAGTAGGTAACATATGAAATGGCATAGTTTAGGCTAATACAAACTTGTATTTAAACATGTTTAACTTGGCATAATGTCAACCACAAAACTAGCATGTTGTATATTGACCAAAATGTCCAATTATAACATCTAATCACATAGCCTATTTCAACATGAACTTGCATAGGTTATGAAACCCAAACGATACTTAACATAGATCCAATTATACTTGCAAATAAACATGAACTTGCATAGTTTATGAATCCCAAACGATACTTAACATAGATCCAATTAAACTTGCAAATAAACATGAGAATGATATCATAGTTTTTGGGTCAAGTAGACATAAAAGGTTTCAAATCTAGAACATGTTTACATAAGCCTTGATTTAGACTTAATGAATGTATATAGCCCATGCCATATGTATAAACATAAAGGGATCAAATTCTAGTTTTTGCCACAAACTTGCAAGTGCCATTGTTTTCATATACAATTGTTCAATAGGCTTGCATCAATCAAATTTATGCAACAAACATCAATACACAAGTCATGATAGAACCATTACAATACACAGAATTTATACAATAACACAATTCTATTTTCATTTACATCGAATCACATCACAATTTTTATTCATATTCTGAAAGGTCACTATATTTACAACGAATGCAGAATCTTGAATTCTGAATTCTGAAATTGAGATGCGCTCCTTTGGGTAGACTAACGTTGCGTTGATTAATTTGATTAAACTTTAATCTTCTTCTTAATTTGATTCGTCTCTAAGCTTTTCTCTCTTGACGGCTATGCTCAATTCCTTCCTGGCAGCATGACGACTCCTATCTTATTTTTTTATGTGAATTTTCAGTTGAGACTTAGGGTGTATTTATAGATTTTTAGATTGTTTTGAGCCGTCAGATGGAGACAGGAGGAATCTAGAACATACAGAGTTCAAAGAGCCAATCAAGAGGTGACATGTCAGCCCTAGTGACACATCGAGCCACAGAAATTCGAGCCAGAGCCAGACCTAGCCAGCCAGGTCGACTGGCAGGTTTTGTTTATAAAAATATAAAATATTACCAAGTATTCTATAATAATAATCGCAATAATTAAAAATTAACTAAGAATTATTAAAATTAACTAACTTTTATAAAAAATTAACTAAGATTACTAATTTTATAAAAATTAAGAAGTTTAGTTTATAAAAGTTAACTAAGTATATAAAAATATGAAGTATTATCAAGTATTCTATAATAATAATGGCAATAATTAAAAACTAACTAAATATTATAGAAATTAAAAAACTATTATTAAAAATTAACTAAGTTCGCTAATTTTATAGAAGTTAATAAGTTTAATTTATAAAGTTAACTAAGTATATAAAAATATAAAATATTATCAAGTATTCTATAATAATAGTAATAGCAATAATTAAAAATTAACTAAGCATTATAAAAATTAACTAACTATTATAAAAAATTAACTAAGTTTAATATTTTTATAAAAAATTAGAAGTTTAGTTTATAAAAGTTAGATAAGTATTTAAAAATATAAAATATTATGAAATCTTCTATAATAATAATAGCAATAATTAAAAATTACCTAAGCATTATAAAAATTAACTAACGATTATAAAAATTAACTAACTATTATAAAAGATTTACTAAGTTTACTAATTTTATAAAAATTTAGAGGTTTAGTTTATAAAAGTTAACTAAGTATAAAAAAATATAAAATATTACCAAGTATTCTATAATAATAATAACAAATATTAAAATTTAACTAAGTTTTATAAAAATTAACTAACTATTATAAGAGACTAACTAAGTTTACTAATTTTTAAAAATTAAGAAGTTTAGTTTATAAAAGTTAACTAAGTATATAAAAATATAAAATATTATCCAGTATTCTATAATAATAATAGCAATAATTAAAAATTAACTAAGTATTATATAAATTAACTGACTATTATAAAAAACTAACTAAGCTTACTAATTTTACAAAAATTTAGAAGTTTAGTTTATAAAAGTTAACTAAGTATATAAAAATATTAAATATTACCAAGTATTTTATAATAATAATAGCAAAAATTAAAAATTAACTAAGTATTATAAAAATTAACTAACTATTATAAAAATTAACTAACTATTATTAAAGATTAACTAAGTTTACTAATTTTATAAAAATTTAGAATTTTAGTTTACAAATGTTGACTAAGTATATAAAAATATAAAATATTGCCAAGTATTCTATAATAATAATAACAATAATTAAAAATTTAGTAAGTATTATAAAAATTAACTAACTATTATAAAAAATTAACTAGGTTTACAAGTTTTATAAAAATTTAGAAGTTTAATTTATAAAAGTTAACTAAGTAGATGAAAATGTAAAATGTTACCAAATATTCTACAATAATAATAGAAATAATTAAAAATTGACTATTTATTATAAAAATTGAACTAAGTTTACTAATTTTATAACAACTAAGAAGTTTAGTTTATAAAACATAAGTATATAAAAATATTACCAAGTATTCTATAATAATAATAGCAATAATTAAAAATTAACTAAGCATTATAAAAATTAACTACCTATTATAAAATATTACCAAGTATGATATGCTGTTATCTTCAGCTTGCTCCTTCTTGTATTCTTTTTTCTTGTTGTCGAGTATTGTTTTCTTGTTAATGTGTAAGCGTGACCAAATGCTAATATGAACACATGTGTATTGGTATTGGAGATGGGCATCGTCGTGCATTCGGATATAATCAGAATATCGTTAAGCGCTTCCGAAGATCCATCAACAATAGTGCTGCTTGTGGCAACTGATTATGGAGATAGCGGTAACTTTTAGATGTTCATTTTGTCAGTATTCGGCGTAAACTTGTTGTAATAACCCGAAAATCTGGGCCAGTTTAAAATTTTTATTTTGGCAATTTTAGCGAATTTTGAACATTTAAAATAGATTATTTTAAATAAAATCGACAAGAAATTTATTTTGAATAGAATTAGAACGTATATATTATATACGTCGTCGTTAGAATATAAATATTTATATATAATTATAAATAGAATTGAAAATGGCGCGGTAGTTCGATAATTCGATTTCAAACTTCAATTGAATGTACCGGGAGCAAAACAATCCGGATTTTAGTGAAACCAAAAACATTAGGATCTAATTGATGATATCTTTCCAACGAATCCGACAAATTGAGATTTCATGGCGGGAATCAAAAGATATGTCCAGTTGAAAATTCTGAATAGTCGCTATGGAATTCAGGCCCTTAAAAATGGACATTTTGCAAACGACCTCGGATTTCGACGAAACCACTTTGGTTGGATCCGCAGTGTCAAATTATTGCTAGGTTTCAAATTTCATAATTTTTCGAATCAGTATGTGAGCGTGGCAAAGGAAAACGCGTTTGACCAGTTTCAGTTGATTTTAATCGACTGGAAATTGGCCATTTTTCATACGGTCTCAGAATTCGACGAAACTAGTTTTGTTAGGACCGTATCGTCAATACGAAGCTAGAAAATATTTTTCGAGAATTTTTAGAGTTAGTATGTAACCCCAGTAATTTAAAATGTACGTTTGAAATTCAATATAGCGATTTAAATGTAAATTCAACGGAAACTTATCGAGACGATCGAATCAGCTTGCGATACATATCCCATTGTGTTCAGAATGGGGGTGAAACGCTATGGACGACAGGCGGTGGGCCTCGTTTTGAGGTCGAAATAAAAAGTCAACTTTTAGAAATTAAATTAATTAAAATAATAATAATAAAAAATATTCCCCCCTTTTCTCCCTTAAAACCTTCTGCCCCCCCCCCCCCCCCGATATTTTCGATTCAGAAAAACTAAAATAAAAAAAAATAAAAAAAAGGGAAAGGCGATCGCTCCACCAGGGAGGCCGCCGCCCAGCCTCCTGGCGCCGCCGCGCCGAGCGCAGTTCTCCCCCCCCCCCCCCCCAACGGTGCTCCCTCCCCCTCGCGAAGCCCTCCCTCCTCCTCCTAATCGAGAGCACCCTGCCGCCTCCCCTTGAACCCAAAACCACCGCCCGAACCCTCCACCGACCAACCCCCCCCCCCCCCAGTCGACGCAGACAGCGCGGAACCCCCCCTTTCGCCTGAAACCCCCACGCAGCCTCCGCCCTACCCGACCACCTGCTCCGCAGCCAAACTCCGGCGCCGCCAGTGATGCTCCTCCTCCTAGCATTCTCCGACCAACGAGAAACCAAAGTGAGTTTTTTTTTTCTTTAGGTTAAATTAATTTAATTTAAATACATTGCTTAAGCAGTTTTTGATTTATAAATAACGTAGATTAAAAACTGATTTTCTTTGATGATAAAAACTGATTTTTCATGAATATTAAAAACTGATTTTTTATGTTCTTTAAAGCTATGATTTTTTTCACGTTATAAAAATGAGAGAAGAATATATATCGTGATTAAAAATTAGATCTTTGTATAGGAAAAAGATTGGATTTTTAGAACGCTAAAAAGAAGTGATTTTTAAGGTTAAAAATATAATTTTTATATTATACAAAGGTTAAAAAAATATAATTTTTATTATAGTAGATTAATAAAAATATAATTTTTATACGAGTGGCATATTAAAAATATAATCTTTACTATATAGAAATATTAAAAATATGATTTTTATATTTTTAAAGTATTAAAAATATAATCTTTATAGGATAGAGAATATAAAAATATCATCTTTGTATATGTAGCGAAATAAAAATCTGATTTTTATTTTATATACGTTGAGGTAAAGTGATGATTTTTATAATGATGAAATCTATATTTTTGAAAAGGCGAAATCTTTATATAGAGAATAGCGTTATAAAAATAGAATTTTTTTATCTATATATTAGCAGTAAGGAAATATGATTTTTATATATTGAATAGCATAGTAAAAATTCGATTGTCAAATATATGAAGTGATTATAAAAATATGACTTTTAAATTGAAAGTGAATAAATAAAAATGTGATTTTTATTTTAAAGACATCGAAATATAAAAGTGTGTGATTTTTATATATATAGTGACTACGGGCAACGAAGATGACGAAGATGGGATAACGAAGAAGATTTCTATAAAGGAAGTGCCGTGAAGTTGGATAGCTAAAAGTGAGAATTTCTCACCTTTCAATTTCATTTCTATTTATATATATATATATACTAGGATGCAGACGGTGCTTAGTAGCACCCGACACAATCGTCCACAGACCATGGACTTGTTTGTTTGGTTGCATAGCTTAGTTATATGATTTGATTTGAATTTGGTTGTTTGGTGAATTTGATTGATGTGTGAATGGCGTGGGCCTTCACTAGACCGGGGATAAGGCTAGGCCTCGTCCCGTTTCTAGTATCGTGCCGTTATGCCGCCGAAATTTTCTAAAATATGTTAGAAAAATAAAAATATCATTTTATTGAGTAAATGAACTGAATAGAAATTCATGTGTTGAAATAAAATATTTTATCGTTAAAAATATAGTTTTTAACGTGAAAGTGAATAAATAAATAATTATAAACAAATCGGTCGATTTGTTTATATACACATATTTGACTGATATTGATTGGGTCGATAAATTTTACACATCGCCCAACTGCACAAATAAAATCTGTGTTTGATTGTTTGAAACCCCACACGGGTGTTGGGATGAAATTTGAAGTTCACTCATCCTGATCGATTAAATATGTCGATCGATTGATTGACAAGCTGTTATAAGCGTCAGATATCTATATTTGATGCTTATACAGTGTAGTGCACTTTGGTTGATGATTGATTATTTTTCAATGCTATTATATACATGTGTTGTATGGAATCCATATAATTAACGTTATATGGAGATTGATTGGGCCTCATTCCAATCGGGATAATAAGGAATATTATAAAAGAAAATTCATGTGTTGAATATATAAAAAAAAGTCATGTGTTGACGATGTCCATGTGTTGAGTGAAATATTTTATACAATGAAATTTACATCTTTATCATATTTAAAATTAGAACTACTTCCCAGTAGAAATCTAATTGAAAATCAAACGATTAGATACCGTAGTTTTATAAAATATTTTACATAACAAAAATAGTGATGTGTTGACAGTACTCATGTGTTGAGATTAGTCGTGTGTTGAAAGAAATATAGATTCATGTGTTGAATGGGATAAATATTCATTTGTTGAATAGAATAAAGAAGTTTTTGAAAAATATAAAGCCGTGTTGAGTAGAGATGCGTTATTTAGACGCGAACGATATTTATATCGATTTTATTCGTTTTATAATGAATATGGAAAAGTGATTTCAAAATCTAATATTTTGAAAGGAAATTCAAATTGAATTAGAATAAAATTGAAATTGAAATTTTATTGAATCAATTTGAAATGAATTCGAATCGAATATAAAATGAATTCGATTCGAATTGAATAGAAAATGAACTCGAAATGAATTGAATTGAAAACGATTTCGAAATGAATTGAATTGAAAACGATTTCGAAATGAATTGAATTGAAAACGAATTCAAATTGATTTGAAAGCGAATTGAAATGAATTTAAATTGAATTGAAATTTGAATTGAATAGAAATGAATTTTAAAACGAATTTATAAAGAAGAATTCAATTTTGATTTGAATTGAAAAGGAAGTTGAAATTGTTTTGAAACGAATTTAAAACGATTTATAAAATACGTTTTAAAAGGAAATCGACGAAATATATATAATATATTATATATATATATATAATGGCCTGAATAGAACGCGCCGCGCCGCGGCAGTTCGTGAATTTCGACCATTTATTTCAAACGGACATTGCGGGAGATCCGACCGTCGGATTCTCCTAAAACCGGAACCGTTGGGTTCGTATCGAAAAGAGCTTTCCAATGAATATTAGAAATTTGAAATCTAACGGTTGGATTTGGAATTATGTCCAAATCAATTTCAGAAAAGGTCGCTGTAAGTGCAGTTCGATGGCCGTTGATGGAAATCGACTGTACGGGCCTTGATAAAATTATTAAAAATATCCATAATTTGTGTAAAATCATAAGAAATGATTTGGGAAAAATTGGGCTGAAGAATTCCACGTTTGAAAGGATTAAAATAGATTTTTATCGAAAAGAACTAGTTTTGAACTAGAATTAAAATCAATTTATTTTTAAAATAAATAAATTGAATTTGGAAGTGATTTTAAAAATAATCGATATTCCCAATACGTGGATTGGACTGGAGTTGAATCGAAATTATCTTCGGGATATTTCGATGTTGGATTTCGTGACTATACAGATATTGTTATGGGAATTTAAAAGATATATTTTATATCGTTATTTCCAATACGATATATGTTGGTTTCAGAATTTGATATTGAATATAAGCCGATATATTTCCTATTCAAAGCCTTGTATTTAATATCAAATGTGATTTGGGTTTGTCGTGAATCGTGTTTTAGAAGACATTGGTTCTTTAACCCAGTTAAAGACAGAATATTGATTTTTGTGAAGATTAAAACTAAGTGGAGTTTTAATGAATCTTTAATTAGATTAAAAATGTGGATTGATAATTTAAATTATCCAATCTGAAAGGTGATCGAGAATGGAGTACCACCAGTTTTGCTCCAACGCGATAGTTAAATCTTTAATTAGATTTGAACGTGAAATGGTAATTAATTTTACCGATAACACCGTGGTGTTAGATGTGGAGTATTACCAGTTTTCTCCATGGGATATATAGGTTGGGATTGGGAAATAAAATAAATAATTACTTCGGTGTGGTTCGTTAATCCCGACTAGTTTGAAATGATATCCAAAGGAAGATTATAGGATAAATTTAGAAGAATTTATCTTGGATAAAATTAATGGGAACATTTCCCTAAGAATGTGTTTTTGTGAATAAAAGAATATTCTGAATTGGAATGAGGCGTTTGTTGTGTTTGTGTAACATTCGTTTATTATATACGTGGGTTATTCAGAAAGACCGGGTTTATACCCATTCTGAATAACCGATTCGACGAGATGTCGAAGATGAAGACGGTGGTTGAAGACCAGAAGTCTTCACATCGTTTGGGTGATTACTGATGATCTTGATTGGGCTGTACACCCAGGATGAGGGAATCAGTTGGTGATCGTCCAGACGTACTTGGAGATGGATGGATATGCGAGGAAAGTGCCTCCGGTTTCGTTCAGACCCAGAACGAACTTGTAAATGGATTGTGTGTCTGACATTGGATTTTATTCTGTGTTGATTGATCTCTATTAAATATACATCTGTTTAGCGGCGGAGAATTTATTCTCTTGCTTAACGCCGTTCTCTGAGACGTACGAGCTCAGAGGTTGTATGTCGATGGACATCAGTCGCATGGAGTGAATTGCCAATGTGGCACGCGTAAGTGGCAATTGATCAAGGCTTCTGTTGAAAAGCAAAGTCTTGTGGTTGATGATCAAAGGACGGCCTGTGTGGCATAGCTTTGTGTATAACGTGAATTCGCGAGCCTCACACCTCGGTATGAGTCAAAAACGGGATACGGACCCAAGGAGTGCACGACGTTTCTTTCTAGCTAGGGTGGTGTCAGTGACTTACCAGCCCTGACATTTATATACTTTTCACCTGTGTGGTTGTTGGATATGAGGCGCCTCGGATATAGGTCTGTAAGGACCGGGAAACGTGTGTTCAGGAATAACTAATCCTCAAAAGTAAGAGAGGACCGGCCTTGGAGGTTCCAAAGGATCAGAGTGGGGTCCTGAGGCATTGCTAGAGTGTCTCGAACGCGGAGAGGAGCTTGCCCCTTGCCTCGACTCATGACGGAATCCAATTTCCAATACGTGTATTTCGGCTTTATTTGTAGAGCCTAGTATGGCGACATAGTGGGATGGGGCACTCATGCCGTCTATGATTTATATTTATGATTGAAATGTTTTGACACTATACACTTCTTATAATATCAAAATAATGTGTTTTAAACGTATCAAGCATGCTTTGGCTGTTATAAGGTAAAAACCCTATCCTCCGGCTTGCGTTGCATTGTGTGATGGGACCTGGGTCTTATAACAGCTTCATTTTTCTTTATTTAGCATTGCGCTGTTTGTTTTATGCACTGGTATTCTTGGGAGGAAACCCGTTCCGTGTTATACGGCGTGGTCCCTTGATTTACCGAACTTTAAAATAAAGAATTATAACTGTTTTAGTTCTCACACCAGTCCCATGACTGACCTGGAGTTTATTGTTTTAACCTAAACTCTGGGTGCCCCTATTTTCCTCACGGGCAGCTAGTAGTTTTGGTTTTGCAGATTTATATTCACAGGGTCCTGATTTACAGCTGGAACGATGCTCGGAAAGCTCTGTATCCGTGTATCACTTCTAGTTGTGCTTTTGTATTATTTTCCGCTGCTATGTAATTTATTGTAATCTCTGATATTTATCGAATGTAATTTATTCATTTATACTCTGTATATTCTTGTATCTGATGGAATTGTTGTAATAGCAATGAAATGTTCTTCCGTCTGCGTCCTTTTGTGTGTTGTTCTCAAAGTATTCGTGCTTTCCTTCACGGGGAAGTTACGGGTTCTTTCAGTTGGTATCAGAGCTTTGGTTTACAGAGCTCGAGAACAAGACACATTAGAACCATACGAAAGAATTCATCAGATATTGGATTAGTAATATCCAATTAGAATGACTCG
The DNA here is from genome assembly GCA_030737875.1 of Allium sativum. Lineage (NCBI taxonomy): Eukaryota > Viridiplantae > Streptophyta > Magnoliopsida > Asparagales > Amaryllidaceae > Allium > Allium sativum. Next base: position 413,057,711 of record CM060910.1, on the reverse strand, counting down.
TTAGAGATAGGATCAGTAGTATCCTAGAACGAGTGTGAAGAGTATATTTTTCAAATGAAAACAATTTTGTTTTAAAAATTTAAATCGTTTCATACGTATTTGAATATTTATTTATTTTGAATATGGACAATCGAGTATATATAGATTTCGCGTATACGCGTCATGAACGTATATTCGAAGTTTTAATATACTGGATAGATATAGAATCACATTCTAGACACCCGGGGATAATTCTGGTGACGTGGCCACATCATCAGTATTTATGTTCGTGTTTCGAAGGTGTGATTTCTATATATTTCCATTAGGCTGGTGTGAGAACCAAAACTAATATAGTTAGAACACATTGTTGTGAATTGGCATCAAAAACATGATTTTTTTGTATATATGTATCAAAATTATGAATTTGAAACTCTAATCCACTAATTGATTGATGTTTGTGTTGTTTGCCTATTTGTTTGCTAATTTTTAACCATTTAGCCTAATATAATCGAATATTGAATTATATTGAAAATTGGTCGCATTTGCTTGCATATACATATACTTACATTGAACAGGTCATAGCAAGGAGGCTAGAGCCAGAGAATAAAATTTGTTTGCCCGACAAATAGGTACATGTTTATTACATAATTTACTGTTTTGTATGGGTGATGATGATTTTATGAGCCTATTGGCTAGCCGCTTGGCTTTTTCTTTTTCTTTTTGAGATCTGAAGGACCGGGGAAGCTATTTGAAATTCCCCGATGCTCCCGGTGCAGGGGAGGTTATGGCGAAATTTTTCGAAAATTTAGGGTGTTAGCCAAATTTTTGAAAATTTGAAAATTCTCAGAAACTGAAAAGTTGGAGAATGGAAGCCAGATCGAACGTAGAGTTGATTAATCAAACCACTTTCGACTTTTGTTCCTTTTCGGGGACGAAAAGTTTTAAGTGGGAGAGATTGTAATAACCCGAAAATCTGGGCCAGTTTAAAATTTTTATTTTGGCAATTTTAGCGAATTTTGAACATTGAAAATAGATTATTTTAAATAAAATCGACAAGAAATTTATTTTGAATAGAATTAGAACGTATATATTATATACGTCGTCGTTAGAATATAAATATTTATATATAATTATAAATAGAATTGAAAATGGCGCGGTAGTTCGATAATTTGATTTCAAACTTCAATTGAATGTACCGGGAGCAAAACAATCCGGATTTTAGTGAAACCAAAAACATTAGGATCTAATTGATGATATCTTTCCAACGAATCCGACAAATTGAGATTTCATGGCGGGAATCAAAAGATATGTCCAGTTGAAAATTCTGAATAGTCGCTATGGAATTCAGGCCCTTAAAAATGGACATTTTGCAAACGACCTCGGATTTCGACGAAACCACTTTGGTTGGATCCGCAGTGTCAAATTATTGCTAGGTTTCAAATTTCATAATTTTTCGAATCAGTATGTGAGCGTGGCAAAGGAAAACGCGTTTGACCAGTTTCAGTTGATTTTAATCGACTGGAAATTGGCCATTTTTCATACGGTCTCAGAATTCGACGAAACTAGTTTTGTTAGGACCGTATCGTCAATACGAAGCTAGAAAATATTTTTCGAGAATTTTTAGAGTTAGTATGTAACCCCAGTAATTTAAAATGTACGTTTGAAATTCAATATAGCGATTTAAATGTAAATTCAACGGAAACTTATCGAGACGATCGAATCAGCTTGCGATACATATCCCATTGTGTTCAGAATGGGGGTGAAACACTATGGACGACAGGCGGTGGGCCTCGTTTTGAGGTCGAAATAAAAAGTCAACTTTTAGAAATTAAATTAATTAAAATAAAAAAAAAAATATTCCCCCCTTTTCTCCCTTAAAACCTTCTGCCCCCCCCCCCCCGATATTTTCGATTCAGAAAAACTAAAAAAAAAAAAAAAAGGGAAAGGCGATCGCTCCACCAGGGAGGCCGCCGCCCAGCCTCCTGGCGCCGCCGCGCCGAGCGCAGTTCTCCCCCCCCCCCCCCAACGGCGCTCCCTCCCCCTCGCGAAGCCCTCCCTCCTCCTCCTAATCGAGAGCACCCTGCTGCCTCCCCTTGAACCCAAAACCACCGCCCGAACCCTCCACCGACCAACCCCCCCCCCCCCCCAGTCGACGCAGACAGCGCGGAACCCCCCCCCTTTCGCCTGAAACCCCCGCGCAGCCTCCGCCCTACCCGACCACCTGCTCCGCAGCCAAACTCCGGCGCCGCCAGTGATGCTCCTCCCCCTAGCATTCTCCGACCAACGAGAAACCAAAGTGAGTTTTTTTTTTTCTTCTTTAGGTTAAATTAATTTAATTTAAATACATTGCTTAAGCAGTTTTTGATTTATAAATAACGTAGATTAAAAACTGATTTTCTTTGATGATAAAAACTGATTTTTCATGAATATTAAAAACTGATTTTTTATGTTCTTTAAAGCTATGATTTTTTTCACGTTATAAAAATGAGAGAAGAATATATATCGTGATTAAAAATTAGATCTTTGTATAGGAAAAAGATTGGATTTTTAGAACGCTAAAAAGAAGTGATTTTTAAGGTTAAAAATATATTTTTTATATTATACAAAGGTTAAAAAAATATAATTTTTATTATAGTAAAGTAATAAAAATATAATTTTTATACGAGTGGCATATTAAAAATATAATCTTTACTATATAGAAATATTAAAAATATGATTTTTATATTTTTAAAGTATTAAAAATATAATCTTTATAGGATAGAGAATATAAAAATATCATCTTTGTATATGTAGCGAAATAAAAATCTGATTTTTATTTTATATACGTTGAGGTAAAGTGATGATTTTTATAATGATGAAATCTATATTTTTGAAAAGGCGAAATCTTTATATAGAGAATAGCGTTATAAAAATAGAATTTTTTTATCTATATATTAGCGGTAAGGAAATATGATTTTTATATATTGAATAGCATAGTAAAAATTCGATTTTCAAATATATGAAGTGATTATAAAAATATGACTTTTAAATTGAAAGTGAATAAATAAAAATGTGATTTTTATTTTAAAGACATCGAAATATAAAAGTGTGTGATTTTTATATATATAGTGACTACGGGCAACGAAGATGACGAAGATGGGATAACGAAGAAGATTTCTATAAAGGAAGTGCCGTGAAGTTGGATAGCTAAAAGTGAGAATTTCTCACCTTTCAATTTCATTTCTATTTATATATATATATATATACTAGGATGCAGACGGTGCTTAGTAGCACCCGACACAATCGTCCACAGACCATGGACTTGTTTGTTTGGTTGCATAGCTTAGTTATATGATTTGATTTGAATTTGGTTGTTTGGTGAATTTGATTGATGTGTGAATGGCGTGGGCCTTCACTAGACCGGGGATAAGGCTAGGCCTCGTCCCGTTTCTAGTATCGTGTCGTTATGCCGCCGAAATTTTCTAAAATATGTTAGAAAAATAAAAATATCATTTTATTGAGTAAATGAACTGAATAGAAATTCATGTGTTGAAATAAAATATTTTATCGTTAAAAATATAGTTTTTAACGTGAAAGTGAATAAATAAATAATTATAAACAAATCGGCCGATTTGTTTATATACACTGATTTGACTGATATTGATTGGGTCGATAAATTTTACACATCGCCCAACTGCACAAATAAAATCTGTGTTTGATTGTTTGAAACCCCACACGGGTGTTGGGATGAAATTTGAAGTTCACTCATCCTGATCGATTAAATATGTCGATCGATTGATTGACAAGCTGTTATAAGCGTCAGATATCTATATTTGATGCTTATACAGTGTAGTGCACTTTGGTTGATGATTGATTATTTTTCAATGCTATTATATACATGTGTTGTATGGAATCCATATAATTAACGTTATATGGAGATTGATTGGGCCTCATTCCAATCGGGATAATAAGGAATATTATAAAAGAAAATTCATGTGTTGAATATATAAAAAAAAGTCATGTGTTGACGATGTCCATGTGTTGAGTGAAATATTTTATACAATGAAATTTACATCTTTATCATATTTAAAATTAGAACTACTTCCCAGTAGAAATCTAATTGAAAATCAAACGATTAGATACCATAGTTTTATAAAATATTTTACATAACAAAAATAGTGATGTGTTGACAGTACTCATGTGTTGAGATTAGTCGTGTGTTGAAAGAAATATAGATTCATGTGTTGAATGGAATAAATATTCATTTGATGAATAGAATAAAGAAGTTTTTGAAAAATATAAAGCCGTGTTGAGTAGAGATGCGTTATTTAGACGCGAACGATATTTATATCGATTTTATTCGTTTTATAATGAATATGGAAAAGTGATTTCAAAATCTAATATTTTGAAAGGAAATTCAAATTGAATTAGAATAAAATTGAAATTGAAATTTTATTGAATCAATTTGAAATGAATTCGAATCGAATATAAAATGAATTCGATTCGAATTGAATAGAAAATGAACTCGAAATGAATTGAATTGAAAACGATTTCGAAATGAATTGAATTGAAAACGATTTCGAAATGAATTGAATTGAAAACGAATTCAAATTGATTTGAAAGCGAATTGAAATGAATTCAAATTGAATTGAAATTTGAATTGAATAGAAATGAATTTTAAAACGAATTTATAAAGAAGAATTCAATTTTGATTTGAATTGAAAAGGAAGTTGAAATTGTTTTGAAACGAATTTAAAACGATTTATAAAATACGTTTTAAAAGGAAATCGACGAAATATATATAATATATATATTATATATATATAATGGCCTGAATAGAACGCGCCGCGCCGCGGCAGTTCGTGAATTTCGACCATTTATTTCAAACGGACATTGCGGGAGATCCGACCGTCGGATTCTCCTAAAACCGGAACCGTTGGGTTCGTATCGAAAAGAGCTTTCCAATGAATATTAGAAATTTGAAATCTAACGGTTGGATTTGGAATTATGTCCAAATCAATTTCAGAAAAGGTCGCTGTAAGTGCAGTTCGATGGCCGTTGATGGAAATCGACTGTACGGGCCTTGATAAAATTATTAAAAATATCCATAATTTGTGTAAAATCATAAGAAATGATTTGGGAAAAATTGGGCTGAAGAATTCCACGTTTGAAAGGATAAAAATAGATTTTTATCGAAAAGAACTAGTTTTGAACTAGAATTAAAATTAATTTATTTTTAAAATAAATAAATTGAATTTGGAAGTGATTTTAAAAATAATCGATATTCCCAATACGTGGATTGGACTGGAGTTGAATCGAAATTATCTTCGGGATATTTCGATGTTGGATTTCGTGACTATACAGATATTGTTATGGGAATTTGAAAGATATATTTTATATCGTTATTTCCAATACGATATATGTTGGTTTCAGAATTTGATATTGAATATAAGCCGATATATTTCCTATTCAAAGCCTTGTATTTAATATCAAATGTGATTTGGGTTTGTCGTGAATCGTGTTTTAGAAGACATTGGTTCTTTAACCCAGTTAAAGACAGAATATTGATTTTTGTGAAGATTAAAACTAAGTGGAGTTTTAATGAATCTTTAATTAGATTAAAAATGTGGATTGATAATTTAAATTATCCAATCTGAAAGGTGATCGAGAATGGAGTACCACCAGTTTTGCTCCAATGCGATAGTTAAATCTTTAATTAGATTTGAACGTGAAATGGTAATTAATTTTACCGATAACACCGTGGTGTTAGATGTGGAGTATTACCAGTTTTCTCCATGGGATATATAGGTTGGGATTGGGAAATAAAATAAATAATTACTTCGGTGTGGTTCGTTAATCCCGACTAGTTTGAAATGATATCCAAAGGAAGATTATAGGATAAATTTAGAAGAATTTATCTTGGATAAAATTAATGGGAACATTTCCCTAAGAATGTGTTTTTGTGAATAAAAGAATATTCTGAATTGGAATGAGGCGTTTGTTGTGTTTGTGTAACATTCGTTTATTATATACGTGGGTTATTCAGAAAGACCGGGTTTATACCCATTCTGAATAACCGATTCGACGAGATGTCGAAGATGAAGACGGTGGTTGAAGACCGGAAGTCTTCACATCGTTTGGGTGATTACTGATGATCTTGATTGGGCTGTACACCCAGGATGAGGGAATCAGTTGGTGATCGTCCAGACGTACTTGGAGATGGATGGATATGCGAGGAAAGTGCCTCCGGTTTCGTTCAGACCCAGAACGAACTTGTAAATGGATTGTGTGTCTGACATTGGATTTTATTCTGTGTTGATTGATCTCTATTAAATATACATCTGTTTGGCGGCGGAGAATTTATTCTCTTGCTTAACGCCCTTCTCTGAGACGTACGAGCTCAGAGGTTGTATGTCGATGGACATCAGTCGCATGGAGTGAATTGCCAATGTGGCACGCGTAAGTGGCAATTGATCAAGGCTTCTGTTGAAAAGCAAAGTCTTGTGGTTGATGATCAAAGCACGGCCTGTGTGGCATAGCTTTGTGTATAACGTGAATTCGCGAGCCTCACACCTCGGTATGAGTCAAAAACGGGATACGGACCCAAGGAGTGCACGACGTTTCTTTCTAGCTAGGGTGGTGTCAGTTACCTACCAGCCCTGACATTTATATACTTTTCACCTGTGTGGTTGTTGGATATGAGGCGCCTCGGATATAGGTCTGTAAGGACCGGGAAACGTGTGTTCAGGAATAACTAATCCTCAAAAGTAAGAGAGGACCGGCCTTGGAGGTTCCAAAGGATCAGAGTGGGGTCCTGAGGCATTGCTAGAGTGTCTCGAACGCGGAGAGGAGCTTGCCCCTTGCCTCGACTCATGACGGAGTCCAATTTCCAATACGTGTATTTCGGCTTTATTTGTAGAGCCTAGTATGGCGACATAGTGGGATGGGGCACTCATGCCGTCTATGATTTATATTTATGATTGAAATGTTTTGACACTATACACTTCTTATAATATCAAAATAATGTGTTTTAAACGTATCAAGCATGCTTTGGCTGTTATAAGGTAAAAACCCTATCCTCCGGCTTGCGTTGCATTGTGTGATGGGACCTGGGTCTTATAACAGCTTCATTTTTCTTTATTTAGCATTGCGCTGTTTGTTTTATGCACTGGTATTCTTGGGAGGAAACCCGTTCCGTGTTATACGGCGTGGTCCCTTGATTTACCGAACTTTAAAATAAAGAATTATAACTGTTTTAGTTCTCACACCAGTACCATGACTGACCTGGAGTTTATTGTTTTAACCTAAACTCTGGGTGCCCCTATTTTCCGCACGGGCAGCTAGTAGTTTTGGTTTTGCAGATTTATATTCACAGGGTCCTGATTTACAGCTGGAACGATGCTCGGAAAGCTCTGTATCCGTGTATCACTTCTAGTTGTGCTTTTGTATTATTTTCCGCTGCTATGTAATTTATTGTAATCTCTGATATTTATCGAATGTAATTTATTCATTTATACTCTGTATATTCTTGTATCTGATGGAATTGTTGTAATAGCAATGAAATGTTCTTCCGTCTGCGTCCTTTTGTGTGTTGTTCTCAAAGTATTCGTGCTTTCCTTCACGGGGAAGTTACGGGTTCTTTCACTTGTTTTATGGATATTTTGTTTTATTTATAGATATTGTGACTTTGTTCGACAAATATTGTGTAAATTTAGTTTACGGTGTTTTTTTAATGGAAATTATGTAAAGCTGGTTTATTGATGGTGTCTTTGTGTATGAATATTGTATTATATAATTAGTTGGTTGATATATATTTACATGTTGCTGAAATGTATGTGCATGAATATTTTGATATGTAAACTTCCAGAAATGATTTGATATGTGGCAAACCGATGTAGAAAAGGGAGGATGACAACCTTTCTGAAACAATATAAAACGTTGTATAAACATAAGAACAACACCATTCGAAACGCCGTAGTATGTCAATTTTTTACAGCGCTTAGGTATGTATTGTGATATTTCCATGGCCTATAACAATGTAACAACCCGTATTTTCAGAACCAATTTAAAATTTTTATTTTTTATATTTTAATGGATTTTGAATATTTAAAATTATTTATCTTAAATAATAATGAATAAAAATTTATTGTAATTGAAGTTAGAATGTATAAATTTATTTTAATTATAAAACGAGCCTGAAATGGGGTGGCAATTTGAAAATTCGATTTAAATTTCAAATGAATGTATAGGATTCAAAATAAATCAGATTTCAGTAAAACCAGAAATATTTGAATCTGTTTAATTATATCTTTTTAACGAATGTGAAAAATTCAGATTTCATAACGAGGATTAAAAGTTATGTCCAGTTTAAAATTTAAAATAGTCGCTATGGAATTTATATATATTTTATACAATATAAAGACCTTAAAAATAGCCATTTTGCAAACGACCTCCGTTTTTGATGAAGCCACTTTTGTTGGATCCATAATGTCAAATTATTGTTAGATTCTGCTTTTCATAATTTTTGGAATTAATATGTGAGTGTGGTGAATTTAAATGCGTGTGGTCAATTCAGTTTGAATTTAATCGACTGGAAAATGACCGTTTTTTAAACGGTCTCCAAATTTGACGAAATTAGTTTTGTTAGGACCGTATCATCAAAACATAGCTAGATTTATTTTTCAGGTCGCTACAAATAACTTGCTGGTAGACAACGTTCATCAAATTGCTGTACTATGTCATTTTTCTACAGCGCTTTGGAATGTATTATGATATTTCCATGATCTATAACAACGTGTTGGTAGACAGCGCTCGTCAAAACACTGTAAAGGATATAACCGCATTTTTTTAATGTTGTCAACGTGCATATTTGTTGTACTGATTAAATTAAAATTCAGAATTCAAATTCTCGACTTTTATTTCAGACTCTTTTAAAATAATATAAATATATGTATACACATATATTTATAACCATTTGCAAATTCAAAACATTTGATTTTTTAAACAACTTGTTTTTCCAAAAAAAAAATCCAATTGAAAATTTACTATGGTAGCAGTCCGTCACTTAGAAACTCGAAAATGATTACTGATGATGTGGTCATCATCAGGACTATTTTCCAGCTACTGAAGTGAGTTCAGTGCTTAATCACTTTCAAAAACCCATTTAAAACTGTTCTTATTCAAAAATTCCTTCAAAGTAATGCTATATTACTTTATAATACTTCAACAAATATTTTCTAAACATCCAGGGTTTAAATCCTCAATTCTAGTAAGAATCTAATTTAAATTTAGCCCATTTATATATAACCAACTCAATATTATAATCTTATTCGATTACAATAATAACAACCAACTACATCAATAATTCCAGAAAATTATTCCTCATATCAAAATATATTTTTAGGCCAAAATTATTGCATTTATCCACTTAAAAACAATATTGTATCAAATTTCTTTGTTCAAGTGTTTAGAAATCATTATCGACCACTTCAGCTAAACGCGTCGATTTGGAATTTATATACCACTTAACAAATCATCCAATACAATATACAACAATATTTTTTATATAACACCAACAAGTACGCTTCCTTATATATATACACCCAAACCCAATCTAGGGTGTTACTAACCCCATCTCTATTAAGTTACGCCATAGAGCCAAGGTTATTACTTAACCTTATGCTCTGAAACCACTTGTGGTGACCCAACTTTTCATTACCATTTAAGTTGACATTTAACCACACTTGTTCAACTCAAAAGTCACAAAATGTGGATAGTTAGGGGAAAGAAGTTAGCGGGTGAGAAGAAGAAAGAAAGAATGTTAGAATAGAAGAAGAAGAACATCAACACTTCAGAATCAAAGTAGAATAGAATCTCACAGCGTAGCGAATAAAATATAATATACCAATACTCTTTACACAAAGAGAAAATTGTATATATATGATTATATAATCATAACACACAACTAGATCAGTATAATGTTGATCAAGACAACACACTCAACGGAAGAAAATTAATACCAAAAAATACGGGAATATGTCTCGACTCCTGCTCCTCTTTCGAAGCTCCAAGTAAAATCTAATGCAACGTGAAAATGTACTCGGTCTGAGCCAAGCACATTTTGAGGAAAGCAAAATCACCCGGATTAGTCTGGAATACTTTCAGTGATAAATTCACATCACAAACAACTTGCTAAACTTTTAAAAATCCTTTTGAAAAATGGAACTCTCATATAGCATGACCACACATAAATATGGCACGTGTTTTACCTTAAGAAAACCGAATCACTTTTACATATCAAAATCCAATGATATTATAATAATTTCTATCAATCCACAAATAAAATTGGAATATGGCCGAAATGCTTGCATCTTACGTTTCGACATAGTCGGTATTCATCTAAAGATGTACGTCTTGTATTGGAGTTTGAATTTCCAACATGACTAGGTATGGAATCACCTTCCGATTAGTGTCCTCTAGAGATAAAAACATGGGGGTTCAACAAAAACATCTTGTAAGCCTGCCACGTAGAAACGATCACTCATTGAAATTTAGTGTGTCGAATAATCATCACCACCGTTGAGATTAGCAACTGTATGTAACAACCCGAAAATCTGGGCCAGTTTAAATTTTTTATTTTGGCAATTTTAGCGAATTTTGAATATTTAAAATGAATTATTTTAAATGAAAACGACGAGAAATTTATTTTGAATAGAATTCGAACGTATATATTTATATAGTTCGTCGTTAGAATATAAATAATTATTTACATTTATAAAAGGAATTGAAAATGGCGCGGTAGTTCGATAATTCGATTTCAAACTTCAATTGAATGTACCGGGTGCAAAACAATTCGGATTTTAGTGAAACCAAAAACATTAGAATCTAATTGATGATATCTTTCCAACGAATCCGAAAAATTAAAATTTCATAGCGGGAATCAAAAGATATGTCCAGTTGAAAATTCTGAATAGTCGCTATGGAATTCAGGCCCTTAAAAATGGAAATTTTGCAAACGACCTCGGATTTCGACGAAACTAGTTTTGTTGGGTCCGCAGTGTCAAATTATTGCTAGATTCCAAATTTCAAAATTTTTCGAATCAGTATGTGAGCGTGGCAAAGGAAAACGCGTTTGACCAGTTTCAGTTGATTTTAATCGACTGGAAATTGGCCATTTTTCAAACAGTCTCAGAATTCGACGAAACTAGTTTTGTTAGGACCGAATCGTCAACACGAAGCCAGAAAATATTTTTCTGGAATTTTCCAAGTTAGTATGTGACCCCGGTAATTTGAAATGTACGTTTAAAATTCAATATAGCGATTTAAATGTAAATTCAACGGAAACTGATCGAGACGATCGATTCAGCCTACGATACATATCCCATTGTGTTCGAAATGGGGGTAAAACGCTATGGACGACAGGCGGTGGGTCTCGTTTAGGGGTCGAAGGTAAAAGTTGCTTTTTGGGTTAATTAAATATTAAATAAATAAAATATAAAAATACCCTTTCCCTCTTTAACCCCCTCATTTCCCTCTCTCTCCTCCGTTCGTTCTGAAAGATAAAAAAAAAGCCGCCGTTCACCATCGCGGGCCCCCACCACGAGCGCCGCCGCCCAGGTGGGCCACCGCACCCCCTTCCCCAAGCCTCCACCCTCCCCACGCGAGCCCTAGAGACCCCAACCCCCAAATCGAGCCCCAAATTCACCCAGAACCGCCGCACCATCGTCCCCGGGCCCCACTCCGACCGTCAACGACCGGAGACGACATCCCCCAGACCCCTGCATCACCTCAGCACCTCCATGAGCACCCCGTCCACCTCCAAGCGCGCGGAAAACCCTTTTCCCCCTTCGGCAGCGAGCTCCAGTCCCCATCCAGTCAAGTGCGCACCCACCGGAGCACCTCGAAGTGAGGATAACAGCCGGGAATTCCTAACGAGTTAAAAAGTGAGTTTTTGTTTATTTTTATTTAACGAAATTAGCTCTAGAAATCAGTTTTTTTAAATATAATTTTTATATGATAGGAAAGTTAAAAATATAATTTTTATATGATAGGAAAGTTAAAAATATAATTTTTACATGATACGAATATTAAAAATATCATCTTTATATAGGTAGCAAAATAAAAATGTGATTTTTATAGTGATGAAATTGAAAAGGTAAAATCATTAAAAGTGAAAAGATGATATTTTTAAAAGTGAAAAGACGCTATTTTAAAAATAGAAAAGGCGAGATTTCTTTATATTGAACAGCGAAGTAAAAATTCGATTTTTATATATTGAATAGCATAGTAAAAATTCGATTTTTAGATATTGAAGACAAAGTAAAAATTCGATTTTTATATATTGAATAGCGAGATAAAAATTCGATTTTTACATATGTAGTGGCTACAGGCAACGAAGAAGACGAAGATGCGATAACGATGAAGATTTATATCAAAGAAGAGTCAAGATGATTGGATAGCTATCTGTGAGAACTTCTCACTCTCTAATTTAATTTTCTAGTTATATATATATATACTAGGATGCAGACGGTGCTTAGTAGCACCCGACACCCGTCATCCACAGACCATGGATGACTTGTTTGTTAAATTGTTTGGTTGTGTAGTTGGTTAGATTATTTGGTTTGAATTGATTTGTTTGGTGAAATGAAATTGATTTGATTGATGTGTGAATGGCGTGGGCCTTCACTAGACCGGGGATAAGGCTAGGCCTCGTCCCGTTTCTAGTATCGTGCCGTTATGCCGCCGAAATTTTCTAAAATATGTTAGAAAAATAAAAATATCATTTTTATTGTGTAAATGAACTGAATAGAAATTCATGTGTTGAAATAAAATATTTTATCGTTAAGAATATAATTTTTAACGTGAATGTGAATAAATAAATATTCATTTACAAACCGGACGGTTTGTTTATGTACACCTATTTGAAGGACATTGATTGGGACGATAAATTTTACACATCGCCCAACTGCACAAATAAAATCGGTGTTTGATTGTTTGAAACCCCACACGAGTATTGGGATGATATTTGAAGTACACTAATCCCGATTGTTTAGTTGTATGTCGATCGATTGATTGACAGGCTGTTATAAGCGTTAGATATCTATATTTGATGCTTATACAGTGTAGTGCACTTTGGTTGATGGTTGATTATTTTTCAATGCTATTATATAAGTGTGATGTATGAAAATCCATATAATTAAGATTATATGGTAATTGATTGGGCCTCATTCCAATTTAGAAAATAAAGATCTTTATAAAGTAAAGGTTCATGTGTTGACCGTACTCATCCATTGAGATTATTCATGTGTTGAACGAAATATTTTGATAATAACAAATATTTTGATAATAGGAAATATTTGAAATAGAATACTTTGATAATAGAATATTTGAAATAGAATATTTGAAAATAGAAATAATTTAAGCCGTGTTGATTAGATTGACGCCATTTTGACGTGAACGATATTTATATCGATTTTATTCATTTCGAAATGAATTGAATTGAAAACGATTTCGAAATGAATTGAATTGAAAACGATTTCGAAATGAATTGAATAGGAAACGAATTTGATTTGAATAGAAAACGAATTTGATTTCAATTGAATATATAACGAATTTGATTCGAATAGAATACCAATTTGAATTGAATCGAATAGAAAACCAATTTGAATTGAATCGAATAGAAAACCAATTTGAATTGAATCGAATAGAAAACCAATTTGAATTGAATCGAATAGAAAACCAATTTGAGTTGAATCGAATAGAAAACAACTTTGGAATTGAATTGAATTGAAAACGAATTCAAATTGAATTGAAAGCGAATTGAAATGAATTCAAATTGAATTGAAATTTGAAATGAATAGAAATGAATTTTAAAACGAATTTATAAAGAAGAATTCAATTTTGATTTGAATTGAAATGGAAGTTGAAATTTCTTTTGAAAAGAATTTAAAACTATTTATATAATTCGTTTTAAATAGAAATCGACGAAATATATATTATATATATTATATATATAATATAATGGCCTGAATAGAACGCGCCGCGCCGCGGCAGTTCGTGAATTTCGACCATTTATTTCAAACTGACATTGCGGGAGATCCGACCGTCGGATTCTCCTAAAACCAGAACCGTTGGGTTCGTATCGAAAAGAGCTTTCTAACAAATATTTAAAGTTCAAAATCTAACGGTTGGATTTGGAGATACGTCCAAATCAAATTCGAAAAAGGTCGCTGTAAGTGCAGTTCGATGACCGTTGATGGAAATCGACTGTACGGGCCTTGATAAAATTATTAAAAATAGTAATAATTTGTGTAAAATCATAAGAAATGATTTAGAAAGAATCGGGATGAAAAACTCCATATTTGAAAGGATAAAAATAGATTTTTATCAAAATGAACTAGTTTTGAACTAGAAGTATAATTCTATTTATTTTTAAATAAATAAACTGGATTAGAAATGGTTTTGAAAATAACTAGAATTTCCAATGATTGCATTGGAATTGATTTGAATCGAAATTGTCTTCGGAATATTTCGATGTTGGATTTCGTGATTATACAAATGTTGTTATGGAAATTTGAAAGATATAGATATATATATCGTTATTTCCAATACGATCTTTGTTGGTCGCAGAATTTGATATTGAATATAAGCCGATATATTTTCTATTAAGAGCCTTGTATTGAATATCAAATGTGATTTGGGTTTGTCGTGAATGGTGTCTTCACTAACACTGTTCTTGAACCCAGTTGAGAAAAGATTAAATCTTTTTATTTAGATTTAATGAAGTGTACCAATTAAATAATATTTAATTGAAATTGAATTGATATTGATTTTTGGGTTTATCGTGAACAGTGTTTTAAATAACACTCGTTCTTTAACCCGATAATTAATGGAAGGTGACTTTGGGTTTATCGTGAACCGTGTTTTAAATGACACGGATTCTTTAACCCAGTTAACGGTTAAAACTAAGTGGAGTTTTAATGAATCTTTAATTAGATTGAATAATCGAAATGGAGTATCACCAGGAGTTTTAATGAATCTTTAATTAGATTGAATAATCGAAATGGAGTATCACCAGTTTTGCTCCAGGCGATAGTTAAATCTTTAATTAGATTTGAACGTGAAATGGTAACTTAATTTACCGATAACACCGTGGTGTTAGATATGAAGTATTACCAGTTTTACTTCATGGGATGAATAGGTTGGGATTGGGAAATTAAAACAAAGGATTACTTCGGTAAGTTTCGTTAATCCCGACTAGTTGAATCGAAATTCAAAAGGATAGATTAAAGAATAGATATAAAGAATTTATCTTGGATAAAATTAATGGGAACCTTTCCCTATGAATGTGAAATTTAGAAACTAACTGCCGGTTAGCTAAGCAGGATGGTTTTCTGGATATTGATCTGATGTTGGTTTCGGCCTTCGGGGTTAATATTCGGGAAATTATTCTCTTGATTAATTTACGGTTAGTGACTGATGAATTGGAATGAGGCGTATGTTGTGTTTGTGTAACACTTATTTAAAATATAAGCGAGTTATTCGGAAAGACCGGGTTTATCCCATTCTGAATAACTGGTACGACGATAAGTCGAAGATGAAGACGGTGGTCGAAGACCGGAAGTCTTCACGTCGTTTGGGTGATTACTGATGATCTTGATTGGGCTGTACACCCAAGAAGATGGAAACAGTTGGTGATCGTCCAGACGTATTTGGAGATCGATGGATATGCGGGGTACTAGGTGCCTCCGGTTTCGTTCAGACCCAGAACGGACTTGTAAATGGACTGTTTGTCTGACATTGGATTTTGGTCCGTGTGATTGATCTCTATTAAATATATATCTGTTTGGCGGCGGAGAATTTATTCTTTTGCTTAACGCCCTTCTCTGAGACGTACGAGCTCAGGGGTTATATATTGATGGATATCAAACGCATGGAGTGAATTGCCTATGTGGCATGCCTAAGTGGCAATTGATCGAGGCTTCTGTTGAAAAGCAAAGTCTTGTGGTGATGATCAAAGCACGGCCTTAGTGGCGTAGCTTTGTGTAACGTTTACTTCGCGAGTTTCGCACCCCGGTTGTGAACCAAAAACGGGAGAGGACCTCAGGGAGGGCATGCATTTCTTTCTAGCTAGGGTGGTGTCAGTGACCTACCAGCCCTGACATTTATATACTTTTCACCTGTGTGGTTGTTGCTGTTGCGAGGCGCCTCGGTTTGATCGGACGATCCGGGTCCGATGGAGTCATTCGTTGGCTCATTTACGCCCCAAAGGGCGGGGAAACGTATTGTTCAGGCACTATAATCCACATCGGTGGACCGGCCTTGTCGCTCCATGGGGCAGTTGCGGCTGTTCCTGAGGCTCGGGCTAGAGAGTCTCGAATCGGTAGAGGACGATCCCTGGCCTCGGTTCATAGATGGAAACCCAATTTCCAAATACGTGACTTTGCGATTTTGATTGTATAACCTATATATGGCGACATAGTGGTATGGGGCATTCATGCCGCCTATGATTGATACTTATGATTTGAAGTTGTTTTATACACCATACACTTATTATAGTATCAAAATGATTTCTTTTAAACGTATCAAGCATTCTTGGCTATTATAAGGTAAAAACCCTATCCCCCGGCTTGCGTTGCATTGTGTGATAGGACCTGGGTCTTATAATAGCTTCATTTTTCTTTATTTAGCATTGCGCTGTTGTTTTATGCACTGGTATTCTTGGGAGGAAACCCGTTCCGTGTTATACGGCGTGGTCCCTTGATTTACCGAACTTTAAAATAAAGATTAATAACTGTTTTAGTTCTCACACCAGTCACATGACTGACCTGGAGTTTATTGTTTTAACATAAACTCTGGGTGCCCTTATTTTGACACGGGCAGCTAGTAGTTTTGGTTTTGCAGATTTATATTCACAGGATCCTGGTTTACAGCTGGAACGATATCCGGAAAGCTTTGTATCCGTATATCTCCTTCTAGATGTTTTTTATATTATTTTCCGCTGCGATGTATTTAAATGTAATTGTAATCTCTGATATTTCTGTGTAATGTGTATTCATTTATACTCTGTATATTCTTGTAATCTGATGCATTGTTGTAATAACAATGAAATGTTCTTTTATATGCGTTCTATTTTGTCGTGTCCTCAAAACAATCCGTTCTTTCTCTTCTCTTCGGAGACCGGGGAAGTTCGGGTCGTTTCATCGTGGTATAAGAGCTTTGGTTTGCAAAGCTCAGAGAACAAGGCACATTAGAACCATACGAAAGAATTCATCAGATATTGGATTAGTAATATCCAATGGGAATGACTCGTTAGAGTGGGATCAGTAGTATCCTAGAACGAGTGTGAAGAGTATATTTTTTAAAATGAAAACAAATTTTTGTTTTGAAAATTTAAATCAACTATTCGTATTTGATTATTTATTCTATATTGATTTGGACAATCCGATATATAAAGATTTTGCATATGCGTCTTGCAAACGTGTATTCGAAGTTTTAATATACTGGATGGTTATAGGATCATACTCTAGTTGCCCGGGGATAATTCTGGTGATGGGGCACTGTCGCCAGTATTTATTTTCGAGTAACGGAAGTGAGATTTCTATATTTCCAATTGACTGATGTGAGAACCGAAACTAGATAGGGCTTATTGTTGTGATTTTGCATCAAAAATCTGATTTTGACTATATATCAAAGTTATGCATTTGAAGCTCTAATTCACTAATTGATTGATGTTTGTGTTGTTTGTTTATTTGTTTGCTAATTTTTAACCATTTCGCCTAATTGAATCACATATTGAAATATTATTGAAAATTGGTCGCATATGCTTGCATACATGTACTTACATTGAACAGGTCATAGCAAGGAGGCTAGAGCAGAGAATAAAATTTGTTTGCCCGACAAATAGGTACATGTTTATCATAATTTACTGTTTTGTTTGGGTGATGATGATTTTATGAGCCGATTGGCTAGCCGCTTGGCTTTTTCTTTTTCTTTTTGAGATCTGAAGGCCTATATGGCAATTTCGGGATTTTCCAGTGGCTCCCGGTGCAGGGGAGGTTATGGCGAAATTTTTTGAAAATTTAGGGTGTTAGCCAAATTTTTTGAAATTTTTGAAAATTCTCAGAAACTGAAAAGTTGGAGAATGGAAGCCAGATCGAACGTAGAGTTGATTAATCAAACAACTTTCGGCTTTGTTCCTTTTCGGGGACGAAAAGTTTTAAGTGGGGGAGATTGTAACAACCCGAAAATCTGGGCCAGTTTAAAATTTTTATTTTGGCAATTTTTGCGAATTTTGAATATTTAAAATGAATTATTTTAAATGAAAACGACGAGAAATTTATTTTGAATAGAATTCGAACGTATATATTTATATAGTTCATCGTTAGAATATAAATAATTATTTATATTTATAAAAGGAATTGAAAATGGCGCGGTAGTTCGATAATTCGATTTCAAACTTCAATTGAATGTACCGGGTGCAAAACAATCCGGATTTTAGTGAAACCAAAAACATTAGAATCTAATTGATGATATCTTTCCAACGAATCCGAAAAATCAAAATTTCATAGCGGGAATCAAAAGATATGTCCAGTTGAAAATTCTGAATAGTCGCTATGGAATTCAGGCCCTTAAAAATGGGAATTTTGCAAACGACCTCGGATTTCGACGAAACTAGTTTTGTTGGGTCCGCAGTGTCAAATTATTGCTAGATTCCAAATTTCATAATTTTTCGAATCAGTATGTGAGCGTGGCAAAGGAAAACGCGTTTGACCGGTTTAAGTTGATTTTAATCGACTGGAAATTGGCCATTTTTCAAACAGTCTCAGAATTCGACGAAACTAGTTTTGTTAGGACCGAATCGTCAATACGAAGCCAGAAAATATTTTTCTGGAATTTTTCAAGTTAGTATGTGACCCCGGTAATCTGAAATGTACGTTTAAAATTCAATATAGCGATTTAAATGTAAATTCAACGGAAACTGATCGAGACGATCGAATCAGCCTACGATACATATCCCATTGTGTTCGAAATGGGGGTAAAACGCTATGGACGACAGGCGGTGGGTCTCGTTTTGGGGTCGAAGGTAAAAGTTGCTTTTTGGGTTAATTAAATATTAAATAAATAAAATATAAAAATACCCTTTCCCTCTTTAACCCCCTCATTTCCCTCTCTCTCCTCCGTTCGTTCTGAAAGATAAAAAAAAAGCCGTCGTTCACCATCGCGGGCCCCCACCACGAGCGCCGCCGCCCAGGTGGGCCATCGCACCCCCTTCCCCTAGCCTCCTCCCTCCCCACGCGAGCCCTAGAGACCCCAACCCCCAAATCGAGCCCCAAATTCTCCCAGAACCGCCGCGCCACCGTCCCCGGGCCCCACTCCGACCGTCAACGACCGGAGACGACATCCCCCAGACCCCTGCATCACCTCAGCACCTCCATGAGCACCCCGTCCACCTCCAAGCGCGCGGAAAACTCTTTTCCCCCTTCGGCAGCGAGCTCCAGTCCCCGTCCAGTCAAGTGCGCACCCACCGGAGCACCTCGAAGTGAGGATAACAGCCGGGAATTCCTAACGAGTTAAAAAGTGAGTTTTTGTTTATTTTTATTTAACGAAATTAGCTCTAGAAATCAGTTTTTTTAAATATAATTTTTATATGATAGGAAAGTTAAAAATATAATTTTTATATGATAGGAAAGTTAAAAATATAATTTTTACATGATAGGAATATTAAAAATATCATCTTTATATAGGTAGCAAAATAAAAATGTGATTTTTATAGTGATGAAATTGAAAAGGTAAAATCATTAAAAGTGAAAAGATGATATTTTTAAAAGTGAAAAGACGCTATTTTAAAAATAGAAAAGGCGAGATTTCTCTATATTGAACAGCGAAGTAAAAATTCGATTTTTATATATTGAATAGCATAGTAAAAATTTGATTTTTATATATTGAAGACAAAGTAAAAATTCGATTTTTATATATTGAATAGCGAGATAAAAATTCGATTTTTACATATGTAGTGGCTACGGGCAGCGAAGAAGACGAAGATGCGATAACGATGAAGATTTCTATCAAAGAAGAGTCAAGATGATTGGATAGATATCTGTGAGAACTTCTCACTCTCTAATTTAATTTTCTAGTTATATATATATACTAGGATGCAGACGGTGCTTAGTAGCACCCGACACCCGTCATCCACAGACCATGGATGACTTGTTTGTTAAATTGTTTGGTTGTGTAGTTGGTTAGATTATTTGGTTTGAATTGATTTGTTTGGTGAAATGAAATTGATTTGATTGATGTGTGAATGGCGTGGGCCTTCACTAGACCGGGGATAAGGCTAGGCCTCGTCCCGTTTCTAGTATCGTGCCGTTATGCCGCCGAAATTTTCTAAAATATGTTAGAAAAATAAAAATATCATTTTTATTGTGTAAATGAACTGAATAGAAATTCATGTGTTGAAATAAAATATTTTATCGTTAAGAATATAATTTTTAACGTGAATGTGAATAAATAAATATTCATTTACAAACCGGACGGTTTGTTTATGTACACCTATTTGAAGGACATTGATTGGGACGATAAATTTTACACATCGCCCAACTGCACAAATAAAATCGGTGTTTGATTGTTTGAAACCCCACACGGGTATTGGGATGATATTTGAAGTACACTAATCCCGATTGTTTAGTTGTATGTCGATCGATTGATTGACAGGCTGTTATAAGCGTTAGATATCTATATTTCATGCTTATACAGTGTAGTGCACTTTGGTTGATGGTTGATTATTTTTCAATGCTATTATATAAGTGTGATGTATGAAAATCCATATAATTAAGATTATATGGTAATTGATTGGGCCTCATTCCAATTTAGAAAATAAAGATCTTTATAAAGTAAAGGTTCATGTGTTGACTGTACTCATCCATTGAGATTAGTCATGTGTTGAACGAAATATTTTGATAATAACAAATATTTTGATAATAGGATATATTTGAAATAGAATACTTTGATAATAGAATATTTGAAATAGAATATTTGAAAATAGAAATAATTTAAGCCGTGTTGATTAGATTGACGCCATTTTGACGTGAATGATATTTATATCGATTTTATTCATTTCGAAATGAATTGAATTGAAAAAGATTTCGAAATGAATTGAATTGAAAACGATTTCGAAATGAATTGAATAGGAAACGAATTTGATTTGAATAGAAAACGAATTTGATTTCAATTGAATATATAACGAATTTGATTCGAATAGAAAACCAATTTGAATTGAATCGAATAGAAAACCAATTTGAATTGAATCGAATAGAAAACCAATTTGAATTGAATCGAATAGAAAATCAATTTGAATTGAATCGAATAGAAAACCAATTTGAATTGAATCGAATAGAAAACAACTTTGGAATTGAATTGAATTGAAAACGAATTCAAATTGAATTGAAAGCGAATTGAAATGAATTCAAATTGAATTGAATTTTGAAATGAATAGAAATGAATTTTAAAACGAATTTATAAAGAAGAATTCAATTTTGATTTGAATTGAAATGGAAGTTGAAATTGCTTTTGAAACGAATTTAAAACTATTTATATAATTCGTTTTAAATAGAAATCGACAAAATATATATTATATATATTATATATATAATATAATGGCCTGAATAGAACGCGCCGCGCCGCGGCAGTTCGTGAATTTCGACCATTTATTTCAAACTGACATTGCGGGAGATCCGACCATCGGATTCTCCTAAAACCGGAACCGTTGGGTTCCTATCGAAAAGAGCTTTCTAACGAATATTTGAAATTCAAAATCTAACGGTTGGATTTGGAGATACGTCCAAATCAAATTCGAAAAAGGTCGCTGTAAGTGCAGTTCGATGACCGTTGATGGAAATCGACTGTACGGGCCTTGATAAAATTATTAAAAATAGTAATAATTTGTGTAAAATCGTAAGAAATGATTTAGAAAGAATTGGGATGAAAAACTCCATATTTGAAAGGATAAAAATAGATTTTTATCAAAATGAACTAGTTTTGAACTAGAAGTATAATTCTATTTATTTTTAAATAAATAAACTGGATTAGAAATGGTTTTGAAAATAACTAGAATTTCCAATGATTGCATTGGAATTGATTTGAATCGAAATTGTCTTCGGAATATTTCGATGTTGGATTTCGTGATTATACAAATGTTGTTATGGAAATTTGAAAGATATAGATATATATATCGTTATTTCCAATACGATCTTTGTTGGTCGCCGAATTTGATATTGAATATAAGCCGATATATTTTCTATTCAGAGCCTTGTATTGAATATCAAATGTGATTTGGGTTTGTCGTGAATGGTGTCTTCACTAACACTGTTCTTGAACCCAGTTGAGAAAAGATTAAATCTTTTTATTTAGATTTAATGAAGTGTACCAATTAAATAATATTTAATTGAAATTGAATTGATATTGATTTTTGGGTTTATCGTGAACAGTGTTTTAAATAACACTCGTTCTTTAACCCGATAATTAGTGGAAGGTGACTTTGGGTTTATCGTGAACCGTGTTTTAAATGACACGGATTCTTTAACCCAGTTAACGATTAAAACTAAGTGGAGTTTTAATGAATCTTTAATTAGATTGAATAATCGAAATGGAGTATCACCAGGAGTTTTAATGAATCTTTAATTAGATTGAATAATCGAAATGGAGTATCACCAGTTTTGCTCCAGGCGATAGTTAAATCTTTAATTAGATTTGAACGTGAAATAGTAACTTAATTTACCGATAACACCGTGGTGTTAGATATGAAGTATTACCAGTTTTACTTCATGGGATGAATAGGTTGGGATTGGGAAATTAAAACAAAGGATTACTTCGGTAAGTTTCGTTAATCCCGACTAGTTGAATCGAAATTCAAAAGGATAGATTAAAGAATAGATATAAAGAATTTATCTTGGATAAAATTAATGGGAACCTTTCCCTATGAATGTGAAATTTAGAAACTAACTGCCGGTTAGCTAAGCAGGATGGTTTTCTGGATATTGATCTGATGTTGGTTTCGGCCTTCGGGGTTAATATTCGGGAAATTATTCTCTTGATTAATTTACGGTTAGTGACTGATGAATTGGAATGAGGCGTATGTTGTGTTTGTGTAACACTTATTTAAAATATACGCGAGTTATTCGGAAAGACCGGGTTTATCCCATTCTGAATAACTGATACGACGATAAGTCGAAGATGAAGACGGTGGTCGAAGACCGGAAGTCTTCACGTCGTTTGGGTGATTACTGATGATCTTGATTGGGCTGTACACCCAAGAAGATGGAAACAGTTAGTGATCGTCCAGACGTATTTGGAGATCGATGGATATGCGGGGTACTAGGTGCCTCCGGTTTCGTTCAGACCCAGAACGGACTTGTAAATGGACTGTGTGTCTGACATTGGATTTTGGTCCGTGTGATTGATATCTATTAAATATATATCTGTTTGGCGGCGGAGAATTTATTCTTTTGCTTAACGCCCTTCTCTGAGACGTACGAGCTCAGGGGTTATATATTGATGGATATCAAACGCATGGAGTGAATTGCCTGTGTGGCATGCCTAAGTGGCAATTGATCGAGGCTTCTGTTGAAAAGCAAAGTCTTGTGGTGATGATCAAAGCACGGCCTTAGTGGCGTAGCTTTGTGTAACGTTTACTTCGCGAGTTTCGCACCTCGGTTGTGAACCAAAAACGGGAGAGGACCTCAGGGAGGGCATGCGTTTCTTTCTAGCTAGGGTGGTGTCAGTGACCTACCAGCCCTGACATTTATATACTTTTCACCTGTGTGGTTGTTGCTGTTGCGAGGCGCCTCGGTTTAATCGGACGATCCGGGTCCGATGGAGTCATTCGTTGGCTCATTTACGCCCCAAAGGGCGGGGAAACGTATTGTTCAGGCACTATAATCCACATCGGTGGACCGGCCCTGTCGCTCCATGGGGCAGTTGCGGCTGTTCCTAAGGCTCGGGCTAGAGAGTCTCGAATCGGTAGAGGACGATCCCTGGCCTCGGTTCATAGATGGAAACCTAATTTCCAAATACGTGACTTTGCGATTTTGATTGTATAACCTATATATGGCGACATAGTGGTATGGGGCATTCATGCCGCCTATGATTGATACTTATGATTTGAAGTTGTTTTATACACCATACACTTATTATAGTATCAAAATGATTTCTTTTAAACGTATCAAGCATTCTTGGCTATTATAAGGTAAAAACCCTATCCCCCGGCTTGCGTTGCATTGTGTGATAGGGCCTGGGTCTTATAATAGCTTCATTTTTCTTTATTTAGCATTGCACTGTTGTTTTATGCACTGGTATTCTTGGGAGGAAACCCGTTCCGTGTTATACGGCGTGGTCCCTTGATTTACCGAACTTTAAAATAAAGATTAATAACTGTTTTAGTTCTCACACCAGTCACATGACTGACCTGGAGTTTATTGTTTTAACATAAACTCTGGGTGCCCTTATTTTGACACAGGCAGCTAGTAGTTTTGGTTTTGCAGATTTATATTCACAGGATCCTGGTTTACAGCTGGAACGATATCCGGAAAGCTTTGTATCCGTATATCTCCTTCTAGATGTTTTTTATATTATTTTCCGCTGCGATGTATTTAAATGTAATTGTAATCTCTGATATTTCTGTGTAATGTGTATTCATTTATACTCTGTATATTCTTGTAATCTGATGCATTGTTGTAATAACAATGAAATGTTCTTTTATGTGCGTTCTATTTTGTCGTGTCCTCAAAACAATCCGTTCTTTCTCTTCTCTTCGGAGACCGGGGAAGTTCGGGTCGTTTCACTGTACCATTCCAAAGCATATAAAAAAAGGGACAAACAGTTTGTTTAGATCAAGTGATGATATACGCAAATGGGTATGAGCCATATAGCCCTGCTGCCTTCCCGATTTCAGTCATTTTCCGATTGATGAGGCTTGAGGTCACGATTACCTATTCCAGAACATCACCTCAAACTTTAAATGCCACATTGTCAGATCCGCCAAATCACTAATTGATTTGCACAAATATATACTGGGTGTCAAGCTAAGAAAAGTTATCTTCTCCACCACCATATTTGGCACATTTCTAAAATTCAACGTATGTGATCTTAGGAAATACTCTGTCAGACATTCGTCCATGATAGTTTGTTCTAGGATTGAACAAAACCGAAGAACCATCAGAATGTAGAGGTTTACTGCTACAAGTTTAATCCTAGTAATTACACAAAGACATTAGCAAGCACCCCTCTTGCTCTAAAGATTTATGTCTTCAGATCATCTCATAAGCATTCCTACAAGTTAGTTTATGAACGCAAAGCCGGTTCGAAGTGTTTTTGGCTCTAGTTCCGATCCCGGTCTCTTCGAACCAATAGTTAATATTCAAATGGGAATCTTTTATTGATAGTCGAGGGTTTAACTATTAAATCAAAATAGTACAGTCAAGGGCATTACCAGCTCAGGACCTTTTCATTTAAATCTATCCATTCAACCCTTTCATCGATTCTTAAAAATCAATTCCATATACTTATCTCGATCGGATAATTATAATCTCAAATCTCTGCTATTTTCATTACTTTGAAAACAATAACCATACTCTTACCTCTTCCAAATAAACATATTCACAAAACCCCTTTTTATTTTCTTTACTTTGGAAATATCACTATATTTTCAAAAAAAAACCTTTTTATATCATTTACTTTGGAAATATCGCTATACATACTTAACTAATTAGTATAGTTCCAATTATCACTCTTACATGGTCAAAATAAAGTCAAGTGTTAGACCAAAAAATAGCACTAACCCTCAAATGCAGACACAAAACACATAATGCAGAAAATGATAAATAAGAGGGAACACATGAGGTTTTTATAGTGGTTCAGCTGTATATGCAGAGTACGTCCACATTTTAATCTTATTGTTAAATTGACAGATTATAAGAATCAGTTACAAGCAGGCACATACTCCATGTGTTAATTGAGATTACATGTTGTAACAACCTTGAATTTTGGGGGTAAATTTAAAATTTATTTTAACTAATTTTAATGAGTTTTTGATATTTAAAATAATTAATTTAAAATAATAATGAATGAAAATTTATTTAAATTTAGGTTAGAATGAATAATTTAATTTTAATTATAAAAAGAGTTAGAAACAACGCGGTAGTTTGAAAAGTCAAACTTGAACTTTGACTGACCGTACAAGATGCAAAATTTAACGGAATTTAGTGAAACCAAAAATATTAAAATCTATTTAAAAATATCTTTCTAACAAATCTGAAAAATTGAAATTTCATAGCGGGAATCAAAAGTTATGCCCAAATTAAAATTTAGAAAGGTCGCTAGGAAATTTACAAAGGTCAAAAGCACTAATTTTTGCATACAAAGGAATTTGGACTCGAAATCACTTCCATTGAGTTCAGAATGACGTTTCTGCATTGAAAAACTGTAAACACTTATATATTTCGAGTTTTGGAAATTATTTGTTTAAAAATGTATTTTTAATATTTAATATATACGCCTTAAAAATTGCCATTTTTCAAACGACCTCCTTTTTCGACGAAACCACTTTTGTTGGAACCGGAATGTCAAAATATGGTTAAGTTTAATTTTTCGTAATTTTTACAATTAATATATAATTATAATTGATTTTTCAGTGTAAACGGACAATTTTTGACTTTAAAAATTCATTACAAATTCATACGAGCTCAGAATTGAACGAAATTAATATTTCTAGGTCCACAGCATCAAAACATAGCTAAATATATTTTTGGGGAATTTTTGAAGTTAATTTGAGACCCCGGTGAATTTTCATGTACAGTTGAAAAAAAATTAAAGGATTTATATTAAAAATAAATAAAAAAACGCTGTAAACTTCGAAATTGGGCCTCGAAACATAGCCCATCGCATTCTGAAGGCGTCAAAACCTTAAGAACGACAGTAAGCAGGCCTGATTTGGAGACAGCCCGGGTTTCCACCTTTTAAGCACGAAAATCGAGATTTATTATTAAAATAATAAAAAAACCTAACCCTAATTTCAAAATGCACAGCCGCCGCCCCCTTTTCAATGGCCACGAACATTCAAAACTTCCCGACTCAATAACTTTTGATCCGCTTAATGAAATTCAACATATTATATACCAAAACGAAGCTCTTCGAGAGATCTATAGCTCCATACGGTTAAGATCGGGTTTTAGTTCGCGGATTTCGCGAATTCTAGGCCTGAAGTGGCTGCGTTTATGGGTGGTTTGCGGACCAGAGGGGGTTGCGAGTTGCACCCTAATGGAGGCGCGGGGAGAGTCGATGATGGCGGTCGAGATGGTGGCGTCCGATCGAAGTCCGGTGGTGGCGTTGGTGGTGCGTCCAGAAGCAAAGACTGGAGCGAATGGGTTCACGTCGCCCTGAAGCATTTCGTAGGAAGAAGGATTAAACTGTTAATGACATAGTTAAGTAAAGTAATTAACTATTTAATTAATTATTTATGTATATTGTCCAATGTTTAAACATATGTATCTCATCCAAATCTTAACGAAATTCAGCGAAACGAGAAGCGTTGGAATCGTATTTCAGAGATCTACACCGTAGAACAAACCAGATCTGAAAATGAGTACATTGGAAATTCAGAAAATTGTGAACACGATCTAATTGAGAACAGAAAATCCAGAAGGCACAAAAGCAAGGTGAGATTTCTATTTTCAAAAATGAATTAAATTTTTAATTATTTTAATTCTATTTGAAATCAGTGTATGTATGGGATGATATTAGATCTGTGATGTTGTGATGGAAATTTATTGTTTGTTGTTTGTATTGATTTAGATTTGCCACATGAAAATATCATTTTCATGTTGATTTAGATTTGCCATATAAAAACATGTTAATAGAAAAATTGGTCATTATTCATTATATGTGTTGTTATTTAGAGACATATTATGTAAATAAAAAAATTCATTCAAGTTATCAACATCATATGTAAATAAACATGTCATTCTATCATAAAAATGTCATATTGAAATGAAATGTCATCTAGTTAAAAATATGTTTAGTTAGTGAATGTTACATGAAATTAATAGGTCATTTTTAGTTAGAAATGACATATTGAAATAGAAAGGTCGTGTTAGATTAAAACTAACATTTTAATTAGAAAATGTCTAGTGATACAAGATATTTATTTTTGTTATATAGAAAGGAGTAGAACAAAATATTCATTATAGAAATTTGGCGAAGAAAAAGAATAAATTTGGATCATTAGTAAAAGAATAAATTTTGCGATGTTATTATATTTACATTTCTTATGTAAATAAAATGAACCAATTTAGTAACGAAACTTTATTTACATTTCTTATGTAAATATAATGAACCAATTTAGTAATGAAACTTTATTTACATTTCTTATGTAAATAAAATAAACAACTTAGCGATAAAACTTTATTTACACTTTTTATGTAAATTAAATGAACATATTATTAGTTAAAGCTTTATTTACATTTTCTTATATAAATAAAAAAGACTATTTTGGAAAGACACTTCCATTTAAGTTCTCATGTGTAATAACCCGCATTCTACGCATCGGAGGATCGTAGAATATTTATTTCTTTCCCATATGAAGTCTTATGGTCATGTAACTTTGGGAAACAACCATTAGAGTCATTTCCCATGTTCATGATTTTTGCCGATTTTTAAATGACTATTTTGCCCTTAACTGATCTTGTTTTGGCCATAACTTTTGACTGGAAAGGAATTTTGACCTTGGACCACTTCCATTAGATTCGTTTGGTGGTTTACCTTTCCGTAGAGTGGTCACATGTGAAAAACGGACTTACCGTTTGGGAGATATGGCTGAAATAGGGTTTGGAAGGTGAAAAACTGCTTAACAGGGCCAAATAAGGTGATTAGTGAATGGGCCCATAACCCATTTCGGGATTAGGGTTATGGAGAGGCTGAAATGAGTTAGAGAATCATTCCATTTCAGTTTTCTAGCCTCCACTTATCTCCAAGAAACCCTAAAAATGGCCTCCAACCTCTAAATCACCTCCAAATCATTAGCAACTTGAAGATTGGGATTAGCAACATCAAATCAAGGGAGATCTTCACCAAATCAAGATTAGAGCTGCTGTTTTGCATTGGGATCTTCACCAAATCAGAGATTTATTTCAAATCTAAGTTTTGTTTGTGGCTAAGGTGAGTGATTTGCATTGTTTTTCACTAATTACGGCTAATTATGGTAATTAGCGAAGATTAGCGAAATTATGGCTCAGAAAAATCTAGAAAATTTCCTAAAATTCTAAAACATCATTTTATGCCTCTGATATGAATTTGGGTTAATTTGGTTTAGTTTTGCTAATCACATCATTAGTTTCACCTAAACATGCTTAAGGGGAAATATGGGGTTTTGGGTATGTTTGATCCATATTAACCTATCATATTGATGTGTTGATGTTTGTGGTTGATTCTCTATGTTTCTATGACTGTATGGTATGCTTTGTGATTGATTAGAAGTGTCAGATTGGTCGAAAACGCCGTCGAAAGGCGAAAATAGCTTGCTGAAATGGTGCAGGTTTGGGGTCGAGATAACCGACCGGGGGGGGGGGGGTTGACCGACCCGAGTTCCTGGACCGACCAGAAATGGTGAAGGAGGACCGACCGACCCTGACATCGTACGACCGACCAGGAATGGTGAAGTGTTCGACCGACCAGGGGGCAATACCGACGGACCAGGGATGGTGAAGTACGACCGACCAGGAATGGTGAAGTGTTCGACCGACCAGGGGGCAATACCGACCGACCAGGGATGGTGAAGTACGACCGACCAGGAATGGTGAAGTGTTCGACCGACCAGGGGGCAATACTGACCGACCAGGGTAGAGATGATGAAAACCGACCAGAATGAAAGGTTCTTAACCGGCCGACCCGATCCACTTCAGAAGCCACAAACCGATGGTGCGATCCGATCCGTATGGAACGACTCGATCCGATGGAGGGAGCACGACCGACCCGATCTGAGATGCTTGGACTTGAAGTGAAGACCATGATCCAACCCGAGCGAGGGTGATGACCACGATCCGAAGCAAGGTGAAGTGATGACCGACCTGGATGAAGATGATGACTAAAACCCGAGATGCAAAGGTAGTTCAAATGGAAGTTAGAGCTCAGGATCTATATGGGAATCAATGAGTTCACTTCATGATTGGGCTTTGCTGCGGGACGTGTGCAAAGGGGTTGTCGGTATTCATAACTTTCGTTCACCACTTAGAGATGGATAGTAGGCTTGTAGTGATAGTTACACAGGATTGGATTCCGTCATGGCCCAAAGTATTAGGTGACCAAAGTAGTGGATGTCATATACTTTACGCACCGAGTGAGAGATGTGAGGATGGTTGCTATGCTTGATTGTTTGACACCACTATGACTTGCACACCCCACCCCCGTATTTCTTACACCATATGTTAGTGGCACCTTAGAGTATTGTACAGTATGTAGTGCTAACTCTTTGGTTGCAGGTCCAGGTTCAGGTATGTTTTAGTCTACCTGTTATTGTTCTGTTTACATGCTTATCGCTCATACCAGGCTTTATGTCTGACCCAGAGTTTTATGTCTCCACTTATTACTCTGGGTGCTCACACGAGTAGACTAGAGACATGTTAGCTGGTGGTGCGCGAGTAGCTGATTCGGAGGCGAGCAGGAGGCTTCCACGTATGATATATAGATATTCTCCCTGTGTCGTTGGTGGTCGCTACTTGGACATTATTAGTGTATCTCCTTTACCTTGCTTTTGCTTTTGAGACAGTTTTAAAAAGTTGTAATAATGTTTAACTTTGGAACATAAGCTGTACTTGGAATTTCCGCTGCTATGTTAGTTGTTTCAGCTTATGCACTGTCTCACCTGTTTTATGTCAAGTATGTTATTATTATATTTTGTTCTATGCGCTGTGAGACATTCTACAGGTTCCTTGTTAGTTCATTTCCTTCTTCCCTTTTCCTTTTGACGACTCGTTCCGTGCTAACTGGACATGTGTACAACGCACCTTTGGAGTAAATGTCGGTTGGTGCGGGGCGGGCCGTCACATCATGTAAATAGGATATGTAGAAAAAGGGATTACACATTTTTGTTTGCATTCCTAGGAGCAAACAAAACATAGTAAAAGAATAAAATTTGTTGTTGAACTATTATTTACATTTTTAATAGTAATATAAGAATGGATTTTGGCAATGAAATATTATTTACATTTTTTTAATGTAATTACAGTATGATGTTACACTTAAAGAAATTACCTTTATATGTGTAATTAAAGAATAGGATTTTACATTTTAAATGAAATTACATTTTTATATGTAATTAAAGCATAAGAATTTACATTGCAAATAAAATTACATTTTTTAATGGAATTTTAGAATAAGATTGTTCTATTGTAATTAAAAATTACATTTTTAATGTAATTATAGGATAAGAATTTACCGTCGTAATGAAAATTACATTTTTACGTAACTAAAAAAGAGGAATTTGACAATGGAATCAAAATCACATTTTTTTTATGTAATTTAAAAAGGATAGAAATTTTCACCATAATGTTAATCACATATTTATGTTAACCTTAGAAAAGAAACATTTTTATGTATAAAATGTTCGCATAATAAAATATCATTTTTATGTCAGTATAAAAAGGAATTAAAGAATTTACATTTTTCAATGTATGTAAAAAAAATTGAAGAATTTACATTTCCAATGTAAATAATGGAAATAAAGGAATTTACATTTTATATGTAAATAAAAAGGTTTGATAGGAATGCACATTTTATATGAAAATGAAAGTTTAAATGGAAATTTACATTTTATAGGTAAATAAGGGATGAAATAAAAGTTACACTTTTATATGTAAATAAAATGTGAAATAGACGTTTACATTTTCAATATAAAATAAAAGAATGATTAGAAATACACATTTTCCAATGTAAGTAGGATATGAAATAAAAGTTACATTTTCAATATAATAATATATTGAACAAAAGTTTACATTTTTAACGTAAATAAGATTAAAAAGATGAAAGTTTACATTTTAATGTGAATGAGACTAAGGAGAAATATATATTTTTGTGTAATTTAGAATTTAAAGATGGAAAATTACATTTTCATGTAAATAGAACTTAAAGTAGAAGATTTACATTTTAATCAATTGAATTTTTATTAAAAAGGACAACGGTATGAAATTTACATATTCATGTAAAAGAATTTCAGTAAAGTTTATAACGATGAAATTTATATTTTAATGAATTAGATTTTCATTAAAAAGATTAAAAGATATGAAATTTACATTTTTATGTGTAAGGATTAAAGCAAGAACATCATTTTTCTTGTAAAGAAAAGAATGAATCAAAATAATCATTTTTGTTGAATTAGGAATGAAGCACAAGAAATTGCATGTTTGTGTAAGTTGAGAAAAATACATCGCATGTATAGGTTGTGTATGTGAAATAATGAAATGATCGAAGAAATTGTATGTATATATATAATTATATATAAACAAATTTTAATTAAACGAATCGAGCGTGGTAGTTCACTTTATAGAATTGTACTTTTAGTTGATTATACCGAAAGATCCGACCGTCGGATTTTCCCAAATCTGAAACCGTTAAGTTCGCCTTGGGAAGATCTTTCCAACGTTATAAATTATGCTAAAATCCAACGGTTAGATTTAGAGAAATGTGTAAAACAAATTTGGATTAAAACAGCGCCAAGGTCGCCTTTTGACTTGGTGCGTAGTTAAATGGAATTTAATTATTTTTATATAAATAAAAATAAAGGTTGATCATTATAAATTAATATCAACGATATGAAATGATTTTTAAATATATATATGCGAGGATCATTTGAAAAGTCCGAGTTCAATCTCATTTCAAATGATCATACGACGATTGAAAGTCGAAGAGTTGAAGACGGTGATTGAAGACCGACGATCTTCACATCGAATGGACGACAACTGCTGATGCCCGTGATTGGAGTAGCTACCTTGAAGGGGCTACAGTGGTGGCCGTCCGGACGTAGTGTTGATTGGTACGGATTTGACTTTCGCTCAGACCCAGAGAATAAGCTTATAAATGGAATGTGTGTCTGACATTGTACTCCTTTATATTGTATTTATTGATTTTCTATCGAATGTATGAATGTTTGGTGGCTGAGAATTTATTCTCTTGCTTAACACCCTTTCATATATTTCGGCAAAGGATTGGTAGTGTGATATGGAGTGAAGATGTGGCATGCTAAGATGCATATGATCCAGGCTTTGTTGAAAAGCAGGCCTTGTGGGATGATCAAAGCATAGCCTGTTTAGGCATAGCTTTGTGTATAACGTGACTTCGCGAGCCTCACACACCAACGGAGTCTAAAACGGGAGAAGGGAATGCAGGGAGAGCAGCACGTTTCTTTCTAGCTAGAAGTGGTGTTTGGGCTTTAAAACGGCGCGACATTTTACTTATGTGGATGATGGAATGAGGCGCCTCGGATGATAGGTCCTATAGGACCGTGAAACGTGTGTTCAGGAATAACTAATCCACAACTCGTATGGTGGACCGGCCATGTAGGATCCATGGGTTAACTGCGGGGAATCCTGAGACATTAGCTAAAGTGTCTCGAATCGGTAAGGAGCTCCTCCCTAGCCTTGACTCATGATGGAAATCCCAACTTCCAATATGAACCCACGGATTTGATTGTATTACTAGTATGGAAGCATAGTATTATGGTATCTATGTGTCCTAGGATTGATACATTTACTTTGAAATGTTTTTGAAACATATACAAACTAATATTAGATATCGTTTTTATCGTATCAAGCATTTTTTTCCCATTATAAGGTAAAACCCTATCCTCCGGTTTGCGTTGCATTGTGTGATGGGACTTGGGTCTTATGATGGTTTCATTTTACTAAAAAGCATTGCGTTGTTTAACGATTTACTTTAAGTTATGCATGGCAATCCATTGGAGTAAACCCTTTCCGCGTTAGTGGCGTGGTCCTTGGATTTTCTTTAATACTATTACTTAAATTAGTTAAGAATTCTCACACCAGTCCCATGACTGACCCGTTGTTTGTTTCCACCTTTGCAAATTCGGGTGCCCTCTTTCCACACGGGCAGTCGAGTAGTTTGTCTACAGGTTCTTATCTCGAGCAGGATTCTGGATTGAAGCCTAAAGCTTTGTCCATAGCATAGTTATCTTCCGCTGTATCTATTATATTGTTTCCGCTGCAATGTATTATAATATTGTAATTTATCTTCCGCTGTAATTTTATTCAATGTACTCTGATATTCTGTACTGATGTAACATTATTATGATGTTTATAAAAGTCTACTGTTGTGTTCTAATGTGTTGTATTTCCGAAGTTAAAGTATTCGTGGATTTCCAACCTTTTGGGTCAGACTTGTGTGGTTTATGGTCGATCCAAAGAGCGGGAATTTACGGTGCTTTACAGTTGGTATCAGAGCTTTGGTTAGCTCAAATCTTTGGTTAGCTCAAATCTTTGGGGTACAACTCATTAGAACTGAACAAAAGACTCATCAGAGATTGGATTAGTAATGTCCAATAAGAATACTCATTAGAGATAGGATCAGCAGTATCCTAGAATGAGAAAACTCATTAGAGATGGGGTTAGTAATGCCCTAGAATGAGTTGAGAGTGCCCAATTTATAATTGACGTATTTTTGATTATATATAATCTATTTTAGAAAATATGATTTTTGAATATACAAAAGTTATATATATTTTAAAAGCTAATCAACTAATTGATTGATGGTTGTGTAGTGTAATTATTAGTTCAACTAATAGAATTATAGAAACGAATTAAAGAATGAAAGATGAGATAGGATACTTAAACAACTTTAGCTTCGTTTCTTTTCGAGGACGAAAAGTTTTTAAGTGGGGGAGACTGTAACAACCCTGAATTTTGGGGGTAAATTTAAAATTTATTTTAACTAATTTTAATGAGTTTTTGATATTTAAAATAATTTATTTAAAATAATAATGATTGAAAATTTATTTAAATTGAGGTTAGAATGAATAATTTAATTATAATTATAAAAAGAGTTAGAAACAACGCGGTAGTTTGAAAAGTCAAACTTGAACTTTGACTGATCGTACAAGATGCAAAATTTAACGGAATTTAGTGAAACCAAAAATATTAGAATCTATTTAAAAATATCTTTCTAACGAATCTGAAAAATTGAAATTTCATAGCGGGAATCAAAAGTTATGCCCAAATTAAAATTTAGATAGGTCGCTTGGAAATTTACAAAGGTCAAAAGCACTACTTTTTGCATACAAAGGAATTTGGACTCGAAATCACTTCCATTGAGTTTAGAATCACATTTCTACATTGAAAAACTGTAAACACTTATATATTTCGAGTTTCGAAAATTATTTGTTTAAAAATGTATTTTTAATATTTAATATATACGCCTTAAAAATAGCCATTTTTCAAACGACCTCCGTTTTCGACGAAACCACTTTTGTTGGAACCGGAATGTCAAAATATGGTTAAGTTTAATTTTTCATAATTTTCACAATTAATATATAATTGTAATTGATTTTTTAGTGTAAACGGACAATTTTTGACTTTAAAAATTCATTAAAAATTCATACGAGCTCAGAATTGAACGAAATTAATTTTTCTAGGTCCACAGCGTCAAAACATAGCTAAATATATTTTTCGGGAATTTTTGAAGTTAATTTGTGACCCCGGTGAATTTTCATGTACGGTTGAAAAAAATTAAAGGATTTATATTAAAAATAAATAAAAAAAACGCTGTAAACTTCGAAATTGGGCCTCGAAACATAGCCCATCGCGTTCAGAAGGCGTCAAAACCTTAAGAACGACAGTAAGCAGGGCTGATTTGGAGACAGCCCGGATTTCCACCTTTTAAGCACGAAAATCAAGATTTATTATTAAAATAATAAAAAAAACCTAACCCTAATTTCGTAATGCATAGCCGCCGCCCCCTTTTCAATGGCCACGAACATTCAAAACTTCCCGACTCAATAACTTTTGATCCGCTCAATGAAATTTAACATATTATATACCAAATCGAAGCTCTTCGAGAGATCTACAGATCCATACGGTTAAGATCGGGTTTTATTTCACGGATTTCGCGAATTTTCGGCCTGAAGTGGCTGCGTTTATGGGTGGTTTGCGGACCAGAGGGGGTTGCGAGTTGCACCCTAATGGAGGCGCGGGGAGAGTCGATGATGGCGGTCGAGATGGTGGCATCCGATCGAAGTCCGGTGGTGGCGTTGGTGGTGCGTCCAGAAGCAAAGAATGGAGCGAATGGGTTCACGTCGGCCTGAAGCATTTCATAGGAAGAAGGATTAAACAGTTAATGACATGGTTAAGTAAAGTAATTAACTATTTAAA
This sequence comes from Allium sativum, assembly GCA_030737875.1. Classification (NCBI taxonomy): domain Eukaryota; kingdom Viridiplantae; phylum Streptophyta; class Magnoliopsida; order Asparagales; family Amaryllidaceae; genus Allium; species Allium sativum. The sequence continues at coordinate 413,021,334 of CM060910.1, read as the reverse complement.
TAATTATTCATGTAAATTGTCCAATGTTTAAACATATGTATCTCATCTAAGTCTTAACGAAATTCAGCGAAACGAGAAGCGTTGGAATCGTATTTCAGAGATCTACACCGTAGAACAAACCAGATCTAAAAATGAGTACATTGGAAATTCAGAAAATTGTGAACACGATCTAATTGAGAACAGAAAATCCAGAAGGCATAAAAGCAAGGTGAGATTTCTATTTTCAAAAATGAATTAAATTTTTAATTATTTTAATTCTATTTGAAATCAATGTATGTATGGGGCGATATTAGATCTGTGATGTTGTGATGGAAATTTATTGTTTGTTGTTTGTGTTGATTTAGATTTGCCACATGAAAATATCATTTTCATGTTGATTTAGACTTGCCATATAAAAACATGTTAATAGAAAAATTGATCATTAATCATTATATGTGTTGTTATTTAGAGACATATTATGTAAATAAAAAGTTCATTCATGTTAGCAACATAATATGTAAATAAACATGTGATTCTATCATAAAAATGTCATATTGAAATGAAATGTCATCTAGTTAAAAATATGTATAGTTAGTGAATGTTACATGAAATTAATAGGTCATTTTTAGTTAGAAATGACATATTGAAATAGAAAGGTCATGTTAGATTAAAACTAACATTTTAATTAGAAAATGTCTAGTGATACAAGATATTTATTTTTGTTATATAGAAAGGAGTAGAACAAAATATTCATCATAGAAATTTGGCGAAGAAAAAGAATAAATTTGGATCATTAGTAAAAGAATAAGTTTTGCGATGTTATTATATTTACATTTCTTATGTAAATAAAATGAACCAATTTAGTAATGAAACTTTATTTACATTTCTTATGTAAATAAAATGAACCAATTTAGTAATGAAACTTTATTTACATTTCTTATGTAAATAAAATAAACAACTTAGCGATAAAACTTTATTTACACTTTTTATGTAAATAAAATGAACATATTATTAGTGAAAGCTTTATTTACATTTTCTTATAAAAAGACACTTCCATTTAAGTTCTCATGTAAATAGGATATGTAGAAAAAGGGATTACACATTTTTGTTTGCATTCCTAGGAGAAAACAAAACATAGTAAAAGAATAAAATTTGTTGTTGAACTATTATTTACATTTTTAATAGTAATATAAGAATGGATTTTGGCAATGAAATATTATTTACATTTTTTTTATGTAATTACAGTATGATGTTACACCGTAAAAGAAATTACCTTTATATGTGTAATTAAAGAATAGGATTTTACATTGTAAATGAAATTACATTTTTATATGTAATTAAAGCATAAGAATTTACATTGCAAATAAAATTACATTTTTTAATGGAATTTTAGAATAAAATTGTTCTATTGTAATTAAAAATTACATTTTTAATGTAATTATAGGATAAGAATTTACCGTCGTAATGAAAATAATATTTTTACGTAATTAAAAAAGAGGAATTTGACAATGGAATCAAAATCACATTTTTTTATGTAATTTAAAAAGGATAGAAATTTTCACCGTAATGTTAATCACATCTTTATGTTAACCTTAGAAAAGAAACATTTTTATGTATAAAATGTTCGCATATTAAAATCTCATTTTTATGTCAGTATAAAAAGGAATTAAAGAATTTACATTTTTCAATGTATGTAAAAAAATAAAAAATAAAAAAGAAATTGAAGAATTTACATTTCCAATGTAAATAATGGAAATAAAGGAATTTACATTTTATATGTAAATAAAAAGGTTTGATAGGAATGCACATTTTATATGAAAATGAAAGTTTAAATGGAAATTTACATTTTATAGGTAAATAAGGGATGAAATAAAAGTTACACTTTTATATGTAAATAAAATGTGAAATAGACGTTTACATTTTCAATATAAAATAAAAGAATGATTAGAAATACACATTTTCCAATGTAAGTAGGATATGAAATAAAAGTTACGTTTTCAATATAATAATATATTGAACAAAAGTTTACATTTTTAACGTAAATAAGATTAAAAAGATGAAAGTTTACATTTTAATGTGAATGAGACTAAGGAGAAATATATATTTTTGTGTAATTTAGAATTTAAAGATGAAAAATTACATTTTCATGTAAATAGAACTTAAAGTAGAAGATTTACATTTTAATCAATTGAATTTTTATTAAAAAGGACAACGGTATGAAATTTGCATATTCATGTAAAAGAATTTCAGTAAAGATTATAACGATGAAATTTATATTTTAATGAATTAGATTTTCATTAAAAAGATTAAAAGATATGAAATTTACATTTTTATGTGTAAGGATTAAAGCAAGAATATCATTTTGCTTGTAAAGAAAAGAATGAGTCAAAATTATCATTTTTGTTGAATTAGGAATGACACATAAGAACTTGCATGTTTGTGTAAGTTGAGAAAAATACATCGCATGTATAGGTTGTGTATGTGAAATAATGAAATGATCGAAGAAATTGTATATATATATAATTATATATAAACAAATTTTAATTAAACGAATCGAGCGTGGTAGTTCACTTTATAAAATTGTACTTTTAGTTGATTATACCAAAAGATCCGACCGTCGGATTTTCCCAAATCTGTAACCGTTAGGTTCGCCTTGGGAAGATCTTTCCAACATTATAAATTATGTTAAAATCCAACGGTTAGATTTAGAGAAATGTGTAAAACAAATTCGGATGAAAACAGCGCCAAGGTCGCCTTTTGACTTGGAGCGTAGTTAAATGGAATTTAATTATTTTTATATAAATAAAAATAAAGGTTGATCGTTATAAATTAATATCAACGATATGAAATGATTTTTAAATATATATATATGCGAGGATCATTTGAAAAGTCCGAGTTCAATCTCATTTCAAATGATCATACGACGATTGAAAGTCTAAGAGTTGAAGACGGTGATTGAAGACCGGCGATCTTCACATCGAATGGACGACAACTGCTGATGCCCGTGATTGGAGTAGCTACCTTGAAGGGGCTACAGTGGTGGCCGTCCGGACGTAGTGTTGATTAGTACGGATTTGGCTTTCGTTCTGACCCAGAGCATAAGTGTAACGAACTGGGATTTTCGACTCCGAAAATCAACATCAAACTACTGTGTTGACCATTCAGGCATCGAACATTCCAGATCATTAATAGAAAGAAGTTAGAGGGTGAGAATAGATAAGGTAGAAATATTGCATAGGAGAAGAAGAAGAAAGCAACACCACACAGAGTCTCACATCGCAGCGGAACAAAATATAATACAGAAATAAATCTTTATTGAGAGCTTTGAAAATACTTACAGTATCAGAGTACATCATACAATGGGACAGTTATAATAGCCTGTTCCCATATACAACACAGAGCGGAATAGTAGCTATATAGTATCATACGCCTGAACATCTCCAGCTCGTCTCTGGACTTCACAGCATTCGATAACCTGAACCTGTACACGCCGGGCTAACCCGAGCATTTACAAAACACCGGGTCAGTCTGGTGGACCAGAGTGAGATAAACTCGCACAGTAATAAGGGTAAAACATCCAACCATGATTTTAAAGTTCAAAAATCTTTTCGAAAGAAAAGGATAATCGTAAGACCAAATCCACACATAAACACGGACGGTTTTTACCTTACGATAACCCAAACAGTTTTGAAACCAATATCTTGTCTAATATTGTAATAATGTCTAAGTACAAGTAAATAACAATCTAGTGGAACGCTTGCATCTCACGCTCCACATATATAGTACACAATCAAAAACCGCGGGCGCTTATTGGAGATTGGATTCCAACTATGACAAGGTATGGGACCACCTGCCGATAGTGTACCTTTAGAGATGAATACACTGGGTTCAACAAGAACGTCTTGCAATCCGGCCCTCGCATGACCGACCACTCATTTCGCTTGAGTGTATCGAATGTATATCACTGACGGTTGGGATCAGCAACCGTCTCCCGACAAGGGATAGCATCGAAACATAGATTTAAGAAACAAAAAGGACTTCCTCTAGATAGGTGATTATACACCCTAATGGGAGCGACCCACATAGCCATGTTGCCTGCCCGATTTTTTGTCATTTCCCGGTTGATGAGGCTTGAGGCCAGAATTTATCTTTGAACATCTGGTCACCATTCTCTTTGAATGCCACATCGTCAGATCCGTCAGATATCACTAATTGACGTCCACAAAAATACTCTAGCTGGAAGCTAAGAGAACGGCAAATTCTCCGCCACCAACTATGATACGTTTGAAGAAATCAACGTACGTGATCCTTTGGAAATACTTTGTCAGACACTCGTCCATACAGGTCATCCAGGAACAGGATGAACCGAAGGCACTCTCCTACCGCATCCATATAGGAATCACCCCATGGATCAGTAGCGAGAAGTCCTTGCAACCCGTAGATTCTAACTACGACAGAATCACAGCTTATCTCTGCTTGCCAGGCAGAGAATATTAGTGGTTCTTCCGTTTGTGAAAATCCACGGTCTTCACAGCACCATCTCGATCATCTTCTGAGATCTTCATGTATTTGTTGGTCGGAATGGTTTTCGAATATAAATTCGATCCCGGTCTTTCCATACCAACAATCGTATTGGACAGGTTTGATAGTCGGTGTTTTAACTATCAAAATATACAGTGTTTCAATCATGACACTCCAATGAGTTCACGGGTTAAGTAGTCAGCATCACTTGGCTTTTAACAAAATAATTTACTTTTGTTAAATTAAAACTTCTAACTCTGTTAATATTCAAAAAATACGATATTTGAATAACTCTAATTCGATTTAACTCTAATTGATTAACTCTAACTGATTTATTCTAACTGACTAACTCGACTTGTTTAACTCCTATCGATTAACTAATATTCGACCTAACTCCTTTCGCTTGATTCTAGATCGCAGCGATCACAATGGTTACGCCTGATTCCCTCAGGAAACATTCGACCGCCGTAGGCTATCTGCAGCCCTGTGAATTACGCTAGCAGTCGTGCGAAATGGCAACTCAGCCGAATAATTATGTTTGGCTAATTCTATCTCGAATAACTATATTCAATTTCCCACTTAATTCTTCCTTCAAATCATCATTTAAATTCGGAAATCCATTAGTTTTAACAAAGAAATTTATAGCACATATGTTATAACAATAGCGTTATAATTACTATTTAGATTTACAAAACAACAGCGCTATAATCGCTGTTTAGGGTTACAACCCATTTACTATAGCAAAAGCGCTACAATCGCTATTTGATTTACAAAACATATATTATAACAACAGCACTAAAATCGCTGTTTAGGTTTTCAAAACATATCCACTGACGTCTCTTACGATTACCAATTAATACTATCTTCAGATAATCCCGATGTTGTTCAAGTTGGGGTATTTTAATTACCTCTCAGACCTTAATCAACACCGTTCTCATCCTTGGACAAATATAAGCTGTAATCAAACCACTATTCTATTCCAGTCTCAAAACCATTTCCCTTTGTAATTTGAATTTGGTTATACAACTATACAACCCACTTCTTTACCCAAAATCAGTTTTACCAATCTCCTTTCAAACATATATTTAAGCATTACCCACTTAGGAATCTTATTTCAATTCCCCTTTCTTGCTTAATCAAAATTTTAAGTAACATTAACCTAAAATTTCGCTTTCCCATCTTGAACCTCAAGTATATATAACACTGGTCTATATCGATCCTTTTATCGCCATCTTCTTTTACTTAACCCAAATATCAGGTCCGTCTAATCTAAGCTATAGTATTGGCCTAAAATTCTCTTTATAACTTTGGTATAAAACTCAAGTTTAACATAAAACCTGTTCATAACTCCTTTCACCGTTCTCTTGGATTTTATTTTCCAAAATCGTTTACTTCTTAAATGCATCTCAATTACAAAGTAATTTTCTAAGTTAATTAGAATAATAGTCTATTTCAAGCATTAACAACCTCAGTAGTTAATTCCCCTATTAACTAAATTAATGGCAAATCCCTTCTTTAAAATCTTATTTGAATTTAAACAATATTAACCAACTATTTTAATCCACACACATTAATTTGAAAATCAATTCAAAACGGTCGATTTAATTCTCTCAAAAAACTCGATTTATTTTATTAACCAATTCCACTTAATCCACACTTTAAATTTATCAAGCATATAATTAATTTAAATAATCCCATTGATTATTTCCTTTACACAACAATTATCAAAGTTTAACCACTCGATTCCCTTCTCATACTCCTACTTGTAAATCTGATTAACATCAGCATTTATTTTTATAAAATAAATAACAAATCAAGGTCTTAAATAAAAAAATATTTATTTACCTCTTTAATATCTTTTATTCAAAATATTATAATTCAAAATCTAACTCTGGTTAAAATAAATTTTTAACCTCAACTCTATCGATTCACCTGACGGTGAACCACCATTTGTAAACAATTGATTTAATAGGCCATACTTTGCCAAATACCCAACCAATCCCACTTATTAGTCTAAACCAACCAGATGTTGAACATGCAGTCAAAATTAACAAATCAAATTAATCACATTCAACTGATAATAAATATCAACCATTTAGCACCAATCAAATAACCGAACAATTCAAACAACTAAGCACGCTTATAAATAAACGTAACCAACAGGGTAAGTTACCTCCTTTGGGTCCAATCGTTAAAATAACAATTTGGTATTCCACTGAAATTAAACACAGTTTAATTTCATCGGTTAAATCAACAGTTAAATAGATAACTAGCAAAGCAGTCAACCATTGGCAAGCAAAGCACACAAAATAAAAATACCCGATTTATATAAAATATAAAAAGGGTAACTGAGTGAGTTTAACTCACCTTGATTCATTTGGAATTGAACGGTTGGGTTTTTAGTTAAATTAAACAGCGTTTAATTCAACATAAAATCCCTACTGCCTCCCGCTCTGTCAAGATTTATTCCACTGTTCCATTGCTTCTTGACTGGACCAATTCTGATAACAAATATATCAATTACCACGATTATAATTATATGATTAAATTTTTAAAACTAATTAGCTTTTTAATTAAACAAATTATCATCGTTAATTACTTCTAATTACGTTCACAGGCCGATACAGTCCTGCTTCTCCATTTGGTTACTCTTCTTCAAACACGCTGATCCCGTGATTCTGCACAAGTTAAAGATCGTTTAAATATATGTTTAAATTAACTTAACAAATTAACTTTTAATTAGTCAGCTTAACTGATCTGTTCCTCGTTTCTGCTTCCGTCCGTCAGTTGTTCCTAGTTTTCATCTGCATGTGCAAACGTTACTTGGATTAACTAATTTATAATTAATTAGCCAAGCCATTAACTTACTTGATTACCATAATTAGGACCTAATCATATATGCTAAATTCCCCTTTCCAAGTCTGATGGTTTATGCGGTGCCTAACCAAAGTCGGTTACTGCTCATCATTTCGACTATCCCATAATAGCTCTTCACGCCAACAACATTCACGGTTACCACCGGTTCCTGGTTTCTTCGAATATGAAGCCTTCTTCATCCAAGAAACCCCAAGTTCGAAACCATTGTCACTCTATTGATTCGGTCCTTTCACCAATCCCTTTTCACGTTTTTCCATTCGTCCCTCCTTTCTTCCTACGTTCAGCTCGTCCATCCCTTTTCTTTTGTTTCTGCAGTTCGAACAGGGAGCTCGCCTCCATCAGAGCGACATCGCGCCACCCTAAGCCGGCCGGTAGCTGATCTGACACCGGCAACTAGCACGCCTCATCTCGCTTCGCCCCTGCGCCAAGTCCCAAACTGCACCGCTTCTCCGTTCGATGGTAATAACACCCCAAACGGCTATTGTTTCGAATGGAACTCAGGCTACGACGTTCAACTAAATTCAATCATCACCCCGGGGTCGCAAGTTCTAGGTGAGCTGAAGGTATTTCAGTTGGGAAGTATTCGAATTGGTTAATGTTTTGATCGGAAATTGGAGGAAGTGCTCACGAATTGCACACCATTCAACCAGTAAGTGGCGGCTATGACCCGTATTGACCACGCAGATGTGTTTGACCCCAATTTAGGGTTCTGCGGATGGTTATATATAGGATAGAGGAACCGTGATATTCAAGTTTACTTGGCCAGCACGGGTAAAAGTTTGGATGTCAAGTAAAGTAAATAAATTCCTTGGTTGTCACGGTTAGTATTGGATTTGGGTGCAAGCAATTGAAAAATGTGGGGCGCAAGCTAACTGGGAGGACGTAAGCAAAGCAAAGAGGAAAAGTGAAATGGTGGGATAGTTTTATAATATTATAATGTGTGAATATTTCGTTGGAGAGAAATCACATTAAAAATCACTACAAACGATTCCCGTCTTCTGATAAAAAGGCTAATCTTAGTGTAAAAAGGTATTCCGGATCCAATAGGACAAGTTTCGTCGAAATTCGAGGTCGTATGAAAAAATTTCCTTTATAAAACCAGAAATAAACACACATTTTATTTTTTCACAATCACCAGATAAATCGAATCAGCTTGAAACTTTCAAACCTTACAATAATTCTTTGATACGAACCCAACGAAACTAGTTTCGTCGCATTCTGAGACTGTTTGCCCGATAGGTTGTTTTTACCCCGAACCGCCCTTCCCTTTTTAACGCCAAATTTCTCGATTTCTAAAAATAACAAACTATATACCTATCCTGACTCTAATCGACGATACGAACTCAACGGAACTGGTTCCGTGGCCTAATTCGTTCGTCTGCTCAAGTTATGCCCAAATACTCCTTATATTTATTTGAATGCGCGCTATAGAATTTGAACGGGCGTTTACGGTTGTTGTGGTCACATACGACATCTGTTTGCCACGCCGTTCAACATCGTGCAATAATTTAACGTTACGGTCCCAATGAAACTGATTTCGTCGAAATCTGAGTCCGTTTGCAAAACGGCCATTTAAAAGGTCGATATAGATTTCCATAGCGTTTTCCCCAAAATTTGATTTAGCCATAACTCGCAATCTATAACACGGAATCTGGATTTTTCTCTTCCGTATAAAAGCTATCATCAACACGATCCCAACGTTTCTTGTTTCATAGAAATCCGACTTATATCGAACTCTGTATATCTAGTTGAAGTTCAAAATTTGAATTTACGAACTGCACACCATTTTCAAGCTCGATTTATATTATATAAATTATATAACGTTCGAACTTCGTTTAATTAACGAATTAAATATTAAAAACCATTATATTTCCAAATATAATATTTAAAATAAATAAACTAAATTAAATATTTGACGGCCAAAAACACGGGTCGTTACATTCTTCCCCCCTTAAAATAATTTCGTCCTCGAAATTGGTAAGGTAAGAAAGAACGTTATAAACTCATTTATTTCAAATCTAATTTATTTTAAATCAAAAATAAATTCAATACTGTAAATAAATATTTTCAAAAATATTGACAATTTTCTAACACCTTAAATTTCCGAGAAATTTCGCCAGCACCTCCTCTTTATGGCTCAATCGGTACAACTACAACTCGCCTTTCTAGGCCTTCTCCAATCCAAAATAAAATAAAATAGCCAAGCGGCTTGCCAAATAGGCTCATAAATCACCAAAACCATATAAAAATAAACATGTACCTTTTTGTTGGGCATATCATTATATCCTTTCCATCTGCTACCATGTCAGCTTATACAAATGCATTCCCAACAAAATTCCAATTTTATCCTCAAAACCAAATCCTTCACGCGTCCAAGCCAAATCCCATTCTTAACTCAAACTCCATCCATTATCAATTCCAACTCTTAACTTACCCATCCCACACCCTTTCAGATTCCGGTCTCACAATTCAAATCTGATTTTACTTGATTTATCCTGATTCAATTTCCAGTTAGTTGGTTTCAGTTCAATTCATATTCGCTTTCACAAATTTCTATTTAATTTTGTTTTTGTTCAAACAATTTCCCTGAGAGTTTTTAAACAGTTTAGCTCTTTCAAGAAAATCAAATATTCCTTTTACAGGATTCAAAACAACTTGTTTTTCTCAAAGCAATTCAAAACAAAATCTTTGGTAGTAATCCGTCACTTACCACTCGAAAATGAACACCGATGATGTCAGGATCATCATCGGAAATCTATTTTCCAGCTATCGAAGTGAGTTCAATACTATGTCACTTTCAAAACCAGTTCTAATCACTTTCATTTTGAAATCCATTTCAAAATATTCCTTTCAATGCTTGTAACAAAATTAAAATCTCCCAGGATTTTAAAACTCTCATATATTCAATTCAAGTTAATTTGCAATCATCTTTCCCACTTTAAGGAATTTTAATTCCAATTCTGATTTAGATTTCAGATTTAATTCATCTGATTCCAAATTATACGAATTCTAATTGGTTATTTATATAACCATTTCGATTATAATCAACCAACACATCCAATATACTATAATACTTCAAATATATATCATTCTTTTATATTAAAATATAATTTTGGGTAAAATTATTTCATTTACCCTCTTTCAAAACATACTGTGTTGGTTTATCATACCTGAGTGTTCAGAAACCCCTATCGATACAGTGGATCAAACTGATCGACCAGAACTCATAAACAACTCAACCAATAAATCTCCACAATATAAAATAATTTTTGTAAAATCTACAAATACGTTCACTCGTATATATACACTCAAACTCAATCTAGGGTATTGCTAACCCCATCTCTAATGAGTCACGCCACAGAGCCAAGGTAATCACTTAACCTTCAGCTCTGATACCACTGTAACGAACTGGGATTTTCGACTCCGAAAATCAACATCAAACTACTGTGTTGACCATTCAGACATCGAACATTCCAGATCATTAATAGAAAGAAGTTAGAGGGTGAGAATAGATAAGGTAGAAATATTGAATAGAAGAAGAAGAAGAAAGCAACACCACACAGAGTCTCACATCGCAGCGGAACAAAATATAATACAGAAATAAATCTTTATTGAGAGCTTTGAAAATACTTACAGTATCAGAGTACATTATACAATGGGACAGTTATAATAGCCTGTTCCCATATACAACACACAGCGGAATAGTAGCTATATAGTATCATACGCCTGAACATCTCCAGCTCGTCTCTGGACTTCACAGCATTCGATAACCTGAACCTGTACACGCCGGGCTAACCCGAGCATTTACAAAACACTGGGTCAGTCTGGTGGACCAGAGTGAGATAAACTCGCACAGTAATAAGGGTAAATCATCCAACCATGATTTTAAAGTTCAAAAATCTTTTCGAAAGAAAAGGATAATCGTAAGACCAAATCCACACATAAACACAGACGGTTTTTACCTTACGATAACCCAAACAGTTTTGAAACCAATATCTTGTCTAATATTATAATAATGTCTAAGTACAAGTAAATAACAATCTAGTGGAACGCTTGCATCTCACGCTCCACATATATAGTACACAATCAAAAACCGCGGGCGCTTATTGGAGATTGGATTCCAACTATGACAAGGTATGGGACCACCTGCCGATAGTGTACCTTTAGAGATGAATACACTGGGTTCAACAAGAACGTCTTGCAACCCGGCCCTCACATGACCGACCACTCATTTCGCTTGAGTGTATCGAATGTATATCACCGACGGTTGGGATCAGCAACCGTCTCCCGACAAGGGACAGCATCGAAACATAGATTTAAGAAACAAAAAGGACTTCCTCTAGATAGGTGATTATACACCCTAATGGGAGCGACCCACATAGCCATGCTGCCTGCCCGATTTTTTGTCATTTCCCGGTTGATGAGGCTTGAGGCCAGAATTTATCTTTGAACATCTGGTCACCATTCTCTTTGAATGCCACATCGTCAGATCCGTCAGATATCACTAATTGACGTCCACAAAAATACTCTAGCTGGAAGCTAAGAGAACGGCAAATTCTCCGCCACCAACTATGATACGTTTGAAGAAATCAACGTACGTGATCCTTTGGAAATACTTTGTCAGACACTCGTCCATACAGGTCATCCAGGAACAGGATGAACCGAAGGCACTCTCCTACCGCATCCATATAGGAATCACCCCATGGATCAGTAGCGAGAAGTCCTTGCAACCCGTAGATTCTAACTACGACAGAATCACAGCTTATCTCTGCTTGCCAGGCAGAGAATATTAGTGGTTCTTCCGTTTGTGAAAATCCACGGTCTTCACAGCACCATCTCGATCATCTTCTGAGATCTTCACGTATTTGTTGGTCGGAATGGTTTTCGAATATAAATTCGATCCCGGTCTTTCCATACCAACAATCGTATTGGACAGGTTTGATAGTCGGTGTTTTAACTATCAAAATATACAGTGTTTCAATCATGACACTCCAATGAGTTCACGGGTTAAGTAGTCAGCATCACTTGGCTTTTAACAAAATAATTTACTTTTGTTAAATTAAAACTTCTAACTCTGTTAATATTCAAAAAATACGATATTTGAATAACTCTAATTCGATTTAACTCTAATTGATTAACTCTAACTGATTTATTCTAACTGACTAACTCGACTTGTTTAACTCCTATCGATTAACTAATATTCGACCTAACTCCTTTCGCTTGACTCTAGATCGCAGAGATCACAATGGTTACGCCTGATTCCCTCAGGAAACATTCGACCGCCGTAGGCTCTCTGCAGCCCTGTGAATTACGCTAGCAGTCGTGCGAAATGGCAACTCAGCCGAATAATTATGTTTGGCTAATTCTATCTCGAATAACTATATTCAATTTCCCACTTAATTCTTCCTTCAAATCATCTTTTAAATTCGGAAATCCATTAGTTTTAACAAAGAAATTTATAGCACATATGTTATAACAATAGCGTTATAATTACTATTTAGATTTACAAAACAACAGCGCTATAATCGCTGTTTAGGTTTACAACCCATTTACTATAGCAAAAGCGCTACAATCGCTATATTAGATTTACAAAACATATATTATAACAACAGCGCTAAAATCGCTGTTTAGGTTTTCAAAACATATCCACTAACGTCTCTTACGATTACCAACTAATACTATCTTCAGATTATCCCGATGTTGTTCAAGTTGGGGTATTTTAATTACCTCTCAGACCTTAATCAACACCGTTCTCATCCTTGGACAAATATAAGCTGTAATCAAACCACTATTCTATTCCAGTCTCAAAACCATTTCCCTTTATAATTTGAATTTGGTTATACAACTCTACGACCCACTTCTTTACCCAAAATCAGTTTTACCAATCTCCTTTCAAACATATATTTAAGCATTACCCAATTAGGAATCTTATTTCAATTCCCCTTTCTTTCTTAATCAAAATTTTAAGTAACATTAACCTAAAATTTCGCTTTCCCATCTTGAACCTCAAGTATATATAACACTGGTCTATATCGATCCTTTTATCCCCATCTTCTTTTACTTAACCCAAATATTGGGTCCGTCTAATCTAAGCTATAGTATTGGCCTAAAATTCTCTTTATAACTTTGGTATAAAACTCAAGTTTAACATAAAACCTGTTCATAACTCCTTTCACCGTTCTCTTGGATTTTATTTTCCAAAATCGTTTACTTCTTAAATGCATCTCAATTACAAAGTAATTTTCTAAGTTAATTAGAATAATAGTCTATTTCAAGCATTAACAACCTCAGTAGTTAATTCCCCAATTAACTAAATTAATGGCAAATCCCTTCTTTAAAATCTTATTTGAATTTAAACAATATTAACCAACTATTTTAATCCACACACGTTAATTTGAAAATCAATTCAAAACGGTCGATTTAATTCTCTCAAAAAACTCGATTTATTTTATTAACCAATTCCACTTAATCCAAACTTTAAATTTATCAAGCATATAATTAATTTAAATAATCCCATTGATTATTTCCTTTACACAACAATTATCAAAGTTTAACCACTCGATTCCCTTCTCATACTCCTACTTGTAAATCTGATTAACATCAGCATTTATTTTTATGAAATAAATTAATAACAAATCAAGGTCTTAAATAAAAAAATATTTATTTACCTCTTTAATATCTTTTATTCAAAATATTATAATTCAAAATCTAACTCTGGTTAAAATAAATTTTTAACCTCAACTCTATCGATTCACCTGACGGTGAACCACCATTTGTAAACAATTGATTTAATAGGCCATACTTTGCCAAATACCCAACCAATCCCACTTATTAGTCTAAACCAACCAGATGTTGAACATGCAGTCAAAATTAACAAATCAAATTAATCACATTCAACTGATAATAAATATCAACCATTTAGCACCAATCAAATAACCGAACAATTCAAACAACTAAGCACGCTTATAAATAAACGTAACCAACAGGGTGAGTTACTTCCTTTGGGTCCAATCGTTAAAATAACGATTTGGTATTCCACTGAAATTAAACACAGTTTAATTTCATCGGTTAAATCAACAGTTAAATAGATAACTAGCAAAGCAGTCAACCATTGGCAAGCAAAGCACACAAAATAAAAATACCCAATTTATATAAAATATAAAAAGGGTAACTGAGTGAGTTTAACTCACCTTGATTCATTTGGAATTGAACGGTTGGGTTTTTAGTTAAATTAAACAGCGTTTAATTCAACATAAAATCCCTACTGCCTCCCGCTCTATCAAGATTTATTCCACTGTTCCATTGCTCCTTGACTGGACCAATTCTGATAACAAATATATCAATTACCACGGTTATAATTATATGATTAAATTTTTAAAACTAATTAGCTTTTGAATTAAAAAAATTATCATCGTTAATTACTTCTAATTACGTTCACAGGCCGATACAGTCCTGCTTCTCCATTTGGTTACTCTTCTTCAAACACGCTGATCCCGTGATTCTGCACAAGTTAAAGATCGTTTAAATATATGTTTAAATTAACTTAACAAATTAACTTTTAATTAGTCATCTTAACCGATCTGTTCCTCGTTTCTGCTTCCGTCCGTCAGTTGTTCCTAGTTTTCATCTGCATGTGCAAACGTTACTTGGATTAACTAATTTATAATTAATTAGCCAAGCCATTAACTTACTTGATTACCATAATTAGGACCTAATCATATATGCTAAATTCCCCTTTCCAAGTCTGATGGTTTATGCGGTGCCTAACCAAAGTCGGTTACTGCTCATCATTTCCACTATCCCATAATAGCTCTTCACGCCAACAACATTCACGGTTACCACCGGTTCCTGGTTTCTTCGAATATGAAGCCTTCTTCATCCAAGAAACCCCAAGTTCGAAACCATTGTCACTTTATTGATTCGGTCCTTTCACCAATCCCTTTTCACGTTTTGCCATCCGTCCCTCCTTTCTTCCTACGTTCAGCTCGTCCATCCCTTTTCTTTTGTTTCTGCAGTTCGAACAGGGAGCTCGCCTCCATCAGAGCGACATCGCGCCACCCTAAGCCGGCCGGTAGCTGATCTGACACCGGCGACTAGCAAGCCTCATCTCGCTCCGCCCCTGCGCCAAGTCCCAAACTGCACCGCTTCTCCGTTCGATGGTAATAACCCCCCAAACGGCTATTGTTTCGAATGGAACTCAGGCTACGACGTTCAACTAAATTCAATCATCACCCCGGGGTCGCAAGTTCTAGGTGAGCTGAAGGTGTTTCAGTTGGGAAGTATTCGAATTGGTTAATGTTTTGATCGGAAATTGGAGGAAGTGCTCACGAATTGCACACCATTCAACCAGTAAGTGGCGGCTATGACCCGTGTTGACCACGTAGATGTGTTTGACCCCAATTTAGGGTTCTGCGGAGGGTTATATATAGGATAGAGGAACCGTGATATTCAAGTTTACTTGGCCAGCACGGGTAAAAGTTTGGATGTCAAGTAAAGTAAATAAATTCCTTGGCTGTCACGGTTAGTATTGGATTTGGGTGCAAGCAATTGAAAAATGTGGGGCGCAAGCTAACTGGGAGGATGTAAGCAAAGCAAAGAGGAAAAGTGAAATGGTGGGATAGTTTTATAATATTATAATGTGTGAATATTTCATTGGTGAGAAATCACGTTAAAAATCACTACAAACGATTCCCGTCTTCTGATAAAAAGGCTAATCTTAGTGTAAAAAGGTATTCCGGATCCAATAGGACAAGTTTCGTCGAAATCCGAGGTCGTATGAAAAAATTTCCTTTATAAAACCAGAAATAAACACACATTTTATTTTTTCACGATCACCAGATAAATCGAATCAACTTGAAACTTTCAAATCTTACAATAATTCTTTGATACGAACCCAACGACACTAGTTTTGTCGCATTCTGAGACTGTTTGCCCGATAGGTTGTTTTTACCCCGAACCGCCCTACCCTTTTTAACGCCAAATTTCTCGATTTCTAAAAATAACAAACTATATAGCTATCCTGACTCTAATCGACGATACGAAATCAACGGAACTGGTTCCGCGGCCTAATTCGTTCGTCTGCTCAAGTTACGCCCAAATACTCCTTATATTTATTTGAATGCGCGCTATAGAATTTGAACGGGCGTTTACGGTTGTTGTGGTCACATACGACATCTGTTTGCCACGCCGTTCAACATCGTGCAATAATTTAACGTTACGGTCCCAATAAAACTGATTTCATCAAAATCTGAGTCCGTTTGCAAAACGGCCATTTAAAAGGTCGATATCGATTTCCATAGCGTTTTCCCCAAAATTTGATTTAGCCATAACTCGCAATCTATAACACGGAATCTGGATTTTTCTCTTCCGTATAAAAGCTATCATCAACACGATCCCAACGTTTCTTGTTTCACAGAAATCCGACTTATATCGAACTCTGTATATCCAGTTGAAGTTCAAAATTTGAATTTACGAACTGCACGCCATTTTCAAGCTCGATTTATATTATATAAATTATATAACGTTCGAACTTCGTTTATTTAACGAATTAAATATTAAAAACCATTATATTTCCAAATATAATATTTAAAATAAATAAACTAAATTAAATATTTGACGGCCAAAAACACGGGTCGTTACAATAAGCTTATAAATGGAATGTGTGTCTGACATTGTACTCCTTTATATTGTATTTATTGATTTTCTGTCGAATGTATGAATGTTTGGTGGCGGAGAATTTATTCTCTTGCTTAACACCCTTTCATATATTTCGGCAAAGGATTGGTAGTGTGATATGGAGTGATGATGTGGCATGCTAAGATGCATATAATCAAGGCTTTGTTGAAAAGCAGGCCTTGTGGGATGATCAAAGCATAGCCTGTTTAGGCATAGCTTTGTGTATAACGTGACTTCGCGAGCCTCACACACCGGCGGAGTCTAAAACGGGAGAAGGGAACGCATGAAGAGCAACACGTTTCTTTCTAGCTAGAAGTGGTGTTTGGGCTTTAACACGGCCCGACATTTTACTTATGTGGATGATGGAATGAGGCGCCTCGGATGATAGGTCCTATATGACCGTGAAACGTGTGTTCAGGAATAACTAATCCGCAACTCGTATGGTGGACCGGCCCTGCAGGATTCAAGGGTTAACTGCGGGGAATCCTGAGACATTAGCTAGAGTGTCTCGAATCGGTAAGGAGCTCCTCCCTAGCCTGGACTCATGATGGAAATCCCAACTTCCAATACGAACCCACAGATTTGATTGCATTACTAGTATGGAAGCATAGTATTATCGTATCTATGTGTCCTAGGATTGATACATTTACTTTGAAATGTTTTTGAAACATATACACACTAATATTAGATATCATTTTTATCGTATCAAGCATTTTTGACCATTATAAGGTAAAACCCTATCCTTCGGTTTGCGTTGCATTGTGTGTTGGGACTTGGGTCTTATGACGGTTTCATTTTTCTAAAAAGCATTGTGCTGTTTAACGATTTACTTTAAGTTATGCACGACAATCCATTGGAGTAAACCCGTTCCGCGTTAGTGGCGTGGTCCTTGGATTTGCTTTAATACTATTAGTTAAATTAGTTAAGAATTCTCACACCAGTCCCATGACTGACTCGTTGTTTGTTTCCACCTTTACAAACTTGGGTGCCCTCTTTCCATACGGGAAGTCGACTAGTTTGTCTATAGGTTCTTATCTCGAGCAGGATTCTGGATTGAAGCCTAAAGCTGTGTCCAGAGCATAGTTATCTTCCGCTGTATCTATTATATTGTTTCCGCTGCAATGTATTATAATATTGTAATTTATCTTCCGTTGTAATTTTATTCAATGTACTCTGATATTCTGTACTCTGATGTAACATTATTATGATGTTTATAAAAGTCTACTGTTGTGTTCTAATGTGTTGTATTTCCAAAGTTAAAGTATTCGTGGATTTCCAACCTTTTGGGTCAGACTTGTGTGGTTTATGGTCGATCCAAAGAGCGGGAATTTACGGGTCTTTACACATGTAACGACCCGCATTCTACGCATCAGCGGATCGTGGAATATTTATTTCTTTCTCATGCAAAGTCGTATAGCCATGTAACTTTGGGAGACAACTATTGTGGTCATTTCCCATGTTCATGATTTTTGTCGATTTTTAAACGATCGTTTTGCCCCTAGCTGATCTTGTTTCGACCATAACTTTTGATTGGTAAGGAGTTTTGACCTGGAACCACTTCCATCAGGTCCGGGTGATGGTCTACCTTTCCGTAGAGTGGTCACTTTAGCCAAACGGACTCACCGCTTGGGAGATATGGCTGAAACAAAGTTTAGAAGGTGAAAAGCAGCTTAACCGGGCCTAATTAGGGTGATTAGCAAGAGAGCCCATAACCCATTTCGGGATTAGGGTTATCGGGAGGCTGAGAACATTAGGGAACAATCTATTTTCATTTTCTTAGCCGCCTAAAACATTTCCCAAACCCTAACAATGGCCTCCAACACCCAAATCACCTTCTAATCACTATTTAATCATGTTTTAGCCTAATAGACATCAAATCAAGGCAAATTAGCATCAAATTGGGAGTAGAGCTGCTGTGTTGCATAGAGATTCGACCCAGATTAGAGATAGTTTCAAATCTAAAGTTAATTTGTGGCTAAGGTGAGTGGTTTGCATTGTTTTTCACTAATTACAGCTAATTAGGGGTGATTAGTGATAATTAGCAAAATTATAACTCAGAAAAATCTTGAATTTTTTTTAAAATTCTAAAATATTATTTTAGGGCTCTGATCGAAATTTGGGCTAATTTGGATAAGTTTTGCTAATTGTATGCTTAAACAAGATTAAGGGGGATTAAGGGGAAAATATGGGGTTTTGGGTATGTTTGATCCATTTTAACATATCAACTGTTGTTTTGGTGTTTGTGGTTGATTTCACATGTTGCTATGACTGTTTGGAATGTTTTATTATTGTTTAGAATAGTTAGATTGGTCAAGAACGTCGTTGTGTAGCGTAAAACAGTTGCTGGAAAGTTGCAGGAAACAGTGCAGGATTTTGACCGAACCAGATCGGTGGAGGACGAACAGACCCGTTCGTATTGCCCTTCTCATGAACCGCTGGTGGAGCCACGAAGCCAGGAGGTACGAACCAGCCTACTTGCACCTGAAGCTCACGACTCGACCCGCTCGTGATGATGGAAACCGATCTGAACCGCTCGAGTGAAGACATCACGAACCGACCTGGGGAAGTTGGCATGCACGAACTGATTCGAAGAGAGGAATCCGATCCGAACCGATGGGGTCATCACGACCTGACCTATATGGAGTAGTCCGATCCGGACCGCCTGGTGGCCACGAACAGCATGTATCACGAACCGAAAGGGTGAACAGTATGTATCCTGAACCGAACCACCTCAAGGAGCACGATCCGAAGCGAAGTGAAGAGCCGAACCGATCCGGAGGAGACCAAAAACCCGATATGCAAAGGTAGTCCAAATGGGAAGTTGTAACTCAGGATCCAGTTGGGAACCAACGAGTTAGCTTCATGAGTTGGGCTTTGCAGCGGGACATGTTCTTAGGAGTTATCGACGTCTATAGCTTTGATTCACCACCGAGAGAAGATTGTTAGGCTACGGATCAGTGCAGTGGGGTAGTTATTACTACATGGGGCAGAGTGATCGTAGCATGGCTATGAGCCAGTGCAGTGGAGTCGTCATGACTTCATGGGGCAGAGTGGACATAGCAAGGACTAGTGGCTATGGATCAGTGCAGTGGAGTCGCCATGACTCCATGGAGTAGAGTGATCATAGCAAGGGTTTGGGTGATCAAAGCGGTGGATATCGTATGCTTTACGCACTGAGTGAGAGATGTGAGGATGGTTTCTATGCTTGATTGTTAGATATCACTATGATATGCACACTCCCACCCCGTATCTTTACACCATATGTTAGTGTCACCTTAGAGTATTGTACATCTTGTTGTGCTAACTCTTTGGTTGCAGGTCCAGGTTCAGGTTTGGTTTAGTATACATGTTATTGTTCTGTTTTGCTACTTATCGCTCATACTAGACTTTTGTCTAACCCAGAGTTTTATATCTCTTCTTATTACTCTGGGTGCTCTTAAATGGGCAGACTAGAGACAGGTTAGGTGATTATGCACGGGTAGCTGTGTCGGAGACGAGAAGGAGGCTTCCACGTATGATATATATATATTCTTGCTGTGTCGCTGCTAGTCACTACTTTGGGCATTAGTAGTGTACCTTTCTTATTTTGCTTTGGAGACAGTTTTAAAAGTTGTAATATTGATGATGTGGGACATAAGTTGTATTTTGGATTTTCTGTTGCTATGATGGTTTAGTTTTCAGCTTATGCACTGTCTCACATGTTTTATGTCAAGTATGTTATTATTATATTTTATTCCATGCACTGTGAGACATTCTACAGGTTTCTTGATAGTTCGAATTCCCTTCTTTCCTTTCTTTGACGGCCGTCCCGTGCAGGTTGGACATTGGCACAACGCACTTTCATTGGAAATGTCAGCTGGGGCGGGGCGGGCCGTCAGATTTGGTATCAGAGCTCTAGGTTGCATAGTTAACCTAGGGAAAGACACCAAGGAGAGATAAAACATATATAAGAGCGCGTATTTGTTATATTTGTTTTTCAAAAAGTTATATATATATATATATACTATTAGTATATTTAAGGATGAAGTCGCATTGCACTAGAACCACTAAAGAGATGGTTAATTGTTTTCTCCTTATAGATTGAACGATGAGCCGATATACTAGGGGTACTGCTAGAGGAGCTAATAATGGTAATTCTCCTGATATGAGGACGATGTTCACTGACCTCATGAGATAGATGCTTAGGGATGTCAGAGGGCAACTCCTAATGCTGCAAATGGTGGTGGTGCAGCGGTGCAGGCGCCTAGGGCCGATTTCGCCAAGCTATGCAAGGATTACACTAGTCTTGGTTGAAAGCCATTCCATGGAACGGAATCGGCTACAGAAGTTCAGGATTGGTTGGATAGCTATGAGCGTATCTTCGAAGACTTGGGTATCGAGGATGCGACGAAGAAAAAGCTAACATCCCGTCAGCTGCAAGGACGGGCGATGAATTGGTGGAATGCTATCAAGGCAGCTACTCCAGATGATCAAGTTACATAGGATCAGTTTAAGCCCCAATTCAGTGATAAGTTTATCCCAGCTACTCAGAAATCAGAATTGTTTCGGAAGTTCTTGGAACTTAAGCAGAATGGTAGAGCAGTCTCGGAGTATATTACTGAGTTCGATACTTTATCGAAGTATGGATTATCTCTTATTGACACTCCCGAGAAGAAGAATGAGAAGTTCAAAACAGGCTTAGATCAGTACTTGGGGGAAAGGCTTATTAACCACATCGATGAGACGTTTGAATCGATTATGGGGAAAGCATTGAGGTCAAAGAGCCTTTATCCTAAACCCAAGACTGAAGTCGCTGTCACATCTGCAGAGGGGACAAAGCCGCAAGCAAGCGGTGGAGGTAAGAATAATTCTCAGAATAAAAGGAAGCAGATTCAGAACCAAGCTAAAGATGGTCAGAAAAAGAGCAAGAAAGATGTTGAGTGCTTTTGCTGTGGCAAGAAGGGCCATTATGCTAAAGAATGTCGAGCAAAGCCAGCGGACAGGAAGTGCTTCAACTGTGGCCAAGTGGGACATCACAAGGATAAGTGTTCGCAACCCCCTAAAGAAAAGAAGATTGTGAAAGCATATGCTATCAATGTTGTTCCTTCTTCGTCGAATTCCCCAACTGCGGCGGAGAAAGGAAAGAATGTCGTCATTCAAGGTATGCTTTCTGTTTATGATGTTCCTGTTCGAGTATTATTTGATACCAGAGCTTCATGTTCCTTCATATCTCGTGACCTAGTAGATAGGTTGGGATTGCAACCCGAGATAGTCGATATACCTCTAGCGGTGACGAACCCGATAGGTGGTTTGACTAGCCTTAGCATGATTTGTTGTAATGTGGTCTTATCGAGCCATGGATGCATGTTTGTTTGTGATTACTTTGTTTTGGGCTTTACTGGGGTTGGCTTTATTTTGGGAGTCGATTGGCTCCAAAGGTACGGGGCGGTGGTAGATTGTGAGGGCTTTTTGGTGACAGTTAGAGCGGATGATGGGCGGAGGGTAGTGTTTGGTGGTCTACCTAGTTATGGGGTAATGGCTAGTTTTCTAAATTCCCTTGACATCCCGCATGATAAGTTGTCAGATGTGCCAGTGGCTGGACAGTATCCGGACGTCTTCGAGGAAGTGACCGGACTTCCACCACACCGAGAGATTGAGTTCCGTATTGATTTAGTGAAAGATGCCAGACATATAGTGATGCCACTTCGTCATATGGCACCAAGGGAGCAGCGAGAGCTTGGGGTGCAAGTAAGCGATCTGTTGAAGAAGGGATTTATCAGAAGAAGTGTTTCTGAGTGGGGAGCACCAGTTGTGTTTGCTACCAAGGCAGATGGTTCCCTTCGATTGTATGTGGACTACCGCGAGTTGAATAAGGTGACGAGGAAGAATAAGTATCCTCTACCATGGATAGATGATTTGTTTGATCAGTTGAGTGGCACGAGAGTGTTCTCCAAGTTGGATCTCGCGACAGGTTTTCATCAGCTTAGGGTGGAAGCTGAGAGTATAGCTAAAACGACATTTCGGACGCCGTCTGGATTCTATGAGTGGTTGGTCATGCCATTCGGGTTGACCAATGCAACAACATATTTTGTTGATTATGAATAGGGTATTCAGGGATCAATTGAATAAGTTTGTTCTTGTGTTCGTAGACGATATCTTGGTTTATTCAAGGACAGAGGAAGAACACAAGGAACATCTGAGGATAGTGATGGAGGTGTTGAGAAAACACTAATTGAAAGCAAAGTTTTCTAACTGTCACTTCTGGAGGAGGGAAGTAAGATTCTTGGGCCATGTTGTTTCAGAGAATGGATTGCCATGGACCCTGCAAAGGTGACTATGGTACAAGATTGATCTACGCCCAGGAGTGCAACAGACGTAAGAAGTTTCTTGGGATTGGCTGGATATTATCGTAAGTTTATCCAAGACTTCTCCAAGGTAGCGGCACCATTGACTCAATTGACCAAGAAAATTCAATCTTTCGTCTGGGACGAAAAGTGCGAGAATGCATTCAAGAGTCTAAAGGAAAAGTTGTCATGTGCACTAGTGTTAGTCATTCCTAAAGGGAATGAAGAGATGAGGTATACACAGATGCCTGTGGTACCGGACTAGGTGCTGTATTGATGCAAGGAGGTAGGGTTGTAGCTTATGCTAGTCGGCAACTGAAACCGCATGAGAAAAGGTATCCTACCCATGATTTGGAATTGGCAGCGATTGTATTCGCATTGAAGATGTGGAGACATTATCTCTTGGGAGAAAGATTCGAGTTGTTTACCGATCATAAATCGTTAAAGTATCTTTTCTATCAGAAGGATCTAAATCTCCGACAGCAGAGATGGTTAGAATTCTTGGCTTCCTGCTATTTCGATATCGCATACACACCAGAAAAGGACAATGCGGTAGCTGATGCATTGAGTAGAAGACATGCCAGTTTAGGGGCTATGTTTCTAGAATGGAAGCAACTGGAGTACATCGCTGGGTATGATTTCGGACCAAAGTGCGAATTGGCTCCAGAAGTATTAGCAAGTTTGACGATCAGACCCACTTTGATTGAGTGGAATGGTTCCAGTCAAAGGGACGATCCTAAATTATTAGAAATCATCTCCAAGTTAGAGATGGGTATTGATAGGGAGATAGACAAGTATGGGATTGATCGAGATGGATGGCTTAGAAAGAATGGAAGACTTTTTGTGCCCAATGTCAATGGATTGAGAGATGAAGTGCTTAGAGAATATCATCACTCAAAACTGACTATACATCCCGGTGGTAACATAATGTATCGAGACATGAAGCAGACCTACTACTGGGAAGGGATGAAAAGAGACGTTGGGAAGTTTATATCCAAATGCACGAACTGCCAGCTGGTTAAAGCTAAGCAAAAGAAACCTAGTGGTTTGTTGCAACCATTAGAAGTTCCAGAATGGAAATGGGAACAAGTCTCAATGGATTTCATTGATGGGTTACCAAGAACTAGATCGGGCCATGATAGCATTTGGGTGATTGTGGACCAATTGACTAAGAGTGCAAGGTTTATAACCGTCAAGTCGAATAGAACGGCAACTAAGTTAGCGGAACTATATATAAAGTGGGTAGTGAGATTTCATGGAGTACCTAAAAGCATTGTGAGTGACCGAGACCCGTTGTTTACTAGTGGGTTTTGGAAGAGCTTACAAGAGGCTCTAGGGTCAGAATTATATCTCAGTACCGCATACCATCCTCAAACCGACAGTCAGACAGAGAGGGTGAATCATATATTAGAAGATCTCTTGAGAGCTTGCATATTGGATTTTGGTGGATCATGGGATGACCATTTGCATCTAGTACAATTTGCATATAATAATAGTTATCAATCCAGTATTGGTATGGCTACATTTGAAGGTTTGTACAGAAGACCATGCAACTCACCGTCATGTGGTTAGAAACTGGTGAGAAGTTTGTGCTTGGACCAGATGTGATAAGGGAAAATTCAGACAAGATTAAGATCATTCAACAGCGAATGAAGGCTGCCCAAGATAGGCAGAAGAGTTATGTTAATAAGAGGCGAAAGGATTTGAAATTATCCATTGGCGATCTAGTATTTGTCAAGATCTCTCCATTAAAGAATGTTATTCGATTTGGAAGGAGAGGAAAGCTAGCACCAATATTTGCTGGTCCATTCCCAATCCTCGAGAAAGTTGGGAATTTGGCATATAAAGTTGAATTACCAGAGAAGATGGCAGGAGTTCATAACGTATTTCATGTTTCCCAGTTAAGGAAATTCGTGCACGACCCCGATATGACTATTTCACCTGATCAGTTGGATGATATCGAAGTAGAACACGAGGCGGTTAGGAACCACAAGCCGATTTGTATTGTCGAGCACGATACGAAGCAACTTCGAAGGAAAGTGGTGGATCTAGTCAAAGTTCAGTGGGGCGAGAATGAGAATGACTGTACTTAGGAGACATAGGAGAGCATTAGGAAGATGTATCCAGAGCTCTTTGCCTGGTAAGATTTTAATTGCAATTTAGTTTTCCGCATGCTAGGATAGATTTGTTTGTTGTTCTGTATGTTTGATTGTTGTGAATGGTTGGTAGACATGCAGGATCCTTTACTTGTTTCTTAGTTAAGGAATTTCGGTGGCGAAATTTCTTAAAGGGGAAAGAATGTAACGACCCACATTCTACGCATAAGGGGATCGTAGAATATTTCTTTCTTTCTCATGCAAAGTCATATAGCCATGTAATTTTGGGAGACGACTAATGGGGTCATTTCCCATGTTCATGATTTTTGCCCATTTTTAAATGACCGTTTTGCCCCTAGCTAATCTTGTTTCGGCCATAACTTTTGATTGCTAAGGAATTTTGACCTGAAACCACTTCCATTAGATCCGGATGATGGTCTACCTTTCCGTAGAGTGGTCACATTAGCCAAATGGACTCACTGTTTGGGAGATATGGGTGAAACAAGGTTTAGAAGGTGAAAAACAACTTAACCGGGCCTAATTAGGGTGATTAGCAAGAGAGCCCATAACACATTTCGGGATTAGGGTTATGGGGAGGCTGAGAAGAGTAGGAAAACGATCTATTTTCATTTTCTCAGCCGCCTAAAACATTTCCCTAACCCTAACAATGGCCTCCAACACTCAAATCACCTTCTAATCACCATTTAATCAAGTTTTAGCCTAATCTACATCAAATCAAGGAAAATTAGGATCGAATTGGGAATAGAGCTGCTGTGTTGCATAGAGATTCGAACCAAATCAGATATAGTTTCAGATCTAAAGTTAATTTGTGGCTAAGGAGTGGTTTGCATTGTTTTTCACTAATTACGGCTAATTAGTGATAATTAGCGAAATTATAACTCAGAAAAATTTGGAAAAATTTGTAAAATTATAAAATATTATTTTAGGGATCTGATATAATTTGGGCTAATTTGGATAAGTTTTGCTAATTGTATGCTTAAACATGATTAAAGGGGATTAAGGGGAAAATATGGGTTTTTGGGTACGTTTGATCCATTTTAACATATCAAATTGTTGTTTTGGTGTTTGTGGTTGATTTCACATGTTGCTATGATTGTTTGGAATGTTTTATGATTGTTTAGAACAGTTAGATTAGTCAAAAACGCCATCGTGTGGCGTAAAACAGTCGCTGGAAAGTTGCAGGAAATAGTGCAGGATTTTGACCGAACCGGATCGGTGAAGGACGAACCAACCCGTTCGTGAAGCCCTTCTCACGAACCGTGGTGGAGCCACGAAGCCTGAAGGTATGAACCAGTCCACTCGCACCTAAAGCTCACGGCTCGACCCGCTCGTGCTGATGGAAACCGACCCGAACCGCTCGAGTGAAGACATCACGAACCGACCTGGGGAAGTTGGCATGCATGAATTGATTTGAAGAGAGGAATCCGATCCGAACCGATGGGTCATCACGACCTGAACTATATGGAGTAGTCCGATCCGAACCGCTTGGTGGCCAGGAACATCATGTATCACGAACCGAACGGGTGAACAACATGTATCCCAAACCGAACCACCTCAAAAAGCACGATCCGAAGCGAAGTGAAGTGAAGAGCCGGACCGATCCGGAGGAGACCAAAACCCCGAGATGAAAAGGTAGTCCAAATGGGAAGTTATCAGGATCCAGTTGGGAACAAACGAGTTAGCTTCATGAGTTGGGCATTGCTGCGGGACGTGTGCTAAGGAGTTATCGACGTCCATAGCTTTGATTCACCATCGAGAGACGATTGTTAGGCTACGGATCAGCGCAGTGGGGTAGTTATTACTCCATGGGGCAGAGTGATCATAGCATGGCTATGAGCCAGTGCAGTGGAGTCGTCATAACTTCATGGGGCAGAGTGGGCAAAGCAAGGACTAGTGGCTATGGATCAGTGCAGTGGAATCGCCTTGACTCCATGGGGCAGAGTGATCATAGCAAGGGTTTGGGTGATCAAAGCGGTGGATATTGTATGCTTTACGCACTAAGTGAGAGATGTGAGGATGGTTTCTATGCTTGATTGTTTGATATCACAATGACATGCACACCCCCACCCCGTATCTTTACACCATATGTTAGTGTCACCTTAGAGTATTGTACATATTGTTGTGCTAACTCTTTAGTTGCAGGTCCAGGTTCAGGTATGGTTTAGTATACCTGTTATTGTTCTGTTTTGCTGCTTTTCGCTCATACCAGACTTTTGTCTGACCCAGAGTTTTATGTCTCTTCTTAATACTCTAGGTGCTCTTAAACGGGCGGACTAGAGACAGGTCAGGTGATTATGCACGGGTAGCTGTGCCGGAGACGAGCAGGAGGCTTCCACATATGATATATATATATATATATTCTCCCTGTGTCTCTGCTGGTCACTACTTTGGGCATTAGTAGTGTACCTTTCTTATTTTGCTTTGGAGACTGTTTTAAAAGTTGTAATAATGATGACGTGGAACATAAGCTGTATTTTGGATTTTCCGCTGCTATGATGGTTTAGTTTTCAGCTTATGCACTGCCTTGCCTGTTTTATGTCAAGTATGCTATTATTATATTCTATTCCATGCGCTGTGAGACATTCTCCAGGTTCCTTGTTAGTTCAAATTCCCTTCTTTCCTTTCTTTGACGACCGTCTCGTGCAGGTTGGACATTGGCATAGCGCACTTTCATTGCAAATGTCGGCTAGTGCGGGGTGGGCCGTCACATTACAAGAGGAGAATCTAGATGTAGAAAGGTGCAAAATCCTTACACTCGGTAATGGCAGAGACTATGGAGATGTAGGAGAAAGTCCCACCCAAGAGTCCCTGGAAAATCCTCCAAATGGTGTATTTATAACCATTTATAGCATACGGTTCACGGGACATGTGGAACGCATCCCAATAATCTCGAAATGTGGTGGAAAACGTCCAGAAATCATCTCCAAGTCGTGATATCACACATGCAATAAGATCCATGCAAGCTGGACAGAAAATAGCCTTTTAGAACAGGTTAAAACCGAGTGTAGCGAGCGCAGGCCCAGGCTGTTCGTGACCATGGTGTGCACCACGAACCGGGGTGATGAGCTGGAGTGGAGAGGCTAGAGCTGACCATCAGGAGCGGGTCGTGGTCCAATTATGCATCACGAGCGGGTCGTGGTCCACTTATGTATCACGAGCGGGTCGTGGTCCTGGGGCACCACGAGCCGGGTTGGTTCACGAACAGGAAATGAGAGCGAACCCTAGGGGGCGAGCCGAGTTGGTCCCATAAGCTGGTCCATGATCCAAGCTAATGACGCTTCATCACTTCATCCAAATTATTGCTAGTCGATGCCAGATTACACCCATTCACGGAAACGGGAGTAACTTCCAAACTGTAAGTCCTTTTTGTCCAAACGAAAGTTCCACTTGAAGTTAATTCAGAGGGCTACAAGAATTATAGAGCTATGCTCTGTAATTGATGTTTCGGGCCCAAAAAGGGTCATCTAACAGGAGTTTTGGGCATGTTTATGTTGATGTTGCGATTTCGAATAAATTGTTCTATGTCTTCGGACGATGTTCTCTGTGCTTGAGTGCGATGCTATCCAGATATTCCATGTGTATTCCATGTGTGACAACTTTTTCCAAAAAGTGTGTCAACAAGTTTACCCCCTAGAACATATCTTATTGGTTGAAGGAAGATGTAATCTAGATAATCCGTGAAATCCATAATCCATAGAAGTTTGAATGCGACGATCACGCCGGATCGTATTAAGGCCAGAAAACCGACGATCGCGCGGGATTGTATTAAGGTGGAAAACCAACTATCACTCAGGATCGTATTAAGTTTGGAAAACCGACGATCGCGCGGGATCGTATTGAGGCTGTGGGAAGTCCAAGAAGACCATAAGTTCGTACCTGCAATAAGATAAAACAAACAATGAAAGAATAGTTCTGAGATGGCCTTACCGGAGTAAGACGACTAAGGGAATGCCATGAGAGTTTGTTTATACTGGATGGATCCAGTTCAGAGCCAGAGCTCAATATTTGTTTATACTGGACGAATCCATTTAGGAGCCGGAGCTCAATGTTTGTTTATATTGGATGGATCCAGTTAGGAGCCAGAGCTCGTCAACTACGAGTATAATCCATACTCGAGCTTCCAATTTGAGTACAATCCATACTCGTATCCAGAGTGAGCTATACTTGCCACAGCCTGACAAGATAGTCCATCCCTAGGCATAATCCATACCTGAGGTTCGGAAGTAAGTATAAACCATACTTTAACTGAGAATGTGAATCTTTCCATATCCTGACAAGATACTTAAGTTTGCTGAGCGTAATCCACGCTCGGATAGTCTATCCTGGGGAGTGTATGTGATTGATGTTATCCACGTCTGCCTGCGAAGTGTTGGTGCCCCCACGTTGAATCCAAGTGAATAAGGGGATCTCTTCGGAGCATCGATGCTCGGGTTGAAGTTGCGCCCGAGTCGTGGGTCGCATATATCGATCCGACCCAGTCCTCATGCTCCCATTTTATGCATTTCCTGGTGAAGTCCTGGTTGACCATGAATTGCAATGATCCGAACTGGGACTGATGTGAGTCATGCTCAACCCAAGCCTAGATTTCCCGTAGTGCCAACGTCTTCATCCAAAACGTCAAGATATGCAGGTTGGTGATTTCCAGAAGGGAGGCTCTTTCCCCCAGGTCGCTGTTCGCGATACTGATCCAACCCGGGTCGTGATGCTTGCTGGTCGTCTTGTGAGGGGCGATCCGACGTTGTTGACTTGATGCGCAGGAAGACGGTTTTGGGGGCCGATTCGTGAGCCAGGGGGATGAGCCAACTGGTCTCAGGGGCAGGTCACGAACCGGTATTTGCAAGCTGGATGCACTTCCGTGCATGTGACAAGCAGGTGGAGTCCTCTCACCACAAACAAGATCAATGCTGAAGTCGTGTGAACTGCTTTCGTGACATTTCTAGTGAGTTGTAATCTAATCGGACTTCCATCTATCCGATAGCCAAGTAATTTGCTTCCTTTCGAGCTAAAAATTGAAGTAGTATCATGTTCCCACTTGCTGGCACGCCAAAATGTTAGACCAAAAAATGGCATTAATGCCCAAATGCAGATCACAGATCACATAATGCAGAAAATGATAAATAAGAGGGAACACACGAGGTTTTTATAGTGGTTCGGCTGTAAATGTAGCCTACGTCCACTTTATAATCTTATTGTTATACTGACAGATTACAAGAATCAGTTACATGCAAACACACAATCTGTGTGTTAATTGAGATTGCAAGAGGAGAATCTAGATGTAGAAAGGTGCAAGATCCTTGCACTCGGTAATGGCAGAGACTGTGGAGATGTAGGAGAAAGTCCCACCCAAGAGCCCCTGGAAAATCCTCCAAATCGTGTATTTATAGCTTTTTACAGCAGGTGATTCGTAGGACACGACGCATCCCAAAAATCTCGAAATGTGGTGGAAAACGTCCAAAAATCCTATCCAAGCCGTGATATGACATGTGTAATAAGATCCATGCAAGCTGGAGTGAAAATAGCCTTTTAGAACAGTTCAAAATCGATTGCAGCGAGCGCAGGCCCAGGCGGTTCATGACCATGGTGTGCACTACGAACCGGGATGACGAGTTGGAGTGGAGAGGCTGGAGCTGACCATCATGAGCGGGTCCTGGTCCAGTTGTGCATCACGAGCGGGTCGTGGTCCAAGGGGCCACCACGAGCCGGGTCGGTTCACGAACAACAAATGAGGGCGAGCCCTAGGGGCAATCCGAGTTGGTCCCACGAGCTGGTTTATGATCCAAACTAATGACGCTTCGTCACTTCATCCAAGTGATTGCCTGTCGATGCTAGATTACACCAATTCACGGAAACAGGCATAACTTCCAAAGTGTATGTCCATTTTGGCCAAACTAAATCTCTACTTGAATCTAACTCAGAGGGCTACAAGAGCTACATAGCCAAACTTTGTAATTGATGTTTTTGGGCCCAAAAAAGGTCATCAGATAGGAGTTTCGGGGCTGTTTATGTTGAAGTTGCGATTTCGACTAAATTGTTCTAAGTCTTTGGACGATGTTCTCCGTTCCTGAGTGCGATGCTATCCAGATATTCCTTGTGTATTCCATGTGTGGCAGCTTTTATCAAAAAGTGTGTCAACAAGTTTGCCCCCCCAGAACATATCTTGCTGGTTGAAGGAAAATATGTTCTTGATAATCCAAGAAATCCATAATCCATAGAAGTCCAAAATGTGACGATCACGCTGGATCGTATTAAGGCCAGAAAACCGACGATCTCGTGGGATCATATTATGGCTGGAAAACCGACGATACCTCGGGATCGTTTTAAGGCCGGAAAGCCGACGATCGCGAGGGATCGTATTAAGGCCGAGGGAAGTCCAAGAAGATTATAAGTCCGTACCTGCAATAAGATAAAACAAGCAATAAAAAATAGTTCCGAGACGACATTACTGGAGTAAGACGACCAAGGGAATGAGTTTGTTTATACTAGACGAATCCAGTTTGGAGCTGGAGCTCAATGTTTGTTTATACTAGACGGATCCAGTTAGGAGCCGGAGCTCAATGTTTGTTTATACTGGACGGATCCAGTTAGGAGCCGGAGCTCGTTAACTACGAGTATAATCCATACTCGAGCTTCCAATTTGAGTACAATCCATACTCATATCCAGAGTGAGCTATACTTGCCACAGCCTGACAAGATAGTCCATCCCTAGGCTTAATCCATATCCAAGGTTCTGTAGTAAGTATAAACCATACTTTAACCGAGATTGTGAATCTTGCCACATCTTGAAAAGATACTTGAGTTTGATGAGCGTAATCCATGCTCGAATAGTCCATCTTGAGGAGTGATGTGTGATTGACGTTATCCACGTCTGCCTGCGAAGTGTTGGTGCACCCGCGTTGAATCCAAGTGAGTAAGGGGGTCTCTATTGAGCATCGACGTTCGGGACGAAGTTGCCCCCGAGTCGTGGGTCGCGTATACCGATCCGACCCGGTCCTCGTGCCCATCCGAAGCGTTTCCTGGTGAAGTCCTACTGGACCATGAATTGCAATGATATGAACCGGGGCTGATGTGAGTCGTGCTCGACCCAGGCCTAGATTTCCCTTAGTGCCGACGTCTTAATCCAAAACGCCAAGATAAGCAGGTTAGTGATTTCCAAAAGGGAGGCTCTTCTCCTTGGGTCGCGGTTCGCGGTACTGATCCAACCCGGGTCGTGATGCTTGCTGGTCCGCTTGTGAGAGGCGATCCGATGTGGTTGATGCGAGCCTCATGAAGCAGGCCATGGTGGCTGGTTCGTGTTCCAGGGGGACGAGTCAATCGGGTCTCAGGGGCAGGTCACGAACTGGTGTTTGCGAGCTGGATGCACTTCTGTGCATGTGACAAGCGGGTTGGGTTCTCTCACCATGACCAGAATCGATGTTGAAGTCGTGTGAACTTCTTTCGTGACATTTCCAGTGAGCTGTAAGCTAATCAGCCTTCCATCTATCCAATAGTCAAGGAATCTGCTTCCTTTCGAGCCAAAATTGAAGTAGTATCGTGTGCCCCCTTCCTAGCATGCCAAAATGTTAAACCAAAAAATGGCATTAATACCCAAATGCAGATCGCTAATCACAGAATGCAGAAAATGACAAATAAGAGGGAACACATGAGGTTTTTATAGTGTTTCGTCTGTAGATGTAGCCTACGTCCACTTTATAATCTTATTGTTATACTGACAGATTACAAGAATCAGTTACATGCAGACACACAATCAGCGTGTAAATTGAGATTACAAAAGGAGAATCTAGATGTAGAAAGGTGCAAATTCCTTGCACTCGGTATTGGCAGAGACTGTGGAGATATTAGAGAAAGTCCCACCCAAGGGTAACTGGAAAATCCCCCAAATGGTGTATTTATAGTTGTTTACAGCAGGCAGTTCGCCGGACACGTGGCATGCATCCCAAAAATCTCGAAATGTGGTGGAAAATGTCTAGAAATTCTCTCCAAATCGTGATACGACACGTGTAACAAGATCCATGCAAGCTGGAGTGAAAATAGCCTTTTAGAACAGGACAAAACCGAGTGCATCGAGCGCATGCCCAGGCAGTTCGAGACCATGGTGTGCACCACGAACTGAGGTAACAAGCTGGAGTGGAGAGGCTGGAGCTGGCCATCATGAGCGGGTTGTGGTCCAGTTATGCATCACGAGCGGGTCATGGTCCGAGTGGCCACCACGAGCCGAGTTGGTTCACGAATAGGAAATGTGGACGAGCCGAGTTAGTCCCACGAGATGGTCCATGATCCAAGCTAATGATGCTTCATCGCTTCATCTAAGTGATTGCCAGTCGATTCCAGATTACACCCATTCACAGAAACAGGTGTAACTTCCAAACTGTAAGTCCGTTTTGGCCAAACGAAAGCTCTACGTGAAGCTAATTCAGAGGGCTACAAGAGTTAAAGAGCAAAGCTCCGTAATTTATGTGTTCGGGCCCAGAAATGGTCATCTGATAGGAGTTTCGGGCCCGTTTATGTTGATGTTGCGATTTCGACTAAATTGCTCTATGTCTTAAGATGATGTTCTCCATGCCTGGGTGCGATGCTACCTAGGTATTCCATGTGTATTCTATATGTGACAGTTTTTACCAAAAAGTGTGTTAACAAGTTTTCCTTCCTAGAACATATCTTGCTGGTTGAAGGAAGATGTGTTCTGGATAATCCAAGAAATCCATAATCCATAGAAATCCAGAATGTGACGATCACGCCGGATCGCATTAAGGCCAGAAAACCGAAGATCGCGCTGGATCGCATTAAGACCGAAAAACCAACGATCACTCGGGATCGTATTAAGGCCAAGAAACTGACGATCGTGCGGGATTGTATTAAGGCCGAGGGAAGTCCAAGAAGACCATAAGTCTGTACATGTAATAAGATAAAACAAACAATGAAAGAATAGTTCCAAGACGGCCTTATCGGAGCAAGGCGATCATGGGAATTCCATGAGAGTTTGTCTATATTGGACGGATCCAGTTAGGAGACGGAGCTCGCCAACTACGAGCATAATCCATACTCGAGCTTCCAATTTGAGTACAATCCATACTCATATCCAGAGTGAGCTATACTTGCCACATCCTGACAAGATAGTCCATCCCTAGGCATAAACCATACCTAAGGTTCTGAAGTAAGTATATAACATACTTTTACCGAGATTGTGAATCTTGCCACATCCTGACAAGATACATAAGTTTGCTGAGCGTAATCCATGCTCGGATAGTCCATCTTGGGGAGTGATGTGTGATTGACGTTATCCACATCTTCCTGCGAGGTGTTGGTGCCCCCGCGTTGAATCCAACTGAGTAAGGGGGTCTCTGCTAAGCATCGACATTCGGTTCAAAGTTGCCCTCGAGTCGTGGGTCATGTATACCGATCCGACCTAGTCCTCGTGCTTCCATCCATAGCGTTTCCTGGTGAAGTCCTACTGGACCATGAATTGCAATGATCTGAACTGGGGCTGACGTGAGTCCTGCTCGACCCAAGCCTTGATTTCTCGTAGTGCCGACATCTTCATCCAAAATGTCAAGATATGTTAGTTGGTGATCTCCAGAAGGGAGGCTCTTTCCCCCGGGTCATGGTTCGCGGTACCGATCCACCCCGGGTCGTGATGCTTGCTGGTCGGCTTGTGAGGGGTGATCCGACATGGTTGATGTGAACTGCTTTCGTGACATTTCCAGTGACTTGAATGCTAATCGGCCTTCCATCTATCCGATTGCCAAGGAATCTGCTTCCTTTTGAGCCTAAAATTGAAGTAGTATCGTGTGCCCCCCTCCTGGCGCGCCAAAATGTTAGACCAAAAAATGGAATTAACACCCAAATGCAGATCACAAAATGCAAAAAATGATAAATAAGAGGGAACACATGTGGTTTTTGTAGTGGTTCGGCTGTAGATGTAGCCTACGTCCACTTTATAATCTTATTGTTATACTGACAGATTACAAGAATCAGTTACATACGTACACATCATCCGTGTGTTAATTGAGATTAAAAGAGGAGAATTCCAGTGAGGAGAATCCCACGAGCTGGTCCATGATCCAAGCTAATGACGCTTCGTCACTTCATCCAAGGGATTGCCAATCGATTCCAGATTACACCCATTCACGGAAACGGGCTTAACTTCCAAACCATAAGCCCATTTTGACCAAATGGAAGCTCTACTTGAATCTAATTCAGAGGGCTACAGGAATTATGGAGCTAAGCTCCATAATTGATGTTTTCGGGCCCAAAAAAGGTCATCTGATCGGAGTTTTGGGCCTGTCTATGTTGATGTTGTGATTTTGACTAAATTGTTTTATGTCTTTGGACGATGTTCTCCATGCCTGAGTGCGCTGCTATCCAGATATTCCATGTGTATTCCATGTGTGACAGCTTTTACGAAAAAGTATGTCAACATCAAGAAACATATTTTTTTATAAAATCCAAACCATTTTCTTTAACTTATAGAACTTTGCCAATTAAAGTTACGTTACTCATGCAAATTATTATTAAATTTCCAAAATCCATTTCCATCTTCAAACCAATATAATCTTTTGTTTTATTTTCTCTGAAAATCCCAATCCTTTTCCTATTTTTTTTAAACAAGTATATTCCCAAAACTATACTATTTCATTACTTAGAAAGTGGTGCTGTATACTTAACCAAATGGTATATGTATAATCTCACTTCATGTATGGGTCAAACAATGTTAAATGATTCATTGCTTACTATAAAACCCGACAGTTTATTTATATTTCAAACATTGCAAATAAAGTTGCAATCTTTATTATGGAAATAATACAATTATGCCTAACATCATAATCATCACAAACTAGTATCATTCCTCGACAATAGTGAAGTCATTCAAGCTGAGGTATTTTATTTACCTCTCAGACCTTGACTCGACAACATACTTATGTTAAGTTAGATAAAACTTTGTAATAAAAAAAGTTGATATTAAATATAATATCCCTATATATCTTAATTAACATTCCATTTAAATATGGTTATTAAACCATTCCTTGCGTTTGAAAGATCTACTTTCAATTATAATTACTTATACTAAATTTATTTATTAAGTAACTTTTACTAAAATACAATCCTTTGCTTAAACCTTTTTACTACAAACTATTTACATTCTTGGATTTATTACAAGAATCCAATTACCAAATCCTTTATGCAAATCCATTTTAGCGTCTCATTATAACTTAACTTGGTTTTATTGCATAAGTCCATTTACCAAATCTTCCACAAAAATTCATTTAATCATTTTTTCTTTGCCTTTGAAAATCTTATTTCTATACCAGTTGATTTACTTAATCTATTAAATAAACCATCGAGCTTTGAATTTTTTTAAATAAACTTTGTTTATGCGACTTGGATTTTATTATAAAATCTCTTATAAAACATCTTTCCGAATTCAACTAGATCTCATTACCAACTCGATTACTTTCTTAAATGTGATCCATTTAAAAGCAATCATATTTAATTATTTTTAATTAGAATAATAATTAACTCCATCATTAACTGAAGTAAAAGAGGTTTACTTCTTTATTATCTAAAGTAAAACAGTTAATCTCTTTTTAAAATCTTATTAAAATAATAGTTAACTTCATTAATAATAAACAACTCAATAATTATCTCTGAACACTGTTTATTAAAAACTAACTTTTAAGAAATCTTATTAAATTAAAACAACTATTTGTTAAAACTATTTCCATTAGATTAATCAAAGACAAATTAATTTAATAACCAATTTAAACTAAAACAATAGACTTAGTCAATTTGAATACATCAGTTAACTTACTAACAGATTTTAACTAATCGTTCTTCTTAAATTAATTAATAATATAATCTATTTGATATAATCCCACTTAATTGTTTCTTAAAAACAATTATCCCAATTTATAAACCCTTAGGTTAATTTCTGCCTTATTCGCTTGTAAAACTTATTTAAATATAAAATTTTACTACATAAACCATTTCATTTAGAAAAACCAATTATAAATATCGACGTACTTATAAAATTTTTATTTAAAATAACTTAAATATGACAAGGTTGAAAACTGCACTTCAGTTGTAAAAAATAATTTTTATAACTTCAAACTATCGATTCACCTAACGACAAATCAACTTTTTAAAAAGATGAATTTTTTCCCATCTGTTATTGATCACTTAATCAATACTATCTATTGACTAATAATACATAAACAATGAATTTAAATACAACAATCAACATCCAATTCAACAATCAACATCCAAATAGTTTGAACTTTAATTGGCTTAAAGAGTTCGTATATAAATAATAGGAAATCAAATAACGTACAAATATTTGTGGAATCCCGTTAGATCCCTCGAACATGTTATTCCTGGCTTCATAGCTCATAATATCATTTAATAAATATATATGAAATAGAGTTTCTAATCTAAATCATTTAAATGATGGAAATCTAATTATCATCAATCATCAATCATCAATCAACAATCAAACAATAATCATCCAGTATCGAAACATCCAATTTATACCGTCAACGATGAAGTATAATTATATGAATTCAATTACATCATAGAATTCTAGAAGGCATGAGAGTTAACTCACAATTCGTTTTGTATCGACAATTTCAAGTTGTTTTATATAACTTCAAACTAGCGCTTGAAATTATACAAAAATATAGTTGGCTCCAAATGATTCCAACCCAGCTCTTATGCGTAGCTTTCGTCAATATAATTCCAACGATTCCTGTTTCATCGAATTTAGTTAACATATGAAAATTTTATCATGATTACTAGATATATAATAAAACTAATTAATCTAATCCATCATCAATAAAATTTAATTACCCTTATTAGCCTAAATATTGCGGCTTAATCCTGATCATTCACCCAGATCGAAATTTCAAACCCAACATCCTTCCTTCATTCAAACATCACCTCCTCCAAATCACGATCGCCACTGCTAAAGACCACTGGAGCAAACCTGCCACCCACTGCCGTAAAGCCACTTCCCTCTAGCACCAACACCTAGAGCACCGCCTCACTAGCCCCCATCTATTCGCCAAAAAACTCGTTCAATCATATTTCGGTCCAACTAAAATTTCTGCCACCACCTTCCCTTATAGGTGATCGCACCACCATCTATTGCCAGCCTTCCCTATGCCACACCACTTCCTAGTTGACCTCCTCGACCATCTAAGCCTTGGTCTCCCCAAAAAAGAAAAAAAATACAAAAACCATCGTCTTCCATTCAAACCCAGATCTCCACCTCCTCGCAGTTTCGATCGACGACCGAATAATATGTATTTGTGGAGCTCGAATAGCTCTCCAACTTTGGTGTTAGAGTCCAGATCTAAAATGTAACAACCCGGAAAATCAGAACCAATTTAAAATTTTTATTTTAGCAATTTTAATGAATTCTGAAGATTTAAAATGAATCATTTTAAATAATAACGACTAGAAATTTGTTTTGAATAGAATTAGAACGTATATATTATTTGGATTGAAGTTAGAATATAAATATTTATTTTAAATATAAAAGGAATTGAAAATGGTGCGGTAGTTTGAAAATTCGATTTCAAATTTCAAATGAATGTACAAGATTCAAAATAAACCGGATTTTAGTGAAACCAAAACTATTTGAATCTGTTCAAAAATATCTTTCCAACGAATCTGAAATATCCAAATTTCATAGCGGGAATAAAAAGTTATTCCCAGTTGAAAATTTAGAATAGTCGCTATGGAAATATAGCCCTTAAAAATAGCGATTTTGCAAACTTCCTCCGTTTTCGACGAAACCACTTATGTTGGATTCAAGATGTCGAATTATTGCTAGATTCCAAAATTTATAATTTTTGGAATTAATATGTGAGCGTGGCAGAAGAAAACGTGTTTTGTCAATTTTAGTCAATTTGGATCAACCAGAAAATGGCCATTTTTCAAAGGTTCTCCAAATTCGACGAAATTAGTTTTGTTAGGACCGTATCTTTAAAACATAGCTAGATTTATTTTTCTAAAATTTTTGGAGTTCGTATGTGGCCGCGGTAAATTAAAATGTGCATTCAAATTTAAAATATAATGATTTATATTTTAAATTTAACGGAAACTGATCGTAACGGTCAAATTGGCTTACCGGACATATCCCATTGTTTTCGGAATGGGGGTATTTAGCTAGGAGTGACAATCATTGGGTTCGATTTTGAATTCGAAAAGAAAAGCAACTTTTTGGGAGAAATTAAATAAAATAAAGGGTGTGTTTTTTACAGGTCCGTATTAAGTTTCAAAACTAGGCTCACATCCGGTCATAAATTTATTATAAATTAGGTCCCTATTTTTCAAAAACACATCAAAAAATAAAAAAATAAAAAAAATACGAAAATTAATATTAAAATAAAACATGGTCTCGAACAAAAAATCACTCAAAAAAAAGTTAAAAAACAAGCAAAAAAGCAAAAACCAGCAAAAAATAAAAAATAAAAAGTGCAGTTAAATGCATAATATTATGCACATATTTGACTTTTTTGCATGCATATGTGCATGTATTCCAGTTCTTCCATCCGCCTTGATTTATTTGCATATTTCTGTGCATATATTTCATATTTCTTGCATAGAAGTATGCAATAATTCGTAACAGTCCAACTCAGTTCATTTTTATTTGCATTCAAGTGTGCAAATAAAACTGAAAACATGCACACGTGTGTGCAACATATATGCAGGCAAAAACGTTAGCTGAATTCCCTTTATGCAGTAGTTGCATACATGTATGCAACTATAGGCAATAGTTGCATACATGTATGCAACTTTTTTTTATTGGCGTGGAATTCTGGGATTATTTTATGATTTTAGAAAAAAAAAATAATGCACTGCCACATTTTTTTCTGGTAGGAAATGGAGGAGGCGGAAGGGTTGAAAGGAGGAGGCGGAAGTTAGAAAATGGGTGAGGCAGAACCAAAAACAGGTGGCGGAAACTTATAAAAAAAGGGAGGGATATGGGCTACATTAAGTTTGAAAATAGGGATGTGTGCCTAATTCTCACTAAAATAAATAAATATATATATATAAACCATACTCCCCCTTCTCTCTCATATCAGTCAACACCCATCAGAAAAAAGTAAATAAAATAAAAATCGGTCCCGTCCAACTCCCCTTCGCCTCCCCTCTATGCCCACCGCGACTGCGCGCTTCCCTCCCCTCGTGTCGCTCCCCCTCTAGCCTCCTCCGATCTCTCTCCTTCCCCATCGCCTCTCTCCTTCCCTAAACCCAATCGTGAAACCCAAAACCCCACGGACCCACGTCCCAGCCCCTATCCCGCCACCGCCGAGCTCAGGCCACCGTCGTCGCGCCTCCTTGACCACCTCAAGCCGCCACCGCCAGCGATGAGCTCCAGCAGAGAACGATTACAGTAAGTTTTATTAATTTAATTTAATTATATATCATTGTTTTAAAATCTGATTTGTATGTAGTTAATATAGGATTAAAAATATGATTTTTATATAAATAGATTGGTATTAAAAATATGATTTTTATTTATAAAAACATGATTTTTACTTATGAAAGTTAGGATTTTTATTTTTTGAAAGCTAAGTTTTTTTTAATTATGAAAGATGTGATTTTTATTAACATAAAGATTATATTTTAATTATGAAAAGAAACGATTTTTAGAAATGAAAAGAACGATGTTTATAAATGAAACCATATGATTTTTAAACATGAAACCATATGAATTTTAAACATGAAACCGTATGATTTTTTTTTAACATGAAACCATATGATTTTCAAACATGAAGAGATATGATTTTTAAACATGAAAAGATTTCATTTTTAACAATATAAAAATATTATATTTTTGAAAATATAAAGAAACGATTTTTTAAAATATATAGAAGCAATTTTAAAAATATAAAGATGTGATTTTTATCTATCTAGCGTTGACAAAAGAATGATATATATATATATCTATAAATGATATAAAAATATGATTTTTATATTGAAAGTGAACAAATAAAAATATGATTATATATATATATATATATATATATATGAGCGATATAAAAATGTGATTTTTTTTAAAAGATAAATATCGTTGATTAAAAACATGATTTTTAATATATGAAATCATATTAAAAATATGATTTTTACTATGAACAGAGTGAAAAGGATTGCGTGGAATTTCGGGCAAATCCAAACGGTTTAGAAATTCAGGATAGAGTGGAGGAGTGGAAACCAAATGTGAGAACTTCTCATTATAATTTGTTATACAGTTATTTATTTATTTTATAACTGCATATATGAATTGCTCCCCGTCGTCCACAGACTATGGATGACTTGCTAGATTTGATTGTGTTGTGAAAATTGATTGAGATATGGAATGGAATAAAATATTCATGTGTTGAATAAAATAATTTATAGTTAATTTTTAATGTGTATATGAATAAAATAAATATTCATAAACAAATCGGATGATTTGTTTATGTACACACATTTGACGGATATTGATTGGGACGATATATTTTACACATCGCCCAACCGCACAAATAATAATCAGTGTTTGTTGTTTGAAACCCCACACGGGTATTGGGATGATATTTAACATACATTAATCCCAATTATTTAGTTGTATGTCAATCGATTGGTTGACAGACTGTTATAATCGTTAAATATTTATATTTAATGCTTGTGCTGTGTAGAATGCACTCTGGATGATGGTTGACTGTGTTTGATTATTGTTGTGTACACGTGTGTATGAAATCCATATAAATAACATTATTTGGTAATTGACTGTGTCTGATTCCAGTTTAGAAAGAATGAATATTTTAAAATAACGAATATTTTAAAATAATGATTATGTTAAAATAATGTTTAGTAAAAGATCAAAATCTGATTTTGATGTCCAATTCTGGATGGACACGACAATATATTGAAATATATAAAGCCGTGTAGATTAGTTATACGTCATTTTGACGTGAACGATATTTATATCGATTTAATTCATTTCTATAATGAATATCGAAAAGGAAATGATTTCGAAATATAATATTTTGAAAATATTATCATTTATATATTAATGA
Source organism: Allium sativum (assembly GCA_030737875.1). Taxonomy (NCBI): domain Eukaryota; kingdom Viridiplantae; phylum Streptophyta; class Magnoliopsida; order Asparagales; family Amaryllidaceae; genus Allium; species Allium sativum. The sequence goes on along the minus strand of CM060910.1, from coordinate 412,978,782 downwards.
TATGGAATATTCAACTTTGATTTGAAATTGAATATGAAGTTGAAATCGTTTTGAAAACGAATTTAAAACGATTTATAAAATATGTTTTAAATGGAAATCGACGAAATATATAATATACATACATATATATATATATATATATATATAATGGACTGAATAGAATGCGCTGCGCCGCGGCAGTTCGCGAATTTCGACCATTGACTTCGAATGGACATTACAGGAGATCCGACCATCAGATTCTCCTAAAAATGGAACCGTTGGGTTCGTATCGAAAAGATCTTTCCAACGAATACAAGAAATTAGAAATATAACGGTTGGATTTGGAATTATGTCCAAATCAAATTTGGAAAAAGTCGCTGTAAGTGCAGTTCGATGGCCGTTTGTGGAAATCGACTGTACGGGCCTTGATAAAATCATTAAAAATAGCAACAATTGGTGTAAAATCATAATAAATGATTTGGAAAGAATTGGGATGAAAAATTCCATATTTGAAAAGATAAAAATATATTTTATCGAAATGAAATAGTAATTAACTAGAATTATAATCCAATTATTTTTAAATAAATAAATTGGATTTGAAATGGTTTTAAAAATAACCAGAATTTCCAATATATGAGTTGTAATGGATTTGAATCGAAATTATCTTCGGAATATTTCGATATTGGATTCTGTGATTGTACAGACATTATTTAGGAATATGGAAGATATACATATATTGTTATTCCCAATACGATATTTGTTGGTTTCAGAATTTGATATTGAATATAAGCCGATATATTTTCTATTCAGAGCCGTGTATTTAATATCAAATCGGATTTTGGGTTTGTCGTGAACGGTGTCTTCATTAACACTGTTCTTAAACCCAGTTGAGAAAAGATATAAATCTTTTTATTAAGATTTAATGAAGTTTACCAATTAGTTAACATTTAACTGGAATTAAATTGAAATTGGTTTTTCGGTTCATAGTGAACGGTGTTTTAAATAACACTTGTTATTTAACCCGATTAACAATGGAATGAGATTTTGATTTTGTCGTGAATGGTATCTTTAATAATACTGTTCTTAAACCCAATGGAGTTAAGAAAATTAGAAACTAAGTAGAGATTAGCTAAGTTGAATGGTTTCCTCGGTATTGATCTGATGTTAGTTTCGGCCTTCGGGATTAATACTTAGGGAATTATTCTCTTACTAATACACGGTTAGATACTGATGGGACGGGGTCTTCAGTAACACTGTTGTTAAACCCGTGTGAAAAGAATAAATCTTTTAACTAATATTTAAAGAAGAATTACCAATTAATTAATATTTAACTGGATTTGAAATGGAATGTGAATTGGGTTTATTGTGAATTGTGTTTTTAACGACATTCGTTCTTTTACCCGATTTACAGTGAAATGAGATTTGGAACTTATAAATATTTTTATTAAAGATTTAGTGGAGATTTTCCAAAGTAAAGTTTTCCAATTTAATATATTGGAATGGAATGGAATCCGATTTGATAATAATCGAAGTGAGTTTCTATGGAGGAAGACTATTAATATATATGGAATTTAAAGGCTTTGCCGTTATTCCATTTATATTATCGGTCGGATATGGAAGTTCATATCGATTATATATATTGATCTGTATTCCGTGAAGATTTCATTGTTAATGGAATGTGATTTTGGGTTGAGCTCTGTTTTAAATAACATTAGTTCTTTAACCCAGTTAAAGATAAGATTAATTTCATAACTTTGAATAATCATTACGTAATGATTTTTGGAAATTAAAACTAAATTAGAGTTTTAATGAATATTTAAATAGATTGAGAGGTGAATTTGATAACTAAAATTACAAATTGAAGAAATGATCGAGAATGGAGTATCACCAACTTTGCTCCAGGAGATAGTTAAATCTTTACTTAGATTTGAACGTGAAATGGTAATTAATTTTACTGATATCACCACGGTGTTAGATATGAAGTATTACCAGTTTTACTTCATGGGATGAATAGGTTGGGATTGGGAAATTAAATTAATGATTACTTCGGTAAGGTTCGCTAATCCCGACTAGTTCGGATAAACCATAATTTGGTTTGAACTGATATCCAAAGGAAGATTAAAGAATAAATTTAAAGAATTTATCTTTGATAAAATTAATGGGAACCTTTACCAAAGGATATGAATATTTAAATAAAGGAATATTCAGAATTGGAATGACGTGTATGTTGTGCTTTTATAGCACTTGTTTATTATATACGCAAGTTATTCAAAAAGACCGGGTTTATCCTATTCTGGATAACTGATTCGACGATAAATCGAAGATGAAGACGGTGGTTGAAGACCAGAGGTCTTCACATCGTTTGGATGATTACTGATGTCTTGATTGGCCTATACACCCAAGACAAGGTAATAAGTGGTGATCGTCCAGACATACTTGGAGAACGACGGATATGTGAGGGCCTCTCTCCTGTATTGGACATACGGGACGAGGAATAAGGTGCCCCCAGTTTCGTTCCGACCTAGAACATACTTGTAAATGGACTGTGTGTCTGACATCGGATTTCATTCTGTGTGATTGATAAACATCAGTTGCATGGCGTGAATTGCCTGTGGCATGCTGAGATGCAGACGATCAAGGCTTCTGCTGAAAAGCAGAGTCTTGTGGTTGATTATCAAAGCACGGCTTTGATACAACATAGCTTTGTGTATAGCGTTAATTCACGTGCCTCACACCCTGGTGTGAACCAGAAACGGGAGAGGACCTCAGGGAGGACATGTGTTTCCTTCTAGCTGGGAGTGGTGTCTGGGTTTTGCACGCCCAGACGTTTTATTTATGTAGATAATGGATAGCAAGGCGCCCCGGATATATCGGCACTGCGGGGCCGATGGATGGTATGGTCTTTATACAAACCAGGTTTCGTCCCATAGGGCAGGGAAACATATTGTTCAGGCATTTTAATCCACTTCGGGTGGACCGGCCCTGATAATCCAAGGTGCAGTTGCGGCTGTTCCTGAGACATAGTAGGCTAGATTGTCTCGAAGCGATAAGGACGATCCCTTGCCTTGGTTCACAAATGGAAATCCAACTTCCAATATGTGACATTTAGGTTTTGATTGTAGAGCCTAGTATTGGCGACATGATATATGGTACCCATGCCGCCTTGGATTGATACATTTATATTTGAAGTTGTTTTATACATTATGCACTTATAATAGTATCAAATGATTTGTTTTAAACGTACCAAGCATGTTTGGCTATTATACGGGAAAACCCTCTACTCCGGCTTGCGTTGCATTGTGTGATGGGACCTGGTTCTTATAATAGCTTCATTTTTCCAAAAAGCATTGCGATGTTTGTTATATGCACTGGTATTCTCAGGAGGTAACCCGTTCTGCGTTATACGGCGTGGTCCCTTGATTTATCTGATTTTAAAGTAAAGTTTTAAATAACTGTTTTAGTTCTCACACAAGTCACAAGACTGACCTGGAGTTTATTGTTTTAACCTAAACTTTGGGTGCCCCTATTTTCCACAAGGGCAGCTAGTAGTTTTGGTTTTGCAGATTTATATTCACAGGATCCTAGTTTACAGCTGGAATGATATTCGGAGAGCTTTGTATCCGTGTATCTCTTTTAGTTGTGTTTTGTATTATTTTCCACTGCATTGTAATTTGTAAATCTCTGATATTTGTCAAATGTATATTATTGGTTCATACTCTGTATTTTCTTGTAGTCTAATGTAAATTGTTGTAATAAGCAATGAAATGTTCTTCTGTTTGCGTTCTGATTTGTCGTGTTCTCAACTCAATCCGGGCTTTCCTTTACGGGGAAATTCGAGTCGTTTCAATTTTTGGATGAGGAGAGATTAAGGGATGAAATTGAACAACTTTCGGCCATCGAAATTTAGGTAACGGTTGAGAATAGAATTAGGGTCAGGTTATGATGAATATATACAGGGAAACTATAATACAATTTTATTAATTTATGAAACTTGCTTTGGAAGTTTCGTGCTTAAACGACCACATATGACCTCCGATCATGATGAAAATTGAAATTCTACAATAACTTAATATTCCGAACATGATGGAATTGGTTTTGTTGAATTCCGAGGCTGTTTGAAAAATGCCTATTTTAATTTCACAACATAAATCGATACGCGTTTATATCGCGCACAATCATAATAACTCCAAATGACCTAAAACTGGAAATATTAAAATAATTACCCGTTATGGATTTTACAAAATTAGTTTCGTTGAAATCTAATGTAACAACCCAGAATCTCTGAACTAATTTAAATTTTTTATTTTAACTATTTTAATGGGTTTTGAATATTTAAAATGATTTATTTGAAGTAATAACGATATAAAATTTATTTAAATCGAAGTTAGATTGTATAAATTTAAAATTTAATTAAAACGAGCCTGAAATGGTGCGGTAATTTGGAAATTCGATTTCAAATTTCAGTTGAATGTACAGAATTCAAAATAAATCGGATTTCAGTAAAACCAAAAACATTAGAATCTATTTAACTATATCTTTCTGATGAATGTAAGAAACTGCGATTTCAGTTTATAAATTGAAAGTTATGTCCAATTTAAAATTTGAAATAGTCGCTATGGAATTTATATATATTTTAATATAATATATAGCCCTTAAAAATAGCCATTTTGCAAACGACCTCCGTTTTCGATGAAACCACTTTTGTTGGATCCGGAATGTCAAATTTTTGTTAGATTTCAAATTTCATAATTTTTTAGAATTAATATGTGAGCCTAGTAAATTGAAACGCGTTTTGTCATTTTAGTTTGAATTTAATCGACTAGAAAAAGATCATTTCTCAAACGGTCTCCAAATTCAACGAAATTAGTTTTGCTAGGATCGTATCATCAAAACATAGCTAGATTATTTTTCTGTAATTTTTGGAGTTAGTATGTAGCCCTGGTAAATTAAAATGTACATTTAAATTCAATATATATTAATTTATGTTTTAATTTTGACAAAAACTAATCGAAACAGTCAAATTGGCTTACGAAACATATCCCATTATGTTCGAAATGGGGGTATTTGGTTATGAACGACAGTCGTTGGGCTTGATTTGGAGTTCGGAGTGTTAACTAAGTTATTCCGGAATTAAATAATATAAAAAAATATAACCCTAGTCAAACCCTAAATGAATTCATTGCGTGGTCAAACTGAAGGAGCCACTCAAAACAAAACCGACGGCGATTTTCTTCCAAGCTTCTTCCTCATTTTTCTTTCAATATACTCAATGAATTTCAAAACTAAATACATGAAAATGATAAGCTCTTCGAGCTCTTCCTCTTCAACGGTTATGATGATGATTGGAGCTTCAAATCGACCAGAATTAGGCCACAAAGAGGATGGCTTTAGGGATGTCGTGTGGGCTCTAGGGGTTGCAAGTTGCCCCATGTTCAAGGCGAAGATGGAGTAGAGCATGGCCTTCGATGTGGGGGAGGTTAGATCGGTGACTGGGGTTCGAGGAGTGATGTGTTTTCTTTGGTGGAGGCGAGGCAATGGGTTTCACTAGTTCGTGTTTTAAACGATGAAGGGAGAAGGGTTCAATTACCCTGATGATGTGTTAATGGGTTAATAAGGTGATTAGTAAATTGTTGTTTTATTTAATAACGTTTAACTTGTATAAAAATTGAATTGTTAATGTCTTTTACAAAGAGAAACGGAATTGAACGTTTTCAAATGCGTTGGAATCCTCTTATCGAGCGCTACAACATGGAACTAACCAGAACGAAAAAAGGAGCAAGTTACAGTTTTTGATAAAATTAAACATTCAGTTTAATTTTATAAAATAATCACCAATAAAGAATGATGGAGTGGAAACCAAAGTGAGAATTCTCTCACTAAAATATTTGTACAGTTATTTATTTTATAACTGAATGTAGATTGCCAGTGTTGATTTTTATTTATTTTTGGAGTTCTACACACGAACTCACACAAGTCATTTAAATTGGAAGAAATGTATGGATATTAGCGACACTCACATTTCATACTCCGCGAATGGAGCTTTGTGGCGCCGTAAATGGCATTGGGTTGTTGAGTATTTATTTTTATGGATGATTTGGTGATTTGTGTGGTGATTGTGATGATTAACATATTAAAAATAATGTGGTAATGAAATTAAATTATAAATATCTGTTTATAATTTAAACAGTAACAATGGTTAATTAGAAAAATATATATACGCAATGTGAAAAATATATATGTGATGACAAATATATATATATATATATATATATATGCGATGTGAAAATTATTAGAAGGTTGAAAATATAATTTTTAACGTGTGTATGCGATGAATAAAATTGGCATGTAATGAACTAATTATTGGATTGTTAAAAAATATAATTTTTAATGTATATATGCGATAAATAAAATGGTCATGAAATGGAATAAATATTAGTTCGTTAAAAATATAATTTTTAATGTATATATGCGATGAATAAAATTGGCATGTAATGAAATAATTATTGGGTGGTTAAAAATCCAATTTTTAACTATATATGGAATATTCAATTTTGATTTAAAATTGAAATGGAAGTTGGAATCGTTTTTAAAACGAATTTATAAAATATGTTTTAAATGGAAATTGACAATATATATATATATATATATATATATATATATATATTATACACTGGCTTGAATAGAATGCGCCACGCAACGACCATTCGGGAATTTCAACAATTAACTTCAAATTGATGTAACGGGAGATACGACCGTCGGATTCTCCTAAAACCGGAACTGTTGGGTTCGTATCGAAAAATCTTTCAAATAAATATAAGAGATTTAAATTTGAACGGTTGGATTTCAAATTATGTCCAAATCAATTTCAGAAAAGGTCGCTATGGATGCAGTTCGGTGGCCGCTATTGGTAACCAACTGTAAGGGCCTTAATAAAATTATTAAAAATATGGGGAAATTATGTAAAATCATAATAAATGATTTGGAAAGATTTTGTATGAAAATTTTCATATTTGAAAAGATAAAATATATTTTTATCGAAATGGACAAGTTAATAACTAGAATAATAAATTGGACTGAAAATAATTTTAATATAACTAAAATTTTCCAGTGTATGAATTGGAAAGTATTTGAATAGAAATAATTTTTGGAATATTTCGATATTGGGTTCCGTAATTATACAGATATGGTTATGGAAATTTGGAAGATATAGATATCGTTATTCACAATATGATATTTGTGGTTTCAGAATATGATGTTGAATATAAGCCGATATAATTTTTATTTAGGGCCTTGTATTTAATATCAAGTTTGATTTTGGGTTTGTCGTGAATGGTGTCTTTATTAAAACTGTTCTTAAACCCAGTTGAGAAAAGAATAAATCTTTTAATTAAGATTTAGTGAAGTTTACCAATTAATTAATATTTAATTGGAATTGAAATGGATTTTTGGTTTATCGTGAGCGATGTTTTAAATAACATTAGTTATTTAACCCAATTAACAATGAAGATATGATTTGGAATTTATAAATCTTTATTCCAAGATTTAACGGAAATTTTCCAAAGTAAAGTTTTCCAATTTAAAATATTAAATTGGAATTGAATTGAACTCGATTTAGTGATAATCGAGATGAGGTTCTGTGAAGGAAGACCGTTACTATATATGGAATTAAAAAAGCCTTGCCGTTATTCCACTTATAGTATTAGTATGATATAGAAATTTATATCGATTATACACAAATTGGATTTCAGTGAAGGTTCCATATTTGTTGGAAGATGATGTTGGGTTTACCATGAATTATGTTTTAAATAACATTGTTCTTTAACCTGAGTAAAGGCGGGATTAATTTCTAGAAAGTTGAATTAATGATTTTTGAAGATTAAAACTAAGAAGAGTTTTAATAAATCTTTAATTAGATTGGAATGAATGAATGGTGATTAAATTTACCAAAACATGAGGTGCGATATAAACCAAATATACTTGGTTGTTGATATTGATTGTGATTGACTGACTGTTTGGATTGCGCTCGACCGGTTTATGAGCAAAATATGCTTTTACATTTAGCATTGTGTTGGGTAGAAATATTTATATGCTAACACCTAGTGAAACACTTCACGATTTGACTATGAGGTGTTAGTGATGTTGTTCATTTCAAATTTAATGATTGATTTTAAAATGATGTTTTTCTTAAGTGAAAAGAAATGTATTCCCGATTTTGGACAGGAAATGTTTTATAAAACAGATAGGATTTTGAAGCCTAAACCCAATATTGTCGAAATGATTTCGAAATGTATTATGTGTTTGACATTGTAGTTTATAATATATCCTATTAGTTTCTATTGATGATATATCTGTTTGGTGGCAGAGAATTTGTTCTCTTGCTTAACACCCATCTTTGAGACGTACAAGCTCAAATGTTATGTGATTAATAGTGACTGATCAAATGTGTGAATTGCTAATGTAAAGTACTATATTTTGGAAAGTACTTGTGATTATTATGTTGTGAAATGATTGTCCCTACTTCGGGATATGAAATGGTTTAGTATGTGGCTAAAGATCCGGGTAACCCTGAGGATTAAATGTATGGGTGAGATAGCGGTGTAGTCCCCAAGGGCGTGGGATTGTGCATCGTCAGTGTAGCCTGCTCCATAGTGGGAGGTGCACACACACACACACACATACACACACACATACACACACACACACACATATATATATATATATCGAGCTGGTAAGGTATGTACCCTTTGCCTTGTTTGAGGGGAGCCCAATATTTTGTTGCATACTTGTTTGTACGTAGTGTGATGTTTTGGAATTCATATTTCCAAAGATTTTTGTTTGAGATCCCGAAGTGAAATCTACTTTGATATAAATTTAGATATGTATTTCAAATGATTTGAAATACAAAATCGAGAAATAAAGTCCAAGGGAAACTTTTCTGTAAAGTGAATAGGATTTTGAAAATCTAAATATAGGATTAAGCCTAAATGGGTAGATTGAGGGATTGCATGTTGTATGATGCATTGTAGATTCATGTGTCTATTATTGGCGTAGTTTGTTTATGGTATTCTTGGGAGGAAACCCATCCCATGTTATGCGGTATGGTCCCTTGATTTACTCAATTTTAAGTAAAGTTTAACAACTGTTTTGAGTTCTCACACCAGTCCCATGGCTAACTCAGAGTTTATTATTTTCACCTAAACTCTAGGTGCCCATATTTTCCACATGGGCTTTCAGTAGTTTTGGTTTTGCAAATTATTTCATGTATCAGGATTCTGGATCGAAGCTTAAATCTGTGTCCAGAGCATAGATAGTCTTCCGCTGTGTTAGTTTATTTGTTTCCGCTGCAATGTATTACATTTATTGTAAATTTATTTTTCGCTGTATATTTATTTGGACTCTGATATTTTGTACTCTGATGTAACATTATTATGATGTTTATAAAAGTGTTGTGTTGTTTGTTCAGACGTGTTGTGCACCCAAAGTTAGCGTATCCGCCTTTTTGGTTCGATTTAAGTTGGTTTAACGATCGATTTGGATCGACCAAGAGGGAGGGTCACTACATCTGAGGTCGTTTGTAAATTGGCTATTCTTAAGTGTTAAATTAAATCGATAAATTATTTATCAATTTCAAAATAATCAAATCCGTTGATAATAAATTATTATCATCATTTATGTTCAAATAGAATTTATATAGCTTCAAAATAAACTAATTTGGATTTTAAACTCAACATTTTCATATTCCAAGTTAAATTGATAATCAATTTATTAAAATCCTTTCTTTTTATTTAATAATTCGTTATAGTTCATAAATGATTATACTACAATTTTTCTGTGAATTTGATCTTGGTATATCTCAAAATCTACAATATGAAATCTCGATTTTTCTCTTCTATTAGAAAACTATAATCCAATAGATCCAGAAGATTCGTGTTTCAAAAAATTCCGACTTACATTGAATCCTGTACATTCATTTAAAGTTCAAAATGTAAAATTATGAACTACCATGATGCAGCGAGCTCGTTTTTGATTAATTTAAATTTATACGTCTAAACTTCGTTTAAGTAATAAATTCCTTATTATAAATCAAAATCTGAACTTAATTGGATTTTAATAAATTATCCTATTCATACTATACCTCAAATCCAATTTATTCTCAATTATTCCATAATTTAATTTGTTATTTACTATTCAAATTAAATTAATACACAAAATTGCAGAATTCGAGTAATTTAAATTTCAATTCAACATTCAAAACCAATTTAAAATGTTTAAACTTAACGGCTAAAATCTGGGTTGTTACATTTAATGTCTTTTGAAGCTCAAATGCAGGGCATTGGAGAAAAGAAGGAAGTTAAAAGCATGTCAATTGCATTCTATAAAATTATCGGTGGATCAGAATGATGATGAAGAGATAACACCAATGATAAGGAACTTCAAAAAATTCAGAAGATATTAAAAAAATGAATAACTCGAAAAGAGATGAAAAAAAAATCAAGAAAATGAAATAATAGTCATAATGAAATTAGATGCTACAATTTTGATAAGCCAAGGCATGTGCAACGATTACATCCATACTAAAAATACAAAAGACTACAACAAATACCGATTCATTTAGAGAAAGAAAAGGCGCATATATTGCAGCGTTAGATGATTCAGATTTAGACACTTCATCAAGCGATAGTGGTTCTAACATAGAAACAACTAATATGTGCTTTACAGAGATATACAATTCAGACAAATTGATACTGGATAAAAAATAGGTAAGTCTTACATAAACTTTTTTTCTTGGTTACTTTGGATTGTTTGGTTGCCTTACTTGTTTTGATTGCTTGTTTCAATTGAATTGACTTATTAAAGTAATTTCAAATTAATTTAATTTAGTTTTAAAATATTTTTTGAATTTAAAATTAATATTTTAAAAATTAAAATACTTATTATTATAATATAGTAATATAAAAAATATATGTTTCTAATTTCTAAGAAATCTAAAATTAACATATATATATATATAGTCGCACAAATAAACAAAAGTTTGAAAAGAATAAAATTATATAGAAATACACATATATGTCAACATGTCCTCTGACATGATGTCGACATATATGCCAGAATGTTTAAATTCAAATTTGAATTTCTCCACATCTTTTCACTAATTCCCTTGCAATCAAAAGGAACCTTTTTGACTAGAGAATGTGCTTTTTCATCTCTATTTATATTGTCTATATTCATCAATTCTTATCATCACATTTCAAACTCAAACACCCTTTATCAAAAATCTCATCTTCATACAACTCCAATGGATTTAACCTTAAAAACTCATACGACAATAAGTTTTACAAAAAATGTCAAAGATCATTTTTTTCAATGATCAAGAAGCTATGAATGCCTATATGAATTACATGAACTATGGAAAAGTCCATCGCTGTAGTTTTTCCATTTTTTGTAATTTTCCTTCCCATGAACTTAATTCCCTTTTCAGTGGAAATTTCACCTTTTGTCTTATTGACTCAAGTCAAAGCGACTTTGTTTGCTATCCGCATCATGTCAAATGTTCTATGCAAATTTGAATGGAATGTTTTATGATGGAAATGAAAACCAATTCTGAAGTAGCATTAGATAGTGAACTTTTAAGCCAAATTCTTGGTTGTAAATCTACCAAAATCGATCTTTTCACATTTCAAATCGATGAAACCGATAGAGACTTTCCGTTACATTTTTCGAAGCGATGAAGAATTCAAATTTAAAAATCAAAATTTCCATCCAGTGCAAAAAATCAATCTTCTTTTACAACAATCTATTACCCTTAGATTAGGAAATTACTATAACACAATTCTTAGGGTTTTCAAATCCGTTTTCGCTCTTTTTGGTCACTACGACATAAATTGGACACAAGTCATAGTTGATGAATTTTCCCTTAGCTATCGTTCTAGCCATGAATACTCTTTTTCATGATATTTATCTTCACTACGCAAAAAATCGAATCAGACAATAGATATGCAATGTTGTAGCGACCCAAAATCCCTAGCCCTTCGAATCGACAATAAGCCACACAATTCTGATCCAAAAGACAGAGAAAGGCGGATTGCTTTGAGAACACGACGCATCATAACATAGAACAAGAGAACTTTTCATTGCTATTACAACAATATTACTTTAGAGTACAAGAATATCAAAGCATGAATAAATACACAACAGAAAAATAAATATTAGAGAATAAATAAATATAACAATGCAGCATAAATGAAATTACATGAATGCAATATGCAATGGAAAACAACAACTAACACAACTGAAGGAAATACATGGATACAAAGCATTCGAAAGTATCGCTCCAGCCATAATCCGGGATCCTGTGAATAGAAAATATTAAAACCAAAACTACTGGCTGCCTGTGTGGAAAATATGGGCACCCAGAGTTTAGGGGGAAAATAATAAATTCCAGGTCAGTCATTGGACTAGTGTGAGAACTTAAGACAATTGTTAAACATTTTATCTTAAGGTTGAGTAATACGGAATCACGCCATATGACATGGAGCTGGTTTCCTCCACATGAATACCAGTTTAAAAAAAGAAACAATACAATGCCTTTTGAAAAACATGAAGCTATTATATGACTCAGGTCCCATCACACAATGCAACGCAAGCCAAAGGATAGAGTTTTACCTTATAATAACCAAACATGATTGATACGTGAAATTTATTTATTTACTATTATAAGTGCAAAGTGTAGAAAACAATTCCAAATATAAGTGTATCAATCTTAGATGGCATAATACCCCATCCTATTATGTCGCCATAGTATACAACTAAAATCGTAAGATCGTGTATTGGAATTTAGATTTCCATCATGAGCCAAGGAAAGAGATCTCTCCTCACTGATTAAGACCATCACTAGCAAGATGTCCAGGACTCAGACTCTGGTGAGCCTTTGGAGCGGCAGGGCCAGTCAGCCTTACTTCGTCAATTAGTTATGCCTGGATCATACGTTTCCTGGTCCTATCTGACCTCTTAGTCTGTACGTCGACCACCTTGGCCTTGTGCAGCCATATCTGAGGGGCCTTGCTTCAGTCATTTACATAAATAAAATGTCTGGGCTCCATACCATGACATCACCTCTAGCTGGAAAGAAATGCATGTCCTCCGTATGGTCCTTCTTCCCATTTTTGACTCATACCGGGGTGTGAAGGTCGCGAATTAACTCCATGCACAAAGCTACGCCATATTGGCCTTACTTTGCTCATTAACCGAAAAGCTCTACTTTTCAACAAAAGCATTGATGCATGCTTCTCAACTGTCCACATTGTCAATCCATACCATTACCAATATATAACCTTTAATCTCATGCGTCTCAAAGACAGATGTTAAGCTAAGAGAATAAATTCTCCGCCACCAAACAGATGTGTGTGTGTATATATATATATATATAGCAGAGATCACTGAATACAACATCTATTACAATGTTATACATACGATCCATTTGCAAGTTCGTTCTGGATCTAAATGAAACCAGAGGCACCTTATTCTTCGTCCATATGTCCAATACAAGAGAGAGGTCCTCGCATATTCGGTCGCTTTTCAAGTACGTTTGGACAACGACCACTTATAACCTCGTCTTGGGTATACTGTCCAGCCGAGACATCATCAATATCCCAAATAATGTGAAGATCGCCTAGCTTCGACCATCGTCTTCATCTTTGACTTTTAATCGTCATCACAGTTATACAGAATGGGTTAAACCCGGTCTTTCCGAATAACTCACGCATCTTTAAAATCAAGAGATAAATAAAGATAGCACATGTCTTATTCCAATCTAGAATATCCGTTTATTCAAATATTCATTTCTCTGGGAATGGTCCGTAGTAATTTTATCAAAGATTCATATCATTTAAAAATTTATTTAAATCTTCCTCGGGAAATCATTTTAAAGATTTCATAATAACTTTTCACCACCTATACCAAATTAAAGTTTATAAATCCTGTTTTTAATGGGGTTAAAGAACAAATATCATTTCAAAACTTCGTTCACAATGAACCCATAATCAACTTCCATTTAATTCCAATTTAATTTATTAAATTTGAAAAATCCATTAAATCCTAATTAAAAGATTTATTCCATAACTTACATTTCAACAGGTTTTAATAATACTGTTATCAAAGCCACCATTCGCAACAAACCCAAAATATGATTTGACATTAAATATAAGGCTTTAAATGGAAATCAAGTCGGCTTACATTTAATACAAAATTCTGAAACTAACAGATATCGTATTGGAATAACGATATCTATATCTTCCAAATTTCTCAACAATATCCGTATAATTACAGAATCCCATATCGAAAATATTCGAAGATAATTTCCATTCATATCCACTTTATTTTATATGTTGAAAACCTCTGGTTATGTTAAAGCCATTTACAAATATAATTTATTAGTTTAAAAACATTGGATTATTACTCTTCAGAAAACACCATCTCATCTTACTAGAATATCTGATGTTCCTTTAGGTTCTTCCCACCCCTTGCCTAATGGAATAATTTCCATTTAGTTCTCACGGGTGCTTCTAGACTGTACTCTCAGGAATCATCACATGTTCCTTTTTGTTTGTTACTCTAGTTGTTAACTAGCTCATTCAGATAAAAATATTTTTATCTCCTCTAAACATGAAATATTCCATTATAAATCTTTCCTAATCATTTATTATGATTTTACATAATTTATTTATATTTTTAATAATTTTATTAGTGCCTTTACAGTCGGTTTCCAATTTCTGCCATTTATTGCGGTCATAGTGACATTTTCCAAAACTAATTTGGACTTCATTTAAAATCTTACAGTGAATTTTAAAGCACTTATTATCAGTTGAAAGGCCTTTCTATATGAACCAAACGGTTCTGGTTTCAGGAGAATCTAACGGTCGGGTCTCAAGTTACATCCATTAGAAGTTATGGGTTGACATTCGCAAATTGTCGCTCCGCGACACATTCTATTCAAGCCCGAATCGATTTATAAATTTTAAAAATAAATCGAAATGCTTCTAAATAATTTTTATAAATTATATATAATCATCTTTGAAAATTCGTTACAGTCGTTTATCTTGAGAATCGCACATTTCACTGTTTAGTCAACCTTAATATTATTTTAATAAATAAAAAATATTATTTTTCAAAAGTCATTATTTTACGTCCAAATTTAGCTTATAGTCATTATAAAAATAAACAAGAAACTTTCGAAAGAAAACTTCATTTAAAATGTTTGCTACATAACCTAATGGAAATTCACTTTGAAAAGTTACTATTCATTTTAAATCAAAAATTTTGATATGCCAAAAGTATATTAAATTTACTTCAAAACCATTCGTTGTAGTTACAAATATTGATCGATATTTTTATATCTACGCATTCATCCAAAATTGGACGTCTAAATCAAACTTTGATTTTTCACTGAATATTATACTATTAAAATATTCATATTTATTCTTGATTGGAATAACATTCAACCAAACACCATATAATTTCACTTATATGCATTTTATACATCGAACAATAGTTGTAGACAACTATCAAACATACAAATAACATCCATAGTGCTCCTACACCCGCATAAGCCTTAAATAATTATTTAACGCTTAATCGGTCTTTCAATCAACCGATTAACACACAACTTCCTACTTGGGATTTGTGTAAATCAAATATTATCCCAATATCCATATGGGGTTTTCAACCAACAAATACTCAGTCAAATCAACCACAGATTTATGAATTTAATCATAACTTATTTGTTTCAAATTGTTTTTCAGTCTAACCAATCACACTTAAACAAGTGATAAGTAATTCACGTTTGAATTACAAATGGATATTAAATCCAAGTTCAACTACCAAAAATATTTTAACATCGTTTTAACATGTTAATCAACTCAAAATCACATCCAAAACATAACACAATAAATCATCCATTCATCCATCTGTTTTGCAAACAATTTGTGGTGTGAGCTACCAAATGCCGTATAACAATTTGTGATAATTAAACTGCATAAAATATAGATTTCTCACATAAGCTATCATTAATATATTAGCAATGTTTTAACTTCCTAATTAACTCGGTTTCATTTTTCTACTCATGTCACAAGTCAATATTTATTTAACCACTTAATTACTAACCGTTTAACTGTATAACTATGATTAAAAGTACACAAATAATATATTTCGAGTGAGAATCCTTACCCCGGCCATGTTAACAACAAGATACTTCAACGTCGGATCTCTATAGCTTTATACATGCTTAAAAATGTTGTTTTTTTGCCTTGAACTAGCCTACGAACACTCGAACATGCTTGCACTTGAGTTTTAAAAAGGAAAGCTAAGATTTTTAAGGGTTTAAGAGCTAGAGGAGGCCAATAAGGCCCATGCCTTCGTTGCCCAGCTTGGCAGTAGTCTAGCGGTGGCACGTTGCAGGGTGGGGTAACTTAGAGGTGTGTAGAGGTGTTTAAACTTGGATAAGGGTGAAAAGGAGCAACCTTTAGTAAAATGGAAGGGTTCAAGCAGATTAAGGGGGAGAGAGGGGGGCACACTCTGTCATGGCCTCGGGGAGGTGCTCCGGAGCTGCTAAAGTGGATGGTGGCCGGCGGTGGGCCGTAGAGGCAATGGTGGAGGGATAAAGGGGAGGAAGCTTCCTTTAATGATGGTTTAAAAGCTTAAGAGAATAAATTTACAAGTGAAAGGTTTAAAACTAATTTAATTATCACTTATGCCTAAATTAAATCACGGAATAACTAATTCAAGAAGAAGATGACAGCAACATCTAGTACCATCATCCAATGACTGATCCTAACAATAAATTTAAACAATAATGTGGTCCCATCATCCAATGACCCTATAGTGAAGATCATTGGTCTTTTGGTTATAACCCCAGTCTTTCCTGTACACGCTCGAGATGATGATGACAGACACCCGATGACCCATCCTTATTGAGTCCTGACCACAATACCCGCTCTCCCGAATCGAGGCATTTGTTGAACTACCATAAAATCATCCAATCAGTCTTGAGGCTGCCCCACAACTACGATATAACAAATGCAGCCAAGGAAAACTCACCGGATGGCAATGTAGAAACCATGCCTATGTGGGTACATCTTGAAGCCTACAAAAAAGGACTATCACAAAATATCCTCTTGCCCCGTATAACTCGTGCACTTCCCTCCAGTCTTGTCGAATAAGTTGGATGTGCTCCCGCCATTGTCACCCGATACCTTTGATGATATGCTCCATCTGGTTCTACATCCTTACGGACTGGACCTACCACATAAAATTATTTTATTAGACTCCATGTCTAAATTATTCTTATGCTTTTATCTTACTTTCCTTTTTCGTTGTTTTACAACATTCATTAATCTATTCAATAAACTATTATTTATTTATAAACCAACTTGTTGGTTACCATAGAATATTGCCTAATTACAAGAAACCATAGAATAGCTTTAGGCTTATTAAACTAAATTCTCAATTTCATGCTTATTTATAATAAGCACTGTTCCCTTTCTTCTCATTTTTCAATCATTTTCCAAATTATAACTTTTATGTTATAATCTTTCTTACATATTATTGTCACTGAACAGTGCTTATTATATTCCAGTTGTATGTTGACAATAACCCTTTTTATTTTTATAACTTCTTTCAATTGTGTTACTTTTCTTTTTCCATCTTTACCATTTATTCTTTTTTAGGAAGTTTGGCATACTCGAAACTAATTAGGTACCAAAACTGTAGTAAAATCCGTTTCCATAGTTTTAGGTAATTAATACAATAAGAACCCATGATTGCAAAACATTCATTTTCTTTTTTTTTTTTAGGTTGTCAAATTAGTGCGCAATACGGTTAACCCCCTATTTCACACTAATCTTCATTTATTCATAATTTCAGCTTGCAATCATGTTTCCTATTTTTCTTTGTTTACCCAAACTATGAAAATACATTCCTTCTTCCCTAATAAATAAATCTAGGATATTTCTGACTTCCCATATTAATTGGTATACATTAATTCCTGTTTTAACTTGTTTTCCCCTTTTTTACATAATCATAGTAAATTTGAATATAGTAGTTTTAAGTTTTTTTTCCATCACAACAACTCCTATTTTTGTTTCGTTCCAAATATGAAAAGCAATCTTTTTTAGTTAACGTAGAAATCCTCAGTTTAACCACTTAGCTGCAAATTTACTATGCATAACCGCAATTTTATAAATTTGCCCCTAACCATAATTCAATTATTCTGCGTATAACCACAATTCAATTATTTTGCACAAAACCATAATTTTGTTCATTTCTACACATAACTAAAATTTAATATAAATTGTATACTTTGATGCAGAAGAGTTGAAATGAAAACAAAGAACATATTGAAATTTTCAGTTGGAACTAAATGATATAAAAATACTACTTTTGAAAAGATATAATTTAATCCACACACCTGAGATTTGCGCTCTAATATTTTGGATCTGAACTGGATCTGCATTGCTTTCTTTTTAATTCGGATTTGTAGATTTCTTTAGATGGAGGATCATAGAATCTATAACTTAAATCTATAATCTTTATCTCTAAGTCTCGAATTAGAAATTCAAAAGCTAATATATTTATTTTTTTGAAGAATTTGGAGGAGAAAATAAATTGTTGAGCTCTAGCTCCCTCTTAGAAAATATGAATTGGAGGCTAGGCCCTACTGGTATATTTATAGGTGCTCAGAAGAACCTCATCCGTTGGAATGAAATAAATAAAATCGAAGCCATTTAAAATGTTCAAAACATGTCACTTTGCTCAGTATCGGGTCTGTTGAATCTCACCACATAGCGTTTTGACTATGACAAACGTACATAAGCATACATATTATCATCTAACCTTGTTTTGCAGGAATATATTCAACAAACAGATTCAAGAACACCAAAATGAAGATTGAATATGTTGTAAGGGTCTGTTAGTCCTAGATATTCATGTTAAAGTCTTCCTTGATGATTACACACACACACACACACACACACACATTTCACATATATATGTTTTCATATTCAAAAGAGGCAAAGAATATATTTTGCCTAGAAAACAGATGTCTGATTTAAATTAGATAGACGTTTTTTTGCTGAGACAAAATTTAAATTTACCAAAATATTCAGACTTCTATTCTGAATTTTTCAGACGACGAAATCTACTACGAAATGCATTATTTGTTTGCTATTTCATTTTCCAAATTAAAATAGATATCTGAATAAAATTTTCAGACATCTGATTACGAAAAGTTGCAACCTATTATGAAGAGTCACAACTCTCTAGATCATTTCTCTTGACAGAAACTCTTCATGATTAGTTATAACTCTTTGTTTTATAAATATGGACTTGATTAACTGATTAACTCACCGAATTTCATTCTATCTCTCTCTATTATTCAAAGCTCTCTAACTTTCGAAAAGCATACTTTTCTCAATATTATCTTCTATAATCTTTCATAAGCTTAACGTTTATCATCGAGGAAAGACTATAGGAAGGGTGTACTATATATTGGCATATCATAATTAAAAGGAACACAAACAAGTCATCAATTATTCTGTATTGTAAAAGACCTCTTCAGCGGTTGAGGCAAGAAAATCCCGTTAACTGTTCGGGTAATTGTGAACCTATTCCTCTAGGTGAAGTGAGGGTTTTAGTGTTAGTGAAATACCAGAAGTGAGTCTGAGACTGGACTTAGGACAGTGGTCCGAGCCAGTATATGTCGACTGTGTGATTTACTGCTTACTACTCTAATATATACACTACATCCTATTCTTCATTCTACACAATCCTACTGTCACATAGCTTCTTTCAATTGGTATCAGAGAAAGGCCATCCTATAAACATAACACCGTTGTTTGATACTTTGATAAAATAGAGAATAACCCAAGTACTAGCTCAGCTACCTTTGCCGAAGGATAATCTACTCAAAACCACCTTTATTCAATGGGCTACACTTCAACTACTGGGCTACATGAATAAGGATTTATATGCAAGCAAGTGGTTTTAGTGCATGGAATGCTACTCAAAAAGAATTTACAACACCTACAACAGAATATTCAACTTGGACAACGGTTCAAAAAGAGGAGGCCAATGCAAATGCAAAAGCTTTGAACATGCTGTACTGTGCACTACATAGAATTGAGTTCAATCATGTTAACATTTGTATATCAGCATGTCAAATATGGGAAACACTCAAGACCATCCATGAAGGAACAAACAAAGTCAAGCAAACTAAAATTTCAATGCTCAAAAACCAATTCTAGGACTTCAAGATGAAACAAAATGAAACTATCAATGAAATGTACTCAAGATTTCAAGACATTTTACATGCATTGATAGGACTAGGAGAAAAATATAGCGACTTTGACATAGTTTCAAAAGTACTAAATTATCTAACTGACGATTGGGAAAGAAAAGCACTAGCCATTGAAGAAGCAAATGACTTATCAGCTATGAAACCAGAAGAGCTAATAGGAAATCTTATGTCTTATGAAGTAAAACTTCAAGCAAAAAAGGAATTAGCACAAGAAAAGAAAAGTGTGGCCTTTCATGTTGATAAAGAGGAATCTGAATCAGAAGACGAAGATCTAGCCTTTATTGCCAAAAAAATTAAGAAATTTCTAAAGTATAGAAAACGAAATTTCAAAAAGAATACCTTAAACAAACCTTCATCTTCAAAATTGGAATATTTCAATTGTCATAAGAAGGGTCATATGGTAAAAGACTATCTAGAAATGAAAGAAAATCAGAAAAACTTCAACAAAAGTGATAGTGAAAACGAAAATGAACAGGCAAATGTGTGTTTCATGGCTCAAGAATCTGAAGTAAGTGAATTATCTTATGAAGAATTAATAAACTTTAATGCTAAACTTTTAAATATTATAAAAACTCTAAAGAAAAACTTAAAGAAACTGGTGAAAATTAGAATAAAGCGGAATTTGAAAGAGATATGTTGAAAGATGAAAAAATAATTCTGGAAGAAGAACTTGAAAAAGTTCAAGACACTCTTACAAATTCAGACAGTCACCTTTCTCTTTTGAGTCAAGAAATCGAAACTCAAAAGACAAAGGATGATGAAATTAGTTCTGAAAATCACATGTTGAAAACTAAAATAAAAGAATTAGAAAAATTAAAGTATTTAAACTAAGTTAGAAAGCATCTCTAAAAATGTTTCTAATTTTAATAAGGGTAGAGAAAATTTATCAAAAATTATAGAAAGTTTTCAAACATCTTCAAATAAACATGGATTAGGATTTAAAAAAGAATCAAAAATTCCTCCAATAAAAATTGCTAAACTAAATAGGAAAATTGATTCAAAAATTAAAGACAAATCAAAATCCATAAATAAAATTAAAATATGGATTCCAAAAACTAATAATAATTTGATTAGAAACAAACACATTAACTCATTTATGGAATCTGTGCATAATAATAAAAATTATTTATATAAAAGGGATACTAAACCCACTTGGGTTTGGCTTCCTAAGACCGAAGTCTTAGGACTCTATCAAAAAATGGGTACCAATGTGCTTATTAATATTTTTTGTAGGTCGACTCAAATAGAGAAAATGGATATAAGACAGTGGTTGCTCAAAACACAAGACCGGAGACAAAGATAGGTTAACCAATATTTCATACTTTGATGGTGGCTCAGTTACCTTTGGATATAACTCAAAAGGATTTATCATTGGCAAAGGAGATGTATGCAACTTTGTTTTTTCAAATCTACCTTTTATTACTAATATTCTTTAGTTAAAAATTTAAAACATAATTTACTTAGTATTAGTCAATTATGTGACAAAGGTTTTAAAATAACATTTTCTGAAAACAAATGTAGGATTTTTGACAAAGAACAAAATATTATTTTTGAAGGAAATAAAGATAGAAATATTTATGTTCTAAATATGAAAGTAAATAATAATAAAGAAATGTGTTTGATTGCCAATAACATTGATTCTTGGTTATGGCACAAGTGTTTTTGTCACATAAATTTTAAAACTATACAAAGACTTTCGAAACATGAGTTAGTAAAAGGTCTACTTAAAATAAATTTTAAAGTAAACAATCTATGTGAATATTGTAAGATAGGTAAACTAGCCAAATCTTCTTTTAAATTGAAAAAGTTTATTTCGACTTTATAGCCATTAGAAATATTACATATGGACTTATTAGTCCTACTCAAGTTCAATCATTAAATCACAATCGTTATGTATTTGTAATAGTTGATGATTTCTCAAGTTATACATGGACTATTTTTATGAAAAATAAAAGTAATACTTTTGGGAATTTCAAAGATTTCATAAAAAAGATTCAAAATTCTAAAGATTTAAAAGTTAAAAACATTCGAAGTGATCACGGTGGAGAATTCAAATGAATCTTTTGAACATTTTTTTAAAAAGAAAGGAATAAATCATAATTTATGTTTTCCTAGAACTCCACAACAAAATGGAGATATAGAAAGAAAGAACAGAACTTTATAAGAATGTGCAAGAACTCTACTTAATGGAAGTACTTTGCTTAAACAATTTTGGGTGGAAGCTGTAGCGACTGCTTGTTACGTATCAAATCGAATTTCTATTCGGCCTTTAACTAAAAATACTCCCTACGAATTTTTTAATGGAAGGAAACCAAATATTTCATATTTTAAAGTTTTTGGTTCTAAACGTTTCATTCTTAATACTAAAGATCAACTTGGAAAATTTGACGCAAAAGCTGATCACGGAATTTTTGTTGGGTATTCAGAACGTAGTAAAGCATATCGTATTTCCAAAAAACGTACTAATGTTATAGAAGAATCTTTACACGTATCTTTTGATGAAAATTTTAATAAAAATATAATGAACAAAGTTGATGATGAAATCATTGAAAATATAAGTCCTGAAAACACGGAAAATAGTCCCATAAAACATACCAGATCACCTCCCAGAATCTTAAGAGATCATCCTACAAAAAATATTATTGGTGAAATCGACACGCACGTTCGAAACAAGAAGTCAATTAAATAAAATGGGTCATGTAGCTTTTCTTTCAACTATTGAACCCAAAAATCCGAAAGAAGCGTTTACAGATGATTACTGGATTATTGCTATGTAAGAAGAGCTAAAACAATTCAAATGCAATGATGTCTGGGAGCTAGTACCTCGACCAAACGATCAATCAGTTATTGGTACAAAATGGGTATATAAAAACAAGGCGGATGAACTTGGAAATATCACAAGAAATAAAGCCAGATTGGTTGCTCAAGGATACAATCAAGAAGAAGGTATCGATTACGAAGAAACTTTCGCACCTGTAGCAAAACTATAAGCTATACGCATTTTATTAGCATACGCAAGTTTTCATAACTTCAAACTTTGTCAAATGAACGTTAAAAGAACCTTCTTAAATGGTTTTATTAAAGTAAATGTTTATGTAGAACAACCACCGCTATTCATACATGAAAAATATCCAAATTACGTCTATAAACTTAAAAAGGCAATATAAGGTTTAAAACAAGCACCTTGTGCTTGGTATGAATGACTTAAAAGTTATTTAATAAATTCTGGTTTACGAATAGAAAAGCAGATAAAACTTTATTTATTAAAAATAAAAATAAAGATATCTTAATTGTATAAATTTATGTAGATGACATAATTTTCGATTGAACTAATGAAAATTTATGTAAAGAATTTTCTACAATAACGACCAACAAATTTGAAATGTTTCATATGGGAGAATTATCATATTTTCTAGGATTACAAATTAAATAAGTTTCAAATGGTATTTTTATTTATCAAGAAAATATTGTAATAATTTAATTAAACGTTTTGGTCTAGACAACACTTCGGGAAAGACAACTCCAATGAGTACTTTTATTCATCTTGAAGAAGATGAAAAAGGAAAAAGTATTGATCAAAAATTATATAGAAGTATGATCAGTTCGTTACTTTATTTAACTGCAAGCCGCCGTGACATTATGATGAGTGTATGCTGGTGTGCACGATTTCAATCAGATCCCAAAGAATCACATCTAAGAGTAGTAAAACGGATTTTAAGGTATCTTAATAATACTAAGGACTTCGGTCTTTTTTATCTGAAAGGATGTCCATTCAAATTAGTATCCTACAGTGATGTTGATTTTGGTGGATCCTGGACGAATAGAAAAAGTACAAGTGGTAGATGTCATTTCATTGGAAAATCACTTGTATCTTGGTTTAGTAAGAAACAAAATTATGTGTCACTCTCTACGTGTGAAGCAGAATACATATCTGTTGCTTTAGCATGTGCACAAGTAATTTACATACAACATAAACTCAAAGATTTTGGAGTAAATTTAACTAAATCAACAATATACTATGATAATACTAGTGCTATAAATTTATCTAAAAATCCAATAAATCACTCAAGAACTAAACAAATAGATATACGACATCATTTCTTACGTGATAATATAGAAAAAGATATTATTAATTTAGAATATGTTTCAATCGAAAACCAGATTTCAGATATCTTTACTAAACCGTTATTAGAAAATTCTTTTATTAAATTACAATGAGAATTAGGGATTGTCTCAGTAAAAGATATATAAATAAGTATAATTTGTTTAATAACACAAGTACGTTTTTTTGGTCTTAACTACTACCTATATTTAGTCTTTTTCCTAAAAAACCTCACAATACTCAAGTTCTTCTTTGGCTACAAACTTCTAAAAATTCTAATCACATATTCCTTAGTTGTTCTTCTTATATAAACCTATGGTTTACTTTACTACAAACTTACAAACACAAATTTCAACGTTAAAGATGCTCAAATCCATACACTATGTCATCCAATAATTCAAATTCTTCAATCAATGTTACGTTCACATCAGACAGTACTTTTGATTCTCCTCAATTTCCAACACCTACTCCTAGATATGAACCACAATACCGTTGGGGAAATTATCACACTAGATATACTCCCGAAGCAAAGAAGGCTGAAAGAGCTCTCTTCTCATCACCAAATACAAAATGGAAAATAGACAACCTTCATCACTATCAGAGAGAACAAATAGCTCTATAGAACGAATTATATTTCAAGCAAAATGTTACCGCTGCTCGCTTAAGCCGTCTCGAAAAAATGATCTGCAAATTTCGTGGTTCAAAAGCAAGAGATGTTACTTCACCATTACCAATTCCACCAAATCCTATTGATCTGTCTTCCTCTTATCTGACCGAGAATGACCCAGTAAACCCTACCCTAAAATACTATACCTTCTCTCTTCAACGACTGCCTTATAGTCCAAACTCTTGGGAGAAGAATTACAAAACCAATGAAGGAACGAGTTCATCAGCACCAAAGAAGACTCCACCTTCTAAAATTAATGTTTCGTTTACTATATTTTATATATGTTTATATTTAACTTGTTATTTAAACCACTATATGAAATAAAAATTGATTGTGCAAAAATTTCATTAAACAGACGTTTGAGCAAAAACAAAAAGACATCTGAATAAACAGGGGAATAAATTTTAACCTCAAAACAGACGTCTGCACAAATTAAACCTGACGTCTGAAATAGTAATAAAATGAACTTAATACTTGCAGGTTAAAAATTTCTTCCAGATGGATGTCTGACAAAAAATTCCAGATGTCTGTTTCACTAAGAAGAAGTATTCTACCTCCATATTCAGACGTCTAAACCAAAAATAACAGACATCTGAAACAACCATATTTTGAACTAATTCTTCTCGAGTTCCAAGTTGATGTAAAAAAGACATCTGTTTTCTTCAACTTAGATGTCTGAATCGGAAATGACGTGTTTTTTTAAAAAGGGCACATGACTCCTCCCAAACATCACAACCATTCATCTCTTCATCTTTTCACTTTTACCTCTTCATCTTTTTACCTCCCTTAAAAAAACCCTAGCCTCCAAAATAAATAAAAAATACAACAAAACTTCATATTTTCAAACCCAAATCATGGGAAATCGGGACAAATGAACAAGAGAAGAAGAACCATTTCCTCCTTCCCAAGAATTAATCCAAAAGTGGCTATGGAATGATACCGCTAGGGAAAGATACAAAGCGATGAAGGACTCCAAATTCTACGAAGGTGCTTTCATAAAATTTGATGCTTTTTCAAATTATCGAATTCAACAATATGCTAGACAGTTTCACTTCAAACCACTAGTCGATTATATCAAAAATGATGTCAAAATTTATCCTTGTGAAATTGTTTCTAGCAAACTTAAATCTTGACCATACTAAACCACAAGTCAAAAAGGATATCATTTGATCGTGGGTTTATGGAAAACGAGTGCTTCTTTCAACACAACGACTAGGAATTTTTTTAGAATGTGCTTGGAAAGGTCTACATATAGACACAATAGAAGTAGATATGACTACAAGGGATGAGAATTCACATAAATTTCTCTTAGATAATCTCATTAATATGCAAGAGCTTACTTCTACTCATCTCCGACCACAAGCTCGTTTACTTAATCGCATACGATTCCAAACCATTCAACCCCGCAAAGGAAGCTATGAAAAAGTTTACAAAAGAGATTATCAAGCTCTCTACGCCTTATACTCCAATAAACAAATCAATTGGGCAAAAATTATCATGGATGAATGGACCGATATCACGTATAAGCGCAAATATAAGACTTTACACAATGGTGTGTATGTTACTCAGATCCTTGCTGCTTGTGAAATAAATATACCTAACATTCCCTCCTTACGCATCAAAGAAATTGGTCCGAAGACTTTGAAACTTGTGGATATTCCCCCAAATCCCGCTACTCTAGAGTATATGTCTCTCGAAACTTGGATTGAACATGTAGCTTCCAACTTAGAAGCAATCATACTTGAGCCTTCTCACCGTCATCGCGTTAGGGAAGAAGATGAAGATGACAATATTCAAATTATTTCTCCCGAAACTTCTTCCAAACAAGCCTTAGTAATGATATCCCAAAACCAATCTAAACTACACAAAGAGTTAAGGCATTATCAAAAAGAAACAAATATGAAGTTTGACTCTATCAAAGGATTCTTGAACAAAATTTGGGAAAAAGTTTCTTGCACTGGCACTTCTTCGGTGCCAAGCTCAAACTCCAGCTCTTTTTCAATAATCTTCATGTTCGGCCGATGAAGTTCCGATTCCGAACATGGCTCTCCAAAAGACGGTGGGACAACTATTGAGGCATCTACTTCGGAGGGATGGTAAGCATGGTTGACGGTATGCTAGTCTACATATTTTTCCTAAAAACTCTTTAATTATCTAAATGGTGTGTAATATATTTTGGTACTTCTCTTTATGTTTCGCACAAAACTCTAATATGTGCTGTAATATGTTACATCTGATGGTATGCTTGTTTATATATCATGTCTGTTTTTGTTGTATGTGTGTGTGTATTGCATATGTGCTAAGTTTTTTAATAATTATTCCTTTTTGTCGAATGACAAATGGGGAGAAATGAGTGGCATTATATGCATGTTGACATGGGGAGCTTATATAGTTGTCATTAGTCAAAAAGGGGGAGAATGTTGAATCTCGTTACATAGCATTTTGACTATAATAACTATACATAAGCATATATATTATCATCTAACCTTGTTTTGTAGGAAGATATTCGACAAATAAATTCAAGAACACCAAAATGAAGATTGAATATGTTGTAAGGGTCTGTTAGTCCAAGATATTCATGTTAAAGTCTCCCTTGATGATTACACACACATATCACATATATATGTCTTCATATTCAAAAGAGTCAAAGAATATATTTTTCCCAGAAAACAAATCTGATTTAAATCAGACAGACGTCTGTTTGCTGAGATAAAATTTAAATTTACCAAAATATTCAGACGTCTGTTCTGAATTTTTTAGACGTCTGAATCTGCTACGAAATGCACTATTTCTTTGCTATTTAATTTTTCAAATTAAAACAGACATCTGAATAAAATTTTCAAACATCTGATTACAAAAAGTTGCAACCTATTATGAAGAGTCACAACTCTCTAGATCATTTCTCTTGATAGAAACTCTTCATGATTAGTTACAACTCTTTGTACATTATAAATATGGATTTGATTAACGGATTAACTCACCAAATTTTATTCTATCTCTCTCTATTATTCAAAGCTCTCTAACTTTCAAAAAGCATATTTTCTCAATATTATCTTCTATAATCTTTCACAAGCTTCACGTTCATCATTAAGGAAAGACTATGGGAAGGGTGTACTATATATTGACATATAAGTGTTAACAAGAACACAAACAAGTCATTAATTATTCTGTATTGTAAAAGACCTCTTCGGTGGTCGAGGCAAGAAAATCCCATTCATCTATTTGGGTAATTGTGAACCTATTCCTCCCAGTGACGTGAGGGTTTTAGTATTAGTGAAATACCAGGAGTGAGTCTAGGACTGGACGTAGGACAGTGGTCCGAACCAGTATAAATTGACTGTGTGATTTACTGCTTACTACTCTAATATATACACTACATCCTATTCTCCATTCTACACGATCCTACTATCATATATCTTCTTTCAGGGTAGACCTGGGCTTTAGGTGGGTCGACCCTTGGGTCGACCCGGTTCTAAGATTGGTCGACCCACTTAAAGCAAGGGTCGACCCATTTACTAGGCCGTGAATGTGAATGTCTCTTCTATTTAATCCTTGATTAAAGTTCCATACAACATTGCTTTTCTTACCTGCTATTCTTCCTTATATTAATTTCTTCTACTTATAACGCATGTTCTAGATTTCAAATTCAAACTTACACACATATATTCGCTCATAACTTTATAAACTTTTATCTGTTAATATCTTCCATTTATTACTTGCTTACGTTATAATTTCTTTTCCCATTTTCATCCAATCTATTTTTAATATTAATCAAAGTTATTCTTGGAATTCTTGCACGTATATATTTACATACAGTCCATTTATTTTCAAAACTCAAACGACGATATGCTGACATTTATTTCTTGCTTGTTTTAATTAATTCCATGTTACTTTTGAATTTCTTTACAATATATATACACATATACACTTACATATACATCTATACATATACATATATATATATGTATGTATATTTATTTATACATACACACACACACACTCATATATATATATATGTACATAATTTTCCTTATATGTACATATTCGTACATTTTTCTATTATAACATGCACCATTTAAGTTGGCCTTTTTATATTTTAAAACATGATGTTGGTGGGATTCAAACTCCTGACCTCTACTGTAACGAACCGACCAATTCCTGATCCTGATTGTCGACAAAAATACCATAACAACGAACCAAGCACTGCAAATTTCCGGATCGTTAGTAGAAAGAAGTTAGAGGGTGACAAATAGAATGAAAAAAAGTTAGAATAGAAGAAAAGGAGATCATAATAAAGCAAAATCAGAGTAGACATAAATCTCGTCGCTGAACGAATAAAATATATTATATAACGTAACTTTTAAATTACAAATCTGTATTGTATATACATACCATTATCATAGTACAACACGTAGAACACATTATAAATAAATAGTTATCTAATGATGAAGCTTCCGGCTCCATGCTCCTCCAAGTGTATCTGTAAAATCTCGACTACTTGACTGCCTATACAATTTTGGGCACCCAAAAGATTAGGGTAAAAACAAAACAAAATAAACTATGGGTCAGTCATGGGACTGGTGTAAGTAAACCCTAACCACTTGGTTTAACTTTAAAAAAATCCATTTAAAAAAAAGGAAAATCATAAGACCGATCCACACATAAACACAGATAGTTTTTACCTTAAGATAAACTAAAATATTCTTTGTATCAACACTATTCTTGTATTGTAATAATGTATAATCAAATCAATAACAATCTAGCAGAACGCTTACATCTAACGCTCCACATACATAGTATACAATCAGAACCATGGATACTTGTTGGTTAATGGATTTCCAACTATGACAAGGTATGGAACCACCTTTCGATAATGTATCTCTAGAGAGTAATACACAGGGTTTAACAAGAACATCTTGTAACCTAGGCCACATATGATCGACCAATCATTTCATTTGAGTGTACCGAATGTATTATCACCAACGATTGGGACCAACAACTGTGACGGCTCGCCCCGCACTAGCCGACATTTCCAATGAAAGTACGTTGTGCCAATGTCCAACCAGCACGGGACGTTCATCAAAGAAAGGAAAGAAGGAAATTTGAACTAACAAGGAACCTGTATTATATCTCACAGCGCATGGAATAAAATATAATAATAACATAACTTGACATAAAACAGGCGAGACAATGCATAAGCTGAAAACTTAAACCATCGTAGCAGCGGAAAATCCAAATACAGCTTATGTTCCACATCATCGTTATTACAACGTTTAAAAAAACTGTATCTAAAGCAAAATAAGGAAGGTACACTACTAATACCCAAAGTAGTGACCAGTCGCGACACAGGGAAGATATATAGAGAATAGTACGAGTAAGCCTCATGCTCGTCTCCGGACAGCTACTCGTGCACAACCAGCTAACCTGTCTCTAGTCTGCCCGTTTAAGAGCACCCAGAGTAATCAGAAGAGACATAAAACTCTAGGTCAGACAAAAGTCTGGTATGAGCGGTAAGCAATAAAACAGAACAATAATAGGTATACTAAACCATACCTGAACCTGCAACCAAAGAGTTAGCACAACAAGATATACAATACTCTAAGGTGACGCTAACATATGGTGTAAGATACCGGGGTGGGGGTGTACATGTCATAATGATGGAAAACAATCAAGCATAGCAACCATCCTCACATCTCTCACTCAATGCGTAAAGCATACGATATCCACCGCTTTGATCACCCAAATCCCTGCTATGATCACTCTGGCCCATGGAGTCATGGCGATTCCACTGCACTGATCCATATCCACTAGTCCTTGCTATGTCTATTCTGCCCCATGAAGTCATAACGACTCCATTGCACTGGCTCATAGCCATGCTTCGATCACTCTGCCCCATGGAGTAATAACTACCCCACTACACTGATACGTAGCCTAACATTCGTCTTGGTGGTGAATCAAAGTTATGGATGTCGATAACCCCTTATCACACGTCTCGCAACAAAGCCCAATCATGCAGTTGACTCGTTGGTTCCCAACTGGATCCTGAGTGCAATCTTCCCATTTAAACTACCTTTGCGTCTAGGGTTTTGGTCATTATCATCCCGTTCGTACTTCAATTCCATTCAGCTTATTCGATGTCCAGACTTGAAGATCGGTTCGCGGATCGCCCTCCTCTCCTCGGCTCGTGATGAGGCTCCACTCATGACCCATGACTTGTGACACCACATTCGGATCGTGGGACCCTTTGGTTCGTGATAATGGATGCTCCATGGATCGTGGTTCCCTGTTTGGCTTGGCTCGTGATCTGTTGTTGGTGACATTCTTGGCTCGTGAGGCTATCTCACGAATGGAGGGCTCGGGTCGTGATGGCTCTCCACGGTCGGGTCAGGTCGTGATAGCTCTCCATGGTCAAGTTGGGTCGTGAGCTTCATGTGCGATCAGTCCTCCAGCTCGTGGTCTTTACATTCACGATCGAGTCGGTTCGGATAAGGGGGCGATCCGATCCGGCTCTGGGTCATTTCCAGCGACTGTTTTATGCCATATGACGGCGTTTTCGACTATTCTAACTGTTCTAATCAATCACAAAGCATACCATACAATCATAGCAACATATAGAATTGACCACAAACACCAAAACAACAATTTGATATGTCAAAATGGATCAAATCTACCCAAAACCCATATTTTCCCCTTAAGCATGTTTAATGATAACAAATGATAGGATTAGCAAAACTTAACCAAATTAATTCAAACTTCTAACAGAGGCTTAAAATAATATTTAAGAATTTCTAAATATTTTTCCAGATTTTTGACACGCATAATTTCATTAATTAACACTAATCACCCTAATTAACTGTAATTAGTGTAAAAACAATGCTAATCACTCACCTTTGCCACAATTAAAACTTTCAGAACTGAAACTCCTTTGATTTGGGCGATTACTAATGTCTAACAGCAGCTCTAACTCTGAAATAGTGCTATTTCTCCTTGATTTGATGTTGCTAAGATTAATCCTTGATTAGAGAGCGAGTTGGGATGAAATTAGAAGGTGGAGGCCATTGTTAGGGTTTCTAAGAGGTAAATGGCGGCTAGAAAACAGAAATAGAATGAAAACCTAACTCATTTCAGCCTCCCCATAACCCTAATCCCGAAATGGGTTATGGGCCCATTCACTAATCACCTCATTTGGCCCGGTTAAGCAGTTTTTCATCTTCTAAACCTTAATTCGTCCATATCTCCCAAACGGTAAGTCCGGTTTTCACATATGACCACTCTACGGAAAGATAAACCATCATCCGGATCTAATAGAAGTAGTTTTAGGTCAAAATTCCTTACCAATCAAAAGTTATGGCAAAAACAAGATCAGTTAGGGGCAAAACATTCATTTAAAAATCGATAAAAATCATGAACATGGGAAATGACCCCAATAGTCGTCTCCCAAAGTTACATGATCATACGACTTGTATGTGAAAGAAATAAATATTCTACGATCCTTTGATGCATAGAATGCGGGTCATTACTTTCTCCCCCTTAAAGAAATTTCGCCCTCGAAATTCCTTAAATAAGAAACAAGCAAAGGATCGCGCATGCCTACCAACCATTCACAACAATCAAACATACAAAAACAAACAAACAAGTCTATCCTAGCATGCGGAAAACTAAGTCGCAAATAAAATCTTAAATCTTACCAGGCAAAGAGTTCTGGATACGTCCTCCTCATATTCTCCTATGTTTCTCAAGTACAGTCTTTCTCATTCTCGCCCCACTGAACTTTGACTAGATCCACCGGTTTCCTTCGAAGTTGCTTCGTATCGTGCTCGACAATACAAATCGGCTTGCGGTTCCCAACCGCCTCGGGTTCTACTTCGATATCATCCAATTGATCAGGTGAAATAGTCATATCGGGGTCGTGCACGAATTTCCTTAATTGGGAAACATGAAATACGTTATGGACTCCTACCATCTTTTCTGGTAATTCAATTTTATACGCCAAATTCCCAACTTGCTCGAGAACTGGGAATGAACCAACAAATCTTGGTGTTAACTTGCCTCTCCTAACAAATCGTATCACGCTCTTTAATGGAGAAATCTTGACAAAAAGAAAGTCACCAATGGAGAATTTTAAGTTTCTCCTCCTCTTATCAGCATAACTCTTTTGCCTATCTTGGGCAGCCTCCATTCGTTGTCGGATAACTTTGATCTTATCTGAGGTTTCTCTTATCACATCTGGCCCAAGCACAAATTTCTCACTGGTTTCTAACCAACATGACGGTGAGTTGCACGGTCTTCCGTACAAAGCTTCATATGGAGCCATACCAATTCTGGATTGATAACTATTATTATATGCAGACTCTACTAGTTGCAAATGGTCATCCCATTATCCACCAAAATCCAATATGCAAGCTCTCAAGAGATCTTCTAATACTCGATTCACCCTCTCTGTCTGACCGTCAATTTGAGGATGATACGCGGTACTGAGGTGTAGTTCTGACCCTAGAGCCTCTTGTAAGCTCTTCCAAAACCCACTAGTAAACAACAGGTCTCGGTCACTCACAATGCTTTTAGGTACTCCATGAAATCTCGCTACCCATTTCATATATAGTTTCGCTAACTTAGCTACCGTTCTATTCGACTTGACAGGTATAAACCTTGTACTCTTAGTCAATCGGTCCATAATCACCCAAATGTTATCATGGCCTGGTCTATTTCTTGGTAACCCATCAATGAAATCCATTGAGACTTATTCCCATTTCCATTCTGGGATTTCTAATGGTTGCAACAAACCACTAGGCTTCTTTTGCTCAGCTCTAACTAGCTGGCAGTTCAAGCATTTGGATATAAACTTCCCAACGTCTCTTTTCATCCCTTCCTAGTAGTAGGTCTGCTTCATGTCTCGATACATTTTGTTACCACTGGGATGTATAGTCAGTTTCAAGTGATGACATTCTCTAAGCACTTCATCTCTCAATTCCATGACTTTGGGCACAACTAGTCTTCCATTCTTTCTAAGCCATCCATATCAATCAAGCCCATACTTGTCCATCTCCCTATTGATACCCATCTCTAACTTGGAGATGGTTTCCAATAAGTTAGGATGTTCCCTCTGACTGGAACCAATCCGCTTAATCAAAGTGGGTCTGATTGTCAAACTTGATAATACTTCTGGATCCAATTCACACTTTGGTCTGAAATCATAGTCAGCGATGTACTCCAGTTGCTTCCATTCTAGAAACATAGCCCCTAAACTGGCATGTCTTCTATTCAATGGATCAACTAACACATTTCCCTTTCCTGGTGTATATGCGATATCGAAATCGTAGGAAGCCAAGAATTCCAATCATCTTTGCTGTCGGAGATTTAGGTCCTTCTGAGAGAAAAGATACTTTAACGATTTATGATCGGTGAACAACTCGAATCTTTCTCCCAAGAGATAATGTCTCCACATCTTCAATACGAACACGAACGCTGCCAATTCCAAATCATGGGTAGGATACCATTTCTCATGTGGTTTCAGTTGCCGACTAGCATAAGTTATAACCCTACCTCCATGCATCAATACAACACCTAGCCCGGTACCACATGCATCTGTGTATACCGTCATCTCTTCATTCCCCTTAGGAATGACTAACATTGGTGCACATGTCAACCTTTCCTTTAGAATCTTGAATGCATTCTCGCAGTTTTCGTCCTAGACGAAAGCTTGATTCTTCTTGGTCAACTGAGTCAACGGTGCTGCTATCTTGGAGAAGTATTGGATAAACTTATGATAATATCCAGCCAATCCCAAGAAACTTCTTACGTCTGTTGCATTCTTGTGCGTAGACCAATCATGTACTGTAGCCACCTTCGCAGGGTCCACGGCAATACCATACTTTGAAACAACATGGCCCAAGAATCTCACTTCCCTCCTCCAGAAGTGACACTTAGAAAACTTTGCTTTCAATTGGTGTTTTCTCAACACCTCCATCACTATCCTCAAGTGTTGCTTGTGTTCTTCCTCTGTCCTCGAATAAACCAAGATATCGTCTACGAACAAAAGAACAAACTTATTCAACTGATCTCTGAATACCTTATTCATAAGATCCACAAAATATGTTGGCGCATTAGTCAACCCGAATGGCATGACCAACCACTCATAAAATCCAAACGGCGTCCAAAATGTCGTTTTAGCTATACGCTCAGCTTCGACTCTAAGCTGATGAAAACCTGTCGCGAGAACCAACTAGGAGAACACTCTTGCACCACTCAACTGACCAAATAAATCATCTATCCGCGGTAGAGGATACTTATTCTTCCTTGTCACTTTATTCAACTCGCGATAGTCTACACACAATCGAAGGGAACCATCTGACTTGGTAGCAAACACAACTGGTGCTCCCCACTCGGAGACACTTCTTCGGATAAATCCCTTCTTCAAAAGATTGCTTACCTGCACCCCGAGCTCTCGCTGCTCCCTTGGTGCCATACGACGAAGTGGCATCACTATAGGCATGGCAGCTTTCACTAAATCAATATGGAACTCAATCTCTCGGTGTGGTGGAAGTCCGGTCACTTCCTCGAAGACGTCTGGATACTGGTCAGCCACGGGCACATCTGACAACTCATCATGCAGGATGTCGAGGGAATTTAGAAAACTAGCCATTACCCCATCACTAGTTAAACCACCCAACACTACCCTCTGCCCATCATCCGCTATAACTGTCACCAAAAAGCCCTCACAGTCTACCAGCACCCCGTATCTTTGGAGCCAATCGACTCCCAAAATAATGCCAAACCCAGTAAAGCCCAAAACAAAGCAATCACAAGGAAACATACATCCATGACTCGATAAGACCATATTACGAAAAATCATGCTAAGGCTAGTCGAACCACCTATCGGGTTCGTCACTGCTAAAGGTCTATCGACTATCTCAGGTTCCAATCCCAACCTATCTACCAGGTCACTAGATATAAAGGAACGGGAAGCTCCGGTATCAAACAATACTCAAACAGGAATATCATAAACAGAAAGCATACCTTGAATGGTGACATTCTTCCCTTTCTCCTCCGTAGTCGGGGCATTCGACGAAGAAGGAACAACATTGATAGCGTATGCTTTCACAATCTGCTTTTCTTTAGGGGGTTGCGGATACTTATCCTTGTGATGTCCCATTTGGCCGCAGTTGAAGCACTTCCTGTCCGTTGGCTTTGCTCGACATTCTTTAGCATAATGGCCCTTTTTGCCACAGCTAAAGCATTCAACATCTTTCTTATTCTTCTTCTTCTGGCCCTCCATGGTCTGATTCTGCTTTCTCTTGTTATGAGAATCATTCTTGCCTCCACCGCCTGCTTGCGGTTTTGAATCCTCTGCAGATGCAACCTCAGTCTTCGACTTAGGGTAAAGACTCTCTGACCTCAATGCTTTCCCCAAAATCGATTCAAACGTCTCATCGATGTGGTTAATAAGCCTTTCCCCCAAGTATCCATCCAAACTAGTTATGAACTTCTCGTTCTTCTTCTCGGCAATATCGATAAGGGGTAATCCATACTTCGATAAAGTATCGAACTCTGCAATGTACTCTGAGACTGCCTTACCATTCTGCTTAAGCTCCAGAAATTTCCTAAACAACTCTGATTTCTAAGCAGCTGGGATAAACTTATCACTGAATCGGGCTTTAAACCGATCCCATGTAACTTGATCCTCTGGAGTAGCTGCCTTAATAGCATTCCACCAGTCCATCGTCCATCCTTGCAGCTGATG
Organism: Allium sativum; assembly: GCA_030737875.1. Lineage (NCBI taxonomy): Eukaryota > Viridiplantae > Streptophyta > Magnoliopsida > Asparagales > Amaryllidaceae > Allium > Allium sativum. Next base: position 412,941,947 of record CM060910.1, on the reverse strand, counting down.
GGATGCTAGCTTTCTCTTCATCGCATCCTTGATACCTAAGTCTTAGAAGATACGCTCACATCTACCCAACTAATTCTGAAATTCTATAGCCGATTCCATTCCATAGAACGGCTTCCCACCAAGGCTAGCGTAATCCTTGCATAGCTTGGCGAAATCGGCCCTAGGCGCCTGCACCGCTGCACCACCACCATTTGCAGCATTAGGAGCTTCCCTCTGAACATCCCTAAGCATCTCTCTCATGAGGTCAGTGAACATCGTCTTCATATCAGGAGCATTCCTATTATTATCTCCTCTACTAGTACCCCTCGTATATCGGCTCATCGTTCAATCTGTAAGGAGAAAACGATTAACCATCTCTTCAGTGGTGCCAGTGCAGTGTGACTTCATCCCTAAATATACTAATAGTATATATATATATATATCTTTTGAAAGCCAAAATATCATAAATACGCACTCTCATATACGTATTATCTCTCTCTGGTGTCCTTCCCTAGGTTAACTACGCAACCTAGAACTCTGATACCAAATGTGACGGCTCGACCCGCACCAGTCGACATTTCCAATGAAAGTACGTTGTGCCAATGTCCAACCAGCACATGATGGTCATCAAAGAAAGGAAAGAAGGAAATTTGAACTAACAAGAAACCTATATTATATCTCACAACGCATGGAATAAAATATAATAATAACATAACTTGACATAAAACAGGCGAGACAGTGCATAAGATGAAAACTTAAACCATCGTAGCAGCGGAAGATCCAAATACAGCTTATGTTCCACATCATTGTTATTACAACGTTTAAAAAAACTGTCTCTAAAGCAAAATAAGGAAGGTACACTACTAATGCCCAAAGTAGAGACCAACAGCGACACAGGGAGAATATATAGAGAATAGTACATGTAAGCCTCCTGCTCGTTTCCGGACAGCTACTCGTGCACAACCAGCTAACCTGTCTCTAGTCTGCCAGTTCAAGAGCACCCAGAGTAATAAGAAGAGACATAAAACTCTTGGTCAGACAAAAGTCTGGTATGAGCGATAAGAAGCAAAACAGAACAATAACAGGTATATTAAACCATACCTGAACCTGGACCTGCAACCAAAGAGTTAGCACAACAAGATGTACAATACTCTAAGATGACACTAACATATGGTGTAAGATACAGGGGTGGGGGTGTGCATGTCATAATGATGGCAAACAATCAGGCATAGCAGCCATCCTCACATCTCTCACTCAATGCGTAAAGCATACGATATCCACCACTTTGATCACCCAAATCCTTGCTATGATCACTCTGCCCCATGGAGTCATGGCGACTCCACTGCACAGATCCATTTCCACAAGTCCTTGCTATGTCCACTCTGCCTCATGAAGTCATAACGACTCCACTGCACTGGCTCATAGCTATGCTACGATCACTCTGCCCTATGGAGTAATAACTACCCCACCGCACTGATACGTAGCCTAACATCCGTCTTGGCGGTGAATCAAAGTTATGGACGTCGATAACCCCTTAGCACACGTCCCGCAGAGCCTAATCATGAAGTTGACTCATTAGTTCCTAACTGGATCCTGAGTACAATTTTCCGATTTGGACTACCTTTGCGTCTCGGGTTTTGGTTGTAATAACCCGGGAATTCTGAACCAATTTAAAATTTTTATTTTGGCAATTTTTGTGAATTTTGACTATTTAAAATGATATATTTTAAATAATATCGACGAAAAAATTATTTTGAATAGAATTCGAACGTATATATTTATATAGATCGTCGTTAGAATATAAATAATTATTTATAATTATAAAAGGAATTGAAAATGGCGCGGTAGTTCGATAATTCGATTTCAAAATTCAATTCAATGTACCGGGTGCAAAATAAAACGGATTTTAGTGAAACCAAAAATATTTGAATCTAATTGATAATATCTTTCTAACGAATCCGAAAAATTGAAATTTCATAGCGGGGATCAAAAGATATGTCCAGTTGAAAATTCAGAATAGTCGCTATGGAATTCAGGCCCTTAAAAATGGAAATTTTGCAAACGACCACGGTTTTCGACGAAACCACTTTTGTTGGATCCGCGATGTCTAGTTATTTCTAGGTTTCAAATTTCATAATTTTTCGAATCAATATGTGAGCGTGGCAAAGGAAAATGCGTTTGACCAGTTTCAGTTGATTTTAATCGACTGGAAATTAGCCATTTTTAAACGGTCTCAGAATTCGATGAAACTGGCTTTGTTAGGACCACATCGTCAATACGAAGCTAGAAAATATTTTTCGGGAATTTTTCTAGTTAGTATGTGGCCCCAGTAAATTGAAATGCGTGTTCAAATTCAATATATAGAGTTATATTTTGATTTTGACGAAAACTGATCGAAATAGTCGAATCGGCTTGCGATACATATCCCCCCTTACTCTTTCTTTCTCTCCCTCTCCCTTTGTTCCTCCAGACCGGAAAAAAGAAGACCCCACGAATAGGTCGCGCCCCTCCTCTCTCGTCGATCTTCCTCCTCTCGCGCTGCTCCCTCTCGCTTCTCTCTCTTCTACCATCCCATTACCCCCATCGAGCCCCTCAGCCTCCCCAAGCGATTGCGGGACCCACCAGGACACCCCCCTTTCTTCAAACCCTAGAACCGATCGGAGAACCCCTGCCACCGCTAGCCGCGCCCTGCCGCAGATTCGCCCCTGCTCCTCCTCCACCTCCAGCGCAGCAGCAAAACCGCCAAGCCCTCCTCTGATTACATTGCAGTGAGCGTTCTTTTTATATTTTAGCCTTGTTTATTTTCAGTTTGTTTTTCTTTTTTCGCATTGCATTTATTTTCTAGTTTTTAGAAAAGAAAAAAAGAAAAGACAGAATTTTTAAAGAAAAGAAAAATAAAAGATAGGGTTTTTAGAAATAGAAAAGTTAGGATTTTTAGAGATGAAAGGGTCGGGATTTTATACACATAAGGTGATGATTTTTATCATATAAAGATGTGATTTTTACAATGAAGGAGGAGTATAAAAATATAATTTTATACTAGTGGCATATTAAAAATATGATTTTTACTTGTGTAGATTATTAAAAATATGACCTTTATATAATAGAGAATATAAAATTATTATCTTTATATATGTAGCGAAATCAAAATCTGATTTTTATTATATATATATTGAAATAAGAATGTGATTTTTATAGTGAATAAATAAAAAGGCGAAATCTTTATATAGAGAATAGCATGATAAAAATATAATCTTTATTATATGAACATCGATGTAAAAATACAATTTTTATCTATATAGTAGCAATGTAAAAGTAGAATTTTTATCTATATAGTAGCGGTATAAAAAATAGAATTTTTATATGCATAGCAACAATATAAAAATGTGATTTATATATATATAGTGGCACGGTCAACAAAAGTGACGAAAGGCGAGAACAGCGAAGATTCCTACATATGAAGAGTCGTGGCGTTTGGATTAGCTAATCGGTGAGAACTTCTCACTTTAAATTTTATTTTCTAGTTATAAAAATATATACTAGGATGCAGACGGTGTTTAGTAGCACCCGACACCCGTCATCCACAGACCATGGATGGCTTGTATGTTTGATTGTTTGATTTTGATGTGTAGTTGATTGTGTGATGTGATGTGAAATGAAATAAAAATATTTATATAGTTAAAAATATTTTTATAGTTAAAAATAGAATTTTTAACGGGTATATGAAATGAAATAGATATTTATAAAAAAATCGGAGATTTGTTTATATACACTGATTTGATTGATATTGATTGGGACGATAAATTTTACACATCGCCCAACTGCACAAATAAAATCTATGTTTGATAGTTTGAAACATCACACAGGTATTGGGATGATATATGACATACACTAGTCCCAATGATTAGCTGTATGTCGATCGATTGATTGACAGACTGTGACAAGCGTTGAATATTTATATTTGATGCTTATACAGTGTAGAATGCAAACTTTGGATGCTGGTTGATTATTTGTCATTGTTGATATATACATGCGTTGTATGGAAATCCATAGAAATAAAATCTATGGTAATTGATTGGGCCTCATTCCTGTTTTGAAAAAGAAATATTTGAAATAGAATATTTGAAATAGAAATATATGAAGCCGTGTTGATTAGATTGACGCCATTTTGACGTGAACGATGTTTATATCGATTTTATTCATTTTTCAATGAATATTGGAATTGATTTGAAATTCGAAATAAATTGAATTGATTTGAAATTCGAATTATATTGAAAAGAATTGAAATTCAAATTAAAATTGAAAAGAATTGAAATTCGAATTAAACTGAATAGAATTGAAATTCGAATTAGATTGAAATAGAATTGAAATCGTTTTGAATTGAGTTTAAAACGTATTGAAATTGAACTGAAAATCGATTAGAATTGAAATCAATTTGAAATGAATTTAAAACGAATTTGTAAGGGAAAAATCAATTTTGATTTGAATTTGAAAAAGAAGTTGAAATCGTTTTGAAAACGAATTTAAAACGATTTATAAAATACGTTTTAAAAGGAAATCGACGAAGTATATATTATATGTATTATATATATAATATAATGGCCTGAATAGGACGCGCCGCATCGCGGCAGTTCACGAATTTCGACCATTGACTTCGAATGGATATTACAGGAGATCCGACCGTCGGATTCTCCTAAAACCGGAACCGTTGGGTTCGTATCGAAAAGTGCTTTCTAACGAATGTGAGAAATTAGAAATCTAACGGTTGGATTTGGAATTATGTCCAAATCAAATTTGGAAAAGGTCCCTGTAAGTGCAGTTCGATGGCCGTTGATGGAAATCGACTGTACAAGCCTTGATAAAATTATTAAAAATATCTATAATTTGTGTAAAATCATAAGAAGTGATTTGGGAAGAATTGGGATGAAAAACTCCATATTTGAAAAGATAAAAATAGATTTTTATCAAAATGAACTAGAATAATAATTTATTTATTTTTAAAATAAATAAATTGGATTTGAAATGATTTTGAAATATAACCAGAATTTCCAATAATTGAATTGGAAGGGATTTGAATCGAAATTGTCTTCAGAATATTTTGATGTTGGATTTCGTGATGATACAGATATTGTTATGGGAATTTGAAAGATATATTAATATCGTTATTTCCAATACGATATTTGTTGGTCGTAGAATTTGATATTGAATATAAGCCGGTACATTTTCTATTCAGAGCCTTGTATTTAATATCAAATGGGATTTGGGGTTGTCGTGAACGGTATCTTCAATAATACTGTTCTTAAACCTAGTGGAGAAAAAGGTTAAATATTTTTATTTAGATTTAATGAAGTGTACCAATTAAATAATATTTAATAGGAATTGAATTGGTATTGATTTTTGGGTTTATCGTGAACAGTGTTTTAAATAACACTTGTTCTTTAACCCGATAATTAATGGAATGTGATTTTGGGTTTATTGTGAACCGTGTTTTAAATGACACTGATTCTTTAACCCAGTTAAAGATTAAAACTAAGTGGAGTTTTAATGAATCTTTAATTAGATTGAAAAGATCGAGAATGGAGTATCACCAGTTTTACTCTAGGCGGTAGTTAAATCTTTAACTAGATTTGAACGTGAAATGGTAATTTAATTTACCAATAATACCGTGGTGTTAGATATGAAGTATGACCAGTTTTACTTCATGGGATAAATATGTTAGGATTGGGAAATAAAATAAATAATTACTTCGGTGTGGTTCGCTAATCCCGACTAGTTTGAAGTGATATTCAAAAGAAGATTAAAGAATAAATTTAGAAGAACTTATCTTGGATAAAATTAATGGGAACCTTTCCCTAAGAATGTGAAATTTAAAAACTAACTGTGGGTTAGCTAAGAAGGACAGTTTCCTGGGTATTGATCTGATGTTGGTTTTGGCCTACGGGATTAATATTTGGGGAATTATACTCTTGATAATTTACGGTTAGTGACTGATGAATTGGAATGAGACGTATGTTGTGTTTGTGTAACACTTGTTTATTATATACGCGAGTTATTCAGAAAGACCGGGTTTATCCCATTCTGAATAACTGATTCGACGTGATGTCGAAGATGAAGACGGTGGTTGAAGACCGGAGGTCTTCACGTCGTTTGGATAATTACTGATGATCTTGATTGGGCCATACACCCAAGAGGAGGGAATCAATTGGTGATCGTCCAGACGTACTTGGAGATCGATGGATAGTGCGGGGTACTTGGTGCCTCCGGTTTTGCTCAGACCCAGAACGGACTTGTAAATGGACTGTGTGTCTGACATTGAATGTCTTTCTGTGTGATTGATGGATATCAGTTGCATGGAGTGGTTTGCCTGTGTGGCATGCTAAGATGCAAATGATCAAGGCTTCTATTGAAAAGCAGAGTCTTGTGGTTGATGATCAAAGCACAGCCTGTGTGGCATAGCTTTGTGTAGCGTGGATTCGCGAGCCTCACACCCCGGTTGTGAACTATAAACGGGAGAAGGACCTCAGGGGGGACATGCGTTTCTTTCTAGCTAGAAGTGGCGTCATTGGTTTTACATGCCCTGACGAGTTTGACTTATGTGGTTATTGCTGTTGCGAGGCGCCTCAGATATATCGGTGACTATGTGAAGCCGATGGAGTCATTCGTTGGCTCATTTATGCCCCAAAGGGCGGGGAAACGTAGTGTTCAGGCATTATAATCCACATCGCTGGACCGGCCCTGACGATCCAAGGGGCAGCTGCGGCGTTCCTGAGACTCGGGCTAGACAGTCTCGAATCGGTAGAGGACTATCTTTTGCCTCGGTTCACAGATGGAAATCCAACTTCCAAATACGTGACATTTGCGATTTTATTTGTAGAGCCTAGTATGGCGACATAGTAGCATGGGATGCTATGCCGCCTATGACTGATATTTATGATTGAAATTGTTATCTTCACTTATAGTAATAATAAAACATGAAATTTCACGTACCAAGCATTCTTGGCTATTACAAGGTAAAAACCCTATCCTCCGGCTTGCACTGCATTGTGTGATGGGACCTGGGTCTTATAATAGTTTCATTTTTCTTTATTTAGCATGACGCTGTTTGTTTTATGCACTGGTATTCTTGGGAGGAAACCCGTTCTGTGTTATACGGCGTGGTCCCTTGATTTACCAAACTTTAAAATAAAGATTAATAACTGTTTTAGTTCTCACACCAGTCCCATGACTGACCTGGAGTTTATTGTTTTAACCTAAACTTTGGGTGCCCTTATTTTCGACACGGGCAGCTAGTAGTTTTGGTTTTGCAGATTTATATTCACAGGAACCTGGTTTACAGCTGGAACGATATCCGGAAAGCTTTGTATCCGTATATCTTCTTCAGTTGTGTTTTGTATTATTTTCCGTTGTTATGTAATGTATTGTAATCTCTGATATTTTTCTGTTGTGTAATAATTATTCATACTCTGTATATTCTTGTATTCTGATGGAATTGTTGTAATTAACAATGAAATGTTCTTCTGTCTGCGTTCTTTTTTGTGTTGTTCTCGAAACAATCAAGCGTTTCGAAGGTCTTAATCGGTCTAGCGACTGATTCGGATCGAGCGAAATTCCCGGTCGTTACAACGTGGTATCAGAGCTTTTGTTTACAGAGCTCGAGAACAAGACACATTAGAACCATACGAAAGAATTCATCATAATTGGATTAGTAATATCCAATGAGAATGACTCGTTAGAGATGGGGTCAGTAGTATCCTAGAACGAGTGTGAAGGGTATATTTTTCAAATGAAAACAAATTTTGTTTTGAAATTTAAATCGTTTTATATGTATTTGAATATTTATTTATATTGATTTGGACAATCCAGTATATAAAGATTTTGCATATACGCCTTGCAAACGTATATTTGAAGTTTTAATATACTGGATATATATAGAATCACACTCTAGTCGCCCGGAGACAATTCTGATGATAGTCTAGACATCATCAGAATTGGTATTCGAGTTTCGAAGGTGTGATATCTATATATTTCCATTAGACCGGTGTGAGAACCAAAATTAGATAGCGCTTATTGTTGTGATTTGGCATCAAAAATGTGATTTTTGACTATATAACAAAATTATGTGTTTGAAATGCTAATCAACTAATTGATTGATGGTTGGGTTGTTTGATTACTGTTTGATTAATTAAAATTTGAACCATTTAGTCAAATTGTACCAAAAAGTGAATTGTATTGAAAATTAGTCGCATTTGCATGCATATACATGTACTCACACTGAACAGGTCATAGCAAGGAGGCTAGAGCAGCAGAATAAAATTGTTTGCCCGACAAATAGGTACATGTTTACCATAATTTACTGTTTTGTTTGGGTGATGATGATTTTATGAGCCGATTGGCTAGCCGCTTGGATTTTTCTTTTTCTTTTGGATTGAAGAAGGCCATGGGAGGCTATATGAAATATCCCGAAGTCCCCGGTGCAGGGGAGGTTATGGCGAAATTTTTCGAAAATTTAGGGTGTTAGTTAAATTTTTGAAAAATTTGAAAAGTTCTTAGAAACTGAAAAGTTGAAGAACTTAAGCCATAAGGAAAATAGTGGAAGTTGAGTTGATTAGTTAAACAACTTTCGGCTTCATTCCTTCTCGGGGATGAAAAGTTTTAAGTGGGGGAGATTGTAATAACCCGTAAATTCTGAACCAATTTAAAATTTTTATTTTGGCAATTTTAGTGAATTTTGACTATTTGAAATGATATATTTTAAATAATACCGACGAAAAATTTATTTTGAATAGAATTCGAACGTATATATTTATATAGATCGTCGTTAGAATATAAATAATTATTTATAATTATAAAAGGAATTGAAAATGGTGCGGTAGTTCGATAATTCGATTTCAAACATCAATTGAATGTACCGGGTGCAAAATAAACCGGATTTTAGTGAAACCAAAAATATTTGAATCTAACTGATAATATCTTTCCAACGAATCCGAAAAATTGAAATTTCATAGCGGGGATCAAAAGATATGTCCAGTTGAAAATTCAGAATAGTCGCTATGGAATTCAGGCCCTTAAAAATGGAAATTTTGCAAATGACCTCGGTTTTCCACGAAACCACTTTTGTTGGATCCGCGATGTCTAGTTATTGCTAGGTTTCAAATTTCATAATTTTTCGAATCAATATGTGAGCGTGGCAAAGGAAAACGCGTTTGACCAGTTTCAGCTGATTTTAATCGACTGGAAATTGGCCTTTTTCAAACGGTCTCAGAATTCGATGAAACTGACTTTGTTAGGATCGTATCGTCAATACGAAGCTGGAAAATATTTTTCGGGAATTTTTCTAGTTAGTATGTGGCCCCAGTAAATTGAAATGCGTGTTCAAATTCAATATATAGAGTTGTATTTTGATTTTGACGAAAACTGATCGAAACAGTCGAATCGGCTTGCGATACATATCCCATTGTGTTCGGAATAGGGGTAATTAGCTATGGACGACAGGCGGTGGGCTTGATTACGAGTTAGTGTGAAAAGTAAACTTAAATGAATAATAAAATAATAAATAAAAATTATAAAAACCCCCCTTGCTCTTTCTTTCTCTCCCTCTCCCTTTATTCCTCCAGACCAAAAAAAAAGAAAGAAAAAGAAGACCCCACGAATAGGATCGCGCCCCTCCCCTCTCGTCGATCTTCCTCCTCTCGCGCTGCTCCCTCTCGCTTCTCTCTCTTCTTCCATCCCGTCACCCCCCATCGAGCCCCTCAGCCTCCGCAAGCGATCGCGGGACCCACCAGGAACCCCCCTTTCTTCAAACTCTAGAACCGATCGGAGAACCCCTGCCACCGCTAGCCGCGCCTCGCCGCAGATCAGCCCCTGCACCTTATCCTCCACCTCCAGCGCAGCAGCAAAACCGCCAAGCCCTCCTCTGATTACATTGCAGTGAGCGTTCTTTTTATATTTTAGCCTTGTTTATTTTCAGTTTGTTTTTCTTTTTTCGCATTGCATTTATTTTCTAGTTTTTAGAAAAAAAAAAGAAAAGATAGAATTTTTAAAGAAAAGAAAAATAAAAGATAGGGTTTTTAGAAATAGAAAAGTTAGGATTTTTAGAGATGAAAGGGTCGGGATTTTATACACATAAGGTGATGATTTTTATCATATAAAGATGTGATTTTTACAATGAAGGAGGAGTATAAAAATATAATTTTTATACTAGTGGCATATTAAAAATATGATTTTTACTTGTGTAGAGTATTAAAAATATGACCTTTATATAATAGAGAATATAAAAATATTATCTTTATATATGTAGCGAAATAAAAATATGATTTTTATTATATATATATATATTGAAATAAGAATGTGATTTTTATAGTGATGAAATAAAAAGGCGAAATCTTTATAAATAAAAAGGCGAAATCTTTATATAGAGAATAGCGTGATAAAAATATAATCTTTATTATATGAACATCGATGTAAAAATAGAATTTTTATCTATATAGTAGCGATGTAAAAATAGAATTTTTATCTATATAGTAGCGGTATAAAAAAATAGAATTTTTATATACATAGCAACAATATAAAAATGTGATTTTTATATATGTAGTGGCACGGGCAACGAAAGTGACAAAAGGCGAGAACAGCGAAGATTCCTACATATGAAGAGTCGTGGCGTTTGGATTAGCTAATCGGTGAGACCTTCTCACTTTAAATTTTATTTTCTAGTTATAAAATAATATACTAGGATGCAGACAGTGTTTAGTAGCACCCGACACCCGTCATCCACAGACCATGGATGACTTGTATGTTTGATTGTTTGATTTTGATGTGTAGTTGATTGTGTGATGTGATGTGAAATGAAATAAAAATATTTATATAGTTAAAAATATTTTTATAATTAAAAATAGAATTTTTAACGGGTATATGAAATGAAATAGATATTTATAAACAAATCGTAGATTTGTTTATATACACTGATTTGATTGATATTGATTGGGACGATAAATTTTACACATCGCCCAACTGCACAAATAAAATCTGTGTTTGATTGTTTTAAACCCCACACGGGTATTGGGATGATATATGACATACACTAGTCCCAATGATTAGCTGTATGTCGATCGATTGATTGACATACTATGATTAGCGTTGAATATTTATATTTGATGCTTATACAGTGTAGAATGCACTTTGGATGCTGGTTGATTATTTGTCATTGTTGATATATACATGCGTTGTATGGAAATCCATAGAAATAAAATCTATGGTAACTGATTGGGCCTCATTCCAGTTTTGAAAAAGAAATATTTGAAATAGTTTTTTAAATAGAAATATATGAAGCCGTGTTGATTAGATTGACGCCATTTTGACGTGAACGATGTTTATATCGATTTTATTCATTTTTCAATGAATATTAGAATTGATTTGAAATTCGAAATAAATTGAATTGATTCGAAATTTGAATTATATTGAAAAGAATTGAAATTCGAATTAAAATTGAAAATAATTGAAATTCGAATTAAACTAAATAGAATTGAAATTCAAATTAGATTGAAATAGAATTGAGATCGTTTTGAATTGAGTTTAAAACGTATTGAAATTGAACTGAAAATCGATTAGAATTGAAATCAATTTGAAATGAATTTAAAACGAATTTGTAAGGGAAAATTCAATTTTGATTTGAAATTGAAAAAGAAGTTGAAATCGTTTTGAAAACGAATTTAAAATGATTTATAAAATATGTTTTAAAAGGAAATCGACGAAGTATATATTATATATATTATATATATAATATAATGGTCTGAATAGAACGCGTCGCGTCGCGGCAGTTCGCGAATTTCGACCATTGACTTCGAATGGATATTACGGGAGATCCGACCGTCGGATTATCCTAAAACCGGAACCGTTGGGTTTGTATCGAAAGAGCTTTCTAACGAATGTGTGAAGTTAGAAATCTAACGGTTGGATTTGGAATTATGTCCAAATCAAATTTGGAAAAGGTCGCTGTAAGTGCAGTTCGATGGCCGTTGATGGAAATCGACTGTACGAGCCTTGATAAAATTATTAAAAATATCAATAATTTGTGTAAAATCATAAGAAGTGATTTGGGAAGAATTGGGATGAAAAACTCCATATTTGAAAAGATAAAAATAGATTTTTATCGAAATGAACTAGTTTTGAACTAGAATAATAATTTATTTATTTTTAAAATAAATAAATTGGATTTGAAATGATTTTGAAATATAACCAGAATTTCCAATAATTGAATTGGAAGGGATTTGAATCGAAATTGTCTTCGGAATATTTCGATGTTGGATTTCGTGATGATACAGATATTGTTATGGGAATTTGAAAGATATATTAATATTGTTTATTTCCAATACGATATTTGTTGGTCGTTGAATTTGATATTGAATATAAGCTGGTACATTTTCTATTCAGAGCCTTGTATTTAATATCAAATGGGATTTGGGGTTGTCGGGAACGGTATCTTCAATAATACTGTTCTTAAAACCAGTGGAGAAAAAGGTTAAATATTTTTATTTAGATTTAATGAAGTGTACCAATTAAATAATATTTAATTGGAATTGAATTGGTATTGATTTTTGTGTTTATCATGAATAGTGTTTTAAATAACACTTGTTCTTTAACCCGATAATTAATGGAATGTGATTTTGGGTTTATCGTGAACCGTGTTTTAAATGACACTGATTCTTTAACCCAGTTAAAGATTAAAACTAAGTGGAGTTTTAATGAATCTTTAATTAGATTGAAAAGATCGAGAATGGAGTATCACCAGTTTTACTCCAGGCGTTATTTAAATCTTTAATTAGATTTGAACGTGAAATGGTAATTTAATTTACCGATAACACCGTGGTGTTAGATATGAAGTATGACCAGTTTTACTTCATGGGATAAATAGGTTGGGATTGGGAAATAAAATAAATAATTACTTCGGTGTGGTTCGCTAATCCCGACTAGTTTGAAGTGATATTCAAAAGAAGATTAAAGAATAAATTTAGAAGAATTTATCTTGGATAAAATTAATGGGAACCTTTCCCTAAGAATGTGAAATTTAGAAACTAACTGTGGGTTAACTAAGAAGGACAGTTTCCTGGGTATTGATCTGATGTTGGTTTCGGCCTTTGGGGTTAATATTTGGGGAATTATTCTCTTGCTAATTTACGGTTAGTGACTGATGAATTGGAATGAGGCGTATGTTGTGTTTTTGTAACACTTGTTTTTTATATACGCGAGTTATTCAGAAAGACCGGGTTTATCCCATTCTGAATAACTGATTCGACATGATGTCGAAGATGAAGACGGTGGTTGAGGACCGGAGGTCTTCACGTCGTTTGGATAATTATTGATGATCTTGATTGGGCCGTACACCCAAGAGGAGAGAATCAGTTGGTGATCGTCCAGACGTACTTGGAGATCGATGGATATGCAGGGTACCAGGGTACTAGGTGCCTCCTGTTTCGTTCAGACCTAGAACGGACTTGTAAATGGACTGTGTGTCTGACATTGGATATCATTATGTGTGATTGATGGATATCGGTTGCATGGAGTGGTTTGCCTATGTGGCATGCTAAGATGCAAATGATCAAGGCTTCTGTTGAAAAGCAGAATCTTGTGGTTGATGATCAAAGCACAGCCTGTGTGGCATAGCTTTGTGTAGCGTGGATTCGCGAGCCTCACACCCCGGTTGTGAACTAAAAATGGGAGAAGGACCTCAGGGGGGACATGCGTTTCTTTCTAGCTAGAAGTGGCGTCATTGGTTTTACACGCCCTGACGAGTTTGACTTATGTGGTTGTTGCTGTTGCGAGGCGCCTCGGATATATCGGTGACTATGTGAAGCCGATGGAGTCATTCATTGGCTCATTTACGCCCCAAAGGGCGGGGAAACGTAGTGTTCGGGCATTATAATCCACATCGGTGGACTGGCCCTGACGATCCAAGGGGCAGTTGCGGCGTTCCTGAGACTCGGGCTAGACAGTCTCGAATCGGTAGAGGACTATCTTTTTCCTCGGTTCACAGATGGAAATCCAACTTCCAAATACGTGACATTTGCGGTTTTATTTGTAGAGCCTAGTATGGCGACATAGTAGCATGGGATGCTATGTCGCCTATGATTGATATTTATGATTGAAATTGTTATCTTCACTTATAGTAATAATAAAACATGAAATTTCACGTACCAAGCATTCTTGGCTATTACAAGGTAAAAAACCTATCATCCGGCTTGCGCTGCATTGTGTGATGGGACCTGGGTCTTATAATAGCTTCATTTTTCTTTATTTAGCATGGCGCTGTTTGTTTTATGCACTGGTATTCTTGGGAGGAAACCCGTTCCGTGTTATACGGCGTAGTCCCTTGATTTACCAAACTTTAAAATAAAGATTAATAACTATTTTAGTTCTCACACCAGTCCCGTGACTGACCTGGAGTTTATTGTTTTAACCTAAACTCTGGGTGCCCTTATTTTCGACACGGGCAGCTAGTAGTTTTGGTTTTGCAGATTTATATTCACAGGAACCTGGTTTACAGCTGGAACGATATCCGGAAAGCTTTGTATCCGTATATCTCCTTCAGTTGTGTTTTGTATTATTTTCCGTTGTTATGTAATGTATTGTAATCTCTGATATTTTTCTGTTGTGTAATAATTATTCATACTCTGTATATTCTTGTATTCTGATGGAATTGTTGTAATTAACAATGAAATGTTCTTCTGTCTGCGTTCTTTTGTGTGTTGTTCTCCAAACAATCAGGCGTTTCGAACGGTCTTGATCGGTCCAACGACTGATTCGAATCGAGCGAAATTCCCGGTCGTTACATTGGTCATTATCATCCAGTTCGTACTTCAGTTCCATTCAGCTCATTCACTATCCAGACTTGAAGATCGGTTCGCGGATCGCCCTCCTGTCCTCGGCTCGTGACCCATATCTCGTGACACCACATGCGGATCGTGGGACCCTCTGGTTCGTGATAATGGATGCTCCGCGGATCGTGATTCCCTGTTTGGCTTGGCTCGTGATCTGTTGTTGGTGACATGCTTGGCCCGTGAGGCTATCTCACGAATGGATGGCTCGGGTCGTGATGGCTCTCCACGGTCGGGTCGGGTCGGGTCAGGATAGGTCTCCATGATCGGGTCAGTTCGTGAGCTTCAGGTGCGAGCAGTCCTCCAGCTCGTGGTCTTCACATTCACAATCAGGTCGGTTCGGATAGGGGGGCAATCCGATCCGGCTCTGGGTCATTTCCTGCAACTTTTCCTACGACTGTTTTACGCCATACGACGGTGTTTTCGACTATTCTAACTGTTCTAATTAGTCACAAAGCATATCATACAGTCCTAGCAACATATAGAATTGACCACAAACACCAAAACAACAATTTGATATGTCAAAATGGATCAAATCTACCCAAAACCCATATTTCTCCGTAAGCATGTTTAACAATAACTAATAATAGGATTAACCAAATTAACTCAAACTTCTAACAGAAGCTTAAAATAATATTTAAGAATTTCTAAACATTTTTCCAGATTTTTAACACGCATAATTTCGTTAATTAACACTAATCACCCTAATTAACTGTAATTAGTGTAAAAATAATGCTAATCATTCACCTTTGCCACAATTAAAACTTTCAGAATTGAAACTTCTCTGATTTGGGCGAATACCAATGTCTAACAGCAGCTCTAACTCTAAAATAGTGCTATTTCTCCTTGATTTGATGTTGCTAAGCTTAATCTTTGATTGGAGAACAATTTGGGATGAAATCAGAAGGTGGAGGCCATTGTTAGGGTTTCTAAGTGGTAAATGGCGTCTAGAAAACAGAAATAGAATGACGCTAATCCCGAAATGGGTTATGGGCCCATTCACTAATCACCTCATTTGGCCAGGTTAAGCAGTTTTTCACCTTCTAAACTTTATTTCGTCCATATCTCCCAAACTGTAAGTCCGTTTTTCACATATGACCACTCTACGGAAAGGTAAATCATCATCTGAATCTAATGGAAGTGGTTTCAGGTCAAAATTCCTTACCAGTCAAAAGTTATGGCCAAAACAAGAATAGCTAGGGGCAAAATGGTCATTTAAAAATCGTAAAAATCATGAACATGGGAAATGACCCCAGTAGTCGTCTCCCAAAGTTACATGACCATACGACTTCGTATGTGAAAGAAATAAATAATCTACGATCCTTCGATGCGTAGAATGTGGGTCGTTACAACAACCGTTATCGAAAATATACAAAAGTGATAAAATAAGAAGCAAATACATTTTTCTCTAGAACAAGAGACAGTACACCCTAATGGGAGCGACCCACATAGCCATGCCGTCTACCCAATTTTTTTCATTTCACGATTGTAAGGCTTGAGTCCATACTTACCTTGTAATACCACAACATTATTCACTTTGAATGCCACATTCACAACACCAAAATGGTCAATTTGAAATGGCAATGAAATGTAGCTAAAAATTTTAGAAACAATTAGGAGTTGTAGATTAGTATCTTGCAGATTTTTGAAACACCTACATTATGTTTCAGATCGACGAATTGAAACATTTAATAGGTGTTTCAGTTTGATAATCTGCGACACTCAATAAATGTTTCAAGTTGATGATTTGTAACACTTAGCCAGTGTTTCAAATAGATAGTCTGCAACACTCGATGAGTGTTTCAAATTGGTAATATGTAAGACTCAATGAGTGTTTCAAGTTCATAATCTGCAACACTTAGCGAGTGTTTCAGATTAATAACCTGTAACACTCGAAAATGCTTGTTTCAAATTGATAATTTATTACACCATTGACGTGTTGCTGGTTCGAAATATGAAAATTATTTTAAAATATACAATTGATACTTTAGTTACATAAATTGCTTCAACCACTCTTCAAATTAAAAGCTAAAAAAATATGAAAAAAATTTCCACGGGCAAGTTTACTTTAAACAAATTAGTATACAATAATGATAAACTTATTTTCAAAAGAACAAAAAAATACAAATATAATGCAATAAATTCAAGTTACACAAATATAAGGTTGCCAATATTTTAAAATAACAGATAAGATAACCAAACTGGCTCGTAAGTACTCTTTACGCACCCTTGTTTATCATATTGTCTTTTGAATTCCATATCTGCACAAAAACGATTTGAAAAATATCAGAATCTAATGTTGCTATTGGAATGGTTTTTAAAATCACAATGAAACTTCATATAACTTTTAAATGGCTACATAAATTTTTTCCCCAAATTCTTGTAAAATTTTATTAGCACTCTCCTTTGTGCGACTTAGAATCTAATGTTACTAGTTTTATTTTCAACTTCCTATTTTAAACTAGTATTTCATATAATTAAATAGTATAAATTATAGAATGCAAATGATAGAAACATAAAAATACTTAAGTCGAGTTAATGATAGGGGAACACATTATACCAATTTTTCTCAATTTTACAATGCTTGTATCACTAAATCGAGACTTTTTCTTTAGCCACCCCTCAAACATAAATTTGATGAGTCCTTTTCCTTTTTGCAGCATTCTTTGCCTTCTCATGTCACCATATATAAAAACTTTCTAAAGTAGTCTGAATCAGAGTTGCAACTCTTAACAGTCTATCAACGACACTACCAATCCATTCTTAACGGTCTATCAGTGAAAAAAAGTAAATCAAACGCACCTATATTTTTCACCAATCAATTCTTTATGAAAAAAGGTCAGAAGGAATTCATATTCTTGCAGATACTTATAAAGATACGAATACATATCTAAAAGTACCTATGAATTACAGTTTATATGAAATAATTCTGCAGCTTAATGAACAAATTTGAAGTCATATTGAGCGAAGTTTAATCTATAATAAAAATATGCACCTAAAAATAGTGTAAACAGATATTAAAAGTATACAAATAAAAGGGTTATTTTTTAGTGTCATAAACCATAATGTATACATTAACAAAACATTGCTTTGAAAACTTACACTATCAACTACTTGCTGAGTTGTCATCCATGACCATTTTGCAAATTCAGGTTTTTCACTCCCATCTCCTTATATATTTATTTCTTCATCGGTCCCAGTAAAGCTCAATACATGTCATGGCATTATAGACTTTTATAGATATTTTGTTTCTTTTGTTGCATGGTTCTCGGTTCTCTAGCTCTTTGGATTTGTGTATCGTGGCATTTGGTTTTTGGTTCTCAAGTTCTTGGCTTTCTCCGACTTTTGGTCTTCTTAGTTTTACTTGGTACATGGTTTGCTTCCAGCTTCTTTGAGACTTTGGTTATTCGGGCTCCAGCCTATGATTTTTCTTTCTAGGCTCTGGCCCATTGTTTTGGCTTTTATTGGCTCTGGTCCACTGGATGTATTTGCTATGGCTTTCCAATTGTAGATGGTTGAGTCGACATGTTCATTGTTTGACAATGCACCATCACCTCCACTAGTTATTAATTTTTCTAACATTTATAGATTTAGATTTTGTAAGTTTAGCTACCCATGTAACAGGAACCAGAGAGATCCTAGGCATGCTCTTCGCGAACGATAAACCATTCAGTCGTTATCATAAATGAATTTCAAATCGAAAAAGGCCATGTCAGCATACCCATGTACAGGAACATGAGAGTCCCTAGGCATGATCTATATGAATGATACACCGTTAAGTTTTCTTTTTGGCTTTTCTAAATTCCTTCAGCTTTTATAACTTCAATAAAATTACTTCACTCTTTACAGAGCATGAAACCTGGAGTTGGATTTTGAACTCTAAGGACTTCAATCCATGACTTTCAGACTTGGTTCGCCAAGTTCACACTTTGTCAATTCTTGGTCGTCTTGTCCTGGAGAGGCCGCCTTGAACTCGTCTGGCCATCATGGTCGCCTTGTCCTCTCCTGGCAAGGTCTCCTTGATTTGTGGCGGGTTAGGTCTTTACTCCTCTGACTTTGGGTTGTTCTATCGGTCCACGACAGGCAACTCACTTGGTTAAAATTGAGTGGTCTTGATGGTGACATGGCAAGATCGCTCACTCCTGATTTTGGATCGTTTTGTCTACTTATGGCATAATGATCCAAAATCGTCAACAATAAATACACCCTATTTTGGCGTTCAAAGAGGTAGTTCTTGGACTTTTTGCTACTCTTTGGCATACGAGAAAACTCTATTTTGATTTCATTAATGGATTATATGGTTATTCCTATGGATTTGGAATACTTTGTGGACTTGTGAACTTCACATAGGAGTTCTCTACCAACATTTTGACATTTTATTGGATATTTGGCTTGCCATTAGACATAATTGGACTTGGCCGGATACTTCACACTTTTCTTGGACACTGGAGCCTTCCTTACACATTTTGGCCTAAGGAAGAAGAAGAAGGACATTTTTGGAAAAATAGGGAATTAACAAGGACTTTGTTATTCTCAAATACAACTTTGTAAACTCTAAGCGGATTGACTTTGAAATTTTCAAAATGATAATGAACGATTACAATGAAGTGGACGCAGGCATTAGTGTTGAACCACTATAAAAAGTTGTGTGTCCCTTTACATTTCTTACATTTTGGATATTTGGTCATCAGGTTTACTACTCAACCCACTCTTGGGTGTTGGCACGTGAGAGTGACCACTTTTCCGCATCAACGGAGTTCCTTTCAAAAATATCCCTATTTGCAAAATTTATTTCCGAAATGATTTCAAAACAAAATCTTCTTTTTAAGTTTTCTTTACAAAAAGTTTTCAAATATCCTTTGTTTTCAAAATAATTCTTTCAAAACATTTTTAAAAAGAAATTTATAGATTTCTAAATAACTTTGTTTTAAAATATTTTAGATTTTAATACTTTTACTTGTATACTTTGATTTTATATGCTTATTCTTTTCAAAATACTACTTTAGATTTTTACTGTTATACTTTGGTTTTTATACTTTAACATTTTATAAACTTATGTTTTTTTAGTAATGCTTTATGTTTACATTGATTTTTAAAATTTGATTATACATATACTTCGATATCAATATTATACTTTGATTTTAAATTATATTTTTAATAAGTTTTCTTGAGATTTACTATGACAAAAATATACATTTACTATGCTAAAATAGCCTTACAAAGTTTGAAATTATAATATACAGGTTTTTATTTCCTAAAAAAATTCAAAACAAATTAGTTTTGAATTTTGCCTAGCATATGCTGGCATGTGGTCATCATGTATGTCTATATATAACAGAAAATTGTCAAAATTTGAAAGGAAGTGCCTACTCGCGATATCTCTTGTCTAACAGCCATATCCCTTCAATACAATAAATACCCTTCTTTAAGAAATGAAAATAATTTGCTCTTATCATATTTCTTCACTTACTCTTCTCTTTCTTGAAAATTATAACTATATTCTGCAAATTTTCAAATCAAATCATATTATTTCTTCTCTAATTTGATTCTACATCAAATTATTTTCATCTTTACCAGGATCAAAGTGTAAATCAACATTATAAGAGCAACTTTAACCCAGATCTGAAGATCCAAGTCTGCAACATTGTATAATCAAACTCAAAAGAAAATATAAGTGTGACAAGGTAGCAATAGTTCTAGTTGGGTTTGATTGTCCTCAGTAAAAAAGCAATTGGGAATGGCCAGTACGCTTGGAAATTAATTTAGCTAAGGATCTGTGGCCTGCAAATAAGATTGGCTTACCCATGGGTCTGAGTTCTGGAGGGTGTCCTTTTGTGGCCTATAAATCAAGGAGTGTAATTTTTGATATTAGTTAAAGACTGTACACAGTGTAGATCTGGATGAACATAACTGCGAACCACTTATAAATCCCAGTGTGTTCTTTTCTTTATCGCAATTGATTTTATTGAATTTTTATTTACTTATCTGATTTTGTGATCATTCTATATATACATATAACCACATTGCAAAAGATTATAAAAATTCCGCCAATTTAAGTAAATACTATTCACCCCCACCATAGTGCTAATCAAGCCTTAAGCTTAATCCGCATCACTTTCAATTCAAACACAGTTGATTTGCTTCTCTACTATTTACTCTCTGATTTTAGTCATTTCTCTAGTAAAATCAACATCAAATTGATGCCCCAAAGGCTATGTGATCTTTTGTATTCAAGATCAACAAATCGATTTAGTAAAAAATAACAAATCATACCTAAGTACTCTTAAGTTTTACATGACAACATTGAAATTCAAGTGGATGTGCTTATTACCCCTTAAATCAAGTGGGATAGCTTGTTGCTCTTGAAATCAATGAGTTTACCCATAGTACGCAAAATCTGAAGGGTGTATCTAATAGCCTTGAAATTGAGATTGTATATGGTTGGTCATCTGTCCATCGAAAGATTGGCATTTGATAAGAAATCTTTATAAGAAATTGCATGAGATTGGAAGTAGGGTTACACTATATCAATATAAAATTCCCTTATATGATCTCCCAAACATTTGACTTCTCTACTGCATTTATTCTATGTGTTTGGATATGTGATTATTCATTTTTTCTTACAAAAAAATGGCTTAAAAGATTCTTGAAATGATTTAGAAAACACTATTCACCTCTTTTGATGTTTAATTATCTTTATGATCCTTACTTTCGCAACCTAACACACATAAACAAACAACCCAAAACACACATATATATATATATACACACATGTACAGACACATTATATCAAAAATAATAATTAACAATATTTATATAGTGGAAAACAGCCTAAAGGACAAACTTGGTAATTTTTTTTGGTGAAAAGTATGCAAATTTTGAACTTTAGAGGGAAGGACACATTTTAGTGTAAATGGAGAATGGATAGTGGGCCCCCTAAATTCAACTTTTCATCTAAAATGTGTCCTTCTCCCTAAATTCCAAACTTTGCATACTTTTCACCTAAAAATTTGTTATGTTTGTCCTTTAAAAGAAAATGCTTATTTATATATTTACACAAAATTGCATATATATATATGTATGTACATATATGAATACGTGGCTCGTTAATGGCGACAGGTGATTTCGCCGGTTTTCGTCACGCGTGAACTTCCCCTTTCGCGGTCTAATTCATCTTCTACACAATATATATTTCCTAATGCTATTTCTAGATATATTTCTATCTTTAACCTTCAACTAAATTCTCTATTTCGTTGACAAGCCTTTCAATTTCATATTACTTCCACAATATAAAACTTAGATCCAGGCAAGGTTTAAAATCTCAGATATCGGTCGCGTTTCGTCTTGGGGATTTTATTGACTCGGTCTCGTATCGGGAGAGATATCGGACGAGATGAATCTAACTCGGGAGTTCGTCTCGGATTTTCATCTCGGGTCTGAAAGATCATATCGGAACAATCTCGGGGTACATGATATGTTAAAAATGATATTTTAACAAAATGATTTTTATAAATGCTATTAAAAACAAAGTAACTTAAACTTAAAATGCAGAATAACTTTATTATTCTTTATTTTCTTAAAGACCACTCATAGTCTAAATCGTAATATGCTTAAAACAGAAATATTGTTAGATAGGGAACATTAAAAGGATCCAAAACATTAAAAAAAATCAGCATAAATAGACCATAAAATACATAATTTCATAAGTAACATGTATGTAAAAAGATGAATATGAATTTTATAAGCATTGTAAAACATATACGAACATATAATGTAGTCATTTAACATGCATAATGTAAAATAACAAAAGATTGTTATGGCTAGATTTGAGTTTTTATTATTGTTCTAGTTCAGGAACATATTAAAATTTTAACAAAAAAAACTAAGATCTCGTAAAATATTCCAGTATTTCATCTCGGTCGATATATCATTCGATATTGCAATATCTCGAGCATTATATTCGAAAGGAGATTAAAAGTGATATTTGTTGTTTCATTTCGAAAGGAGCCCAAAACGAGATCTCGGAGGAGATCTCGGGCGATATTTACGAGATTTGAATCAGTGGATCCAAGTTATTATTTCAATCGTGAATTCATTATCGCGGATGTGAGTTATGTACTCTATTCCCAGATCTATGCTACCCAGGTATGGCCGCCCCAAACACTCTTTCCCAGATCTATCTCAGATTTCTAACTATAGATCAAGCCATTGATGGAGTTAGGATCTGGCATCGCCGGGATAAGTGTTTCTTCCCTTCCGACTCCTCATAGCCGATTTGCCAAATTTTCTTCATTTTTGTACACTGGTATTTGGGTTGGCTTTATGGTTTAATACAAATTTACTGCAACTTTGGATTAGTTCTTGGAAGTTTGATGATTCTGGGAGTTTTGCGGTTTTTGGTTTTTGACTTTCTTTTAGATCTGAATCTACTGAATGAAATTTTGGATTTAAATGTATTTTTGCTAAATGGCTTTGGTTATCCAGAGATTGGTCGTCTGGAGTGGAAGCAGTAGGATATTCGTGTGTGGTACCTTGTTTCTGTTCATAGATTTCAACCCTTTGATGTTCAGATTTTAAGCCTGGTTTATCTCCTCTCGAAGATCTGGGTTAATTGTGATCAAAGTATTCTTTGAGGAGCTATTCCAATTCGTAACTCTGGTTATATGCTAAATGTTATTGATTCATTGAGGGGTTGATCGAAATGTTTTGGTTTATCTTCAAACGAGTTACCGAGTTACGGATTGTTCAAATGTATGCTCATCCAAATGGACAAAATATTAACATTGATTAATTTAGTTGATTCTGTTTGAAATCATGTTACCCATTTATAGTCTCATAAGGAAATATAAAATTTGATCAAGAAATTTTTAGTTGGTCTGGAATGACATACAGTTAGTTCTGCATGAAGAAGCTTACTGCATTTTGAAAATTAATGTCATGGATCTTGAGATTCTATGGGGAGATTGATTGGAGCAATTGGCTCGGGTGGCGCAGCGAGGCAGTGCTTTAGAGTAAGATAAAGGCCTCATCATGGCCGGGTTTTATGTTACTTTAGGTTACATTTACTTTTATTTACCATTTATTTTTATGTTTTGGTTTTATGGTGTCAAAGGTTAGTATGCTAACATGTTTTTTAGATAATAAATGTGAACCAATTTTAAAAAAAAAGTACATATATGAAAATAAATCATTTTACTCGCATGTATAAATACAAATTAAAATGAAGTAGTTATATAATATATATTTAAATATAATTATAAATGTATTTAACAAATATAATATAGTATTATAATAAATTATCAATATGTATTATATTTTTAGTTTGAAAATTTTACGGACCTGAACTTATTATGATATTAATACATTAATATATAATTATACATATGAATTAATCAATTAATTTTCCATTAACTAAATAGCATGGAATAATTTTATATCAAAATATCATATTTGTAATTTTCCAAATATCTAAAATGTGAATACTAGGCTTACGTCCCTATTTTGAAACTTAATTAGGCTCACATCTCTGCTATGTTTTAAATGTAAACATGCCCCTTATTTTTCATATTTCCGCCTTTTTCGTTTTTTGGTAAAAAAAAAAGCGCTCGTGAGTAAAAAAATATATTCTAAAATCTGGAAATATTCTCGGAAGTCCACAGAAATTTAAAAAAAAAGTTGCATACACGTATGAAACTGTTACCAATAGTTGCATACATGTGTGCAACTATTGCATAAGCTATTTTGGCTTGAAAATCTGGACCAAAACTTGCATACATGTGTGCAACAATTTAAAATACTTGCACACATGTATGCATGTATTTGCACGAAGAAAACTTAAGTGAAATTTAGCCTATGAATCAATGCACACTTTTATGCAAGAATTATGCAATACGTGCACAGATGTATGCAAGTAAATCAAATACATATGCATGACTTGAAACCATGCACAGATGTATGCAAAAAAATTAAAATACTCGCATACCTTTATGCATTTTACTGCATTTTCACTTTTTTGCTGTTTTTTTCGTTTTTTATGCCTTGTTTGATGTTTTTTATCTGAATTTTTTGTCGAGTGCATGTTTAATTTAAATATGAATTTACATATTTTTTATTTTCTTAGTGAATTTTCGCAAAATTGGTACTAAATTTACAATAAGTTTATAACCGGATGTGAGCCTAATTTTAAAACTTAATAGGGACCTGTGCCAAACGGACACATCTAAAATTATATTTTATAAGTTGCAAGAAAATATCAAAAAATTTAAATTGAATTTATGTTTCTTAATAAGTAAGTTATCGAAACAAATGATTTTAATTGAAGTATTAAAAAATTTAAAAATGAAAGGAATTTTTTATATTTTTTCAAAGCTTTTGACATGGTGATATAATTTTCAGAAATATAAATGAATTTTAGAAACATTATTTATTTTATATGAATTAATTGATCTTTCAATTTTTAAATAATGATCTAAAATATCTGATAATAACAAAAATTCATTTTTTTGGCTATATATATTATAATTAATATAAACATATATTTAAAAAATGTTAGATAAATTTTATATAGTATATTCAACTATATATATGCTTTGATAAAAATTAATTATATCCATTGATTATCATATTGATATATAACACTATTTGATATAATCTTAAAATAAAATACTTTTATAAGCATAAAACATTAGAATAAAATATGAGTATGTGTTAAAACAACATATTTATGTACATAGTCAATCATTATTTTGATAGCAACATTACCTATAGAAATCTCACATAACTTACTAATAAATAATAATGTACATACATCAATACATACATATTTATATGTATGTGTATATGTATATATTACATGATCATTAAAACATAATAGCATAATCATTTATTTATTATGCAATATATTATTACCTACGAAAATTACTCTTTAAGTGCATATTGAAAGGATGGGTTCTCTTCCTTTGAAATTCTTTCATTCATCGATTGCTAGTCTAGATAACTAACTTTCTTGCCATGGAAGATATGTATAGATGAATTTTGGTCATGGTATGATAAAGGAAAAGTTAAGTTAGGGTTAGGATTCCTTTTGTAGTGGTTGAACCAAAGAGAAAAGTGGATCAGATCACTTAACTTTTCTCACTAGATCATAACCAACCATCACTCCTCTGTACTATAATTTTTTTGGCCTTCCATGTCCCAAATTTCTAGCTAATATTTGTCCCTAATATCATAGGCTAACAACCCATTTACGCACGAGTAAATGTTTTTAATTTAATCCTAATTAATTCCTTATCGATATCTTAAATCAGTCGATACATCTATAACTATCATAAATATAAAAAAGTATTTATTCCTCAAATCATATTCAAATTTACAATTAATATTTCATAAATATTACTTTGTTTAATTAACATATAGCAACTATAAACTAATCGAATCGTTTAGTCAAAAGGTAATTGATCATTCCAGTTGTGTAACTCTTGAGTGTAAAGTCAATCAATAATTAACATTGAAGTATCTGAAAAATAATTTTCACAAATCACGTAATAGATAGTGTCACATTATGGCTACATTTATCGCTTAATCTATTTCAGTAAAAAAAAAGTTTATTAAAGCATTACTTGATAGTGACTTTTATCCATACCAATTTCTTCGCCAAAACTATATCACCTTGGACGTTTGGAATTGAATAATTTTCATAGTTATAATATCATCCATATTCAACTTTATAGTCAAGACACAAAGTCTTTGGTTTAATTATAATAATTACTACTGATCAAGACGCTTTAGCTAAGGATGGGCTTGGATTATTACTCTTTACTTGGCTTATATGAGGCTAACAAATTTCATAATTCCTTTATCATTTTTCATTTCATGCCCATTACCTTTTCCTCACCCCTAGTTCTCAAAATGGCTTCCTAATCACCTTTTAATCTATCATCCCTAAACTTATTAAAAAATTCTAAAATCAAATAAAATCATCATAAATATTAGCTCCTCGTTCTCTTCAAAACCATCAAATAATTGGCATAAAGTCTAATTTAGGGATTCACATATGATTTACAGATACCTTTGGAACCAGCTTAGGTGTTTGGAGTTTGATTTAGAGAGGAAGAAGATGAGTAGAATGATTCCCCTACTTAAGTTACACAATGCACTTCATATATTTGTTAATTATTATTAAGTAATAATATGGAATTACTTGGAGAATGTATGTGATGCAATTTGGCTTATGTTAAGGCTTTAAAAATGTTTGTATCAACACATTATCAACTACAAACCGGTCAAATTTTTAAAAGTTAGTAAGATTTAAATTGCGATTATAGTTAATTAAATGATTGTAGTTATTTTATTAATGATTGGAGACTAGTTACATGTCATAACTACTGGTATGTCACAAGTCAGGTATAACTAAACTAATTCAAATAATTGTGAAATTTGTTTGCATGCTAGATTGAGAAATTTTGAACAATGAATGTAATAACCCGGAAAATCTAAGCCAGTTTAAAATTTTTATTTTGGCAATTTCGATGAATTTTGAATATTTAAAATAGATTATTTTAAATAATCTCGACGAGAAATGTATTTTGAATAGAATTCGAACGTATATATTATTGGAATCGTCGTTAGAATATAAATAATTATTTATAATTATAAAACGAATTGAAAATGGCGCGGTAGTTCGATAATTCGATTTCAAACTTCAAATGAATGTACCGGGTGCAAAATAAACCGGATTTTAGCGAAACCAAAAATATTAGAATCTAATTGAGAATATCTTTCCAACGAATCCGAAAAATCAAAATTTCATAACGGGGATAAAAAGTTATGTCCAGTTGAAAATTCAGAATAGTCGCTATGGAATTTTGGCCCTTAAAAATGGAAATTCTGCCAACGACCTCGGATTTCGACAAAACCACTTTTGTTGGATCCGCGATGTCAATTTATTGCTAGGTTTCAAATTTCATAATTTTTCGAATCAATATGTGAGCGTGGCAAAGGGAAACACGTTTGACCAGTTTCAGTTGATTTTAATCGACTGGAAAATGGCCATTTTTCCAACGGTCTCAGAATTCGACGAAACTAGTTTTGATAGGACCGTATCATCAATACGAAGCTAGAAAATATTTTTCTAGAATTTTTCGGGTTAGTATGTGACCCCAGTAATATGAAATGTACGTTTAAAATTCAATATAGTGATTTAAATGTAAATTTGATGAAAACTGATAGTAACGATCGAATCAGCCTACGATACATATCCCATTGTGTTCGGAATAGGGGTAATTAGCTATGGATGACAGGCGGTGGGCCTCGTTTAGAGGTCGAATAAAAAGTCAACCTTTTTGAAATTAAATAAATTAAACTCTCTTCCCTCTCTCCCCTTATCTTCTTTCAGCACCCCCCACCCCCCCACCCCCCCCCCCACCCCCCCCCCCCCCGCCGTTCACTTTTTCAAATCAAAAGAAAAAGAAAAAAAAGAAGAAGAGGGAGAACGGAGCCGCCGCCGTTCAGACCCCCCCCCCCCCCAAGCAAACGCGCCTCCCTCCTGCTTTTTCTCTCCTCACCCCTTCGCTCGAGACCCAGATCGACGCCCCCTCCCCCCCCCCCCCCGATTTGAAGCCGCGGCCCCCCCCATGCCAGCCAAAACCGACGCAGTCGACCTCCTCCGCCTGCATCGAAGATCCGCATCCCCATCTCCTCCCTTCCTTCTGTAGATCCACAAACCGTACCCCCCTGAACCGCGAGTCCACCGCCGTGCCTCGTCGACGTGCGTCACCGCTCCCCTGCCCACCGCCCTCCTCTCTCTTCCCCTCCTCCTTCCTCCGCTTATCCACTGTCTACTCCTCCTCTATCTCGAGCCCGCTGCCTCCTCCTGAAACCCTAGCCGTTCGAGCCCCACGCCACAACACCACTTCGATGAGCGCCGACCACTGCTGATGCCACCTCCGGAGCTACAACAGCTCCGGCAAAAATTATATGTAAGTATTTCTATTTTAATTCGCTAATTTAAATTGCTATTCTAAAACTAGGAAGCAAAATGAAATTTTTATTATTGTAGAAGATTAAAAATATGATTTTTATTCATGTAGAGTAATAAAAATATAATTTTTATTATATTACTAGCAAGATAAAAATATAGTTTTTAACATGGAAGTAGCGTTGTAAAGGAGCGATTTTTACACATGTAGCGTGATATAAAAATACGATTTTTATAATATGGTAAATGGATAAAGTTTAGATTTTTGTCGTTCAAAGATATGATTTTTATTATATATATGTTGAAATAAAAATGTGATTTTTATAGTGATGAAATAAAAAGGCGAAATCTTTATATTTGAAAAGGCGAAATCTTTATATTTGAAAAGGCGAAATCTTTATACAGAGAATAGCGTGATAAAAATATAATCTTTATTATATGAACATCGTTGTAAAAATAGAATTTTTATCTATATAGTAGCGATGTAAAAATAGAATTTTTATCTATATAGTAGCGATGTAAAAATAGAATTTTTATCCATATGGAGTGATTATAAAAATAGGATTTTTAAATTGAAAGTGAACAAATAAAAATGTGATTTTTATTTTAAAGACAACAGTATAAAAATGTGATTTTTATATATGTAGTGGCTACGGGCAACGAAAGTGGAAAAAGGCGAGAACGAAGAAGATTTCTATATAAGAAGAGTCGCGGTGTTTGGTATAGCTTGGGTGAGAACTTCTCACTTTAAATCTTGTTTTTCTAGTTAAATATATACTAGGATGCAGACGGTGCTTAGCAGCACCTGACACTCGTCATCCACAGACCATGGATGGCTTGTATGTTTGATTGTTTGATGTGTTTTGAAAATTTATTGTGTGATGTGAAGTGAAATAAAATATTTATATAGTTAAAAATATTTGATCGTTAAAAATATTATTTTTAACGTGTGTGTGTGTGTGAATAAAAATATGTGTTTGTTGATTTGAAACCCCACACGGGTATTGGGATGATATTTGGCATACACTAATCCCAATTATTTAATTGTATGTCGATCGATTGGTTGACAGGCTGTGTGAGCGTTAATTATCTATATTTAATGCTTATGCAGTTGTGTGGTGCACTCTGGATGATGGTTGATTCTGTATCGTTGCTATTATATACATGTGTTGTGTAGAATCCATATAATTAACATTATATGGTAATTGATTGGGCCTCATTCCAATTGGGAAATAATGAATATTATAAGAGAAAATTCATGTGTTGAATAGAATAAACAGTCATGTGTTGACGATGTTCAGGTGTTGAGAATTCATGTGTTGAAAGTGTATTCATGTGTTGAATAAAATATTTATACAATAAAATTAACCTTTATATTGTAAGTAAGAAGAAATATAGATTCATGTGTTGAATGGAATAAATATTCATTTGTTGAATAGAATAACGAATTTATTGAAATATATAAAGCCGTGTTGATTAGAGATGCACCATTTTGACGTGAACGATATTTATATCGATTTTATTCAATTTTTTTAATGAATACCGAAAAGTGATTTCAAAATCGAATATATAGAAATGAATTCGAATTGAATAGAAAGTGAATTTGAATTCGAATTGAATAGAATTAAATTGAAATTGAATTAAAATGAATTAAAATGAATTCGAATTAGAATTGAATTAAAAAGAATTCGAATTGAAATTGAATTGAAATGAATTCGAAATGAATGTAAAACGAATTTATAATGGAAAATTCACCTTTGATTTGAAATTGAATATGAAGATGAAACTGTTTTGAAAACGAATTTAAAACAATTTATAAAATTCGTTTTAAATAGAAATCGACGAAATATATATTATATATATTATATATATAATATAATGGCCTGAATAGAACGCGCCGCGCTGCGGCAGTTCGCGAATTTCGACCATTGACTTCGAATTGACGTTGCGGGAGATCCGACCGTCGGATTCTCCTAAAACCGGAACCATTGGGTTCGTATCGAAAAGAGCTTTCCAATGAATATTAGAAATTTGAAATCTAACTTTTAGATTTGGAGATACGTCCAAATCAAATTTGGAAAAGGTCGCTGTAAGTGCAGTTCGATGGCCGTTGATGGAAATCGACTGTACGGGCCTTGAGAAAATTATTAAAAATATCAATAATTTGTGTAAAATCATAATACGTGAATAGGAAAGAACTGGGATGAAAAATTCCACATTTGAAAAGATAAACATAGATTTTTATCGAAATGAACTAGTTTTGAACTAGAATTAAAATCAATTTATTTTTGAAATAAATAAATTGAATTTGAAAGTGGTTTTAAAAATAATCAAAATTCCCAATACGTGAATTGGACTGGATTTGAATCGAAATTATCTTCGGAATATTTCGATGTTGAATTTCGTGATTATACAGATATTGTTATGGGAATTTGGAAGATATATTTTATGTGGTTATTTCCAATACGATATTTGTTGGTTTCAGAATTTGATATTGAATATAAGCTGATACATTTTCTATTCACAGCCTTGTATTTAATATCAAACGTGATTTGGGTTTGTCGTGAATGGTGTCTTCATTAACACTTATTCTTTAACCCGATTAACAATAGAGTGTGATTTTGGGTTTATCGTGAATCGTGTTTTAAATGACATTGGTTCTTTAACCCAGTTAAAGACAGGATATTGATTTTTGAAAAGATTAAAACTAAGTGGAGTTTTAATGAATCTTTAATTAGATTGAAATGTGAATTGTTAGTTTAAATTATCAAATCTGAAAAGTGATCGAGATTGGAGTACCACCAGTTCTTGTTGCAGTCATGATGGGGGGTTCTCGCTTCGCGGTTTGGTGGCGAACGGGGGACTCTTACCCCCACCTGTCCCTTGCGGGGGTTGGTTAGGCAGTGGCCGGGAGGCTCGAGAGGGTCGCCGTAAAACAAGTGTACTGGGGGACCACTGGGAGCCACGGTGGGTTTTACCTGCTGCTTTGGGGGATGAAGGGATGGTTGCAAAGCCTACCGGATTTCGTCGGGCTATCTCATTTTGGTATCAGAGATTTGGTTTACAGAGCTCGAGAACAAGACACAATAGAACCAAACGAAAGAATTCATCAGATGTTGGATTAGTAATATCCAATTAGAATGACTCATTAGAGATAGGATCAGTAGTATCCTAGAACGAGTGTGAAGAGTATATTTTTCGAATGAAAACAATTTTTTTTTTAAATTTAAACCATTTTATACGTATTTGAATATTTCTTTATATTGGATTTGGACAATCTAGTATATAAAGGTTTTGCATATACGCGTCATGAACGTATATTCGAAGTTTTAGTATACTAGATAGATATAAAATCACACTCTAGTCGCCCGGAGATGATGTTGATAATGACCATGGCATCATCAATATTTATGTCCGTGTTTCGAAGGTGTGATATCTATATATTTCCATTAGACTGGTGTGAGAACCAAAATTAGATAGGATTTATTGTTGTGATTTGGCATCAAAAACATGATTTTCTGTATATATATCAAAGTTATGAATTTGAAACGTTAATCCACTAATTGATTGATGGTTGTGTTGTTTGTTTATTGGTTTGATATTTTGAACCATTACGCCTAATAGAACCGAATATTGAATTGAATTGAAAATTGGTCGCATTTGCTTGCATATACATGTACTTACATTGAACAGGTCATAACAAGGAGGCTAGAGCAGAAGAATAAAATTGTTTGCCCGACAAATAGGTACATATTTACCATAATTTACTGTTTTGTTGGGTGATGATGATTTTATGAGCCGCTTGGCTTTTTCCTTTTATTTATGATTGAAGAAGGCCATGGGAGGCTATATGAAATATCCTAAAGTCCCCGGTGCAGGAAAGGTTATGGCGAAATTTTTCGGAAATTTAGGGTGTTAGGCAAATTTTTGAAAAGTTTTTAGAAACTGAAAAGTTGAAGAACTCAAGCCGTAATCAAAATAATGAAAGTTGAGTTGATTAGGTAAACAACTTTCGGCTTCGTTCCTTTTCGGGGACGAAAAGTTTTAAGTAGGGGAGATTGTAATAACCCGGAAAATCTGAGCCAGTTTAAATTTTTTATTTTGGCAATTTCGATGAATTTTGAATATTTAAAATAGATTATTTTAAATAATCTCGACGAGAAATGTATTTTGAATAGAATTCGAACGTATATATTATTTGAATCGTCGTTAGAATATAAATAATTATTTATAATTATAAAAGGAATTGAAAATGGCGCGGTAGTTCGATAATTCGATTTCAAACTTCAAATGAATGTACCGGGTGCAAAATAAACCGGATTTTAGCGAAACCAAAAATATTAGAATCTAATTGAGAATATCTTTCCAACAAATCCGAAAAATCAAAATTTCATAGCGGGGATAAAAAGTATGTCCAGTTGAAAATTCAGAATAGCGCTATGGAATTTTGGCCCTTAGAAATGGAAATTCTGCCAACGACCTCGGATTTCGACGAAACCACTTTTGTTGGATCCGCGATGTCAATTTATCGCTAGGTTTCAAATTTCATAATTTTTCGAATCAATATGTGAGCGTGGCAAATGGAAACGCATTTGACCAGTTTAAGTTGATTTTAATCGACTGAAAAATGGCCATTTTTCCAACGGTCTCAGAATTTGACGAAACTAGTTTTGATAGGACCTTATCGTCAATACGAAGCTAGAAAATATTTTTCCGGAATTTTTCGAGTTAGTATGTGACCCCGATAATATAAAATGTACATTTATAATTCAATATAGTGATTTAAATGTAAATTTGACGAAAACTGATAGTAACGATCGAATCAGCCTACGATACATATCCCATTGTGTTCGGAATGGGGGTAATTAGCTATGGACGATAGGCGGTGGGCCTCGTTTAGAGGTCGAATAAAAAGTCAACCTTTTTGAAATTAAATAATTAAATAATTAAATAAATTAAACTCTCTTCCCTCTCTCCCCTTATCTTCTCTCAGCGCCCCCCCTCCCCCCGCCGTTCACTTTTTCAAATCAAAAGAAAAAAAAAGAAAATAGAGGGAGAACGGAGCCGCCGCCGTTCAGACCCCCCCCCCCCCCCCCCCAAGCAAACGCGCCTCCCTCCTTCTTCTTCTCTCCTCACCCCTTCGCTCGAGACCCGGATCGACGACCTCCCCTCGATTTGAAGCCGCGGCCCCCCCATGCCACCCAAAACCGACGCAGTCGACCTCCTCCGCCTGCATCGAAGATCCGCATCCCCATCTCCTCCCTTCCTTATGTAGATCCACAAACCGTACCCCCCTGTACCGCGAGTCCACTGTCGTGCCTCGTCGACGCACGCCACCGCTCCCCTGCCCACCGCCCTCCTCTCTCTTCCCCTCCTCCTTCCTCCGCTTCTCCACTGTCTTCTCCTCCTCTATCTCGAGCCCGCTGCCTCCTCCTGAAACCCTAGCCGTTCGAGCCCCACGCCACAACACCACTTCATGATCGCCGACCACTGCTGATGCCACCTTCGGCGCTACAACAGCTCCGGCGAAAATTATATGTAAGTATTTCTATTTTAATTCGCTAATTTAAATTGCTATTCTAAAACTAGGAAGAAAAATATAATTTTTATTATTGTAGAAGATTAAAAATATGATTTTTATTCATGTAGAGTAATAAAAATATAATTTTTATTATATTGCTAGCAAGATAAAAATATAGTTTTTATCATGGAAGTAGCGTTGTAAAGGAGTGATTTTTACACATGTAGCCGTGATATAAAAATACGATTTTTATAATATAGTGAATGGATAAAGTTTAGATTTTTGTCGTTCAAAGATATGATTTTTATTATATATATGTTGAAATAAAAATGTGATTTTTATAGTGATGAAATAAGAAGGCGAAATCTTTATATTTGAAAAGGCGAAATCTTTATATTTGAAAAGGCGAAATCTTTATATAGAGAATAGTGTGATAAAAATATAATCTTTATTATATGAACATCGTTGTAAAAATAGAATTTTTATCTATATAGTAGCAATGTAAAAATAGAATTTTTATCTATATAGTAGCGATGTAAAAATAGAATTTTTATCCATATGGAGTGATTATAAAAATATGATTTTTAAATTGAAAGTAAACAAATAAAAATGTGATTTTTATTTTAAAGACAATAGTATAAAAATGTGATTTTTATATATGTAGTGGCTACGGGCAACGAAAGTGGCAAAAGGCGAGAACGACGAAGATTTCTACATAAGAAGAGTCGCGGTGTTTGGTATAGCTTGGGTGAGAACTTCTCACTTTAAATCTTGTTTTTCTAGTTAAATATATACTAGGATGTAGACGGTGCTTAGCAGCACCCGACACCCGTCATCCACAGACCATGGAGTAAAGACCCGTGACTTCCCCGGTGAGGAAAGCGCGGATAGTTCGAGAACAGGCCACAACAGAACGCAGACGGAAGAACATTTCATCGTTAATTACAACAATTCCATTGAAATACAAGAATATACAGAGTATGAATAAATATTACACAGAAATATCAGAGATTTAAATTACATTTAAATACATCGCAGCGGAAAATAATACAATACACAACTAGAAGAGATACACGGATACAAAGCTTTCCGGATATCATTCCAGCTGTAAACCAGGATCCTGTGAATATAAATCTGCAAAACCAAAACTACTAGCTGCCCGTGTCAAAATAGGGGCACCCAGAGTTTAGGTTAAAACAATAAACTCCAGGTCAGTCATGGGACTGGTGTGAGAACTAAAACAATTATTAATCTTTATTTTTAAAGTTAGGTAAATCAAGGGACCACGCCGTATAACACGGAATGGGTTTCCTCCCAAGAATACCAGTGCATAAAACAAACAGCTCAATGCTAAATAAAGAAAAATGAAGCTATTATAAGATCCAGGTCCCATCACACAATGCAACGCAAGCTGGAGGATAGGGTTTTCCCTTATAATAGCCAAACATGCTTAGTACGTTTAAAACAAATAATTTGATACTATTATAAGTGCATAGTGTATAAAACAATTTCAAATCATAAATATCAATCATAGGCGGCATGGGTACCATATATCATGTCACCATACTAGTTCTACAATTAAAACCGCGAAAATCACGTATTTGGAAATTGGATTTCCATTTATGAACTGAGGCTAGGGATCGTCCTCACCGTCTTCGAGACTCTGTAGCCCGAGCCTCTGGGTCAGAGCGCATCAACCCTTGGAGCGAAAGGGCTGGTCCACCGATGTGGATTAAACTTAAACCCTGAACATGCGTTCCCCCGCCCTATGGGGCGTAAATGAGCCAACGAATGACTCCATCGGACCCGGATCGTCCGAACAAACCGAGGCGCCTCGCAACAGCAACAACCACATAAGTCAAACTCGTCAGGGCATGTAAAACCAATGACGCCACTTCTAACCAGAAAGAAACGCATGCCCTCCCTGAGGTCCTCTCCCGTTTCTGGTTCACAACCTGGGTGTGAGGCTCGCGAATTCACGTTACACAAAGCTATGCCACACCGGCCGTGCTTTGATCATCAACCACAACACTTTGCTTTTCAACAGAAGCCTTGATCATTTTCCACTTAGGCATGCCACACAGGCAAATCATTCCATGTGATGGATATCCATCAATATATAACCCCTGAGCTCGTATGTCTCAGAGAAGGGCGTTAAGCAAGAGAATAAATTCTCCGCCGCCAAACAGATATATATTTAATAGAAATCAATCACACAGACTGAAATCCAATGTCAGACACACAGTCCATTTACAAGTTCATTCTGGGTCTGAACGAAACCGGAGGCACCTAGTATCCCGCATATCCATCGATCTCCAAGTACGTCTGGATGATCACCAACTGTTTCCATCTTCTTGGGTGTACGGCCCAATCAAGATCATCAGTAACTATCCAAACGACGTGAAGACCTCCGGTCTTCAACCACCGTCTTCACCTTCGACTTATCGTCGTATCAGTTATTCAGAATGGGATAAACCCGGTCTTCCCGAATAACTCGCGTATATGATAAACAAGTGTTACACAAACACAACATACGCCTCATTCCAATTCATCAGTCACTAACCGTAAATTAATCAAGAGAATAATTCCCCAAATATTAACCCCGAAGGCCGAAACCAACATCAGATCAATACCCAGGAAATCACTCTGCTTAGCCAACCTACAACTAGTTTCTAAATTTCACATTCTTAGGGAAAGGTTCCCATTAATTTTATCAAAGATAAATCCTTTAAATTTATTCTTTAATCTACTTTTGAATATCAATTCAAACTAGTCGGGATTAGCGAACCTTACTGAAGTAATCATTTATTTTATTTCCCAATCCCAACCTATTCATCCCATGAAGTAAAACTGGTAATACTTCATATCTAACACCACAGCGTTATCGGTAAATTCAATTACCATTTCACGTTCAAATCTAACTAAAGATTTAACTATCGCCTGGAGCAAAACTGGTGATACTCCACTCTCGATCTTTTCAATCTAATTAAAGATTCATTAAAACTCCACTTAGTTTTAATCTTTAACTGGGTTAAAGAATCAATGTCATTTAAAACATGGTTCACGATAAACCCAAAATCACATCACGTTTCAATCAGTCCCCGACCGTAAATTAGCAAGTGAGCAATTCCCTAAGTATTAACCCCGAAGGCCGAAACCAACATCAGATCAATACCCAAGAAACCATTCAACTAAACTAATCTCCAGTTAGTTTCTGATTTTCTTAACTCCGTGGGTCTAAGAACAGTATTATTGAAGATACCGTTCACGACAACCCAAAATCACATTCTATTAATTATCGGGTTAAAGAACGAGTGTTATTTAAGACACCATTCACGATAAACCCAAGAATCAATTCGAATTCAATTCCAATTAAATATTATTTAATTGGTACTCTTCATTAAATCTAAATAAAAAGATTTAATCTTTTCTCAACTGGGTTCAAGAACTGTGTTAATAAAGACACCATTCATGACAAACCCAAATCACATTTGATATTAAATACAAGGCTCTGAATAGAAAATATACCGGCTTATATTCAATATCAAATTCTACGACCAACAAATATCGTATTGGAAATAACGATATATATATATATATATCTTTCAAATTCCCATAACAATATCTGTATCATCACGAAATCCAACATCGAAATATTCCGAAGACAATTTCGATTCAAATCCATTCCAATATAATTATAGGAAATTCTGGTTATCTTCAAAACCATTTCAAATCCAATTTATTTATTTAAAAATAAATAGAATTATAGTTCTAGTTCAAAACTAGTTCATTTCGATAAAAATCTGTTTTTATCTTCTCAAATATGGAGTTTTTCATCCCGATTCTTCCCGAATCATTTCTTATGATTTTACACAAATTATTGATATTTTTAATAATTTTATTAAGGCCCGTACAGTCGATTTCCATCAATGGCCATCGAACTGCACTTACAACGACCTTTTCCAAATTTGATTTGGACATAATTCCAAATCCAACCGTTAGATTTCAAATTTTTAATATTCGTTAGAAAGCTCTTTTCGATACGAACCCAACGGTTCTGGTTTTAGGAGAATCCGACGGTCGGATTTCCTGTAATATCCGTTCGAAGTCAATGGTCGAAATTCGCGAACTGCCGCGGCGCGGCACGTTCTATTCAGGCCATTATATTATATATATAATATATATAATATATACTTCGTCGATTTCAATTCAAAACGTGCTTTATAAATCGTTTTAAATTCATTTTCAAAACGGTTTAAACTTCATATTCAATTTCAAATCAAAATTGAATATTCCAATATAAATTCCTTTTAAATTCATTTCAAATCGATTTCAATTTAATTCGAATTTCTTTTCAATTTCAATTTGAATTCAATTCCTTTCGATTTCAATTCAGATTCAATTCTATTCAATTTAATTCGGATTTCAATTCTATTCGAATTTCAAATCATTTCAGTGTATTTCAAATTTCAAATCAATTCAGTTTAATTCGAATTTCAATTCACTTTAAATATAATTCGAATTTCAATTCATTTCAATATAATTCGAATTTCAAATCTATTCAATTTAATTCGAATTTCAAATCTATTTCAATATTCATTGAAAAATGAATAAAATCGATATAAATATCGTTCACGTCAAAATGGCGTCAATCTAATCAACACGGCTTCATATATTTCTATTTTCAAATATTCTATTTCAAATATTTCTTTTTCAAATATTTCTTTTTCAAATATTTCTATTTCAAATATTTCTTTTTCCAAACTGGAATGAGGCCCAATCAATTACCATATAATGTTAATTATATGGATTTTCTACAACACATGTATACAATAACAACGATGAATAATCAACCATCATCCAAAGTGCATTCTACACTGTATAAGCATCAAATATAAATATTCAACGCTTATAACAGTCTGTCAATCAATCGATCGACATACAACTAAACAATCGGGATTAGTGTACGTCAAATATCATCCCAATACCCGTGTGGGGTTTCAAACAATCAAACACAGATTTTATTTGTGCAGTTGGGCAATGGGTAAAATTTATCGTCCCAATCGATATCAGTCAAATGTGTGTATATAAACAAACCGTTCGGTTTGTTTATTTCTATTTCATTTCTTAACCACGTTAAAAATTCTATTTTTAACTATAAAAATATTTAAACAATATAAATATTTTATTTCATTTCACATCACATCACACAATCAACTACACAGCAAAATCAAACAAATAAGCATACAAGCCGTCCATGGTCTGTGGACGACGGGTGTCGGGTGCTACTAAACACCGTCTGCATCCTAGTATATATTTATAACTAGAAAAATAAAATTAAAGGTGAGAAGTTCTCACCAAAGCTATCCCAACTCCACGACTCTTCTTATGTAGAAATCTTCGTCGTTCTTGCTCTTTTGTCACTTTCGTTGCCCGTAGCCACTACATATATAAAAATCACATTTTTATATTGTTGTTATGTTTATAAAAATCATATTTTTATACTACTACTATATAGATAAAAATTCTATTTTTACACCGCTACTATATAGATAAAAATTCTATTTTTACACCGCTACTATATAGATAAAAATTCTATTTTTACAACGCTATTATATAGATAAAAATTCTATTTTTAAACGCTATTCATATAATAAAGTTTATATTATTACCACGCTATTCATATAATAAAGATTATATTTTTATATCGCCACTATATAGATAAAAATTCTATTTTTACATCGCTACTATATAGATAAAAATTCTATTTTTACATCGCTACTATATAGATAAAAATTCTATTTTTACAACGCTATTCATATAATAAAGATTATATTTTTATGTCGCCACTTATATAAAAATCACATCTTTGCTCCTTCTACGAAATAAAGATCAAATCTTTAACACTTCTATAATGTAAAAATCATATTTTTAATCTTCTACTCATATAAAAAATTATATTTTTAACCTTCTACAATATAAAAGATTATATTTTTCTCCTCCTACAATATAAAAGATTATATTTTTATCCTTCTACAATATAAAAGATTATATTTTTATCCTTCTACAATATAAAAGATTATATTTTTCTATCGCAAACCAATATATAAAGATTTCATTTTTTCTATGAACAAAATCATCTTTTTATTCTCCATGCTTTTCTAATCTAAAAATATAATCTTTCCTAATAAAAATCAAAACTTTAAACAAATAAAAATCATATAATTTCAGTTTTAAAATCAATCAAGAAAAATCAGTTTTAAATATAAACGAAAATCAGTTTTTAATTATAAACAAATATCAGTTAATAAAAACTTATAGTTAAAAAAAAGGGGAGGAGGGAGTGTTTCACGTCGGTTTGGGGATGCCGGAGGAGACGCAAGCCGTCGAGAAGGCGGGTGGCGGCGCTGTTTTGGGCTAGGGCACGGCGGTCTCGGGTTTGGGGCGTGCGGCTCTCGGAGAAGGTAGGGAGGAAGAAGAAGGGGACGGAGGAGGGGAAGGTAGGAGAGGAGAGGGGGGCGACGTCTTGGATCGAACTGGGGAGGGGGAGGCCCGCTGCTGCGTGGAGGAGGAAGAAGAAGAAGGGGGAGGCAGCGCACCACCTGGGGAGTGGGGGCGATGAAGTGGCGGCGGCAGCGGTTCCCCCCCCCCCCCCCCCCCGCGTCGCCCCTCTCCGATTCTTTTTTTTAAATTCGCTCTGCAAAATGAAAGGGGGGTATAAAAGGGTTTTTATAAAAATAAATTATATTATTTAATTTCAAAAAGTTGACTTTTTATTTCGCCCTCGAAACGAGGC
This sequence comes from Allium sativum, assembly GCA_030737875.1. Lineage (NCBI taxonomy): Eukaryota > Viridiplantae > Streptophyta > Magnoliopsida > Asparagales > Amaryllidaceae > Allium > Allium sativum. The sequence continues at coordinate 412,900,809 of CM060910.1, read as the reverse complement.
CCACCGCCTGTCGCAAATATCTATTTACCCCCATTCCGAACCCAATGGGATATGTATCGTCGGCTGATTCGATCGTTATGATCAGTTTTCGTCAAAATCAAAATATAACTCTATATATTGAATTTGAACGCGCATTTCATTTTACCGGGGTCACATACTAACTCTAAAAATTCCAGAAAAATATTTTCTACCCTCGTATTGACGATACGGTCCTAACAAAACTAGTTTCGTCAAATTCTGAGACCGTTTGAAAAGTGGCCATTTTCCAGTCGATTAAAATCAACTAAAATTGGTCAAACGTGTTTTCCTTTGCCATGCTCACATATTGATTTGAAAAATTATGAAATTTGAAACCTAGCAATAACTTGACATCGCGGATCCAACAAAAGTGGTTTCGTCGAAATCCGAGGTCGTTTGCAAAATGACCATTTTCAAGGGCCGAAATTCCATAGCAACTATTCTGAAATTTCAACTGGGCATAACTTTTTATTCCCGCTATGAAATTCCAATCTTTCGGATTCGTTGGAAAGATATTCACAAATAGATTCTAATATTTTTGGATTCACTAAAATCCGGTTTATTTTGCACCCGGTATATTCATTTGAAATTTGAAATCGAATTATCGAACTACCGCGCCATTTTCAATTCCTTTTATAAATATAAATAAATATTTATATTTTATCGTCGATTCAAACGAATATTTACGTTCGAATTATATTCAAAATAAATTTCTCTTCGATATTATTTAAAATAATTCATTTTAAATATTCAAAATTCGCTAAAATTGCCAAAATAAAAATTTTAAATTGGCCCAGATTTCCGGGTTATTACACATGGATGGCTTGTATGTTTGATTGTATGATGTGTTTTGAAAATTGATTGTGTTATGTGAAGTGAAATAAAAAAATTAAATAGTTAAAAATATTTGATCGTCAAAAATATTATTTTTAACGTGTGTGTGTGAATAAAATATGTGTTTGTTGATTTGAAACCCCACACGGGTATTGGGATGATATTTGGCATACACTAATCCCAATTATTTAATTGTATGTCGATCGATTGGTCGACAGGCTGTGTGAGCGTTAATTATCTATATTTAATGCTTATACAGTTGTGTGGTGCACTCTGGATGATGGTTGATTCTGTATCGTTGCTATTATATACATGTGTTGTGTAGAATACATATAATTAACATTATATGGTAATTGATTGGGCCTCATTCCAATTGGGAAATAATGAATATTATAAGAGAAAATTCATGTGTTGAATAGAATAAATAGTCATGTGTTAACGATGTTCAGGTGTTGAGAATTCATTTGTTGAAAGTGTATTCATGTGTTGAATAAAATATTTATACAATAAAATTTACCTTTTTATTGTAAGTAAGAAGAAATATAGATTTATGTGTTGAATGGAATAAATATTCATTTGTTGAATAGAATAACGAATTTATTGAAATATATAAAGCCGTGTTGATTAGAGATGCGCCATTTTGACGTGAACGATATTTATATCGATTTTATTCAATTTTTTAATGAATATCGAAAAGTTATTTCAAAATCGAATATATAGAAATGAATTTGAATTGAATAGAATTGAATTAAAATGAATTGAATTGAAATTGAATTAAAATGAATTCGAATTAGAATTGAATTAAAATGAATTCAAATTGAAATTGAATTAAAATGAATTCAAATTGAAATGAATTCGAATTGAATGGAAATGAATGTAAAACGAATTTATAATGGAAAATTCACCTTTGATTTGAAATTAAATATGAAGTTGAAACTATTTTGAAAACGAATTTAAAACGATTTATAAAATTCGTTTTAGATAGAAATCGATGAAATATATATTATATATATTATATAATGGCCTGAATAGAACGCGCCGCGCTGCGGCAGTTCACGATTTTCGACCATTGATTTTGAATTGACGTTGCGGGAGATCCGACTGTCGGATTCTCCTAAAACCGGAACCGTTGGGTTCGTATCTAAAAGAGCTTTCCAATGAATATTAGAAATTTGAAATCTAACGGTTGGATTTGGAGATACGTCCAAATCAAATTTGGAAAAGGTCGCTGTAAGTGCAGTTCGATGGTCGTTGATGGAAATCGACTGTACGGGCCTTGATAAAATTATTAAAAATATCAATAATTTATGTAAAATCATAATACGTGAATAGGAAAGAATTAGGATGAAAAATTCACATTTGAAAAGATAAAAATAGATTTTTATCGAAATGAACTAGTTTCGAACTAGAATTAAAATCAATCTATTTTTGAAATAAATAAATTGAATTTGAAAGTGGTTTTAAAAATAATCAAAATTCCCAATACGTGAATTGGACTGGATTTGAATCGAAATTATCTTCGGAATATTTCGATGTTGGATTTCGTGATTATACAGATATTGTTATGGGAATTTGAAAGATATATTTTATATCGTTATTTCCAATACGATATTTGTTGTTTTCAGAATTTGATATTGAATATTAGCCGATATATTTTCTATTCAGAGCCTTGTATTTAATATCAAATGTGATTTGGGTTTGTCGTGAATGGTGTCTTCATTAACACCTGTTCTTTAACCCGATTAACAATAGAGTGTGATTTTAGGTTTATCGTGAATCGTGTTTTAAATGACATTGGTTCTTTAACCCAGTTAAAGATAGGATATTGATTTTTGAAAAGATTAAAACTAAGTGGAGTTTTAATGAATCTTTAATTAGATTGAAATGTGAATTGTTAGTTTAAATTATCAAATCTGAAAAGTGATCGAGATTGGAGTACCACCAGTTCTGCTCCAAAGCGATAGTTAAATCTTTAATTAGATTTGAACGTGAAATGGTAATTAATTTTACCGATAACATCGTGGTGTTAGTTATGGAGTATTACTAGTTTTTCTCCATGGGATAAATAGGTTGGGATTGGAAAATAAAATAAATAATTACTTCGGTGTGGTTCGCTAATCCCGACTAGTTTGGAAAACCATAATATGGTTTGAAATGATATCCAAAGGAAGATTAAAGAATAAATTTAGAAGAATTTATCTTGGATAAAATTAATGGGAACCTTTCTTTAAGAATGTGATTTTGTGAATAAAAGAATATTCTGAATTGGAATGAGGCGTTTGTTGTGTTTGTGTAACATTTGTTTATTATATACGTGGGTTATTCAGAAAGGCCGGGTTTATGCCCATTCTGAATAACCGATTCGACGAGATGTCGAAGATGAAGACGGTGGTTGAAGACCGGAAGTCTTCACATCGTTTGGGTGATTACTAATGATCTCGATTGGGCTATACACCCAAGAGGAGAGAAACAGTTGGTGATCGTCCAGACGTACTTGGAGATCGATGGATATGCGAGGAAAGTGCCTCTGGTTTCGTTCAGACCGAACTTGTAAATGGACTGTGTGTCTGACATTGGATTTTATTCTGTGTTGATTGATCTCTATTAAATATACATCTGTTTGGCGGCGGAGAATTTATTCTCTTGCTTAACGCCCTTCTCTAAGACGTACGAGCTCAGAGGTTGTATATCGGTGGACATCAGTCGCATGGAGTGAATTGCCAGTGTGGCACGCGTAAGTGGCAATTGATCAAGGCTTCTGTTGAAAAGTAAAGTCTTGTGGTTGATGATCAAAGCACGACCTGTGTGGCGCAGCTTTGTGTATAACGTGAATTCGCGAGCCTCACACCTCGGTATGAGTCAAAAACGGGATATAGACCGTTGGGAGAACACGACGTTTCTTTCTAGATATGGGTCGTGTCAGTGCTTAAACTGGCTGAAATTTATATACTTTTCACCTGTGTGGTTGTTGGATGAGGCGCCTCGATATTAGGTCTGTTAGGACCGGGAAACGTGTGTTCAGGAATTGCCAATCCTCAAAAGTAAGAGAGGACCGGCCCAACCGATTCCAAGGATTGCTGTGGTGGTCCTGAGACATTTGTTAGAGTGTCTCGAACGGAGAGGAGCTTGCCCCTTGCCTCGACTCATGACGGAAATCCAATTTCCAACACGTGATATTGCGGTTTTATTTATAGAACCTAGTATGGCGACATAGTGGTATGGGTCATTCATGCCGCCTATGATTGATATTTATGATTTGAATTGTTTTGACACTATACACTTATAGTAATATCAAAATAATGTGTTTTGACGTATCAATCATGCTTTGGCTATTATAAGGTAAAAACCCTATCCTTCGGCTTGCGTTGCATTGTGTGATGGGACCTGGGTCTTATAATAGCTTCATTTTTCTTTATTTAGCATTGCGCTGTTTGTTTTATGCACTGGTATTCTTGGGAGGAAACCCGTTCCGTGTTATACGGCGTGGTCCCTTGATTTACCTAACTGTAAAATAAAAATTAATGATTGTTTTAGTTCTCACACCAGTCACATGACTGACCTGGAGTTTATTGTTTTAACCAAAACCCTGGGTGCCCCTTTTTTCCACACGGGCAGCTAGTAGTTTTGGTTTTGCAGATTTATATTCACAGGATCCTGATTTACAGCTGGAACGATGCTCGGAAAGCTCTGTATCCGTGTATTACTTTCAGTTGTGTATTATATTGTTTTTCCGCTGCTATGTAATTTATAGTAATCTCTGATATTTATCGAATGTATATTCATTCATACTTTGTAAATTCTTGTATTCTGATGGAATTGTTGTAATAAACAATGAAATGTTCTTCTGTCTGCGTTCTATTTTGTCTTGTCCTCAATTCTATCCGTGCTTTCCTTACAGGGGAAGTTCGGGTCGTCTTAATGAAGTTACCAATAAAAGTATTAGACGGCTAATGAATCTAAACTGATGCTTATAAGCATTATGTAAGTTGAAGTGTGTTTTGTATAAACAAAGTACATATTTTTTATCAAGCGATAAGGTATTATATAAGATAAAAAATAAAGTTCATTCGGTAGTTTTTTGAATGTACGTATATGTATGCTAGCATGAGCGGGTATACATATACATGCATTTAAAGCTTAGCTATAATTAAATTCAATTGTGCATTATAGTTAAAATTGTTGTCTGCTTTCCTTTTTATATAGGCATACAATTGCTTGATTACATATATGTATTATTGGTCACATGTTCATTGTGGGCATTTTATGTAGCCATATTGACCACCGTGTATGCTAAGTTACATGAGAGTCAACCAAATCGAGTAACTATCCCAACTAAAGTATAAAAATCCGACTTGTTTTGTGTGTTTGGTTATCAAACTAGTCTATTTCACGAAGGACGCTCTAGTGTGTGTAATTAAACATTAAAATCTTCTTGCTCAGATGGCGTACAATTAGGATGACTCTTGGAAGTGTGTGAATGGCTTATTTCATAGATACACTGCTGTACATTGAAGATATAAACATCAAAATGATCATTTTGTTGTTCATTTGAGTTCAGAACGATTCATCTAATTGCATCCATCGATTATCATCACATGGCGAACTTGTTCATGATATGAACTCAATTATGGATGAATATGGTGTAACAATAGGTTATCAGGTTAGCATGTTAAGAACTGTGTTTGATAATGACCAAAACGGTATTCCAAGCAATGTGTATAAAGAATCATACATCAACGACATTTTAAGGGGAAACACCTATATATAAAGTCGTGTAAATTCATTATTCTAAACATCTTGAATGAGGCAATTTCACAATGATTGTAATGGAAAAAACGACATGTAATTTCGAGCTATAAATAAAAAATTATTGGTATTCGACGATTGAGTTATATGTCTATAACAAGCAGCCATATGTTCGATTTTACCGTTCATACATTTGGCTAGGCTTGGGGAACAACTAAAAAACTTTTTTAGACGTTTGACCCAAAGAAAAAGATATCTAGTTGATGATTCAAACATCTAACCTGCCGCTCAACCTCGTGGTTCGATCGAAACTTCAAAAAATGATAATTTTTGTATACGAAGTCGGATTGAGGTGTATTAGGATCATCGTTTATTATTTTTCAAGGGCTTCAACCTAGAAAATTTTGTTATATTTTAGAGAGCTTTTATTTTATGGCCTACAAGGGGACCACCCCAACACTTATACCAAAACCATAGATTTCGAAGTCGATCAGGAGCCTATATTGGAAGAGTATTAGACAACTGGGTAATGCATTCAATTTGGAATGTAATTCAGGTTGGTATAAGATTTTGTTAGAGTTGTCGTAACAAATCGAATTTCAACAAACCCGATGTTTTTTAAAGATCAGAATTTATAAAAATTCGAGTCGGTTTGTATGGTATCCTGCAGAAAAGCAAAGATAAATATATTAGATCTCATGATAAAATTTCTCACAGAACAATGAATAAAATATAATAGTAAATACATACTTACCAATATAATGACACCAACTAGCAAGTGTCTCTAAGATGCAGATTCTCAACCACCTATCTAACCTATGGGTTTGTTATGAGGAGGGGGTCAGAAAAAAATTCTGGTGAATGGATAAATTATACTTTCTACAATAACGCTATATTTATCGTTCTATCACCGGTTCTTTATTTATTAAGTTATTCAGGTTTATTTCACATTATACTTTCGATCTTTTAGCATAAATCATACTCCTCAATAGATTAACCTAAAAAATACATATGAAACTATGTCCCCAATATATCAAGGTAGTCCGCATATAGGCTGTCAAAAGATACTTTCTGATATAGATAGTGTTATATCCGCATTCGTATCCAAAATAATTTTTGGATATTGGATATCCATATCCACAGATACAGACAGATATCAGATAATTATCCTATCCGCCAACAATCGATAAATCAAGAAATATAAATGAAATTATTTTAGTTTAAATTAAATAGGTTTGAGTAGCTAACATGCATTTCGTGCGTACAGCGTAAATCTTTAACATAGTAAAGCAACAAATAAATCTCATTCATTGTACTAAAATACATATAATTTTGAGTGTAATGTTAGAAAAAATCGGATGGATAATTTTCGGATGTGGATACCGATGTATTTGCATCCTCATCCGTTTTTTTGGATATCGGATATTTATCCGCTTTTTAGATATGGATGTCGGCAGATTTCGGATTTTTGAGGTATCCATTAACAGCCCTCCCTCAAAGTTTCCTCCTCGAGTGGTCCTCATCATCATGAAAAACGTACTGGACCTCCATCTTCACGCTACAAAAGCGTATCGAGTCTCTAATGCTGTGCCACAAAGGTGCCAAATACCTGAGTTCTTTACGGAACTCAGTCGGGGGCTTTACTATATCTGTCAAGAATGACCTCGGGATGGCCAAACAAAATGGCTTCATTGGGCCCAAAGTACAGATATCTAAAGTTGGTCTGTCTCTATTATGGCTCCTCAAGGCCCCGCCGGCCTACCTCCTAATGAAAGACTATTCGAAAGACCTAAGTGATCGATCCTAATAACCAATTTAAACAAAAATGTGGTCCAGTCATCCAATGACACTACAGTGAAGATCATTGGCCTTTTGGTTATAACTCCAGTCTTTCCCGTACACGCTTTAAATGACGATGACAGACCCCTGACGACCCATCCTTATTGGGTCCTAACCACAAAACCCGCTCTCCCGAATTGAGGCATTTGTTGAACTACAGTAAAATCATCCAATCAGTCTTTAGGCTGCCCCACAACTACGATGTAACAAATGCAGCCAAGGCAAACTCACCGGATGGCAATGTAGAAACGATGCCTCTGTGGGTACATCTCGAAGCCTACAAAAAAGGACTACTCCATACCTTCGATGATCTACTCCATCTGGTTCTTCATCCTTACGGACTGGACCTACCACATAAAATTATTTTATTAGACTCCATGTCTAAATTATTCTTATGCTTTTATCTTACTTTCCTTTTTCGTTGTTTTACAACATTCATTAATCTATTCAATAAAATATTATTTATTTATAAACCAACTTGTTGGTTACCATAGAATATTGCCTAATTACGAGAAACCATAGAATAGCTTTAGGCTTATTAAACTAAATTCTCAATTTCATGCTTATTTATAATAAGCACTGTTCCTTTCTTCTCATTTTTCAATCATTTTCCAAATTATAACTTTTATGTTATAATCTTTCTTACATATTATTGTCACTGAACAGTGCTTATTATATTCCAGTTGTATGTTGACAATAATCCTTTTTATTTTTATCACTTCTTTCAATTGTGTTACTTTTTTTTCCCCATCTTTACCATTTATTCTTTTTTAGGAAGTTTGGCATATTCCAAACTAATTAGGTACCAAAACTGTAGTAAAATTCATTTCCATAGATTTAGGTAATTATTACAATAAGAACCCACGATTGCAAAACATTCTTTTTCATACTTTTTAGGTCGTCAAATTAGTGCGCAGTACGGTTAACCCCCTATTTCACACTAATCTTCATTTATTCATAATTTCAGTTTGCAATCATGTTTCCTATTTTTCTTTTTTTTACCCAAACTATGCAAATACATTCCTTCTTCCCTAATAAATAAATCTAGGATATTTCCGACTTGACATTTTAATTGGTATACATTAATTCCTGTTCTAACTTTTTTTTCCCTTTTTTACATAATCATAGTAAATTTGAATATAGTTGGTTTATGTTTTTTTTCCGTCACAACAATTCCTATATTTGTTTCATTCCAAATATGAAAAGCAACCTTTTTTAGTTAACATAGAAATCCTCAGTTTAACCACTTAGCTGCAAATTTACTATGCATAATCTTAATTATGCCAAGTTTGTTTACTTTGAATCCAAATGTCTTTTTTATTGCAATATTTAGCATTATACATTCACTTAACCCCAAAGCAACAAAATTTCCCCTTTTGTTCATAATTTCAATAATTTGCACATAACCACAATTTATAAATTTTCCCCTAACCATAATTCAATTATTCTGCGTATAACCACAATTCAATCATTTTGCGCAAAACCATAATTTTTTTCATTCCTGCTCATAACTAAAATTTAATATAAACTGCATACTTTGATGCAGAAGAGTGGAAAAGAAAATAAAGAAGAACATATTGAAATTTTCAGCTGGAACTAAATGATACAAAAATACTATTATTGAAAAGATATAATTTAATCCACTCACCTGAGATTTGCGCTCTAATATTTTGGATCTGAACTGGATCTGCGTTGCTTTCTTTTTAATTCGGATTTGTAGAATTATTTGGACGGAGGTTCAGAGAATCTATAATCTTTATCTCTAAATCTTGAATTAGAAATCCAAAAGCTAGTATACTTAAATTTTTGAAGAATTTGGAGGAGAAAAGAAATTGTTGAGCTCTGGCTCCCTCTCAGAAAATATGAATTGGAGGCTTGGCCCTATTGGTCTATTTATAGGTGCTCTGAAGAACCTCATCCGTTGGAATGAAATAAATAAAATCGAAGCCATTTAAAATGTTCAAAACATGTCACTTTGCTCAGTATTGGGTCCATTGAATCCCGCTACATGGCATTTTGACTATGAAAACTATACATAAGCATATATATTATCATCTAACCTTATTTTGTAGGAAGATATTCGACAAACTGATTCAAGAACACTAAAATTAAGATTGAATATGTTGTAAGGGTCTTTTAGTCCTAGATATTCATGTTAAAGTCTTCTTTGATGATTACACACACATATCACATATATATGTTTTCATATTCAAAAGAGGCAAAGAATATATTTTTCGTAGAAAACAGACGTCTAATTTAAAGTAGACAGACGTCTGTTTCCTAAGACAAAATTTAAATTTACCAAAATATTCAGATGTCTATTCTGAATTTTTCAGACATCTGAATCTGCTACGAAATGCACTATTTCTTTGCTATTTCATTTTTCAAATTAAAACAGACATCTGAATAAAATTTTCAGACATCTGATTACGAAAAGTTGTATTATGAAGAGTCACAACTCTCTAGATCGTTTCTCTTGATAGAAACACTTCATGATTAGTTATAACTCTTTGTATATTATAAATATGGACTTGATTAACTGATTAACTCACCGAATTTCATTCTATCTCTCTTTATTATTCAAAGCTCTCTAGCTTTCAAAAGGCATACTTTTCTCAATATTATCTTCTAATCTTTCACAAGCTTCACGTTTATCATCAAGGAAAGACTATAGGAAGGGTGTACTATATATTGACATATCAGTGTTAACAAGAACACAAACAAGTCATTAATTATTCTATATTGTAAAAGACCTCTTCAGCGGTTAAGGCAAGAAAATCCCGTTCAGCTGTTCGGGTAATTGTGAACCTATTCCTCCCGTTAATGTGAGGGTTTTAGTGTTAGTGAAATACCAGAAGTGAGTCTGGGACTAGACGTAAGACAGTGGTCCGAACCAGTATAAATTGACTGTTTGATTTACTGCTTACTACTCTAATATATACACTACATCCTATTCTCCATTCTACATGATCCTACTGTCATATAGGTTCTTTCAACGCCGAACTGGGCTTTAGGTGGGTCGACCGTTCGGTCGACCCGGTTCTAAGATTGGTCGACCCACTTAAAGCAAGGGTCGATGTATTTACTAGGTCGTGAATGTGAATATCGCTTCTATTTAATCCTTCTTTAAAGTTCCATACAACGTTGTTTTCTTACCTGTTATTCTTCCTTATATTAATTTCTTCTACTTTTAACGCACGTTTTAGATTTCAAATTCAAACTTGCACACATATATTCTCTCATAACTTTATAAACTTTTATCCGTTAATATCTTCCATTTATTGCTTGCTTACATTATAATTTCTTTTCCCATTTTCATCAATCTATTTTAAATTTCAAACATGGTTATTCTTGGAATTCTTGCGCGTATATATCTACATACCAGTCCATTTATTTTCAAAATTAAAACGGCGATATGCCGACATTTATTTCTTGCTTGTTTTAATTAATTCCATGTTACTTTTGAATTTCTTTCCAATATATGTACACATATACACTTACATATACATATACATATTTATTTATATATATATACACACACACACACACTCATATATATATAATTTTCCTTATATGTACATACTCATACATATTTTTCTATTATAACATGCACCATTTAAGTTGACCTTCTAAAATTTTAAAACATGATGTTGGTGGGATTCAAACTCCTGACCTCTACTGTAACGAACCGACCAATACCCGATCCTTTTTGTCGACACACATACCATATCAACGATCCAAGCACTGCAAATTACCGGATCGTTAATAGAAAGAAGTTAGAGGGTGACAAATAGAATGAAAAAAGTTAGAATAGAAGAAAAGGAGATCATAATAAAACAAAATCAGAGTAGAGATAAATCTCACCGCGGAACGAATAAAATATATTCTATAACGTAACTTTTAAATTACAAATCTGTATTGTATATACATACCATTATCAGAGTACAACACATATAACACGTCGAAAATAAATAGTTATCTGATGATGAAGCTTCCGACTCCAAGCTCCTCCAAGTGTATCTGTAAAATCTCGACTACTTGACTGTCTATACAATTTTGGACACCCAAAAGATTAGGGTAAAAACAAAACATAATAAACTATGGGTCAGTCACGGGACTGGTGTAAATAAACTCCAACCACTTGGTTTAACTTTTAAAAATCCATTTAAAAAAAAGGAAAATCATAAGACCGATCCACACATAAACACAGAAGGTTTTTACCTTAAAATAGACCAAATTATTCTTTGTATAAACACTGCTCTTATATTATAATAGTGTCTACTCAAATCTATAACAATCTAGCAGAACGCTAACATCTAACGCTCCACATACATAGTATACAATCAGAACCATGGACACTTGTTGGGTAATGGATTTCCAACTATGACAAGGTATGGAATCACCTTACGATAATGTATCTCTAGAGAGTAATACACAGAGTTCAACAAGAACATCTTGTAACCCAGGCTACACATGACCGACCAATCAATTCGTTTGAGTGTACCGAATGTATTATCACCAATGATTGGGACCAACAACCATTATCGAAAGTACATGACCGTGATAAAATAAGAAGCAAATGCATTTTTCTCTAAAACAAGAGACAGTACACCCTAATGGGAGCGACCCACATAGCCATGCTGTCTACCCAATTTTTTTCTTTTCTCGGTTGTAAGGCTTGAGTCCATATTTACCTTTTAATACCACAACCTTATTCACTTGGAATGCCACATTCACAACACAAAAATGGTCAATTTGAAAAGGCAATAAAATGCAGCTAAAAATTTTAGAAACACTATTTAGGAATTGTAGATTAGTATGTTGCAGATTTTTGAAACACCTATATTATGTTTCAGATCGACGAATTGAAACAGTTAATAGGCGTTTCAGTTTGATAATCTGCAACACTCAATAAGTGTTTCAAGTTGATAATCTGTAACACTTGGCGAATGTTTCAAATAGATAGTCTGCAACACTCGATGAGTGTTTCAAATTGATAATCCGTAAGACGCAATGAGTGTTTCAAGTTCATAGTCTGCAACACTTAGCGAGTGTTTCAAATTAATAACCTGCAACACTCGAAAATGCTTGTTTCAAACTGATAATTTATTACACCGCTGACTTGTTGCTAGTTCGAAATATGAAAATTATTTTAAAATATACAATTGATACTTCAGTAACATAAATAGCTTCAACCACTCTTCAAATTAAAAGCTAAAAAAGTATGGAAAAAAATTCCATAGGCAAGTTTACTTTAAACAAATTAGTATACAATAATGATAAATAGTATTTTCAAAAGAACAAAAAAATACAAATATAATGCAATAGATTCATCAAATATAAGGTTTCCAATATTATAAAATAATAGATAAGATAACCAAACTTGCTCTTAAGTACTCTTTACACACCCTTGTTTATCATATTGTCTTTTGAATTCCATATCTGCACAAAAATGATTTGAAAAATATCAGAATCTAATGCTGCTAGTGGATAGGTTTTTAAAATCTCAATGAAACTTCATATCACTTATACATGGCTACATAAATTTTTCCCCAAATTCTTGTAAAATTGTATTAGCACTCTCCTTTGTGCGACTTAGAATCTAATGTTACTAGTTTTATTTTCAACTTCCTATTTTAAACTAGTATTTCATATAATTAAGTAGAATAAATTATAGAATGCAAATGAATGAAACATAAAAATTCTTAAGTCGAGTTAATGCTAGGGGAACACATTATACCATTTTTCTCGATTTTACAATACTTGTATCACCAAACCGAGACTTTTTCTTTGGCCACCCCTCAATCATAAATTTGATGAGTCCTTTTCCTTTTTGCAGCATTCTTTGCTCTCTCATGTCACCATATATAAAAACTTTCTAAAGTAGTCTGAATCAGAGTTGCATCTCTTAACAGTCTATCAACGATACTACTAATACATTCTTAACAGTCTATTAGTGAAAAAGAGTAAATCAAATGCACCTATATTTTTCACCAATCAATTATTTATGAAAAAAGGTCAGAAGGAATTAATATTCTTGCAAATACTTATGAAGATACGAATACCTATCTAAAAGTACATGGGAACTACAGTTTTATATGAAGTAATTCAATAGCTTAATGAACAAATTTGAAATCATATTGAGCCAAGTTTAATCTATAATAAAAATATGCACCTAAAAATAGTATAAACAGATATTAATAAGTATACAAATAGAAGGGTTATTTTTTAGTGTCATAAACCATAATGCATACATTAACAAAACATTGCTTTGAAAACTTACGCTATCAACCACTTGCTGAGGTGTCATCCATGACCATTTTGCGAATTCGGGTTTTTCTCTCCAATCTCCTTATATATTTATTTCTGTGTCGGTCCCAGTAAATCTCAATACCTGTCATGGTATTATAGGCATTCAGCTAAAAATGTTTGTTTATTCATAAATATTCCTGTTATTTCACTGATATCATGGTTTTGGCTTTATATGAAGGGTTGCCTTTAATTTCTCTCATATTTGTGCAGGGTACCTAGCAACATAGTAATAATTAGATAACGATAAAATTTCAAATTTCTTTTATAAACGTCCATTATACTGTATGTACTTGAAAATAATTTGGTAAAAAAAAAAAAATCTAATACCTACCCTGTGGCCAAGCATAGTACCATTTCATCAGCATAATAAAATACGAATCAGAACTTTGTTAAAGAATTGACGAATCAGGAGCATGAGAGCTTGTTCCAGGAAGATTGTAGTTCAGGAAATCAGCAATTGGGTTGAAATCAGTAAGGTAAAATGGGTCAAAGCTAAACGAAACCTAAATACCTGTTATCGCCTTCTAGCATTTGAATGTGAAGCTGGACAACGGATCCTCAACTTTCTGATTTGAGGTGCATGTTGGCTGTCATTCCAATTGTAACTAGTTTGACTTCTTGTTGGGTCACTCAGAATATTCATTATCAAGTAAGCCGGCTTTTCTACATCTGTTAGGGATCTCGTCCAAAAAGCTATTGTTGTGTACACATCTGAACATTAGCAGAAGCATAAATTCATAAGATAACACCTGAATATCAGTAACAGCTACATGCAGAAAAGAAAATAATAAATAAATAAAATAGAAAGCTCAATAGTTCTTAACTTCAACCATTTCCTATCAATGTTGGTTTGATAAGAAGGTAGAAGTTGTACACTATTTGCAGGGGTTTTGGTTGAGTTAAATTTGGATGCGGGATTTTCGGTAGTGATGGAAAGCATGCTCGAGGACAAAGAGTTGTATAGATAAGCCATCGAATAAGAAAATGCCCATCCAAGATGTGAGAATTGCATTTTCTTCGGCAGTTTAAGAATCAGTGTCATATTAGATCCCAACAGATAAGAAGGAAAAGGATGTAAATGGAAAAGACCCTGATAGATTTGCTGAAGCTAAGTAATAAAGATTCTGGCAAAATCCATCGACAAATGGAGGAGCCATTAGAGACAGTAAGGAACTATAAATGCAAATATATGCATACACTATGGCGGCGAATTATATACTTACGTACAGATTAGAGCATCTCTAACAAAATCATCATAATATTACGAGGCGTAATATTAAGGGCAAAATTAGATTTTCTGCCCAACAGACGTACGCTGAATTTATCAGCATGCGCCGATTAAACCAACGTGCAAGAAAAGAGCCCCGATTTAATCAGTGCCCATAGAAAGGGCGTTGATTAAATCGGTGTGCAAATTAAATATGTCTGCACAAATAGAGATCAATTCTTCTGTACCCAACTCCGGTTTTCTCGTGTGTCCGACGTATCACCACCACACATCAACCACACATATTATTAATAATCTAATGAACGGATCCTACAATCCACTCAAAACCATTAGATTTTGTGCAAATCAATGGATAAGATTGATCCAGCACATGGGAACATCGGAGTTCGGTACACAAGAATTCATCCCCCACAAATAAAAGCGAAAGTGATCACGTGGAGACAAAAGCTGCTGCTTTTGTTTTGGACTGGCATTCGGATAAATAAAAGCTTTTGCTTTTATGCCAATTTCTTTTTGGCTAGGGCAATTATTTGTTATGGGTGCCAAAAAAATAGGTGCTCAACCATAGAGCGAATTCATAACTTCACTGACTCTGAGAAACACCTCTGGTATGGAAAAGCAATTCATAACTTTATTGGCTCTGAGAAACAACTCTAGTACTGAAAAAAGCAATTCTTAACTTTATCGATAAACCCGAAATGCTAAGCTTGACTAACTTAATATCTCCTAACCAGGCACCATGCCTCCCTAAAAGTTACACATAAGCCTTCACGCTAAATATAATACCGACATGTTATTTTAGAGGGTCGGTTAATTACTTCAGCCAATTGCTGAACAACAAGGAAATGCAACAAAAGGCAACAAGTCAGTTACTGATGTTGGCCAAATCACTTGTGGTTACATCAAACAGCATACGGAAAAAAATATTGTGCAGGTATAAACTACATCATTAAACAACAACATTTTGGTTTAAGAACACAATTTGTACAAAATATGCAATACAAAAAACTTACAAGAAAACATATAGAATTCAAAGACTATATTACACAAGGTTTCATTGCAATCCACATTCAACGGTCAAGCAGTAAACAATTTGAATAACTGAATAACAAATCCTAAATATCTACAAGTAAAGGGGAAATGCATAAAATAAAAAATAAAAAAATCAGTAACATTGCCTGTAGAGATCGGATAAAAATTTCCGCAAGCTATCTTAAGATGACCTTGGGCAATTGGCAAGCTGATTAAAAATGTGATATTTATTTTCTGATAGTGGGAGTTCAGTTGGTGTGGTCAGATATTATATGGTTCATTTGCATAACATCAGTCGGTCCTGAGTGGTTTATATGATAGAATTAAACAACCCCATAATTCACAGGTATAAATAGCTATAACATAACTTTACCTGTACTGCTTTTTTATACTACGCTAGCTAACTATAAATAAATATGTATTATGTATCTTAAGGTTAATGAAAATGTGCAATCCAACGTGAACGAATCCTTTTGTATGTAAGTAAGCATGCTACGTTTATATGTCTGGTTCCAAGCTTTTGAGAATAGTGTCGAAGGGTTGGTAAAACTGAAAGACTAGATTCATAATTGAGTAAAAATCATATAATTAGATTGGAAATGGAATTGCCATAGGATGTTTAATTTTTATTACTAAGAAAGACTTTTCATGCAACATATTTAATGAAAATTTTGCTGCAATCCTTTCTATATGTTTTTTTTAATCTGAAGGCCAAATTTGATCAAAGTCAGTTAGATTTACTAAGTGAAACCTATGTATAGCAACTAATCCCACATTAGTTACTAAACGACTTTACTGACCGAAATAAAATAAAATTACAGCACTTTCTTAATGAGAACACACGAGTAATAGAGGAACATTTACCTTTAGTTAAACTTGCTTCTAGTGCAGGAGGAGTGGTTCTTTTTTCCTAGCCAGCTGGGGTGCTTTTCCTTTCCATATAACAATTTAGGAAGTATTATCAAGCCAACAAAATAAATAGTATATTAAAAATTGAATGGAAAATGATGTTAAGACCAGATTATAAAGCCAACTACATATTTATTATTAAATATTGAATGGAAATGATTTTAAAATAATCTCAACATTTTGGAGAATTCAGTAATCTCAACACGATAAATTCCTTATTTAGATGTTTTATCAAACAACTTGAGTGAAGTCTACTTCACATAACAACTAGGCAAAAATTTTAACATCTCATTCTCTAACAATAGGAACTTGTTTAAGTGTCTCATACGTTTTTTAACAATGAGTTTGCGCCAATGATCTTTGTATTTATTACTACATGAAATAAGATCGCTAAATAAGCTGTGTCTTGGCATATATTGGTAACTGCCTTGCAAACTTGGCAGCATTCAGTTTACTCCAAATCTATGCAAAATTGTCTCTAAAATTACACCCAAAAATTGTGTTATTCTAACTGATGTTATTGTAAAGTAGAAAACCATTAATGTTTTGAACACTTAAGGAACCTTAAAATTACAAGTGTAACATGACATTAGTACCACATAAACCACACACTGCACTTTCAACCACAAAAATATAAAATAACCAGAGCGAGAGGAGTGGTCGATTTTCCAATGCTACAATCCATTTTATTAACTAATTATGACTAGTTGAAGAAAACATTCAACTAGAAGAGACTGAATTCTACTGAAATAAACCTGCTCTGTGTGTTAGCTCCATCACTGTAAACATTCATCACCATAGACAATAAAATTAATATTTAAGCATTCACTCTCCCAGGATATAGAAATAAATAGAGATGAAAGTTTAAGTGCCTCATACATTTTTAACAAATAACATTTTTTTTAAATAAACAGAGATGGAAGTTTAAGACATCTGAAACATTTTTTAACGGATATCATTCACACATTTCTAACATAGCAATTCCACCAAGCTCGGTTTGGTTGACACTCGTTAAATAAAACTTTGAACTATTGTTTTAAAATTCAACTCCACACAGAAGATGCTAATTACTTTGCATGCGAAAACAATATAAATATTTCTTATCTGGAATTTGCGGATCATTTGCTAATTGAAATCACCTAAACTCAATTAACATCGAACCATAACTCCCATGCATGCCTAGGTTGATTTTCATTAATAATCAAGCGATCAAAATTGAATTTGCATCAGTATATATGGACATACCTTTTGGTTGATTAGAGAATGCAGAATGCTGGATTACGTTCGGAGGAAAATGAAAGCGACGATGGCTGAAATGGGAGATCTGAAAAAATCGCAGAAAGTAGGGGTTGGGAAAAAGAAAAGGAATGTGGCATATTTTTTGAAACATTGGCTAGAGGAGGGAACGAATTAAGGTCTGGAATGATTATTTCGGAAACATGGCCCAAGTAGGATTTTTTTTGCACGTAAAAATATATATTTAGAAAAAACAAAAATAATAATAGAAACACTTTGGTAGATATAGAAACATAAATAGCTATTTCAAGCCTAGAACATAAATAGTGTTTCAAGTAAAAAATATCATATGTTTCAAATTTGTTTATTTGGTGTAGTTATTATACATCCCGCCAAATCATTTTTTGATTTCCCCAAAAATATCACGGGTATAAAGCTAAGAGAAACAAATTCCTCTACCACCAACGTAAATAAGTTTGAAGAGATCAATGTAGATGATTTATTAGGCATATTCTGTCAAACATTCGTACATACAAGTTGTCCTGGGACTGGACAAACCGAAGGCACTATCCCATCAATCCATCTTAGGGAATTTCTACCTAGGATTAACTAGAATGACCTTTGCATGTTTCCCCGTCTTTAGTTATTTTCAGCATATTTGATTTGCAACACTTATTCCTATATGGAGTGGTTTTCAGAAAATAAACGTGATCCCGGTCTCTCCATATAGACAACATAAATATGAAATGGGCCAAAAACTTTAATAGTTGATTATTTAACTATCAAAGGAAGCATCCATACTACCAACGATTCTATTTCCAAATGAACATTCTATTGATCAAGCATCAAGCAACACTCAGCCTTTTAGATTAATTTCTTATTAATCTATCATTTCTCGATTTCTCATTTTCCTTCTTTGCTTTTTATATCTATTCCCAAGTATTTCTCAAAACCTGTTTGGCCTCTCACGATTCTTGGAAAACATTTCCATATATCATAAACTATATATTTTCTATATTCCAGAAAACATACATTATAAACATTGGAAAACATTTTCCATATATTTGTATTTCTTATTTCTATTTACTCATATTTATTATTTCCATATATTTATATTTCTTGTTTCCATATGCTCGTATTTCTTATTTCCATATATTCGTATTTCTTATTTCTAATCAACCACCACATTCCATTTTCTATGCTTAGAAAACATCTTGGATTATATTGGAAAACGTTTTCAAAACTCATTTTATATGGATTTAAATGAATTTTACAAAAAACATTTCATTGCTTATTACAACAATTTCCATCAGATATAAGAATATACAGAGTATGAATAAATATTATATATCAGAAAAATATCAGAGATTTAAATACATTACTGCAGCGGAAAAACAATATATAACATAACTGAAATAAATATACGAATACAGAGCTTTCCGAATATCAGTTCAGCTAAAACCCAGGATCTTGTGAATAAAAATCTGCAAAACCAAAACTACTAGCTGTCCGTGTGGAAAATAGGGACACCCAGAGTTTAGGTTAAAACAATAAACTCCAGGTCAGTCATGTAACTGGTGTGAGAACTAAAACAGTTATTTATCTTTATTTTAAAATTCAGTAAATCAACGGACCACGCCGTATGACACGGAACGGGCTTCCTCCCATGAATACCAGTGTATAAAACAAACAGCGCAATGCTAAATAAAGAAAAATGAAGATATTATAAGACCCAGGTCCCATCACACAATGCAACGCAAGCCGGTGGATAAAGTTTTTACCTTATAATAGCCAAAAATGCTTGGTACGTGAAATTTCATCTTTTATTATTACTATAAGTGTATAGTGTCAAAACAATTTCAATCATAAGTATCAATCATAGATGACATAAGTGCCTCATACCACTATGTCGCCATACTAGGCTCTACAATCAAAACCGCAAAAGGTCGTATTGGAAGTTGGATTTCCATCTATGAACCAAGGCAAGGGATCGTCCTGACCGAATTCGAGACGCTCTAGCCCGCCCCTCCGGATCAGAAAGCATCGACCCTTGGATCTTCAGGGCTGGTAAACTCGATGTGGATTAAACTTAAACCCTGAACAATACGTCTCCCCGCCCTATGGGGCGTCAATGAGCCAAATGACCCCATCGGTCCCGGATTGACCGATATAACCGAGGTGCCTCTTAATCCATCATCCACATAAGTAAAATGCCAAGGTGTGTAAAATGATGACACCACTCCTAGCTAGAAGGAAACGTATGCTCTCACTGCAGTCCTCTCTTGTTTCTGGTTCACACCGGGTTGTGAGGCTCGCAAATTAACGCTACACAAAGCTACGCTGTATTAAAGCCGTGCTTTGATCATCAACCACCAGACTCTGCTTTTCAACAGAAGCCTTGATCATTTGCATCTCAGCATGCCACACAGGCAATTCACGCTATGTAATCGATGTATATCAATCACACAGAATGAAATCCGATGTCAGATACACATCCATTTACAAGTTCGTTCTGGGTCTGAACGAAACCATAGGCACCTTATACCTCGCATATCCATCGATCTCCAAGTACGTCTGGACGATCACCAACTGATTCCCTCCTATTTGGTGTACAGCCCAATCAAGATCATCAACAATTGTCCAAACGATGTGAAGACCTCCGGTCTTCAACCTCCGTCTGCATCGTCGACTTATCGTCGATGCGGTTATTCAGAATGGGATAAACCCGGTCTTTCCGAATAACTCACGTATATAATAAACAAGTGCTATAAAAACACAACATACGCCTCATTCCAATCTAGAATATTCTTTTATTCAAATATTCTTATGCATCGGGAAAGGTTTCCAATAAATTTATCAAAGATAAATTCTTTTAATTTATTCTTTAATCTTCTTTTGAATATCAATCCAAACCAAATTATGGTTTATCCAAACTAGTCGGGATTAACGAACCTTACCGAAGTAATCATTTGTTAAATTTCCCAACCCCAACCTATTCATCCCATGAAGTAAAACTGGTAATACTTCATATCTAACACCACGTTGTTATCGGTAAATTCAATTACCATTTCACGTTCAAATCTAATTAAAGATTTAACTACCGCTTGGAGCAAAACCGGTGATACTCCATTCTCGATCATTTCTTGAATTTGCTAATTTTAGTTATCAAATTCACCTTTCAATCTATCTAAATATTCATTAAAATTCTAATTTAGTTTTAATTTCCAAAAATCATTACTTAATGATTATTCAAAGTTAAAAAATAAATCTTATCTTTAACGGGGTTAAAGAACTATTGTCATTTAAAACACAGTTCGCGATAAACCCAAAATCTCATTCCATTAACAACGGAATCTTCACAGAAAACTGACCAATATATATAATCGATATGAACTTCGATATCCGACTAATAATATAAATGGAATAACGGCAAAGCCTTTTAAATTCCAGATATATTAGTCGTCTTCCTCCATAGAAATTCACTTCGATTATTACCAAATCGAAATCCATTCAATTCCAATTTATTTTATTAAATTGGAAAACTTTACTCTGGAAAATCTCCTTTAAATCTTAACAAAAGATTTATAAATTCCAAATCACATTTCACTGTAAATCGGGTTAAAGAACGAATGTCGTTAAAACACAGTTCAGATAAACCCAATTGACATTCCATTAATTATCAGGTTAAAGAACAAATGTTATTTAAAACACCGTTCACGATAAACCTAGAAATCAATTCCAATTCAATTCCAATTAAATATTAATTAATTGGTATACTTCATTAAATCTAATTAGAAAGATTTAATCTTTTTCGAAACTGGGTCTAAGAACAGTATTAATGAAGACACCATTCACGACAAACCCAAATCCCATTTGATACTAAATACAAGGCTCTGAATATATCGACTTATATTCAATATCAAATTCTATAACCAACAAATATCGTATTAGAAATAGCGATATAAATATATCTTTCAAATTCCTCCACAATGTCCGTGTAATCACGGAATCCAATATCGAAATATTTCGAAGATAATTTCGATTCAAAACCATCCCAATTCGTATAATGGAAATTCTAGTTATTTTTAAAACCCTTTCAAATCCAATTTATTTATTTTATAAATGAATGGATTATAATTCTAGTTCAAAACTAGTTCATTTCGATAAAAATCTATTTTTATCTTTTCAAATATGGAAATTTTCATCCCAGTTCTTTCCAACTCATTTCTTATGATTTTACACTAATTATTGATATTTTTAAAAAATTTATCAAGGCCTGTACAGTCAATTTCCATAAACGGCCATCAAACTGCACTTACAACGACCTTTTCCAAATTTGATTTGGACATAATTCCAAATCCAACCGTTAGATTTCTAATTTCTTGTATTCATTAGAAAGCTCTTTTCGATACGAACCCAACGGTTTTGGCTTTAGGAGAATCCGACGGTTGGATCTCCCGTAATGTACGTTCGAAGTCAATGGTCGAAATTCGCGAACTACCGCAGCGCGTTCTATTCAGGCCATTATATTATATATATAATATAAATATATAATATATTTTTCGTTGATTTCCATTTAAAACGTATTTTATAAATCGTTTTAAATTCGTTTTCAAAACGATTTCAACTTCCTATTCAATTTCTAATCAAAATTGAATACTCCATATCATCGATATATAAATGATAATATTTTTAAAAAATTAGATTTTGAAATCAATTCCTTTTCGATATTCATTATAAAAATGTATAAAATCGATATAAATATCGTTCCCGTCAAAATGACGTTAATCTAATCAATAAGGCTTTATATATTTAGATATAGTCGTGTCTATCCCAAATCGGACATCAAAATCATATTATGATTCTTTTACTGAATATTATTTTAAAATATTCGTTATTTTAAAATAATCGTTATTTTAAAATATTCATTCTTTCTAAACTGGAATCAGACACAGTCAATTACCATATAATTTGATTATATGGATTTCACACAACAAATGTGTATAACCACAATGAAAACAACAATCCATCATCCAGAGTGCGTTCTACACTGTATAAGCATTAAATATAAATATTTAACGCCTATAACTACCTGTCAATCAATCGATCGACATACAGCTAATTATTGAGATTAGTGTATGTCTAATTTCATCCCAGTACCCGTGTGGGGTTTCAAACAATCAAACACATGTTTTATTTGTGCAGTTGGGCGATGTGTAAAATTTATCGTCTCAATCAATATCAGTCACATGTGTGTACATAAACAAATCGTCCGATTTGTTTACAAATATTTATTTAATTCATATACACGTTAAAAAATATATTTTTAACTATAAAATAGTTTTAACTATAAAATATTTTATTCCATTCCACATCACACTATCAACTTTCACAACACATCAATCAAACAAACAAGTCATCCATGGTCTGTGGACGACGGGTGTCGAGTGCTGCTACGCACCGTCTGCATCCTAGTATATATTATAACCAGAAAATTAAAAATAAAACTGAGAAGTTCTCACCAATAAGATAAACCAAACGTCGCGACTCTTCGTATGTAGGATATCTTCACCGTGTTTCCAACGAGATCTGTTTCATGCGGTATACGTTAAAAATCATGTTTTTACTTCGCTAACTTCATAATAAAAATCAAATCTTTATCGCTACTTCATATATGTAAAAATCGAATTTTTATCGCTACTTCATATGTGTAAAAATTGTATTTTTATCGCTACTTCATATATGTAAAAGTTGTATTTTTATCGCTACTTCATATATGTAAAAATCGTATTTTTATCGCTACTTCATATGTGTAAAAATCGTATTTTTATCGCTACTTCATATATAGAAAACCATATTTTTATATTGCCATTCGAACGATAAAAATCATATCTTTATAATGCTATACGTATAATAAAAAATCATATCTTTATACTGTTATTCACATAATAAAAATCCTATCTTTTCCCGTATAAAAAGGTAAGCTTTTCATTATCAAAAATATGATCTTTACATTATTACAAATATAATCTTTACCTTTATAAAAATATAATCTTTGCCTTGCTAATAAAAAAAAGATACCATTTTTCTAAATCCGTTCATACCATAAAAATCATGTTTTTATAATGCTAAAAATCATATTTTTCTTCTATGAGAAATCTATTCCTTTCATTAACATAAAAATCCTATCTTTATTAACCTAAAAATCCTATTTAAAAGAAAATAAAGCTATTTACTTAATAAAACAAACTACTTACAGGTTTTCATCTAAGGGAGGGGATCTGGTGCTACGTCGGAGGTCAGGGGAGGGTGTAGCGGTCGCCGGAGGTTGGGGGTACGACTCAAGGCGGTGGCGGTGGTCTCCGTTGGTGGCTAGGGCTAATAACGTGGGGGGTTTTCAGAGGAGAATAAAGGGAGAGGGAGGAGAGCGCGGTGGCCGGTCTGAGCTCGGCGGTGGCGGAACTTCGATAGCGGCGGAGCGCCTGTGGCAGCGGCGGTCTTCGTTTGTTTGTTTTTTCTTTCTTTTTGTAAAATCGATTAACGATTCAGAGCAGGGGGGGTTGACCTGAGAAAAGGTTAAAGGGGGAAAGGGCCATATATAAAATAATTATTTATTTATTTTATTTTAAATTCAAAAAGTAACTTTTTCTTTCGAGCCCCGAATTGAACCTATCGATTGTCGCCCCTAGCTAATTACCCCCATTCCGAACACAATGGGACAAGTATCGTAAGCCAGTTCGGTTGTTTCGATCAGTTTTCATCAAAATCAAAATATAAATCTCCCTAACTTAAAATCTTTTCGTCCTTGAAAAGGAACGAAGCTGAATGTTGTTTAACTAACAAACTCAACTTTCATTATTTTAATTATGGCTTAAGTTCTTCAACTTTTCAATTTCTAAGAACTTTTCAAATTCTTCAAAAATTTGGCTAACACCCTAAATTTTCGAAAAATTTCGCCATAACCTCCAATGCACGAGAGCACCGGGAAAATCCGAAAATCACCATACAGGCCGTTCCAATCCAAAAAGAAAAAGAAACAGCCAATCGGCTCATAAAATCATTCTAAACCCCAAGAAATTAGTAAACATGTACGTACTTGTCAGGCATACAATTTTATTCCTCTTCCCTAGCCTCCTTGCTATGACCTGTTCACACATATATATATGTAGATGCATGCATTGCTAAACAATTTTCAATACAGTTCAATATTTGGTTCAATTTGGCTACATTTACCATTCTTTCACATATGGGTTTAAATAAGTAATCACATAACTCAACCAACAATCAGCAATCAATTAACTGATTAGCTTTTCAAATTCATAACTTTGATATATAGTCAAAAATCACATTTTTGGTGCCAAATCACAACAATAAGCCCTATCTAGTTTTGGTTCTCACACCAGTCTAGTGGAAATATATAAACATCCCACTTTCGAAACTCGAATACAAATGCTGATGACGATGCGGCATCATCAGAATTATCTCCAAGCGACTAGAGTGTGATTCTATATCTATCTAGTATATTTGAGGCTTCAATACACGTGGATCAGATGTATATTCAAATCTCTATATACTGGATTGTCCAAATCAATATAAAAATAATATTCAAATACGAATAATTGATTTAAAATTTTAAAATAAATATTGTTTTCAATTTTATTTTGAAAGGCTGACACTCTTCACACTCGTTCTAGGATACTGCTAATCCCATCTTTAACGAGTCATTCTCATTATATATTGCTAATCCAATCTCTGATGGATTCTTTCGTTTGGTTCTAACGTGTCTTGTTCTCCGAGCTCTGTAAACTAAAGCTCTGATACCAAACTGGCATGACCCGAACCTCCCCGTGAAGGAAACAACGGATTGAATTGAGAACACGACAAATCAGAACACAAACAGAAGAACATTTCATTTCTTATTACAACAATTTCCATCAGATACAAGAATATACAAAGTATGAATAAATATTATACATCAGAAAAATATCAGAGATTTAAATACATTACTGCAGTGGAAAAAAAATATATAACATAACTGAAATAAATACACGGATACAGAGCTTTCCGAATATCACTTCAGCTAAAAACCAGGATCCTGTGAATATAAATCTGCAAAACCAAAACTACTAGCTGCCCGTGTGGAAATTATGGGCACCCAGAGTTTAGGTTAAAACAATAAACTACAAGTCAGTCATGTGACTGGTGTGAGAACTAAAACAGTTATTTATCTTTATTTTTAAGTTCGGTAAATCAAGGGACCACGCCGTATGACAAGGAATGGGCTTCCTCTCATGATTACCAGTGCATAAAACAAACAGTGCAATGCTAAATAAAGAACAATGAAGCTATTATAAGACTCAGGTCCCATCACACAATGCAACGCAAGACGGAGGATAGAGTTTTTACCTTATAATAGCAAAAAATGCTTGGTACGTGAAATTTCATCTTTTATTATTACTATAAGTGTGTAGTGTCAAAACAATTTCAATCATAAGTATCAATCATAGACGGCATAAGTACCCCATACTACTATGTCGCCATATTAGGCTCTACAATCAAAACCGTAAAAGGTCGTACTGGAAGTTGGATTTCCATCTGTGAACCAAGGCAAGGGATCGTCCTTACCGAATTCGAGACGCTCTAGCCTCCCCTTAGGATCAGAACGCGTCGACCGTTGGATCTTTAGGGTCGGTCCACTCGATGTGGATTAAACTTAAATCCTGAATAATACGTCTCCCCGCCCTATGGGGCGTCAATGAGCCAAATGACTCCATCAGTCCCGGATCGACCGATATAACCGAGGCGCCTTGTAATCCATCATCCACATAAGTAAAATGCCAGGGTGTGTAAAACGCTGACACCACTCCTAGCTAGAAGGAAATGTATGCTCTCCCTACAGTCCTCTCCCGTTTCTAGTTCACACCGGGCTGTTAGGCTCGCGAATTAACGCTACACAAAGCTACGCTATGTTAAAGCCGTGTTTTGATCATCAACCACACGACTCTGCTTTTCAACAGAAGCCTTGATCATTTGCATCTCAGCATGCCACACATGCAATTCATGTTATGCAACCGATGTATATCAATCACACAGAATGAAATCCGATGTCAGACACACGTCCATTTACAAGTCCGTTCTAGGTCTCAACGAAACCGAAGGCACCTTATACCTTGCATATCCATTGATCTCCAAGTACATCTGCTCAATCACCAACTGATTCCCTCCTCTTGGGTGTACAACCCAATCAAGATCATCAGTAATTGTCCAATCGATGTGAAGACCTCCGTTCTTCAACCTCCATCATCATCGTCGACTTACCATCGATGCAGTTATTCAGAATTGGATAAACCCGGCCTTTTCGAGTAACTCGCGTATATAATAAACAAGTGCAATAAAAACACAATATACGCCTCATTCCAATCCAGAATATTCTTATACTTTGGGAAAGGTTCCCATTAATTTTATCAAAAATAAATTCTTTAAATTTATTCTTTAATCTTCTTTTGAATATCCATCCAAACCAAATTATGGTTTATACAAACTAGTCGGGATTAGCGAACCTTACCGAAGTAATCATTTATTAAATTTCCCAACCCCAACCTATTCATCCCGTGAAGTAAAACTAGTAATACTTCAAATCTAACACCACGGTGTTATCGGTAAATTCAATTACCATTTCACATTCAAATCTAATTAAAGATTTAACTATTGCTTGGAGCAAAACTGGTGATACTCCATTCTCGATCATTTCCTAAATTTTATAATTTTAGTTATCAAATTCACCTTTCAATCTATTTAAAGATTCATTAAAACTCTAGTTCAGTTTTAATTTCCAAAAATCATTACTTAATGATTATTCAAAGTTAAGAAATAAATCTTATCTTTAATGGGGTTAAAGAACTAATGTCATTTAAAACACAATTCCTGATAAACCCAAAATCTCATTCCATTAACAATGGAATCTTCACGGAAAACAGATCAATATATATAATCAATATGAACTTCCATATCCGACTAATAATATAAACGGAATAACGGCAAAGCCTTTTAAATTCCAGATATATTAGCAGTTTTCCTCCACAGAAATTCACTTTGATTATTACCAAATCGAAATCCATTCAATTCCAATTTATTTTATTAAATTGGAAAACTTTACTTTGGAAAATCTCCTTTAAATCTTAACAAAAGATTTATAAATTCCAAATCACATTTCATTGTAAATCGGGTTAAAGAACGAATGTCGTTGAAATACAGTTCACAACAAACCCAATTCACATTCCATTGATTATCAGGTTAAAGAACAAATGTCATTTAAAACACCATTCACGATAAACCTAAAAATCAATTCCAATTCAATTCCAATTAAATATTAATTAATTGGTATACTTCATTAAATCTAAATAGAAAGATTTAATCTTTTTCTCAACTGGGTTTAAGAACAGTGTTAATGAAGACACCATTCACGACAAACCCAAATCCCATTTGATACTAAATATAAGGCTCTGAATAGAAAATATATTGGCTTATATTCAATATCAAATTCTATGACCAACAAAAATCATATTAGAAATAACGATATAAACATATCTTTCAAATTCCTCCACAATGTCCGTGTAATCATGGAATCCAATATCGAAATATTTCGAAGATAATTTCAATTCAAAATCATCCCAATTCGTATATTGGAAATTCTAGTTATTTTTAAAACCCTTTCAAATCCAATTTATTTATTTTAAAAATGAATGGATTATAATTCTAGTTCAAAACTAGTTATTGATATTTTAAAAATGAATGGATTATAATTCTAGTTCAAAATGAATGGAATTTTTCATCCCAATTCTTTCCAAATCATTTTTTAGGATTCTACACTAATTATTGATATTTTTAATAATTTTATCAAGGCCCGTACAGTCGATTTCCATAAAGGCCATCGACTGCACTTACAACCTTTTCCAAATTTGATTTGGACATAATTCCAAACCCAACCGTTATATTTCTAATTTCTTGTATTCGTTAGAAAGCTCTTTTCGATACAAACCAACGGTTCCGGTTTTAGGAGAATCCGATGATCGGATCTCCCGTAATGTCCTTTCGAAGTCAATGGTCGAAATTCGCGAACAGCCGCAGCACAGCGCGTTCTATTCAGACCATTATATTATATATATAATATAAATATATAATATTTTTTTTGTCGATTTCCATTTAAAACGTATTTTATAAATCGTTTTAAATTCGTTTTCAAAACAATTTCAACTTCCTATTCAATTTCTAATCAAAATTGAATATTCCATATCATCGATATATAAATGATAATATTTTCAAAATATTAGATTTGAAATCAATTCCTTTTCGATATTCATTATAAAAATGAATAAAATCGATATAAATATCGTTCCCATCAAAATGGCGTTAATCTAATCAACACGGCTTTATATATTTAAATATAATCTTGTCTATACCAAATCGGACATCAAACTCATATTTTGATTCTTTTACTGAATATTATTTTAAAATATTCGTTATTTTAAAATAATCATTATTTTAAAATATTCATTCTTTCTGAACTGGAATCAGACACAGTCAATTACCATATAATTTGATTATATGGATTTCACACAACAAATGTGTATAACCACAATGAAAACAACAATCCATCATCCAGAGTGCATTCTACACTGTATAAGCATTAAATATAAATGTTTAACGCTTATAACAGCATATCAATCAATCAATCGACATAAATCTAATTATTGGGATTAGTGTATTTTTAACTTCATCCCAATACCCGTGTGGGGTTTCAAACAATCAAACACAGGTTTTATTTGTGCAGTTGGGCGATGTGTAAAATTTATCGTCCCAATCAATATCAGTCAAATGTGTGTACATAAACAAATCGTCCGACTTGTTTATAAATATTTGTTTAATTCATATACATGTTTAAAATTATATTTTTAACTATAAAATATTTTATTCCATTCCACATCACATAATCAACTTTCACAACACATCAATCAAACAAACAAGTCATCCATGGTCTGCGGACGACGGGTGTCGGGTGCTGCTAAGCACCGTCTGCATCCTTGTATATATTATAACTAGAAAATTAAAAATAAAAGTGAGAAGTTCTCACCTATAAGCTAAACCAAACGTCGCGACTCTTCGTATGTAAGAAATCTTTGCCTTGTTTCCAACGTGATATAATTCACGCGGTACACGTTAAAAATCATGTTTTTACTTCGCTAACTTCATAATAAAAATCAAATCTTTATCGCTACTTCATATATGGAAAAATCGAATTTTTATCGCTACTTCATATATGTAAAAATCGTATTTTTATCGCTACTTCATATATGTGAAAATCGTATTTTTATCGCTACTTCATATATGTAAAAATCGTATTCTTATCGCTACTTCCTATATAGAAAACCATATTTTTATATTGCCATTCAAACGATAAAAATCATAACTTTATAATGCTATACGTATAATAAAAAATCATATCTTTATACTATTATTCACATAATAAAATTCCTATCTTTTCCCATATAAAAAGATAAGCTTTTCATTATCAAAAATATGATCTTTACATTATTAAAAATATAATCTTTATCGTTATAAAAATATAATCTTTGCCTTGCTAAAAAAAAGAGACCATTTTCCTAAATCCGTTTATACCATAAAAACCATTTTTTATAATGCTAAAAATCATATTTTTCTTCTATGAAAAATATATTCCTTTCATTAACATAAAAATCCTATCTTTATTAACCTAAAATTCCTAAAAAGAAAATAAAGCTATTTACTAAATAAAATAAACTGCTTATAGGTTTTCATCTGAGGGAGGGTGTCTGGTGCTGCGTCGGAGGTCAGGGGAGGGTGTAGCGGTTGACGGAGGTGGGGGGTCCGGCCCAAGGCGGTGGCGGTGGTCTCCGTTGGTGGCCAGGGCTAATAACGTGGGGGGTTTTCAGAGGAGAAGAAAGGGAAAGGGAGGAGAGCGTGGTGGACGGTCTGAGCTCGGCGGTGGCGGAACTTCAGTGATGACGGAGCGCCTGTGGCAATGGCGGTCTTCATTTTTTTCCTTTCTTTTTGTTAAATCGATTAACGATTCAGAAAGGGGGGGTTGACCTGAGAAAAGGGTAAAGGGGAAAGGGCCATATATAAAATAATTAATTAATTTATTTATTTTAAATTCAAAAAGTAACTTTTTCTTTCGAACCCCGAATCGAACCCACCGACTGTCGCCCTTAGCTAATTACCCCCATTTCGAACACAAGGGACATGTATCGTAAGCCAGTTCGGCTGTTTCTATCAGTTTTCATCAAAATCAAAATATAAATCTATATATTGAATTTGAACGCATATTTCAATGTACCGGGGCCACATACGGAATCTAAAAATTCCCCAAGAATATTTTCTAGCTTCGTATTGACAATACGGTTCTAACAAAACTAATTCCGTCAAATTTGGAGACCGTTTGAAAAATGACCATTTTCTGGTCGATCCAAATTGACTGAAACTGTTAAAACACGTTTTCCTTTTCCACGCTCACATATTGATTCAAAAAATTATAAATTTTGGAATCTAGCAATAACTTGACATCTCGAATCCAACAAAAGTGGTTTCGTCGAAAACGGAGATCGTTTGCAAAATTTCCATTTTTAAGGGCCAAAATTCCATAGCGGCTATTTTGAATTTTCAACTGGACATAACTTTTTATTCCCGCTATGAAATTTTGATTTTTTGGATTCATTGGAAAGATATTTTCAAATAGATTATAATATTTTTTGTTTCGCTAAAATCCGGTTTATTTTGAATCTTGTACATTCATTTGAAATTTGAAATCGAATTTTCAAACTCTTACGCCATTTTCAATTCCTTTTATAATTAAAATAAAATATTTATATTCTAATGCCGATTCAAATAAATATATACATTCTAATTCTATTCAAAATAAATTTCTCGTCATTATTATTTAAAATAATTCATTCTGAATATTCAAAATTCATTAAAATTGCCAAAATAAATTTTTTAAATTGGCTCGGATTTTCCGGGTTGTTACAAATTCATTTGTCAAAAATGAAATCAATCCGGTTGGGTTATAATTACCTCTTAGACCTTAATTTAACAACATTCTTAACTTTGAAATAGACAAAGTCCACAACTTCAAGCTTAACAAACATTGCTTATGAAACTCTCGGATTCAATTTAAGAATCCATTTCTTTTACATAAAACGTTGATTATAACGATAGCTTTATAATCCCCGCTTCCGAGATATTTAACTTTAAAATATAACTTTTATTCGTTTATTTGTATAAATAGTAATTAAATAAATAAGCGAACAATTAATTAATATTCAATAAAAACAGAAAGTATGTAATACTTCCCTGAATTCGATATAGTCGAATTTCAATGTATAAATCTCTTTCGAATAATCACTATTCGATAACTCACATTCGAATAGTCTTTATTCGACAACTCTCTTTCAAAAAATCTCTTATTTGATAACGTTCCAAACTTTGGAATAATTTAATCATTTCAGGTTAACCATATTTTCCACTTTCATTCAAAATTCACCTTGGAATTTATCACTCCTAATTCCTTATCAATTTCTCTTGAAAACATTTGCTTTCAAACCATTATTCACTTTAAAATGTGAATATTTCTCCTTTATAGAAATCTGGACTAGTTTTAGCAAATCAAATCTTGATTTCAATTGTAAACGCTATCAAGGTTCAAATCCTGTCTATAGAGTTACTATATCATTTCACATTCATACTCTACTTCATTCATAAATCTCATTTACTCTTCATCTTCTTATTAATTATCTATCAAGTTTATAACTTAATATCGATTTTATATTTGATTATAAATTATTGGTTCAAAACCAAATATTAATTATCTTGTCAAGTTCTGAATTATATACTATGTGATTTCTTAAAATAATTATTTTTCTAATATTCGACATAGTCGAATTCTAATTAAAATCCTGATGGATTTATTTTAACTCTATTCACATTCCGAATGTCAAAATAATTTCATTGTTTCCTTTTTAAACGATTTCCAGTTTCCCTTTAAATTCACTCTTAAATTTACATTCTTAGATTATCCAATAATTATTTCACTTCATTTATAAACATCATTTATAAGTTAAACTACTTATTTTTATTATTAAAACAAGTTATTATATTCTAGCCCATTCGAAATTCAATTTCTATTTCAAAAATAGATTTTTCCTTTTCAACAACCGAATTCTTTTCCATTTCATTTGAATATATTACTGTATTTAAATACCAATTATTTTGGGTCAGTGCTATTCAATATCTAGCACACAAAAAATTCTATTACAAAAAATCTGTCATATTATATATCACAATATATGAAAACAAATAGTAATAAATTTGAGGAATCCAGTTGGATCCATCCAACATGTTTTGCTGCATCCACAGATGTTAGATAACATAAATAATACCAATTCCGCTTCAAGATGGAATATCGTGGTACAATTGATAATAATATATCACTTCATCCAAACATTCATCACACAACATTCAATCATCACATATCTACATTAAAACGTTTATAATATTATAAACTGGACAAAGTTAGTGAGTTTAGTCACACTGGTCGTTTATCGTTGAATAACGATAAATGTTGATTAATCCGATCAGGCGTTTTATTCTTCCATAAATTTTAACTAGCTCTAAACTGCTCCTAACCGGTTTCATTGTGTATCCTTCGTCCATGCGTTCCCAATGGATCTTATTTCGTCAATTTCTGATCACGTATGAATAAGTTACGTTTATTATAAGTTTTAAGTTAAATTAAATAACATATAATTAATTTATTAATGCTCTGCCAAAAAAACCTATAATTAACTAATTTATAACTAAATCCTAAATTACTCTTAATCCGATAATTACCCATACTAATCTTCTTTATTCCTTCATACCGCACTCTCTAGGTCCCATAACTAAAATCATGGCCAATAAAACCCAAGCATGCACCCTCCTTTCTCCTTCTGCCATTCACGAAACTCTACGTGACCAACACCCTTCATTCTCTTCACCTACTTTTTGATTCTATCACCATCTCCTTAAACTCGATGCTTTTATGTCATTCGTGTCTCCAGGTCCGAATTCGACTCCTACAAGAAGAAAGTGACATCAAAACGCATGAAATCCAACCAAAATTTTCCATTTGATACCAAACTCTACGCTAAAACCAAAACCAAGCTTGAAAACGTGCATTAAAGCTTCAAACTTACAGCATCACAAACCCTATCTCACAGTTAATTTATTTCAGCGAACGAAAACTACTTCGAATGCCTCATAACCCATATAGAAATGAAGAGCCACTCACAAGGATTCCATACATATATATTTCGTGATTTTAGGATTTTCATTCCAATTGTTATGATTTTCAAAACATGCGATTTGTTTGAGGAAGAAATATCGGCGGCTGTTAAAATGTTGATGAGAGAAAATGAAATTGTAGGGTCAAGGTAAGGCAATGGTATATATATAGGGGTAGGTTAGCTTATAGTGTAAGCTTCGTATTTTTATATTAATTCTTATTCAACTATTACCTCCATTTGTCATATAAAAATTCGTACGATCACATACGAAATCCAATTTCAATGAAAGTGGACATACAACTATAGTTTGGCATTACGAACCCAGTGAAACTTGTTTCATCGAAATCCGAGTCTGTTTGCTCATACACCGTTATTTTAATGTCAAATTGTCAATCGATTCACATTTAATTGTACAAGCTCACAAAACCACTCCAATTGATGCAAAAATTGAAATCTAGCAATAATTTATCATTATGAATTTAATAAAATTTGTTTTGTAAAAAACGGAGGTCGTTTGTAAAATGGTTATTTTTAGGGCTTAAATAAAACCAATAAAATATTAATAAATTCAAAAAATAATTCAATTTGATAACAATTAATTAATATCCAAATAGAATATCATATAGCTCCAAAATAAATACACTCGGATTTATAACACTATATTTAAAAATTCAAGTTAAATCAACATTCAATTTATTTTTAAAATCCATTTATTTTATTGAATAAATCGTTATAATTTATAATTGATTCCATAGCAACTTTCTAAAAATTTGATTTGGATATGACTCACAATCTAGAAAACAAAATCTCCATTTTTCTTTTCATTATAAATATATAGTTTAATTGATTCGAACATTTCTTGTTTCAAAGAAATCTGATTTATAACGAATCCTAAAATCACGAAATATATATGTACGGAATACCACGACGCTGTCAGCTAGTTTTAAATTATAAACTAATTAATACGTTCAAACTTCGTTTATTAAATAATTTCCTTATAATAACTTGAATCTAAATTCAATTAAATTTCTTACATTATCAAATTCACACAATGTTGCGAATTCAACTATTTCTGACTATTTCGAAAATTAAATTTAATATTCCACTTAATTAAATAATCAAAATTATATGAATTCAAGTCATTTAAATGGCCAAATCAATATTTAAATAATTAATTCAATCGCTTTAAATCCGGGACATTACATCTACCTTGGGAATTGCGTGCTCTACCACCTCACCTAACTTAGCTTTTGTTCACAAGATTATAACATTGCCAGCTATTGATCTTAATTTTGTTTCCCTTATTTATTCTTTTTCATGTTTGTTTTAAAACTTAGTTTAATGATATCTTCTTGGTTTTATGTCCGTTTTCTACGAACCATGGGTCTAAATAGATCAGAAAATCTCCACGAACGCCATGAAGCTAGTTCCATGACCAAATTATAATTTTTTTTTATTTTATTTTATCATTTAATTTAAAATGTTGGGTGTTACAGTTTTCTAGTGAGTTTTAGACCGTGGTTATTGAAACCCTGTGTGGTGATCCTATATGATTTTAATGATAGTAGTCTGAGACATGGAGTTCCTCAATAACAAGTCATATGCAATTCTAATGATCATGATTTGGGACACTGTTACGACCCGCCTTACACCATCGGTGTTCAGAACTAAATTCTGCATTGTACAAGCACCCAATCGATGTAAAGTGATCATCAAGAGAAAGAAATAACAGGAAAGAAGATAAAAAGGAAAGGAAATGGAAGAGAACAAAATGAAAAGAACATAAAACAAAATCACATACTTTGTCGTATATCTCGCAACGCATCAGAAAACATATAATAATCAAATAACATATATAAAACAAGTGAGACAGTAATAACTATATAAACTAGATAATCAGAGTATACAGGCTCATGGAATCATACATAATAATAATAATAATAATAATAATAATAATGTTTATTCAAGAGATAAATAAACTCAATTGATAAACTATCTCTAACTGGGATACACAACACTGTCAAGGCTCCACAGTGTGACATAGCGAAATAAACAATAATGATACGGGTATAAATTTGGAAATCGTCTCATCTTGAGAATCCACCTGTAAAGCTCCAGATAATACACATACATGTCACCTAGTCTGCTCATTAACATCGTCAATTATCACCCAAGGTAATAAGAGGGAAATAAATCCTTAGGTCATAAAAAATCTAGTATGAGTGATAAACAAATCTCAAAGTACTGTAAAAGTTGTAATAGTATATATGGCACAGAGGTTATGAGAATCATACCTGCCATGCCCCTTTATCCACACAACTGACACATTAAAATTGATGTACACTATAATCAACATCATATAATTAGGTTGTGATAAATGTCTGTGCACTAATGATTATAACTAAATAAACATCCATAGCATATATTATCCATTCACAAAGTGCGTTGGATATACGATAATGTTCGGTTTTCATGATACTCGAATCCATGCCACTTGGCCAGCTAGGAC
This sequence comes from Allium sativum, assembly GCA_030737875.1. NCBI lineage: Eukaryota > Viridiplantae > Streptophyta > Magnoliopsida > Asparagales > Amaryllidaceae > Allium > Allium sativum. The sequence continues at coordinate 412,863,791 of CM060910.1, read as the reverse complement.
ATATGGTGTACCCACTTGTATGCCCCCAAAGATAAGGACCCCTATAGGTCGAGGTAAAAGCCATAAGTCTCTCATTGTTAGAGACCAAGAGGACACGCCTGGTCCAAATAAGAATCCTTCTGGTTCAAATGGCCATAACACCCACTACCTCCTCTTTAGGAGTAACAAATAAAATTTTGTGTTATCGATAATCCCTTTGCACACGTTCTCCGTAGTAGAATCCATCACTAGAATGTCCATAAGACTCCTATCCAAATTCATAAAAATATGAGAACTATCCCCGAAGGTCATTCTATGTCGTAGCATCATGTATCTTCCATCTCTCACTCTCTCTCTCTCTTTTCGATAGTCGACTCAATAGGACTTAATTTCATCTTTTTTGCATCTTGGAGTAAACCAGTTCATCACAGTAAACTTGCTCTCCATTATGGAATCATCATCGTTGAAGGACGCATCGGTGCATAGAAGCACAACATCCTCATCTCAAGCCAAAGCTACTAATCGAAGAGCTATCACATCGAAATAGCTATCGAACGAACCATCATATCATGCTCTTTGAAATTGCAACATCGTCGATGTCAAGTTAACCAACATGCCAATAACAATGATAATCGATATTGATTACGGCGTATGCATGGATCACATATTTAACTAAAATTGGTTAAATACCTATCCAAGCAAAAATCCGACATTCATTGCAAAGTCTAGCTCATCGCCAAATCCATCTGTCGTCTTCAGGTCGTCCATTAAGTTAAATTATCGCTCCATCTTCAAATCCATCATCGAACTCCAATGCTGCTCGATCTTTGAGATCGAATGCTGCTGAGCCATCAGATCCTTCCAAGCGCAGTAAAGATCCATCGAGAATTTACCTCATCCATTCGAGTTTAACATCCTTGTGCATTCAATCGAAATACACAAACATGTGCATTAGTTCAATAAGCATCCTAAACTCTAACGAACAAAATGTTTACTAGCACTAGATCATCTATGAATGGGGTTTTAAGGTAGACCAAGCAAACAATTCAACCATGCATTGAATAGTCAAACAAATTCCTAAAATAGCGTACAAACGTCCGTAATAACAATAGTAAATCAATTAGAATCTATTTATAGAAGTTAATGTGAAATATATGTCCAAGTGACCTATATCTAGCAATATGGTGAAAATAGAGCGTAATAGCGCATAAATGGGTACATATTGCATTATAATGTGTAATTAGGTGAATAACATGCATAATAGCGCATAGCTAGGTAAAATGTGATAATAATAGTTAACATTACTCAAATCACTTTATAATAGCTATAATTAAGTATTGTGTGGCTCGAGGATGTTATATTATACTAAGTTATTGTCTTCAGTTGGAGAATTATGGTTGTCCCATCATGATAGTTATCTTGTACAACACATATTAAGGAAACTGCGCAATGTAATGTTTTTACTATTCTTTACATTTTGTAATTTGCTCCCTGCATGGAGAATTTAGCAGTCTAGTAATTAACTAGCTCCTGAACTATAATTTAGTATAGATATGGTAGACGTACCGCCTTAAAAATCGATAGCGGTGGAAGATCCAACTTAAAAACCGATGTAGTTTATTGTCAACTAACAATCACCTGCAATATACTATATTTTATTATTAGTTATATTTAAAGATGTTTGAGATCACCTTAAAAACCGGTCAGCTTTGCTAAAAATAATCACTTCCTAATATTTTTATTTATTATTTACTAGGTTCAACAATCTTAAATATTATGATTTATAACCAGAAATCAGTTTAAAATGATAAAACTATATTATATAAACAAATACAATGTGGTAAGAGATAATAACATTCATTTAAGACAAATCAATCCAAACCAGCTTTGAGTGTATAACTCGTCAATACGAACCCAATGTATGAAACTGCGTCCAAATCCGGTCTCATATGAGAAAGTAAGCATGTTATAAGTTTACGTATTGAATCAATACAAATAAAATCAAACCATTCACTAAATTATCAAATTGCCATCAGCTCTTTCTTTCGCAATCCTATTTCTATTTTTTGGGTGCAACATGCACAGAGAAACCCAAATATGTGTGTACAAAATCAAGTGATATAGGGAAATACTCCATTAAACCGAGATCTGATCGCGCCAATGCGATTCTTATCAAAAATACAACTTGCTCAACCCAAAATCCCTATGCCTGCATGCCTAGATAAAAATGCAACATTTATGATCATCTACAGTAAGTCTTGAAGTGGTAAGTCACTTTTAGTGATCGAATTCGACTAAGGGCCCACAATATGTTCTTCTCAACAAGACAATTTCAACTATGATAGCCTAGTCATCCATCGACGCCTCAAGCACCTTCGAGGTGAAATCCTGGGTCACACCTCCATTATAGGTGGTGATAAAAACGAGGTAGGAAATCATGAAGAATATACGGATTTGAAGCTCTTAGGTTTTTAGGTATTTAGGAATTCGTTTCGTTACTTTTCATCGAGTGCGGTGGTTGAAAAGAATTTTTGAAGTTAGAGGAAAATCGGCCATCGCAAAGTAATGAAACAGTGAAATGGCAATGAAGAAGATAGGCCGGTTCCTATAGATCTAGATTATTAAATTATGTTATTTTATCATTCATTTAATTTGAATTCCCTTCACAAAACCGCTACACGTTTTATTTTCACATGAACTAACAGTAAGTCCGTCCATTATGAAACTCGACAGCATGCATCACCTCGATGATATGACTCTAATGGTATAAGTGTCACTGAAATTCGAGACTTCTCCCCAAAACAATAATTTTACCCATATATCGATACTGTTATGATCACCAAATGGTCTAAACTTGAACTATAGTGACCCTTATACTTTTTATTCAAGCAACAAGCCATACGAACTCAACAAAATTAGTCTTGAGTCCCGATTTGATCGTTCATGAAAAATCACTATTTAGAACATTCGCTCGATTAACCCATGATCAATATTTAAATAAAATATTTAAATATTCAATAGTGAAAATAACAGGTCATAACAACCTTGGAGTTCTCAATAGCGAGTCACCTATGATTTTGATGATAGCGGGCTGAGACATAGAGTTTGTCTGTAACAAATCATTTAAGATTTTGCTTATATTGTATTGAGACCTAGAGTTCCTCAATTGTGAGCAATCTATGATTTTGATGATAGCGGGTTGAGATGTATAGTTCCTTGGTAGCGAGTCACTTGCGATTTTGATGATAGCAGGCTAGGACATGTTGTTTTCCATTTGCGATTTATCTATGATTTGTTCTTACTGTAGTGACCATACACATTATGGCATAACTGTTCAGTTTTATCTGTAGTGTCTATATGAATCAGGGAATATCTTATCGATCGTAGCATCAACGATCTTTGCATTGGGATCATGGTTTGATGAGGGTATATCGTACCATGTTATGCATAGTAGTTTCTAGGCTAACGTAGTGCAACAGAAGATACTACATTATCTTGTTGTTATTGGAGAAGAGCAAGTTATGGTTTAATCCCTTACCATTAAGGTAAAATTTTTATGCTTATTTATAGGCATCTCAAATTTTCCTTAAGCCACGTTTATGGAGAGAGACGAATATGATTTAGAAATTCCTCCTTATTTATATGTAGTTTTAATATATGTTATTTGGGATAGTTCTCCTTAAATCAGACTTTATGCCTGGCTCATGTTTTGTCTTTGTTTGTTTATGTCATGACAACTCACGGGTGCTCGATTAAGTAGTTTGGGTGTCATTTGCTTTTGGGAGGGGTGTGGAGCTGGATTTTTCAGAGGTATGGAATTTGTATTTCGAGACATATATACTTTTTATCTTATTGTACGTGCCATGCTTGTTATTTGTATATGAGACTGGTTTAATATATCTATTCTTAACTGCATTGTATTTTATGTACTCTGACTATTTCGTACTAATATTAATTTATCAATTTCTTTAATTATTGTGGTCTCTTATATGTTATTATTTTGTTCTTCTATTCATACAAGTGCGAACCCGTGCTACGCACACGGTCTATGTTTATATATATGTTATAATGAAACTATTAAAGGATAGTGTCATAAGCTATTACTTTCCTTTGTAGTGTAATTAAATGCTTGAAATGTAAAAAATAATACTTCAGAATCTGATTTAAATTTTGTTGGCTTTGTACACACGTTTACATCAATACACCATGTGAAAGAAAATTATTTCATGAAACTATTATAGATCAATCTATACCCAAATTATCATTTTGGGATTTTAGTTTCAAAATATTAGTTCAGGTAATCAAATAATATGATCGGAAAAAAGGAGAAAGCTTCACCATATTATGGACACAATACAAAATCAATAAAAAGATACATAAAACATTACGAAGTATCATACCCCTAAATAACATAATATAAATGATAAAAATCGCAGTAAACATATCATAGTTGACTAAAAAGTTCTTGAAAAATGGCATTTAGTAAGCCGGTATCAAATGATGCCAAGACTGAGTTGAGTTTGTACGCATTATTTTTGATAGTGTGTACATAACTCTCGGTTTCCATTGGTGGAAATCATAAGGACCCATATGAGCCCCATTGATTTCCACCAATAGAAATCAGTGTCTTGTACACATCGTCAAAAAGTGCGTATTTAAATGCCGATTATAAAAGTACATCAAAACATATTATAATATTGGGTGGGCATCAGAAGAGTAATAATTCTGAAAGAAAAATGTATCCCTACATAATTAACAATGTCGCATCTCGCATTCCATGGCACACTGCTAAGTAGAAAATGAACTAAAAAACGCAAGCATAAACAAAATATTTAAAACAACATAAGTCTAGATATAATAAATTCTTTAATGGGACTAAATGCAATGACCTATACCAACGTAGCAGCTCATGGTTTTCTTTCAACCTTGAAAATAGAGTAATAAGTTAGCATCTGCTAATGGAAGAAATTAAGCAAGCATGAGCAAAACAAATATCGTACAATTTTTGAAGGGTCATAACGTAAACATTTCATACCTTTTTTTTTCATGAGCAACTGAGCAAACTTCTTAATATAAACAAATAGTCCAACACTTGATTCAAACACAAAAAAGAACATACCAAGAAGAAAATTGAAATCTGATGATGAACATTGATCCAAAATTTTAAATACTAAGAGGACGCTAGAAATAATATTCTGGCAATTCAAAGAAATTTAAGATCTAGGCTTCTCCTTTTCCTTGAACAATGCCAAGAAAGAAACACCAGAGACCTTGACAACCTTGAACCTAACTCCAGGAATATCTCCAACGGCATGTCCTTTACGACCAAATCCAGTAATCAAAACTTCATCATTTTCCTTGATGCAGTTTAAGCAACCATCATTTGGCACAAAGGCACCAATCTTCTTTCCATTTTTGACCAACTAAACTCTAGAACATTCACGGATGGCAGAGCTGGGCTGTTTTGCTTCAATACCTATTTTTTTTTCAGGACAGCACCCTTGGCATGAGATGAGCCAGCAAATGGTTTCTTCCACTCATTACCAAAATGGCTCTTCTCTTGTGAGACTTGTCCGCCCATCTCTGATTTCTCATGTGTGTCTTCAGCTTGCGCCCAACTCCCATACCATGTGTCTTTCCCATGTTTGCTCATTCTGAACTATAGTTAACTCATCCTCTATGATATTGCCAAACAGAGTCCATACCATGAGCACAACAACATAACTGTATAGCAATACTTGACTTAATAATTTTTTTAGAAAATGCAAATAGGTAAAGCTTTTATTTTAGTGTAACCTGAGTACATACTTAAACCTACACATGCGTCATTTCAGAAAGATCTAGCTATCAGATATGAGAAATTTAATCAAATTATAAACTCCTTAACAATGCAACCGGTATGCAAATAAGAACACTTAACCCCCACTTGCTAGATCGTAGTTTTCTATCTAGAAACGACAACTTAACATGAGTTTATACCAGCAATGAATTGGAGTAGAATGAAATGATTACATTGAAGATGATGCTTTAAGACCATATCAATGAAATTTTTGTATATGTGGGGTGTAAGTATGTGCTAGCGTGTGCATATAACATACCACACATGCACATACACTCAGAGGCAGTAGAAAAGGGTAATCAAAAACCTGGTGTATAGAAAGCTAACATTGCTTCATGTAGGTAGATCGAATCAGCTCACCATCCCAGTAAATCTGAAAAAAAAAAAATGAAAATAGAAGAGATGATTATGAAATAAGTTTTCTTATGAATTTTATGATTGCTGAATTTCATCAATTTGCTAGCACCAACAACAACCATTTGTTGTTAGTTCAGTCTCACAGAGCCGCTTGTTTGCTGAAGCATTATTTCCCAATTTTCTTAGTCTAAGGCTTACTTGCAAACTCAAAATTTTAATTTAAAAAAAATTGTGATTGAAATGAATTAATAACCCTAGGAAGATGGAAATTGAAATCAATTGCTTATATCAATTCCACCTGTACTTGTCAGATTAGAAACGCAAAAAAATATACATTAAAAGAACATGTATTGTTGTTTACTTCTCCAAAGTTGATCTGCAAATGATATTTAAGTTATGAGTTTCTAATAAATCACAAAAATGTAATATTCAATGAATACATCATATAATATTTCCCAAGGCCAGTTATATTCATAGATTTGTGATATAATCTATGGTCAACAATGAATGAATAGTTGAAATTTAGTGCGAAAGATATGGCGTAGAAGGAAAGCTTGCAAAAAATACCAAATCTTTTCCTACACTTATTTAAAGTTTTTGCCTTTTATGGCTAATTCAGATCAGATTAAACTGACAACGTAATTGTAATGGCAATTCACGTTTAGGAAGTACATGAAAGTTTTAAGTCTCCATTCTAAGCTTGACGAAACTTGTTGCATTTCACCTTTATATCAATTAAATATGCAGTACCCCACCCTTGCATTAGCTTTCTTTTTAGAATAACCATATTCAGGATAAAGCTTACGTGCTGAATTTATTGTAGTATGCATCGTGTTTTTTTTTTTTTTTTTTTTTTTTTTTTTTTTTTTTGAAAACCATTGTACGCCAGAAAGAAATTCTTCATATATTAACGTATGTTGTTCCATTATGGTACTCAAAATCAATGGAACTTTTTGTGGGTTGTAAGAAATAAAAACTTTGAATGTTAGAGCTATTCCCATTAAATCTATTTCCCCCCTTTTAGAACTCTTTTATCCAAATTACTTGATACCATGCTAGCTTCAATCGAGTTAAAAAATAAATTAAAAAGAATGTGCAGTTATCATATTGAAAAATATGTTTTCTCCAAATACATATTACACTTAAAATTGAATTATAACTTGGGTTCTTCGGTTTTACATACAATGATTTTTGGCAAAGATATCCCTTACTGTCATGGCTCGTAGCGATGTCCATAACTTCTTGAACATTAAAACATAATTCAATGGTACGAAGAAACAACATTGATAAAAACAGAAGAAATGTTTCAGCAACAAAATAGTTGAGAGTTGAGAGTAATAACCCAATTACTTAGAAAATAAACAGAATTATCTTGGAACATGTGCCAAACTAAGAGAATGACTACAATTCAATTATATATATATATACTCCCATCTACATTGAAATAAGGGACATATTTTCTAATGTATTGCAACTAATCTATACCAATAAGATATGCATTATTTGGCATACCCTCTTAGTAGCCATAGGACATTCATGTTATAGACGTGAACTGTTGATGTTCAAGAATACCAATACGATGTAGTTACTTGGATGCAATTTGAAAATAATAATAATCATTGGTGTGTGTTGTTAGTAGAAGAATACATCTAAAAAAATTACCTCTGTAATAATTGTTGATGTTCAAGAATCACATAGTCTGAATTTTTGTATCTTGCCAAAATGGAATATAATTTTCATTTCATAAATAGTAACATACAATAATATAGGACAATATGTAGTAGAAAGATTATTTTTTATAATCATAAGTATATATGAAAACTATATTAAGCAATCTTACATGATAACTAAAAAATATCAAAAGTGGAGCATATACAAATTACTCCACCTAATTCGCTCTATCCCCATTGTGGTACAAATTTTTGCTAAAGTATATTATCCTCTATTTCACTTTCATTTTCTCCTCGTCGATAAATGTCCTTTACCTATTCAACTTTCCTCTTTAACCTACAGGTTATACATGTAAGTTAAGTAGTAGCAAACTCTTTTACGCAATAATGTAGAGAATCGGTTTTCAGACCTTCTTTTGTAGCCTCTTATTCTCTTTTCTGTTAAGATTTCAGCCACGCTGATGGAATAACTGATAAGTTTACCTTTGACATAATGACTAAGATATGTTATAATTTGGGATTATAGCACAAATTTGAAAAACAGATGTGTAAACTTACCCGGTTGGGTCTCACTATTCGTTTTCAAATTAAGTTCGCAGGGAAAAAGGATAGGAGTTGCTTATTATAATCGACATATCTGAAAATTTGTGCAAAAAATTACCATATAGTTTCTATAAGGTAGAATAGGCAATGAAATAATTAAAATTTACCTTTATTATTCCTTTTATTGTCTCTTGTTAAATGTATGAAGTACGTAAAGCATTTGGAAAATTATGTCATGTTGAAAATAAAATATAGCATTGATTTCTGTATGTTTAAATATATATCTAACTCTACTTTGATTGCATAAATAAAAAGATCAAATATACAAATATAGTATAGAGCATATGCATGTATAGTAAAGACATGTGTACAAATATAGACATGCATACACACACATGTATGTAAATAAACATATATGTACGCATAGGTGTGTCTTTGCATATGTGTATAATTTCATAAATGAGCAGCGAAACATAATTGTTTAGTAATGTATGTAATAGATGAATATATCAGTTACAAATGAATTGCAAACATAATCCATAAACTTTCAAAAGTAATCCAAAATGATACTTGTTGTAAAAGTATATTCAGACATGAAAAAAATTTGACGTTTTAACATATGTGAAAATTTAATTTGATTTACATGTAGATTTTTTAAATATCAATTAATGCTTTTGTTATCAAGGGAAAGAATGTAACAAATTATAGAAAAGCAAACACATGAAAGAATGATAAATACAGACACTTACAAACGTTGATTAATCTATATTTAACACAAATTAACCTATTCAAAAAAGGGGGAAAATCGTATTAATTTTCTATGCTCCAGTTCTTCCTTAATAATGTGATTATATGTTAACAATGGTTTTTATCGCATCAAGAGCAACCAAGATATAATTGCAACCTTAGTTTGTGAAAATAACCTTTTAAACAACTATATTGTTTGGTTATCTCTAAGAAATAGGTTCAAAAATAATGAAATGGGCATATGATGAATGCACTGGTGAATGTAACATTGGAAGTTAAACAACAGAAAATTAAAATGAATAGGAAATACCTGATAACCATGTCTCGTATATTCAACGTCATAATATATTTGTCTGTACCTAATGCCGAAACAGACATAAAACATTAATGACTATTTATTTACATATTATTTAACAAATAATGTTTCATTGTGTTTTTTAATGAAATAACATTTAGTATCAGTTACTTCAGTACCCAATATTTTTCTACATAACAAAACAACTATGAATTTAACTGATAAAGGAGTAAACTCAACATCTTTATACATAGTACAATCAAACTAAATAGTAGCTTGCAAGTGGCACCAATGAAATTGATAATGGAGCCGTGAATCCATTATGTTATGAAAAAAGGTGCAGAGTAACGGCTCTTTTTCTGCTAGAAATAAATTCTGAAATGTACCATAAATTTATGATGTGGATATAACATGTAGACATAGTAATATGTTCACAATTGACGCACAACATCAAGCTCTGACCAAAAGTTAACAATATAATATAGTAAACAATATAAAAGGGGTAAGCACTGACGAAAAGTTTGTAATCCTAAAATTCGATTTGACAGAATACAGCATCACCTTATGTAATAAGTCTGCTAAAATATCCTGAGAAAATATAAATGAAAAAAATATGAGTAGACTGCATCCAAACATTAAGTAAACCCATGCAAACTCAAGATAACATACATATAGAAGATAAAATTATAAGAACTAAACTTGTAATACATTATTTTTCCAATACCTGCAATTTGTCAACCAAAAAATATAGGTAGAGGAAAAAGATTCAAAGTACACATCTTTATCCAAAAATCCGCCAGTTAGCTTTATAGTGAAACAACATTATCATATCATTATAAAATCCATAAGTGTACCAATGTTCAGCATTTTTGCAGTTCCCACATGTAGAACAATTTAAACAAATGTGCTTTGTTTCTATTTGTTTAATAATTATTTATTTAGCATTGATAATAAGCTAGGAAGACGAAAATCACATACCTATGTCTTAATTTTACAGCTATCAAAATATTGCTTAACTTCTAATTGATGTGAAACCCACTATGGTGGTGCAAGTGTGTATAACTTAATTGGTTGGGTTTATAAGGTTTACTTTATCTTATAGTTGAAGCAAAATGGTTAAAAAGTACTAAAAAACCTTCATTTAAATCGAAGACATGGCTATAAGAAATAAAGATGAAATCTGCATGCAAATTTCGTGATGACAGTAAAAATAAGTTAACAAAACCTGACTTAAAGATGAAGAAGAAATTGAAGTCCATCCTTTTTTTAAAGGATGTCAAATTCATTTGTTGCACCGTATATATCAATAGTTAAAGCAAATTAAGCATGAGCTAAATAAAACTTTTAATCATTTTTTCCCATCCTGAAAATATTTTGAGTGAAATTCGATACAGCAGTAATTTCTAAACTCACCAAAAGCAAAATTGAGATTAATAGCTTGACATAAATATTATATGTAAATGAAATTATAAAGCGACCAAATTTTGCAAATAAAACACTACTTAAATCATTTCGAAGATGACACACAATTGTCAAAACATATGAATGTTTTGGATAGGGGCATAGGGTCAAATGAGCAGAAAATTTATGTACTTATAACACGATTGTTCTTCTATCTTAAATAAACCTAAAATTTGAAGATGCATGCATATATATTTGTATCAACTATAACCGAAATGGCTGAGTTGTTAACCCGATGTTCCCCTCCCCCCAAAGCTTATTTATTATTATTGTGGTGCATTGTGTAATTATGAAATTTAGCAATGTATTTATATGCTGAATGAATGTATGGTACTTGCTCCTCATAGGCCATATTCCTTTATTGAATAGCTAAGGATTGCATTTTCAAATTTCATTGAAGCATTCACCTTTTCACATTCAGAATCCTTTGTTGATACTTGGTATCCTGTTAGAATCACATTAGGTTATGAACTTTTAAAGAAGTTGTAGGATCAAATTAAATACGATCTTGTATGGGTAGTTATTTAGATCGGACATTTTTGTTATTGTTGTTTCAACACTTTCTTTAAAATTTTGAAATTTAAGAATTGTATTCAATATGACTCCAAGCTTGGAGTTTCAAATGAAAATTCATCAATTAAAAAACTACAACTGAAAAAATACTCCTTACCTTGTTTGGATTCCATGTGATCTTGATTTATTATCGACTCAAAATATTCACGCTTTCTTGCACTATCAATCAAGGCCGCCTGTAGTTAAAAGGTTTACACATAGCAAAAAAAATCAGAAAAAAATAAAACAATTGTAGTAAATATGAAAATGTATGAGGTGGTGAAATTTTAGCAGATCTATAAATTACACAGAATAAAGAAACGATTATGTTATATATGTAAAAAAAAGTTAAATCTGCTTACCTCTGAAAACAAACAACATTACAAAATATATGAACAGTGGAACAAAAAAGGTAGAAAATGAAGAATTAATACTATTATCTGTAACTATTTTGCAATTACAGATAAGATATACACTCTTTTTAAAATAAATTAAGACTATTTACGAAATAATGTTGAAATCCTAAAATCAAAGAAGACCAGAACCAAATTCTTTACATTTCATAAAAGCGTACTTATATATTCCTATAGCGTTGTCAAATTCTTTGCTGTCGTGAGCCAAATAAAGCATATATATATTTATTTAAGTAAACAATTTTAAAAAAACTACACTGACGATGGAAAAATCATGTAGAAGTTGATAGGAACTTACCGACGTAAATCGTTGAAGCAAATCAGATTGCAAGGACATATGCACATTTCATATCCATTCTAATGAAAACCTAGATACAAAAGAACCCAAAGTTTGAATCAATCAACTTTTAATTGTAATACGAAAGCAGTAACAAAAAAGCAAGCTAAAATCAAAGGCAAAAGTTGTATGTAGAAAGATCGACGTTACAGCCGATGTCGATAGCAGTCAGAAACCTAGTTATAGAGGAACCGAAAGAAGAGTCGACGAAAAATTAATTGTAACATGAAAGGAATAGCCAAAAATCAAACAAAAATCAGAGGCAAAAGCTGTATCTAGGAAGATCAATGTTATACCCGACGCCGATAGCAGTCACTATGCCGGATGTCGATAGCCAATCTGTCTCGCATGGGTAGCAATAAGGAAGATCCACTTGCTCTGTTCAGATCTGGGTCTCGCATGGGTAGCAATAAGGAAGATCCACTTGCTCTGTTCAGATCCGGATTTGGTAGCGATAGAAAATCATGGAATAACTATGATTTAAGGCTAGAGAATAATATTTTAAGTCACATTTCTGATTTCCGATAAAGAGAAAAGGGGGTTAAGGGGAACAGCGGAAGGGGAATTAGGAAAATGCGACCTTTCAGCTTTAAATTGGCAGAATGGCTGTGAGACCTCCGTTGTTAACTCAGTAATTATAATATAGTATAGATTATATGTTTTCTTTCCAGTATAAGATCTTGTTGATGTCTTGGCTTAGTGCATCATTTTAACTTTACCTGAAATTTGTCTTTTGTGATATTTGTAAGTAAGGTGATGATGTAAGACTTCAACTTTTGAGTATTATGAAGGGTAATTCATTGCATATGGTATCAGTTCTTAGGCTCAACGTACAGTTAACACGACCAAATGACGAGTTTGAGTTAATTAATTTGGCTAAAGGGTAAGTGTACCTATATCTTCCTACTATATAATATTGTGTACACTTCTTGAAAGGCAAGTGAAAAATTTATTATTCGCAAAAAACAGGAGTTACACCAACTTAAAATGCAAAAGCAATAAAGACTCTTGAATGTCTAGCCTTGAACTTAAAAAAACTAACTATAAAAATAAAGACGAAGTATACTTATTGCAACATTATTCATGTCGAGGTAAAGATACTACGTCACACGAGAATCATAGCAGCAGAACCAAGCAGAATATTCCTATATCCAAATTGCAAAGAAAGAAACAGGCAACATAATTCACTGAATCACCCCATAAACCAATTCCAAACCGCATGCACAGTAAGGTTCTCATCACAGTTTACCAATAACTGTGTAAAGTTGTCACTAACAAAGAGTCTAGTGACTCGAGACTTAATTTAAGACAAGATCAAATATGGGACCAGGATTCTTCCTGGTATGCCGTTTCATCTTGTTAGTGAGCGGCGTCACATCCTCTGGCAAGATGTCATTGACATCATCTAAATCGGAGTCGTCCCAAAATTTTCCTTTTAGCTTCTTCGGTTTAGATGAAAAAGGAAGAGAACTTGTAGGAATTGCAGAAGATTAGAGAAGATAAAGAGGTATTAAATTATGGAAAAGTCAAACCATAACCGGTGACCATTGGAGGAGGTAAAGTAAGATGTTGAGGAGGCTTCAATTTAGCATAAGGAAAGATCAGTGACCGTGAAGTATTAGGAGCTGATGGAGTAAGCTTCAAACCTTTATCGATAGGAGAAATGGAGGTATTTGGCCTAGATAAGTTTGGTGAGGAATCTGAAGAACGTGAAGTGCTATTACCCGATAAAGACTTTGGTGTTTGCACAGTTTCATTGCTTTGGCCTTTTAATATGTTACCCCGTAGAGCCGCGTCTTCAGCAAACTAAGTAACATTGTTGATCACATTATTAAGCACCTCATTATCAGTATTATTTCTTTCTGGTGTATCAGAATCTAATGCAACTTCAAGGGAATTATCAGCGTTAATATCTATATGATCAGCATCATTACCATTATTAACATTATTCACGCCAGTGGTTTCATGACTATTGTTACCATCTGCTTCTGATTCCAGAACATTACAGGGATTATCATTAAAATTTGCCACATCGTTTTCAATTGTCCTGCTACTATTCTGAACCCTTTCTTTCTCCAATAATTAGCATTTCTTGTATTTGCAGATTTCCAATTACCTTGATTAAAATTAGTAGTATCTTTCCTATTAAATTGCCGATGATGGTCAATAAGATCCTCAACATGCTTATCCTGTTTATCTTCTGCATGGATATTAAACTCACAACTACTAGTTGTATGACCAAATACCGTACAAACAATGCATATTTTGGGTCTCCAATCATAGGATAATTTTACTAAAGGGTAATCTTTACCTAAACCTCCTACCACTATCTTATCAGGAAGATCAAAATCTGAGGAAATCTCAATTAATGCTTTTGCATACCTAAATCTTTGAAGTTTTTCTGTGCTAGTATCAAAGCATATCAATCTCCCAACATGACAAGCTAACCAATTTATACCCAATAAAGTCCAAAGAATTGTCGGAATACAATAAAAATGAACCTATACTGGAACTTTTTTGATCTGAGCCTGTGAATTTCCTATTGTATACACTTCTTGTCATACAAACTTGATTTATTTTTACTGCTTTTTGCTAATGTAATTTCATCAGGTTGTCCGTATGAATAGAGAAAAAATAAATGTGACTATGAATAAGAAGTTCAAGACGCCTAAATAGGTAAAAGACTATTTAGCTAATATAAAGGATGTTCAGTCACTTGTGAGCATTTCCAACTGATTACCATTAGCTCAAGAAGTGTTGTGGCCCTTTGAGCATCAATATTTCCACTAGCTTTAGACTCTTCAAAGCGGTGCTGGAATTTTCTTAGGCTTGTATAGGAAAGATATCAAAGTCCTTATACTATTGGTGAGGCATAATCTTGGACAAACACATGAGAAGGCTTTCATCACAATAAGTCCAGGGAATTTTCTCTTGAGGAAGATTATTTCTCAGCATATTGCGAAGAGAGACCTTGGCTGGGCAGGTTGGAGCATTTTTAGGTGATAAGAAGACATGTGGTTAAGAATTTATTCAAGCACTGCTTAAAGTTATCTGTTCATTTCTGAGATAGATAGAACATTTAACTTTGGTATACCACCCACCTTGAGTAGGTAGGTTATTGGTGAAGGAATGTTGATTGATTCAACCTTTTTTGGGTTAGAGGTTGTAGATACTTTGTCATTGTAGGCAAAGAGATTTGTACTGGGTCTTAAGCATTCGTAGGTGATTCTTAGCTGATCCTTATCACTATTAGATACCACTTTTGGACATCTTACCAGGAAGATTCTCTTTTTTGAAAATGCCTATAAGATACCTTTTAAAGCAGCAAAAGTGGAAAAGAAACTCGAACTCTAACAAAGGCACAATGACCATAATGCAAGAAGATCGATCTTGTTTGAAAAAGATAAGCAAGCTAATATGTCACTCCTGTGACATATGTGAAAAATTTCGCTATAAAATGTCATCCAACAAGAGCTAAGTGTAAGTAATTCATTTGCAACTAGATTAACCACTTAAATAAGGATTATCTAACATTTTTAACGGGTATGTGAGTGATGATGACATATTGCTTACAGGCATTATTGGGTCGTAGCAGGCTTACAAGTCATGAAAAATGGAAGGGGCTTATATAGTGGGTTATGCTCTACATGCTCACTTCTGTTTCTTTTAATAGTTTTGGGTATATTTTGTATATTGCTAGTTACTCGATAAATAAGCTAAGCTTGGTATCTTTCATAGTAGGCAAAATTCTTTAATAGAGATAGACCTGCTATGAATCACTTAGTTGCAAAGTTAAAGTGAAGCCACCGAAGTTTATTGTTCAAAATTAGTGCATGATCTTTCAATTTAATCGAGTTTTGTTGATGAAGTATGACTTGAATTAGTATCCAAGTATTGTTCGGTGGATGTCCAGTAGTGAGCGAATAGTGAGTAGATGAGTTTAGAATTGTCTATGTTATATTTTTTTCCATTTTCCTAATTAACCTCTGAATAGAAAGGATACGTAAAAAGTAATGTTTCTCGCTGAACTTCCATTATCCAGTCAACAGTGTTATATACACTTGTAGAAAATACCAAATATACCCTAGAAAACCTATAACGTTACAAAACAGAAAACATGAATACAACAAAACACACAACATAAAAACATTTTACAATACTGAAATACACTCTACATCCCCACTCAAGTTGGACTTGGTGGTTTAGACACATGTAACACCCTGTGATTTTAAATATTAAAATTAACGAATTAAAGAATACTTAATTTCAAACGTGAGAATTAAGGGAAACGGGTTACGCCAATGCGTTCATCTCGGAATTCTACTTGAGATAGAGTCCGAGTTTGCTTAAAACGGGCACCGTATGAAGGAGATATGGACAAACGAAGTTAGGCAAAAAAACCGGAAATAGACCAGAATGCACTGGCGCTCTTGTGAAGTGCGCCAGTACAAAAATGCACTGGCGCACCTGCCAAGTGCGCCCATGTCGGGCTAAAAAACTGCACATATTTCAGGAGTGTTCTGATTCGAACAGTGAGTCATTGCAGAGTCACTAGGGCTTAGGTGGCTATCTTAATGGTTTTGGTTATTCCCAGGTTAATCCGACGGCTCTTATTAAATTAAATTTCTATAAAAACACTCCCAAACCCTCAACCCTAATCACACTAATTCATTCCAAGAGCCGCCATGCTGTCAATGGGGAATCTAGAGTAGCCGCTGTTCTGTTTCAACTCAAAAGCAAGATAGAAGCAAGAATCAAAAACAAATCTAAATCTAAATTAGAATAACAATTAGTCTACATCAAAGGCAAGCAATTCAGTTTCAGAATACAGATCCCAGAAAAAGTAGACCGTTCTTTTGTTTGTGAGTACAATTTCTTTCACAAAATAATTAATTAATCTAATTGATAAGTTATAATTTGGATTATGAGAATATGACTTTGAATCATGTGATGTTGTCGTTGACAGTGTTTTTTATTGTGGATCTATTTTATATGTTTAATTGTACATGATTAACTTGATTCATCTTATGCAATTTTGGGATATTAAATCATATGTATATGAATCTTATTCAAGTTTGGGATGTTAAATCATTTTCTAGTTTATGAATCGTATGCAAGTCTGTAGGTGGATTATATACAAGTTCATATGCGAATCATGTATATACATATGCTAGTTTATATGACATTAATTTACATGTTTAGATTCATATGCAAGTTCACATCTTTATGTTTAGATCTATATATAGATCTGTGGTAGTACATAGTTATGCAAATTTATGTTCTATATGCCCATTGCCTATGCTAGTTTTTATGCGAATCATATGCTAGTTTGAATGAAATTCATATGCAAGTTATAGGAAAACCATATCCATGTGTGCAAGTTCACATCTTTATGTTTAGATCTATATTTAGATCCATGATAGTTTATACAAATTTATGTATACCCATTGCCTATGCAAGTTATTGCCTATGCAAAATTATGTCATGATTCTTAGATCTATTTTATGTGTTATGCAAGATGTGATGTTGCTTTTCTTTTTATAAGTTAGACTATTTACGAGTCTAACATATGTCGTATTAAAACGTACGAATAGCGTGGGGACGATGGGATAATATTAAACATTAATATTGTGAATTGGCATAAAATGGCCTAAAAAGGCTTATAGTTAATTTGAGACATTAATTGGCATAATTTGTATACGTGGAATTTATGGACATGATTTAGGTGACAATTATGGACATAAATTAATTTGGAATTTATTGACAAGTTTGAATAGGGATATTAATCCAATTTGGGGTTGAATAATCATGTGTAATAATTAACCGCCTAAGACACGAGGTTAGACTTGTTTGTGGTGTAAGACTTCTCGGACCTGCCCGGCAAATCCAGCAACCACAAACGGTAGTCTAATGTGAGAGGTCAAAGGCACAAATTAAATGTGTAACAATTGTAAAGACACGAGGTTCGGCTCATTTGCGGTATAAGACTGCCGGGACCCGCCTGGCAAATCCAGCAACTGCAAACGGTAGTCGAATGTGGGAGGTCTTTATAAGGTTACAGTTCTAATGAATTAAGTAACACTTAACCAGATAAACATGTCGTGGGACATGGGGGTTAAGTGGGTGGCCTGGGTGGCATGTGAAATACGGTTAGAAACACTTAACCAAGTTGAAAACATGTAAGAAGACATGAATAAGAAGGGGTTAAGTGGGAAATTCTAGTGGGGACCAAGCATAGGTGGAAAGCTTGTGTTAAGTACGGGGACCCTTTTCAAACCAGTAACCCATTAAGTATCTTTGTGATCTCGAGTTAGATTGAGGACGGGACACGCTTACTGGGTTTGATTGTAAGAGGTCAAAACGGGTTAGCGGTGGCAACGCAAGTCCAACGGGGTCATATGCATGCGTGGGCCCGGGCTGGTAGGTAAGACTTGTTGCATCGTGTAGATATAAGACGTGCATCTTTAGTGGTATTGGGTTGCCACTTTGGGGAGTGATACACCCCACTGTGGGACCATCACGGGTATCTACGAGTTAGGGAGCCGATCGTATGGGGGTAGTGGGTACGACTAGTGGAGATAGGGGCAGGCGGCACCTATGAAGGCAGCTAGGGGTACACGAAACTACCATTATCATTATTATGTTCGGTAGGTGGGATCAACTTTTAGGGTGACTAGTAATGGTGCAGTATAGTAATTATCATATAGTGATTAGGAACGAGATTAACGCCAGAATATTCCTCTTGTTTGCTTTGTCATGCCCACTTGTTTCACAGTCATTCCTTGTTTTACCAATTTATGCCTTATCCTAATTACTTTAATAATTATATTGTTAAAGTTATTGTACTCGCCAGACTTTATGTCTGACCCCCTTATTTTCACATCTTTTCTTCCTTTTTCCCCTAGGTTATCAGGGTGGGACTAGTACTAGTGACGCTTGATCTTTGATCTCTTTCTCTCTCTTTTGGAAGTGCTTGGATTGCTGAAAGTAAAGTTCAGCTCATCTCTTTTATGGCTACTTGTGCTGGGATTATGCTTTTTTACTTTATGTACTCAGAAAAAAATTTATCAAGATGGATAATAAGTGTACTTGGTTTTACTATTGGTTTATGAAGTTGTTGTAATAAAACTATTTCTCCGCTGTAATAAAAAGTTGTTTAAAATTTTTCAAGTACCAGTATATGTATCTATCTTGTTATATTCTGTTCTATTCACCAATAATACTCCATGAAAGTTAATGCATTCCCTTTGAGAGTGACGTTAATGGACGTGGGGTGTTACACGTGGTATCAGAGCTGAAGGTTAACAGAACAGATAAGAAATTTTGAAAAACTGTTTTTCAAAAGCCTTTTATAAAGAATACTTTCAAAACTATGTTTTAAGGAGAGTATTTTCAAGAGAAAA
Organism: Allium sativum; assembly: GCA_030737875.1. Taxonomy (NCBI): domain Eukaryota; kingdom Viridiplantae; phylum Streptophyta; class Magnoliopsida; order Asparagales; family Amaryllidaceae; genus Allium; species Allium sativum. Next base: position 412,844,195 of record CM060910.1, on the reverse strand, counting down.
GTTTGTTTTAAAAACATAACCCCTAAGAGCCATATATCTTTCTTTCGAATTCTCCATTTTGAATCCCTTCATTTTCTTTTCAGCATGTCTGGGTTATCAGAGATACCCGAGGTAATACCGATACCAACCTGGTTCAGAAGGTATATGGAGGCTAGGGTCACCGCCGCAGGCCCAGCAGACATCCCTCCTCCCCCAGCTGCAGCCGCTCCTCCTCCTCCCCCTCCTCGTGTTGATACTTTTTCAAACATATGCAAAGACTTTTTAGCAACGGGCGGAAAACCTTTCCACGGATCAGAGAGGTTTGTTGAAGCTCGAAATTGACTTAAGGAGGTAGAAGACTTGTTTGGTATCTTCGAGGTAGAAGATGGAAGGAAGGTCCAATTGGTCGCTTGGTTAATGAAGGACGAAGCCTCATTTTGGTGGGAGGTCACGAATAGAGAGCATCCAGTAGAGACGTGGATGGATTTCAGACATAGGTTCGAGATGAAATTTCTCGCACGTGCAGAAGAGAATTTATACATGGAAAGATTCTTGGCATTAAAGCAGGGGAATTTATCAGTAAAGGAGTACGTCAACAAGTTCAATTAGTTGGTGAGGTTTGGCTTAGACTTGGTGAACACACCTGAAAAGAAGGCCCTGAGGTTCGTTAAAGGTTTGAATGAGCCCCTACATGGGTTAGCTATGACCCACATTCCTATGGGGCTACCTTTGAGAAACTAGTTGACATGGCGCTTATGCATGAAGAGGAGAAAGACACTAACGCTAATAAGGCACTAGAAAAGAAAGGGGATCAAAAGAAGTCACATCAGCAACCTAAGAAAGATGGTAAGGACAACAATAGAAAAGGAAAGAAAAGGTGCTTTAATTGTGGAACACCAGGCCATATGAGCAAGGACTGTAGGAAGAAGAAGAAGACTGGTTGTTTCCACTGTGGAGAGGCACGACATCTAATTGAAGACTGCTCGAGGAAACAGGGGCAATGGAAAAGAACATGGTCCACTTCTGGAGGGCAGATTCAGGATCTCATGGTACTAGGGCAGATTCAGGCTCTCATGGCACCAGGACAGGAGAGAGGGAGAAACATTTATGTTGAAAGTTTGGTTTTTCTGTTTGATCATCCTATTCGTACTTTATTTGATTTTGGCACTTCACACTCGTTTGTGTCTGCTTCGTTAGTTGAAACACTGCACCTAAGTACTATTCTAGTTACAGATCCCATAGTAGTCTCAAATCCTATTGGTGGTTCGGCTCATCTTTCAGTGATTTGTCAGGATTTGAGAGTGTCTTTTTTGAGCGTTGATTTTGAATGAAATGCCTTCGTTCTTGGCTTCACGGGCTATGGATTGATTCTAGGCATGGATTGGTTATCCAGTAATGGTGCCGTCCTCGATTATGAAAAGAGAGTGGCTAGACTTATGACTCGCCTTGGCAACATTCTCGAGATCTCTTGTAACCCCACACATTCTGTTATGCTTAATTACCTAGAATCTCTTGATGCGTCTGTTGAAAACTTTCATTCTGTTAGAGTAGTCCGTGAATACTCAGATGTATTTGAAGAGGTGAAGGTCTTACCTCCAAAGCGGGAGATAGACTTCCGCATATACCTTGTTGATAATGCAAAAACCCGTAGCTCTACCCGTTAGACACATGGCTCCTAGGGAGAGAAAAGAGATCAGTAAGCAAGTCAAAGAACTGCTCGGAAAGGCGTTTATAAGGCGAAGTATTTCTGAATGGGGTGCTCCAGTAGAATACGCAACCAAAGTGGATGGATAACTTCGCATATGCGTTGATTTTTGGGAGCTAAACAAGCTGACCAAGAAGAATAGGCACCCACTTCCTAGAATAGATGACTAGTTTGATCAGCTTGTAGGTGCATCTGTTTTCTCCCAACTATATTTGGCTACCGGGTTCCATCAGCTAAGAGTGGCTGAAGACAGCATTGATAAGACCGCGTTCAGAACCCCGGATGGTTTATTCGAATGGCTTGTCATGCCTTTCGGCTTGACAAATGCACCCGCTTACTTCGTTGACTTGATGAGTAGGGTGTTTACAGAATTCCTTAATAAGTTTGTGTTGGTCTTCGTACACGACATTTTGATCTTCTCGAAGAATGCAGAAGAGCATGCTTTGCATTTAAGGGAAGTCATGGATACTCTTCGTACTCATCAGTTGAAGGTCAAATTTTCCAAATGCCATTTCTGGAGAGAAGAGGTGAGGTTTCTTGGACATGTGGTGTCCAAAGAGGGGTTAGCCGTGGACCCCGCAAAAGTAGTTGCGGTGCAAGATTGGAAGGTTCCATGGAATGCAACCGAAGTCCAAGCTTTCTCGGGCTAGCGGGCTTTTACCGAAAATTCATTAAAGACTTTACAAAAATCTCATCCCCACTCATAAGATTAAAGAAGAAGAACCTAACTTTCGCTTGGGATTTGGATTGCGATATTGCTTTCCAACGATTGAAAAAGGCTTTAACAACAGCCCTAGTTCTGACATTGCCGGATGGGAGCAAGATGTTTACCGTATACATGGATGCATGTGATACGGGACTAGGTGATGTCTTGATGCAAGAAGGGAAGGTAGTAGCTTATGGAGGCAGACAGTTGAAAGTACATGAGAAAAACTACCAACCCACGATCTAGATTTAGCTGCCATCATTTTGCGCTTAAGCCTTAGTGCCATTATCTCCTAGGTGAGAAGTTTGAATTGTATACTGACCATAAATCGTTGAAGTACCTTTTCTCGTAGAAAGATCTTAACTTAAGACAACAAAGGTGGATGGAATTTATGGCCTCTTATGATTTTGAGATTTCCTATATCCCAGGCAAGGGCAATGTGGTAGCAGATGCCTTAAGTCGGAAGAAGCTGACCTTGAGTCCTCTCTTTGTAGAAAGGCAAAGCTTGGAATATATAGCAAACTTTAATTTTAGACCCTCCTCTGAAATTGTGTCGGGTCTGTTAGCATCACTAGAGGTGCGGCCTACTCTTTTGGATTCAATAGGAATCGCGCAACGAGAAGACCCTCAGCTAGTTGATATGATGGAAAAGCTAGTTAGGGGTGAGACTTCTAGTCACCTCAATGGACACTCCATCGATGATAGGGGTTGTGTAAGGACCCGTAAGTTCCCGGTGAGAAAGCCAGGATTACCTTGAGAACACGACAAATCGGAACGCAAACGGAATAATATTTCATTGTTTATTACAACAATTCCATCAGAATACAATAATATATAGAGTATGAATAAATATTATACAACAAAGAATATCAGAGATTTAAATACAGTACTGCAGCGGAAAAACAATACAAAACACAACTAGAAGTAATACACGGATACAGAGCTTTTCGAGTATCGTTCCAGTTGTAAATCAGGATCCTGTGAATATAAATCTGCAAAACCAAAACTACTAGCTGCCCGTGTCGAAAATAGGGGCACCCAGAGTTTAGGTTAAAACAGTAAACTCCAGGTCAGTCATGTGACTGGTGTGAGAACTAAAACATTTATTTAAAACTTTACTTTAAAAGAGAGTAATTCAAGGGACCGCGCCGTATAACACGGAACGGGTTTCCTCCCAAGAATACCAGTGCATATAAATGAACAACGCAATGTTTTTTTCGAAAAATGAAGCTATTATAAGACCCAGGTCTCATCATACAATGCAATGCAAGCCGGAGGACAGGGTTTTCCCTTATAATAGCCAAACATGTGTGGTATGTTCAAAACAAATCATTTGATACTATAATAAGTGTATAGTGTCAAAACAATTTCAATCATAAATATCAATCATAGACGGCATAGTATCCCATGCTACTATGTCGCCATACTAGGCTCTACAAATAAAACCAAGATACACGTATTGGAAATTGGATTTCCGTCATGAGTCGAGGCAAGGGGCAAGCTCCTCTCCGTTTCGAGACACTCTAGCAAATGCCTCGGGACTACACACTCTGGGTAACCCCTGGATCTTCAAGGCCGGTCCTCCGTTACGTTTGAGGATCAGTATTCCTGAACACATGTTTCCCGGTCCTTACAGACCTAAAATCGAGGCGCCTCATCCAACAACCACATAGGTGAAAAGTATATAAATGTCAGGGCTGGTAAGTCACTGACACCACCAAATCTAGAAAGAAACGTCGTGCTCTCCCCGTAGTCCTTATCCCGTTTTTGACTCATACCGAGGTGTGAGGCTCGCAAATTCACGTTATACACAAAGCTGTGCCACAAAGGTTGTGCTTGGATCATCAACCACAAGGCTTTGCTTTTCAACAGAAGCCTTGATCAATTTCCACTTAGGCATGCCACACTGGCAATTCATGCCATGCGACTGATGTCCATCAATATACAACCTCTGAGCTCGTACGTCTCAGAGAAGGGCGTTAAGCAAAAGAATAAATTCTCCGCCGCCAAACAGATGTATATTTAATAGAGATCAATCAACATAGAATAAAATCCAATGTTAGACACACAGTCCATTTACAAGTTCGTTCTGGGTCTGAACGAAACAGGAGGCACTTTCCTCGCATATCCATCGATCTCCAAGTACGTTTGGACGATCACCAACTGATTCTCTCCTCTTGGGTGTACAGCCCAATCAAGATCATCAATAATCACCCAAACGATGTGAAGACTTCCGGTCTTCAACCACCATCTTCATCTTCGACATATCGTCGAATCGGTTATTCAAATGGGTATAAACCCGGCCTTTCTGAATAACCCGCGTATATAGTAAACAAATGTTACACAAACACAAGATACGCCTCATTCCAATTTAGCAGCGACTAACCGTAAATCAACAAGAGAACAATTTCCCAAATATTAATCCCGAAGGCCGAAACCAACATCAGATAAATACCCAGGAAACCATTTTTCTTAGCTAACCTACAGCTAGTTTCTAAATTTCATATTCTTAGGGAAAGGTTCCCATAAATTTTATCAAAGATAAATTCTTTAAATTTATTCTTTAATCTTCCTTTGGATGTCATTTCAAACCAAATTTTGGTTTTCCAAACAAGTCGGGATTAGCGAACCACACCGAAGTAATTATTTATTTTAATTCCCAATCCCCACCTATTCATCCCATGAAGCAAAACTGGTAATACTCCATATCTAACACCACGGTGTTATCGGTAAAATTAATTACCATTTCACGTTCAAATCTAATTAAAGATTTGACTATCGCTTTGGAGCAAAACTGGTGATACTCCATTCTCGCTCTCTTTCTAAATTTGATAATTTTTAATTATCAATTCACATTTCAATCTAATTACAGATTCATTAAAACTCCTTTTACTGGGTTAAAGAACTAATGTCATTTAAAACACAGTTCACGACAAACCCAAATCACATTCTATTTATTATCGGGTTGAAGAACAAGTGTTATTTAAAACACCGTTCACGATAAACCCACCAATCAATTCTAATTCAATTTCAGTTTAATATATATTAGAAATTCTGGTTATTTAAAACCCATTTCAAACCCAATTTATTTATTTAAAAACAATTGGGTTTTAAATTTTAGTTCAAAACTAGTTCATTTCGATAAAAATCCATTTTTATCTTTACAAATGTGGGATTTTTCAACCCAGTTCTTCAAAAATCATTTCTTATAATTTTACACAAATTATTGATATTTTTGATAATTTTATCAAGGCCCGTACAGTCGATTTCCAACAACCGGCAATCGAACTGCACTTACAGCGACCTTTTCCAAATTTGATTTGGACATAATTCCAAATCCAACCGTTAGATGTCAAATTTCTAATATTCGTTAGAAAGCTCTTTTCGATATGAACCCAACGGTTCCGGTTTTAGGAGAATCCGACGGTCGGATCTCCCATAATTTCCGTTCGAAATCAATGGTCGAAGTTCATGAACTGCCGCGGCGCGGCGCGTTCTATTCAGGCCATTATATTATAGATATAATATATATAATATATATTTCGTTTATTTCCTTTTAAAACGTATTTTATAAATCGTTTCAAAACAATTTCAACTTCCAATTCAAATTCAAATCAAAATTGAATTTTGTTTTTCTTATAAATTCGTTTTACCTTCATTTCTATTTGGTTTCGATTCAAATCGATTTCAATTCTATTTCAATTCGTTTTCAATTGAATTCAATTCAATTTAAATTTGTTTCCTATTCAATTCAATTCGAATTCGTTTTCTATTCAATTCAATTCGAATTCGTTTTCTATTCAATTCAATTCGAATTCGTTTTCTATTCAATTCAATTCGAATTCGTTTTCTATTCAATTCAATTCAAATCGTTTTCTATTCAATTCAATTCGAATTCGTTTTCTATTCAGTTCAATTCGAATTCATTTTCTATTCAATTCAATTCGAATTCCATTTTTAAATCTCTTTTCAATATTCATTATAAAATGAATATAATCGATATAAATATCGTTCGCATCAAAATAGCGCATCTCTAATCAACACAGCTTTATATTTTTCAATAACTTCGTTATTCTATTCAACAAATGAATCTATATTTCTTTCAATACATGACTCTATATTTTTGTCAACACATGACTAATCTCAACGAATGAGTACTGTCCATGTGTGACTATTTTTGTTATTTAATATATTTTATAAAAATTATGGTATCTATCGTTTGATTTAAATCAGAATCCAACCGTAAATTAGTAAGAGAACGATTCCCTAAATATTAACCCCGAAGGCCGAAACCAACATCAGATCAATATCCAAGAGACCACTCATCTTATCTATTTTCCAGTTAGTTTCTAATTTTATATATGATAAAGATGTAAATTTTTATTGTTAAAATATTTCGTTCAACACATGACTAATCTCAATGGATGAGTGCTGTCACCACATGAACCTTTATTTTATAATATTCTTTATTTTCTAAATTGGAATGAGGCCCAATCAATCACCATATAGCGTTAACTATATGGATTCCATACAACACATGTATATAATAGCAACGATAAATAATCAACCATCATCCAAAGTGCACTACTCTGTATAAGCATCAAATATAGATATCTAACGCTTACAACAGCCTGTCAATCAATCGATCGACATATAACTAATTACTGGGATAAGTGTATGCCGTATTTTATCCCAATACTCATGTGCGGTTTCAAACAGTCAAACACAGATTTTATTTGTGCAATTGGGCGATGTGTAAAATTTATCGTCCCAATCAATGTCCTTCAAATAGGTGTACATAAACAAACCGTCTGGTTTGTAAATGAATATTTATTTATTCACATTCACGTTAAAAATTATATTTTTAACGACCAAATTATTTTATTCAAGCTATGAATATTCTATTCGGTTCATTTATTAAATAAAATGATATCTTTATTTTTCTAACTTATTTTAGAAAATTTCGACGGCATAACGACACGATGCTAGAAACGGGACAAGGCCTAGCCTTATCCCCGGTCTAATAATGGCCCACGCCATACACGTATCAATCAAATCCATTCCATTTCACCAAACAATCAAATTCAAATCAAATAATCTAACCAACTACACAACCAAACAAACAAGTCCATGGTTTGTGGACGATGGTGTCGGGTGCTACTAAACACCGTCTGCGTCCTAGTATATATTATAAAGTAGAAAACAAAATTAAAAGGTGAGAAGTTCTCACCAAAGCTAATCCAATACCACGACTCTTCCTATGTAGAAATCTTCGTCGTTCTCGCCTTTTGTCACTTTCGTTGCCCGTAGCCACTACATATATAAAAATCACATTTTTATATTGTTTCCATGTATATAAAAATTATATTTTTATACTACTACTACATAGATAAAAACTCTATTTTTACACCGCTACTATATAGATAAAAATTCTATTTTTATATCGCTACTATATAGATAAAAATTTTATTCTTATAACGATGTTCATATAATAAATATTATATTTTTATCATGCTATTCTTTATATAAAGATTTCGCCTTTTCATTTATAAATATTTCGCCTTTTTAAATATAAAGATTTCGCCTTTCACTTATATAAAAATCAAACTTTTCACTCGCTATTTAGATTTTTAAAAATCATGACTTTCATATTTAAAAATCGCTTCTTTATCTCTTTCAAAAATCCCTCCTTTCTCGAATTAAAAATCTCGACTTTTCTTTTTGATGATAAGAATCAAATCTCTACTTAAATATAAAATTCCTAACCTTTCATATATATATATATATATAAACAAATTTTATTGGTTAAATAACCTAAAATAAAACTGAAATAAAAATAAAATAAATAAGAAAACAAAATAAAACTTACCGATTAAAGAAGGGGGAGGGGTTTGCACTTGACGGTCAGAGGGGGCTTGCTGGAGTCGTGGTCGGTGGTGCGGGGGACGAGGCACAGTTGCGGATTTCAATTGGAGGAGGAGGGAAAGGGGGTGCACCGGATCGGAGGGGTGGAAGGGAAAGGCGGCAATGGTTTAAGGTGGAGGGAGGAAGGAGTGGAGAAGAAGAAGAAGAGGAGGGCATCGCGGCGATGGTCGGGCAAGGGGGTCTCGATGCGGGTGAACGCGAGGAGGAAGAAGGAGGGAGGTCGGGGAAGAAGGAGGAGGATCATCGGAGGGGAAGCGGTGGGCGTGGAGCCGACGGTGGAGGAGGCGGCGCGGCAACATAAGGGGAGGCGCGATTTTTGTTTTTGGTTTTTTTTCTTCTTTCTGAAATAAAATAGAAGAGAGAGGGAGTGAGAGAGAAACGAGGTGGTTGACCTTGAATATATATAATTATATATTTTATTATTAAATTAATTCAAAAAGCAACTTTTTATTTCGATCTCGAAACGAGACCCTCCGCCAGTCGTTCATAGCAAATTACCCTCATTCCGAACACAATGGGATATGTATCGTAGGCTGATTCGATCGTTTCGATCAGTTTTTGTCAAATTTACATTTAAATCATTATATTGAATTTCAAACGTACTTTTCAATTTACTGGGGTCGTATACTAACTTGAAAAATTCCAGAAAAATATTTTCTAGCTTCGTATTGACGATACGGTCCTAACAAAACTAGTTTCGTCGAATTTTGAGACCGTTTGAAAAATGGCCATTTTCCAGTCGATGAAAATCAACTGAAACTGGTCAAATGCGTTTTCCTTTGCCACGCTCACATATTGATTTGAAAAGTTATGAAAATTGGAATCTAGCAATAATTTGATGCAATGGATCCAACAAAAGTGGTTTCGTCGAAATCCGAAGTCGTTTGCAAAATTTCCATTTTTAAGGGCCTGAATTCCATAGCGACTATTCAGAATTTTCAACTGGACATATCTTTTGATTCCCGCTATGAAATTTCAATTTTTCGGATTCATTGGAAAGATATCCTCTATTAGATTCCATTATTTTTGGTTTCACTAAAATCCGGTTTATTTTGCACCCGGTATGTTCTATTGAAGTTTGAAATCGAATTATTGAACTACCTCGGCATTTTAAATTCCTTTTATAATTTAAAATAAATATTTATATTCTATCGATGAACTATATAACTATATACGTTCTAATTCTATTCAAAATAAATTTCTCGTCGATATCATTTAAAATAATTCATTTTAAATATTCAAAATTCGCTAAAATTGCCAAAATAAAATTTTTAAACTGGATCGCATTTCCGGGTTGTTACAATCTCCCCCACTTAAAACTTTTCGTCCCCGAAAAGGAACGAAGCCAAAAGTTGTTTAACTAATCAACTCAACTTCCATTCTTTTGATTACGGCTTAAGTTCTTCAACTTTTCAGTTTCTATGAACTTTTCAATTTTTTCAAAAATTTGGCTAACACCCTAAATTTTCGAATTTTTTTGCCATAACCTCCCCTGCACCGGGAGCACCGGGAAAATCCCGAAATTGCCATATAGGCCTTCTGATCTCAAGAAGAAAAAGAAAAATCCAAGCGGCTAGCCAATCGGCTCATAAAATCATCATCACCCAAACAAAACAGTAAATTACAGTAAACATGTACCTATTTGTCGGGCAAACAAATTTTATTTCTCTGCTCTAGCCTCCTTGCTATGATCTGTTCAATGTAAGTACATGTATATGCAAGCAAATGCGACCAATTTTCAATACAATTCAATATTTGATGCAATTAGGCATAATGGTTCAAAATTATTAAACAGACAAACAAACAACATAAACATCAATCAATTAGTGGATTAACGTTTCAAATTCATAATTTTGATACATATATAGAAAATCATGTTTTTGATGCCAATTCACAACAATAAATCTAGCTATATTTTGGTTCTCACACCAGTCTAATGGAAATATATAGATATCACACCTTCGAAACTCGAACACACCCTACTAATGCTATATAGTCATCAGTAGAATCATCTTCGGACGACTAGAGTGTGATTCTATATCTATCTAGTATATTAAAACTTCGAATATACGTTCATGACGCGTATATGCAAAACCTTTATATATTGGATTGTCCAAATTCAAAATAAATAAATGTTCAAATAAGTATAAAACGATTTAAATTTCAAAACAAAATTGTTTTCATTTGAAAAATATACTCTTCACACTCGTTCTAGGATACTACTGATCCCATCTCTAACAAGTAATTCTAATTGGATATTACTAATCTAATATCTGATGAATTCTTTCATATGGTTCCAATGTGTCTTGTTCTTGAGCTCTGTAAACCAAAGCTCTGGTACCAACTGTAATGACCCGTAACTTCCCCGGTGAGGAAAGCCCGGATTACCTTGAGAACACGACAAATCAGAATGCAAACGGAAGAACATTTCATTATTTATTACAACAATTACATCAGAATACAATAATATGCAGAGTATGAATAAATATTATACAACAAAGAATATCAGAGATTTAAATACAGTACTGCAGTGGAAAAATAATACAAAACACAACTAGAAGTAATACACGGAAACAGAGCTTTCCGAGTATCGTTCCCGCTGTAAATAAGGATCCCGTGAATATAAATCTGCAAAACCAAAACTACTAGCTGCCCGTGTCGAAAATAGGGGCACCCAGAGTTTAGGTTAAAACAATAAACTCCAGGTCAGTCATGTGACTGGTGTGAGAACTAAAATAGTTATTTAAAACTTTACTTTAAAAGAGAGTAATTCAAGGGACCACGCCGTATAACACGGAACGGGTTTCCTCCCAAGAATACCAATGCATATAAATGAACAGCGCAATGTTTTTTCGAAAAATGAAGCTATTATAAGACCCAGGTCTCATCATACAATGCAACGCAAGCCAGAGGACAGGGTTTTCCCTTATAATAGCCAAACATGTTTGGTACGTTCAAAACAAATCATTTGATACTATAATAAGTGTATAGTGTCAAAACAATTTCAATCATAAATATCAATCATAGACGGCATAGTATCCCATGCTACTATGTCGCCATACTAGGCTCTACAAATAAAACTGAGATACACATATTGGAAATTGGATTTCCGTCATGAGTCGAGGCAAGGGGCAAGCTCCTCTCCGTTTCGAGACACTCTAGCAAATGCCTCGGGACTATACACTCTGGGTAACCCCTGGATCTTCAGGGCTGGTCCTCCGTTACGTTTGAGGATTAGTATTCCTGAACACATGTTTCCCGGTCCTTACAGACCTAAAATCGAGGCGCCTCATCCAACAACCACATAGGTGAAAAGTATATAAATGTCAGGGCTGGTAAGTCACTGACACCACCAAAGCTAGAAAGAAACGTCGTGCTCTCCCCGCAGTCCTTATCCCGTTTTTGACTCATACCGAGGTGTGAGGCTCGCAAATTCACGTTATACACAAAGCTGTGCCACAAAGGCTGTGCTTGGATCATCAACCACAAGGCTTTGCTTTTCAACAGAAGCCTTGATCAATTTCCACTTAGGCATGCCACACTGGCAATTCATGCCATGCGACTGATGTCCATCAATATACAACCTCTGAGCTCGTACGTCTCAGAGAAGGGCGTTAAGCAAAAGAATAAATTCTCCGCCGCCAAACAGATGTATATTTAATAGAGATCAATCAACATAGAATAAAATCCAATGTTAGACACACAGTCCATTTACAAGTTCGTTCTGGGTCTGAACGAAACAGGAGGCACTTTCCTCGCATATCCATCGATCTCCAAGTACGTTTGGACGATCACCAACTGATTCTCTCCTCTTGGGTGTACAGCCCAATCAAGATCATCAGTAATCACACAAACGATGTGAAGACTTCCGGTCTTCAACCACCGTCTTAATCTTCGACATATCGTCGAATCAGTTATTCAGAATGGGTATAAACCCGGCCTTTCTGAATAACCCGCGTATATAGTAAACAAATGTTACACAAACACAACATACGCCTCATTCCAATTTAGCAGCGACTAACCGTAAATCAACAAGAGAACAATTTCCCAAATATTAATCCCGAAGGCCGAAACCAACATTAGATAAATACCCAGGAAACCATTCTTCTTAGCTAACCTACAGCTAGTTTCTAAATTTCATATTCTTAGGGAAAGGTTCCCATAAATTTTATCAAAGATAAATTCTTTAAATTTATTCTTTAATCTTCCTTTGGATGTCATTTCAAACCAAATTTTGGTTTTCCAAACTAGTCGGGATTAGCGAACCACACCGAAGTAATTATTTATTTTAATTCCCAATCCCCACCTATTCATCCCATGAAGCAAAACTGGTAATACTCCATATCTAACACCACGGTATTATCGGTAAAATTAATTACCATTTCACGTTCAAATCTAATTAAAGATTTGACTATCGCTTTGGAGCAAAACTGGTGATGCTCCATTCTCGCTCTCTTTCTAAATTTGATAATATTTAATTATCAATTCACATTTCAATCTAATTACAGATTCATTAAAACTCCTTTTACTGGGTTAAAGAACTAATGTCATTTAAAACACAGTTCACGACAAACCCAAATCACATTCTATTTATTATCGGGTTGAAGAACAAGTGTTATTTAAAACACCGTTCACGATAAACCCACCAATCAATTCTAATTCAATTTCAATTTAATATATATTAGAAATTCTGGTTATTTAAAACCCATTTCAAACCCAATTTATTTATTTAAAAACAATTGGGTTTTAAATTTTAGTTCAAAACTAGTTCATTTCGATAAAAATCCATTTTTATCTTTACAAATGTGGGATTTTTCACCCCAGTTCTTCACAAATCATTTCTTATAATTTTACACAAATTATTGATATTTTTGATAATTTTATCAAGGCCCGTACAGTCGATTTCCAACAACCGGCAATCCAACTGCACTTACAGCGACCTTTTCCAAATTTGATTTGGACATAATTCCAAATCCAACCGTTAGATTTCAAATTTCTAATATTCGTTAGAAAGCTATTTTCGATACGAACCCAACGGTTCCGGTTTTAGGAGAATCCGACGGTCGGATCTCCCATAATGTCCGTTCGAAATCCATGGTCGAAGTTCACGAACTGCCGCGGCGCGGCGCGTTCTATTCAGGCCATTATATTATATATATAATATATATAATATATATTTTGTTTATTTCCTTTTAAAACATATTTTATAAATCGTTTCAAAACAATTTCAACTTCCATTTCAAATTCAAATCAAAATTGAATTTTGTTTTTCTTATATATTCGTTTTACCTTCATTTCTATTTGATTTCGATTCAAATCGATTTCAATTCTATTTCAATCCGTTTTCAATTGAATTCAATTCAATTTAAATTCGTTTCCTATTCAATTCAATTCGAATTCATTTTCTATTCAATTCAATTCGAATTCGTTTTCTATTCAATTCAATTCGAATTCGTTTTCTATTCAATTCAATTCGAATTCGTTTTCTATTCAATACAATTCGAATTCGTTTTCTATTCAATTCGAATTCGTTTTCTATTCAATTCAATTCGAATCGTTTTCTATTCAATTCAATTCGAATTCGTTTTCTATTCAGTTCAATTCGAATATATTTTGTATTCAATTCAATTCGAATTCCATTTTTAAATCTCTTTTCAATATTCATTATAAAACGAATATAATCGATATAAATATCGTTCGCATCAAAATAGCCCATCTCTAATCAACATGGCTTTATATTTTTCAATAACTTCGTTATTCTATTCAACAAATAAATCTATATTTCTTTCAATACATGACTCTATATTTTTGTCAACACATGACTAATCTCAAAGAATGAGTACTGTCCACGTGTGACTATTTTTGTTATTTAATATATTTTATAAAAATTATGGTATCTATCGTTTGATTTAAATCAGACTCCAACCGTAAATTAGTAAGAGAACGATTCCCTAAATATTAACCCCGAAGGCCGAAACCAACATCAGATCAATATCCAGGAGACCACTCATCTTATCTATTTTCCAGTTAGTTTCTAATTTTATATATGATAAAGATGTAAATTTTTATTGTTAAAATATTTCGTTCAACACATGACTAATCTCAATGGATGAGTGCTGTCACCACATGAACCTTTATTTTATAACATTCTTTATTTTCTAAATTGGAATGAGGCCCAATCAATCACCATATAGCGTTAACTATATGGATTCCATACAACACATGTATATAATAGCAACGATAAATAATCAACCATCATCCAAAGCACACTACTCTGTATAAGCATCAGATATAGATATCTAACGCTTACAACAGTCTGTCAATCAATCGATCGACATATAACTAATTACTGGGATTAGTGTATGTCGTATTTTATCCTAATACTCGTGTGGGGTTTCAAACAATCAAACACAGATTTTATTTGTGCAATTGGGCAATGTGTAAAATTTATCGTCCTAATCAATGTCCTTCAAATAGGTGTACATAAACAAACCGTCTGGTTTGTAAATGAATATTTATTTATTCACATTCACGTTAAAAATTATATTTTTAGCGACCAAATTATTTTATTCAAGCTATGAATATTCTATTCGGTTCATTTATTAAATAAAATAATATCTTTATTTTTCTAACTTATTTTAGAAAATTTCGGCGGCATAACGGCACGATGCTAGAAACAGGACAAGGCCTAGCCTTATCCCCGGTCTAATAATCGCCCACGCCATACACGTATCAATCAAATCCATTCCATTTCACCAAACAATCAAATTCAAATCAAATAATCTAACCAACTATACAACCAAACAAACAAGTCCATGGTTTGTGGACGATGGTGTCGGGTGCTACTAAACACCGTCTGCATCCTAGTATATATTATAAAGTAGAAAACAAAATTAAAATGTGAGAAGTTCTCACCAAAGCTAATCCAATACCACGACTCTTCCTATGTAGAAATCTTCGTCGTTCTCGCCTTTTGTCACTTTCGTTGCCCGTAGCCACTACATATATAAAAATCACAATTTTATATTGTTGTTTCCATGTATATAAAAATTATATTTTTATACTACTACTACATAGATAAAAACTCTATTTTTACACCGCTACTATATAGATAAAAATTCTATTTTTATATCGCTACTATATAGATAAAAATTTTATTTTTATAACGATGTTCATATAATAAATATTATATTTTTATCATGCTATTCTTTATATAAAGATTTCGCCTTTTCATTTATAAATATTTCGCCTTTCACTTATATAAAAATCAAACTTTTCACTCGCTATTTAGATTTTTAAAAATCATGACTTTCATATTTAAAAATCGCTTCTTTATCTCTTTTAAAAATCCCTCCTTTCTCGAATTAAAAATCTCGACTTTTCTTTTTGATGATAAGAATCAAATCTCTACTTAAATATAAAATTCCTAACCTTTCATATATATATATATATATATATATATATATAAAAACAAATTTTATTGGTTAAATAACCTAAAATAAAACTGAAATAAAAATAAAATAAATAAGAAAACAAAATAAAACTTACCGATTAAAGAAGGGGGAGGGGTTTGCACTCGACGGTCAGAGGGGGCTTGCTGGAGTCGTGGTCGGTGGTGCGGGGGACGAGGCACAGTTGCGGATTTCAATTGGAGGAGGAGGGAAAGGGGGTGCACCGGATCGGAGGGGGTGGAAGGGAAAGGCGGCAATGGTTTAAGGTGGAGGGAGGAAGGAGTGGAGAAGAAGAAGAGGAGGAGGGCATCGCGGCGATGGCCGGGCAAGGGGGTCTCGATGCGGGTGAACGCGAGGAGGAAGAAGGAGGGAGGTCGAGGAAGAAGGAGGAGGATCATCGGAGGGGAAGCGGTGGGCGTGGAGCCGACGGTGGAGGAGGCGGCGCGACGACATAGGGGGAGGCGCGATTTTTTTTGTTCTTTTTCTTCTTTCTGAAATAAAATAGAAGAGAGAGGGAGTGAGAGAGAAACGAGGTGGTTGACCTTGAATATATATAATTATATATTTTATTATTAAATTAATTCAAAAAGCAACATTTTATTTCGATCTCGAAACGAGACCCACCGCTTGTCGTTCATAGCAAATTACCCCCATTCCGAACACAATGGGATATGTATCGTAGGCTGATTCGATCGATATGATCAGTTTTCGTCAAATTTACATTTAAATCATTATATTGAATTTTAAACGTACTTTTCAATTTACTGGGGTCATATACTAACTCGAAAAATTCCAGAAAAATATTTTCTACCTTCGTATTGACGATACGGTCTTAACAGAACTAGTTTCGTCGAATTCTAAGACCGTTTGAAAAATGGCCATTTTCAAGTCGATGAAAATCAACTGAAACTGGTCAAACACGTTTTCCTTCGCCACGCTCACATATTGATTCGAAAAGTTATGAAAATTGGAATCTAGCAATAATTTGATGCCATGGATCCAACAAAAGTGGTTTCGTTGAAATCCGAAGTCGTTTGCAAAATTTCCATTTTTAAGGGCCTGTATTCCATAGCGACTATTCATAATTTTCAACTGGACATATCTTTTGATTCCCGCTATGAAATTTCCATTTCTCGGATTTGTTGGAAAGATATCCTCAATTAGATTTCGTTATTTTCGGTTTCACTAAAATCCGGTTTATTTTGCACCCGGTATGTTCAATTGAAGTTTGAAATCGAATTATCGAACTACCGCGCGATCTATATAACTATATATGTTCTAATTCTATTCAAAATAAATTTCTCATCGATATCATTTAAAATAATTCATTTTAAATATTCAAAATTCGATAAATTGCCAAAATAAAAATTTTAATCTGGCTCGCATTTCCGGGTTGTTACAGGTTGGTTGAGACGGGATTGAAGGTTATGCATCCCACAAGTAAGGGATTTAGTGAAGACGGTTCTCGAAGAGGAATACCATTCCAAACTGACCATACACCCAGGCGGAGACAAGATGTATAAAGATATAAAAAGGGTTTTCTTTTGGAATGACATGAAGAGTGATGTAGCTGAGTTCGTCGCTACGTGTTTGATATGCCAGCAAGTCAAAGCTGAGAAGAAAAAGCCCGGTGGTCTGCTTTATCCTCTCGAGGTCCCACAGTGGAAGTGGGATAGCATTTCGATGGACTTTGTTGATGGGTTGCCTAGGTCAAGAAGGGGCAATACCAGTATTTGGGTAATAGTGGACAGGCTCACTAAAAGCGCTCACTTTATACCTGTTAAAAGTAGAAGGACTGCCTCATCCCTAGCATCCATTTATCTCAGAGAAATAGTTCGACTCCATGGGATACCCTCCACCATAGTGAGCGATCGAGATCCTATCTTTACGAGCGAGTTTTGGAAGAGTTTGCAAGAGGCAGTAGGCACCCAATTATGCTTAAGCACGACCTATCACCCCCAAACCGATGGTCAGATGGAAAGGGTGAACAGAGTATTAGATGACCTCTTGAGATTGTGCATTCTTGACTTAGGAGGGACATGGGAGGATCATCTTCGTTTGGTGGAATTCGCCTACAACAATAGCTACCAAGCCACCATAGGAATGGCGCCCTTTGAAGCTTTATATGGAAGACCGTGCTGATCACCAACTTTTTGGTGGGAGTCTACAGAAAAGCTCGTACTTGGGCCAGACATGATTAGAGAGACCTCAGAAAAGGTGGACTTGATAGAAGGTGGATGAAGGATGCAAAAGATAGACAGAAGTCCTACGCAGACAAAAGAAAGACCGACCTTGAGTTTAAGGTTGGAGATAGGGTGTTCCTTAAAGTATCCCCTTTGAGGAATTTCATTCGCTTTGGGTCCGTAGGAAAGCTAGCACCAAGATTTGTAGGTCCATTTCCTATCATTGAAAGGACTGGGATGATGGCTTACAGAGTAGAGCTACCCGAGAGACTGGCTGGAATTCATAATGTTTTTCATGTTTCTCAACTACGAATATGCTTACATGAATCTGTGGAAGTGGTGGAGTCAAGTATACTAGAGGAAGTAGAAGTGGAACGAGAAGCGACAGTAAGAGGAGTTCCAACTCGTATCTTGGGTACAGAAGTCAAAAAGTTACGCAACCGTGAAGTCAAGCTTGTTAAAGTTCAATGGAGTGATGCTGAGGAAGAAGCGACTTGGGAAACTGAGAGGAAAATACGTGTAGCCTACCCTTTTCTCTTTGAGGGTACCTCCTTGATCTCTTTTTCCTTAAGTTTATTCATCCTTAAATCTATTTTTAAGTATATCTCCTCAGTCCTATTCTTTGGCCTTAGATAGAAACCGATGGATGTAAACATGTATTTGAAACATGTTATGATTGATGGTTGCGAGTGGTTGCAAGTGGTTGCTCGTGGATGCTTGTACACACACATTAGGCACTAGATCGGCTCAATTACCTTCATATTGCGTATAAATGTGTGTGTGCATATCTAAATTTATGGATGTATAATGGTTGTGCTATCATATGGATGCTGCATTTTGATGAATGTTTGTGCACGCATGTAGAAATAATATGTATCATTAGGATTCTTTCGCATGCATAATGGACGCATGGCACTATCATGATTTGCATTAAGGAGGCCAACTGAATCGGTAGACCACCTGATTTTGCATTAGATAAGGAACATATACACACACTTTTTGCATATGTTCATACGGCATTAGAAATCTTGTAAGGACAATGGATGCCTATGTTTGATGGTTGAGTAGATGAATGATTGGATGCTAGGATGTACATTCTCCTTAACTTGGAGATTTCGAGGGCAAAATCCTTCATGAGGGGAGAATGTAACACCCCGTGATTTTAAATATTAAAATTAACGAATACTTAATTTCAAATGTGAGAATTAAGGGAAACGAGTTACGCCATTGCGTTTGTCTCGGAATTCTGCTTGAGATAAAGTCCGAGTTTGCGTAAAACGGGCACCGTATGAAGAAGATATGGACGAACGAAGTTAGGCAGAAAAATCGGAAACAGGCCAGAATGCACTGGCGCAGTTGTGAAGTGCGCCAGTACAAAAATGCACTAGCGCACCTGCCAAGTGCGCCCATGTCGGGTAAAAAACCTGCACAGATTTCTTGAGTGTTCTGATCCGAACAGTGAGTCATTGCTAAGTCACTAGGGCTTAGGTGGCTATCTTAATGTTTCTGGTTATTCCTTGGTTAATCTGACGGCTCTTAGTAAATTAAACTTCTATAAAAACACTCCCAAACCCACAACCCTAATCACACTAATTCATACCAAGAGCCGCCATGCCGTCAATGGGGAACCTAGAGTAGCCGCCGTTCTCTTTCAACTCAAAAGCAAGATAGAAGCAAGAATCAAATCTAAATTAGAATAACAATTAGTCTACATCAAAGGCGAGCAATTCAGTTTCAGAATACAGATCCCAGAAAAACAAGACCGTTATTTTATTTGTGAGTATAATTTCTTTCACAAATTAATTAATTAATTTAATTGTGATAAGTTATAATTGGGATTATGAGAATATGACTTTGAATCATGTGATGTTGTCAATGACAGTTTTTTTAATGTGGATCTATTTTATATGTTTAATTGTACATGATTAACTTGATTCATCTTATGCAAGTTTGGGATGTTAAATCATATGTATATGAATCTTATGCAAGTTTGGGATGTTAAATCATATGCTAGTTTATGAATCGTATGCAAGTCTGTAGGTGGATTATATACAAGTTCATATGTGAATCACATATATACATATGCTAGTTTATGTGACATTAGTTTACATGTTTAGATCCGTATGCAAGTTCACATCTTTATGTTTAGATCTATATTTAGATCCGTGGTAGTACATTGTTATGCAAATTTATGTTCTATATGCCCATTGCCTATGCTAGTTTTGTATGTGAATCATATGCTAGTTTGAATGAAATTCATATGCTAGTTTTACTGAAATTCATAAGCATGTTATAGGAAAACCATATCCATATGTGCAAGTTCACATCTTTATGTTTAGATCTATATTTAGATCCTTGATAGTTTATACAAACATATGTATACCCGTTGCCTATACAAGTTATTGGCTACGCAAACTTATGTCATGATTCTTATATCTATTTTATGTGTTATGCAAGATGTGATGTTGCTTTTCTTTTTATAAGTTAGACTATTTGCGAGTCTAACATATGTCATATTAAAACGTACGAATATCGTGGGGACGATGGGATAAAATTAAATATTAATATTGTGAGTTGGCATAAAATGGATTAAAAAAGCTTATAGTTAATTTGAGACATTAATTGGTATAATTTGTATACCTGGAATTTATGGACATAATTTAGGTGACAATTATGGACATAAATTAATTTGGAATTTATTGACAAATTTGAATAGGGATATTAATCCAATTTGGGGTTAAATAATTATGTGTAATAATTAACCGCCTAAGACACAAGGTTAGTCTCATTTGTGCTCTAAGACTGCCCGGACACGCCTGGCAATTCCAGCAACCACAAACAGTAGTCTAATGTGAGAGGTCAAAGGCAAAAATTAAATGCGTAACAATTATAAAGACATGAGGTTAGGCTCGTTTGCGGTATAAGACTGCTTGGACCCGCCCGGCAAATCCAGCAACCGCAAACAGTTGTCTAATGTGGGAGGTCTTTATAAGGTTACGGTTCTAATGAATTAAGTAACATTTAACCAGATAAACATGTGTGGGACATGGGGGTTAAATGGGTGGCTGAGTGCCATGTGAAATACGATTATAAACACTTAACCAAGTTGAAAACAAGTAAGAAGACATGAATAAGAAGGGGTTAAGTCGGAAATTCTAGTGGGGACCAAGCATAGGTGGAAAGCTTGCGTCAAGTATGGGGAACCTTTTCAAACCAGTAACCCATTAAGTATCCTTGTGAGCTCGAGTTAGATTGAGGATGGGACACGCTTACTGGGTTTGATTGTAATAGGTCAAAACGGGTTAGCGGTAGCAACGCAAGTCCAACGGGGTCATGTGCGTGCGTGGGCATGTGCTGGTAGGTAAGACGTTGTTGCATCGTGTAGATATAAGCCGTGCATCTTTAGTGGTATCGGGTTACCACTTTGGGGAGTGATACACCCCACTGTGGGACCAGCACGAGTATCTACGAGTTAGGGAGCCGATCGTATGAGGTAATGGGTACAACTAGTGGAGATAGGGGCAGGCAGCACCTATGAAGGCAACTAGGGGTACACAAAACTACCATTATCATTATTATGTTCAGTAGGCGGGATCAACTTTTAGGGTGACTAGTAATGGTGTAGTATAGTAATTATCCTATAGTGATTAGGAACGAGATTAACGCCAGAATATTCCTCTTGTTTGCTTTGTCATGCCCACTTGTTTCACAGTCATTCCTTGTTTTACCAATTTATGCCTTATCCTAATTACTTTAATAATTATATTGTTAAAGTTATTGTACTTGCCAGACTTTATGTCTGACCCCCTTGTTTTCGCCCCTTTTCTTCCTTTTCCCCCAGGTTCTCAGGGTGGGACTAGTACTAGTGGAGCTTGATCTTGGATCTCTTTCTCTCTCTTTTGAAAGTGCTTGGATTGCTGAAAGTAAAGTTCAACTCATCTCTTTTATAGCTACTTGTGTTGGGGTTATGCTTTTTTACTTTATGTACTCAGAAAACAATTTGTCAAGATGGATAATAAGTGTACTTGGTTTTACTGTTGGTTTATGAAGTTGTTGTAATCAAACTATTTCTCCACTGTAATAAATAGTTGTTTAAAATTTTTCAAATACAAATATATGTATCTGTCTTGTTATATTCTGTTCTATTCACCAATAATACTCCATGAAAGTTAATGCATTCCCTTTGAGAGTGACGTTAATGGACATGGGGTGTTACAACACAAGTCCATGCTTGGCCGATAGAAACCCTGTTGCTTTACTCCCAATGGCTTTGTAAGAACATCTGCAAGTTGAAGAGCTGACCTTACATGTAGAATGTTGATGGATTGTGCATCCACATAGTCTCTAATAAAATGACAATCAACTCTTAAGTGTTTTTTTCTTTCCTAAAACACTTTTTTCCTACAAGATATTTAGCTGCAGTATTGTCACAAAACAAATTGATGGGAAGAGGCACTTTGACCTACAGATCAAATAACATACCATTAAGCCAAATTAAATCGCTTGTAACATAACACATAATATGATACTCAACTTCACAAGTACTTTTAGATGTCGTTTTCTAGTTTCTTTGTTTTCCAAGATATCAAACAAACACCCAAAAACACAACATAACCAGAAAGTGACTTTGCTAAAAATGGACAGCTTCCCCAATCAGCATCGCAATATGCTGTGAGTTTAAGATTAGACTTAGAATAAAAAAGTCCAAAATCCAAGGTTCCTTTTAGATACTTAAGGACATGTAGTGCAACATTGATAAGTTTTTGTGCAGGTGCATTCAAGAACTGGATAAGCTGTTGAACAACATATGAAATGTCAGGTCTGGTCATTTTGAGATATAGCAATTTACCAATGAGACTTCTATATACTTCAGGATCTTCCATTAAAGGTGCATCTTTAGTACTAAGTTTTAAATTATTTTACAAAGGAACTAGAACAGGTTTACACTCTAGGATGTTTGTGTCCATTAATAAATCCAAAATATATTTCTTTAATTAAGTAGAATGCCTTCTGCAGTTTTAAAAATTTCATTCACAGAAAATATCTCAACCGACCTAAATCTTTGATTGTAAAAACAGAATGAAGAGATTGTTTAACATCTTGAATTTCAGATATAGAATTACCATTAACTAACAAATCATTAACAAAAGAAACCACAATAGTAAAGAATCCAATATCAGACTTAATAAAAAGAGAGTAATCTTGCTTTGACTGCTTGTAACCAGAATTAAATAAATGCTTACTAAGCTCCACGTTCCATTGCCTTGCAGTATGCCTCAGACCATACAATGATTTCTTCAGTTTACACACCTCCTAGGTTTTACTTTTGAATAACCAGGTGGTGGCTTCATATATAACTCTTCTTTAACATATCCATGTAAGAAAGCATTATTTATGTCTAGTTGATGAATCTCCCAATTTTTGACAGCAGCCAAAGCAATAAGAATTCGAACAATAGTAAATTTTGCAACAGGACTAAAAGTATATTTAAAATCTTTACCTTTAGTTCGTTTTTCACCTCTTGCCACAACCCTTTCTTTACATTTATTAAGAGTTCCATCTAGATTAAATTTTGCCTTATATACCCAATTAATTCCAATAGCAGTTTTGTTTGAAGGTAGAGTAGTTATTTCCCAAGTTTTGTTACTTTTAAAAGCCTTCAATTCTGTCTCCATTGATTCGGTCCGATTTGGATCATTTTTAACTTGAGCATATGAACTTGGCTCATGAATTAATAAGACATTTGCAAAAATGCTAATGTATTCTAAACTCAAATAATTCAAATCTGGATTAGAGAGAAACTGCTGAATAAAAGAACATGTTGTAGGAGGTTTGATAGGCTTGCCTAAAACAAACTGATCAATTTTTTTGGCAATTGAATAGTTCGAATAGATTTTCTAGGTGGTAGACTTCTGGATGAAGATGAAGATTGTTATGGAGAAAAAAACAGATTGTTGAGGAGGAGAATTAGATGAAGAAGGAATAGATGGAGTATGAGTAAAGGAAAAAATTTCACGAAATTGAGGAATACTCTCAGTGTTATCTTGTTGTGACTGGGAATTTGTTGGAATTGAAATGTTGTGATTAAAATCATTAGAAAGAGTAGGATTAGCAAGAAGAAAATCTTTCACTTTGTTCCGTGTTCGAAGAATCAGATGTAGATGAATTAAAAGGAAAAATATTTTCTTTGAAAATAACATCTCTACTCAAGAATACTTTATGATTTCCAAATCATAAAGCTTATATCCCTTTTGAGCATAATTATATCCAAGAACAAAACATTTCTTTGATCTAAAAGCCATTTTACCCTTAGTTTTCATAGCTGGATAAGTAAACATCCCATGACTCTCAAATGTGAATAATATGGTGGTTTTCTCATCAAGACCTCATATGGTGTTTTCCAATTTAGAACAGAAGAAGTCATAAGGTTAATTGAATAGGTTGCTGTTAGAAAACAATCTCCCCAAAACTTACTAGGTAAATTTGCATGCAACTTAAGAGTCCTAGCAGTTTCGGCCAAATGTTTGTGTTTACGTTCTAGCCTTCCATTTTATTGTCGAACTCCTACAATATTTTTTGATGAATGATCCCTTTAACAATATCTTGCATGAATGCTAAACTATTTCAGTTCCATTATCCGATCTAATTATTTAACTGAGTTCTAAAACTGATTTTCAACATATGCTAAAAAAGCAGTTATCACTTGTGGAACTTGATCTTTTTGATGAAATAAATGAGTCCATGTAGTTCTTGAGTGATCATCTAAGACGGTTAAAAAATATCTTGCACCAAATATGGAAGGAATTTGGTATGGTCTCCACAAATCAACATGAATTAATTCAAAACATGCATTTGCAATGGAATTTGATACAGGGAAAGGTAACCTATGGTGTTTTGCACAAATACATGCTTCAGAATGAAAATCGTTATTATTTGGAAAAGATGTTGAAAAATAAGGTAAATGTTTCAATTTTCCTATGGAGGCATGTCCAAGCCTTTCATGTAACAGGTCAACTGAATTTTTTGTATTAGAAGCTACGTTATGAAAAGCACGCTTAAGCGGTGCTTAAGTAATTTTGACAAATACATCATTTATTTTTAAAAAGCGGAAGGCACTAAGTGAATAGCGCTTAAGCGTGCTTTTTTAGCGCTTAAGCATGCATTTTCCAGCGCTTAATAGCGCCTCGCCTAAACTTCAGCATTTATGTATAGTATTATGTGATGAATTACTTATATAATAATTAATCATTGCTTAAGCACTGCATAGTTGTTTCTTAAGCGCTAATTAGGAGCTATTTAAGAGGCATTAGGCATAGCTGGACTCTGAATGGATTTAGCGCTTAAGCGCCATTAAGCGTAGCAAGGCTTCCATCGCCTCGCCTCGCTTAGCGCTTAATATAACATTGATTAGAAGCTAGAACAACATGATAGAAATCAGATACAATATTTTTTGGAAGAACAATATTAGATGGTAGATGATTAATAAGTCTATACAAACCTCCTTTTCTTAATCCAATGGCCTTCACTTGATCAGTTGTAAGGTCCTGGAATGAGCAAGAGTTTTGCTCAAATTTGGCAATTAAATTATTTTGATCTAATAAACTTCCAACAGATAAAAGGTTATGTTTGAAATCATGAACATAGAATACATTTTTGAGAGTAATGTGTGAGTTGATAGAAATGACACCAATAATAGAAACAATTTTTAATGTACCGTCAGGAAGAAGAATTTTTATGGGATGTTAAAGAGTGTTAGTTTTGCCAAACATATTTATGTCAAAAGCCATATGATCACTAGCTCCTGTATCAATTATCCATGTATAAGTGTTTGCATGCTTAAATGAAAAATTCACATTAAATGTAGAAACAATATCTACAAAATTCACTGCAGCATTATATGCTTTAGCGGAAGAAGACGAACCCTGATTAGAATGCGCGATCTTCACAAATTCCTTACAAAGAGCAGAAAACACCTAATGATCAACTTGAGTTGAAGTACTATTTGCTTCAATGCCATGTTCCGAGGTGAATTAGCAGGTGCAGATCCAAGAATTCCAGAAGCATTAGAGTTTTCTTGCACATTTCCAACAAATCTTTGTTGCTTCCGATTTGTCCTCGCTTTCCACCAATCAGGATATCCAACAATTTTAAAGCACTGATCCTTGGTATAACTCTTAAACTTACAATGATCACAAAACTTGTCAAGCTTAGCCTTCTTGAAGTCTTTCTTCTGAAAAGATGAATTGAAATTATGAGATTCCTGTCCCTTCTTTGTAGAAAATAAAGCATTTATCTCTGTAGACTGATGTGCCAAATTAAGAACACTCTACCTTTCAATTTGCTACATCATATGATAGGCTCTATTCACGTTTGGTAAAGGATCCATACTAAGAAGATTGATCTTGGCTTGATCATATGATTTGTTCAGACCAGAAATAAACTATATGAGCTTTCTTAATTGATCAGCTTCTAAAAATTTCTTGAGGAAATAGCATGAACACTGAAGAATTGCTCCACAAGTATATTCAGGGTAAGGTTCTAAGATTTGCAATTGATCCCAAACTTGCTTAAGATTCACATAGTATATGGCAATACTATGATCATTTTGCTGAATAGTCATTAATTTCTTATGAATGTCATAGTTATGAGGAGCATTAGAATGTTCATACCTTTCTTGAATTTCAATCCAAAGCTGTCTAGTAGAAGAATTAAAGATAAAACTCTCTGAAATCTTTTTCTTCATAGAGGAAAGAATCCAGGCAGTGACTATGTAATCATTCTGAATCCATTTTTACAAATCTTGAGACTCATCAGCAGGTCTAGGAATAGATCCATCAACAAATTAGATTTTGTTCTTCGCTCTAAGAGCTTATTGAACACTACAAGTCCTGTTAAGATAATTGTCTCCATCGAACATAATTTTACCTAATTGGGAATTAGGGTTATCACCGTGAGAAAGAAAATAGGGATCATTGTAATTAACTATAGAATTCACAAGATTCTCTAGGTTAGTACTTAAGATTTGGCTTGAATCAGGCATTACGAATTAGAAATTAGGTTTTGGAGGAAAAATCGCATGGCTCTGATACCATGAACAGAAGGGAAATGAAGAGAATAATATTTATTGCTCAACTTTCATTATCCAGTCAACAGTGTTATATACACTTGTACAAAATACCAAATATACCCTAGAAAACCTAAAACGTTACAAAACAGAAAACATGAATACAAAAAAACACATAACATAAAAACGTTTTACAATACTGAAATATACTCTACATAAAAACGTTTTACAATACGTGGATTCGGTTTGACTTAATTATCCCATGCTATTGTCTCCACGTGATAAGTAATGTGCTACACGCGTAGGGGGCGTGTTGGATCCGATGGGAATGATTTGCTTGTCTGACATACGTCATCCTATAATCTCCATATGATAGTGATGTGCTACACGTGTAGGGGCGTATTGGATAGGTCCCAAAATATGTTAACCATGATCATGGATATAAACAAAGATGTACCCCATCACATAGCCAATTTGTTTTGTGATACTAAGGGGATTGATGAACTCTTAATAAAAAAGGTATATTTTTTTTTTAAAGATTTCTCCATTCGTGTACCATTTCTTAACCTATAGTTCAAGCACTGATTTCCCATGTGATTTGCACCAATTAGGATATGGTTTTTCATTTACTTCTGATAAATGAGCACTTGAGTTAGAATCTTAGGATGACAAATAGATTTTCGGAACATAGTCTTGGTTATACAAATAGATTTCAATGGCCAAACCATGGAATTGAGTCGGACTTCAAATGGATGGAGTCAGTGGTAGACCTTTATTTAACAAATAAGTTTTGGGAGCAAACAAAGGGTTAAAATGGGCATCATGTCAAGTGGAAATTTTTTTGCTTGTTGTAAATTTTAGTGTAGTATGTTATTGTGTGGAAAAATCTTTGTCTGTTGCTTGTTCTCGTTGCTACAACATACGTTTGTTTGCTATGGTTCAACATTGTTTTTTGTTGCTTGATTTTGCAATTGGATAATTTCTATTACTAGTTGATTCTTGTTGAGTGTTGGTTTGGATGTTAAATACTCTATATTCAAGTTATTGCTATTATGCACTGAATTTTGCCCAGTCCCAATCGATCGCTAAACTGACCTGGAACGTTCGAGAATGCGAACTGTATGTGAACACGATGCATCGAAACGCAGAACAACAAAGCTTTTCATTGCCATTACAACAATATTACATCAACGTGCATGAATATCAGAGTGTGAATAAATAATGTACACAGCGGAAATACAGTATCAAAGAATAAATTACATAGCAGTAGAAAAAAAATGTATAAATATAATGCACAAAGGAACTACATCAACTAACACAACTAAAAGAAATACACGGATATAAAGCTTTCTGAATATAGCTCCAGCTGTAAACCAGGATCATGTTAAATAAACATTTGCAAAACAAGAGTTTAGGTGAAAAAAAATAAACTCCAAATCAATCTTGGGACTGGTGTGAGAATTAAAATAGTTATTAAAACTTACTTTAAAAGTAGGAAAAATCATGCGACCATGCCGTATGACACGGAACGGGTTTACTCCACATGAATATCAGTTTAGAAATAAAACAATGCAATTCTTTTTGAAAAAGAAAGCTATTATAAGACTCAAGTTCCATCACACAATGTGACGCAAGCCGAAGGATAGAGTTTCACCTTATAATAGCCAAACATGCTTGACACGCTTTAAAACAAATATTTTTGTTAGTACTATAAGTGCATAGTGTCTCCAAGTCAATCATGGGACTGGTGTGAGAACTTAAAATAGTTATTAAAATTTACTTTAAAAGTACGAAAACTCATGGGACCATGCCGTATGACACGGAACGGGTTTACTCCACATGAATATCAGTTTAGAAATAAAACAACGCAATTCTTTTTGAAAAAGGAAGATATATATGACTCAAGTCCCATCACACAATGCGACGCAAGCCGAAGGATAGAGTTTCACGTTATAATAGCCAAACATGCTAGACACACTTTAAAACAAATATTTTTGTTATTACTGTAAGTGCATAGTGTATAAAACAACTTCAAATATAAATGTATCAATAACAGATGGCATGATTACCATATATTATCTTGGCATATAGGTTTGCAACGAAAACCGAAAAGTCGCGTATTGGAAATTGGATTTCCATCATGAGTCAACGCAAGGGATGTCTCCTTACGGAATTTGGATCATCTCTAGCAAGATGATCCACGATCACACCGATAGGAAACCTTTGGATCTTGCATGGCCGATCCACACCTAATATTTGTGGATTAATTATTCCTAAACAATATGTTTCCCAGTCCTATCAGACCTGTCACCTGGTCAGTATGTCGACCAATCATGTCCAAGGGCCCTTGCATCCGTCATCCACATAAGTAAAATGTACGGTCTTCATACCATGACATCACCTCTAGCAAGAAAGAAACGCATGCACTCCCTGCTATACCTAATCCCGTTTTTGACACATACCTGAGTGTGAGGTTCATGAATTAACGTTATACACAAAGCTACACTATATTAAAGTTGTGCTTTGATCATCAACCACAAAGCTCTGCTTTTCAGCAAAATCTTTGATCATCGCATCTCGGTGTGCCACATTGACAATCTATACCATACGGCTGATGTCCACCAATATATAACCTCTAAGCTCGTACGTCTCAGAGAAGGGTGTTAAGCAACAGAATAAATTCTCCGCCATCAAAAAAATAAATACTCAATAGCAATCAATCAATATGTAACGAAATTCAACGTCAAACACGCAATCCATTCACAAGTCCGTTTTGCATATGAACGAAACCGGATGCACCTTATTCCTCGCCCCATATGTCCAATACAGGAAAGAGGCCCTCGCATATCCGATCAATCCCCATGTACGTCTGGACAATCACCACTTATTACCTTGTCTTGGGAGGCCTGCCCAATCAAGACATCAGCAATAGCCCAAAATGATGTGAAATCTCCGGTCTTCAACCACCATTTTCAAATCTTTGACTTTTAATCGTCGTAACATATTTTCAGAATCGGTTAAACCTAGTCTTTCTGAATAACTGGCTTATCTTTATAATCATGTGATGTATAAAAAATAACACACATCTCATTCCAATCGAGAATACTCTTTTATTCAAATATTCTTAGAACTGCGAATCATTCCCATTAATCTTATCAAAGATTTTCACATTTAAAATTGTTTTTTAATCCATTCCCTGCAAATCATTTCAAAAGATTTTATAATATCTTTTCACAACTTAAATCGGATCAAGATTTATAAACTAGTTAGGATTATCAAGCCTAATCGAAGTAGTTATTCATTTTATTATCCCAATCCCAACCTATTCATTCCATGGAGCAAAACTGGTAGCACTCCATATCTAACACCCATCATGTTATTGGTAAATTTTAATTACCATTTAATGTATAAATCTAATTAAAGATTTAACTATCGCATTGAGTAAAACTGGTGATACTGCATTCTCGAACATTTTTAGAACTCAGTAAATTTAATTACCTCTTTTTACATTTCAATTTGTTTGAAGACTTTTTAAAACTCTAATTCAGTTTTAATCTCAATAATCATTATTGAATGTTATTCAATTTTAGGAAATTTATCCCGTTTTTAATTAGGTTAAAGAACAAATGTCATGTTAAAACACCATTCACAATAAACCCAAAATCATCTTCCATTTAATATAGAATCTTAATAGAAATTTGAACAATTTATAATTGATATAAATTTATGTATCTGACCAATACTATAAGTGGAACAATGACAAGGCCTTTTAAATTCCATAAATAGTAAATGCCTTCCTTCACTGAAACTCATCTCAATTATTATTAATCAAAATCCATTTAATTCTAATTTAATCAAATAAATTGGAAAATTTCCTTAAATCTTAATTAAAATATTTATTCTTTTCATAACTAGGTTTAAGAACAGATTTATTTAAGATACCATTCACAACAAACCCAAAATAAAATTTGATATTAAATATAAAATCTTAAATGGAAATCATGCAGATTTACATTCAATACAATATTTTGAAACTGACAGATATCGTTTTGGAATAACGATATCCATCTCTTCCGAATTCCTCAACGATATCCGAATAACCACGGAATCCAATATCGAAAATATCCGTCGATAATTTACATTCAAATCCATTTTAATTTATTCGTTGGAGAACTCTGGTTATGTTAAAACCATTTTCAAATCTAATTATATAATTTAAATTATTTGATTATTACTCTAGTTATTAACCAGTTCAGTAATATAAAAATATCTTTTATCTATTCAAATATGGAATATTTCATCGAAAATCTTTCCAAATCATTTATTATGATTTTAAATGATTTATTTATATTTTTGATAATGTTATTAAGGCCCATACTGTTGGTTTCCAATACCAGCCACCGAACTGCATCTATAACGACCATTTTTCAAAACTGATTTAGACTTAAAGTAAAATCTAACCGTTTGATTTCAAAAATTCCCTTTTTATTGGAAAGCTCATTTCATTACAGTTCCAATTTCAAGAGGGTCTGATGGTCGGATCTCCTGGTACGTCGGTGCGAAGTTACAGGTTGACGTTCGTGAACTATCGCAGCGTTACGCATTCTATTCAAGCCCGAATTCGATTTACAAATTTTAATTATAAATCGAAATGCTTCAAAACTATTTTTATAAATTATGTAAAATGTATATAATCATCTTTGAAAACTCGTTTTGGTCGTTTTTATTTTTAAAATTGCACATTTCACTATTTAGTCAATTTTAATATTTTTGTGCCCATCCAAAATCGGACATCAAATCCAAACTCCAATTGTTAACTGATAATTATATTAAATATTCATTTTATTCCAGAGTGAAACGAGATTCAATCAATTAGCATATAATTTCGGCTATATGGATTTCATATATCACACGTATTCAACAATAGTCATAAACAACTATTAAACATCCAATTCACATCCAAAGCGCGCTTACACCCATATAAGCCATAAATAAATGTTTCACGCTTATATTGGTTTGTTAATCAATCGATTAACATTCAATCTAAACACATGGGATTAGTGTAAATCAAAGTCCTCTCAATACCTATGCGGGGCTTTCAACCAATAAATAATTATGTAATAAACAATTTATTCCATTTAATCGATATTATTTAAATAGGTGAACATAAACAAGTTATTCAACTTATAAATGGATTATTAATCAAAACTCAACTACCACAAATAATTTAATATTGTTTTTAACATGTTAATTATTTCAAATTCACATTCAAATCATAACATAAATAGTCATCCATTGCTATTTAAGGCGCCACAAATTGTCCATCCTCAATGTTTGAAATACGTGTGTCGTATATTCAAACACTAATAACAAATGAACTTGGTGAATAGTTCATCTGTTGAACTCAAGGGATATTGCATGTAACAGATAAAAATCCACATAGGCAATTAATATGTTTCCAGTTATAAAAATAAATAATTGCACAAAATTTTTTGAGTGAGAGAGTTCTCACCGAGATTTTTTTAATTGTTATAATAACAATTGCATTTGAGTTAAATTAAATGCGGGTTTAATTTAACCTAAATTTCCAGCTAGCTCCAAATTTGACCAAATTAGTTTTGTTGCGAAGCTCTGATCTCCACGATCGCAATGAATCCAGTTTCTTAGTTTTGTTGCGAAGCTCTGATCTCCACGATCGCAATGAATCCAGTTTCGCATAATCTGAATTCGTAGCA
The DNA here is from genome assembly GCA_030737875.1 of Allium sativum. Lineage (NCBI taxonomy): Eukaryota > Viridiplantae > Streptophyta > Magnoliopsida > Asparagales > Amaryllidaceae > Allium > Allium sativum. The sequence continues at coordinate 412,811,447 of CM060910.1, read as the reverse complement.
AAAAGATATTAACATACAAACTTTAAATATGTAAATTAAACAAAAATACAAATCAACCTTCTTCTCCAAGTGACGCCCTCCACTTTAAATGCTCGCCACGGGAAACTGTAGCTTGGAATCGCACGAGACTAGCGGCATTGTCTCCGCTATCTCCCCCACTTTCCACGCTGGGTGGTCCCCCTTCAGATAGCCGCGTGGACCCCGTAGTCGTCAATTGAACGGAAATGACTGTTTTCCATTCATCTTGGTGTTTCCGTTCATCTTGGTGCTATAGCCACCTCGTTACTTCAAATGCCACCAAATTTTACTAGTGGCTCGGTCTCGACCTCTCGAACAACTTTCATTATGGACCCTTCGCCTGAAAATGCACGCGTCGACGGAAAAATTGCTAATTTTCGTGACTATGCTGTTTTCCACCACCTCTCTGATCGTCTCGACATTTCGGCCAACTCCGGCCAATTCCAGCCACCTGAGACCTTGCCACCACTGCCAAAAGAACCGTATGCTTCCCATCTACCATCCCCTAAAACCACTCAGCCTAACTCTAGATGTGAACCCCAAAGCAAGCCAAAAACCAAAAGTGAGCATTTTCCGTTCAACTGCCATAACTCTCGACTCCGACCTCCAATGGCCCCCAAATTTTTGATGTGGGTAACTCTCTCCATGCTCTACAAAGCCAACAAATTTCATGGGCTAACTCCTTATGGTATGAGAGGTATAAATTATTTAGTGTTAAAGGACTTTTCTGCAAAAAAAAATTTGAGGGAAGAGGGGTTGCTGTGAAAATTGGAGAAGAGGAAAGGAATAGGGTTTGGGGAGGAAGAGAAAAAGATAATATATAGGTGGTATTTACTATTTTATTAATTCTTTAGTTAACACTCTCTTCGATCGACGTTTAGCGATGCCCCAATCACACACGAGCTCCATTGGCAATGAAAATTCACATATAGCTACGTTCTGATGATAAAGTCCTAATTAAACTTTTTTCGTTGAATTCTGAGTTTGTTTTCTCAAAAAGCACTATTTCAAGCTTAAATGACTGATCGATTCACAATTTATTGCGCATGGCCACATACTAGCTCCAAAAATTATGAAATTTGGAATATAACAATAATTTAATAATACGTATCGAAAAAATTGGTTTCATCAAAAATGAAGGTCATCTGGTTATTTCTAAGGGCTATGTAATACAATATTATTATTAAATTCCAACATTATTCAAATTAGTAATAAAATAATAATTATTATAACATATATATATATATATATGTTGATATAAAGCTATAAAAAAATCGTACCTAAGTTTATAACTCGATATTACAATTTTCTAGTCAAACGGTGCTCAACTTACATGAAAAATTCTTTTATTTGATTTAATAAATCGTTATATGTAATAACCCGGGAAAGCGAGCCAATTTAAAATTTTTATTTTGGCAATTTTAGTGGATTTTGATTATTTAAAATGAATTATTTTAAATAATAACGACGAGAAATTTATTTTGAATAGAATTCGAACGTATATATTATCTAGATCGTCGTTAGAATATAAATATTTATTTTAAATTATAAAAGGAATTGAAAACGGCGCGGTAGCTCGATAATTCGATTTCAAAATTCAAATGAATGTACCGGGTGCAAAATAAACCGGATTTTAGTGAAACCAAAAATAGTGGAATCTAATCGAGAATATCTTTCCAACGAATCTGAAAAATCAAAATTTCACAGCGGAAATCAAAAGATATGCCTAGTTGAAAATTTAGAATAGTCGCTATGGAATTTCGGCCTTTAAAAATAGCCATTTTGCAAACGACCTCGGATTTCGATGAAACCACTTTTGTTGGATCCGTGATGTCAATTTATTGCTAGGTTTCAAATTTCATAATTTTTCGAATCAATATGTGAGCGTGGCAAAGGAAAATGCATTTGACCAGTTTTAGTTGATTTTAATCGACTGGAAAATGGCAATTTTTCAAACGGTCTCAGAATTCGACGAAATTAGTTTTATTAGGACCGTATCGTCAATACAAAGCTAGAAAATATTTTTCGGGAATTTTTCTAGTTAGTATGTGGACCCGGTAAATTGAAATGCGCATTCAAATTCAATATATAGAGTTATATGTTGATTTTGACGAAAACTGATCGAAACGATCGAATTAGCCGACGATACATATCCCATTGTGTTCGGAATGGGGGTAATTAGCTATGGGCGACAGGTGGTGGGTCCCATTTTGAGGTCGAAATAAAAAGCTGCTTTTTTTTGAATTAATTAAATAATAAAATATATATAACCTTTACACTTAAGCCCCCCTTTATTATCTCCTTTTCCCATCTGTTCCCTTTTCAGCAAAAAGAAAAAAAAACCCAAAAATGGAAATCGCTCCCCCCTTGTCGATGACCGTGCCCCTCATGTCGATGGCCGCGCCGACCCCTCCCCGACCACGGCTGCCTCCAGCGCCTCCCCCCGGCCACCAACGCCTCCCCGTCACCCCTCTTTTCTCTCTCCCCTTCTAGTTTCAGCAAATCGCTGAAAGAACCCTCCACCGCCCTCGTTCGGACCTGCGCCGCCCCCTGTCACCTTCCTCCGCCTCTGGCGAACCAGACCCCCCCTGCGCCGCCAGTTCATCACCTCAGCCCCCCATTCTCGCTGAAACGAAGTAAGTTTTTATTTACTTATTTGTGCTATTAAAGGTTCGATTTTTATACTTGTATTAGCATGATAAAAACATAGTTTTTATTATATTGTAGAAACGATAAAGATATAATTTTTATATTATAGAAACGATAAAGATATGATTTTTATATTGCAGAAACGATAAAGATATGATTTTTATATTGTAGAAACGATAAAGATTTGATTTTTATATTGTAGAAATGATAAATATATGATTTTTATATTGTAGAAACGATAAAGATATGATTTTTATATTGTAGAAACAATAAAGATGTAATTTATTGTATTGTAGAAATAACAAAGATGTGATATTTATATAGTTTAAATAATAAAAATATTATCTTTATATAGTAAAGATTATAAAAATACGATCTTTATATGTGTTGTAGCGAATTAACAATATAAAGAAATGATTTCGTTTAAAATATAAGTTGAAATTTTTATATAGAAGAAAGCATTTTAAAAATATAGTCTTTACAATATTATTAATAAAAATATAATTTTTATTGGAACAGCGTGAAAAAGAACTGCATAGGAATTTCAGACCGATCTAGATGTTCAGCAGTTCAAAAGCAAAGCACGGCGGAGTGGAACCCTCGGTGAGAACTTCTCACCTTTTAATTTAATTTTCTAGTTAAAATATATACTAGGATGCAGACGGTGTTTAGTAGCACCCGACACCCATCGTCCACAGACCATGGACGGCTTGTATGCTTGTTTGTTTTATTTTGATGTGTAGTTGATTGTGTCATGTGATGTGAAATGAAATAAAATATTTATATTGTTAAAAATATTATATAGTTAAAAATAGAATTTTTAACGTGTATATGAAAGGAAATGAAAATAAACAAATCAGACGATTTGTTTATATACACACATTTGACTGATATTGATTGGGACGATAAATTTTACACATCGCCCAACTGCACAAATAAAATCTGTGTTTGATTGTTTGAAACCCCACACGGGTATTGGGATGATATTTGACGTACATTAATCCCGATTGTTTAGTTGTATGTCAATCGATCGATTGACAGACTGTTATAAGCGTTGAATATTTATATTTGATGCTTATACAGTGTAGAATGCACTTTGGATGATGGTTGATTATTCATCGTTGTTATTGTATACATGTGTTGTAGAAAATCCATATAATTAACATTATATGGTAATTGATTGGGCCTCATTCCATATTTGAAAAATAAATATTTGAAAAATAAATATTTGAAATAGAAATATTTGAAAAGGAAATATTTGAAATAGAATATTTGAAAATAAAAATATATGAAGCCGTGTTGATTAGATTTACGCCATTTTGACGTGAACGATATTTATATCGACTTTATTCATTTTATAATGAACATCGAAAGCGATTTCAAAATCTGATATTTTGAATAGAAATAAATTCGAATTAAATTGAAATGAATTGAAATTCGAATTAAATTGAAATTGAAATTGATTTGAAATGAATTTAAAACGAATTTACATTGGAATATTCAATTTTGATTTGAAATTGAATATGAAGTTGAAACCGTTTTGAAAATGAATTTATAACGATTTATAAAGAACGTTTTGAATTGAAGTCCATGAAGTATATATTATATATATAATATAATGGCCTGAAAAGAACGCGCCGCGCCGCGGCAGTTCGTGAATTTCGACCATTGACTTCGAACGGATATTGCGGGAGATCCGACCGTCGGATTCTCCTAAAACCGGAACCGTTGGGTTCGTATCGAAAAAAGCTTTCTAACGAATATTAGAAATTAGAAATCTAACGGCTGGATTTGGAATTATGTCCAAATCAAATTTGGAAAAGGTCGCTTCAAGTGCAGTTCGATGGCCATTGGTGGAAATCGACTGTACGGGCCTTGATAAAATTATTAAAAATATCAAAAATTTATGTAAAATCATATGAAATGATTTGGGAAGAATTAGGATGAAAAACTCCATATTTGAAAAGATAAAAATAGATTTTTATCGAAATGAACTAGTTTTGAACTAGAATTATAATTCTATTTATTTTTAAAATAAATAAATTGAATTTGAAAATAGTTTTGAAGGTAATTAGAATTTCCAATAATTGAATTGGAATGGATTTGAATCGAAATTGTCTTTGGATTATTTCGATGTTGGATTTCGTGATTACACAGATATTGTTATGGAAATTTGAAAGATATATTTATATCGTTATTTCCAATACAATATTTCTTGGTCGTAGAATTTGATATTGAATATAAGCCGATATATTTTCTATTCAGAGCCTTGTATTTAATATCAAATGTGATTTGGGTTTGTCGTGAATGGTGTCTTCACTAACACTGTTCTTAAGACCAGTTGAGAAAAAGATTAAATCTTTTTAGTTAGATTTAAAGAAGTGTACCAATTAAATAATATTTACTTGGAATTGAATTCGAATTGATTCATGGGTTTATCGTGAACAGTGTTTTAAATAACACTCGCTCTTTAACCCGATAATTAATAGAATGTGATTTTGGGTTGTCGTGAACGGTATCTTCAATAATAATGTTCTTAGACCCAAAGGAGTCAAGAAAATCAGAAACTAACTAGAGATTAGTTAAGTTGAATGGTTTCTGGGGTATTGATCTGATGTTGGTTTCGGCCTTCGGGGTTAATACTTAGGGAATTGCTCACTTGCTAATTTACGATTAGGGACTGATTGAAATTTGATGTGATTTTGGGTTTATCGTGAACCGTGTTTTAAATGACACCGATTCTTTAACCCAGTCAAAGATTAAAACTAAGTGGAGTTTTAATGAATCTTTAATTAGATTGAAAAGATCGAGAATGGAGTATCACTAGTTTTGCTCCAGACGATAGTTAAATCTTTAATTAGATTTGAACGTAAAATGGTAATTGAATTTACTGATAACACCATTGTGTTAGATATGAAGTATTACCAGTTTTACTTCATGGGATGAATAGGTTGGGATTGGGAAATTAAAACAAATGATTACTTCGGTAAGGTTCGCTAATCCCGACTAGTTTGAATTGATATTCAAAAGTAGATTAAAGAATAAATTTAAAGGATTTATGAAGCGACCCGAAACTTCCCCAGTCTCCGAAGAGATGAGAAAGAACGAATTACTGTGAGGACAAGACAAATCAGAACGCACACGGAAGAACATTTCATTGTATATCACAACAATGCATCAGATTACAAGAATATACAGAGTATAAATGAATATTACACAGAAATATCAGAGATTTAAATTACATAGCAGCGGAAAATAATACAATACACAACTAGAAAGAGATATACGGATACAAAGCTTTCCGGATATCGTTCCAGCTGTAAACCAGGATCCTGTGAATATAAATCTGCAAAACCAAAACTACTAGCTGCCCGTGTCAAAATAGGGGCACCCAGAGTTTAGGTTAAAACAATAAACTCTAGGTCAGTCATGTGACTGGTGTGAGAACTAAAACAGTTAATCTTTATTTTTAAAGTTAGGTAAATCAAGGGACCACGCCGTATAACACGGAACGGGTTTCCTCCCAAGAATACCAGTGCATAAAACAAACAACGCAATGCTAAATAAAGAAAAATGAAGCTGTTATAAGACCCAGGTCCTATCAAACAATACAACGCAAGCCGGGGGATAGGGTTTTTACCTTATAATAGCCAAAGAATGCTTGATACGTTTAAAACAGATTATTTGATACTATAATAAGTGCATAGTGTATAAAACAACTGCAAATCATAAGTATCAATCATAGGCGGCATGAGCGTCCCATGCCACTATGTCGCCATATATAGGTTTACAAATAAAACCGCAAAGTCACGTATTTGGAAATTGGATTTCCGTCTGTGAACCGAGGCAAAAGATAGTCCTCAACCGATTCGAGACAATCTAGCCCATGTCTCAGGACCCAGACTCAGGTGGGCCTCGGATTGTCAGGGTCGGTCCATCGATGTGGATTATTATGCCTGAACAATACGTCTCTCCGCCCTATGGGGCGTAAATGAGCCAACAAATAACTCCATCGGACCCGGATCGTCCGATCAAACCGAGGCGCCTCGCAACAGCAACAACAACATAAGTCAAACTCGTCAGGGCGTGTAAAACCACTGACGCCACTTCTAGCTAGAAAGAAACGCAAGTCCTCCCTGAGGTCCGTCTCCCGTTTTGGTTCATACCGGGTGTGAAACTCGCGAAGTAAACGTTACACAAAGCTACGCCACAAAGGCCGTGCTTCGATCATCACCCACAAGACTTTGCTTTTCAACAGAAGCCTTGATCATTCGCCACTTAGGCATGCCACATAGGCAATTCACTCTATGCGTTTGATATCCATCAGTATATAACCCCTGAGCTCGTACGTCTCAGAGAAGGGCGTTAAGCAAGAGAATAAATTCTCCGCCGCCAAACAGATATATATTTAATAGAAATCAATCACACAGACTGAAATCCAATGTCAGACACACAGTCCATTTACAAGTTCGTTCTGGGTCTGAACGAAACCGGAGGCACCTAGTACCCCGCATATCCATCGGTCACCAAGTACGTCTGGACGATCACCAACTGTTTCCATCTTCTTGGGTGTACATCCTAATCAAGATCATCAGTAATCACCCAAACGACGTGAAGACCTCCGGTCTTCTACCATCGTCTTCATCTTCGACTTATCGTCGTAACAGTTATTCAGAATGGGATAAACCCGGTCTTCCCGAATAACTCGCGTATATTTTAAATAAGTGTTACATAACCACAACATACGCCTCATTCCAATTCATCAGTCACTAACCGTAAATTAATCAAGAGAATAATTCCCCAAATATTAACCCCGAAGGCCGAAACCAACATCAGATCAATATCCAGAAAACCATTCTGCTTGGCTAACCGACAGTTAGTTTCTAAATTTCACATTCATAGGGAAAGGTTCCCATTAATTTTATCAAAGATAAATTCCTTGAATTTATTCTTTAATCTACTTTTGAATTTCGATTCAACTAGTCGGGATTAACGAAACTTACCGAAGTAATCATTTGTTTTAATTTCCCAATCCCAACCTATTTATCCCATGAAGTAAAACTGGTAATACTTCATATCTAACACCACAGTGTTATCGGTAAATTCAATTACCATTTCACGTTCAAATTTAATTAAAGATTTAACTATCGCCTGGAGCAAAACTGGTGGCACTCCATTCTCGATCATTTCAATCTAATTAAAGATTCATTAAAACTCCACTTAGTTTTAATCGTTAACTGGGTTAAAGAATCAGTGTCATTTAAAACACGGTTCACGATAAACCCAAAATCACATTCCATTAATTATCAGGTTAAAGAACGAGTGTTATTTAAAACACTGTCCACGATAAACCCAAAAATCAATATCAATTCAATTCCAATTAAATATTATTTAATTGGTACACTTCATTAAATATAAATAAAAAGATTTAATCTTTTCTCAACTGGGTTCAAGAACAGTGTTAGTGAAGACACCATTCACGACAAACCCAAATCACATTTGATATTAAATACAAAGCTCTGAATAGAAAATATCCCGGCTTATATTCAATATCAAATTCTGCGACCAACAAAGATCGTATTGAAAATAACGATATATATATCTATATCTTTCAAATTTCCATGACAACATTTGTATAATCACGAAATCCAACATCGAAATATTCCAAAGACAATTTCGATTCAAATCTATTCCAATGCAATCATTGGAAATTCTGGTTATTTTCAAAACCATTTCAAATTCAATTTATTTATTTAAAAATAAATAGAATTATAATTCTAGTTCAAAACTAGTTCATTTCGATAAAAATCTATTTTTATCTTTTCAAATATGGAGTTTTTCATCCCAATTCTTCCCAAATCATTTCTTATGATTTTACACAAATTATTGATATTTTAAATAATTTTATCAAGGCCCGTACAGTCGATTTCCATCAACGGCCATCGAACTGCACTTACAACGACCTTTTCCAAATTTGATTTGGACATAATTCCAAATCCAACCGTTAGATTTCTAATTTCTAATATTCGTTAGAAAGCTCTTTTCGATACGAACCCAACGGTTCCGGTTTCAGGAGAATCCGACGGTCGGATCTCCCGTAATATCCGTTCGAAGTCAATGGTCGAAATTCGCGAACTGCCGCGGTGCGGCGCGTTCTATTCGAGCCATTATATTATATATATAATATAATAATATATATTTCGTCGATTTCTATTTAAAACGTGCTTTATAAATCGTTTAAAATTCATTTTCAAAACGGTTTCAACTTCATATTCAATTTCAAATCAAAATTGAATATTCCGATTTAAATTCATTTTAAATTCATTTCAAATTGATTTCAATTCAAATTGATTTCTAATTCAATTCCAATTCGTTTTCAATTCAATTCAATTTCAGTTCGAATTCATTTCTATTCCATTTCAATTCGAATTCATTTCTATTCCATTTCAATTCGAATTCATTTATATTCAATTTCTTTTCAAAATATCAGATTTTGAAATCACTTTCGATATTCATTATAAAATGAATAAAATCGATATAAATATCGTTCATGTCAAAATGGCGTCCATCTAATCAATACGGCTTCATATATTCCTATTTTCAAATATTCTATTTCAAATATTTCTTTTTCAAATATTTCTATTTTAAAACTGGAATGAGGCCCAATCAATTACCATATAATGTTAATTATATGGGTTTTCTACAACACATGTATATATCAACAACGATGAATAATCAACCATCATCCAAAGTGCATTCTACACTGTATAAGCATCAAATATAAATATTCCACGCTTATAACAGCCTGTCAATCAATCGATCGACATACAACTAATTATTAGGATTAGTGTACATCATATATTATCCCAACACCCGTGTGGGGTTTCAAACAATCAAACACAGATTTGATTTGTGCATTTGGGCGATGTGTAAAATTTATCGTCCCAATCAATGTCCTTCAAATAGGTGTACATAAACAAACCGTCCGATTTGTAAATGAATATTTATTTATTCACATTCACGTTAAAAATTATATTTTTAACGATCAAACTATTTTATTCAACCTATGAATATTTTATTTGGTTCATTTATTAAATAAAATGTTATCTTTATTTTTCTAACTTATTTTTAGAAAATTTCGGCGGCATAACGGCACGATACTAGAAACGGGACATGGCCTAGCCTTATCCCCGGTCTAGTGAAGGCCCACGCCATTCACACATCAATCAAACTCACTAAACAACCAATTCAAATCAAGTCATCAAATTAATTTATGCAACCAAACAAACAAGTCCATGGTCTGTGGACGATTGTGTCGGGTGCTACTAAGCACCGTCTGCATCCTAGTATATATTTATAACTAGAAATTAAAATAGAGCGAGAAGTTCTCACCGAAAGCTAAACCCAACTCCGCGACTCTTCATAGGTAGAAAATCTTCACCGTGCTTTTCAACAAGATCTGTTTCACGCGGCATATGTTAAAAATCACATTTTTAACATCGCCATTTATAGATAAAAATTCTATTTTTACACCGCTACTTTATAGATAAAAATTCTATTTTTATACCGCTATTTCTAAAATAAAGATTATATTTTTACAAAGCTATTTTGACTATAAAGATTATATTTTTACAACGAAAGAATATATTTTCTAACGCTAAAATTTTTACTAAAAATTATAGTTTTACTTCGACAAAAGTTATATCTTTATTTGCATAAAAATTATATTTTTATTCCGTTCTTTTTATTTTTCAAAGCAAAGGTATTTTATATTTTCTTTCTCTTTTAAAAACATCACACATTTTATTTCTAGAAACCATATTTTTATTCAACTCTATATCGTATAAAAACCAAACCCTTTTCTAGTTCAAAAATCAAAACTTTTCTAGTTTAAAAATTCAAAACTTTCCTACGAAAATCTGATTTAAGACTAATGTAAATTCAGTATTTAAAATCAATGTAAATACAATTTTAAAATCAATGTAAACTCAGTTTTATTTTCACTCACCTGAACCCGTGTGTTGGAGGGAGAAGCGCCGGAGTTACGGAAAGCTGAGCGGATCCGGGTGGGGGAGGCGACGGCTTCCACGAGCTCACGGATTTTCAGTTTCACGAAAAAGTGGTTTTCCGGTTTGGTTGCGGGTTCAATCAGAGGGAGAGGGAGGGGGAGCGAGAGAGGGAGGTGCGGCTCGTCAGAGGTGGGGTGCTGGTGGCGGCTCAGGCCCTGCGACGGACTTGGGTGCTGGAGCGACGTCGGTTGGGGGCTTCCTTCGACTGGGGAGCGTCATCCTTCCATCGAGCAGGCGAAGGGGGAGTTGGACGGAGGGGGAGGCGCGTCAGGGGGCCACGGTGAGAGGATGCGTCGGAGCAGCAGCGGGGCGTGGAGGCGAGGTGGCGATAGGAGGTAGGGCATCGGGTTTCTGAAAAGGGGATCGGTTTATTTTTTTCGATTTGGGGCGGGTTGACTGAGTATAGAAGGGATTGGGGTAGGGAATATATAAATATATATTTATTTAATTAATTAAATTTCCATAAAGCAACCTTTTATTTCGATCTCCGATTTGAACCCAGCGACTGTCGTCCCTAGCGTATTACCCCCATTCCGAACACAATGGGTTATGTATCGCAAGCTGATTCGATAGTTACAATCAGTTTCTGTTCAATTTAAAACTCAAATCAGTATATATTGAATTTGAACGCACATTTCAATTTACCGGGGTCACATACTAGCTCGATAAATTACAGAAAAAAAATTTCTAGCTTCGTATTGACGATACGGTCCTAACAAAACTAGTTTCGTCGAATTCTGAGACCGTTTGAAAAATGGCCATTTTCCAGTCGATTAAAATCAACTAAAACTGGTCAAACGCGTTTTCCTTTGCCACGCTCACATATTGATTCGAAAAATTATGAAATTTGGAATCTAGCAATAATTTGACATCACGGACCCAACAAAAGTGGTTTCTTCGAAATCCGAGATCGTTTGCAAAATTCCCATTTTTAAGGGCTTGAATTCCACAACGACTATTCAGAATTTTCAACTGGACATATCTTTTGATTTCCGCTATGAAATTTTGATTTTTCAGATTCGTTGGAAAGATATTATCAATTAGATTCTAATGTTTTTGGTTTCACTAAAATCCGGATTGTTTTGCACCCGGTACATTCAATTGAAGTTTGAAATCGAATTATCGAACTACCGCGCCATTTTCAATTCTATTTATAATTATAAATAATTATTTATATTCTAACGACGACGTATATAACATATACGTTCGAATTATATTCAAAATAAATTTCTCGTCGATATTATTTAAAATAATTCATTTTAAATAATCAAAATTCGCTAAAATTGCCAAACTAAAAATTTTAAACTGGCCCAGATTTTCGGGTTGTTACAATCTCCCCCACTTAAAACTTTTCGCCCCCAAAAAGGAACAAAGTCGAAAGTGGTTTGATTAATCAGCTCTGCGTTCGATCTGGCTTCCATTCTCTAACTTTTCAGTTTCTGAGAAATTTCAAATTCTTCAAAAATTTGGCTAACACCCTAAATTTTCGAAAAATTTCGCCATAACCTCCCCTGCACCGGGAGCCACGGGAAAATCCCGAAATTGCCATATAGGCCTTCTGATCTCAAAAAGTAAAAGAAAAAGCCAAGCGGCTAGCCAATAGGCTCATAAAATCATCATCACCCAAACAAAACAGTAAATTATGTAGTAAACATGTACCTATTTGTCGGGCAAACAAATTTTATTCTCTGCTCTAGCCTCCTTGCTATGACCTGTTCAATGTAAGTATATGTATATGCAAGCAAATGCGACCAATTTCAATACAATTCAATATTTGATGCTATTAGGCATAAATGGTTAAAAATTAGCAAACAAATAGACAAACAACACAAACATCAATCAATTAGTGAATAAGAGTTTCAAATTCATAATTTTGATATATATACAAAAATCATGTTTTTGATGCCAAATCACAACAATAAGCCCTATCTAGTTTCGGTTCTCACACCAGTCAATAGGAAATATATAGAAATCTCACTTTCGTCACTCGAAAATAAATACTGGCGACGGTGCCCCATCACCAGAATTATCCCCGGGCAATTAGAATATGATTCTATAACTATCCAATACATTAAAACTTCGAATACACGTTTGCAAGACATATATGCAAAATCTCTACATATTGGATTGTCCCGATCAATATAGAAGAAATAATCAAATACGAACAGTTGTTTTAATCTTCAAAACAAAAATCATTTTCATTTGAAAAATGTACTCTTCACACTCGTTCTAGGATACTACTGATCCTATCTCTAACGAGTCATTCTAATTGGATATTACTAATCCAATATCTGATGAATTCTTTCGTATTGTTCTAATGTGCCTCGTTCTCTAAGCTTTGTAAACCAAAGCTCTGATACCAACTGAAGCGACCCGAAACTTCCCCAGTCTCCGAAGAGATGAGAAAGAACGAATTACTGTGAGGACAAGACAAATCAGAACGCACACGGAAGAACATTTCATTGTATATCACAACAATGCATCAGATTACAAGAATATACAGAGTATAAATGAATATTACACAGAAATATCAGAGATTTAAATTACATAGCAGCGGAAAATAATACAATACACAACTAGAAAGAGATATACGGATACAAAGCTTTCCGGATATCGTTCCAGCTGTAAACCAGGATCCTGTGAATATAAATCTGCAAAACCAAAACTACTAGCTGCCCGTGTCAAAATAGGGGCACCCAGAGTTTAGGTTAAAACAATAAACTCCAGGTCAGTCATGTGACTGGTGTGAGAACTAAAACAGTTAATCTTTATTTTTAAAGTTAGGTAAATCAAGGGACCACGCCGTATAACACGGAACGGGTTTCCTCCCAAGAATACCAGTGCATAAAACAAACAGCGCAATGCTAAATAAAGAAAAATGAAGCTGTTATAAGACCCAGGTCCTATCAAACAATGCAACGCAAGCCGGGGGATAGGGTTTTTACCTTATAATAGCCAAAGAATGCTTGATACGTTTAAAACAGATTATTTGATACTATAATAAGTGCATAGTGTATAAAACAACTTCAAATCATAAGTATCAATCATAGGCGGCATGAGCGTCCCATGCCACTATGTCGCCATATATAGGTTTACAAATAAAACCGCAAAGTCACGTATTTGGAAATTGGATTTCCGTCTGTGAACCGAGGCAAAAGATAGTCCTCAACCGATTCGAGACAATCTAGCCCATGTCTCAGGACCCAGACTCAGGTGGGCCTTGGATCGTCAGGGCCGGTCCACCGATGTGGATTATTATGCCTGAACAATACGTCTCTCCGCCCTATGGGGCGTAAATGAGCCAACAAATGACTCCATCGGACCCGGATCGTCCGATCAAACCGAGGCGCCTCGCAACAGCAACAACAACATAAGTCAAACTCGTCAGGGCGTGTAAAACCACTGACGCCACTTCTAGATAGAAAGAAACGCAAGTCCTCCCTGAGGTCCGTCTCCGTTTTTGGTTCATACCGGGTGTGAAACTCGCGAAGTAAACGTTACACAAAGCTACGCCACAAAGGCCGTGCTTCGATCATCACCCACAAGACTTTGCTTTTCAACAGAAGCCTTGATCATTCGCCACTTAGGCATGCCACACAGGCAATTCACTCTATGCGTTTGATATCCATCAGTATATAACCCCTGAGCTCGTACGTCTCAGAGAAGGGCGTTAAGCAAGAGAATAAATTCTCCGCTGCCAAACAGATATATATTTAATAAAAATCAATCACACAGACTAAAATCCAATGTCAGACACACAGTCCATTTACAAGTTCGTTCTGGGTCTGAACGAAATCGGAGGCACCTAGTACCCCGCATATCCATCGGTCTCCAAGTACATCTGGACGATCACCAACTGTTTCCATCTTCTTGGGTGTACATCCCAATCAAGATCATCAGTAATCACCCAAACGACGTGAAGACCTCCGGTCTTCTACCATCGTCTTCATCTTCGACTTATCGTCGTAACAGTTATTCAGAATGGGATAAACCCGGTCTTCCCGAATAACTCGCGTATATTTTAAATAAGTGTTACATAACCACAACATACGTCTCATTCCAATTCATCAGTCACTAACCGTAAATTAATCAAGAGAATAATTCCCCAAATATTAACCTCGAAGGCCGAAACCAACATCAGATCAATATCCAGAAAACCATTCTGCTTGGCTAACCGACAGTTAGTTTCTAAATTTCACATTCATAGGGAAAGGTTCCCATTAATTTTATCAAAGATAAATTCCTTGAATTTATTCTTTAATCTACTTTTGAATTTCGATTCAACTAGTCGGGATTAACGAAACTTACCGAAGTAATCATTTGTTTTAATTTCCCAATCCCAACCTATTTATCCCATGAAGTAAAACTGGTAATACTTCATATCTAACACCACAGTGTTATCGGTAAATTCAATTACCATTTCACGTTCAAATCTAATTAAAGATTTAACTATCGCCTGGAGCAAAACTGGTGGTACTCCATTCTCGATCATTTCAATCTAATTAAAGATTCATTAAAACTCCACTTAGTTTTAATCGTTAACTGGGTTAAAGAATCAGTGTCATTTAAAACATGGTTCACGATAAACCCAAAATCACATTCCATTAATTATCAGGTTAAAGAACGAGTGTTATTTAAAACACTGTCCACGATAAACCCAAAAATCAATATCAATTCAATTCCAATTAAATATTATTTAATTGGTACACTTCATTAAATCTAAATAAAAAGATTTAATCTTTTCTCAACTGGGTTCAAGAACAGTGTTAGTGAAGACACCATTCACGACAAACCCAAATCACATTTGATATTAAATACAAGGCTCTGAATAGAAAATATCCCGGCTTATATTCAATATCAAATTCTGCGACCAACAAAGATCGTATTGAAAATAATGATATATATATCTATATCTTTCAAATTTCCATGACAACATTTGTATAATCACGAAAACCAACACCGAAATATTCCAAAGACAATTTTGATTCAAATCTATTCCAATGCAATCATTGGAAATTCTGGTTATTTTCAAAACCATTTCAAATTCAATTTATTTATTTAAAAATAAATAGAATTATAATTCTAGTTCAAAACTAGTTCATTTCGATAAAAATCTATTTTTATCTTTTCAAATATGGAGTTTTTCATCCCAATTCTTCCCAAATCATTTCTTATGATTTTACACAAATTATTGATATTTTTAATAATTTTATCAAGGCCCGTACAGTCGATTTCCATCAACGGCCATCGAACTGCACTTACAGCGACCTTTTCCAAATTTGATTTGGACATAATTCCAAATCCAACCGTTAGATTTCTAATTTCTAATATTCGTTAGAAACCTCTTTTCGATACGAACCCAACAGTTCCGGTTTCAGGAGAATCCGACGGTCGGATCTCCCGTAATATCCGTTCGAAGTCAATGGTCGAAATTCGCGAACTGCCGCGGTGCGGCGCGTTCTATTCGGGCCATTATATTATATATATAATATAATAATATATATTTCGTCGATTTCTATTTAAAACGTGCTTTATAAATCGTTTAAAATTCATTTTCAAAACGGTTTCAACTTCATATTCAATTTCAAATCAAAATTGAATATTCCGATTCAAATTCATTTTAAATTCATTTCAAATTGATTTCAATTCAAATTGATTTCAATTCAAATTGATTTCTAATTCAATTCCAGTTCGTTTTCAATTCAATTCAATTTCAGTTCGAATTCATTTCTATTCCATTTCAATTCGAATTCATTTCTATTCCATTTCAATTCGAATTCATTTATATTCAATTTCTTTTCAAAATATCAGATTTTGAAATCACTTTCGATATTCATTATAAAATGAATAAAATCGATATAAATATCGTTCATGTCAAAATGGCGTCCATCTAATCAATACGGCTTCATATATTCCTATTTTCAAATATTCTATTTCAAATATTTCTTTTTCAAATATTTCTATTTTAAAACTGGAATGAGGCCCAATCAATTACCATATAATGTTAATTATATGGGTTTTCTACAACACATGTATATATCAACAACGATGAATAATCAACCATCATCCAAAGTGCATTCTACAATGTATAAGCATCAAATATAAATATTCCACGCTTATAACAGCCTGTCAATCAATCGATCGACATACAACTAATTATTGGGATTAGTGTACGTCATATATTATCCCAACACCCGTGTGGGGTTTCAAACAATCAAACACAGATTTTATTTGTGCATTTGGGCGATGTGTAAAATTTATCGTCCCAATCAATGTCCTTCAAATAGGTGTACATAAACAAACCGTCCGATTTGTAAATGAATATTTATTTATTCACATTCACCTTAAAAATTATATTTTTAACGATCAAACTATTTTATTCAACCTATGAATATTTTATTTGGTTCATTTATTGAATAAAATGTTATCTTTATTTTTCTAACTTATTTTTAGAAAATTTCGGCGGCATAACGGCACGATACTAGAAACGGGACAATGCCTAGCCTTATCCCCGGTCTAGTGAAGGCCCACGCCATTCACACATCAATCAAACTCACCAAACAACCAATTCAAATCAAGTCATCAAATTAATTTATGCAACCAAACAAACAAGTCCGTGGTCTGTGGACGATTGTGTCGGGTGCTACTAAGCACCGTCTGCATCCTAGTATATATTTATAACTAGAAATTAAAATAGAGTGAGAAGTTCTCACCGAAAGCTAAACCCAACTCCGCGACTCTTCATAGGTAGAAAATCTTCACCGTGCTTTTCAACAAGATCTGTTTCACGCGGCACACGTTAAAAATCACATTTTTAACATCGCCATTTATAGATAAAAATTCTATTTTTACACCGCTACTTTATAGATAAAAATTCTATTTTTATACCACTATTTCTAAAATAAAGATTATATTTTTACAAAGCTATTTTGACTATAAAGATTATATTTTTACAACGAAAGAATATATTTTCTAACGCTAAAATTTTTACTAAAAATTATAGTTTTACTTCGACAAAAATTATATCCTTATTTGCATAAAAATTATATTTTTATTCCGTTCTTTTTATTTTTCAAAGCAAAGGTATTTTATATTTTCTTTCTCTTTTAAAAACATCACACATTTTATTTCTAGAAACCATATTTTTATTCAACTCTATATCGTATAAAAACCAAACCCTTTTCTAGTTCAAAAATCAAAACTTTCCTAGTTTAAAAATTCAAAACTTTCCTACGAAAATCTGATTTAAGACTAATGTAAATTCAGTATTTAAAATCAATGTAAATACAATTTTAAAATCAATGTAAACTCAGTTTTATTTTCACTCACCTGAACCCGTGTGTTGGAGGGAGAAGCGCCGGAGTTACGGAAAGCTGAGCGGATCCGGGTGGGGGAGGCGACGGCTTCCACGAGCTCACGGATTTTCAGTTTCACGAAAAAGTGGTTTTCCGGTTTGCGTGCGGGTTCAATCAGAGGGAGAGGGAGGGGGAGCGAGAGAGGGAGGTGCGGCTCGTCAGAGGTGGGGTGCTGGTGGCGGCTCAGGCCCTGCGACGGACTTGGGTGCTGGAGCGACGTCGGTTGGGGGCTTCCTTCGACTGGGGAGCGTCATCCTTCCATCGAGCAGGCGAAGGGGGAGTTGGACGGAGGGGGAGGCGCGTCAGGGGGCCACGGTGAGAGGATGCGTCGGAGCAGCAGCGGGGCTTGGAGGCGAGGTGGCGATAGGAGGTAGGGCATCGGGTTTCTGAAAAGGGGATCGGTTTATTTTTTTTCGATTTGGGGCGGGTTGACTGAGTATAGAAGGGAGTGGGGTAGGGAATATATAAATATATATTTATTTAATTAATTAAATTTCCATAAAGCAACCTTTTATTTCGATCTTCGATTTGAACCCAGCGACTGTCGTCCCTAGCGTATTACCCCCATTCCGAACACAATGGGTTATGTATCGCAAGCTGATT
Organism: Allium sativum; assembly: GCA_030737875.1. Taxonomy (NCBI): domain Eukaryota; kingdom Viridiplantae; phylum Streptophyta; class Magnoliopsida; order Asparagales; family Amaryllidaceae; genus Allium; species Allium sativum. Next base: position 412,792,753 of record CM060910.1, on the reverse strand, counting down.
CGATAGTTACAATCAGTTTCCGTTCAATTTAAAACTCAAATCAGTATATATTGAATTTGAACGCACATTTCAATTTACCGGGGTCACATACTAGCTCGATAAATTACAGAAAAATATTTTCTAGCTTCGTATTGACGATACGGTCCTAACAAAACTAGTTTCGTCGAATTCTGAGACCGTTTGAAAAATGGCCATTTTCCAGTCGATTAAAATCAACTAAAACTGGTCAAACGCGTTTTCCTTTGCCACGCTCACATATTGATTCGAAAAATTATGAAATTTGGAATCTAGCAATAATTTGACATCACGGACCCAACAAAACTGGTTTCGTCGAAATCCGAGATCGTTTGCAAAATTCCCATTTTTAAGGGCTTGAATTCCACAGCGACTATTCAGAATTTTCAACTGGACATATCTTTTGATTTCCGCTATGAAATTTTGATTTTTCAGATTCGTTGGAAAGATATTATCAATTAGATTCTAATGTTTTTGGTTTCACTAAAATCCGGATTGTTTTGCACCCGGTACATTCAATTGAAGTTTGAAATCGAATTATCGAACTACCGTGCCATTTTCAATTCTATTTATAATTATAAATAATTATTTATATTCTAACGACGGCGTATATAATATATACGTTCGAATTATATTCAAAATAAATTTCTCGTCGATATTATTTAAAATAATTCATTTTAAATAATCAAAATTCGCTAAAATTGCCAAACTAAAAATTTTAAACTGGCCCAGATTTTTGGGTTGTTACAATTTATCTTTGATAAAATTAATGGGAACCTTTCCCTATGAATGTGAAATTTAGAAACTAACTGTCGGTTAGCTAAGCAGAATGGTTTTCTGGATATTGATCTGATGTTGGTTTCGGCCTTCGGGGTTAATATTTGGGGAATTATTCTCTTGTTAATTTACGGTTAGTGACTGATGAATTGGAATGAGGCGTATGTTGTGTTTGTGTAACGCTTGTTTATTATATACGCGAGTTATTCAAAAAGACCGAGTTTATCCCATTCTGAATAATTGATTCGACGATTAGTCGAAGATGAAGACGATGGTTGAAGACCGGAGGTCTTCACGTCATTTGGATAATTACCGATGATCTTGATTGGGCCGTACACCCAAGAGGAGAGAATCAGTTGGTGATCGTCCAGACGTACTTGGAGACCGATGGATATGTGGGGTACAAGGTGCCTCCGGTTTCGTTCAGACCCAGAACAGACTTGTAAATGGACTGTGTGTCTGACATCGGATTTCATTCTGTGTGACTGATATCGGTTGCATAGAGTGGTTTACCGTGTGGCATGCTAAGATGCAAATGATCAAGGCTTCTGTTGAAAAGCAGAGTCTTGTGGTTGATGATCAAAGCATGCCCTTTGTGGCGTAGCTTTGTGTAACGTTGAATCGCGAGCCTCACACCCCGGTGGTGAACCAAAAACGGGAGAGGACCTTAGGGAGGGCATGTGTTTCCTTCTAGCTAAAAGTGGCATCAGTGGTTTTACACGCCCTGACGAGTTTGACTTATGTGGTTGTTGCTGTTGCGAGGCGCCTCGGTTTGATCGGACGATCCGGGTCCGATGGAGTCATTCGTTGGCTCATTTACGCCCCAAAGGGCGGGGAAACGCAGTGTTCAGGAAATTTAATCCACATCGGTGGACCGGCCCTGACGATCCAAGGGTCGATGCGCTCTGACCCTGAGACATGGGCTAGATTGTCTCGAAGTCGGTGAGGACTATCTTTTGCCTAGGTTCACAGTTGGAAATCCAATTTCCAAATACGTGACTTTGCGATTTTATTTGTAAACCTATATATGGCGACATAGTGGCATGGGACGCTCATGTCGCCTATGATTGATACTTATGATTTGAAGTTGTTTTATACACTATGCACTTATAATAGTATCAAATGAGATGTTTTAAACGTATCAAGCATTCTTGGCTATTATAAGGTAAAAACCCTATCCCCCGGCTTGTGTTGCATTGTATGATAGGACCTGGGTCTTATAATAGCTTCATTTTTCTTTATTTAGCATTGCGCTGTTGTTTTATGCACTGGTATTCTTAGGAGGAAACCCGTACCGTGTTATACGGCGTGGTCCCTTGATTTACCTGACTTTAAAATTAAGATTAATAACTGTTTTAGTTCTCACACCAGTCACATGACTGACCTGGAGTTTATTGTTTTAACCTAAACTCTGGGTGCCCTTATTTTGACACGGGCAGCTAGTAGTTTTGGTTTTGCAGATTTATATACACAGGATCCTGGTTTACAGCTGGAATGATATCCGGAAAGCTTTGTATCCGTATATCTCTTCTAGTTGTGTATTGTATTATTTTCCGCTACTATGTAATGTATTGTAGTCTCTGATATTTTATAATGTGTAATATTGATTTATACTTTGTATATTCTTGTATTCTGATGGAATTGTTGTAATATACAATGAAATGTTCTTCCATTTGCGTTCTGTTGTGGCTTGTTCTCGAACTATCCGCACTTTCCCTCATCGGGGAAGTTACGGGTTTTTACATTTGGTATCAGAGCTTTGGTTTACAAAGCTCAGAGAACAAGACACATTAGAACCATACGAAAGAATTCATCAGATATTGGATTAGTAATATCCAATGGGAATGACTCGTTAGAGATGGGATCAGTAGTATCCTAGAACGAGTGTGAAGAGTATATTTTTAAAATGAAAACAAGTTTTGTTTTGAAATTTAAATCAATTATTCGTATTTGATTATTTATTTTATATTGAATTTGGACAATCCAATATATAAAGATTTTTGCATATATGTCTTGCAAACGTGTATTCGAAGTTTTAATGTATTGGATAGTTATAGAATCGCACTCTAGTGCCCGGGGATAATTCTGGTGGCGGGGCACCATCGCTAGTATTTATTTTCGAGTTTCGAAAGTGAGATTTCTATAAATTTCCAATTGACTGGTGTGAGAACCGAAACTAGATAGGGCTTATTGTTGTGATTTGGCATCAAAAATCTGATTTTTTGACTATATATAAAAGTTATGAATTTCAAAAGCTAATCAACTAATTGATTAATGGTTGTGTTGTTGATTATTGGTTGATTTATTAAAATTTATACCATATAGCCCAATATTGCCAAATAGTGAATTGTATTGAAAATTTGGTCGCATGTGCATGCATATACATGTACTTACAGTGAACAGGTCATAGCAAGGAGGCTAGAGCAGAAGAATAAAATTGTTTGCCCGACAAATAGGTACATGTTTACCCTAATTTACTATTTTGTTTGGGTGATGATGATTTTATGAGCCGATTGGCTAGCCGCTTGGCTTTTTCTTTTTCTTTTTGAGATCAGAGGGCCAGTATGGCAATTTCGGGATTTTCCCGGTGCTCCCGGTGCAAGGGAGGTTATGGCGAAATTTTTCGAAAATTTAGGGTGTTAGCCAAATTTTTTGAAAAATTTGAAAAGTTCTTAGAAACTGAAAAGTTTAAGAACTTAAGCCGTAATGAAAATATGGAAAGTTGAGTTGATTAGTTAAACAACTTTCGGCTTCGTTCCTTGTCGGGGATGAAAAGTTTTAAGTGGGGGAGATTGTAAGAACCCAGGAATGCGAGCCAATTTAAAATTTTTATTTTGGAAATTTTAGTGGATTTTGATTATTTAAAATGAATTATTTTAAATAATAACGACGAGAAATTTATTTTTAATAGAATTCAAATGTATATATTATATAGATCGCCGTTAGAATATAAATATTTATTTTAAATTATAAAAGGAATTGAAAACGGCACGGTAGTTCGATAATTCAATTTCAAAATTCAAATGAATGTACCAGGTGCAAAATAAACCGGATTTTAGTGAAACCAAAAATAATGGAATCTAATCGAGAATATCTTTCCAATGAATCCGAAAAATCAAAAATTCATAGCGGGAATCAAAAGATATGCCAGTTGAAAATTTAGAATAGTCGCTATGGAATTTCGGCCTTTAAAAATAGCCATTTTGCAAACGACCTCGGATTTCGACGAAACTACTTTTGTTGGATCCGTGATGTCAAGTTATTGCTAGGTTTCAAATTTCATAATTTTTCGAATCAATATGTGAGCGTGGCAAAGGAAAACGCATTTGACCAGTTTCAGTTGATTTTAATCGACTGGAAAATGACCATTTTTCAAACGGTCTCAGAATTCGATGAAATTAGTTTTGTTAGGACCGTATCGTCAATACAAAGCTAGAAAATATTTTTCGGGAATTTTTCTACTTAGTATGTGGCCCCGGTAAATTGAAATGCACGTTCAAATTCAATATATAGAGTTATATGTTGATTTTGACGAAAACTGATCGAAACGATCGAATTAGCCTACGATACATATCCCACTGTGTTCGGAATGGGGGTAATTAGCTATGGGCGACAGGCGGTGGGTCCCGTTTTGAGGTCGAAATAAGAAGTTGCATTTTTTGAATTAATTAAATAATAAAATATATATAACCTTTACACTTAAGCCCCCCTTTATTATCTCCTTTTCCCATCTGTTCCCTTTTCAGCAAAAAGAAAAAAAAACCGAAAATGGAAATCGCTCCCTCCTGTCGATGACCACACCCCTCGTGTCGATGGCTGCGCCGACCCCTCCCCGACCACGGTTGCCTCCAGCGCCTCCCCCCTGGCCATCAGCGCCTCCCCGTCACCCCTCTTTTCTCTCTCCCCTTCTAGTTTCAGCAAATCGCCGAAAGAACCCTCCACCGCCCTCGTTCGGACCTGCGCCGCCCCCATCACCTTCCTCCACCTCCGGCGGACCAGACCCCCCGCCCTGCACTGCCAGTTCATCACCTCAGCCCCCCTTCTCATTGAAACAAAGTAAGTTTTTATTTACTTATTTGTGCTATTAATGGTTCGATTTTTATACTTGTATTAGCATGATAAAAACATAGTTTTTATTATATTGTAGAAACGATAAAGATATGATTTTTATATTGTAGAAACGATAAAGATATGATTTTTATATTGTAGAAACGATAAAGATATGATTTTTATATTGTAGAAACGATAAAGATATGATTTTCATATTGTAGAAACAATAAAGATGTAATTTTTTGTATTGTAGAAATAACAAAGATGTGATATTTATATAGTTTAAATAATAAAAATATTATCTTTATATAGTAAAGATTATAAAAATACGATCTTTATATGTGTTGTAGCGAATTAACAATATAAAGAAATGATTTCGTTTAAAATATAAGTTGAAATTTTTATATAGAAGAAAGCATTTTAAAAATATAATCTTTACAATATTAGTAATAAAAATATAATTTTTATTTGAACAGCGTGAAAAAGAACTGCATAGGAATTTCAGATCGATCCAGATGTTCAGCAGTTCAAAAGCAAAACACAGCGGAGTTGAACCCTCGGTGAGAACTTCTCACCTTTTAATTTAATTTTCTAGTTAAAATATATACTAGGATGCAGACGGTGTTTAGTAGCACCCGACACACGTCGTCCACAGACCATGGACGGCTTGTATGCTTGTTTGTTTTATTTTGATGTGTAGTTGATTGTGTGATGTGAAATGAAATAAAATATTTATATAGCTAAAAATATTTTATAGTTAAAAATAGAATTTTTAACGTGTATATGAAAGGAAATAAAAATAAACAAATCGGACGATTTGTTTATATACACACATTTGACTGATATTGATTGGGACGATAAATTTTACACATCGCCCAACTGCACAAATAAAATTTGTGTTTGATTGTTTGAAACCCCACACGGGTATTAGGATGATATTTGACGTACACTAATCCCGATTATTTAGTTGTATGTCGATCGATTGATTGACAGACTGTTATAAGCGTTGAATATTTATATTTGATGCTTATACAGTGTAGAATGCACTTTGGATGATGGTTGATTATTCATCGTTGTTATTGTATACATGTGTTGTAGAAAATCCATATAATTAGCATTATATGGTAATTGATTGGGCCTCATTCCATATTTGAAAAAGAAATATTTGAAAAAGAAATATTTGAAATAGAAATATTTGAAAAGAAAATATTTGAAATAGAATATTTGAAAATAAAAATATATGAAGCCGTGTTGATTAGATTTACGCCATTTTGACGTGAACGATATTTATATCGACTTTATTCATTTTATAATGAACATCGAAAGTGATTTCAAAATCTGATATTTTGAATAGAAATAAATTCGAATTAAATTGAAATGAATTGAAATTCGAATTAAATTGAAATTGAAATCGATTTGAAATGAATTTAAAACGAATTTACATTGGAATATTCAATTTTGATTTGAAATTGAATATGAAGTTGAAACCGTTTTGAAAATGAATTTATAACGATTTATAAAGAATGTTTTGAATTGAAATCGACGAAGTATATATTATATATATAATATAATGGCCTGAATAGAACGCGCCGCGCCGCGGCAGTTCACGAATTTCAACCATTGACTTCGAACGGATATTGCGGGAGATCCGACCGCCGGATTCTCCTAAAACCAGAACCGTTGGGTTCGTATCAAAAAGAGATTTCTAACGAATATTAGAAATTAGAAATCTAACGGTTGGATTAGGAATTATATCCAAATCAAATTTGGAAAAGGTCGTTGTAAGTGCAGTTCGATGGCCATTGGTGGAAAACGACTGTACGGGCCTTGATAAAATTATTAAAAATATCGATAATTTATGTAAAATCATAAGAAATGATTTGGGAAGAATTGGGACGAAAAACTCCATATTTGAAAAGATAAAAATAGATTTTTATCGAAATGAACTAGTTTTGAACTAGAATTATAATTCTATTTATTTTTAAAATAAATAAATTGAATTTGAAACTGGTTTTGAAGGTAATTAGAATTTCCAATAATTGAATTGGAATGGATTTGAATCGAAATTGTCTTTGGACTATTTCGATGTTGGATTTCGTGATTACATAGATATTGTTATGGAAATTTGAAAGATATATTTATATCGTTATTTCCAATACAATATTTGTTGGTCATAGAATTTGATATTGAATATAAGCCGATATATTTTCTATTCAGAGCCTTGTATTTAATATCAAATGTGATTTGGGTTTGTCGTGAATGGTGTCTTCACTAACACTGTTCTTAAGCCCAGTTGAGAAAAAGATTAAATCTTTTTAGTTAGATTTAATGAAGTGTACCAATTAAATAAAATTTAATTGGAATTGAATTCGAATTGATTCTTGGGTTTATCGTGAACAGTGTTTTAAATAAATCTCGCTCTTTAACCTGATAATTAATAGAATGTGATTTTGGGTTGTCGTGAACGCTATCTTCAATAATACTGTTCTTAGACCCAAAGGAGTTAAGAAAATCAGAAACTAACTAGAGATTAGTTAAGTTGAATGGTTTCTGGGGTATTGATCTAATGTTGGTTTCGGACTTCGGGGTTAATACTTAGGGAATTGCTCACTTGCTAATTTACGGTTAGGGACTGATTGAAATTTGATGTGATTTTGGGTTTATCATGAACCGTATTTTAAATGACACTGATTCTTTAACCTAGTCAAAGATTAAAACTAAGTGGACTTTTAATGAATCGTTAATTAGATTGAAAAGATCGAGAATGGAGTATCACTAGTTTTGCTCCAGGCGATAGTTAAATCTTTAATTAGATTTGAACGTGAAATGGTAATTGAATTTACCAATAACACCGTGGTGTTAGATATGAAGTATTACCAGTTTTACTTCATGGGATGAATAGGTTGGGATTGGGAAATTAAAACAAACGATTACTTCGGTAAGGTTCGCTAATCCCGACTAGTTTGAATTGATATTCAAAAGTAGATTAAAGAATAAATTTAAAGGATTTATCTTTGATAAAATTAATGGGAACCTTTCCCTATGAATGTGAAATTTAGAAACTAACTGTCAGTTAGCTAAGCAGAATGGTTTTCTTGATATTGATCTGATGTTGGTTTCGGCCTTCGGGGTTAATATTTGGGGAATTATTCTCTTGTTAATTTACGGTTAGTGACTGATGAATTGGAATGAGGCGTATGTTGTGTTTGTGTAACGCTTGTTTATTATATACGCGAGTTATTCAAAAAGACCGGGTTTATCCCATTCTGAATAACTGATTCGACGATTAGTCGAAGATGAAGATGATGGTTGAAGACCGGAGGTCTTCACGTCGTTTGGATAATTACTGATGATTTTGATTGGGCCGTATACCCAAGAGGAGAGAATCAGTTGGTGATCGTCCAGACGTACTTGGAGATCGATGGATATGCGGGGTACTAGGTGCCTCCGGTTTCGTTCAGACCCAGAATGGACTTGTAAATGGACTGTGTGTCTGACATCGGATTTCATTCTGTGTGACTGATATCGGTTGCATAGAGTGGTTTGCCGTGTGGCATGCTAAGATGCAAATGATCAAGGCTTCTGTTGAAAAGCAGAGTCTTGTGGTTGATGATCAAAGCACGGCCTTTGTGGCGTAGCTTTGTGTAACGTTGAATCGCGAGCCTCACACCCCGGTGGTGAACCAAAGACGGGAGAGGACCTTAGGGAGGGTATGCGTTTCCTTTTAGCTAAAAGTGGCGTCAGTGGTTTTACACGCCCTGACGAGTTTGACTTATGTGGTTGTTGCTGTTGCGAGGCGCCTCGGTTTGATCGGACGATCCGGGTCCGATGGAGTCATTCGTTGGCTCATTTACGCCCCAAAGGGCGGGGAAACGCAGTGTTCAGGAAATTTAATCCACACCGGTGGACCGGCCGTGACGATCCAAGGGTCGATGCGCTCTGACCCTGAGACATGGGCTAGATTGTCTCGAAGTCGGTGAGGACTATCTTTTGCCTCGGTTCACAGTTGGTAACCCAATTTCCAAATACGTGACTTTGCGGTTTTATTTGTAAACCTATATATGGCGACATAGTGGCATGGGAAGCTCATGTCGCCTACGATTAATACTTATGATTTGAAGTTGTTTTATACACTATGCACTTATAATAGTATCAAATGAGATGTTTTAAACGTATCAAGCATTCTTGGCTATTATAAGGTAAAAACCCTATTCCCCGGCTTGCGTTGCATTGTATGATAGGACCTGGGTCTTATAATAGCTTCATTTTTCTTTATTTAGCATTGCATTGTTGTTTTATGCACTGGTATTCTTGGGAGGAAACCCGTTCTGTGTTATACGACATGGTCCATTGATTTACCTGACTTTAAAATTAAGATTAATAACTGTTTTAGTTCTCACACCAGTCACATGACTGACCTGGAGTTTATTGTTTTAACCTAAACTCTTGGTGCCTTTATTTTGACACGGGCAACTAGTAGTTTTGGTTTTGCAGATTTATATTCACAGGATCCTGGTTTACAGCTGGAATGATATCCGGAAAGCTTTGTATCTGTATATCTCTTCTAGTTGTGTATTGTATTATTTTCCGCTGCTATGTAATGTATTGTAATCTCTGATATTTTATAATGTGTAATATTGATTTATACTCTGTTTATTCTTGTATTCTGATGGAATTGTTGTAATATACAATGAAATGTTCTTCCGTTTGTGTTCTGTTGTGGCTTGTTCTCGAACTATCCGCGCTTTCCCTCACCGGGGAAGTTACGGGTTTTTACATTATAATTTATAAATGATTTCATAGCGAGTATTTGAAATTTCAATTTGGACATAACTTACAATTCATAAAGTGAAATCTCAATTTCTTACATTCATTAGAAAGATATGGTTAATTAGATCCTAATGTTTCTTATTTTATCAAATTCCAACTTATATTGAATTTTGTATATTCATTTAAAGTTCAAAACTAAATTTTCAAACTACCGCAATGTTACCTGTTCGTTTATAATTAGATTATAAATTTTACATTTAAACTATGTTTTTAAATAAATTTTTAGTCATTTATTCTCAAAATAAATCATTTAAAATATTTAATTTATATTAAAATAAATTTTAAATTGGTTTCAAAATTCAGGGTTGTTACAATTGTTCTCTACTCTTATCGCAATCATCAAATTGTTGCTCATTGCTTTTTGCTCAGTTATTGCTTATTATTGATTAAATGCTACATTAAGTATATATTTGATTGGTGTTTTATAATCAAAATTTTGGAGATATTTAACTGTAATGACCCGGTGGAAATTCGTTGCTTGAATTTCGATAATAATACATTATCCTATATTCATTTTCCATAACCTAAGTATCGAAAACCAGATAGTTAAGAGAAAGAAATTAGAGGGTAAGGAAAGAAAGAAAGAAGTATTAGAATAGAAGAAAAAGAATACCAACACTACAAAATTAGACTAGAAAAGAATCTTACAATGGAATGAATTAAATATAATATACAAAGAACTATTTACACAAAGAGAAAACTGTATATATATGGTTTACAATATCAGAGTTCATACTAGGTCAATATAACACAAACAACGGAAATAAGTTAATGCCAAAAAGTATGGGTATACGTCTAGATTCCAGCTCCTCTCCTAAAACTCTAAGTAAAACCTAACCTGGAAAATATACTCGATTTGACGCGAGCTAATTTCGAGGCAAACCAAAATCAACCCGGGTCAGTATGGAATATTTCAGTGATAATTTCACATCACAAACAATTTGGTTAATTTTAGAAAACTCTTTGAAAAGAATGGAACCCTCGTAAGACAAGAGTACCCACAAACATGGCATGTGTTTTAACCTTACGATAACCAATTCACTTTTTGTATCAAAATCCAGTGATATTATAATTGTGTCTATCAATTCACAAATAAATAGGAATATAGCCGGAAAGCTTGCATCACACTTTCCAACATAATTGGTTTACAAATAAAATTGTACGGCTAAGTTTTGATTTCCAACATGACAAGGTACGGTACAACCTCTCAACCAGTGTTCTCTAGAGAGGAAACATTGGGGTTCAACAAGAACATCTTTTAACTCGGCAAAACATTACCGACCAATCATTCAACTTGAGTGTACCGAATATATTGCCACCCACGGTTGGCCAACCACTTTTTTCCGTAAGATACAAAAGCTATAGAAGAAATAAATGAATTTTATCTTGATGGTGACAATACAACTTAATAGGAGTGACCCACATAACTATGTTGTCTACCTGATTTCTTTCATTTCCCGGTTTATGAGGACTGAAGTCACGGTTACCTTTATAGAACACATTTATTTTGAATGCCACATTGTCAGATCCATCAAACTACTAACTGACATCACAAATATGCTCTGGTTGTTAAACTAAAAGAAGTTCCCTTCTTGTCGACCAAACTTGGAATATTTGTAAAAATCAATGTACGTGATTTCAGGAAATACTCTATTAGGCATTCTTCCACACAAGTCATCTAGGCAGAAGATGAACCGAAGGCACTATTCTACCACATCCTATATAGGAATCACCCCCAAGGATCAGTTGCGAGTAGTTAATGCAATCCAAAGATTTCAATTACGACAGAATCACTGTTGAAATATCTCTGTTTGGAAGTCAAATAAATTTAACAAGTGGTTCTTCTGCTCAAGTAGATCCACGGTCTTCATTTTCCATCCTTTATGAGCATCCCTGCAAGTTAGTTTCAAATGCATAGTTGGTTCGTAGTGGTTCTTGGTCTAGTTCACATCCCGGTCTCTTCGAATTAACACCTCAATAGTCAAATAGGGATATTTATTGGTAGTAGGGTTTTTAATTATCAATACAAAAGGTACAACCGAGTACATCAGTAACTCAGGTACTTTTAATTTAAAACTATTTGTTAAAACTATTGATTTAAAACTCTTCCTCGATTTTTAACATCGATCTATATTTTTATCTTAATGGAATATGTATATTCCTAAATTTCACTTTTTACTTTGATATTCCTCTTTATTTCCTCAAAATAAATGCATTTCCAAAAAAATCCACTTCGCTTTGTTTGTTACAAAAATATCACTATATATACACATAAACTCATTTTATTTCCCTTACTTTGGAAAATAGCGCTATATATTCTCAAAATATAACGTTATATAGTAATTTAATGGTATAAGTTTAATTACCAATCTTAATTATGGTCGGAACGATGACATTCGACACATTGTTGGATAAATAAACCAAATGGTTTTATTTAACTTCATAGTTTACCGATTATAGTTTACGTTAACGCCTATCGAAATAATAATTCAATTTCCAATATTCCCTTACATTTTAACCCATATAACCTTTGTTTTATTTCTTGAAAACCATAGCCATTTACTTATTTCTTGGAATAAGTGTATTCCTAAAAACCATACTGTTTTCATTATTTAGAAAATAGTGCTATATACTTAACTGAACGGTTAAGTATAGTCACGCGTCATATTTAGGCAAACAATGTTAAATTATACATTGTTTACTTTAAAACCCTATAGTTATAATTACATCTCAAATCTTGTAAATGAGCTGCAATATTTTTCTTATGGAAATAATAAACTATTTTCAAAATCTTTTACCATTATAAACTAATACCCTCCCTTGATAATAGTGAAGTCGTTCAAGTTATGGTACTTTATTTACCTCTCAGACCATGATCGACAATGCTGTTATCTTAAGATAGATACAAGTTCGTAACTCGGAAACCGATATTATTATAATATCATACCAAATCCATTTACTACTCCACTTAAATATGGTTTTATAAACCTTTTCTTATTTTGGAAATCTCTTTCCAAATATAATTGTTACTTAATCCGTCAATCGATTAAGTAAATTCGTAAAAAACATCACCTTTTACCTTAAGCTTCATAAACAATTTGTTCTATAACTGGGTGTTATTACTAGATTCAATTAGCAAATCCTTTACCAAATCCAATTACAGAACTCCCTTTTACTAGTTCAATTAACTATTTTCCTTTTTGCAAATTTCATTTTATTTTCATTCATTTTACTTAATTCTATAATTAAGTAAATTGTTATTCAAATCGTCGAATTTTATTTATAAACTTGAATTTTTTTTTATAGACCCTTTTGCTTGATTCAACTAAATTTCATTCCCAGCTTGATTATTTATTTTAATGGATTCCAATTAAAAAATAATCACTTTAATTGTTATTAATTAAAATAATAATTAACTTTTTTATTACCCAAATAAAAGTTGTTTATTCCATTATTGACTAAGTAAAAGTTGTTAACTTCGTTGCGCAAAAATAGAATAGTTAATCCATTTTAAAAGATTATTAAAATAATAATTAATTCCATTAATAACTATCAAATCGATAGTTATCTTTAAACAAGATTAATTAACTTCTAAGAACGCTTGTCAAGTTTAACGACTGGTTCGTTATAACTATCTTATTAGATTAATCCAAACGAATAAATCTAATAGCCAATTCCAAATAAAATAGTTGACTTAGTCAACTCAAAAATATCATTTAACTTGTTAACTGATTATAACAATTTATTTGTCTTAAATTAAAAATATAATTAATTTAATAATATTAACCAATTGTTTTATTAAAAACAATTACTCCAAATTATTAATATTAAGGTTAAATTTGTACTTTTTCACTTAAAAAACTTATTAAAACATAAGAAATTAGTAAATAAATAACTTTATAAAAACTAATGTATAAATATCGATTTACTTATAAAAATTCTATTTATAAAAATATAATTGAAAATCTTTCTTCAGTTATAAAAATAGATTTTTATAACCTAAACTTCATCGATTCTCCTAATGGAAAATCGACTTCTTAAAAAGATGGATTTTAGGTCATCTATTGCCAATCATTCAATAAGTAGTGTCTATTGATTAAGACATAATGATTGTCGAATTTAAATTCAACAATCAACTTTCAATCAGTAATCAATATCCAAACAGGATATGATGTTACTGGGCCAAACATTTTGTATATATATGAAATCAAATAACAACAAAATACTTAAGGAATCCGGTTAGATCCCTCCAACTTGTTTTCCTTGCATCACAACTCATAATAACATTTAAATAATCCATACGGAATGTTCTAAGATAATTCATTTAATGCGACGAAAATATAATTAATATTAACCATCAAACAACAAATAATTGCAATCATACATAGCATCCAATCACCCAATTTGTATTATCAATGATGAATTATAGTTATATGAATTTAATAACATCATAGAATTCCAGAAGTGTGAGAGTTAACTGACTATTTGATTCGTTTTGACGATGTCGCATTGTTTTGTTTAATTTTAAATGAATGTTTAAAATTAAATAAAATTCCAGTTGCTTCTGATTCCAACCAAACTAGCTCGTAAGTGTAGCCTTCATCGTCATTATCCCAATGTGACTTGTTTCATTTGAATCTGACAATATACGAACAAATTATACATCTCAAAACATTTTATTAAATTAAAGTAGTTTATGACCTAAATAATAGCAATTAATTTACTTAATTATGTTTAGTTTTTCTCTAACCATGTTGTTAATCTCCCTCAAATTGTTCGAAACCCGATTCTTCATTCTAGGCCACTAACGAAATAAGCACCAACCCCTTCTTCGCCTATTGCTGGAATAACCTTACTTTCTAACTGGAATTCTAGTATGTTTTTTTAACTATTGAGTATAAATGATTCTCTAGTTTCAAAGTTAAGAGCCAAAGCAACTCTATCCTAATCAAAATGTCTAGGACCCTAAAGTTTTACCAATATAAAAATATTAGTTCATGTAAAAGAAGTTTATATATATATATATATATATATGAAGATATATATACTCCTCTTGCTTTAAATCAGAGTAGAAAGAAAGCGAGAGGTCCATTGACCCTAATATGAATCAATGTTGTATACAGATCCAAAAATGATACTCTTATGCCTACAAAAATGATACTTTACAAATTCCAAAATGATACTCTTATGCCTACAAAATGATACTTTTGTGACTAATATGTGTTTCATTGAACTCGTTAAAATATAATGAGTTGTGTAAGAAAATAGCATCATTGGTTTATGTTATACTATACAATCAGAGAGTCTTATTTGCGTATACATACATACATATATGTATATATATATATATGCCTTCAAGCCTAGCTTCATGTGCTAATAAAATAGAATGAACATAGATCCTCAAAAATGGCGGACTCGAAGGGGGTTACCTCTTCGAATCTCCCACCAAATCCTCCTCCAAAATCATAGAATTCTTCTGCTAAATCGAATACGCCAGATCCAAATACTGATATTGAAGATAATCAAGGATTGAATGACTCAACTGATGTAGAAAAAATTACTCTTGAATATATCAAACCAGTTGCGAACTATGTTTTTCTTCCTGGAGAAACTTACAGATCCTCTGTAGATTCATGGTTGAATACCATTGCCTTGCATATGGTTGATTTTAAGGTACCCGTGGTCAAACTTAAAGATTATATAATGAAAATGTGGCATCCGAAAGGTAATTTCAGGGTTCATATTACTCCAAATTTTCATTACACTATTCAGTTTGATTTAGAAGAATATTGTTCATCAATTTTATAAACTTCGACCTACTCTTACTTTGGAAGACTCATGATCGTGTTTAAGTGGTACCTGGTTATGATTTTGAAAATTTTCGTGCTAACAGAGTACATATCTGGATGAAGCTTTTTAATCTTGATTTGGAGATGTGGAGTAACAAAGCCTTTTTATGATATCTAATTTCATAGGGGAATCGATTCGAGTAGATGATATTACTGTTAAGAAAAAGGTCACTAAGTTTGTTGGAATATTGGTTGCGATTGATCTAGAACACACGTTTGACAAAATACCAATATTACTGCATAATGGAATAAAAGGATATCAATGTGGAATATGAGTATGTTCCTTTTAAATGTGAGAAATGCAAACTGTTTGGACATAAATCTGAAACTCATGAGCACTATCTTAACTGGACTAAAGATAATAATAATGTTCCAGAATCGAGTAATTCTGATCAGCAACCAGATCCTTGTGATTTTTTAAACACTAAACTTCCTAATAACATTATGCCTGATGCTATTAATCATATAGGTGAGAATCTCACAGAAAAACAGTCCACTGAAGAACAAAATGATGTATCAGATGGAATTACAAAAAACCTAGAGTACCTAGCTCATTTGAAAGGCAAATCTAAGATAACTTTTACTTCTCCTTCTAAAAGAGATTTGAGGAGCAATTCTTCGATCAAATGACGATTATAACTTGGAATGTCAGAGGGATGAATTCACCCTTGCGTATGTGAGATGTTTCATCTTTACTGATAAAATTTAAACCAACAATTGTTGGTTTATTAGAAAAAAGCTGAATAATGTCAATTTACAAGTATTTAGTCGTATGTTACCTAGAAATTGGGTTTTTCTGCCTTGTGTTGGTACATCTTTTTCTGGAAGAATATTACTCTTATGGAATTCTGATGTATGGTTGATGAATGTTCTCTCTTCTTCATTTCAACATGTTTCTGTCAATGCCATTAAATCTGGTGGATTATCAATTTTTTTTACTGTAGTTTATGCAAGTAACAATTATGTAGACAGGCAGGATTTATGGCAACATGTCATTAGAGAATCAGCTGCTATTACCGAAGAATGGATTCTTATGGGCGACTTTAAAAATTCAACTTCACATTTAGATAAAAAAAGGTGGGCTACCAGTTCCATTTCAGCAGATCAGAGCTCTAAATAATTGTCTCTCTCAATCAGGTTTAATTGGAATTAAAGAATCAGGTTTTAACTATACTTTGAGAAGGAGAGGAATGGCCAATAATCTCGATAATTTTTTTGTTAATCATGCTAGTTTACAAAAATTTACTGATATGAATGCCTTATCTTTATCTCAATATACCAGTGATCATAATCCTATAATTTTGGATCTTATTGTGTATGTGGCTGTAAAAGGTATACCATTCCGGTATTCAATGAATGGCACACTAAAGATGGATATGCTGATAGCATTCAAAGAGGTTTGCAGTGTAGAAGCTGGGGTTTTGCAAGTTTTATTTTTCTTGATAAATTGAAATCTTGCAAAAAGGAGCTAAAGAAATGGAACAAAAACAGGCCCAAAGACAATTCCTCTTTATTAGAAGCTGAAGCTTTATTCAATGAAAGGGAGAATTCAAGTGACTTAGATCCTGAAAATTTGGAGCTATACGAGAGCATGCTTGAAGCCAAACAAGCTCTTGAAGTGCAGAAAAGAATTAAGCATTCGAGTTACAAATAGAAAGCTAAAGTTTCATGGCTTCAAGATGGCGACACTAATTCGAAGTTTTTTCATTTTCAAATATCATCAAGGAGGCAAACTAATAACTTAAAAGCTTTGATCAAAGTGATAGTGAATTTCTGTTTAAGCATGAGGAAGTTTCTGAAGAAGCCATAAGATATTTTTCAGAGTTATTCAATGGTCTTATAGAAGCTGAGCTCCCTTCTTTCCAATCAATTGCAGTGATAAATAGCTGTAGTCAACAAGCATTAATGAAATCAATCTCTCTAGACGAAGTTCACAAAGCAATAAACTTAATACATAATGATTCAAGCCCTGGTACAGATGGTATGAGTTCAATTTTTTTAAATTGCATTGGGAATTAATTAAATTTGATCTGTTGGCCGCCATGCAAGACATGTTTATTTCTTCAAAACTACCAAATGGAATCAATCACACTTTTGTTACCTTAATTCCCAAGGTTGATAGGCCTAGTGAAATAGCTCATTATTGCCCAATTTTTTGCTGCAATGTTTACTATAAGATTTTTAGCAAAATCTTATGTAATAGAATTAAGTGGTACCTTCCTCATTTAATCTCTCCTAACTAATGTGCTTACATTCCTTCTCGACACACAGGAGATAACATATTGCTAGACCATGAGCTATTAAGAGACTTTAAGAAAGAGGGTGTGAGAAATTTTGTGTAAAAGTTGACTTACATAAAGCATATTGCATGATGAATAGAAAGTTTATATGCCATATAATGTTTAAAATGGGCTTTCCTATTCATTTCATCAATGTTGTGTATGAGTGCATTTCAACACCAACTTTTTCGATTCTAATTCAAGGTGTTCCAAAGGGTTATATAACTTCAAATAGGGGTTTAAGAAAAGGGGATCCCTTCTCCCCTTATTTATTTTCAATTGCAATGGAATTTTTTTTCATACTGTATGAATGAGGCAACTCTGCAGCAAAAGTTTATTCCAATCCACAAGTTTGAGCCTGTAGTTTCCCATTTGCTATACGCGGATGATCTCATGATTTTTGGAAAATGTTTACCAATATGTGCTAGAACTTTGAAGGTCATTTTCAATAGATTGAAGCATTTCAGTGGACTAACAGTTAGTCTCTTCAAAACAAAGGGATATTTTCAGCCCTCATGCAAGATATTCTTTTGAGTTTTCTTCCATTTTAGGTTTTCAATTTGATAGTATTAGATATCTAGGAGTGCCTTTGTCCTCAAATTATATTCATTATAATGACTATCAGACTTTACCTTATAAAGTCCAACAGAAAATTCAATCTTGGGATACCAATTTCGTAAGTTTTGCTAGAAGGGCGGAATTAATTCACTCTGTTCTAACTCCAAATGTCTTGTACTGGCTATTTGTGTATCAATTACCAGAGCATGTGATTGATAAGCTACATACAATGTGTTCAGATTTTTTTTAGGGCAGTTCCTTTCTTAAAATCAAATGGGACA
This sequence comes from Allium sativum, assembly GCA_030737875.1. Lineage (NCBI taxonomy): Eukaryota > Viridiplantae > Streptophyta > Magnoliopsida > Asparagales > Amaryllidaceae > Allium > Allium sativum. The sequence continues at coordinate 412,774,114 of CM060910.1, read as the reverse complement.
GTCTATGTTTGCCTAAATCAGAAGGGAGTATCGGTTTGAAATCATTTTAGATCTGGAAAAAGCTTCTGGTATTAAGCTAATGTGGAGATTCCTATCAGATGCTTCTATATGGAGTGATTGGATGAAAGAAAAATATTGTCATAATAAACAATTTTGGAGTATGGAGGTTGACAACAATGCTTCATGCACTTGGAAGTCAATTCTTCGATTAAGAACTTCAGGCTCACAGTTATTCAGCAAGGTAACTACATCTGATAACTTTATAATTTTATGGTTTGAACCTTGGTTGAATAGCAAATGTCTTGTGGATTTACTTGATTAGTCTAGATTTTCTCAAATTGGTAGATTAGAGGAAAAAGTTTCTTCTATAATAGTGAATGGAAAGTTAGATGGTAGTGTGCATGCTGCCAACAGAGAATTATTGCAAGAAGTGAATTCTGTTGAACTAAGACAAGGTGATAGATGTGATTTCTATGAATGGTCAGCTGGTGGGGGTTTTACATTTCACAAAGCTTGGAATTTATCAAGAGAGAGACAAATAGAACGTCCATGCTATCAAGTGGTGTGGCATAATAAAAATGTAAAGAAAATGCCATTTATCTCATTCCTTGCTCTGAATAACAGGTTATCAATGAAGGAAAGATTGTGCAGATTAGGAATGAGAAATGATAATGCTTGTGTCTTGTGTGAAGGTAATATTGAAACCATAAATTGTTTGTTTTTTTCTTGTGAATACTCTCATTATATATAGAGTGCAGTGTTGTTGAAGCTTGGCTTAGATTTCAGTGATATTGGAACACTTGAGGAGGAGGCTGAGAGGATAATGCAAGTTTTTAAAGAGAAAGATCAATTGTTCGATGTAGCAACAGCTGCCTTAACTACAGTCATTTACCTGTTATGGGAATAACGGAATGCAATAATTTTAAGAAGCAAAGTTTGTCAAAAAGAGCTGAGAGTAAACATGATTGTGAAAGAAGTCCTCTACTTGGTGAAAAATAATGGAAGTACAACCAAGTTTTCAGTAAGAAGTGAAGAATTGTTGAGAAGATGGGGCATTGAATTAATGGATTCTGGTTCAATTTTTGACTGTTTTATCTTATTTGTTTGAAATATACAAGGTCTGTATACAGAGAGGCGAGGATATGAGAGTGTTCTTGTTCTTTTTTGATATATGTTGTAATGTTAATATATGGTGATTGTATGTGCTCTTTTCCCTTATGTCGCACCCATCTAGGTCGGGGGAGGGGGCATAAGGTTTTGATGAGGCATATAATCAAAGTTTATGATTGGTTTTGAAATAAAGTGCACCAATTTTCAAATATATATATATATATATATATATACACACACACAAAGTGTGACATGTGCATGTTTACTATCCTGGTTAGTACTCCTCTGGACTGAACTGAACCAAGTGTGCCTATGTGCATCACTTTTGTATTTGAGAGAATGCACCATCAATCAGGCTTAATAAACTTGTATATATGCACTTTTATTTGCATATTGACTCTATATTGACTAATACAAATAGTATTAGCACATTCTTATAGATCAAAACCTATATTTTTCTCAATTCCAATTTGCAAAATGATCATATAAAATACAACTTCAGATTAGACATTTGCATAACACATTACATTTGATTTTCCCATTATCTAAACTTAATTTTCACAACCCTACTTAACATTGTCCCTTTACACAACTAATTAATAAAGCAATTCTTAAGGATTCATGCAGATCAACAAATTGGGAGCTTTTATTTTCTAACTTAAGCATGCTAACATCCATGAAAACAAGCCAGACTCCTAACCCGGTTCTTAATTAGCTCCATCATTACATGGAAAAGGAATAGAGGCTACCTCAATTTAAATTGAGACACCCCATTTGCCATGAGCAACACAAGGTCAGACTACAAGTCTAGTATGGAAAATTTAAATAATAAAACAGAGATAAATTCATAAGAGAATTCAACTTAGAAAAACAGTAGTTCAAGTGTGCATGTTTTTGGGTCATTGTGCAAGTGCACACCATTTTCTTCTTAAAACAGTACTATTCAAGGTTAAAATGCACATATACATAAGTACAATTACAATTTCACACAACTCATTTTCATTCATACACTCAAACATGATAAAAACAACCTGATTGAACTCATGCATTCATCCATTTTTATTATTAGATTGCCACAAAGGTTCAGGAAGACTCAAGTTCCTTACTCAATTTTTAATCATTGTATTATTTAATTTACCTTGGTCTTATTTGCATACATGAATCACTGGGACACACTGTAATGATCTAGTTCACACCATTACACAATGATCTCAGGACCCATCTAGGCCATGTGTCAAACTTTCAACTCTAGTACAAGCCAATCTGCAGCCCTCTTGACCAATGTCCCTTAGTTTAATTAACTAAGCATTTTCTTTAATTTCTGCCATCTATTAAACCCAGTATGGTTTAACATTCCAACCATAAATCATTACATGACTTTATATTTTACTGGCTGATAATTTTTATGCACTAATTAAGTTATCCTACACCAATCAAACAACCAAGTATGCAGCCTTTATGCAAACAAAACTAGAAAAGGATTTCTTAACGTAAATAGGTTTAATCATATATATATATTATATGCATTTGATATTAGTACATGGCTTTCTGAGTATTTTTATTTATTTGTGACATTATGAATAAGCTGGTTTTAATGGATTTGAATCCAGCTAATAAATAGGTCTAGGCTATGATCAGAGTTCAATATATAGTAAGGATCTATTACACTCATGATCATATAATCGTTGAGCCTCAGCACCTATAAAATGTGTATATTGCATCCTTTATTTACTTTTATGGAAAATTTTCCATATTCTAAAATCATTTTCATATTCTATCTTGGATTTTAAAAGAAGCACTTCCTTATTAAAGCCGAACAGTTTTCATATGCTTAAATAATGACCTCTGATCTATCAAACAGTGCATAGAAAAATACGTATAAAAAGAGTAACATAAAACTTAAATTCATGGCTTAAAAATGTAATCATTTTAGTTATAACAAAATATATTGGCTGCCTCTTTGAATCTAGGAATTATTGCGAAACATTATGAGTGAAATTGCTCACCAGAACTTCTTCTTCAAGGATGAAAACCAAAGAATATTTTTGCCTTACTTCCCAAGTCTTTCCCTTTGTTATATAATTTTCCTCCTAATTTCTAAGTAGCAGAATTTTTCCCGGATACTCTTATTTATATTGCCTTATTCCCTAGGGTTTTGGTGTGCATAACATTAGTTTTGCCCTTCATATGATCATGATAATTATGTGAGTATAACACACCTTATTTTTACCTCATTTACTTCCAATTCCCAGGTATAAATGCCACTGGACAAGGCCAGAATTGCTTTTTAGAAAATTAACGGAAAACTGTTTTTATTTAAATTGTTTTCTCCCTTTTTATGTCATGACAAAATAGCAAAGGAGATATAATAATCCACTTTCTAAATCTGCCCACTTAGACATTCAAACTTGCACTGCTAACCTTTATATATATATATATATATATATATATATATATATATATATATATATATATACATGTATTTCAAACCCCTAACTATACTCTTTATTGGGCGGAGCATTTTAGTTTAATTTAGTAAGAAACAAAATATTTGTGCATGCATATCACAACATTTTTCTTCTGGAATCATGGATTTGTCTTGTGCATGTCCCTGGTGCACACATGTACACACATACTCACATATGCATATAAACAAAAACATCTCCAATTCCACTAAATTCATTAAAATACTTTTAGGAAAAATTAAAATTGTTTTGCTAAATAATTTGGATCATTGTAGATACCCTAGCTTTTAGGAATTGTGTCCTCACAATTCTTCGTGCTTGTGCAAAAATAAATTCAGAAAGTCTAAGTAAATGCACGCACATTCAATCAGTCAACTTACTAGTAGTTAAAACAAACACATGTAAGCTACTTTCTAAAAAAAAACCTTCAATTTGCAAACATCTTAGGGTAATTCACCCTAACCTTATCCTCTAATTCCCAGGTGCAATCAGTTGGATCTAAACTCCGTTGTACCTTCACAAGTCTCAAAGTCTTGTTCCTTTGCTTCCTTACATATTTAGCCAAAATTTCCACTGGTTCTTTTTCATAAACAAGATCTGTATTTTGTTGAACCTGAGATGGTGTCTCCAAAATGTCTTGTTTATTATGAACCCATCTCCTCAACTGTGATACATGGAATACATTATGCATTCCTTGCGTCTCTTCAAGCAGTTCTAACCTGTATGCGAGAGAACCTATTCTTTCCAAAAATTTATAAGATCCAACATACCATGGTATCAATTTGCCTTGCTTTCCAAACCTCAACACCTTTCTCACTGGTGATATTTTAATGAAAACAAAGTCTCAAATCAAATATTCAACCTGCCTATCTTGTGCAGCTACCATTCTTTTTCTAATTAATTCAATCTTTTTAGTTGTTTCCTTCATGTACTCAGGACCTAAAAATTGCTCTTTCTCCATTTTCGACCTAGCATACTGGAAATGAACAAGGTTTGCCATATATAGCTTCAAACGGTGCAATTCCTATGGTACTTTTATAATTGTTGTTATAAGTAAATTCAACCAAATGGAGGTGATCTTCCCAATTACCCCCAAAATCCAGAATATAAACCCTTAACAAATCTTTTAACACCTTGTTTACTACTTCTGTTTGTTCATCTGATTGAGGATAGTAGGTTGTACTCATACAAAGCTCACTGCCCATAGCTTCTTGAAAACTTTTCCGGGATTTAGATGTGAAGATAGTGTCTCTATCACTCACAATGGTCTTAGGTCTACATGTAACCTTACTATTTATTTTATGAATGATTGGGCTAATTTTGGTGTGTTTCTTTCTGACTTAATTGGGATAAAATATGCTGCTTTAGTCAGTCTATCAGCTATTACCCAAATACTTGTATTTCCCTTCTTTGGTCATGGTAGACCATCTATGAAATCCATGGAAATATCCTCCTATTTCCACTAGGGTATACTTAATGGTTAAAACAATCCTGATGGCTTTTGTGTTTGTGCCTTAACATATTGACAAGTCATGCATCTTGCCACAAATCTGGCTACATCTCCTTTCATTCCCTTCCACCAAAAATCCCTTTTAAGATTCTGGTACATTTTTGTGCTTCCTGGATATATGAAGTATTTACTTATGTGATATTCCTTAAGTACCTCCTCCCTTAATTCCAAGTTTTCTGGTACCCAAATTCTATGCTTATGTCTCATATATCCTTTTCCATCAATATGTAGATTGAACACTTCCTCCCCTCTTTCCAAAAGAGTTTTCTTTTCTGTTATATTAGGGTCTTGCATTTGCATACAACCTACTTTCAAAATTAAATCAGACTGTAGTGTTATCATACTTAATCTTCCCACATTCTCTTGTGTGCTATGCACCTCCTTGTGCATGTCATCATTTTCTTTTATTTCTAAATCAGTGACTATCAACAAAATTTTAAATTCCTCCATCATTAACAGGCTTACTTTGGCATTTCCTACTTAAAGCATCAACTACCTTATTAGCTTTTCTTGGTGCGTAGAGTATATCAAAATCATAAGCAGCTAAGAATTCCACCCACCTATGTTGTCTCATGTTCAAGTCTTCTTGTGCAAACAAATATTTCAAATATTTGTGATCAGTATAGAGTTCAAATTTGGCTCCTAACAAATAATGTCTCCAAAGTTTAAAGGCACACACAACTGTTGCTAGTTCTAAGTCATGGGTTGCATATCTAACCACATGTGGTTTTAATTGCCTTGATGCATATGCCACCACTTGACCTTGTTGCATCAATACTGCACCCAATCCTTGTCTACATGCATCTGCATATATTACCAAATCTTGATTTTCTTCAGGCACTTTCAAGATAGGAGCATTCACCGATGCTTCTTTTAACTCTTCAAAAGATTTTTCACATTTTTCTGTCCATATATAAGCTTGGTTCTTTCTAGTTAGTTTAGTCGGTGGTGCTAAGAACTTAGAAAATCTTCTATAATTTCACGCCATTCCCATGAATGATATTACCTCACTTACAGTTTTAGAGTTTGTATCGCAACCACGTTACTTTGGTTTACTGAAATGCCTTGTGCAGAAATAACATGCCCAAGAAAATTTACTTCTTTCCAAAATGTATACTTTGAAAACTTCGCTTTTAAATCATTTTGCCTCAACCTGCCCAAGACTAGATGCAAGTTATTTTGGTGTTCTTCAACTGTCTTTAAATAAATTAGAATGTCATCTAAAAAAGTAAGTACAAATTTATCCAAAAAATCCCTAAAAGTTCTATTCATCAAATCAACAAAATACAATGGTGCATTTGTTAATCCAAAGGGCATAACTAAGAATTCATACATCCCATACCTGGTGTTGAAAGCTGTGTACTTAATGCTAGATTCTTCACTTTTATTTGATGAAATCCAGAATCTAAATCAAGTCTAGAATATATTTTTATCCAGCTAGTTGATCAAAGAGATCATCAGTTTTTGGTAGAGGGTATTTATTTATAGTTGTCAACTTATTTAATTCCCTGTAGTTTATACATAGCCTTAGAGAACCATCTTGCTTCTTTACAAACACCACTGGTGCACTGGTGCAAGAGTTACTTGGTCTAATAAAACCCTTTCATTCCAAACTCCTCCATTTGCTTCTTTAGTTCTATTAACCCACTTGGCTCCATTCTCGTAGGTTTCTTGATTATTGGACATGCTCCAGGAATTAAATTAATATGAAATTCCATTGGCCTATGGTGTGGGATGAATTTAACTTCTCCAAACACATCCAAATACTCATTTACTATGGGTATGCTCTCTATTGAAAGTTTAGAGGTTTCACCACTCAACTCATATAAATGAAATAATTTTCTTTCCTTTGCTGATTCACAAAGAACAAAAACTCTCTGCTTCCTATGGTTTTGGAATGAAATGGTGGACGTCTCTATATTAGTTATAGCGTTATGCTGCTTTAACCAATCCATACCTAATATAATACCTATATCTTGGTAATTTAGAACATATGAATCAGAAATAAAAATATTTCCTCCTATAATTAATTCTGCACCCACACACATCATATCCAAAACATAAGAACTTCCTAGGGGACTTTTGATAAGTAATGGTTTCTCTACTAACATGCAGTTAAGTTTCAACAACTTAACAATATCATGAGGGATCAAAGAATGGGTTGCTCCTGTATCTTACAACACTAGTATTGGTATTTGGAACATAAATAATGTACCTTCCACTTTCCCCACATTTTTTTTCATTAGATTCCACTATGGACTTGCCTTTTGTCTCCAAAGTTGCCACTCTGCCTTGCTGCTTGTTCTCAGGACAATTCCTCTTCAAGTGACCTTCCATGCAACAAATGTAGCACTTGAAAGCTGCTACCTTCAATTCTGGAAACTTAGGCTTAATATGCCCTTCTTTGCCACAGTGATCGCATACTACTTTCTTCTTGGTTTCTCCAAATTTTGCATCACTGGTCTTTTTGCTTCCAGTGTCCTCCTATTTCTTGTTATATGGTTGGTACCTTCCTTTGCCCTTTTTGTTGTTATTGTTCTTGAAATTTTTATATTTCTCTCTTTCTTTATCATGTTGCTCAAAGCTCAAAGTCAGATCTATGACTTGATCAAAAGTTTTTCCTACATAGAGTATCATAGCTCTACTTAAGCCTGGGTTTAACCCCTTAATGTACCTGCTATTTTTGAAGCTTCATCAGCTATCAACATAGCTCCATACTTTGATAATCCCTCAAACTTCTGAGTGTATTCAGTAACACTTAAATTCCCTTGCCTAAGCCTTATAAATTCTTCAAGCAATGTTGTTATAGCAGAGCCAGGCACAAATCTAGCTTTAGTTAGCTCCTTGAATTGATTCCATGTGATGTCATTTTCAGCTCTCCCAGCTATGATTACCTCCCACCGACTCAAAGCTACTCCCTTAAATTGTCTTGAAGCTACTTGCCTCTTCCTTTAATCATCTAATTGCATGTCTCCAAAAATCCTCTTCGAGGTTCTAAGCCAAACTTGGATTTCCATTACACTTTCAGTCCCTTCGAAGCTTTTGCCTCCTAAATGGGTGTAGGTCTTTAGTAATTTGGAGAGCTTTTCATGTGGATTCTCAGGTCTATGCCTTATTCCTTCCCTTAGAGCATTCACTAAGTCTTTCATATTCACCATAGGTGTTCCTATTCCCTTTCCGGCCATGTATCTTAAGTGAAAGGGATTTTGGGTTAGCTAAATTTCCTACTCATACATGGTACTATTCCCCCATATATGTATATAGTAATCAGGCACACACATGCAACCAATCATACAAATTTAAGTAAATTATTCTATCACCTAATAATAAAATATTATATGTGTTTTCAATTAACACAACTCTGATACCAAAATGGAATGACCCTACTTTCTAACTATAATTCTAGTATGTTTTTTAACTATTGAGTATAAATCATTCTCTAGTTTCAAAGTTAAGAGCCAGAGCCACTTTATCCTAATCAAATGTCCAAGACCGTAAAGTTTTACTAATATAAAAATATTAGTTCATGTAAAAGAAGTTTTGATATATATATATATATATATATGAAGATATATATATATATATATAAGGCCCTCTTGCTTTAAATCAGAGTAGAAAGAAAACAAGAGATCCATTGACCATAATATGAATCAATGTTGTACACAGATCCAAAAATGATACTCTTATGCCTACAAAAATGGTACTTTATAGATCCAAAAATGGTACTCTTATGCCTACAAAAATGATACTTTACGGATCCAAAAATGATACTCTTATGCCTAAAAAAAGATACTTTTGTGACTAATGTGTGTTTCATTGAACTCATTAACATATAATAAGTTGTGTGAGAAAATAGAATCATTGGTTTATGTTATACTATACAATCAGGGAGTCATATCTGCATATATATATATATATATATATATATATACACACACACACACACAGTGTGACATGTGCATGTTTAATATCCTGGGTCTTTGGTGCATGTGCCTACATTGCACCTTTGGTTAGTACTCCTTTGAACTAAACTAAACCAAGTGTGCCTATGTGCATCACTTTTGTATTTGAGAGAAAGCACCATCAATCTGGCTTAATAAACTTGTATATTTACACTTCTACTTGCATATTGACTCCAGATTGACTAATATAAATAGTATTAGCACATTCCTATAGATCAAAACCCTATATTTTTCTCAATTCCAGTTTGCAAAATGATCATATAAAATACAACTTCAGATTAGACATTTGCATATCACATTACATTTGATTTTCCCATTATCTAAACTTAATTTTCATAACCCTACTTTTCATTGTCCCTTTACACAACTAATTAACAAAGCAATTCTTAAGGATTCATGCAGATACAACAACTTGGAAGCTTTTATTTTCTAACTTAAGCATGCTAACATCCATGAAAACAAGCCAGACTCCTAACCCTGTTCTTAATTAGCTCCATCATTACATGGAAAAGTAATAGAGGCTTCCTCAATTTAAATTGAGACACCCCATTTGCCATGAGCAGCACAGGGTCAAACTACAAGTCTAGTATGAACAATTTAAATAATAAAACAGAGATAAATTCATAAGAGGATTCTACTTAGAAAAACAATAGTTCAAGTGTGCATGTTTTTGAGTCATTGTGCAAGTGCACACCATTTTCTTCTTAAAACAGTACTATTCAAGTGTAAAATGCACATATACATAAGTACAATTACAATTTCACACAACTAATTTTCATTTATACACTCAAACATGATAAAACAACTGATTGAAATCATCCCAAGATCATAGGTTTTGAGGTAGAATGTGAGGCTCTATCGAAAGAGTATCATGACAATGGGGTCATGCACTCAATTTGGAATGCAATTTGGGTTAGTATGGGATTTTGTTAGAGTTATTTGGTAGTTTTTAGGCCATGGCAACTACAGCCATGCGTGGTGATCCTATACGTTTTTATGATAGTGGGTTAAGAAATGAATTTCCTAAGTAGCGAGTCATATGTGATACCAATGTTACCGAGTTGAGACATGAAGTTTCCTGTAGCTAGTCAATTTGGATTTTCTTGATGACAGGATGAGACCTAAAGTTCCTCAATAGTGAGTCACATAAGAATTTGATGATATCAAGTTGAGGCTTAAGGTATCTTAATAGCGAGTCATTATGATTTTTATGATAGCGAGCAAGACATAGTGTATCACATTAGCGAGTCATCTATGATTTGATGTTGTAATTACGACAATAAATATTGTCGCATATCTTTCCAGATTTAATTGAAGTGGCTATATGCATTGTGTCATATCTTATCAATCTTAGCAGTAATGATCACTGCGTTGGAGTTATAGTTTGATCATAGTATATGGGAATTAGATTATTTAGTATTTTCTAGGCTAATATACTTAAATGGATGATATTTTGCTAACTTACTGTTATAGGAGAACAACAAATTATGTGTGATCCCTCTACCATTGAGATGGATTTACTATACTTGTTTATAGGCAGTTGAGATTCCTCCTAAGCCACATTAATGGAGCGGGCCGACTGCGGTTTAGAATTTCCTTCTTATTCATATATAGTTTTATTAAAAACATATGATATTCTGATATAATTCACTTGACACCAGACTTTATGTATGATCCACATCCTATCTTTGTTTGTTTATGACAAGATAATTCTTCGGTATTAGATTGAGTAGTTCAGAAGTAAGTGTTTTAGGATATGCTATTGGAGTAAGCAGCTAGAGCTTTCGAAAGTATGGAATTGCTATTCAGACGTATATATACTTGTTATTTTATTGTACATAGAAACCTGTTATTTCATATAAATTTATGTATTTGTATTTATTCAGAAACTTCACGCATTTGAAGTATTTATATTTTGATTTTAAGTGTTTGTATTCTGACTATTTTGTACTCGTATTCATTTTTCTATTTCTTCTGCTAGTGCGGTCTGTTGTATCTATTATAATATATATATATATATATGTTGCATGATATATATTGCCTTTCCATTGTGATATCTTATCGATGTCTGACTTTAATGTTTTGTTCCAACTTTGTCTCAAAAATCTATCTTATGTGACATTTGAAAGTAAGTGTAACAACCTAAATTTCGATGAACCAATTTTATTTCATAAACCAAATCCATTGAAACCCTAGTTGGTTTGCTCTGGTATCCTGCAGAAAAGACAGAGACATAGAACACGTTAGAGTTCGGAAAATATCTCACGGCGGAAGGAATAAAAAATAATGTAATTAAAACATAGCTTTACCTTAATAACAATACTGCTAAACCAGTATCCAAAGCTATACGGTCTTTGTCATGAACCTAACCTGCGAATGTTATGAGGAGTGAGGTTAGAACACAAGTTTTGGTGACTGGACTTAATTTACACTTCTGGATAATCCTACATATAAGATTCAATAACACTTCTTATTTATTAGGTTATCTATGTTATTAGCGCTCAAGGCTTACACACACATGTCGCACCCATCTACTCCTTAGTAGATTAACCTAATATAATGTATGTGTAGCCACCCCCAAACTGAGGTACACCCCATGGTACCCCACTCGCATGGTCTTCTCTGTAACACCACATTTATGTGCGCAGTCCCTCATCCTATGCCATAGTAACGTACATATCTCTTTACATATATAACAATGCTACATCCGCATAGACCACTATCGCTGTACTACGTAAGCGTACCGACTGCTATCCTCGAACTTTTACATCGAGTTAGATTCCTTCATCGAGTAATGCCCCAGAGTCTACGATACACCACCTAGAGCATACATGCTTGTATCTAGACTTTCCCACGTACGTATCGTCAAACGTATTCGATTCCAAACCTGCACACCTATCGTGTGCGTGCCCGAGTTCCATGGCGGGGCTGCACAAGAAACACGGAATTCAGTCGGGAGCTTTCCTCATATCTTTGCAGGCCCTCCTTTAAGAGTGACTCATACAAATATCCATAGGGTCTATTTTCTATAGTGGTTATGGCCCCACCTCAGCCCCTCCCTCAACTAGAAAAGACTACAAGAGATAAGCGACAAGCCCCTAAGCAAACAATCTAAACATCCATGTGGCGTCTTCCCTCAACCACCGTCCCATGATAGTGAATGGTTAATGCTATCTTGGGTCTGGTTCTAGTCTTTCCGCATCCTACTGGCTGTGGTGACAAGCACTCGATGACCTACTATCCTTGTTTGTCCTGACCCTCCGCCTCCGTTAAGGCAGCCGTCGAATCACCTTTTCTGTCACCAAGTATAACATTCGGACTGCCAATTTATACTTGCAGTCAAGGCCCACCCACCTAGTAGTTACGCGTAGACCCAACCTCTGCGGGCACAGCCTTAAACATCTGCCATCCTACAGAGGACAACTACAAGCACCTTTAACATCTCAGAAAGCCACGTGCTTCCCCTTTCAGTCCGTCAGAGCTGCCAGAATAATCAGATGAATGTGCGCTCCCCTCGTGCCTTATGACACCGTGATGATCTACCTCGTTGGGCTATTCATCCTATAACGTACGGACTGCTCCAAGCGCCTTAGTTTAATATGTCATTAGACCTTACTTCTAATCATTAATTACGCGCTTGCACCACCTCTTCAGTCTTCTAATTTAACTTGGTTATTCTCATTCACATTGACTACCTTTTCAAGTTTACCAAGTTACCCTTGCTTATTAATTCCATTTATTACTTAACCCATTTAAGTTTATTAATAAGACTACAACATGCTATTCTCATATTCTATTCACTATTCCATCTTAAGGTTACCACAACATGTTCTACTTAATTTAAAATTAAGTACATATACATTGGTAAGAGAATAACTCCCTAAGTATCAAACCCGAAGACCGAAATGAACATTAGATTGACACTCAGAGAATTACTCAACTCAACCAATCTCCTGTTATGTCCTAATCCCTTTCCATTCATATAACTTATGTTATCTTCATTTGTAGATTTATTCTTGCCTTTACAGATTACTTACTTCACAATTAATGACAAATTACTTTGCTCCATAAGTTATTTCACCTTCCCCTATCGTTTCTTATAACTTACCTTATTCCATAAGTTATAATCCCCACTTGTCCTTAGGACAAGCCTGCCTATTATCTTTCCTTTTATTATTCAAGTTCATTCATAATAGCTTATTATCATTCCTCATTTTGGCATTAATTAAGATTAACTTAGCCCTTCCCACTTCTTTAACTAGTTTGCTTAACCTCCACTCAATTCAGCTCGTTTGTAACACCACTACAAATTTAATTAAGTTAAGTATTCCAATTTAACAAATTATCCATGCTACCCATGTTACCCACTAAACCCCTTTATTATATCCATGTCAACCTTATATGTGTCATCTTGGTTAAGTGTTCATTATTATTTATTATGTCTGTAAATGCGCAAGACCTCTCACATTAGATTGCCGATTGCTGGATATGATGGGCGGTTCCAGGCAGACTTCTGCCGCATCCGAATCTAACCTCGTGTCTTGACAAAATTACGGGTCCGATTTCCACCTAAGACCACTCACATTAGATTACCGTTTGCGGTTTCTTACCAGGCGGTTCCGGGCAGACTTCTACCACAAACCAAATCTAACCTCGTGTCTTAGGCATTCATTATCTTTTTCTTAATTCATGCCCAATTTCAAGTCTTGGATTATAGTGAATACTAATTACCCATAAATTCCCAATTCGATTTATGATTATAATCCCACATATAAATTATACCCAATTCCCTATATATGCCACACGTCGTCCTACATGTAATTAACTTTAATAAAGTAAAGTGCAATTATTCCATTCTACCAATTGTTCATATTTATGCAGTTATACCTATTCCAATATAGGTTTTCATACCCTTTTTTACAAGTCATATATTATTATGCACATTATACCCCTTCTTCCAAGTCATAAATAATCATATATATGATGCCCAAATTAATCTTTCCCAAATGATTCCCAATTTTGCGCGTTCGCATATTTCAGCGTTAGTCCTAGACTCGAAGGTAGCATGGCTATAAAAATAAAAAAGAAGAAGGAGGGAGAAGAACAAAAAGATCTTATAAACAAGATTGCAATTATAACATGTTTATTATGTTCTTTACGAGGAATGCCAAACGATATCTATACTATTATTCAAAATTGTAATTTAAACCCACTCACCTTTGATTTTCTTTCCCAATTCTGAATAATCTTGAATCTAATCCATATCTACTTTTCCATGTCTTTCCTAACTGATTTGGAACCTTATATGCAGCATAAATCTAGGCGCTTTTATCACAAAATCTGAATTCTTTTCTCTAACTTTGAAGAAGAAGAAGAAGCCTAGATTTGATCTTTATTTTTATTTTATTTTTAGAATATGTTTTGGAGGAGAAGAGAAAAGGGCAGAGCTTTCTCTAGTTGAAGAAGAATAGGTTTGGAGGCAGAGTTTGGCGTCGCCTAAGAAATTGTGACGATGAAGTAACCCTAACCACCTTATTTATAGGCATGCTAAACTAATCTAGTCCTTTAGATTTAATTTAAAACTCCATCCAAGCTAATCACGTCATCAGACCAATTGGAAATAGCCATGTTGCAAAAAAAAAAAAAACATTAACAAATAAAACGCGCCATGTGTGCAACATGATGCGCTGTAGCATGGGGTGTCGACACCCCTGCTTGGGTGTCACCCCATACATGACATATATATTTTATTTATTTATTTGAAATTTTATTTATCAATAATTAAATTTCAAATATCCTCTTTTTTTCACGTGAAACCCTAATTCTGAATTATGTTCATATGTATTCAACTCTTGCATGTATGCTAATCTTTTATATGCGAACAATTTTAAATTTCAAACCATTTAATATATATTTTTCCTCTTTTGAAACATTCTCTCGATTAAACCCCCTTTTAACCCTTTTCATACTAAGCCACTTTTGAAGTGCTTTCACACTAAGCCACTTTTTAGCCATTCCCTAAAAAAAATGGCGCTGGTGGGAATCGAACTCTCAAACTCTTGTATACAAGTCACGTGTTCTAACCAACTGAGCTACTAAGTCTTTTGTTAATAAGACTTATGACAATGCTAAACATTATCTTTTTTCTCATTCCTCCTTTTCATGTTTTGTTACATTATTTAAATTAAAGATATCTCTTTCATTTTAAATCGGTTTTCTACAAACCATAAGTCTAAATTGACCAGAAAATCGTCATGAATGCAATGACGCTAATTTCGTGACCAAATTCTGGAAGCTTTTCAAATTTTCCTTTTTATTTCTTTTCAAATGTTCACATGCATTTCTTCGCATTTCATGTATTGCATGTAATTTCTTTTATTAATCTTTTTCTTCATTTCACTGCATTAACTTATTATATGAAATTTTATTGTCATTATTTAATTTTTCTCTTAAATATACATATGTATATAATATATATATACATATTTCCACATTTTTAATTTCATTAAAAATGCGGGGTATTACATTCTCCCACCCTTAAGAAATTTCATCCCCGAAATTTGATAGGGATTAAATAGTTAATCCCTCGTATAATATACATCCATCATGTGTGCATCCAATTTTTACAAAAAGTGTGCACATGTGCAAAGTGAAATACATCATAGTAATGTATGTATGCCTAATTGGTACCACCTATATGTATGCAAAATTTTAAAACCTCTTTTGAAACATGATGCTCACATCCTAAATATACATGCAGTTCTATATGAATGCAATATTTTTGAAAAATCAAAACATTTTTCACCCAAATTTTCCCACACTCTTACAAAGTAAGAGCATAGTTCATCCAATTGTTGCATCCAAAACCCTACCAATCATCATTGAATTTTAAAATTTAGAAAAATCTAATTTTCTAAATTCAATTTCTTATGTTACAAAAAGGTATAAAATGGAAAAATTCACATCTTCTGTTTTTTTATGTACCTTTTCTAATTATACTTGGATTTTATGTAACTACCCAATAAAAATTTCCTATTTTCCTATCCAAGCACAACCCACATAAGAAAATTTTCTTTTCTTTATCAACTTAACTTGGAAAAATTCCATTTTTATCCATCTTTTCTTAAGAATTTCATTTTCTTTTCCCGTCACGTTTGTTGCTTCATTGAATTTGTTGTTTTCTTCTTAGTTACGCTATTTTCTTTCTTAGCTTATTGTTCAATTAATTCTTTCCATCTCTCAACATCCTACACCGTTACTATCAAGGGCCAAGAATCATAAGACTATTTCACTAAAGAAAAGTCCAACCACAAACTCTCAACACTTAATTGCCCTTCCACTATCTAGTAGTCACTACTAGTCCTTGCTGTGTATTACTAGCCTACACTTTTTTTTTCAAGCAATAGTCCTAAGCCTCACAAGGCTTATGCATTCTGTGGGAAATTTTCCATTATTCTAAGATAACCCTTGCTATTTATTTCTTAGCCTCAAACTTTTTCTTGTTCTTTCTAGGCACTAATTCATACCTACTCCATTCTTTTCAAAACATGGTTTGGCCTCGTTTTTTTTTTAAACATTTTCCTTCAAAAATTTAAAAGTGTTAAAGCTTTATTCTCTTCTCCAAAACTTGCTTTTGCCAAACCACAAAAACATGTCACAAAATAAAAATGCAAAACATTTTTTTTAAATCACAAAACCGGAGTAGACAAGGACAACTACAGGGTTACATTGTTTCTACCTACAATGTTAATTTGGCTGCTCTCTACAAGGTGCAAACATCTACTCTATTCTTGCTTTCTACAACTTATTTTGTCTGCCCAACAAAATTTCCTTTATAAAACAATAAACAAAATTTATTATTAACAGAATAGAGATTTCAAAACTTTCTTTCACAAAATGCAATATTTTGTATGCTTTACTTTTTAATCCTTTCATATATTATAATATGAAAACTAGTGAGCTATGCATGCTCTATAATATGCACCTTTTCATGAGAGAATTCTTTTAAAACAAGAAATCATTATTTTACAAAGTATACCCCACTTTTAAAACACAATATGCATTTTTCAAATATGTCTCTTACATATCTCTTTCAAACATCAAAAATACTTTTAAGATTAAACCATGAAAACACCACAAACTCTTTCGCCAAAACTTTTATAATTTCAAGTTCTTAAAAGTTAATAATTGGGTTAGACTCAATGTGGGTCTCCAACTCAACTAGGCTTTCTTAGATACTTCCCCAAAGTCAATTCTCTCAACTGTATATATATTCCTGATCCATTTTCCACTTTTTAACCTTTTACTAACTTATAAGGTTCCGCTTCCAAAACCACTAATATGAAATACTAACATTTTAGTTTCTATCATATGAGATACACCTTTTCTAATACCAATCATATCGTACACTTTCCATCCAAACTACCTAAGGATCCAAAGTTTTTACGTTCATTCCTTTAGTGTACAAAACCGATATCCCAACTCTTTCATATTTTACTTTCTTTACTTAGTGGGCTTCTTTATGGATCTAGGTTTATATATATATATATATATATTTATATTTTAAAAAAAATACAAATACGCTCATTCATTATCTATATAGGAATCCTAAACCGAAGCTCTGATACCAAGTGTAACAACCCAAATTCCAACAGATCGATTTTTTTCAAAAACCTAATCCATCTAAACCCGAGTTGGTTTGCTCTGGTATCCTGCAGAAAAGACAGAGACATAAAACATGTCAGAGTTCGGAAAATATCCCACATCGGAAGGAATAAAACATAATGTAATTAAAACATAGCTTTACCTTAATAACAATACTGCTAAACCATTATCCAAAGCTATACAGTCTCTGTCATGAACCTAATCTGCGAATGTTATGAGGAGGGGGAGGGGGGTCAAAACACAAGTTCTAGTGACTGGACTTAAATTACACTTCTGGATAATCCTACAGATACCGTTCAATCAAATTTCTTATTTATTAGGTTATCTGTGTTGTTAGTGATCAAGGCTTACACACACACATCGCACCCATATACTCCCTAGTAGATTAACCTAATATAATGTATAAGTAGCTACCCCCAAACTAAGGTACACCCCATGGTACCCCACCCTCATGGTCTCCTCCGTAACACCATATTTATGTGCGCAGTCCCTCATCCTATGCCATAGTAACATACATATCTCTTTACATATATAACAACGCTACATCCGCATAGAACCACTATCCCTGTACTACGTAAGCGTACCAACTGCTATCCTCGAACTTTTTCATGGAGTTAGATTCTTTCATCGAGTAATGCCCAAGAGACTACGATAGACCACCTAGAGCAGACATTCATGTATCTAGACTGTCCCACATACGTATCGTTAAACGTATTCGATGCCTAACCCGCACACCTATCGTGTGCGTGCCCGAGTTCCATAGCAAGGCTACACAAGAAACATGGAACTCGGTCGAGAGCTTTCCTCATACCTGTGCAGGCCCGCCTTTATGAGCCTCTCACACAAATATCCCTAGGGTCTGTTTTCTATAGTGGCTATGGCCCCACCTCATCCCCTCCCTCAACTAGTAAAGACTACAAGAGCTAAGTGACAAGCCCCTGAGCAAACAATCTAAACATCCATGTGGCGTCCCCCCTCAACTGCCGTCCCATGATAGTGAATGGTTAACGGTATCTTGGGTCTAGCTCTAGTCTTTCCGCATCTTACTGGCTGTGGTGACAGTTACTCGACGACCTACTATCATTATTTGTCCTGACCCTCCGCCTCCGTTGAGGCAGCCGTCGAATCACCTTTTCCGTCATCGCATTCAACATTCCGACTGCCAAGTTATTCTTACAGTCAAGGCACACCCACCTAGTAGTTATGCGCAGACCCAACCTCTACGGGCACAGCCTTAAACATCTACCACCACACACAGGACTACTAGGAGCACCTTTAACGTCTCAGGAAGCAGCATGCTTCCCCTTCCAGTCCGTCGGAGCCGCCACAATAATCAGATGAGCATGTGCTCCCCTCGTGCCTTATGACAACGTTATGATCTACCTCGTTGGGCTATTCATCCTATAACGTACGGACTGCTCCAAGCACCTCAGTTTAATATGTCATTAGACCCTACGTCTAATCATTAATTACGCACTTGCGCCACCTCTTCAGTCTTCTCATCTAACTTGGTTATTCTCATTCACATTGACTTCCTTTTCAGGTTTACCAAGTTACCCTTGCTTATTAATTCCATTTATAACCTAACCCATTTAAGTTTATTAATAAGCCTACAACAAGTATTCTCATAATCTATTCAATATTCCATCTTATGATCACCATAACATGTTCTACTTAATTTATAATTAAGTACATATACATTGGTAAGAGAATAACTCCCTAAGTATCAACCCCGAAGACCGAAATCAACATCAGATTGACACTCAGAGAATTACTCAACTCAACCAATCTCCTGTCATGTCCTAATCTCTTTCCATTCATATAACTTATGTTATCTTCATTTGTAGATTTATTCTTGCCTTTACAGATTACTTAATTCAAAATTAAGGACAAATTACTTTACTCCATAAGTTATTTCACCTACCCTTATCGTTTCTTATAACTTACATTATTCCATAAGTTATAATCCCCACTTGTCCTTGGGACAAGTCTACCTATTATCTTTCCTTTTATTATTCAAGTTCATTCATAATAGGTTATTATCATTCCTCATTTTGGCATTAATTAAGATTAACTTAGCCCTTCCCACTTCTTTAACTAGTTTGCTTAACCTCCACTCAATTCAGCTCGTTTGTAACACCACTACAAATTTAATTAAGTTAAGTATTCCAATTTAACAAATTATCCATGCTGCCCATGTTACCCACTTAACCCCTTTATTATATCCATGTCAACCTTATATGTGTCGTCTTGGTTAAGTGTTCATTATTATTTATTATGTCCGTAAATGCGCAAGACCTCTCACATTAGATTGCCGTTTGCGGTTGCTGGATATTCAGGGCGGCTCTGGGCAGACTTCTACCGCATCCGAATCTAACCTCGTGTCTTGACACCATTACGGGTCCGATTTCCACCTAAGACCTCTCACATTAGATTACCATTTGCGGTTGCCGGATATGTCGGGCGGTTCCGGGCAGACTTCTACCGCAAACCAAATATAACCTCGTGTCTTAGGCATTCATTATCTTTTTCTTAATACATGCCCAATTTCAAGTCTTGGATTATAGTGAATACTAATTACCCATAAATTCCCAATTTGATTTATGCCTATAATCCCACATATAAATTATACCCAATTCCCCATATATGTCGCACGTCTTCCTACATGTAATTAACTTTAATAACGTAAAGTGCAATTATTCCAATTCTACCAATTGTTCACATTTATTGTAGTTATCCCTATTCCATTATAGGTTTTCATACCCTTTTTTCCAAGTCATATATTATTATGCACATTATACCCCTTCTTCCAAGTCATAAATCATCATATATATTGTGCCTAAATTAATCTTTCCCAAATGATTCCCAATCTCGCGCATTCACATATTTCAGCACTAGGCCTAGGCTCGAAGGCAGCCTAGCTATTAAAAAAAGGAGGGAGAAGAACAGAAAAATCATATAAATAAGACTGCAATTATAACATGTTAATTATGTTCTTTACGGGGAATGCCAAAAGATATCTATACAATTATTCAAAATTGTAATTTAAACCCACTCACCTTCGATTTGCTTTCCCAATTCTGAATAATCTTGAATCTAATCCATATCTACTCTTCCATGTCTTCCCTAACTGATTTGGAACCTCATACGCAGCATAAATCTGGGCGCTTTTATCGCAAAATATGAATTCTTTTCTCTAACTTTGAAGAAGAAGAAGCCTAGATATAGTCTTATTTTATTTATTTTTTTAAAATATGTTTTGGAGGAGAAGAGAAAAGGGCAGACCTTTCTCTAATTAAAGAAGAATAGGTTTAGAGGTAGAGTTTTGGCATCACCTAAGAAATTATAAGGATGAAGTTACCTTAACCACCTTATTTATAGGCATGCTAAAATAATGTAGTCCTTTAAATTTAATTTAAAACTCCATCCAAGCTAACTACGTCATCCGACCAATAGGAAATAGCCATGTTGCGAAAAAATTAAATATTAACCAATAAAAATGAGCCATGTGTGCAACATGATGCACAGCAGCAGGGGGGGTGTCGACACCCCTTGTAACAACCCGGAAAATCCGAGCCAATTTAAAATTTTATTTTGGTGAATTTAATGAATTTTGAATATTTAAAATGAGTTATTTTAAATAATAACGATGAAAAATATATTTTGAATAGAATTCGAACGTATATATTTATATAGATCGTCGTTAGAATATAAATATTTATTTTAAATTATAAAAGGAATTGAAAATGGCACGGTAGTTTGAAAATTCGATTTCTAATTTCAATTGAATATACAGAATTCAATATAAGTCAGAATTGAACGAAAAAAGAAATATTTGAATCTGGTTAATCAGATCATTCTTACGAAGCTAAGGAACTGTGATTTCATTTTAGAAGTTGAAAGAAATGTACAGTTTAAAATTTAAAATAGTCGCTATGGAATTTATATATATTATTTATATTTATAATATATATAAAGGCCTTAAAAATAGCCATTTTGCAAACGACCTCAGAATTCGACGAAACCACCTTTGTTGGATCCGGAATGTCAAAATATTGTCAGATTCCAAAATTCATAATTTTATGAATCAATATGTGAGCACGACAAAAGAAAACACGTTTGACCAGTTTTAGTTGAATTTAATCGACCAGAAAATGGCCATTTTTCAACGGTCATCAAATTTGACGGAACTAGTTTTGCTAGGACTGTATCGTCAATACGAAACTAGAAATAATTTTTCTAGAATTTTTAGAATCATTATGTGGCCCCGGTAAAATAAAAGGTGCGTTCAAATTGAATATATACTGATTTATATTTTAAATTTGACAAAAGCTGATCGTAACAGCCGAACTGGGTTACAAAACATATCCCTTTGTGTTCGGAATGGGGGTAATTAGCTGGAGCGACATTCGTTCGAATTCGTTTGGAGTTCGAATGTGAATTCACTTTTAGAAATAAAATTGAAATATTATAATTAAATATATATATCCTTCTATTGGCCCAAGCCCTAGTCAAAGTTCTAAGCCACGGTCAAACAAGAAAAACCCGCCTCCAGTATCGTGACAACGACGGAAAGGTCTCCGATTATTGAGCTCAAAAATCGCCAAACCAATACAATAAAATTTCGAACTCCCTAATGCAAATCAAAGCCTTTCCTCTACTCTTCGAATCCATGCTAGCATGATCGAAAATGGAGCAGTAAATCACGAGCAATAGGCGCTCAAACACACGTCATTCGAGGCCATCTTCCGGTGTCAGAAGAGCTCTGAGTTCACCGAGTTTCACGCTGGAGAAAGGCGACGTCAAGGTGCTTCACGGGGCGACCGCCGATCATCTTCCGGCAGGGTGCACGGGTGGTAATTCGAAACCCTAGCGGTGGAGCACTCATGGAAATCGCGGCCAGTAAAGAAAATGAACATGGAAGATGAAGATGAGAAGGGTAAGACCCTTATTTAATTAATTAATTATGCTTAGAAATTATCTAATTAAATATGTGACAATGTTTTAAAAATTTAGAGAACAAATGTTTTAAAAATTTAAATAGCAAATGTTTTGAAATATAAATTTGCTTTGTTTTGAAAATATAAAAATACTTGGTTTTGAAAATAGAAAATATACATTATTTTGAAATATAAAAATAAGATAGCATTATTCTTAAAGAAGAGAAAAAAATATAGAAAGCTAAGACTTTTATATACGAATATTGTGGGTATTTTTATCATGGAAAGATTATATTTTTCATGTTAGAGAAATACGATTTTTAATGTTAGAAAAATGAGATTTTCATGTTAGAAAAATTTGATCTTTATTTATACGTTACTCATATTAAGAAAGGATTTTCGATTATATAAAAATACGATTTTTATATAAGGGGCATATTAAAAATAAGATAAAGAATATAAAAATAATTTTTTTATATATGTAGGATAATATAATTTTTATTACATGAGAAGTGAAATAAAAATATAATCTTTACAGAATATGAAGCGAAACAGAAATATGAACTTTATTTTTATCATGAAGTAGTGAAGATAAAGATTAGATTTTTATATAGTAGAGACTATAAAAATAGAATTTTTATATAATAGAGAATATAAAAATAAGATTTTTATATATGTAAAGAATATAAAAATCTGATTTTTATTATATATCTAGCATTGAAATAAAAGTGTGATTTTTATAGCGTTGAAATAAAAATATGATTTTTATATATGAACAGCGTGAAAGGGATGCGTTGGAATTTCAAGCAGATCGAAAAGGTTCAAAAGTTCAAAATCAAAGCACGACGGAGTGGAACCCTCTGTGAGAACCCCTCACTTTTATTTTAAATTTCTAGTTTAAAATATATACTAGGATGCAGACGGTGCTTAGCAGCACCCGACACCCGTCGTCCACATACCATGGATGAGTTGTTTGTTTGGTTGCTATGTTGTGAAATTTGATTGTGTGATGTGGAACGAAATAAAATATTTATATAGTGAAGTAAAATATTGTATGGTTAAAAATATAATTTTTAACGTGTATATAAAATTAAATATTTATAAACAAATCGGACGATTTGTTTATATACACTGATTTGACTAATATTGATTGAGACGATAAATTTTACACATCGCCCAACTGCACAAATAAAATCCGTGTTTGATTGTTTGAAACCCCACACGGGTGTTGGGATGATATTTGGCGTACACTAATCCCAATTATTTAGTTGTATTTCGATCGATTGGTCGATAGACTGTGTGAGCATTAATTATATATATTTAATGCTTATGTAGTTGTGTGGTGCACTTTGGATGATGGTTGATTATTTATCGTTGCTATTATATACATGTGTTGAATGGAATCCATATAATTAACATTATATGGTAATTGATTGTGCCTCATTCCAATTGGGAAAATAAAGAATATTATAAAATAATGATTAACGTGTTGACAGTACTCATTTGTTGAGATTAGTCATGTAGTGAAAGAAATATAGATTCATGTGTTGAATAGAATAAATATTCATTTGTTGAATAGAATAACGAAGTTATTGAAAAATATAAAGCCGTGTTGATTAGAGATGCGCTATTTTGATGCGAACGATATTGATATCGATTATATTCGTTTTTAAAATGAATATTTAGAAAGAGATATACAAATTGAATAGAATAGAAAATGAATTTGAATTGAATAGAAAATGAATTTGAATTGAATTGAATAGAAAATGAATTTGAATTGAATTGAAAATGAATTTGAATTGAATTGAATAGAAAAATGAATTTGAATTGAAATCGAATTGAAATTGAAATGGAAGTAGAAATTGTTTTTGAAACGAATTTAAAACGATTTATATAATTCGTTTTAAAAGGAAAACGACGAAGTATATATTATATATATTATATATATAATATAATGGCCTGAATAGAACGCGCCGCACCGCGGCAGTTCGCGAATTTCGACCATTGACTTCGAATGGATATTGCGGGAGATCCGACCGTCGGATTCTCCTAAAACCGGAGCAGTTGGGTTCGTATCGAAAAGAGCTTTCCAATGAATATTAGAAATTTGAAATCTAACGGTTGGATTTAGAATTATGTCCAAATCAGATTTGAAAAAGGTCGTTGCAAGTGCAGTTCGGTGGCAGTTATTGAAAACCGACTGTACGGGCCTTGATAAAATTATTAAAAATATTTACAATTTGTGTAAAATCGTAAGAAATTATTTGGCAAAAACTAGGATGAAAAACTCCATATTTGAAAAGATAAAAATAGATTTTTATCAAAATGAACTAATTTTAAACTAGAATTAAAATCAATGTATTTTTGAAATAAATAAATTGAATTTGAAATGGGTTTGAAATAACCAGAATTTCTAATATATTTAATTGGAATTGATTTGTGGGTTTACCGTGAATGGTGTTTTAAGTAACACCTCTTCTTTAAGCCGATAATAAGTAGAATGTGATTTGGGTTTATCGTGAACTGTGATTTAAATGACATTAGTTCTTCAACCCAGTAAAAGGAGTTTTAATGAATTGGTAATTAGATTGAAATGTGAATTGATAATTTAAATTACCAAATTTGAAAAATGAGCGAGAATGGAGTATTACCAGTTTTGCTCCAAAGCGATAGTTAAAATCTTTAATTAGATTTGAATGTGAAATGGTAATTAACATTACCGATAACCTCGTGGTGTTAGATATGGAGTATCACCAGTTTTTCTCCATGGGATAAATAGGTTGGGTTTGGGAAATAAAACAAATAATTACTTCGGTGTGGTTCGCTAATCCCGACTAGTTTGGAAAACCATGATATGGTTTGAAATGATATCCAAAGGAAGATTAAAGAATAAATTTAAAAGAATTTATCTTTGATAAAATTAATGGGAATCTTTCCCTAGGAGTGTGAATATTCTGAATTGGAATGAGGCGTATTTTGTGTTTTATAGAACTTGTTAATTAAGATACGCGAGTTATTCAGAAAGTCCGGGTATAACCCATTCTGAATAACTGATTCGACGATGAGTCGAAGAAATTGAAGAAGGTGCAAGACCGACGATCTTCACATCGAATGGATGGGTGCTACTGATGCTCACGATGGGAGTAGCTACCTTGAAGGGGGCTAAAATGGTAGCCGTCCGGACGTGCTTGGAGGTCGACGGATACAAGAGGAAAGTGCCTCCGGTTTCGTTCAGACCTAGAATGGACTTGTAAATGGATTGTGTATCTGACATTGTATTCCTTTATACTGTATTTGTTGATCTCTGCTAAATATATATCTTATTGGCGGCGGAGAATTTATTCTCTTGCTTAAAGCCCTTCTCTGAGACATACAAGCTCAGAGATTATATATTGGCAGAAATCAGTGGCATGATATGGATTGATAGTGTGGCATGCTGAGATGAAGTGATCCAGACTTTTGTTGAAAAGAAAAGTTTAGTGGGTGATGATCAAAGCGCAGTTTTAATATAGCACGACTTTGTGTATAGCGTTAATTCGCGAGCCTCACACCCCAGTATGGTGGTAAACTGATGGTTTGATCAGTATGCTTTTTAGAGGATGGGCACCTTAGTGGTGTCGTGGATTCGGTCGACCAAGATTGAGCTTAGTGCTCATAGGGATAGGGTAAGCGGTGTTTTCTCTCGCCGAGTCGTAAGCCGCAGTGATACTCGATTTCCCAAAAGTGCGGATGTGCATTATGGTGTTTTCTCTCGCTGAGACGTAAGCCATTGTGGATGGCACTACGTGATCGATCTTTCGAATCAGGAGCCACCATGATGGAAATCCAATTTCCAAATATGACATTTTGCAGTTTTGATTGTAGAGCCTAGTATTGACGACATGATATATGGTACCCATGTCGTCTATGATTGATACATTTATATTTGAAGTTGTTTTCTTCACTTATAGTAATAATATAAGATGAAATTTCACGTATCAAGCATATTTGGCTATTATAAGTGAAAGCCTTATCCTCCGGCTTGCGTTGCATTGTGTGATGGGACCTGGGTCTTATAATAGCTTCATTGTTCTTTATTTAGCATTGCGATGTTTGTTTTATGCACTGATATTCTTGGGAGGAAACCCGTTCCATGTTATACGGCGTGGTCCCTTGATTTGCCTAACTTTAAAAACAAAGATTAATAACTGTTTTAGTTCTCACACCAGTCACATGACTGACCTAGATTTTGTTATTTTAACCTTAACTCTGGGTGCCCCTATTTCCACACGGGTAGCTATTAATTTTGGTTTTACAGATTTATATTCACAGGATCTTGATTTACAGCTGGAACGATATCTAGAAAGCAATGTATCCGTATATCTCTTCTAGTTGTGTTTTGTATTATTTCCGCTGCGATGTATTTAAATGTAATTTAAATCTCTGATATTTTCTGTGTAATATTTATTCATACTCTGTATATTCTTGTATTCTGATGGAATTGTTGTAATAAGCAATGAAATGTTCTTCTGTCTGCGTTCTGTTGTGGCTTGTTCTCAAAGTATCCGCTCTTTCCTTATCGGGGAAGTTACGGGTCTTCACAGTTGGTATCAGAGCTATGGTTTACAGAGCTAGAGAACAAGACACATTAGAACCAAACTGAAGAATTCATCAGAAATTGTATTAGTAATATCCAATGAGAATTACTCGTTAGAGATAGGATCAGTAGTATTCTAGAACGAGTGTGAAGAGTATATTTTAAAACGAAAACAAATTTTGTTTTGAAAATTTAAATCAATTATTCATATTTGATTATTTATTTTATATTGATTTGGACAATCCAGTATATAAAGATTTTGCATATATGCCTTGCAAACGTATATTCGAAGTTTTAATATACTGGATAGATATAGAATCATACTCTAGTCGCCCGGAGATGATTCTGATGATAGTCTAGACATCATCAGAATTGGTATTCGAGTTTCGAAGGTGAAATATCTATATATTTCCATTAGACTGGTGTGAGAACCAAAATTAAATAGGACTTATTGTTGTCATTTGGCCTCAAAAATGTGATTTTTTGACTATATATCAAAGTTATGAATTTGAAACGTTAATCAACTAATTAATTGATGGTTGTCTTGTTGATTATTGGTTGATTAATTAAAATTTGTACCCTATAGCCAAATTGTATCAAATAGAGAATTGTATTGGAAAATTTATCGCATTTGCATGCATATACATGTATATCTATTGAACAGGTCATAGCAAGG
Source organism: Allium sativum (assembly GCA_030737875.1). NCBI lineage: Eukaryota > Viridiplantae > Streptophyta > Magnoliopsida > Asparagales > Amaryllidaceae > Allium > Allium sativum. Next base: position 412,746,211 of record CM060910.1, on the reverse strand, counting down.
AGGCTAGAGCAGAAGAATAAAATTGTTTGCCCGACAAATAGGTACATGTTTACCATAATTTACCGTTTTGTTTGGGTGATGATGATTTTTTGAGCCGATTGGCCAGTCACTTGGCTTTTTCTTTTGGATTGAAGAAGGCCATGGGAGGCTATGTGAAATATCCCGAAGTCCCCGGTGCAGGGGAGGTTATGGCAAAAAATTTCGAAAATTTAGGGTGTTAGCCAAATTTTTGAAAAATCTGATAAGTTCTTAGAAACTGAAAAGTTGAAGAACTTAAGCCATAATGGAAATAATGAAAGTTGAGTTGATTAGTTAAACAATTTTCAGCTTCGTTCCTTTTCGAGGACGAAAAGTTTTAAGTGGGGGAGATTGTAACAACCCGGAAAATCCGAGCCAATTTAAAATTTTATTTTGGCGAGTTTAATGAATTTTGAATGTTTAAAATGAGTTATTTTAAATAATAACGATGAAAAATTTATTTTGAATAGAATTCGAACGTATATATTTATATAGATCGCCGCTAGAATATGAATATTTATTTTAAATTATAAAAGGAATTGAAAATGGTGCGGTAGTTTGAAAATTCGATTTCTAATTTCAATTGAATATACAGAATTCAGTATAAGTCAGAATTGAACGAAACAAGAAATATTTGAATCTGGTTAATCAGATCTTTCTAACGAAGCTAAGGAACCGTGATTTCACTTTAGAAGTTGAAAGATATGTCCAGTTTAAAATTTAAAATAGTCGCCATGGAATTTATATATATTATTTATATTTATAATATATATAAAGGCCTTAAAAATAGCCATTTTGCAGATGACCTCAGAATTCGACGAAACCACTTTTGTTGGATCCAGGATGTCAAATTATTGTTAGATTCCAAAATTCATAATTTTCTGAATCAATATGTGAGCACGGCAAAAGAAAATGCATTTGACCAGTTTCAGTTGAATTTAATCGACCAGAAAATGACCATTTTTCAAACGGTCTTCAAATTTGATGAAACTAGTTTTGTTAGGACTGTATCGTCAATACGAAACTAGAAATAATTTTTCTGAAATTTTTAGAATCATTATGTGGCCCCGGTAAAATAAAAGGTGCGTTCAAATTGAATATATACTGATTTATATTTTAAATTTGACGAAAGCTCATTGTAACATCCGAACTGGGTTACAAAACATATCCCATTGTGTTCGGAATGGGGGTAATTAGCTGGAGGCAACAGTCGTTGGAATTCGTTCGGAGTTTGAATGTGAATTCACTTTTAGAAATAAAATTGAAATATTATAATCAAATATATATATCCTTCTATTGGCCCAAGCCCTAGTCAAAGTTCTAAGCCACAGTCAAACAAACAAAAACCCGCCTCCAGTATCGTGATAACGGCGGAAAGGTCTCCGATTTTTGAGCTCAAAAATCTCCAAACCGATACCATAAAATTTCGAACTCCCTGATGCAAATCAAAGCCTTTCCTCTACTCTTCGAATACATACTAGCATGATAAAAAATGGAGCAGTAAATCACGAGCAATAGGCGCTCAAACACACACCGTTCGAGGCCATCTTCCGACATCAGGAGAGCTCCGAGTTCACTGAGTTTCACGCTGGAGGAAGGCGGCGTCAAGGTGCTTCACAGGGCGACCGCCGATCATCTTCCGGCAGGGTGTACGGATGGCAATTCGAAACCCTTGCGGTGGAGCACTCATGGAAATCGTGGCCAGTAAAGAAAATGAACGTGGAAGTTGAAGATGAGAAGGGTAAGACCCTTATTTAATTAATTAATTATGCTTAGAAATTATCTAATTAAATATGTGACAATGTTTTAAAAATTTAGAGAACAAATGTTTTAAAAATTTAAATAGCAAATGATTTGAAATATAAATTTGCTTTGTTTTGAAAATATAAAAATACTTGGTTTTGAAAATAGAAACTATACATTGTTTTGAAATATAAAAATAAGATAGCATTATTCTTAAAGAAGAGAAAAAAATATAGAAAGCTAAGACTTTTATATACGAATATTGTGGGTATTTTTATCATGGAAAGATTATATTTTTCATGTTAGAGAAATACGATTTTTAATGTTAGAAAAATGAGATTTTCATGTTAGAAAAATTTGATCTTTATTTATACGTTACTCATATAAAGAAAGGATTTTCAATTATATAAAAATACGATTTTTATATAAGGGGCATATTAAAAATAAGATAAAGAATATAAAAATACAATTTTTATATATGTAGCATAATATAATTTTTATTATATGAGAAGTGAAATAAAAATTTAATTTTTACAGAATATGAAGCGAAATAGAAATATGAACTTTATTTTTATCATGAAGTAGTGAAGATAAAGATTAGATTTTTATATAGTAGAGACTATAAAAATAGAATTTTTATATAATAGAGAATATACAATGATGATTTTTATATATGTAAAGAATATAAAAATCTGATTTTTATTATATATCTAGCGTTGAAATAAAAATGTGATTTTTATAGCATTGAAATAAAAATATGATTTTTATATATGAACAGCGTGAAAAGGATGCGTTGGAATTTCAAGCAGATCGAAAAGGTTCAACAGTTCAAAAGCAAAGCACGGCGGAGTGGAACCCTCTGTGAGAACTCCTCACTTTTATTTTAAATTTCTAGTTTAAAATATATACTAGGATGCAGACGGTGCTTAGCAGCACCCGACACCCGTCGTCCACATACCGTGGATGAGTTGTTTGTTTGGTTGCTATGTTGTGAAATTTGATTGTGTGACGTGGAACGAAATAAAATATTTATATAGTGAAATAAAATATTCTATGGTTAAAAATATAATTTTTAACATGTATATAAAATTAAATATTTATAAACGAATCAGACGATATGTTTATATACACTGATTTGACTGATACTGATTGAGACGATAAATTTTACACATCGCCCAACTGCACAAATAAAATCTGTGTTTGATTGTTTGAAACCCCACACGGGTGTTGGGATGATATTTGGCGTACACTAATCCCAATTATTTAGTTGTATGTCGATCGATTGGTCGACAGACTGTGTGAGCGTTAATTATATATATTTAATGCTTATGTAGTTGTGTGGTGCACTTTGGATGATGGTTGATTATTTGTCGTTGCTATTATATACATGTGTTTTATGGAATCCATATAATTATCATTATATGGTAATTGATTGGGCCTCATTCCAATTGGGAAAATAAAGAATATTATAAATTAATGATTAACGTGTTGACAGTACTCATTTGTTGAGATTAGTCCTGTGGTGAAAGAAATATAGATTCATGTGTTGAATAGAATAAATATTCATTTGTTGAATAGAATAACAAAGTTATTGAAAAATATAAAGCCGTGTTGACTAGAGATGCGCTATTTTGACGCGAACGATATTGATATCGATTATATTCGTTTTTAAAATGAATATTTAGAAAGAGATATACAAATTGAATAGAATAGAAAATGAATTTGAATTGAATAGAATAGAAAATGAATTTGAATTGAATTGAATAGAAAATGAATTTGAATTGAATAGAATAGAAAATGAATTTGAATTGAATTGAATAGAAAAATGAATTTGAATTGAAATCGAATTGAAATTGAAATGGAAGTTGAAATTGTTTTTGAAACGAATTTAAAACGATTTATAAAATTCGTTTTAAAAGGAAAACGAAGAAGTATATATTATATATATTATAAATATAATATAATGGCCTGAATAGAACGCGCCGCGCCGCGGCAGTTCGCGAATTTCGACCATTGACTTTGAATTGATATTGCGGGAGATCCGACCGTCGGATTCTCCTAAAACCGGAACCGTTGGGTTCGTATCGAAAAGAGCTTTCCAATGAATATTAGAAATTTGAAATCTAACGGTTGGATTTGGAATTATGTCCAAATAAAATTTGGAAAAGGTCGCTGTAAGTGCAGTTCGGTGGCAACTATTGAAAACCGACTGTACGGGCCTTGATAAAATTATTAAAAATATTTACAATTTGTGTAAAATCGTAAGAAATGATTTGGGAAAAACTGGGATGAAAAACTCCATATTTGAAAAGATAAAAATAGATTTTTATCGAAATGAACTAGTTTTAAACTAGAATTAAAATCAATGTATTTTTGACATTAATAAATTGAATTTGAAATGGGTTTTAAATAACCAGAATTTCTAATATATTTAATTTGAATAGATTTGTTGGTTTACCATGAATGGTGTTTTAAATAACACTTGTTCTTTAACCCGATAATAAGTAGAATGTGATTTGGGTTTATCGTGAACTGTGTTTTAAATGACATTAGTTCTTCAACCCAGTAAAAGGAGTTTTAATGAATTGGTAATTAGATTGAAATGTGAATTGATAATTTAAATTACCAAATTTGGAAAGTGAGCGAGAATGGAGTATTACCAGTTTTACTCCAAAGCGATAGTTAAAATCTTTAATTAGATTTGAATGTGAAATGGTAATTAACTTTACCGATAACCCCATGGTGTTAGATATGGAGTATCACCAGCTTTGCTCCATGGGATAAATAGGTTGGAATTGGGAAATAAAATAAATAATTACTTCAGTGTGGTTCACTAATCCCGACTAGTTTGGAAAACCATGATATGGTTTGAAATGATATCCAAAGGAAGATTAAAGAATAAATTTAAAAGAATTTATCTTTGATAAAATTAATGGGAATCTTTCCCTAGGAGTGTGAATATTCTGAATTGGAATGAGGCATATATTGTGTTTTATAGAACTTGTTGATTAAGATACGCGAGTTATTCAGAAAGTCCGGGTATAACCCATTCTGAATAACTGATTCAACGATGAGTCGAAGAAATTGAAGACGGTGCAAGACCGACGATCTTCACATCGAATGGATGGGTGCTACTGATGCTCACGATGGGAGTAGCTACCTTGAAGGGGGCTAAAGTGGTAGCCGTCCGGACGTGCTTGGAGGTCGAAGGATACGCGAGGAAAGTGCCTCCGGTTTCGTTCAGACCTAGAACGGACTTGTAAATGGATGGTGTGTCTGACATTGTATTCCTTTATATTGTATTCGTTGATCTCTGCTAAATATATATCTGTTTGGCGGCGGAGAATTTATTCTCTTGTAAGCCGTTGTGGATGGCACTACACGATCGATCTTTCGAATCAGGAGCCACCATGATGGAAATCCAATTTCCAAATATGACATTATGCGGTTTTGATTGTAGAGCCTAGTATTGGCGACATGATATATGGTACCCATGCCGTCTATGATTGATACATTTATATTTGAAGTTGTTTTCTTCACTTATAGTAATAATATAAGATGAAATTTCACGTATCAAGCATATTTGGCTATTATAAGGGAAAACCCTATACTCCATCTTGCGTTGCATTGTGTGATGGGGCCTGGGTCTTATAATAGCTTCATTGTTCTTTATTTAGCATTGCGCTGTTTGTTTTATGCACTGGTATTCTTGGGAGGAAACCCGTTCCGTGTTATACGGCGTGGTCCCTTGATTTACCTAACTTTAAAAACAAAGATTAATAACTGTTTTAGTTCTCACACCAGTCACATGACTGACCTAGAGTTTATTGTTTTAACCTAAACTCTGGGTGCCCCTATTTCCACACGGGCAGCTAATATTTTTGGTTTTGCAGATTTATATTCACAGGATCCTGATTTACAGCTGGAACGATATCCGGAAAGCCCTGTATCCGTATATCTCTTCTAGTTGTGTTTTGTATTATTTCCGCTGCGATGTATTTAAATTTAATTTAAATCTCTGATATTTTCTGTGTAATATTTATTCATACTCTGTATATTCTTGTATTCTGATAGAATTGTTGTAATAAGCAATGAAATGTTCTTCTGTCTGTGTTATGTTGTGGCTTGTTCTCAAAGTATCTGTTCTTTCCTTATCGGGGAAGTTACGGGTCTTCACACCCCTTCTTGGGTGTCACCCCCCACACGACATATTTATTTATTTATTTGAAATTCGATTTATCAATAATCAAATTTCAAATATCCCCTTTTGTTCGCGCGCAACCCTAATTCTAAATTATATTCATATGTATTCAACTCTTACACGTATGCTAATCTTTTTTATGCGAACGATTTCAAATTTCAAACCAATTAATATATGTTTTTCTTCTTTTGAAACATTCTCTCAATTAAACCCCCTTTTAACCCTTTTCATACTGAGCCACTTTTTAACCGCTTTCACCTTAAGCCACTTTCTAGCCGTTTCCTTAAAAAAACACATGGCGCTGATGGGAATCAAACTCTCAACCATTTGTATACAAGTCACATGTTCTAACCAACTAAGCTACTAAGTCTTTTGTTAACAAGACTTATGACAATGCTAGACATTACCCTTTTTCTCATTCCTCTTTTTCATGTTTTGTTATATTATTTAAATTAAAGATAGCTCTTTCATTTTAAATCGGTTTTCTACAAACCGTAGGTCTAAATTGACCAGAAAATTGCCATGAATGCAATGACGCTAATTTCGTGACCAAGTTCTGGAAGCTTTTCAAATTTTCCTTTTTATTTCTTTTCAAATGTTCGCATGCATTTTTTTGCATTTCGTGTATTGCATGTAATTTCTTTTATTAATCTTTTTCTTCGTTTCACTGCATTAACTTATTACATGCAATTTTATTATCATTATTTTATTTTTCTCTTAAATATATCTATGTATATAATATATATATATATATACGTACTTCCATATTTTTAATTTCATTAAAAATGCAGGGTGTTATAGTACGGTGATGTTGCAAGAGGCCAACTGTTGAGTACTATGAAGGGAGAGTCGTTACATGAATCTTTTTATAGTTACTCAATAACTATTAGTGGTAACCTCTTAGTGTATCAACAGACATGAGTGATGAACTACCTAACCATTGAAGAGATTTACATATTCTAGTCTTAACGGATACATCGATATCCAATCTTGGTGTACCTTGACTAAGTACATTTAAAATGATATATTTAATATTTGTTGTGGTAACTTACTCACGATTACACCACTTTCCGACTACTATTGAAAAATACACCCTTTATGGATTTTCTATTAAATATACTTTTAACTAATTATTTAATTAATATAACGCATTATACCAAGTATATTATAGAAAGAAAATATATTTAATTTCGTACGAAGTAGGTTAACAAGATATATATAATTACATAAGTACCCCTACCGCATACTCCTAGCTACATTAGACCATTATATATTTTGTAGAGATGGACCATTTAACCAATTTTGGAAATTGATACGTTGGCATCTGAGGCGTCATGCTTTTTCAACACAACCATCCTGACACTCCTCATTCTCCCTATATAGCGCAACCCATAACCCCTTCCCTCTACGCTAGCCAATACAAACATCATCCCCCTCTTCCATTGAAATTTTTCCAAGCTCATTTTCAGACAATTTTCGCTTTTATTCTGCTTATTTTTTCTATATCTGTCATGTTTGTATTTTAAACCAACTTTTTATATTTTGAAATTTTGTATTTTCAGTATTATTGCCAAGGTTTCAATTCCTGGATTTTAGAGAAAATATTCGGTTTATATCTCGATCAAAAGAGGCATAATTCAAAACATTTATAACTAAAAATGCTGCCAAATATTACATCTCAGATAAAATCTCGGATTTTCATCTCGGGCGAGATGAGAGAGATTTAAAACCTTGAATTTATTGCGCAATCTTATGATTTCGTTGTAGCTTCCTTTCATCATACATCTTTATAAATTGTCAAATATGAAAAAGTGTCCATTGATTTATGCCTAGATTTCCTGGCTGACAGAGTGAACTTAATCAGCACTTTTTACATGACTATAGTTGCACAATACAATGAATAACTTAAGCTTGATTGGTTCCACATAGAGAAGAAAAAATGAGATAGTCTGAAGAATATTTGGAGTGATTGTGACAAAATGCTACATGTAGAATGTGATGTCTAAGTGGTAAATAATGATCGGCTCAAAGATACCAGGAGTCATGGAATGGTTTTGCGCGCTTATATAGGAAGTACAAGAAAAATACTCTTAGCTAATTGAGAGCTAGATGGTTATTTGGATATTGTATAATAAAGGGAAGAAGTACGCATCGGATACCACCAACTCCGCCTGATCATCAAGCTCGGCCTTTCACTGCTACCAATACAACATTGTTTGGTGATTGAAGGACTAGAGACACCACTTTTTCCAAGCCTTGACCTAACAGAAAAACCGAGCATGGTAGATCAAGGAGGCATGTGACTTGGCGATCGTTTGTGCAGAGTGACTATTCCACCAACATCATATAACTTTGTTATTATATTCTACTGTATGCTGATATTAGCATTTAGATGTGGAAGATTATAGAGATTTTTCATGCCTCATTGGATGTGGTAGAGACATTGCCTAAAGACAAGCTAATGTTATTTATGAGTTATCATTTGGACATGTTCCATAGTCATCGTTAGTTTGTTTTAGTAAATTTCATAGTTGATATTTTTAGTTTCTAGTTTGGTTTGTAGCTTATACGTGTATTCAAAATGTATTATCGTGTTTGTTTGAAAATCAAGTAGTTCATACTTTTATTATTTGTAGTTATTAAATGAATATTGCACAACAAAAATATTAATTAATTATAAATTAAACACTCTTCTTAGATAATTTATTCATAGCTGCAAACGCTACAAACACATACTTTCCAATCTATTTCACTCAAATATCCACTAATTACCCTACCAATACTCCTAAAGCACAGTGACGTTTGGATAGACTTATATAAGTAACTTTTTAATTTTTTGAAAGCCAAAATGAACTGGATTTTTGTATCAAAAAGCTACAAATGGTTTATTTTAGTCGATTAAACAAACTGTACATTACTCTGAACCTTCTGCGTTCACAACCAATTTAGCTTCCCATTATACTTTAGAAGAACACATTAAATAATCGATCCGGTTAAAGCAAAAATGGAAGAGTCATCAAAGCATTGGTCATTCAATAAAGCGATAAAGCCTTTTCTTTTCTATTGAACACCACTAACTCGAAGACCTCTCCATCAAAATTTCAACTTGACCTAAAATATAGAAGGAGGAAGAAAGTTTATGACCTTAAAATTCAACCAAATAACTCATCTACACTCAACAATCAATTGGACTTCTTTAACAACATGTATCTCTTTATCATATTCAATTATTATTAAGACGTGTTTGGTGGACTTCAAATTCAAGTGGGCGTGCTTGTTGCCCCTAAAATCACTTCAATGTGCTTGTTACCCCTAGAATAAAGTGAGTACTCTCAGAGCTCGAAAATCTGAAGGGTATCGCTCTTGGTCTTGAAATCGAGATTGTATTGAGTTTGTCATCTACCTATTGAAAAGTTCATATTTCAAAAGAAATCTTTGATGAGCCAAATTTCCGATACCCTTTGAGATGACCAAACAACACCAATCCAACCCAAACTGTACTGGAAACCCAGATGTCAATAGAAATAATTTAGAGGATGAGATAAGAAAGAAAGTCATATTAGGATAGAAGAAAAGAATAAGAAGAAAACACAACAAAATCAGAATCTCACATCGCAGTGGGACAAAATATAATATAGAAATATCTTTATTGAGAGCTTAAAATAACACTTACAATCATTAGAGTACATCAACACATCTGGACAATTATAATAATTTGTCCTTATAGATAACACACAGTGGAAATAAATACTAATACGCCTGAACTCCTCCAGCATGTCTTCTGAACTTTGTAGTATCCAACAACTCGAACCTGTAAAACCCCGGCTAACCCGAGCATTACAAATGTCGGATCAGTCTGGTGAACCAGAGTGAGAAACCCATTAAGTTTATAACATCCAACATGATTTTTAGGTTAAAATTCTTTTTTGAAAGAAAGAATAATCGTAAGACCAAATCCACACATAAATACGGACGGTTTTTACCTTACGATAATCCAAAACATTTTGAAATCATATATATATATATTATGATATTATAATAGTGCCTAAATACAAGTAAATAACAATTTGGCGGAATGCTTGCATCTCACGCTCCACATATGTAGTATACAATCAAAACCATAGGCGCTTATTTGAGATTGGATTCCGACTATGACAAGGTATGGAACCACCTGCCGATAGCGTATCTTTAGAGGGAATACACTGGGTACAACAAGAACATCTTGCAACCCGACCACACATGACCAACCACTCATTCCGCTTGAGTGCGTTGAATGTATATCACCAACGGTTAGGATTAGCAACCGTTTTTCGAAAAGGGAGAACATTGATAGGTTAAAGAAGGAAATGGATTTTCTCTAGATAGGTGATTATACACCCTAATGGGAGCGACCCACTTAGCCATGCTGCCTGCCCGATTTTTGTCGTTTCCCGGTTGTGAGGCTTGAGGTTAGAATTCATCTTTAGAACATTTTATCGTTATTAACTTTGAATGCCACATTGTCAGATCCGTCAAATCACTAATTGACGTTCACAAAAATACTCTGGACGTTAAGCTAAGAGAAGTTCCCTTCTCCACCACTAGCAGAAATACGTTTGTAAAAATCAATGTACGTGATCCTTAAAAAATACTCTGTCGGACAATCGTCCATACAAGTCATACAGTAACAGGTCGAACTGAAGGTACCCTACTACCACATCCTAGGAATCACCCTATAGATCAATAGTGAGTAGTCCTTGCAAATCCGTCGATTTCAACCACGACAGAGTCAAAGTATATCTCTAACCACTAAACCAGAGATTATAAGTAATTCTACCATTTTATGAAGATCCACGGTCTTCAATTTCTTCTTCTTGATTAGTATCTGATATCTTTAATATTCTGTATTTGCTGGGCGGAATGGTTTTCAAATATAAATTCAATCCCGGTCTTTCCGTACCAACAATCGTATTGGCCGGATTTGATAGTCGGTTATTCAACTATCAAATAAACAACCATTCAACCGTAAAAATATACTAAACCCACTGGTTTAGTATTTAGCATCACTTGGCATACTTGATTATAAATAATCAATGAGTGATTAAATAAGCTTCTAAATCTTTTAATATTATAAAATACCATATCACTTCTTATTCTAATATTAGAGTCTTCTCAAACAAATTTAAATACTTAAAACCATATATTATAGCTATATCACACTTGTAATTAATTATTATTTTAAAACATTAGTTACAACATTTCTCACGCATTTCTATACTTTAAAACTCATTAGTCCCTGACCGTAAATTGGTAAGAGAATAATTCTCTAAGTATTAACGCCGAAGATCGAAATCATTAGATTAATACCCAGAAAATCGCTCAACTTAACAATCTCCATTTATATTCTAATTCTTATCTCGACTTATTATCAACCCATATTGTTCCACTTTTAATTTGTTCAACTATTTTGCGTTTTTGAAAATCTCATTCAATTTCACTATTTAAGTAACGTTAATTCAATGTAACGTTTTAACCTCACACTCCTTTTATAAACATCGTTTATAAAATTCAGGTTTTAAATAAAACCCCTTTTATCTTGATCCCTCCTTACTTAATTTAGATATTAAGTAAATTATTATTTTAAGCTATTTTATCGGCTTAAAATCTCTTTTATGACGTAGTTATAAAACTTGGTTTTATAATAATTCCGTTCATACTCTCCTTTCTCAATTCAAGCATGTTTCAACTTCGATTACTTAATTAAATGAATTCCATTTTTAATAGTAATCCTTTAAGTTATTAAAATAATAATTTACTTATCATTAGTTACTATAAAGGTAGTTATTCTTTAGTAACTAAATAAATAATAAATTTCTTTTAGCATCTTATTAAAACAAAAGTTCAATTATCTATTTCATTAAATTAAACAAATCAATCAAATAACCAATTCCAATTAACTATTTGAATTTGTCAATTTTAACCATGATTATCTCGTTAATGAACTCCAATTAGCCCTTCTTTTAGATTAATAAATAAAATAATTAATTTAAATAACTCCATTTAATCATCTCTTGAAAAAATTAATCTAACTCTTAACCATTTTGTTAATTTCTCCTCGTTTGCTTATAAATCTAGTTAACATAAGAACTTGATTTTGTAAAACTATTTAATAATTCTTAAAAACTAAAATAATAAATAATACATATTAATTTCCTTTTATCAAAACCTTTATTCAAATATATCGATTTCAATCCATCTTCAGTTATAAAATATATTTTACAACTTCATTACTGTCGATTCACCTGAAGGTAAATCAATATTTATAAAACGATATATTTTTGGGCCAAATCTGCCAATTACTCAACCAATACTACCCATTGGTGAAAATAAAACAAACAATAAATTTCTGGTCAATGATCAATAATCACATCAACGATCCAATCATATTGGTTAAGCAGTTCATACAATGATCATATAAAAATAAACAATAAATTTAAGGAATCTAGTTGGATCCCACTGAACTGTTTTCCCGCATCTAAATATGTTATCTCAACAACATCATTTTTTTCAATAAACAGATATAATATTCAACAGTCAAATATAACAGTAATCCAAGAAGGCAATTTTAATTTAATACGTTTATATTGTTATAAACGTGACCAACGAGGTAAGTTACCTCATTTGGAAATAATCGTTAAAAATAACTATTGGCTTAAATTAAATTAAACAAACATTAAATGTAATCGGTCCAGTCAACACAAATAAATATATATTCAGCATCCATTAAACAATTAACAATCATAGCACACAAATATTTAAACCCGACTTGTATAAAATATAAGTGGAATAAAACTCAGTGAGTTAAACTCACCTTGGTTCGTCTGTCGCTGAAACAGTTTTCTTTAATTAAATTAAACTGATGTTTAATTTAATTAAAATCCCAAATAGCTGCCAACTCCGATCAGACTATGTGATTAGACACTTATTTCCAACGCTTCTGGTTCTGTTCAGTTCTATTACTGTCATTGTATGACTGAGTTATATATTTTAAACGTTATTCACTAATATAAATTAATACTATAAAAACTTTAATAATATTTTGTATTACCAGGGTCAGGAATATATGTTGTAATGTGTAATAGGGGATCAACATTTAATACTTGTATTACTAGGACTATAAATTGAAAAGTAACATGACTAATAATATCAATGGGTTAGACACACTGCATGTCTGAATGTGATTAGACACTTATTTCTAAATGACCTTAGGCATCCGTAGTTAGGCATGTTTAAAGATATCAACTAACCAACCATGCATTAAAAGTATCTAATTTGGCATACTAACTGACCCTTGCATTACTCAAATCTTGTATTAGGCAACATTAAATTCTTAATTAATGGATAATGCACAGGTAATGTTTGTTTTTATTTTCTATAAACTAGCAGACACTTATACCCCGAGGTAATATTTAAATGGAAACATACAGTATAGGGTTGGTCTATAAGAATATTTCAATATTCATATGGCCTGTGTGTCTTATGGTTTAATTGTGAGAATTAAGTTTGTGTTATGTGTTGGAATTCTAACATTAAAGTTAACATCGTGATGGATCGGTTTCGATTGAAGTTGTTAAAATTCGGGGTATTTATTATCCCTCTTCCCTTGCCTAGATATGTTTTAATTTGTTCTCTTTGTGATGAAATAACATTTGCTGTTTTATACATTATTTAGTTTTTGTCATATAACTGATGCAGTTATGGACAAATTTAAATTTGATAAAACAAACGCAATATAGGGAGAGCAGTTTGTTTGGTCATATTTGTAACTACATCATAATTGTCATAAAAAAGGGACATTTGGTTCTATCCATCAAGGAACTAAAAAAGACAGAATAGAGAAAGGAAAAGGGAAGAGAAAAAACATTACCAACGACAAAGAATAACATTGACATGGATTCAGTTTAGAGATTTATATCATATTTATGATACATATAGGTTGAATCATATAAAGTTTAATTAGATTCATCCGCATTCAGTTTTTTCTTGAATGAAATTTAAAATAAATGGTTTTTGAAAACTAAAATAATGACTTTTAATTGGTATCAGAGCGAGTTTAAACTGGAATGATTCACCAAACTATTGACTGGCGTTAATTTATTTTGGTTTTAATTCATTATTTCTTATCATGGTAAATAGTGTTTTCAGTTTGTATTAATTCCAGTTTGAAGTCATGCATAGCTTTTGTTCTGTTATGGTGTGAACCAAATTCATGGCATATAATAGCCAATAAGAAAAGTTTGGATTAATTCCAGTTGACATCATGCATAGTCTTAGTTCTGCTATGGTGTGAACTAAATTCATGACAACACATACATATAACAACCAAGAAGAAAAGATTTATCATGATAAGGTATAAGTGCTAATTTATGTTAATGTTTGCTATTGTGTTTAATGGATAAACAAGTTTGTTGTTTATTTGTTTTCATGCATTTCTGTTTAGTGGTTTCAGTTTTGACTGTATAAATATGTATTATGAATTGTATAACTCATGTCATCTAAGGCTGTGTAATTTTTGTTATGCAAATGTTAGTATATTATAAGAACGTTTTTGCTCATTAAAGTTCAATGTCTACATTATTTGTAACATGTTAGTCACCAAAGTGACCTTGTTGTATTATATTTAGACATTAAAATTAACAGTATAATTAGATTGATCATGATCATGGAGATGCTATGAAATGACATAAAAAATTTGAATGATCAAATGTTTTATTATCTATATTCTATGAGACCACCTAAAGGTTGGTCATTGAATGTAGTTAATAAGATAAAAGGAATTAGTCATAATTACATAGATTGAATATTGTGTATATCCAAAGATAACATGCTTGTTCGGCTAACTATATTATGATTAGTCACTAAATTATGATATTTTAGCATCAATGATAGTGCATTGTTTAAGTATTGCCCAAAGGTTACTTAAATCCATGCTTTAAATACATTACTTGGCAATCTTGCATCTTCATCAGACTTTTCAAAATACTAATAGATAAGTATGTATTAATGTTTACAGCTTCATCAAATATGTTTGCAACCGCTAACTCTGTTCTGAAGTTCAATAGGCTTAACTATGATGAATGGTCTAAACAGATCCAGTTTACACTGGGTATAATGGCATTGTACCTTGCAATATTAACAGAGGAAACTTCATCCGTTATAGATGATAGCTCCAAGACTGAGAAGTCCCGTTATGAGGCATGAGAGCGATCTAATAGGTTGAGCTTAAACCTCATGAGGATGACAATGGCTGAAAGTATTAAGCCATTTATTCCTAAGACAGAGAATGCAAGGGATTTTATGCGTATGATTAAGGAGTGTTCATAATCGGATTTGGCGGACAAGTCAATTGTAGGAAGCCTCATGTGTCATCTAACTACAAAGAAGTTTGACTGGTCTCAGCCCATCCATGATCATGTAACACATATGTCTAACTTGGCAGCAAAGTCAAAGGCCATGGGAATGGAAGTTAATGAAGCATTCTGGGTTCAATTCATCATTAACTCTCTACCTTTTGAGATTGGTCAGTTCTAGGTTAACTATAACACCATTAAGGATAAATGGAACTTTCAGGAATTGAAGGCCATGTTGGTTCAAGAGGAAGGGAGGTTAAAGAAGACGAAGGATCATGCAATTCATCTCATAGTTCATGATGGTACCGGCAGCAGTAAAGGAAAACCAAGTAGGAAGGGCAAAAAGAAGGACAAAGCATCCATAAAAGGACCTAAAGGTCAAATCTGAAAGGAGAAATTGAAGTGTTTCTTTTGCAAGAAAATGGAGCATTTCAAAAAAGATTATCCAAAAAGGAATGCTTGGTTTGAAAAGAAAGGTACACATTATAATTTTGCTTGCTTTGAATCAAACCTTATAGAAGTTCCTAATAATACTTGGTGGGTAGATTCTGGTGCCACTACTCATGTATCTCACATTAAACAGGGACTCGTTCGATCCAGCCCATAAAAGGAGCTGAACAATACTGTTTATGGGAAATAGGATGAAGGCACAAATTGAGGGCATTGGGATTTAGAGATTGCTTTTTGACACTGATTGTCATGTAGATCTTTATGGATGTCTTTATGTACCTGAGTGTGCTAGAAATTATGTATCTATGAGTAAACAGGAAAATTTAGAATTTTATGTAAAATCAGGACACTGTGGTTTTTCATTGTATCGAAATAATTACTACTATGGTTGTGGTACCTTGATTGATTCACTTTATAGGTTCAACCTTGATGTTAAATTTTCTGAATCATTGTTTAATGTTGAAAGTCAAGGTATTAAGTGTAGTGCATCTAATGAAAGTTTTGCTTTCTTGTGGCATCAAAGATTAGGTCACATATCTAAGGAAAGAACAATGAGATTGGTAAAGAATGGAATTCTTCCTCAATTAGATTTTAGTGACTTAGTTGTATGTGTAGACTACATTAAAGGCAAGCAGACTAAACACACAGTAAAGAAGCAGCCATGAGAAGTAATCAACTACTTGAATTAATTCATATCGATATATGTGGTCCTTTTGATGCTCCTTCATGGAGCAGTGAAAGATACTTTATCACCTTTATTGATGATTACTCACGTTGTGGATACGTATATCTACTGCATGAAAAGACTCAATATGTGAATGTCCTAGAGGTGTTTATTAATGAAGTCGAAAGGCAGTTAGATAGAAAAATAAAGGTGGTAAGGTCTGATAGAGGTGGCTAGTTTTATGGAAAATTTAATGAAAGTGAACAATGTCCAGGTCCATTTGCAAAGTTGCTTGAAAATAGAGGCATTTGTGCGCAATATACAATGCCTGGTACACCTCAGCAGAATGGTGTAGCTGAAATGAAAAATCGTACATTAATGGGTATGATTAGGAGCATGTTAAGTAATTGTTCATTACCTCTTTCATTGTGGATATATGCATTAAAGACTGCAACATATGTACTTAACCGGGTTTCTAGCAAAGTAGTTCCTAAGACTCCTTATGAACTATGGACAGGAAGGAAACCTAGTTTACGACATCTTCGTGTTTGGTGGTGCCAAGAAGAAGTAAGGTTGTATAATCCACATGAAAAGAAACTTGATCCTAGGACAGTCGGTTGCTCTTTCATTGGCTATCCTGAAAAGTCAAAGGGGTATATATGTTATTGCCCTAACCATAGTATGAGAATAGTAGAGACGGGAAATGCTAAGTTCATTGAAAATGGTGAAACTAGTAGGAGTGGTGAATCACGAAAATTGGACACTCAAGAGATTCAGATTGAACTTCCTTCATCTGTTATTTCTCCTAAAGTAGTTGTACCTATTGTTGCTTCATAGTCAAATGATACAAGGAACAACATGATGATGTTCAAATCCCACAAGATGAAGTTATGGTTGATGAACCGATCATAATTCAAGAAGAACATCATGAACCACGTGAACCTTTAAGGCGATCTATAAGGGAAAGAAGATCCACTATTTCAGATGATTATGTGGTTTATGCTGTTGGAAGTGAATATGATTTAAGCCTTGATAAAGACCCAATCTCATTCAAGAAAGCCATAGAAGGTGATAATTCTGAAAAATGGTTGATTGCCGCGAAAGAAGAAATCAATTCAATAGGTGATAACAAAGTCTGGGACTTAGTGGAGTTACCTAAGCATTATAAAATTATTGGGACTAAATGGGTCTTTAAGACTAAACGTGACTCAAAGGGCAACATTGAAGGATATAAAGCTAGACTTGTTGCTAAAGGTTTCACCCAACAAAATGGTATTGACTATAAAGAAACCTTTGCTCCAGTACCTAAGAAGGATTCTTTAAGAATTGTTTTGGCTTTGGTGGCTCATTGTGATCCTGAGCTTCACCAAATGGATGTGAAAACCGCTTTTCTAAATGGTGAGCTTGAGGAAGAAGTATATATGGACCAACCTGAAGAATTTGTGGTCACTGGGAATGAAAACAAGATGTGTAAGTTGAAAAAGTCAATATATGGACTAAAACAAGCTTTTCCGTACAATGGTAGTTAAAGTTTAACGATATCACTATGTCATATGGTTTTGTAGAGACAATCGTTGATCGGTGTATCTACATTAAAGTTAATGGAAGCAAGTTTGTGATCTTAGTCTTATATGTTGATGACATTTTGCTTGCTGCAAATGACATATGCATGTTATATGATGTAAAGAAGTATCTCTCTAATAACTTTGAAACGAAGGATATGGGTGAGGCATCCTATGTGATTGGAATAGAAATAATACAAAATAGATCACAATGATGGCTAGGGTTGTCTCAAAAAGGTTATATCAATAAAGTGTTAGCAAAATATAGAATGGATAAATGCTCCGTAGGAATAGTTCCTAACAGAAAGGGGACAAGTTCAGTAAGAACCAATGTTCCAAGAATGATTTGGAACAAAAAGAAATGGAAAGAATCCCATACGAACCAGTGTTTGGGAGTTTGAACTATGTTCATACTTGTACTCGACTAGATATCAGCTTTGATGTATGTATGTTAGGTCGATATCAAAGTAATCCCGGAATGGACCACTGGAAAGCTGCAAAGAAAGTTCTCATGTACGTGCAAGGCACCAAGGAGGCCATGCTTATATACAGGAGAATTGAAAATTTAGAGGTCATTGGATATTCAGATTCAGATTATGATGTATGTAAAGATAGTAGAAAATTGACATTTGGCTATTTGTTTCTATTAGCTGAAGGGGCATGAAGAGTGGAAAACAGTATGTCATTGCTACTTCCACTATGGAGGCTGATTTTTTTGCATGCTTTGAGGCCACTATTCAAGCATTATAGATGCGGAATTTTATTTTGGGAATTGGGATTGTCGATAGCATAGCCAGACCATTAAGAATTTATTGTGATAATTCCGCAGCCGTTTTCTTTTCGAAGAATGACAAGTATTCTAAGGGTGCTAAACACATGGAGTTGAAGTACTTGTCAGTCAATGAGGAGGTGCAGAAACGTAGAGAGTCTTTTAAGCATATTAGAACAGATCTGATGGTAGCAGATCTGCTGACTAAGGGACTACCATCCAAGGCATTTGTTGGTCATGTGGAGCGCATGGGTATTATGGATAAGGCCTTGCTATTTTAATTATGATAATCTCATTTTGTTTGTGATACTATGAATTCAATTGTAGTTACATTTCTGTTTTATTGAACATGTTATTATTACAGTATGTGTGTACACTTATGGTTGTTAGATGACTTGTGATTATTTTGAGAATTATGATATTTCTCAAATTGGAATTGAAATTGAGTTTGAATTGATTTGTGATACATGGAAGGGGTCATGTCGGCTAAATGACATGGGACCGCCATGATCCAATCAGTTCTTATTTGATTATTAATCATTTGAACATGAAATATGCATTAAAGTGATTGAATCATCAATTAGACACAAAGGCCAAGTGGGAGAATGTAAGAATATTTCAATATTCATATGGCCTATGTGTCTTATGGTTTAATTGTGAGAATTAAGTTCATGTTATGTGTTGGAATTTTAACATTAAAGTTGACATCGTGATGGATCGGTTTCGGTTCCAGTTGTTAAATTCGGGGCATCCCTCTTCCCTTGCCAAGATATATTTTAATGTATTCTCTTTGTGATGAAATAGCATTTACTGTTTTATACATAATGCAGTTTTTATCATATAACTAATGCAGTTATGGACAAATTTAAATTTGAAAAAACAAAAGCAATATAGGGAGAGTAGTTTTCTTTGTCATACATGTAACTGCACCATAACTGTCATAAAAAAAGGGACATTTGGTTCTATCAAATCAAGGAACTGAAAAAGACAAAATAGCAAAAGGAAAAGGGAAGAAAAATTCATTACTAGCGACAAAGACTAACATCAATATAGATTCAGGTTAGAGATTTATATCTTATTTATGATACATATATGTTGAATCGTATCAAGTTTAATTAGATTCATCTGCATTCAGTTTTTGCTTGAATGAAATCTGAAATAAATGGTTTTTGAAAACTGAAATAATGGCTTTCATGGTCATATTATAATCAGTATTAAGCACAAATAAAATGTAACTAGGCAAAGGCAATATTTAGGGATATTAAATAATCCTCATACTACACTGTAGCGTTTTCTTCCCTCACTGATTTTTGTAAGGACTAGTCCTCCTTTTTTTTCTCTCCACTTGTTGTGCTTTCGAACCGCACATCCATGCTCCATTCCTCCTCATCTCTGCATGCCCCCTTCTATTATTCACTTCCCTATCCAAGTTATACACTCATACTTCCTTCCCCCATGCTGCTTATCCACTTCGTAGCAGCTTCGTTATTTTTTTTTGTTAAGACTGACCCTTCCTCAGCCCGATCAACAACGCCTCCTCCCCTTTAAACTTCGACTGCGCAGCCAACTGAGCTCTGGCGATCCCTTTTTCCCCACCGACCATCTCTTCTTCACCACATCTCACCTGACCACTACGCCAGAACATCGCACCTTCTCACCTGTACACTACGCCACCAGCACGCACATCACTTCCATGTCAGCGACTCCACCTTCTCAACCTTGACCAGAACTCCAATTCTCTCGAACCATAAGCCCTATCTTCCTTTCGTTCATATTTACCACCGCGGAAACCAAACCCTACCACTGCTCCTATTCCTCCTCTGTCCATCTATCTACATTGCGGCCACCAACCGACGTCAAGCCTTCCCTAGTTCTTCGGTTAATAACTTTGGCAAAAAAATAGAGTTTGAGGTGTTGATCTAGTATATAAAATTGGAGCTACGTGTTTATTAAAATGACAAGGAGTTTGGTTTCATTTTTATGAGGCTTAAGCTTTAAATTTGGTGAAGCTCTCGCCACTTTTATTTCACATTTTCCTAAAAAGAATGAAGCATGAAGATCTTCATTTGATTAGATGAAAGAAACCTAAGCATGGCACACATGTTATTTATAGAGAGAGGAAATGGATAAGAAGCATGTTAGCTTCAAATGGTAGAGGTAGGTTGAAGATAGCCTCAGTTTGGTTGCGTAGCTGCACTCCTGTTTTCTTATATCAGGTCGGCTGCAGGATTTGAAAACACAAAGCAGTGTATGTTCATTTCTTTCTTTTCAGTTAATGGTGTTTTGTACTGCAGGGTTGAAAAGAAAATTCAAAATTGGGTAGGTACCTAATTTATGGTGCAAGGAAAAGAATCTGAGCGCATGGTTGGAGAGAAAAGATAGCACAGGCGCTGAAGAATTTTACAGTGCATCAGTTTTTCATTTCAATGGTCATGTTATCTATTGGGGAGTTTGTACGAAAAAAAAAAGCAGGCTAGCTACGTTTAGCTTGGTAAAGGTATGGTTGTGTTTACCTTCGATTGCCTGCGCTAAGATTCCAAATATCATGTGATTTCGATTTGCTATATTAGGTTACAGCATGTATTCATTCCATGATTTTTAGGGGAGCTTAGCTGGGTGATGTTGATTTTTATGTAGGCTTGTATGGTTAGCTATCTTACAATGAAAGCTTGGAGGTGAAGAAACAGAGCAGGCACATTTGTACACAGCACAGGTTGGCATACGTATATATCTCTTAGGGTAGGTTAAATTAGTGTAGTTTTATTACCCGATACCGCAATTTAACATCCACCATAAAATTATCGAAATACACGAGCTTTAAACGCAACAGAAATTTACATACTGCTATGTCCTAACATTTCAGTCCCAATGAGATTAATTTCGTTGAAAACGGACTCCATTTTGCACAACATTGTTATTTTAATTTATTGGTTCATCGTTAAATTACACACACCGATAAAATAACTCCAGCTGGCTCCAAATTTGAAATCTAGCAATAATTATCTGTACATATTCCAATAAAATTTGTTTCGTCGAAAACGGAGGTCATTTGAAAAGAAATTTATTTCCAAGGCCTATAAATATAAATAAAATGTAATTAAATCCAAATTAATTCAATTCTAAATAATAAAAAATTATTATTATCGTATATTCCAATATTACACACCTTCAAAATAAATCAGTATAAAATTTTAAACTCAATATTAAAAATCCCGAGTTAAAACGATATCCAAATATATAAAAACCGCATATATTCATTTAAATAAACGTTATCATTTATTAACAAATTCCATAGCGACTATTTGAAAATTTGAATCGGATACAACTCACAATCTATAATATGATATCTCCATTTTTCTCTTCCATTAGAAAATTAAATCAATTAGATTCAAACGTTTTTGGTTTCGCAGAAATCCGACTTATATTGGATTCATTATATTTAATTGAAGTTCAAATCATAAATTACGAACTAGCGCGTCGTTTCGAGTTCGTTTTATAATTATATATAAATTATATGTTCAAACTTCGTTAAATAAACAAATTATAGATTTTAAACCCATATATAAATCCAAATCAATATTTAAAATAATAAAATATATTAAATATCTAATTACCAAAAATATGGAACGTTACAAAATCACTACAAGAAATTTCTTGAGACTAGACATTGGGTATCTCTGTATCAATATAAAAATATCAAGTGTGATCTCCCAAACTCTTGACTTTTTACTTCGCTATACTTATTCTTATCCGTTTGAATATATGATTATTGATTTTGCATTGTTAAACAAATATACTACAAGATTTGAATATAAAACTTGTTATTTATCCACCTTTAATGTTTAATTGGGTTAATGATCTTGAGTTCCACAACCTAATATATATAGATAATATCACAAGTAATAATTAATAATAAATATATACACAAAATTATATATTTATTAGATTAAATTATTTTAGTTATTTATGTATATATGAATTGAAATGGAGTAATTATATAATATATAATAAAATATGATTTTAGATTATAATAAATTGCATGTATATATTATATTAAACTTTTTTATTTTCAGTTTGAAAATTTTACATATTTGAATTATTATGACTTTGATATCATAAATCTAAAAATATATGTAAATTAAATAATTAATTTATCACTAATTATATACTATAAAATATATCTATGTTAATTATCAAATTTTCCAAAATTCCAAAATGATATTCTATATGTTTTAATATTTTTTCATAATTTTAAAATAAAATTAATTTTTTTACTAATTAATTAATATAATAGGCGATTTTAGTTTAATCACTAAAAATGTAAAAAAAAAAGATGATTTTTTTCGACAACTTTTGACATGATGAAATAAATTTTAAAAATATAAAATAAATGTTGAAACATTATTAATATAATATGAAATTATTAATTTTACATATATTAAATAATAATAATATAGAATATCCAATAATAAAAAAAATCAATTTTGTTAGTCCAAAAATTAAAATTGACATAAATTTATATTTGAATAATATTAAACCATTTTATATAGTGTAAAAATACTTTTATCGGCATTAGTGCGGACTAAGTATCGTCTTCCCACTACCTCCACTAACCCTAACTTTCTTTCGATCACTCGTTTCACTCCTTTTCCCAATCTCTTCGCCTCTCCTAACCATAACTTAGCTTTTCCTATTACCGTCGATCCTATTTTTTGCTCAATTTTCGACTTTGGGTATATATGTTTTCTTGGATCAAAATTTTAGATCTAGACCATTTTCCTAGGTTGTAATTTGAGCATCAAGATACGCCATCTCCTTCATTTTCTAACTTGGGAAGGTCGATTTAACTTGTCATGACTTGAACGTAGGTTCTTTGCCTTCTATTGTAACAACCCGGAAATTTGGAACCAATTTAACATTTATTTTTAATTGAATTTAATGGATTTTAAGAATTAAAAATGATTTATTTTGATAATTAACGATTTAAAGTTTATTTAATTCAAAGTTTCAACGTAGGAATTTAAAATTTAATTAAAACGAACTCGTAGTGGCGTAGTAGTTTGAAATTTTGGTTTTGAACTTTAAATTAATATACAGAATTCGATATAAGCCAGATTTCAGTAAAACAAAGAGCGTTAGAATCTATTTAATTATATCTTTCTAATGAATGTGAAAATTTTAGATTTCGTTTATAAATTGTAAGTTATGCCCAAATTAAAATTTAAAATAGTCGCTATGGAATTAATATATATTTTAATATTATATAGAGCCCTTATAATAGCCGTTTTGCAAACGACCACTGTTTTCAATGAAACTAATTTGTTGTATCCGGAACATCAAATTATTGTCAGCTTTAAAATTTCAAGTCGATTGGAATTAGTGTGTAAGCGTTGTAAATTTAAACGTGTGTTGTAAATTCAGTTGAATTTAATAAGCTAGTTAAAAGGCCATTTTTCAAACGGTCTCCAAATTTCGATAAAATCAATTTTATCAAGACTGTATTTGCAAAACATAGCTAGATTTCAAATTTCATAAATTTTGGAGTCAGTATGTGGCCGTGGTAAATTAAAATGTACATTGAAATTTAATATTGAACTTTATATTTATTTATATTTTAATTTTGATAAAAACTGACTGAAACTGTCAAATTGGCTTACAAAACATATCCCTTTTTGTCCTAAATAGGGGTATTTAGTTAAGGGCGACAGTCGTTGTGGTTCGTTTGGAGTTCGGAGTCATACCGAAGTGATTGGAGAATTAGATATAATAAAATAATATTAAAGGTATGGTGTAAAGAGGATTTTCTACATCCTAATCTCCCTATTCTTCACTGCACCATCGTTTTACGTTTAATGGCTAGATTGTTATCAAATTCTTTCTCCATTTTCACGAAATCGATGAATTGAAATCTTGCTTCTGCAAAAACATTGAGCTCGACAAGAATTACAAGGCCAAAGGTTAAGATGGTAAATGGAGTTGCGTGGTGGCGTATTTTCTACCTTGAAGGGCGTACGTTCGAAGTGGGTTTCATGGTGGCTGGGGAGTTCGAATTGACAGTGGTTGCTAGCGGAGGAAGGCATCGCATTGGCGCGTGAGGTGGGCTGTTGATCGGACTACAGTCAACCAACGGTGGTGCAGTGTGAAGAACGGCGATGGGAGTTGGTTCGTGTTCCATCCGGAACGATACTGAGGAAGATAATTAGAGAAGGGTTTAAAAACCAATTAGGTTATTATTATCAGTTAATTATATTTAATTTATTATTATTGTAATTAAATTTCGAAAACCCATAACTCGTTCAAATCTAAACTGAATTTAGTGAAACAAGATACATTGGAATCGTAGCAGCGAATACTACAATATGGAACTAACCAGAACAAAAACGGAGCAAGTTAGAATTTGAGGTAAATTTAAACCTAAACAGTACAGAAATCATCAATTAAAGACTGACGGAGTGGAAACCAATAATGAGAATTCTCTCACTCAAGTCATCTGTACAATTATTTATTTTTATAACTGAATATATATTGATTGCCTGTGATTGCTGATTGATGAATGTTTCAAATTTTAAGGTTATTATTATTAAACTGTTTATATATACACGTTGTCAAATAAAACATTTATATTATGAATTATTCTGGGATGACAATATACTCACCCATCTCCCAAATAATAAATAAATTCACAAAGTTTGTGATGTAAACCCCACACGGGTATTGGAACGATAATTTTACACATTGCCAAAGTGCACAAACAATAATATATGTTTGATGGTTTAAAACCCCACACGGGTCTAGGGAAGATAATTAATTCACACATCTCCCTTGTATTGAATTTTATGTCAACCGATTGAATGCAGACTGTTATAAGCGTTATTTAAATTATTTAATGCATATATAGTTGTAAATTGCACTCTGGATATGAATTGTATGTTTAATAGTTGTTCCTCTCTATTTATGAATACCTATGATGTACAAAGCCCATATAATTAGAATTATATGGTAACTGACCGAGTTTCATTTCAATTCGGAAATAACGAATATTTTAAAATAATATTCAGTGAAAAATCAAAATATGATTTTGATGTCCGTTTTTGGATGGACACGAAAATATTAAAATATAGGAGGCCGACTTAAGTAGAAGTATGCCATTTTAAATTTAATTGATTTTTCCATCGATTTTATTCATTTTATACTGAATATCGAAAAGATTTGATTTCAAAATCTAACATTTTGAAAATATTATTATTTTTGAGACTATAATAATATAGAAGATTCAATTTTAATTTAAAATTCAATTGGAAGTTGGAATCATTATAAAACGAATTTATAAACATTTTATAAAATACGTTTTCAAAAGGAAATAAATAAATATATTATATATATTTAAATGGTTTGAATCGAACGTATCGCGCATCAACCGTTGGCAAATTTCAACCATTAACTTTGAATTGACATAACGGGACATAACGGGAGATCCGACCGACGGATTCTCCTAAAACCGGAACCGATGGGTTTGTATCGAAAAGAGCATTCGAATGATAATAAGAGATTTGAAATCTAACGGTTACATTTTAAGATATATCAAAATCATTTGTGGAAAAGGTTGCTATGGATGCGATTCGTTGGCCGATATTTGGAACCGACTGTAAGGGACTTATTAAAATTATTAAAAATATGAATAAATCATGTAAAATCGTAATATATGATTTGAAATGATTTTGGATGAAATATTTCCTATTCTTAAAAATATGTTTATCATAATAAATTGTTTAGTAACTTAAGTAAAGAACTGAACCGAAATGGTTTTGATATGACCAGAATTTTTCCAATATATAAATTGGAATGGATTTAAATGGGAATAATCTTTGGAATATCTCGATATTGGGTTCCATGATTATATGGATATCGTTGAGGAATTTAGAAGATACAGATATCGTTATTCCCAATACAATATCTATTGGTTTCAGAATTTGATGTGGAATATAAGCTGATACGATTTCTGTTCAGAGCCTTATATTTAATATCGAATTGGATTTTGGGTTTGTTGTGAATGGTGTCTTTAATAACACTATTCGCAAACCCAGCTAAAGGTGTAGTTTTCCAATTAATAAATATAATTGGGATTAAACAGAATTGATTTTGGGTTTATTGTGAATTTTTTTTAAATACATTAGTTCTTTAACCCAGCTTTTTAGTTAAGATTTACTGGAATTTTTCCAAAGTAAAGTTTTCCAATTTAATATATTAAATTGGAATTGAGTGGAATTCGATTTATTAATAATCGAGATGAGTTTTTGTGAAGGAAGACCATTACTATTTATGGAATTTAAAAGGCCTTGCCGTTATTCCACTTATAGTATTAGTCAGATATGGAAATTCGTATTGATTACGATTGGTCTGATTTTTGTGAAGATTCCATTTTGATGGAAGATGATATTGGGTTTATCGTGAACTGTGTTTTAAATGACATTAGTTTTTTAACCGAGTTAAAGACAAGATTAATTTCCTAAAATTGAATAATCATTAAGTAATGATTTTTGAAGATTAAAACTAAGTGGAGTTTTAATGAAACTTTATTTAGATTGAATTGTGAATAAGGTAATTAAATTTACCAAATTCAAGAAATGTTCAAGATGGAGTACCACCAAATTTACTCCATGCGATACTTAAATCTTTAATTAGATTTAAACGTTAAATGGTAATTAAATTTACTGATAACACAATGGGTGTTAGAAATGGAGTACTACCAGTTTTGCTCCATGGGATTAATAGGTTGGGATTAGGACAATAAAATTATGATTACTTCGGTAAGGCTCGATAATCCCGACTAATTTGATAAACCTTAATTTGGTTTAAGTTTTGTAAAAAGATAATATAAAATCTTTTGCAATGGTTTCCAATAGAAGATTAGACAATAGGTTTAAATGAATCTAATCTTTGATAAGATTTATGGGAATAATTCCCAATATGAAGAATATTTGAATAAAATACTATTCTGGATTGGAATGAGGCGTGTGATGTGTTTTCACAACACTTAGTTATAGGATATGCGGATTATTCTGAAAGATCGGGTTTAACCCATTCTGAATAATTGATAGGACGATTAAAAGTCGAAGATTTGAAGACAATGGTCGAAGACCGGAGATCTTCAAATCGTTGGATGATTACTGATGTCTTGATTGTGATGTACACCCAAGATGAGATAATAAGTGGTGATCATCCAGACGTACTTCGAGATCGATCGGATACGCGAGGGCCACTCTCTTATATTGGACACATGGGACGAGGAATAAGGCGCCTTTGGTTTCATTCAGACCCAGAACAAATTTGTAAATGGATTGTATATTTGATATTGTACTTCGCATTGTATTCGTTGATCTCTTCTAAATATACATCTGTTTGGTAGCAGAGAATTTATTCTCTTGCTTAACACCCTTCTCTGAGACATACAACCTTAGAGGTTATATATTGGTGGAAATCAATGGTATGGTATGGATTAACAATATGGCAAGCTGAGATGCAAGGATCAAGGCTTTTGTTGAAAAGCAGAGCCTTGTGGTTGATGATCAAATCACAACTTTAAGTAGCACAGCTTTGTGTAGAGTTAATTCGCGAGCTTCACTCCCTAGTGTGAACCTAAAACGTGATTAGGGACGCAGGGAAATGGACATACGTTAGTTTCTAGCTATGAGTGATGTCGTGGTATGGACACTGGACGTTTTACTTATGTGGATATTGGATATTATTTGATGTAAGGTGAGTACCTTGGATTTGATTGGGGCAGACTAAAAGGCCCTTGATTTGGTCGACATACTGACCTTATGAGAGGTTTGATAGAACTGGCTAAAGTATAGTTTATTGTATAACTAATCAGCGATGGATGACTGGCTCTATAATATCCAAGGGTTGCCCAGAGGTGTGATCCTGGGGCATTGCTAGTGTGTCTCGAAATCAGAAAAGAATATCCTTTGCCTTTGTTCATAGATGGAAATCCAATTTCCAGTACGTGACTTTTCGGTTTTAGTTGTAAACCTATATGGCGACATAGTAGGATGGGGTGCTATCCCGTCTATGATTGATACATTTATAATTGAAGTTGATTTCTTCATTTATAATAATAAAAGATAAATTTCGCGTATCAAGCATGTTTGGCTATTATAAGGTAAAACTCTATCCTTCGGCTTACGTTGCATTGTGTGATGGGACCTGAGTCTTATAATACCTTCATTTTTCCTTTAAAAAAGGGGCAAATTTTAGCAGACGGGGCGACTACAGTTGGTGGGGAACTCGCTTTAGGAAAAAAACGTATTAGTCGCTTTAGCATTACGTTGTTTGTTTTATGGTATTCTTGGAAGAAAGCCCGTTCTGTGTCATACAGCGTGGTCTCTTGATTTACTCAACATTCAAATAAAGTTCATAACTGTTTTAGTTCTCACACCAATCCCATGACTGACTAAGAGTTTATTGTTTACACCTAAACTCTGGGTGCCCATATTATCCATATGGGAAGCTAGTAGTTTTGGTTTGCAGATATTTTTTTCACATGATCCTGGATTACGGATGGAGCTATATATGGAATGCTTTGTATCCGTGTATTTCTTTTAGGTGTGGTAGTTGTTATTTTCCCTTCTACATTATATATATGTATTGTAATTTAAATCTACGATATTATTTTTCCGCTATATATTATTAATTTGTACTCTGATATCTTGTACTCCGATGTAAATTATTGTAATAGCAATGAAAAGTTCTACTGCTCTATGTTCTTATGCGTCGTGTTCTCATACAATCCATGTTTTTCCGTTTGTTCGGAGATCGGCGAAATTCGATGTGAAATCTAAACACTTCCCTTCCCCCTAGCAACGATTTGTTCGAGACTCTTTTCCTTCCATCTTGCCTCGGTGGCTCTGCTCTATCTGCCTTTTCCACTAGCATGACCCTTTGGTCCTAAGGGGTGAGTTTTCATGACTACTTGGGGATGAGGCAATTTTGAGTTGAGACATTAGGTTATGGTTATGGAATTGTATTGGGTGTTTTTATCTTGGGTCTTTTTTTTTGTGGCGGTTGTGATAGTTTATTGGTTTTCTTTTTCGGTTGGTCATTTATCTGCTGAGCATTTTTGAGCAGCTTGATACAGTGCTTCGACTTCACTATTTCAAAGTTTAGTTCACCTTTTCTTTAGTTTCTTCCGCCAACTCCTATCCATCCCATATCTGGACTCGGCGATTGCTTACCACAGCGGTTGTCTTAGTATGGTTGCAGTGTTTGTTTTTAGGGTGCAACTGCTTGTGTCTATGGACTTGAAAATATGACCTCTTTGTTTCAACCATGATACTACGGAGAGACTTTGTTTCTCTTAGGTTAAGTTCGCTTTGTGGCTGTGTCATTTTTTGAGCTTGTTGTAAATTGGGTATCAAATGGGATCTAGATTTGTTTAACACTTTTGTTATGTATTTGTTCATGTAACTATAAGTTAGTTTAACATTTTTGTTTTGTTTGAATGTGTATGTATGTAAGCTTCCCTGAGTAGACTTTATGTTGGATCTAGATTAACCCTAGAGGGCGGTGAATAAGGTTTATTGGAAATTTAAAACAATCACAGAATAATAAAGAAAAATTGCAGAAATAAATCACACACAAAAATTACCCAGCTTCGACAAAGCCTTCCTACTACTACATCCCCAAGATTTCTACTAGGTATTAAAACAGATTCCGCTTATAAAACCCTGTACCTCGCAAACCCTGCTCCTGCTCTAATCCTACGCTCAAAACCCTGGACTGGTCTTTATCCCCAAGATCACATTTTCCCTGAATTAAAAACCCATAAATCGTAAACCCTAGTTTAGAGAAAACTAGTAAACCTGTAGATTGTTTACAAAATAAAATCCTTAAAATTAAAAAAACTGAACTAAGAATAAGAAGTGGCCCCTTTTATTTCTTTTACTCTTGAAAAAACTTCGGTCGTCTTCTATCTTTCAATGGTCCCCAAAAAATTGTGGCTTAGGGTTTTCTGAAATCTCTCCCCAAGTTATGGATTTGATAAATTGAATTGTATCTAGTTATCTTTGAGTTGATGCTGATAGTATTCACGATCTTGGATCACAATCTCTCGATCGAACAAAAGAAAAACAGTAATTTCTCAAAAATTTTGCTCGAATACTTAGATTTGTTTATGTCGATTGGATTATTTTGCCAGTGATGAAGTCGATGTTTAAGTAGGGTTTTCACCTCCTAAATCTCTGATTTCAATTATGGCTAACTGAAAATGATTTTGTGAAATTGTGAAAATCTTTGAATTGATTTTCTGGCCCTTGAAATCAACTTGAGCATTTCTGGAAAATTTTGAATTCGTATTGATTTGTTTCCAGAAAAATTTCTTTGAATTTGTTGAAAAACACACTTGCATGAATTAAGTGATGAATCTAGTCATGTTTTTAACCATTTGTGAAACTGGTGAATTGCTTAGCAATGTCCAATTTCCAATTTTAACAAATGCCAGCAATGCAGAGAATAATTTGTTTTTATTTCTTCAAATCAGCGAATTAAAAAATCCTTCTATTCCTTCGGTCCGTTTAATCATATCATTTGCATTAAAAATACATTGTTATGGCTTGGTATGATCAGTATGGTGAATTTATTTGATCCATATATATATAATATATATATATATCTGTGTGTGTGTGCGCACGCGCGCAAAAATGTGTCAATATGTACATATTTATGTCTCTTGCCTTATTGTTAATCATGTTGATTTGTCCGTTGATTTTTCTGACCATCCTTGGGCTTGCACTTTCCTTGTATACTTGCTCGGCCATGTGCAGATTTGCTCATTTTTGACCTTGTCACTTGAGCCACTTGTGCACACATGCAACATTTTTATTCTTGATCATTGCATTAAAATTTTGCCTCTATCTGGAACATTTATGTTTGTTGAACTTGTGACTGGCATGCTTCATTTGCTTGTTGTGTGTAGTTGAGCACAACTCCTCTTCCTTGTTGTAATTTGTGTCTGCTGCATGTAATTGAGTTTGCCCACTTGAACTCTCTTGTGCATGTTGAAACTTGTACCCTTAGGCTTGCGCTTGCTACCTGAACCATTTGCATATGTGTGCATGTTCTTGACCATGCACTTGAGACCATTGTGTATTTGTATCTTTTGTTGCTTTGGTTAATTCTTTTTTGATCCGGTTGGTCATGCTTTGTATTTTCCCACTTCCTTGATCATGTTGTATAACTGAGCATGTATATTCTACCTGAACCATGTACATGAGTATTAATGAAGAGTTGCTCCATTTAATTTGTTGTTGCCTTCTGGACCAAACTTGTGTTTGAGCCGTTGACATGTTCTTGTGTACCAGTTGTGTGCATGCACCCTATTGTTTTCAATTTGCCTTGATGTCTTTGTGCATTTTCCTGTGCTGAAGACTTGTTCATGTATATGCAAGCAGTCTTGATCTTTATTTATGCAAACATGTATATACACACATATGTGTATGTATGTATGTATGTATGTTTTATATATAAGTGCAGCCATACATATTTGATTTTGTGCAGAAGTGATTTTGACCAAAATGCCCCTGTATACCTGAAGAAAATGTGTATATACATATACATGTATTGTGCAAATCCAGTTTATATATGTGAGCACTAGAGGAATTGTCTCCCTTGTGGTATTTAAAGTGAATCATTGTGAATATCGCAAGTGGTCTAGACACAGATGGATGTATATATGAATCAGAACAAGTCTAGAAAAATGAGGAGAAACACACCAAAAAATTCTGAGGCAAATAAAAATTTAAAATAAATTTGTTTTGTTCTAGTTTACTGTGTATGTTTCGGTGGAAGGTTTGCAGATGACTGGGCAAGATCAGAAGTACATGAAGATTCAGTAAGAGTGAATAGATGTATGTGAGTGAGAGAGTGTAACTGAGGGAGAAGATGATCATATGTATTAACTGAATGTAATGATTGAATGTATATATGAGTGTTCTGAAAAGATGTACTATTCTTATTGTGAAATAAAATTTAATTTTGAATAATAAATACTTGTATGAATATTTAAATACTGTGTAGCAGTATTATCAGTCAAAAATAATTTTTATTTATGTATGATATGAAATATAGAACAATACAACTTTAAACACGTTTATAAAATAATATATGTTTGTTATCATCAAACAAAAAATCACAGATTCAACACTTTATACCCTTTGCCGTGTTTTATTTAGTAATTAGCCATTCAGACTAAGTCCTACTTGTAAAATGTATTTAATACGTTGTTCTAATGAAAATTGGATGATCCACATAAAAACTGGTTGGCGTTGCCCAAAGAATAAAAAATAATTTTTATTAACATAAATCATCAGATCCAATCTAAATCTATTTAAACTTGAGTAGCAACCTATTATTAATTAAATATGAGTAACAATTTAATCGCTATCAACCAAATATAATGCTAGAACCTATTTAAACCCAAGTAACAATTATTAATTATATCCAATATAGCTCCTTATCAATATGTTATAGCGATCAATATATTCATAGCTATTATAAATATATACAACAATATTTATTCCTCAGATCATATTTAAATTTAATTACTAATATTTCATAAATAATAATTAATTTTATTAATTTATACCAGTTATATACTAACTGAATCGTTTGGATATAAAAAATTCATAATTTCGGTAGTGTTACTCTTGAGTGTACATTCGATCAGTAATTAACATCACATAACTTGTATATTAGCATTCATACACGATTTAGCAGAAAATGTGACAGTATGACCAAATTTATCGCTTACTTAATTTTTGTAAAATCCAATTTAAGTTAACAAGTATTACTCGATTGCCACATTTATTTACACTATTTTTTGGTTGAAACTATGTCACTTTGGACTTATGAAATTTGGTGATAGTCAAAATCTAAGTATCACCCATATTCAACTCCATAGCCAAAAGAAAAGGTCTTTGGTTCAATAATAATTATTATCATTTACTGAAATGCTCTAGCTAAAGGCTTTGACTTTGAATTAACTTGACTGTGATACTAACCTATATAACTAAGAAGGTGGATCCCCTCTTTAATAATGCTTCACTTTCAAACCTTCGACTCAGCCTAATTATATTCACTAGATAGATGTGATCCCATGATTTGACTATAACCAAACAAGAGCTTTCATGTGGAAGATCCATAATATTCCCAAGTTGAGAGAGCTGTGTAAATCAGTCACATTGATATTTTCGGTTTGACTATAGTTACTAACAGAAAACTATCCAGTGAGTCATTCCATAATTACTTAATAATTATTAGTATGTGTTAACCATCTTTTTGGCAAAAGGCTACCACGAATCAGATCGAAGCCCAATGTCCAGAAACACGCGAACAACTAAAGCTTGGCCCAAACAAGCCTTCTTCAAGCGCTAGCCCGAGCCAGTTCCTTCCCACCAATAATTCGTTCACTCCGAAAGAATCGCTCTCCCGAGTCGACCGAATATCTCACACCCATAAAAAGCGCATTGGCCGAATATCTCGGATCAGCATGGAAATATTCAGATGAGTCATTCAGTTGCTTAGCCCGAATTTTAATGTATTAAAGGCGGTCAACCATGTCCGGACAAAGCTCTACTTTTGATACACCTCACCTTGAATGCCACATAAGTCACGATTTCCGAAGATACTATTTATGAATAATAGATCCAGTTTTCAACCGCAACTATGCCCAAGGATCGATCTCCACGTAAACTAGCTTTCCTAAAAAGGTCGGACCACGTCACATCAGCCTTAGCCGATTTCTCCATCCATAAATACCTTCTTCACCAAAGAACGAAAGGAGAGGAGAAAAAGAAAAGAAGAGAGGGTTTTTGGTACTTCAAGCTCTGGAAAAGGAAGATATACGGCTTATACCTCAAATATCCAACTCACGCTCCTCTAAAACTTCTCATCTCCCGTCTTTCTTCAAAGATAAATAGCATTGTACTTGTAATCAAAAGAAAATCAATACATATAAAGTGGACGTAGGCACAGTCTTTTGTTGAACCACTATAAAATCCCTGCGTGTCCCTTGTTCTTTTAACCTTTTTTTGCACTTTATAATCAATATTCGTGTGTCATTAGCACGATTGGGGGTTGACTGTCACTTGTGACCAACTTTTAACGTCAACACTTTGGCACGCCAGGAAGGGGGGAAAACCTACGTACCCTACGACCTTCTGCTAATTTCATTCCATGGCGAACAAACGGAAGAACGATGCAAGGTCTTCTCGCCCCACTAATGCCAATGCAGCCAACACAAACACTGCAGAAGCAAGCCAGGAAGCCTCCTCTCATGAAGACGTATCCCGATATCTTACCCGGGATGACATGGACAAAATCATGGTCGAGTTCAGAGACCATATGACATCTCGGGGTAAACTCCTTGAACGTCAGCAGCAGTTGATGGGTCACCTTCTCGGTCAAGTGGAGATGGGACTAAACGCTTCAACATCAATTCCTCCACCGACCGGGACTGGGGAAACAACTGATCTCTGGTCTACACCGAATCAGGCCACTGATCAGATTCCACCTTTATTGCATCCTGGCTCGGCTCCACCTCCCAACCAATCACAGCTAGGAGTATCACTTACGGCGACCAGCGCAGCTGCAGCTGCAGATTCTCAAGAGGCCCGCGATCAAGACCCAGGTCGTACAGCCGCTCTGTCTTCACTCTTGGGGATAACTTGACCCCCTGGATCAGTCGAGCAACCATTGTGTCAGTCAGGATCAGTGACATTCCCATTACAACCTAGTATCTTACCGCAGACTTGTCTTATGTCGTCTCTCCATCAACAAAAAACTGGAGAAGCCTTCCCTCCGAACCAGGAAAACCACTCTACCATACCGGTTCCCAGACCGACGGCCGGAAATGTTACCATAGATCTTCCTAATATGGTCTCAAGCGAGGGCACCGACGAACCCCGAACATCACATGTTATGCAGGATCAACCCGGACCTTCCATCGCGGGCACAACCCGAATCAGCTCTCATCAGGTTCGAGAGGGGCCATTCTCCTTGGAACCAACAACTGCGATGGACCCTAACCCTCACCTTCACTCAACTCTTTGAGGTCGAGCCCAACTAGCGGCCACACTTCCGAGCATGCTTTTGTTCGATCCCAGTGCTGGAACACTCCCGAATACAGAGCTAGACTCATGGCAATGAACCCTCGGTGATGGAAGCCAGCTTGCAAGCATCGTCCGATGTTTCACCCTAGGAAATTCTGCTCAGTAGGATGTAGATAACATCCACTGCAACCCCTTCACTAGGGAGATCAGGAACTCCCGAAATCCTCCGGACTTCAAGTTCCCAGCTATTGAACCGTACAATGGTCGTGCTGACCCGACCATCCATCTCATGCGATACATGCGACATATAGAAATTCTTGGCGCATCGACCAACGCCATGACTAAGTGCTTCCCACTCTTCCTCACAGATATAGGCGGGATGTGGTTTCGACAGCTAGCAACGGAGTCGATCAGTAGCTGGAATACGCTGGTCACCCATTTCATCGAGCAATTCAGAGTTTATATTTCTTGGCCAAAAAGTGTCATGTTCCAAACCACCATCAAACAACGCCTGGGAGAAACACTCCGATCATTCCTTGAAAGATTCAACGCGGCCGTGGCATCAGTCAATCGACCCGAGCTACCAATGGTACTTATGGCCGCTATTGCCGGAGTTTTGAACCGATCAGAATTCTCAATATCTTTAACCAGAGATCCTCCCAAAGACATAGAGGACTTCTATGCCGGGGCCGAACGTTTCCTCCGACAAGAAGACGCCAGCATTGAGAAGGAGAGCCTCAAGGTCTTAGCCACCAAACATGGAAGTCCATCCAACACCAACGGCCAGAATAAAGGAAGAGGAAAAGCCTCGGAAAAGAACGAGCGCAATGTACGGCCTCGAAGGTTAAGTAAGTATGATCAATATACTGAGCTCATTTCTTCCTTGCTCCACATATACCTTGACGTACGAGGGTCCCTACCTTTCCCAAGACCTCCTCGAAGAGGACCGACCCATAAAGAACTCGAATCTGGAAAGCACTGCATGTTCTACAACAACACTGGTCACAACACCAATGAATGCAGGCACTTGCACGATCTCATCGAGGAACAGGGTCAGGCGCGAAAGCCTACCATCATTTTTGAAAACCTATTTCTTGAGCCGAGTACGGTTAGATTTCCATAAGCCGAGTATATACTAACTCGCCCCTCCTAAAAAACTTACCAAATGATTTTACATATGTCGAGCATGAAAAACACTTACCACAAGCCGAGTATGGTTAATACTCGCCATCTTCGCAAGCCGAGTATGGTTAATACTCGCCACATCTATAAGCCGAGTATGATTAATACTCGTCGTCTTCGTAAGCCGAGTATGGTTAATACTCGCCACCTCTGTAAGACGAGTATGGTTAATTCTCGCCGTCTCCGTAAGCCGAGTATGGTTAATACTCGCCACCTCTGTAAGCCGAGTATGGTTAATACTCGCCATCTCCGTAAGCCGAGTATGATTAATGCTCGCCGCCTCTCTAAGCCAAGTGTAACTTTTGCTCTCCCGAATAACCCGACTTATCTTCAAATCGAGTATATGCTCGAAACCAAAAGCCTTCCCTAGATCGAGAACGGCTCATGCAATTTCTGTAGGTACTAAAATTATCGACTAGAGTTTACAACTACCTCCCCGGCCTTAATATAGTCTTTGATGATTGTTGGTCTTCTGGCCTTAATACGACCTCCTTCGGTCGTCGGTTTCCTGGTCTTAATACAATCATCAGGGCTGTCGAACTTCTAGCCTTAATATGGTCCGGTGTGATATAGCTACTTGAACAATTGAGCTTCGGATCACATTTTCAGAACACACCTCCCGAAGAAGATGTATTATGAAGGGGCAAAGTGTTAACCATCTTTTTGGAAAAAGGCTACTACGAATCAGATCGAAGCCCAATGTCCAGAAACGCGCAAACAACCAAAGCTCGGCCCAAACAAGCCTTCTTCAGGCGCCATCCCGAGCCAGTTCCTTCCCACAATAATTCGTTCACTCCGAAAGAATGTCTCTCCCGAGTCGACCGAATATATCGCTCTCATAAAAAGAGCATCGACCGAATATACCGGATCAGCATGGAAATATTCAGGTGAGTCATACATATGCTTAGCCCAACTTTCAAGGTAGTAAATGCGGGCAACCATGTCCGGACAAAGCTCTACTTTTGACACACCTCACCTTGAATGCCACATAAGCCACGATTTTCGAAGATACTAATTATGAATAATAAAACCAGTCTTTTAGCCACAACTATGCCCAAGGATCGATCTCACATGTCCAAGCTTTCCCAAAAAGGCCGAGCCACGTCAAATCAGCTCTAGCCGATTTCTCCATATATAAATACCTTCTTCCCCAAAGAAGGAAAGGAGAGGAGAAAAAGAAAAGAAGAGAGGGTTTTTGGTACTCCAAGCTCTGGAAAAGGAAGATTTACGGCTTATTCCTCAAATAGCTAACTCACATTCCTCTAAAAACTTCTCATCTCTCATCTTTCTTCAAAGATAAATACCAATGTACTTGTAATCAAAAGAAAATCAATACATATAAAGTGGACGTAGGCATAGTATTTTACCGAACCACTATAAATGCCCTGCATGTCCCTTGTTCTTTTAACCTTTTTTTACTTTATAATCATTATTCGTGTGTCATTAGCACGATTGGGAGTTGACTGTCACTTGTGACCAACTTTTGACGTCAACAGTATGTAACTTTTTAATGCCCCCAACAAGCATGAGTAATGCAATGTCCAACCTTTGAAAAGTGTTACATACTTCAGTTCCAACGGATACATTGATATCTATCTCAGTATACCTTGACTAGGAACATTTAAAGTAATATATTTATATTTATTTTGAAAATTACTCATGGTTACAACACTTTGTGACTACTATCCCAAAATATACCATTTATGAAAAAAAATAGTTTTAGCTAAATTGATCAACTAAT
This sequence comes from Allium sativum, assembly GCA_030737875.1. Taxonomy (NCBI): domain Eukaryota; kingdom Viridiplantae; phylum Streptophyta; class Magnoliopsida; order Asparagales; family Amaryllidaceae; genus Allium; species Allium sativum. The sequence continues at coordinate 412,707,387 of CM060910.1, read as the reverse complement.
GAAACACATTATATCAAATATATTATTGAAAGAAAATACATATTATTTCAATCAAAATTGGTCAAGGAGTTAAATATATACATGACAAACTTCATAATTGCGCCTAGCGCATACCCTTAACTCTATTAGCATGCACCAACATTCTGTTTTTATAGAAATGGACTGTTAGCCAATTGGTGGAAATTGATATGTCATCGTCGGACGTGTTGTACCATTTCCATCCAACTGCTATATCCTTCCACCACTCTTTACCTCTGTATTACACACGCCACACCTTCTTCCCTCCATACTAGTTAAGACTACCTTAATTCTCTTTACCCTAATTTTTTCCAATATGTTCCAGCTCATTTTAGGTAATCTCCTCTCGGTTTCTTCCAATTTTCCGAATCTTCCATATAATTTTAATTATTATATTTTACATTTTAAAATTTCCATTTTTCGGTATTATGACCCAGTCTTCTGGTTTTAATATTGCTTCCTTCCTTCTCATAGATTTATGTATATGCGAACTATAGGAAGCATACATTGATTATTCTAGATTTCCTGGCCAATAGAGTGAACTCACCCAGTAGGTTTTATGGAAATGTAGCTGTGTAATCAAGTAATGGCTTGAGCTTGACTGGTCCGACACAGATGAAAAACAAATGAGATGATTTGAAGTAAATTTGGAGCGATTAGGACAGACTAGTACTGTAGAATTTTAGAGATGCAAATAATGATCAGCTCAATAGTAACAAAGAGTGGTGGAACGATTCTTCGTGCAAATGTTGAAAGCACAAGAAAAATACCCCCGAACAAATTCAAAAGGTTGGATTAGTTGTTTGGATGTTGCATAATAAACTGCACATATAAGTATCAGATATGGCCAGCTTCACCTACTCCACGAGCTTAGCATTTTTCTACTACCAATACATCGTTGGTTGGCGACTAAATGACTGAACACACCACACTGTTCAACTAAGATATAGTAGATAGGCCATGCATGGTTGCACAATGAGGCACATGAAAAAAAATTGTATATAATGATTGCTTTACTAGCGGCACAATGTTGTTATTATATTTTGTCATACGCCGCTATTGTTGTTCAAAGATAAAAGTTTATAGAGGTTTTTCATAGTGATCTCTTTATTTTGGATGTGGTTGAGACACTGTTGAAGATGAGATACTGCAATTTACGAGTTATCATTTCGGTCAGTTACATAGTCGCCGTTTAGTTTTTTGGTTAAATTTCATTGTTTTTTTTAAGTTAGATTTATTTTCTTGTATATGAGTTTAAAATATATTATCGTGTTTATTGGAAAATCAAGTAATTTCATTATTATTTGCAATTACCAAACACATATTACACCAAAAAAATTAATCAACTAATTATAAATCAATTAAACTAAAAATCATAAATTAAACATTTTACTCAACTATCTCGTTCATATTCCATATTTGTACCTACAAACGGGTATTTCGTTTAAGCACAAATGCAAATATCATGGGCATAACCTTTTCTATTCACAATTAGTTCAGTTGCCCTTTATTCTTTGGAAGGACCTACCTAGAATCCACTATGTTAAATAAGAAATTAAAAAGGCATCAAAACATTAGTCATTCAATAAATCGATCAAAGCATTTTATTTTCTATTAAACACAACCGACTCCAAGATCTCTTCATCAACAATTCATGTTGGATTAAAAATTGATGGAAGAAAGTTTCTATCCCCGAAATTCAACCAAACAACTCATCTAAACTCACCGAACATTTTGTATTTCTTCAACAACCCGTATCTCTTTATCACACGCAAGTCAAATGAAGCATACACGATTTCTTCTAATCTTAGCAATAGGATTGTTGCATTGGGGTCATGGTTTGATCATACTATATTAGAACTATGTTATATAATAGTTACTAGGCTAATGTAGTACAACAAAAGATATTGTGCTAACTTATTATAAGAGAAGAGAAGGTTATGTTATTATTCTCTACCATTGAGATGGATTGCTATAATTATTTATAGGCGGTTGGGATTCCTTTTGAGTCACGTTTAGGGAGAGGGACAATTGTGATTTAGCAATCCTGGTTATTTGTATATGGTTTTAATATATGGTATTTCGATATAGTTCCCCTCACACCAAATTTTATGTTTAGCCAGCATTTTGTCTTTTTTTGTTTACATCTTGACAACTCTCGAGTACTTGATCGAGTAGTTTCGGAATCAGAAGCCTTGGGGATATACTGTGGGAGTGCGCAGCTGGAGCATTCAAAGGTATGACATCGATATTTAGGGATAATATATTTGTTATTTTATAATATGTGGCCTACCAGTTATTTTTACATAAGATTTTTACATTAGATATTTATTTATAACTCTGTACTTTTGAAGTTGATGTATTCCAAATATTTTGTATTTATTGACCCACTTTTTGGAAAAAGATGCCACATATTAACGGATCGAAGCCCAATACCAAAAGATTCATGAAACCACATTGACCGACCCCACCGATCGATTCCTTCTTCAGAAAGCCCAAAAAAGTTTCGGCCCGAGCCAGTTTCCTTCGAGTAACGGCATCTCATGCCCCGAAAGAATCGCTCTCCCAGACCGACCAAGTCAAGCTTCTCCTTAAATGTTGGGTCGATCAGATATCTCTGGATCTATATGGAAATATCCAGTTGAGTCATTCAATACTCAGCTCGATTCTCAAGGCATTAAAGGCTTTCAACCACTTCCGGCCAAAGCTCTACTTTTGACACACCTCATATCGAATGCCACGTAAGCCACAATTCTTGAGGATACTATTAATCAGCAGTAGACCGAGTCCCACCATCGCAACTTTGTCAAATGATCGAGCTCCACGTGTCCGAGCTCCGCAAAAGAGGCAAGCCACGTGTAGCTCACCAGCGCCTCTCTTCACCTATAAATACCTCTATACTGAAAATAGAAAGGGGCTTTTCTCTCCATCGGAACTTTTCCCACTTTAACTCCTCTTGGAAGCTTTCTCCACGGCTAACTCCAAAAATAGCCAACCTTCCCGCTTTCTTCAAACAGAAAAAGTGTTGTATTTGTAATCAAAAGCAAATCAATATATAAAAAGTGGACGTAGGCACCATCATAGCTGAACCACTATAAAATTCTACGTGTTCCCTCTTTTTTACTTACTTTACCGTATTCTGTGATTATTATACGTGTGTTCTACGCACGATTAGGGGTTGAATGTCACTAGTGACAGCTTTTGACACATCAACAGTTATTATATTCATTTGTTGCGTTCTTCCTCTACAATTGCCCTTTATATATTGTTATAATAACTACATTCATGTATATTATATGCTGACATTTCATTGAAAGATCTTATTGATGTCTTAGCTTAGTGACTTGTTCCTACTTTACCTTGACAATCTGCATAACAACCCGATTTTTCAACCATTAGATCAATACAAATACATCCACGATATTAACATGTCGAACATCCATGTGTCGAAAACCAAAACAACTTTTATTACATATACATATACGATCATCAGAGTAGACAACAAATACTAACATTGACGGTTTAACAACCTGTCTGAACTGCTTATATAACACAAGAACACAATGGAAATAAGAATATACGGAAATATCCTTGGACTCCAGCTCCTCTTCTAAGCCCCAAGTGAATCCATGAAAACCTGAACTACTTGGTTGCTCATAAAATTTTGAGCATCCACGAGTTTAAAGGAAAGAAAATAAAACTTCAGGTCAGACATTGGTCTAGTGTGAGAAAACTCAAACAACTTAATTATTGTATCAACACTAATTTGAAAACAAAGGTACCTTTTAAGACCACGCCGCACATAAACATAGATGGGTTTTTATCTTACGATAACTAATACTCTTTTAGAGGATCTCATGATATTATAATAGTGTCTAAAATACAAGTACTTAGATAATAGCTGAAATGCCTACATATCACGTTTCAGTATAATTGGTGTATGTCTTAAACCGTAAAGGCATGTATTGAAGTTTGAATTCCATACAATGACAAGGCACTTAGGTACCACCTATCACAATACCTATCTAGATAAAGCGCATCGAGAGCCTTACATGAACTCCCTAAAAATCAGGACCAACCAGCCCCTCCTTGGATTATACCGAATATTTCATCACCAAGGTTGTGATCAACAACCACCAAATCTTAAGCATACCAAAAGGGTCAATACCAAATCTAGATCAGGTGATAACAATACCCTAATAGATGCGACCCACATATCCCTGAAGCATATCCCCTATTTTAGTTACCACTGGTTGATGAGAATTGAGGCTATGTTTTTACCTTTCATACATGACAGACATCCTTCTTCGGATGCCACATCACAATTCCGTCGATCACTAATTAACATCCACAAAAATACAACCTCTAATCTCATACGTCAAAGAGAAAGGTGTTAAACAAAGAAAGCTGACTTCTCTGCCACTAATAAGATGTACATCTGTAAAAATCAATGTACGTGATCTAAGAAATGCAATGTCAGACATCCGTCCATTAAATTGGTCCAAAAACAAGACAAACTAAAGGTACTCTTTTACCACATCCTATCGGGAAAAATCCTTAGGATTAGTAACAAGCAGATCATACAGAACCGCAAAACGTAGGGACTAATGCTATAAGTATAATCCTGGTAGTTAACCATAAACATCAACAAGCATCCCTTTCTGCTCCCAAGGTCTACGCCTTGAGGTTTATACACATAGTGAATCATTAACATGGATGACTATGCCGTATAACTCAAGTGTTTCCCCAAGATATTTCCAAAGTAAGATTATTGGTCCATGTTTGATAGTCGATTAGTTAACTATTAAACAACACAAACAACCAATAGTTTATTTCCCATAGTAATCACTAATCTTCATTTTCTTAATTTATTATAACTAAATTTCAAATCTCTTATCCCAAAACATTCACATATTTAACCCTCCGCTATAAGTATGTATTTCAAAATAATTCAAGATGTTTTCTCATTTCTATTTCACCATTTTATTGGGTTACTGTAGCACAAATCAATTTATTTTACCTCAAGGACAATTGCCTTTTTAAGTAGAAAATCATTTATGAAATTAATGATTTTGATTCCAAACTCAACTCTCAATCAAAGACTAATACTAAATTTTGGGTAAAATGAAGTTGTTCAAGTTGGGGTATTTATTTACCTCTCAAACCTTGACTCGATGTCACTCTCATCCTTGAAAAAGCAAAAGTTTCTAAATGTCCAGCATAAGCTGACCCCATTACATATGGATTCCATTTGAAACCCAAGTTTTAAGAATTCATATTTCTTTAAGTTCAATTTCCTATTGATGATACATTTTACTTAGTTTCCTTTATTAAGTAAAGTCCCGTATAACTCTCAACTCATTGGTTTTAAAACCATTCCATGTTCTCTTATGAATTCCTGTAGTAATTAACTAGATTTATTTTACTTAAATAAATCCCTTTGTCAACACAATCCGTTCTCCAAATCAAATATTGAATTTAAAGCCTATTTCCAAGTTCATAGAATTAACATGAACTGTATAGTTGATAAATTAATTAACTATGACAACTACTTCTTTTGAATTCATTTTGTAAAATGATTCGTTTAAAACAATACCTCATTCTCAAATAAATTAATTAACCTTTGAACCACATTTCAAAGGTAATTAAAAAGTCTAATTCTTGTTATTAAAATAATTTAATAAATTAAAACCCTTTAGAATAATTGATTAACTTACAAACATCATAAATAGATAACCTGAATAAATTAAAACAATCATTTATACAAATGGAATCGACTTTATCATTTTTCTTAAACAAGAAAATAATAATCTTATAACATTTATTAACTAAATAATAATTAACTATTAATTAATATTTAAACAATTTTTAAATCCTTAAATTAAATATTTATTTAACCATTATATAAATAATTAAGTGATAGTTAATCTTTAAATAAACAATTTAAAACCGAAGTAATCTTTATTAAATAATTAAATAATAACTAAAAACTTTTATTAATAATAAAATAGATATTTAAAACACTTTTTAAATAATTGATTATTATTTAGTCTTAGTCTAAATAATTAAGTAATAATTAATTCTTTAACGAGTCATTTAACAATAATAACTGCAATTAATTACATTAATTATAATTAACTTCTTAATTAAAAATTAAGATAATTACATTCAAAACATTATTAAAAAGTAATTAGTAAATCAAGGTGTTTTTTTTTGGGCAAAGCCGACCAGTTTTTAAAGTGACCGCAAACACTTTTATTATTACCAATAACTAGTGTGTAACCCGTGCGTTGCACACGATAATATTATAAAATACAAATTTTAAAATTTTAATGTTAAAATTGGAACATTATTATACAACATACGATGAAGCAGGCAAAAAATATAATATAAATTATTGTTGTGTTATGTAACTTATATTTCTTCGAAGTAAAACAATAATTTTATCTTCTTACTACTATAAGCAAATATTCTTGTTGAAATTGACATGTTTTAATTATTTTAGATGAAGTAACAAATATAACTTAAATTATTTCTTTTATATATGTTAAATTGAAATTATGTAATTAGTCAAAATATATCAACTTAAGAGTAAATAATATAAATATATCGAGAAGGATTTTATAAAAAATTCTATAAATTTTAATACGGAGTTGTTTGAAGTTAAAAATGGATTTTTTTTAAACATCATGTATGATGAGTTTATTATTTATGTACATAAAATAATTGTAGTTAATTTACAAATTAACTTTGTTATTATTGTTTATGTGCATTAATTTATGTATGTGATCTATATATCTATTTAATTAAACCCACATTTTTTATTGTTGTTTCCATTAGTATGTCCGTGCATATATATACGACTAATACATAGATTTTATTAAAATACTTTAGATTTGAGTGTTCATAAGTAATTTAAATACATGTATCTAAACATGAAAGATTAAGAAACAGTCGACGAAGTTGTACATACCATAGAAATGTCAAAATAATGGATATCTGAAGTTAAAAATAGAATTCTACAATGTAGATAAACTTATTGAGATAAATGGATAATAAATTAGTTTTGTCAATGTCATTCATATATATTATTTATGACATTTGAATTATATATCTTTATATTTAAATGAAAAATATATTTGACTGCTTTTTTAAATGTGAATGTGATATACAAACTGAAACTGTCACATTTAAGGATTTATTAGATGTATTAATGAATATTTATTAATTAAATTTATTCAAACAAATTAAAACTAAGATTACATCGTTAATTAAACATACACCGATGCAAATTTATAGAATTATGTGAGATTGAGATGACTTTTGTAAGCAACCATTGAAATTTTTGAATGTAGGCATTTCAGTTAAAATAAGAATTTTACAATGTAATGCATCAATGTATCGACATATATGAATTATAAATTAAATTTGCAATCATTGCACACGTATGTAATTATGTTATGTAGGTGATGTATTTATGAATTTTATATCCTTTTTTGTTAATATGAATATTGCGCAAATAATGAAATTTTCATATTTTGGCGATTTATTTAACACATCAACAACTAATACTCTACTGTGTTTAATTATAGTTTTAAGATTCTTGATTAGCTCTAATATATGAAGTCAAATATAAAATATTAAAAGGGGACTCGAATAGTTCGGTTAGTGGTTGTAGGAATTTTAAAATTAAGGTTTTAGTTGTAACAAATATAATTTTGTAATGCGATGAAATCATTGATACCTTTTCTGAAATATTTTTTTGTTAAATTTTTTGTTTTATATCAAAAATTAAATTTGTACTTATTATCACATTTCTACAAACAATTTCTTTTGGATTTTCTTTGCTAAAGTGTTTTTTTCCGCAAAGCGAAAATATTTTTTGTTTTTACTGCAATTATTTATAGGTTGGTTAAAAATAAAAGTAATTGTGTTTTTTAAACATCTTTTTGAGAAAGAACATCTGTGTATTTCGAAATTTAAAAAGTGTATTTTATAAAAATTCCTTATTATTCATGTTATATTGTATCATGTGAGTTATGTATTTTAGCTTAATGAAAGTGCAATTTTATCATATTTTATTGTTATGGACAGGATGTATATTATTGAAATTTTCGTATTGTCATTAGTGACCAAACTTATAAATATCACTTAATTGCGTTTATCTTATTATTTCAAACTTAAAACTGTATAATTAATTTAAAAACATGTGGAATAAAACGTAAAACATAAGAGAAAGTGAGATGGGTTTTGAAAATAATTGTGGCAATTTTGAATTTAGGAATTTTAAGTTAAAAGTAGAATTTTATAATGCAATGCATGATAAATATATTTTACCATTTTAAATACATGTATTTTAAGTTAAATGATAAATAATAAAAAGTTAAACTTGCTATTGTCATTTTATGCTATTTACATATCATAAATGAATAAAAAAACAGTTTTATTATTTTTGTTAATACCAATATGTTAGGCACGTCCTTTGGACATGTGCAAAGAACACCGAGACCAAATTTATGAATATTGAAATGATGGTCAAATAAATAATTGACTCCTTATATAAATTTGTAGTTGTAATTTCGTAGCTTGGAACATTATTTATTTCCCTTATAAAGAAATTCAGTATTATCATGATTAGTAACAAAATCATGAAGAGAAAAATCAAAAGTCATGAATATTAGATATACATCCACTTTTTATGAATATTAGATATATATCCACTTTTTGGAATACTTAGATATTCATTAACATTCTTAACTATAGATTTCCTCTAATCATACATTGGGTGCTAACATAAGTTTGCTCTGGGAAAGTTTTTCATACTGGATATAATGATAATATGATTAGTTATTATCGCATAACTCATAGGTAAGTGTAGAAGTGCTTACGCCACCGGTTGTGCATGCTGAAAGTCTTTAAGTTGTTACCACACATGCAATTTTTCATAACTTTTATTTACAGTCCTTGCATTTCTAATTTGTTTTAAGCCAAAAATTTTCATACTTATGCAGGTGCAAACATCATTTTCTTAAAACTTTTGCCATAATTTCAGTCAACTTTTCGATCAATTTTAAATTACTTTAACCCTTTCTGATGTTGTATTCTTCTAGGCTGACATCTACCATGCTTATCAAATATTGAAAAGTGGTGCTTTGAAAGAAGAAAATATCATATTTTTATGTGTGATGATAATGGTTACAATGAGGAAAATTAAAACCCTTTTGTCCAAAAAGTGAAAATATATATGCTGGCATTCCTAAAGTCCAATCTAGTTTATGAACTATTAACTTAGATTTCTTAGTTTCCAGATTACTGTAAAGATGAATTAAAATTGATGTATATATTTAGGAATATTTTAGTCGGGATGTAAGTGTTAATAACTTCTGGGGGAAACCATTACTTAGAGAGAGGTAATGGAAAGTTTGGCAATAGTGGTCCCAGTGATTTGAGATCATGGAGGAATTGGTGTTCTTTGTAACTTCTACAGCTTGGTGGATCATTTTATTACGTCCATGATTTGGCATGGTTGTTTCTTGTCTGTTCATGTACAGCAAGATAAGAATGTTCAGTACCATTATCAGTTCATGTTTTTTTTTCTTTAAAAAAAAATTAGTTTCTGGTGAACGTCCTGGAAATTACCTAAGGAATTACACCAAAGTTGTAATTTTGGTAGAATAAAACCAAAGCAGCAATAGATAATGCAAAAGAAATTAAAAGAAAAGCAATATAAGAAAATTCCCAAATTTGATTAATCTAATCTATATTTGATCAATATGATTTACTGCTGCAATCCATCAACTCAATCCCTGGTAACCTCGGTGGAATTACAATGAAAACAACCATGACGATCCCAAAATTATGAAGTCTAATAATATGTTGTAAATTTACCCAGCAACTTTACTTCTTTTTCTTTGTTTGAAAGAAGTTCCTTTTTTCAATTAGAAATCCTACATATTTTAACACCTTGGTGTACCAATTCCAAGTGAATTTTTGTTAAATAAAAAATAATAATATAGCTGATAAAACTGAAAATGAAATAAATATAAAAATGACTTTAATTTCTTTATATAAAGTTGGAATACAAAATAAAAGCGTAAAAAAAAGATACACTAACGAATCATATATTGAACATTTTGTTCAAGCTTTGTCAAAATTACAAACGTGAATCGAACCTATTTCACATAGATCTAAATTTGTATTCATACTCTCGTATAACAAAGAAAATAAAGGAGAAATTTATAAAACAGCAAATATTTAATCAATTTCATTCTGACTAATAAATTTTGCTTTAGTTATCATCCATCCTCGGTTTTTTTTTTACTGTGACATTCAACATCTACCCTCGCAAACAAAATACAATAATGTTTGAAGCATAAACTTACTGTCCCCAGATATTAATCAATTCTTCTTGCTAGTATGCGAATATGATGATGACCTCAGTTCTGTATCCAGGCTTGGATAACTGCTTAGCATAGACCCTTTGTGCCCTTCTATATATTCCTGCATGATGCACAACATACGTTGTCAGTACATAACATCAAATCAACACCAAATCATCGTGTTTTGACTCATGATTCATGTTGTATGTACTAACTAATATTACAAAGGTCGGAACTTGAACAAACACATCGCTATACATCAATATTCAAATAGTCGGATTGGAAAAATACCTAAATGAGATCCTGGGCATAGAAATTAAAGGACTGAATAAGTAATTCATAAAGTAGAAAATTTTACTATAAACGTTGCTCAACCTAATTAACTCATGTATTGAATTGAATATAGATTTCTAATATATTGCAAACTCTGAAGATATTGCCAGTTCTGATTTCATTTGAAATACTTAGTGCATAAATAGTCAGCTCTATAAATACTTACGTAGGCATCAATAAACATGGTTCTGAAATGGAAACTAAAAAGGCATGGGAAAACCAATGTGTTTAGCTCATAGACCCATTATGTAAGTGGACGACAAAGGTAATTAGTATAGGATTGTTGAAATAATGTTTAGAAATCATATATAGCATAAAACAAAAATTGATTATAAAAATCACCTTGTTCTGCAAATACCGAACTGTCAATCACTTGCAAATTTAGTAATATGGAAACCCACTTTTTTAAGTCGAATGGATGAAACTTGAATGAATTTTAAGTAAGGTTGTTTCTCCTTAAATTATATTCAAAAGTCAGATAAAATACTATATTCAAAAGTTGCATATAATTGAAAGTACTTCCTCAAACCAACACCAAAACTTTTTAACGCAAAGGAATAAATATGCAAATCAACATTCCCTACTATAACTAAGAATATAATTTTGACTGCATTAGTTATTAATAATACTTTTAGCAGTAATGGATAGTATAATTCAGAATAGAAAGCAAATTTCAAAGATTTGTTTTCATCCCAGCAAGTAAAGCTTTAATCGCAATCAAATTAGTTTAAGATTGTGGCTGTCAGTATAAAAACCAATTTTTCTAACAGTAACCATCCACCTACACACATCATGCTCAAATATTAGCAGTTGAGAGGTGAAAATGATTGGAAATTAAAGAAATTTTGGAGAAAGCTACATGAAAAACCATATTTATAGGTAAGCACAAAAGTAGTTATGTAGAGTTATGTTAAAAACAAACTTTGTTTATGAGATAGAGGAATAAATATACATCTGAGCTCTTATACCATTATCTGAGATTCATCCCATTAACATAAGACAATGACTCAAAGTACATTCAAGCACAACAAACTGATTTAGGTTTTCAATAAACACTGGAGAAATAAATCAACCATAAATTTCAAATCAAAACCACTTGGTTCTAATGGTTCCAGTTCTTTTGCTAAAACTACCCAATCATCCATTCAAACTTATGTCAAGTACTTATTAAACATTTCATCAAATATATGAGTGTGAATCTTAAAGCTTATGAAGAACATAGACAATGTTTGTATGTGATTTTCCACCCATCTAAAATAACTTCAACTGCATTGGCAGCTAAAACGCTGACAACCATTTTTGCTAACTAAGTTTTGTTATAGTGTGCTACATGTATTTATTAAAAAAAAGGCAGAATAATAAACATAATGACAATTCTAAATATTTCTTATGTTTACAAAATGAAAGAAGAGAAATAATTACAAAAATAACCCCAAGTTAATAGTTCATTACTGTGCTGAAGCGTTTTATAGTTATCAGAAATCAACCTTGCACAGAAGTTGAATATATACCCATATAAAGTAATAGTTATATCCATCTTGGGAATTATTCTTGTATATTAGCTAGGTGTGAATGACTATGTCTTATCAAAAAGCACTGATTGTGTGGTATGTTCATTGGATATTCATCAGGTCAAGTTTGAGAGAAACAAAATTCAGGCCAACTTTTTTTCCATACATTTCGATTTATAGCATAAACCAATTTGAACAGAAAATGGATCAATTATCAAACACGAACTATTTATACATTTTTGAGTTTATCCTAATTTATTATCTATTGCTTCATGCTCCATTGTGAATTGTTCTTGTATTTATAGCTCCAAAAAGCTCCTGTAAATGATGCCATACCAAAAACATCCATTTTGGCTACCCTTATATGTTTATCATCTCTTGCTAGCTCAAAGGATACATCTAGTTCTCCAATATTTGAAATTAGTAGCTATTGAATTAGCATGAAGTATAAAATGGTTTACTTAAAGACGAAAATGGTTTGATCTCAATTTAATCTTCAGGATTTGATATTTAGGAGGGGGAAAAAAACATTCAGCCTTAGGATATTTCAAAAATACTTCATGGTCTATGATTTTCATATAGAGATTGGGATGCGAGTGCACTATCTTACGTTTATTTAAAGATTCAGATAATGTTTTTTTTACATTAGAGGAAGCATCGACATATCAACTTATCATCCAAAACCTTTTTCTTTTTTTCGTTATATCACTAGGACTATTAGAAACTGATTAGAAGATGTATATTTCATTGTTATATAAAAGTCTCGAAAACTAATTCAAAAAATCATATTGAAAATCAAATTAATATATCTTGAATCATGCTGCTAAAAATTATGCAGGAAAGGCAGTCCAACGTCATTGCGTAATCTTCTCTCTTACATTAAATAGGCTATCCTATTCCTCCTATAGCAGGATTGACAGATTTATGAATACATATTCAAGCATACTTTCTGTAATGGTTTTAGTAAATCGTTGACTAAACAAAGAAATAATATTAAAAATATCCAGTGGGGAAAGGAAAATAAAGAAAACTGCTATGATTCATTTCCAAGAGGTACCAAAGGGTGGCCAAATTAAAAATCTATGTTGTGTTTATTTCACTATCATTACGATGTCAAATACAAAATGAAGATCATGCTATAATTATTATTTCACATTAAATATTACAATATATAGTGACTCATATTAGTAATACATTTTTGATATGGAGAACATAAAATATTATAAGCCCCAGTGAATGAGAAAGATACCTTTGGTACTATAAATTCTATTTGATAAAATATTATAAAATCATTAAGACTATTAGAAATTGATTAGAAGATGTAAATTTTATTGTTATATGAAAGTCTAAATACAATATAATTACAGTCAAAGAATGAGCTTCAAAGTAGCTGATGCTTTAGTGTATAAATCAAACACATATGAAATAAACAGCTATCGTTGAACTTGTCTAACCCCGATGGCATCGATTTTATAAAATTTTAATTATAACAAAAGCACAAAACCTATTTTCACTCATCAACATAAGCAGTTAGGTTCTAAGCGGGTTTGGTTTCCTTAAAGGCGGATTGTACGCATCCACAGCCTAATCCCTAACCTGTTCTATCATGATGCATTTACAATTGCTAGTTGATGCACTTGGAGCTGATCTTTCTAACATGCACCAACGGGAAGCTCTTCTTACACTGGTCGTTATTGTCTTAGCAGCCCATGTTTATTTGTTGATTTTTTTTTTCATGACATGTGTTGATAATTGTGTAACCATTAACATTTTGTTCTATCGCATCCTAGCATTACATTTTTCATTTAGCAAGAGTAATATGTAATTTAGGTATAACTCTCATTTTAGTGTATCAAGGGATCGAACCTAAGAGCATAAAACAAAAAAAATTGAGACCTTACACATAAAGATTGACTACTATCAACATCATGAAACTTCGAATCTAGTTGCTTGCATTTTTCGTTCTTGATTAAAAAAAATCAAGTGACAATCTACGTTCAATGTATAGCAAAATAAAATTTTAAAAAATCTTGGTAGGAATAAGCATAGACTAAATAAAGCAAATTTGGCCTGTTTGAATATAATGCTTTGACAGTGATCAATATATCATAGGATTAAACAAAGGCAACAACTAAAAAAAATTAATTTGTATTAGAATTATGTCAAACAACATGTAAGAAGTTTTATGGTGCCATCTCAGGTTCGTTACCCCATATATCAGATCAAATATCTCTGTCATTGAAAATTTTCTTAATAACATTCAAAGTAAAAAAAATAAAAAAAAATAAATTGAGAGCGTAACAGGAAGCAACAAATTAGAGTACAGAGGTTACCTGGCACAACAAGCTATAACAAAACCAATATAGCGGAGACCGATTACTAAAATTTCAATATGCGACATTTTCAGACCCAAAGGTTCATCGTGTTGATAATCTGTCTTATGTGGAAATAGACAACCCCTTGATTGGTGATTGACTGCAAATTGTAGCATGTTGGTGATCTTGAAAGCATTAAAAAAAATCAATCATAACAAAAGGGATAACAATCTTACTGGTATAATCTGTAAATTATTAGTTTGAGCAACTAAATACTTCTGCGCAACTGAAGTAGAATCAGAAAATTGGATTCTTCAAAGAAGCAGCCTGCAAGTTTTTCATTTTTATCTCATCTTAGGCACGAATTAAACTGTAGGATACACGAATTAGGTGTTAGAAAGAAAGAAAATCAACCATAAACAATAGGATAACAATCTTACTGGTGTATTCTGTAAATTATCAGTTTGAGAAACTAACTACTTCAGCGCAACTGAGATTGAATCAGGCAGTTGGATTCTTTAGAGAAACAGCCTGCAAGTTTTTCATTTTTATCTCATCTTAGGCACAAATTACGCGAATTGGGAGTTAGAAAAAAAAGAAAATCAACCATAAACAAAGGGGTAACAGTCTTAATTACTGGTGTAATCCGTAAATTATCTGCTTGAACAACTAAATACTTCTGCAGTTATGCGCAACTGAAATAAATTATCTCATCTTAAGCACTAATTAAATTGTAGGATACACACTTAGGAGTTCGTAGAGAAATAAATTTATATGACAGTAGCTATTAAATTATCAAATACTTTACCTGTTACAAATACTTACGGGCTTGGATGATCTGCTATGTTGGATCTTCATCGCTCTGCAGAAGAAAGTAAACCAATTGGGAAACTATGGAAAAATAAATTAAAAAGAAAGTAGATTATCCTGTTTGAAATTCGCAGTTAGCTATGGCTTCCAGTAATCAGCACAACCACATAAAAGGACAATCTACGTTCAATGTATAACAAAATAAAATTTTAAAAAATCTTGGTAGGAATAAGCATAGACTAAATAAAACAAATTTTGCTTGTTTGAATATAATGCTTTAACAGTGGTCAATATATCATAGGATTAAACAAAGGCAACAACTAAAAAAATTAATTTTTATTAGAATTGTGTCAAACAACATGTAAGAAGTTTTATGGTGCCATCTCAGGTTCGTTACCCCATATATCAGATCAAATATCTCTGACATTGGAAATTTTCTTAATAACATTCAAAGTAAAAAAAAAACTAAATTGAGAGCATAACAGGAAGCAACAAATTAGAGTACAGAGGTTACCTGACACAACAAAGCTATAACAAAACCAATATAGCGGAGACCGGTTACTAAAATTTCAATATGCGACATTTTCAGACCCAAAGGTTCATCGTGTTGATAATCTGTCTTATGTGGAAATAGACAGCCCCTTGATTGGTGATTGACTGAAAATTGTAGCATGTTGGTGATCTTGAAAGCATTAAAAAAAAAAAATCATAACAAAAGGGATAACAATCTTACTGGTGTAATCTGTAAATTATCAGTTTGAGCAACTAAATACTTCTGCGCAACTGAAGTAGAATCAGGAAATTGGATTCTTCAAAGAAGCAGCCTGCAAGTTTTTCATTTTTATCTCATCTTAGGCACGAATTAAACTGTAGGATACACGAATTAGGTGTTAGAAAGAAAGAAAATCAACCATAAACAATGGGATAACAATCTTACTGGTGTATTCTGTAAATTATCAGTTTGAGAAACTAACTACTTCAGCGCAGCTGAGATTGAATCAGGCAGTTGGATTCTTCAGAGAAACAGCCTGCAAGTTATTCATTTTTATCTCATCTTAGGCACAAATTACGCGAATTGGGAGTTAAAAAAAAGAAAATCAACCATAAACAAAGGGATAACAATCTTAATTACTGGTGTAATCCGTAAATTATCCGTTTGAGCAACTAAATACTTCTGTAGTTATGCGCAACTGAAATAAATTATCTCATCTTAAGCACTAATTAAATTGTAGGATACACACTTAGGAGTTCGTAGAGAGATAAATTTATATGACAGTAGCTATTAAATTATCAAATACATTACCTGTTACAAATACTTACGGGCTTGGACGATCTGCTATGTTGGATCTTCATCGCTCTGCAGAAGAAAGTAAACCAATTGGGAAACTATGGAAAAATAAATTAAAAAGAAAGTAGATTATCCTGTTTGAAATTTGCAGTTAGTTATGGCTTCCAGTAATCAGCACAACCACATAAAAGGAGAACCTACATATGTAAATTAAAAATTAAGCTTAGGAAAATAACATTTCGTGCAAAATGTAACGAAAGTAACAACTGAAAAAGCCTTTGGAGGCGGAGAAGATGAGTGCAAGTAGATGGAACACTGATCGAAGCCAATGTAAATTAGGGTTACATAATTTGGGAAGCGGAGAAGATGAGGGCGAGAAGATGGAACTCCACTCGAAGATATTAGGAATAGATCAGGAGTTGATGGGTTTGATTTCTAGTTGCGTTACTGGGAGAAGAAACGACATGAATAATTTCAGCGAGAAAGTTGATAAGAGGAGAGACGATAATTTAACTGATGATTTAAAAATGAAAAATAAATATCAAATATTATAGTGTAAAAAAAATGTGAGATTTAGTTAAATAAAATAATTTTGCTGATAATTAAACGATTCAAATATTAAATATAAGAGAGAATTAAGCAAAAGAGAGTTTTAAGGAGAATTGAGAGAATTAAGGGGAACAGAGAGAATTGAGAGAATCAAGGAGAAAGCTAGAAATTCTCCTGCTTTACTATTATTTAATAGATAAGTACAAGTAAAACAGGAGGTCGGTGGTTACCAACCTATTACAAATTCAGTTTTTAAGGTGGACCGACCACCGTCATCCTATCTAGGTTACAGTACAGGAGCTAGACACTTTTTCTAGACTACAGTAAAGTTGCATACTCCACGTTGGGAGTCAATTCACGCTTCGAACTCCACGCAGGGACTCGAAAATAAATACCTTGGAAAGATAACATAAGTACAAGCACCCTAAAGCTGCCTATGCAATTACATTGAGCCAAACAAATACGGCTACATGACACAATACTGTATTACCTTGGCGAAGTCACATGCCTTGCTACAAAACAAAGAGTGCGAGTTTGTTCACACCAAAAAAGTGGCGTGAACAGAACTCCGGCCCCTGATTGGTGGAAATCATGGGATCCATATGGATTTTTCTGATTTCGACCAATCAGGGGAGGGAGTTTTGTTCACAATGGTGACACCATAGGAGAGACGTTGCCATGAAAGTCCAAGTTGCAAGTTGCAAATGACATGAAGATTGCAGTTGACTTACCATGAGTAGAAAGGAAAAGCAAGAAAGCCCACTGCAATACTTAGCATGATTACATAGGAAAGTAATGCCAATATAACATTGCATCGAAATGAACCACAAGCAGTTTGTTCCATAAGTTAATTGATGTTGTAACACATAACATGAAAGGAAAATCCAGGCTGCGAACCAGTGTTGATAGACAAGAAAAACCGTGGATCGAGCAGCTAGAAAGACCCCAAAACTATACTTGAGCTAGCAGAAAACAACCAAGTTGGCAATCGGTTAAACAGGAAGCAGTACACCACTACAAGAACGCAAAGACCATCGAAAAAGTAGCTTTTGCCATGGTCATCTGCAAATGTAGGAGGAACAACCCAGTAAATAAGCCCAGACCGAAAAACCAACTCAAGCCAGAGGCAAATCCAAAGAAGATAGCACCCACAGATACCATAACAACGAGATACACCCCTGCGTACACAAGTCGAAACACAAAAAAATTCAAAACTAACCCAACGCCAAATCCAATGATCCAAAACAGTATTCCAACAAGCACGGCTACACAAGTCGATAACCAGAAGAAAAAAGACCCAAAATTCCAACAGTTGTTGAGCAAGCTCATACCATGTGTTGGCCAGTGGGCATTAGACAGATCAAAGAAATCTGTAGCAAGGAAGTCGCAAAAATACCACCTTAGTAGAAGATATGAACGTAGGGGAGTCAGCATAGCGAACACCGCACGTACACAGGAAAGCGAACTCGAATAAGTAGATCTGAACTGGGCGAATTGAGGAGCATCGTGGATCTGAAAATGGCTCAAGCTACCAAAAAGTCGAAATGGGGAAAGCTAGTTCGAGATAGAAGAGAGGGAGACAGAGGAGTTGGAAAGATAAGTGGCCAAGAGGGAAAGTGATGGCAGAGGAAATTACAAAAGGAAGTGGAGAAAGAACTAGTACCCATTAAAGACTTAAAAGAGCAGCCGTGAAATAGATGATAGTAAATCAATATGTTACTAACAAACAATTATTAAGTTTTAAAACATCACTACTGGAAAATTAATAACTTAAACACTTCATTAATAAAATTAATCTTAATCAATAATCAACTTAAAACATTTTTATAAATACTTAAATAAATGATTAAATCTTTGATAGGTATTCTTTAAATATTGTCAGATGGAATATTTAACTCCCTAACCAATTCCATTTAGGAATTTATATAACTGAAAATAGTTTCACTTTTGAGGCTTAGCGACCACAATGGTACTTAAATAAGTTACCATAAACTTCCATATCCAAATGGATTCTCATGTCAATGTCACAAACAATATGATCAGTTTACAATTGTTCTAGAAATTAGCAGTTTACAATCAATAGTTTAATGACTATTCAATAAATATCAATCAATATTGATAGCAATTAATCAAACAATTTAAACTCTCACTTAGCAAGCACAGAATGAGGTTTTAACTTTTATTTTGCTCAACAGATGTCCATAATGATCTATATTATATTAATTAACTTGTCAGTACTTTATTTGGCCAAATAAATGATACTGATTGGATTTATAAATTTAAACGACGTTATTATAGTAAATAACGCAATATTAAACCTGTATGTTTTAAGATATCATAAATTTATATCTACCCAAACATGACAGTAACCTAGGCTACAATACGATATTATGCTCGTAAATGAGAACACGATAAAAAAAACCATTTGTCGATCAGATTTAAAAAAAAAAAAAAAAAAAAAACTTGATAAGGCCTTCCGAACCCACACATCTAACATATAAATTAATTAAAAGTTAAAGTTTTTCTCACCCAACATCTTGGACCATCCCAAACCAGCCCACGCCTAAACAAGACAAACCCAACCTATTGCTCCTCCTTCCCCTTCTTTTCTTATACTTCCAAACTTATTGAAACCCAACCGTGCACGCTATGGTGCACATGCACACCAACCAACGACCACTATAGGCTGCCTGGATATGAAGATTATACACAAATAAACTTAACTTACCTAGTTTACACGAAATTACAGCAACCCAATTGCTTGAATTTATTTACCAAGGTTTGTATACAACTTTCTTTTTTTATGGGTTTTCCAGTTTGGGTGTTGCTGTCTTTTATATTTTTTTTTATTTCTTAACACTTGCTGCCATGATTTTTGTAGAAGAGGTAGGAGATGAAGCAATGCAAGAAGATGGAACATACAGATGCAAAATGAGAAATGAGAACAAGGACATGTTTTACATTTATATAAAAAAGGTATATATTATAAAATTAAAAACAAACAAATACTTATTTATCCTTGAACATCATTACCTCCCTTACATCAAAAGCTAATGTAGTACAAAGCATTAAATGTTGCTTTGGAAATAGTTTTCTTTTATGTACTTTTGACCAAATTTTGAATTTTAAACTTAAAATTACATTTTTATATTTATATTTTAATACGTAAAAAAATTGTAACATCAAATCATGCTTTTAGAAAAGAAATTAATATATTTATAAATGCTTTACTTAAGTTATAAGTAAACATCAAATCACTCATTTTAGAACATAAAATCTTATTGTATATACACACACACACATTTGAAAAGATTATTATCATATAACATATAAATCTATTTTCAAATATGTTTTTACAGTAAAATGCATATCTATAAAAAAATAAGTACAAATCTGAAAAAGCTATAAACCATCAAAACCATTATATGAATTATTACAATAAATTCTCCATCACTAACTATCGTAAAAATAAAATTTAGTGATTAAAAATGCAAATCGAATATTTAAATAGATTAAATATTCACAAATTAAACCACTTTCTTCTTCTCTCTAATGGAGAGAGAGAGAGAGGAATGGCGATCTAAAAGAAACCGAAACCGCTCCGTCGATTTCAAGCCTTCCTCCATTAAAGATTCAATGATATCATTCGTAGATAAGCCTCCTTCAAAATCCCCTTTTACTTCCACAATTCAAATGAGATCAATAAATCATCGTAAATCGTTTAGATCCATGATACGCATCAAGATAAACCACTCCTCAGATCTATTACTTCACTCCAATTTCCAAGCTTTATCGTTACCAACATAAAGATCAGATTTTACTAACCGCATCGTCAACGAATTTAGTTTTGAGATCGCTTTAGGAGTCTTCTCACTGAAGGTCAAGCCATATTCACAAACCAATCATCATTAATTAGGACCAACTTTCGACTTCAACCCATCTACGAAAGGTAAAAACGATTTACATGGTATCGCGATTTACGATTTGGTCTTCAAGTTTTGAGATCCGGTATCCTGGGATTTCTTTAATTTACTGGAGTTTGAGATTATAATTGGGGAAAGATTTTGGATCTACGTATTTGATTTGGGTGACTATATGGGCTGTTTCGATTTTTATGGTACAAAAACGGCTTTCCAATTTTCATGTTCAGAATAGTGAAGACGATCACCGGTTTTCCACAAATACTAACTCCAGATTTCTTTTGCTTAAATTTCATTACCTTTACGTCAAATGTTTTACACTTTTAGGTGCAAATCAAACCATTGTTTTGATAAGTACGAGTTTTAATGGCTGGTTTAAGAAGTATGTTTGTAACAGCCCGCATATTACATATTGGAAGATCGTAAAATATTTTTAATTTTATTCCCTGAGGGTTGGATCATTCTCATATTTTAATATGTTGTTTATGGGGATGTGAGATATATCCATAATTTTTACCAATTTTGTTTGTGACCATTTTGCCCTTATCAGTCTTGTACATGGCATAACTTTTGACTCAGGTCGAATCAGGTGTTGAGACCTGTGCCATTGGGAAGGAAATGATGTTTCCCTTTCCATGAACTGGTCACATTAAAGATTTAGATCAGCGGTTTGAGAGGAATCGCTGTTTTAAGGTTTTTCAGTTGGCTGCTCAGGTTTTGTAAGCCATAATGGGCTGGTTTGGGGAGGGCCATTGGTGGGCAGGTGGAAGCTATAAATAGGGGGTGAGAGGTATGGAGAATAGTTTACTTTCTAAATTCTCTCATTTAGTGGCCTTATGTTCCTCCTTCCTCTAACACCTTTCCACCATTAAAATCGAGATCTAAGGAAGGGAGTCCAAGATCTACATCATTTGAAACTAGATCTACATCATTTGAAGTGAGAGTTCATCGAATCGAAGGATTTGGATCAAGTTCTTCGCTGTCCGGAATCTAATTTCACCGTTTTTGCTTTGATTTGGAGAATTGCTGAGTGATATGCATCTCTCACACAAATTTAATTGAATATATGAATTTTTTATCTTGTTTTTCATCAAATTCAAGTGTTTTCTCCTAGATCTATATCATGGTAAGTCTTATTCCATATGAATCGCCATAGGATTTAATTTAGCAATTTAAAACCGGTAATTTTTATGCTATTTCATATGTTTATGCAAGTTAGATCCATAAATTTGTTCATATGTTCATTTGTCATGATTTTAGTGAAATTTGTATAATTTTAGAGATAATCGACATATTCATCTTGTTAGTGATTTCATAACATGTTTACGGTTGTGTTGTATGAATTAGATGAGTATATTTCATCGATTGTTTCGATTGGCGAAGTTTTGGTTGAAACTGGGCTTGGATTGGCCTGGTACAGGTTTTGGGTTGGTCTACTTCTAGTCGGTCAGTTGAGCCTATAATACAGTGTAGTACAAGTGGTGGTACACATCTTTGGGTCTGTCAGCCTTGATACTTGTCGTTCGTGATTTCGGGTCGGTCTGTAGGGAGCTGGTCGGTCAGAAGAGGGTCGGTCGGCATAACAGGGTCGGGTCGGTCACGTGTCTGGTCCGTTTCCCAGGGTGTTGGGTCAGTCCTAAAGTGGGTCGATCGGTCTCGTGTGTAAGGAAGAGGTTTAGACTTCTTTGGGTCGGTTGGTCTTGTGCCAAGTGGACAGGTCGGTCATGTATGTAGTGGATGGGTCGGTCGGGCAGGGTAACTTGTTGGCTCGGTCATTACTGGAAAATACTATATTTTCGGCTATGACCCAGATTTAAATAAAGAGGCCTGAAAAAAAATCAAGGGCTACCCTTTGAACCATAGCCGCAGCGCAGTGATGTAATTTGGCTCACTGATGTTGTGACATCGAACTAAGTTCAATTGTGAATATTCAAAGTGTTGAATGTGTTCGTTGATAGATGTAGAACAACGAATGAAGTGGCAAATCAAAGATCGTGAGTTGGTGGATAATGATTGCTTGAGAAGGTTGCTAGAGCTATGAAAATTCGTTGAGTTGGATGTCTAGAGATACAAATGCCGAGAGATTATCGTAGGTTCTAGCGGGCTCAAAGCAGGGGTACAATGGGGGCACCCAAAAGACTGGAAGGTTGCTGGTCGAGTACCCTGGGTATCGTTGAAAGGCCTAGTTGTCAAGGGTGGACATATACATATCGTTGAAAGGTGTATGGAGTTTATGCTAGAACTGGGGTTACCATTAGCCTTTGATATATGGCAAGGTTGGTCGTCGTACGGTAAACGACGGTTTCGAAGTACGATTGGCGGTGATAGCCGGAGTCTGTCAAGGTTGACTGGTTGGTTGGTTTGTACCGTCTCATGTAGATTGTCCAACGTCGAAGGAGATGTTCCTTGGGTGCTTGTCTGATATTGGTTTAGGCCTCTGGGGCTTGTGCTTGGGAATATGGAATTCGATTAGGATGGTTTATGTGAGATATATAATCTGGATGCTATAAGTGTTATCATTGATTGTTTTGTTGCCATGAATGGATCGTTATTCCTTTAGTTGAATGGATTGTAAAGGCTATCACTGTCCGATGTGGGGAAGACATGGTTGAGTTCTTCTCTGGTGTTGTGGTAGATTAGTATGTTTATTTATCCCTTCTCATATACTTTATTGTTGATGTTTGTTAGCTGTTTTATCGCTCATTAAGACTATTGTCTGACTCAATGTTTTATGTTTCCCTCTTATTACCTTGGGTTGTTCATCCGGTTGTGGATGGGCAGACTAGATCGCAGGTGACAGGTGATAGATTAGTGAGGAAGATGTTGCAATTTGGAGGCAAGCAGGAGGCTGGCGTATTATCTTACTTACTATTTAGTACTTCTATTTTCGCTATTTGAGTTGCCCTCTAAGTGTTGTAGTGAGGCTTTATGTACAGACTTTGATATTCCTATGATGTATGGATAACCTTTCAGGATGTTGTGGAAGTTTTTAAAAGTTCATTATATGATGCTCCACTATTTCTACCTATTGTATATGTTCTATTATATTTTGTCCTTACGCTGTGAATTTTACGACAGGTCCCACTTGTGTTATCATAACTTAGTGATTGTCCATAGCTGCCTGGTGCCTTTCAGCATATTATTCCTCCTTTTTAGTGCAGGATTTATAGGCGATCGTCACAATATTTTAGAATTGTATCTCGGCTAACTGCCCAACCAAAATTGGAATGTTGGTTTGGGATTATTTTAACAGTTTTTATCAGCCTTTTGAAACTCATACAACTAGTTCAATCAAAAGTTTGCATACAAGATTGAATTATGAAGAAATGAAGACTTTGCTTGAATATATACTTGTTAAAGTGATATTCGGTTACATTACCTACAAACTAGTTAATGGGTTTAGTTGTCTTGTAGTTTTGCAAACCTAGAAGACTTAGATCGATTCTCATCTGTTAGCTGTAAAGGCAGTGTCCAGTAACCAATGATGAAATTTCTATAATCAAGTATATGAAGATTATCAAATTGTTTCAATAGTTCCATATGGTATTTTATACTGGAATTTAACATATATTGGAAATTACAAGCTGTTTCAGTAAACTTATAGTAGCATATGAGTGGGTAGTACTGAGTCATGGAGACTGTATGTAGCAGCGTGATTATGAGTAACTGTGCATGTTCGATCGCACTTATGCATTTAGGATTAAGCGGCTTCATCATGGGTCGTTAGTCTTTTCTTTATTTCATAGTTTGTATCATGTTGCATTTCTTTTGAATTTCCATTGTATTCGGGTTAGCACGCTAACCTCATTATGTACTTTTCTACTAGTTAGTGAAAGCGTACAAATTTTCAAAAAATAATATATTCTGATAAAAATCTTGGTTGTTACATTCTTCCACCCTCAAAATAATTTCGTCCTCGAAATTTCATTCCTAAACCATAAACAAAGAAAACTCAAATTAGACAGCCAATTTGCTTATCAATTTAATAAGCCCATATAACGAACATAGATCATCTGCAAGCAATGTATGATTCAATCAATATTCGAATACATAACCTCTCTGAAATAGTATCGCTCAGTTGACTTCTCTAGTATAGGCTCTGATAAGGCTTCTTGATTAAGAACCTCTACCCTCGTTACATAGCCAATTACTATGATAGAAATTTCAGTCTCATACCAAAAACTCTCACCAAGTGTTCGTCGTCAATAATCGAGTAATTAATCCTTATTCAGATTGGGGTGAAAACACCTCAACTTCCATATACTTAAATCTTAAATCAAAGCATAACTGCGAACAAATAATCTAAGTACGACATACATACTTATTCTATTGGTTTTTAATATACTAATTTGCATGTACTTTCTTTGTAAATTTAATTATGTTATTTAAACTTGATTCTTCTTAACACTCCAATGCTTAGTTCAATCCTATATTAACTTGGAAATCTCAACCGTCTAAAATCGTCGGGCAGTCCAATTCAATTTAACCCATGAACTACTAATCAATATGAAAAACTAATATATTCCAATATAGGCTATATAGATCCTCTAATAATTCTTAACCAAAAATTTAAGAATTTAAACTACTGGGTTTTATTTAGAATCAATCTAAAATCCTACTTCATATATATACTTTAATTAAGTATATTAAGTCACAATATATTTTTCAAAATAATTTTTAAATTCAAGTTGTCTCCTTGTAGCAATTTCCACTTAGAAACTCGAAAATGAACACCAATGATGCTGGCCAATCATCACCGGAATTATTCCCCAATGACCAAAGTTAGTTCAATTCTTCTATTTCACAAAAGGAATAAAGGAAAGTGAAAAAGGCAGCAAAATTATACGCAAGTGAGAGGAATAAGGGATGATGGCAGGTCTCGAATGACTGATTCCTTCCTAAATTCCTATTCATCTTACCCAAGGTTACGTACTGTCGTTGTTAAAACCAGAAAGTAGTGCATGTCATTTAGTATTAATTAACAGTCATTAAAATATATAATAACAAAGTATACTAATACATTTAATTATTCAAGTATGAAATAAATGTTGACTGAAATTCAAAATAAGGATATATGAGTATATGAATATATTTTTAAGGAATTAATTCAAATTTTAACTTTATAAAATTATAAAACAAAATGGGAAGAGTAAACGCATTCCCATAAAATAGGTTGATCAATTAACGTAATTTCAAAACAGGGTCATATGAGCTGGTAAATTTTAAACAAACTGGAGGTATATACACACAACCCATTTGTTGTTTTATATGTCCTAAGTAATTATGCTTATTAAATATGATCCAAAAGGGGAAAGTGAATAAATTCAGCACTCGATCGGAGAAAGTAAAGTAAAGACTAACTGAATTAGTAAATTACTATAGAATAACTTGAAATGGTATATATTTCCTAATTAATGCTTATAGAAGGAAAAGGAAGTAAGGATATAATCAATACTAAAATACATTATTTATGAGAAAAATAAATTCTTCCCTTTGAGACACTATAATTTTAAGTTGATACCTGTCTAAAGAAATGTTGTGAAAGCATATTAATTTTAAATCAAATCATCTATAATATGCATTTTAGTCTAATTAATAACATGAAAACATATTAAGTAAATAACTATAATAAGAAAATGAATAAACAATCAAATTACTTAGTCAAGTGGAAATTGGAAATGCTAAAAAATACCTTATTCCTCTTATCAATCGCACTACAGCAATCTACACTAAATCAAAATACATAACTTTGAATTTCTCAAACTGCTTCCAAATCCTATTCCTTTGAATTAAGCAATAAGACTGCAAAGCATAGAATAAAAGGTATAGAGTTAACATTTTCCTCAAATATTTGAGAACATATTGGTTCCTATTTTATTTATAGAAGCAAGCTACTTATGAATTACAAACATTGTTTATTATATGAAAAAAATAGAACAATTATATCTAACAAAAGGCATAAACTCATTAAGCAATAATAAAAAAAAAGATATTTTACAACTTATTTAAACCAAAAGGATGCCTACCTGATTTCCTATTAATTTTAATTGGTTTAGATTGTTTAGCCTGGAGAAACAATTTACCTGTTTCCAAGTTATTAGATATTTAGCTTAAGCTTGCCTGCATTTGTTGGAAATGAATGAGCAAGAGAAAGAGGAATTTTGGAAGAAGAGAGGAAAGCAAACCTAAGTCCCACATTATGAAATATGAATACCCACTTCTCTATAGGCTTATATAAATAAAGGAGAAGAGGGCTTGTAAACATAGTGTGGTTAAGCCAAGAAACAATATTATATTGATGTCAAATTTGGGTTTAGTACCGTGGGACTCCTGGGGTCCATGACTCAATATTATATTGATGTCAAAAATTGGGCTTAGTGCCTTGGGACTCATGGGGTCCATGACACAATATTATATTGATGTCAAAATAGGGTTAGTTCCTTGGGACTCTTGGGGTCTATGACATAATATTAAATTAGTGTCAAAATTTGGGCTTTGTCTCTTGGGACTCTTGGGGTCTCATGGTTAAATAGGCTGTTGATTGTAACTTCGTCATGCTGCGCTGAAATGAGTTATTTTGATCATTTTGATCTGGCATGTCCATTCAATTGAATGGATACAACCATTTCATTTTAAATGCATACACACATTCATGCACCGCTTGGTTAAAGGGTCACGACCTTTCCAAAGGTCATTAATGTTCAAATAGGCATCTTCTCTAGACTATAAGTACATAGCCCAAAACGAGACAGAATACACAATAGTTATTCTTCTCAATCTGCTACCTCTTCTTAAGAATACACCTTTGTTCTAGTTTCTATACTCCACTTGTTTTCATCAGAGCTCCACTTGCTGGCACCACGCTACAGGGTTGGTCCATTTTATCCTAGTAAAAAAATTGCTAATATGTCAGTCAGTGCATACGACAACAATATTGTTTCAAGGAAACAGAATCATTTCTGGACTCGGACATTACTGAAATATTCATCTTCTAGTCTGTGGGTAACGGTTTTGTACTGCACTAATCTAATGCACAATCGGTCTTGTTTACTGTCATTGTTGTAATCGCAATTTGACTTGACAATTGTGGTATCATTGAGTAACATTGATTGTTGCTACTTTCTACTTGTAATACATCGTGTATTGACGAAAGATCTAATATTGTAATACAATCATGTGTTGACAAAAGATTTAACATTGTACTACAATCATGTATTGAAAAAAGATATTACATTCTAATACAATCGTGTATTGACAATATTTTAACAATCTTGAAACAATATGGATTGTTGCAGACGACAATAATGATGTCACATAATAGCAACGATAATTTTGCATCGACACAAACGGTGACCAACGATTTGCTTTCGCCAATGCTTCCAACAATGGCTCTGTCTCATGGAGAAAAGCCAAAGAAGTTCAACAACATTAATTTTACGCATTGACATTAGAAAATGTTGTTTTATCTAACAACATGGGGACTCGCCAAATTTCTTACTAAAAATGTTCTTAAAAGATCAAAAGCAAATTTGGCTGAAATTTCAAAAAGGCATTGCTGATATGGATTTATATGTAGTAATATCAGAATGCTACCTTGTCTAATGAATGATTTGTAGACATAGGAACCACTCAACACATATGTGCCAATAAGTGGATTTTACAATCTATGAAACTACAACCGATGATAAACAACTTTTCATGGGAAATTCATCTACATCAAAGATCGATGGCAAAGGAAAAGTTGTGTTGAAACTAACTTCTAGAAAGGAACTAAGTTCAAATGGCGTTCTCTATGTTGTAGAAATTCGTAAGAGCCTGATTTCAGGATCATTGCTCAGCAAACATGGATTCAAATTAATCCTTGAAGCTGAGAATGGAGTGTATGTAGGAAGAGGATATGTGTGTGATGGTTCGTTTAAAGAAAATGTAACCACTATTGCACCACACACTAATATGAATGAAAGTGAATCTTCTGTTTATATTGCTAACTCTTCCAACATGTGGCATTCTAGATTAGG
The DNA here is from genome assembly GCA_030737875.1 of Allium sativum. Classification (NCBI taxonomy): domain Eukaryota; kingdom Viridiplantae; phylum Streptophyta; class Magnoliopsida; order Asparagales; family Amaryllidaceae; genus Allium; species Allium sativum. Next base: position 412,678,246 of record CM060910.1, on the reverse strand, counting down.
GCATGTAAAATTTGATACATTACAGAAATTGATTAACCTAGAATTTATACCTAAGTGTAACTTAGACACCAATTATAAATGTCAAATTTGTGCAGAGGCAAAATTGACAAGAACCTCGTTTCATCATGTTGAACGAGAAACAGAACAACTAGATATAATACATACATATGTATGTGTTTAAACAATACAAAGCGGAAGTTGAGAATCAAATCAACAAGAAAATCAAAGCTTCAAGAAGTGATAGAGAAGGAGAATATGTATTCCCTTTTGAAGAATTTTGCGCTGAACATGGTATTTTACACCAAACTACAACACTATATTCACCTCAATCCAACGGTATAGCCGAACAGAAAAATAGAACTCTTAAAGAAATGATGAATGCTTTATTCTGGCTTGCCAGACAACTTTTGGGGAGAAGCTATTCTTTTGGAAGATCATATTTTAAGTAAAATAGCCTGAAAGAAAACTTCTAAATCTCCTCATGAACTTTGGGAAAATAGATCACCATCCTACAAATACTTAAAAGTGTGGGGATGTCTGGCTAATGTAGAGGTACCAAAACTAAAGAAGGTCAAAATTGAACCAAAAATAGTTGATTGTGTATTCACTGGATATGCACAAAACAGTGCCGCATATCGATTTTTTGTACACAAATCTGAAATTGATGTTATTCATGAAAATACCATCATTAATCGAGAAATACTAGATTTTTCGAACATATATTCCCCATGAAATAGGGTATTAAAAATCGTATACTTAAGAGACCAAGGGAAGGCGAAGTTCCTAATTCTCTTAAGGATGTTGAACAAAATAACACTCAGCAACATAGTGTTGAGAGGCAAGTGGAAGAACCAAGAAAAAGTAACAGGTCAAGAACCGTAAAAATCTTTGGACCGGACTTCTGTACCTTTATGTTAGAAGATGATCCGTTGACATACAAACAAACTATGTCTTCCAGCGATGCCCCTTATTGAAAAGAGGCAATTAACAATAAGATTGAATCCATTATGTCCAATCATACATGGGAATTTGTTGATTTACCTCAAGGATGTAAGACCTTAGGTAATAAATGGGTATTTTAAAACAAATTAAAACCTGATGGCTCAGTAGACATGTACAAAGCTCGTCTGGTAGTCCAAGGATTTAGATAAAAGGAAAACCTAGACTATTTTGATAAATATTCAGTAGTAACGTGGATAACGTCAATAAAAATGTTTATGGCATCTATACATGACTTATAAATACATTAAATTGATGCTAATACTACATTCTTGAATGGTGAACTAGAGGAAGAAATCTATATGAGACTACCTGAAGGATTTTTGAGCTCAGAAAATGAGAATAAAGTTTGCAAACTGGTCAAATCTCTTTATAGCCTTAAGAAGCTCCAAAACAGTGGCATGAGAAGTTTGATAAATCTATGTTATCAAATGGATTCACGATAAATGAATCGGATAAATGTGTGTACATAAAACACACACATATTGGATATGTCATTGTTGGTCTCTATGTTGATGACCTATTGATCCTAGGCAATAACAAGACCATAATTACATCTACAAAGGATGTGTTATCCTCTAGAATCGATATGAAAGACCTAGGACTGGCTGATGTGATAATAGGTGTACAAAACTCTGAGAATACCATAGGGATATGCATTATCCCAATCGCATTACATCACCAAAATACTTGAAAATTTCAAGCAATATAATGTAACTATTGCAAAATCACCAGTAGATATGAGCCAAAATTGGGTAAAGAACACTGGTGATGGTATCTACCAGTTATAATACTTCTGTATACTAAGAAGTATCATGTATGTTATGAACTGTAATAGGCCTGATATCGCATATGCTGTAAGCAAACTAAGAAGATTTACCAGCAATCCTGGTAAACATCATTGGAAAGCGATAATCAGAGTTCTAGGATATCTAAAGTATACGTAGAGATAATGTATATACTATACAAACTATCCTTCAATAGTGGAAGAATACAGTGACGCAAATTGGATCATTGTATCACATGATACAAAGTCTACAAATGGATATGTGTTCACATTCGAAAACAGAACAATTTCATGGAAATCATCCAAGCAGACTTGTATCGCTAGATCTACGATGGAATTAGAGTTTATTGCACTAGATAAGACTGCTGAAGAAGCAGAATGGATTCGAAGCTTCCTGGAAGACATTCCTAATTAGAGCAAACCTATGCCTCTAATATGTATACATTGTGATAGTCAATCAGCTATTGGAAGAGCTAATAGTACACTATACAATGGTAAATCTGGGCATATTCATCATAGACATAAAACGATAAGACAACTTCTCTCTAACGAGCTTGTCACAATAGATTACATTCGATCTAAAGATAACTTAGCGGGTCCACTTACAAAAGGCTTTCCTAGAGAGAGAGTTTAAACCTTATCGATGGGAATGGGGCTAAGGCCTATAGACTAAAGGTTTTTCTAAAATGGAAACCCCACCTAGTTGACTGGAGATCCCAAGATCTAGGTTCAAAGGGACAACGAAGTTTAAGAGAAACTTGATGGCACTATTATACACTACCCAATGATAAGTCAGTGCATTATATGTTGAATAAGGATAAGTACTAAAACTTTTAATGATGTCTGTATTTGAGGAATCAAATAATACCCTTTACAGAATCACCTACGTAAGTGCGAAGGCGTCGCTTCAAAGAGAATTATGAATCCAAGTTCTATAAGCACTTATGAGACCAGGCAGGTGTTCAAGGCAAAAGTGAACACATATAGAGAACAAAGGATTATAAGAACATTTATCGTGTGTTATCTACTTTGGTATTACACAAAAGGCTTACAGTTCAAGGACAGTCTATGTCTACTGATTCGCTTGTGATTCAAATAGGTAATCACTAGGAAAGTTGAAGGCTCGTGTGCTACTTTAACTGATGCGACAAATGATTCATGAAACTAAGAACGACTGCTCATTCATGTGGGGATTGTTGGAAATGAATGAGCAAGAAAAAGAGACATTTTGGAAGAAAAGAGGAAAGCAAACCTAAGTCCCACATTCTGAAATATGAATACCCACTTCTCTATAGGATTATATAAATAAAGGAGAAGAGTGCTTATAAACATAGCATGGCTAAGCCAAGAAACAATATTATATTGATGTCAAATTTGTGATTAGTACCCGTGGGACTCTTGGAGTCTATGACACAATATTATATTGATGTCAAAAATAGGGCTTATGTAATGACCCGCATTTGCAGAGGTATTATAATTAATTTATTTAATTATATAAATGGTGGGTTAGTGAATTAAATGGTCGTGGAATTCAATAATGATGAATATTTAATTAAATTAAATAATTAAATAGTATATTTTCTGAAATAATCAGAATGGGCTGAAATGGCGATATGGTGTGAACTGGATCATCTGTGATATTTAATTTAGTTTAGAATTGAATTAGAATAACGAATATATTGTTTGAACGAAGTTTGAATGAAGTTTGAACGTATAATTATATTATAATTAAAATCGAGCTCGAAATGACGCTGCAGTTCGTAAAGTGGCGATTCGAACTTCAACCGAGTGTACAGGGTTCGTTTTAAATCGGATTTCTGTGAAACAAGAAACGTGTGGAGCTGGTGGAGTATATCTTTCTAGTGGAAGAGAAAAATCAGGATTTCGTCGGGTAGATTTTAAGTTATGCCCAAATTAAATATTCAGAAAAACAGCGGTATATTCGTTCGTGGCCATAACGGTTATTCAAGTATATTTGAATATCAGTTTTGAATTTAGACGAGGTTCTTTTGGGACATAATGATAATTTAATTTTTAGAATTTTACTGTAATTTTTAATTAATTAAATAAGCAACTTTTTATTTGGAGTATTGTGCACCCTTAATCAGCGATTTTGGGGTTTCACAGAATAAGTTAACGGACCTATATTATTATACTTCTGGGATCGTGACACATTGTTGATCACAACGGTATTTTTAATTTTGTCGATAGCAGTCTGTATGTCAACAAAGCCTTATGTAACGAGTACTGAGATCATCTAAAACTTAAATAAATATATGTACATCCCATTCCTTTACATACAAACCACTTAAGGCTAGCTGCGCGAATCCCAGAAATGGTTTCCAAAAAGTAGTGGCCTATTTTGTTCCACATATCTACCTTAGATTTTCAAATCAAACCAGCGACCTGTTATTTTCCACATAACCATACATGATGTTTTCATATGGTCCAGACATTTAAAAAGAAAATTTATATATATACCTATATTATATTGCGGCTAAGTCTCCTACACGTTACAACAAAGTTTCTTCCTTATATACCCATCGATCTTGTCCTCTTCAGAAAATTTAGTCATGCCATCTCAAATTAATAATAAATGGAAAAAAAATATAGAAGAAGAGAGGGGACGCAGTCATTCGCGAGTGCGCTAGGGGAGCTGTTCGAACGCCATTTTCTTGCCTGCGTTGTGTACTGATAAGGAGAAAGGAGCATTAACGAAGTGGAGTTGCGGAATCTAGGAGGAAGTTTCGAAAATGGTTGTGCTTCAGAAAACTGTCGGGTTTGAAGGGAAGAGAACGTGGTTGCAAAACTTGTCTGGACTAGGAGTGGAACGTTGTGAGTATGGGGGTAAACTTGCGCGGAGTACTTCAAATGATGGATGAAAGTTTGGCACCTTGCGTTGGAAATTTGTTGGATGCTGAGTTTCGCTCGTGGTATAATGTGGTACAGTGGGATATTAGTTCGCACAAAACAAATAGAAGAAATTGTTGCCACAGGCAACATGGCCTTCACGTTGGGTAGGAAACGAGAGGGAAGAAATATACATGCACATGTATGTTCAAAAGGGAAACAAACAAATACTGGCGGCATGTCATTTTGGTGTAAGGAGAAAGCAATGTGAAGTTTTGGGGTGACCGGAAGGTGATGGCTGCGTTTGTAATTAGAGGTAAAGTTTGCAGTACTGTGTTCCGTTAACCGTGTGTGTTTGAATATTATATGGAAGGACAGAGGACCGGTTGTGGAAGCGAGAAGCCATTGTGGCTGTGAAGAACAGTGCAGGTTTGGATGTACAGGGAAGAAGAAGAATGGGGATTTGGGTTTTTAACTGGTGCGGGTTTGGGCCAAGTGATTGGCGGGTCTGGCATGTTATAATGGGATGGGCTTATTCAAAAGGTTAAAGCCCAATTTGAGTAATAGTTAGTTTATTTTAGATTTGAATTAGCATATAAACTTTAAAAATGCATAACTCTCTCGTATGTTATCGAAATTCAACGAAACAGGATCCGTTAGGATCGTATGGCACGATGGCACTAACTGGGAGTCCATCGGAGCTCGTTACAATTTATGGCGAAATAAATTGTCTGATTGAATCAAATAACGCAAACCGTTATTTAACGACTAACGCGCCAATGTGAGTAAATCTCACCAACTCTGAACAGTTTATAATTTCATGTGGTATTTTTAGAACTGCTAGATATTGGCTGATTGACTGTATGTTGACTGTTTGATTGAACTGCTAGTCAGTTAGTTAAATTTTCTATATTGACTCTGTTTAACAGAATATATCATATGGAACTGAAAAGTGATGTTATCTATATTGTTTAACATCTGTGATGCAGGGAAACAGGTTGGAGGAATCCGACTGGATTCCTCAACATTTATTTTACTGTTTTTCATATATTGTGATATATGATGTGAAATATAATCTGTTGTCGGTTATATGTGTTGGGACGATACTGATCATCGTGAATTGATATGTTGAATACCATAACATACCGAATGTTGATAAAGGAATATTTTCAAAGTGTATTTTGAAAATGAATTATTTATATAAAATCGATGGATTTTATATAGAAAAGGAAAAGGATTTTTATAAAAGAAATATTTATAAAATCAAAGGATAAGTTAGAATAAAAGGAAATCATTTGTAAAGTGAAGAACCGTTACTAAAAGTAAATCTTTACAAATGAATAGTTTATTCGAAAAGAAGTTAATCGATGTTAGTTAATCGATTAGAGATAAAGTAAAAGAAGTTAATCGATGTTAGTTAATCGATTAGAGATAAAGTTAAAAGAAGTTAATCGATGTTAGTTAATCGATTAGAGATAAAGTAAAAGAAGTTAATCGATGTTAGTTAATCGATTAGAGATAAAGTTAAAAGAAGTTAATCGGTGTTAGTTAATCGATTAGAGATAAAGTTAAAAGAAGTTAATCGATGTTAGTAAATCGATTAGAGATAAAGTTAAAAGAAATTAATCGATGTTAGTTAATCGATTAGAGTTAAAGTAAAAGAAGTTAATCGATGTTAGTTAATCGATTAGAGATAAAGTTAAAAGGAGTTAATCGATGTTAGTTAATCGATTAGAGTTAAAGAAAAGGAGCTAATCGATGTTAGTTTAATCGATTAGTGTTAAAACAAAGGAGTTAATCGATGTTAGTTAATCGATTAGAGTTAAAGCAAAGGAGTTAATCGATGTTAGTTTAATCGATTAAAGTAGAAAGTAAAAGGAGTTAATCGATGTTAGTTTAATCGATTAAAGTAGAAAGTAAAAGGAGTTAATCGAATATAGTTTATTCGAAGAGAAAGAAAAAGAAGTTAATCGAATATAGTTTATTCGAAGAGAAAGAAAAAGGAGTTATCAAATATAGTTTATTCGAAAGGAGTTAAGCGAAATGAGTAAATCAATAGCGTTAGTCGAATAGAGTAAATCCAATAGTGTTAGTCCAATAGAGTTAATTGATAAGGGTTAATCGAATAGAGTTAAGTGAAAAGAGTCAATCGATATAGCTATTCGAAGAGGGTTAAGAAAGGAAGTTAGTTAAAGAAATATAAAGTGAACTTTGTCTATTTCAAAGTTAGAAATGTTGTTCAGTTAAGGTCTGAGAGGTAGTTCTACCCCAACTTGATTGGCTTCGTTTTTAACTAAGGAATAGTTAAGGTTCGGCAGTAAAGGAAATGGTTTGAGTTGGCATAGCGATGTTTGTTTAAACATCTGTCTAAGTCCAATGAAGAAGCTTTGGAAATGTTTTCCATATAAGAAACCGGAAATGTTTTCTAATAAAGAAAACAAGAAATGGAAATGTTTTCCATTGTTAATAACGTATATTTTTCAAATTTAGAAAATAAGAAGTATTGAATATAGGGAAACAGGAGATAAGTAAATTAATGAACTAAGGAGATGAATGTTAAATGATGTTTGATCGATATAATTTCCATTTGGAAATAATATCGTTGTTTGCACACCTGTTTTTATTCGATAGTTAAATCACAGACTATCGAAGTTTTGACCATTTTAACGTTGTTAATATGGAGAGACCGGTTGGATTATTATCCAAAGAACCACTCTGTATTGGCATAAGCGTTGTGAATCATATATGCCAAAGGAAATTGAAGACAGAGTTATGCAAGGGCTATCCTGTTTACAGAATAGTGCCTTCGGTTCATCCTGTTCTTGGATGACTTGTATGGACGAATGTCTGACAGAGTATTTCCAGACAATCACGTATATTGATTTCTCCAACTGTACCAAGAGTGGAAGCGGAGAAGGAAACTTCTTTTAGCTAACACATAATGTATGGTTGAGGATGTCAATCGGTGATTTGATGGATTTGACGATGTGGCATTCAAAGTGAATCTGGGTTGATGATAAAGCGTAGCTTCTAGCCTCATCATCCGGTAAATGACAGAAATCGGGCAGGCAGCATGGCTAAGTCGGTCGCACCGAAGTAGGGTGTATAATCACCTGATCTAGAGTTTCATTTACTTCTAAAAATCTATTGTTGATGTTGTCCCACTCGGGAAACGGTTGCTGATCCCAGCCGTCGGTGATATACATCCTATACGCTCAAGCGAAATGAGTGGTCGGTCATGTGTGGCCGGGTTGCAAGATGTTCTTGTTGAACCCAGTGTATTCGTCTCTAGAGGTACACGAGCGATAGGTGGTTCCATACCTTGTCATAGTTGGAAATCCATTACCCAATACGTGCTTGTGGTTTTGATTGTATACCATATATGTAGAACGTGAGATGAAAGCGTTTCTGCTAGATGATTATTATATTGTGTTGATAGACATTATTAAAATATCAAAAGGTTTTTGATATAAAGATAATTTGGATTCTCATAAGGGAAAAACCCGTTCCGTTATGCGGCGTGGTCTTATGAGATATCGTTTACTGCTTGAACTGTTTTAAACTGTTTTACTCACACCAGTCCCATGACTGACCCGGAGTTTACTTTGTTGTTTTCCCTAAACTCTTGGGTGCCTAAATTTGTATGGGCAGTCAAGTAGTCGGGATTTTTCAGATACATTTGAAGAGCTTGGAGCAGGAGGCTTCAGGATCATTATAGCTATAGTTATTTCCGCTGTGTTGTAAGTGCTATACTTTGATAATGACATGTATATTCAAGTACAGATTTGTATTTCAAAGTTATGTTATGAAATATATTTATTCGTTCTGCTGTGAGATTCGTGTTACTCTGATGTTGTGTTCTTCTTCTTCTTCTATTCTAATTTTCTATCTTATCTTTTCTCACCCTCTAATTTCTTTCACTAATTACCAGGATTTTTCGTTGTTTTGGTTATCACATCGTGTTTATGTCGATAACCAAAGTCGCTCAAAATCCGGGTCATTACAGTTGGTATCAGAGCTTAAGTTAAGAATTACTTGGCTTTGTGGCGTGACTCGGTAGAGATAGGGTTAGTAATACCCTAGATTGAGTTTGAGTGTATATATACGAGTGAACGTATTTGTATATTGATATAAAAATTGTTTTATATTGTGGAGATTCATTGGTTGAGTAGTTTATGAGTTCTGGTCGATCAGTTTGATCCACTGTATCGATAGGAGTTACTAAACACTCGAATAAGATAGGTCGGCACGATATGTTTTGAAAGAGGGTAAATGAAAATAATTTTACCCAAAGTATATTTGATACATATTGGATATATTGGTTGTTATTATAGTCGAGTAAGATTATAAATTAAATGATTATGTGAATAACCAATCAGAATTCATATAAGTGAAATACGTGAAATCAGATGAGTTAAATCTGAATTTTAAACCAGAAATTGAAGTTAAAACTCTGGAGAATTGGATAAGTGTTTGTAAATGGATTTGGATTAAAAATAAGGAAAATTTAAGATCTTGGGAGATTTTAAATTGTTTTACAAGCAGTGTGAATTATATTTTGAAATGAATTTCAAAGTGGAAATGTTTAGAAATGGTTTTATAGTATTGAACTCACTTCGATCGCTGGAAAATAGATTCTGATGATGACAGCTGCATCATCAGTATTCATTTTCGAGTTGTAAGTGACGAATTACTACCAGAGATGCTGTTTTGAATTTGTTTTGGGAAAGACAAGTTGTGTTGAATTTCAAAATGGGATTTAAAATATAGAATTTGAACTTTAAAATAGATTTGAAATATTAACTCGTTTTAAAAGAAATAAAACGAGAAGTTCCTTTATAAACGAAGTTTATAAATGAAGTGAAAAGAATTATCATTGGATAATTCAGAAATAAAAATACAAGTGTGAAGTCGAAAGGGGAACCTATTTTCCAAAGGTAGTAATATCGATTTCAAAAGGAATTGAAATCGAGACTTATGTAAAGAATGAATAAAGAAAGTTTGAAAAGGAACTTGAAGAAAGGAAGTTCAAACATAGAATTTGAATATAGAAAATTCAAAGGGGGTTTGAATATAGAAATTCAAATGAGATTTGAATAAAGAAGATTTAAATAATGGAAAATTGAATATAGAATTCATATAGAGTAATAATGAAATTTAAATATAGAATTCAAATAGTTTGAAATGGAATTTGAATATAGAATTCAAATAGTTTAAAATGGAATTTGAATATAGAATTCAAATAGAGTTGAAATGGAAATTGGAATATATAATTCAATGGAATTTGAATATAGGATTTGAATAAAGAAAGTTTGAAATAGAAATTGAATATAGAAATTCAAAGGGAGTTTGAATATATGAAATTCAATGGAAGTGATATAGAATTTGAATATAGAAATTCAAATGGAATTCAAATATAGAATTTGAATATAGAAAATATAAAGGGATTCAAATATAGGATTTGAATATCGAAAGTGAAATGAAATTTGAATATAGAAGATTCAAATAGAATTGAAATTGAAATTTGAATATAGAAGATTCAAAGGGAATTGAAATGAAATAATGAGAATTCAAATAGATTTGAATATAGAAATTCAAATGGAATTTGAAAAGAGATTTGAAATGAAATTCAAACATAGAATTTGAATAAGAGATTTGAAATGAAATTCAAATATAGAATTTGAATAAGAGAATTGAAATGGAATTTGAATATAGGAAATTCAAATAAAATTGAAATGGAATTCAATTAGTTGATAAACAAGTTAAACCTATATTTGAACATGTATATTCAAATATGAAGGTGAAATGGGCAAACCAGTAATTTGAAAATCATTTAACGAACTAAGTTAAAATGATTGGATTAAGTTGAAATGAATTAGAAATGTATAAATATACATGAGATAGGTATGGATAGATATGAAGGTATATAGATAGAACGCTCGACGGAAAGGTATGTATTTAATTCATATATGAGATTTTATGCGCCGAATAGGCTAGCCGCTTGGCTTTTCTTTTTCTTTTTGGATTGGTGAGGGCCATGGGAGGCTATTTGAAATATCTCGATGCTCCTGGTACAAAGGAGGCTATGGCGAATTTTTCCGGGAATTTAAGGAGTTAGAATATTTTTAAGATAATTTGATAGTTAGAAAATCAATGTATCGATATATATATAGAAGTCGACAAGGAAACGAACTTAGAAATAAAATAGTAGAATCAAAAAGAAAGTCTAGAATAAAATCTAGTAAAAATAGAAAAAGGGAGTGTATACGTGTTTAAAAGTGAATAAGTAGTTGTATGGTATTGATTATTCGAATAAGTAGTCATATCTGTTTTGACGTTATAAATGTTATTCAGTCAAGGTCTGAGAGGTATTTATACGCCAACTTGATTGATTTCATTATTAACAAATAAATAGTAAGATTCCAGGCTCGAAGATCAATGTTGAGTAAGAGATAGTGAATATAGTATTTGGGTTATCATAATGATGTTTTACACACCATCCGTTTTAACCCAAATAAGTGTGAACTTGGAAATAGAATAATAAATATTTCCTAAGTATAGAAATAAACGAGATCGGAAAAGAGATAAGTAATTGGAGTATTTTCCAATTATAAATAGGATTATAAAGGTTATTGATTTAGGAAATAGAGGGAGGCGATATTTGGAAATGTTTTCCAAATAACATAAAAGGCCAATAAGGTTATTGAAAATATTTGGTTAACAAATATTGATAAAGAAATAAAGAAGTGATTTAACTAATGGAATATTGATTATGGGCTCAGTTGAATTTCAAAAAGGAAAATTTGATTTTTGAAAAAGTAAACTGTTTAAAATTCCCAGGAAGAGACTGTTTGAATTAAGAACAAATTTAAATAGAAGTTTGCGGAAGTAAGCTGAAATTAAATTGAAACAGTTAAGTGAAAACTGAATGGAAATAGAACGATATCAGGAAAAATTTATTCTTGAATAAAATTGGATTGTCGAGATAAGAATCTGAAATGAAAATTGGATTGGGAAGTTAAGAGTTTGAAATCGAGAATGGAACTCGAAATTTGAAATAAAATTCGACTTAGGATATAAGCGAATGGTTGTGTCGTGGATAAAAGAAGATGGGGATTTGATTGGGATAACCCTTGTATCCGCTGAATTGATAACAGGTGGAAAGGATATTGATATGCCCGACAAAAAGGTACCGGTTTATATTACATATGGGTTTGAGATGTTGATAAGCCGAATTGGCAAGCCGCTTGGCTGTTTGATTTTCTTTTGGGTTGGAGATGGCCCAGAGAGGCGAGTTGGAGTTTGACCGATTGACCAGTACAAAGGGGTACTGGCGAAATTTTTCGAAGAGTTAAGGCGTTAGAAAATTTTCAGGATTTTTGAAAATTTTCGTAGATAAGAATTAATTAATATTTAATTGAAATTAAATTGGTCCAGTTGGAGATTGAAGTTAAGAAGTGAACAAATAAGTTATAACCAGTCAATAGGATCGTTCTCTACCTTAGCAATTTCGAGGACGAAATTATTATAAGTGGGGAAGAATGTAATGACCCGCATTTGCAGAGGTATTATAATTAATTTATTTAATTATATAAATGGTGGGTTAGTGAATTAAATGGTCGTGGAATTTAATAATGATGAATATTTAATTAAATTAAATAATTAAATAATATATTTTCTGAAATAATCAGAATGGGCTGAAATGGCGATATGGTGTGAACTGGATCATCTGTGATATTTAATTCAGTTTAGAATTGAATTAGAATAACGAATATATTGTTTGAACGAAGTTTGAACGTATAATTATATTATAATTAAAATCGAGCTCGAAATGACGCTGCAGTTCGTAAAGTGGCGATTCGAACTTCAACTGAGTGTACAGGGTTCGTTTTAAATCGGATTTCTGTGAAACAAGAAACGTGTGGAGCTGGTGGAGTATATCTTTCTAGTGGAAGAGAAAAATCGGGATTTCGTCGGGTAGATTTTAAGTTATGTCCAAATTAAATATTCAGAAAAACAACGGTATATTCGTTCGTGGCCATAACGGTTATTCAAGTATATTTGAATATCAGTTTTGAATTTAGACGAGGTTCTTTTGGGACATAATGATAATTTAATTTTTAGAATTTTACTGTAATTTTTAATTAATTAAATAAGCAACTTTTTATTTGGAGTATTGTGCACCCTTAATCAGCGATTTTGGGGTTTCACAGAATAAGTTAACGGACCTATATTATTATACTTCTGGGATCGTGACACATTGTTGATCACAACGGTATTTTTAATTTTGTCGATAGCAGTCTGTATGTCAACAAAGCCTTATGTAACGAGTACTGAGATCATCTAAAACTTAAATAAATATATGTACATCCCATTCCTTTACATACAAACCACTTAAGGCTAGCTGCGCGAATCCCAGAAATGGTTTCCAAAAAGTAGTGGCCTATTTTGTTCCACATATCTACCTTAGATTTTCAAATCAAACCAGCGACCTGTTATTTTCCACATAACCATACATGATGTTTTCATATGGTCCAGACATTTAAAAAGAAAATTTATATATATACCTATATTATATTGCGGCTAAGTCTCCTACACGTTACAACAAAGTTTCTTCCTTATATACCCATCGATCTTGTCCTCTTCAGAAAATTTAGTCATGCCATCTCAAATTAATAATAAATGGAAAAAAAATATAGAAGAAGAGAGGGGACGCAGTCATTCGCGAGTGCGCTAGGGGAGCTGTTCGAACGCCATTTTCTTGCCTGCGTTGTGTACTGATAAGGAGAAAGGAGCATTAACGAAGTGGAGTTGCGGAATCTAGGAGGAAGTTTCGAAAATGGTTGTGCTTCAGAAAACTGTCGGGTTTGAAGGGAAGAGAACGTGGTTGCAAAACTTGTCTGGACTAGGAGTGGAACGTTGTGAGTATGGGGGTAAACTTGCGCGGAGTACTTCAAATGATGGATGAAAGTTTGGCACCTTGCGTTGGAAATTTGTTGGATGCTGAGTTTCGCTCGTGGTATAATGTGGTACAGTGGGATATTAGTTCGCACAAAACAAATAGAAGAAATTGTTGCCACAGGCAACATGGCCTTCACGTTGGGTAGGAAACGAGAGGGAAGAAATATACATGCACATGTATGTTCAAAAGGGAAACAAACAAATACTGGCGGCGTGTCATTTTGGTGTAAGCAGAAAGAAATGTGAAGTTTTGGGGTGACCGGAAGGTGATGGTTGCGTTTGTAATTAGAGGTAAAGTTTCCAGTGCTGTGTTCCGTTAACCGTGTGTGTTTGAATATTATATGGAAGGACAGAGGACCGGTTGTGGAAGCGAGAAGCCATTGTGGCTGTGAAGAACAGTGCAGGTTTGGACGTACAGGGAAGAAGAAGAATGGGGATTGGGGTTTTTAACTGGTGCGGGTTTGGGCCAAGTGATTGGCGGGTCTGGCATGTTATAACGGGATGGGCTTATTCAAAAGGTTAAAGCCCAATTTGAGTAATAGTTAGTTTATTTTAGATTTGAATTAGCATATAAACTTTAAAAATGCATAACTCTCTCGTATGTTATCGAAATTCAACGAAACAGGATCCGTTAGGATCGTATGGACGGGCGATACACGATGGCACTAACTGGGAGTCCATCGGAGCTCGTTACAATTTATGGCGAAATAAATTGTCTGACTGAATCATATAACGCAAACCGTTATTTAACGGCTAACGCGCCAATGTGAGTAAATCTCACCAACTCTGAACAGTTTATAATTTCATGTGGTATTTTTAGAACTGCTAGATATTGGCTGATTGACTGTATGTTGACTGTTTGATTGAACTGCTAGTCAGTTAGTTAAATTTTCTATATTGACTCTGTTTAACAGAATATATCATATGGAACTGAAAAGTGATGTTATCTATATTGTTTAACATCTGTGATGCAGGGAAACAGGTTGGAGGAATCCGACTGGATTCCTCAACATTTATTTTACTATATTTCATATATTGTGATATATGATGTGAAATATAATCTGTTGTCAGTTATATGTGTTGGGACGATACTGATCATCGTGAATTGATATGTTGAATACCATAACATACCGAATGTTGATAAAGGAATATTTTCAAAGTGTATTTTGAAAATGAATTATTTATATAAAATCGATGGATTTTATATAGAAAAGGAAAAGGATTTTTATAAAAGAAATATTTATAAAATCAAAGGATAAGTTAGAATAAAAGGAAATCATTTGTAAAGTGAAGAACCGTTACTAAAAGTAAATCTTTACAAATGAATAGTTTATTCGAAAAGAAGTTAATCAATGTTAGTTAATCGATTAGAGATAAAGTAAAAGAAGTTAATCGATGTTAGTTAATCGATTAGAGATAAAGTTAAAAGAAGTTAATCGATGTTAGTTAATCGATTAGAGATAAAGTAAAAGAAGTTAATCGATGTTAGTTAATCGATTAGAGATAAAGTTAAAAGAAGTTAATCGATGTTAGTTAATCGATTAGACATAAAGTTAAAAGAAGTTAATCGGTGTTAGTAAATCGATTAGAGATAAAGTTAAAAGAAGTTAATTGATGTTAGTTAATCAATTAGAGTTAAAGTAAAAGAAGTTAATCGATGTTAGTTAATCGATTAGAAATAAAGTTAAAAGGAGTTAATCGATGTTAGTTAATCGATTAGAGTTAAAGAAAAGGAGCTAATCGATGTTAGTTTAATCGATTAGTGTTAAAACAAAGGAGTTAATCGATGTTAGTTAATCGATTAGAGTTGAAGCAAAGGAGTTAATCGATGTTAGTTTAATCGATTAAAGTAGAAAGTAAAAGGAGTTAATCGATGTTAGTTTAATCGATTAAAGTAGAAAGTAAAAGGAGTTAATCGAATATAGTTTATTCGAAGAGAAAGAAAAAGGAGTTAATCGAATATAGTTTATTCGAAGAGAAAGAAAAAGGAGTTATCAAATATAGTTTATTCGAAAGGAGTTAAGCGAAATGAGTAAATCAATAGCGTTAGTCGAATAGAGTAAATCCAATAGTGTTAGTCCAATAGAGTTAATTGATAAGGGTTAATCGAATAGAGTTAAGTGAAAAGAGTCAATCGAATATAGATATTCGAAGAGGGTTAAGAAAGGAAGTTAGTTAAAGAAATATAAAGTGAACTTTGTCTATTTCAAAGTTAGAAATGTTGTTCAGTTAAGGTCTGAGAGGTAGTTCTACCCCAACTTGATTGGCTTCGTTTTTAACTAAGGAATAGTTAAGGTTCGGCAGTAAAGGAAATGGTTTGAGTTGGCATAGCGATGTTTGTTTAAACATCTGTCTAAGTCCAATGAAGAAGCTTTGGAAATGTTTTCCATATAAGAAACCAGAAATGTTTTCTAATAAAGAAAACAAGAAATGGAAATGTTTTCCATTGTTAATAACGTATATTTTCCAAATTTAGAAAATAAGAAATATTGAATATAGGGAAACAGGAGATAAGTAAATTAATGAACTAAGGAGATGAATGTTAAATGATGTTTGATCGATATAATTTCCATTTGGAAATAATATCGTTGTTTGCACACCTGTTTTTATTCGTTAGTTAAATCACAGACTATCGAAATTTTGACCATTTTAACGTTGTTAATATGGAGAGACCGGTTGGATTATTATCCAAAGAACCACTCTGTATTGGCATAAGCGTTGCGAATCATAGATGCCAAAGGAAATTGAAGACGGAGTTATGCAAGGGCTATCCTGTTTACAGAATAGTGCCTTCGGTTCATCCTGTTCTTGGATGACTTGTATGGACGGATGTCTGACAGAGTATTTCCAGACAATCACGTATATTGATTTCTCCAACTGTACCAAGAGTGGAAGCGGAGAAGGAAACTTCTTTTAGCTAACACATAATGTATGGTTGAGGATGTCAATCGGTGATTTGATGGATTTGACGATGTGGCATTCAAAGTGAATCTGGGTTGATGATAAAGCGTAGCTTCTAGCCTCATCATCCGGTAAATGACAGAAATCGGGCAGGCAGCATGGCTAAGTCGGTCGCACCGAAGTAGGGTGTATAATCACCTGATCTAGAGTTTCATTTACTTCTAAAAATCTATTGTTGATGCTGTCCCATTCGGGAAACGGTTGCTGATCCCAGCCGTTGGTGATATACATCTGATACGCTCAAGCGAAATGAGTGGTCGGTCATGTGTGGCCGGGTTGCAAGATGTTCTTGTTGAACCCAGTGTATTCCTCTCTAGAGGTACACGAGCGATAGGTGGTTCCATACCTTGTCATAGTTGGAAATCCATTACCCAATACGTGCTTGCGGTTTTGATTGTATACCATATATGTAGAACGTGAGATGAAAGTGTTTCTGCTAGATGATTATTATATTGTGTTGATAGACATTATTAAAATATCAAAAGGTTTTAGATATAAAGATAATTTGGATTCTCATAAGGGAAAAACCCGTTCCGTTATGCGGCGTGGTCTTATGAGATATCGTTTACTGCTTGAACTGTTTTAAACTGTTTTACTCACACCAGTCCCATGACTGACCCGGAGTTTACTTTGTTGTTTTCCCTAAACTCTTGGGTGCCTAAATTTGTATGGGCAGTCAAGTAGTCGGGATTTTTCAGATACATTTGAAGAGCTTGGAGCAGGAGGCTTCAGGATCATTATAGCTATAGTTATTTCCGTTGTGTTGTAAGTGCTGTACTTTGGTAATGACATGTATATTCAAGTACAGATTTGTATTTCAAAGTTATGTTATGAAATATATTTATTCGTTCCGCTGTGAGATTCGTGTTACTCTGATGTTGTGTTCTTCTTCTTCTTCTATTCTAATTTTCTATCTTATCTTTTCTCACCCTCTAATTTCTTTAACTAATTACCAGGATTTTTCGTTGTTTTGGTTATCACATCGTGTTTATGTCGATAACCAAAGTCGCTCAAAATCCGGGTCATTATAGCTTAGTGCCTTGGACTCTTGGGGTCCATGACACAATATTATATTGATGTCAAAAATAAGGCTTAGTGCCTTGGGACACTTGGGGTCTATGACATAATATTATATTACTGTCAAAATTTGGGCTTTGTGCCCTGGGACACTTGGGGTTCATGGTTAAATAGGCTGTTGATTACAGCTTCGGCATTTTGCGTTGAAACGAGTTATTTTGATCATTTTTGATCTGGCATGTCCATTCAATTGAATGGATACAACCGTTTCATTTTAAATGTGTACACACATTCATGCACTGCTTGGTTAAAAGGTCGCGACCTTTCCAAAGGTCATTAATGTTCAAATAGGCATCTCCTCCAGCCTATAAATACATGGCCCAAAACGAGATAGAATACACATTGGTTATTCTTCTCAATCTGCTACCTCTTCTTCAGAGTACACCTCTGTTCTGGTTTCTAGACTCTACTTCAGTCCAACAGAGCTCTGTTTGCTGGCACCACACTACGGGGTTGGTCTGATTTATCCTGGGAAACAAATTGCAACTACATCAATCGGTGAATATGACGGCAGTATTATTTCAAGGAAATAGAATCATTTCTGGGCTTGGACATAACTGAAATATTCATCTTCTAGTTTGTGGGTAATGATTCTGTACTGCTCCAATCTAGTCACAATCGGTCTCGCTTACTGTCTTTGTTGTAATCGCAGTTTAACTTTACAATTGTGGCATTATTGAGTAACATTGATTGTTGCTACTGTTTATTTGTAATACATCGTGTATTGACAAAAGATCTAACATTGTAATACAATCATGTTTTGACAAAAGATCTAACATTGTAATACAATCATGTATTGACAAAAGATCTAACATTGTAATACAATCGTGTATTGTCAATATTCTTGCAGCAAGAACAAGCTTGCTTGCGTGCAGCAATAACAAGCTTGCTTGCATGCAGCAAAATAAAGCGAGCTTGCTTGCAGCAAGCTTGCTTGGTTGCAGCAAGTTAAAGAAAGCTTGCAGCAAGCACAAGCCACATAGGTGCAAGCGTGCTTGCGCAAGCAAGCTTGCTGAAGCTAGCATGCACAACTTGCACTTCTGCAAGCTTGCGTCTGCATGAAATGATTATAACTAACCAGTGAGATGTGATAGGATCAATACAATCAGTAATGTAAGTAAATATCAGGGTGATGTATAGTTATTGACTAAACTTAGGTACCCTAATCATATTGCAATACAAAATCGTGAGTAATACTCGCAAGGATATTTTGCCAATCCTTTTCCAATTTTCGGTTTAGTATTCACATGCATTACTACAAAAGTAAGCATATTCGACACTAGTTTTATGTGGTTGTAGATTAAAAAAACATTGCATGAAGCCATTTTTCAAATAGGCAACACCAAAGGAGCGTGGCATCGACGGTCGTTGCCTTAGCTCTCTAAGGAAACATTTTTGCCCATCTACTACCACAGAGAGAAAGTATTGCATTATAACTCTATTGCAACACTATTAACAAGTAATGCAACAAAATGCAGCGTTGCCTTAAGCATAAGTTAGAGTCTGGCTTCCAGGTCATGATAGTGAGGATCACGTCAGCTTGCACTTAAGATGCCCACGTATCACACACCACATCAGCTCTCCACGTCAGTTGCCCACGTGTCACACGCCATGTCAGTTGTGGCGCCCATATGTCATGTGGAATTAATAATATTTTACTTAATGCAACACCACCGTATTATGTAATGCAATACTATTATCTTGAAATGCAACATAAGGAAAAGCAAATTCAATAGTAGAAGAAGGCAAATTTTACATTAAAAGAAAGCAAATACAACACATTAATTAAAAAAAATGCAATACGATTTTTGTACGTAGAAGAAACCCATCCAAAACAATCATCATCACATTCAAACCATCCAAAATATTCTACATACCATACTAATTCTTAAATTACATAATCTAAAAGTAAAACTCAAATATTCTACATAATGCGACCTTAGATTTTGAAGAATTCGTGGTTTCATCACTTTGTCGGAGAGACCACGATCTGAAAATCCCAAACTTCCTAAACCCATCCGCCCAAAAGCAAACACTGAGCCCGAACCCGTCAAAACAAATGTCTTCCTCTTTCTTGCACAAATCTAAGGGTTTTACGATAACATTTATTAAATTCAACGTATGATAAAAAGCAGTTAGAAAAAGGTGTAGAATACGAACCTGAACTGCAAGGTGGTTTTTGAGACCAGATATCAATGCAGGACTAATTTTATCACTCTCATCGCCCTGGTCCGAAGCTCCACAATAGCCTCAGCCCCATGTACAAAGCAGCAATGACAAAAAAAAGCAGATTACATGCACTGTGTACAATTTATGTGAAAATATATACTATGCTTTAGTATTAAAAATAGACTGATATATCCACTAGAGTCAAGTGCTACTACATGCTCATCTCCAGCAGATACACACACTATGTCAATTGTACCTTATAAGCGACTTATAGGACGAGCTTGTCGTCTATATCAGCAATGAAAACGATGGTGCTATTTGCGACAAACAACATAGCAGAGGCCTCGGACCCATCATACCCGTAAACAAACAAACAAAACATGAAGCAAGAAGGATAAATTCAATGAATGTAATCCAAAATGAAGTAATCAGTGCAACAATCACGATGTCCAAATAGTAAATATGACAAAATAGTGTTACCAAAATATTATCAAATAAGTGATTTTTAAAATACATGGTCTAAACCAAAACCAACAATGATCAGTTCTCAGGACTGTAGCATGAATGAGTCAAGAATTTTAAGCATTACCAGACCGAATAAAGAAAGAAACAAAAATTTAACCAAATCAAATATATAGAACATATTCGTATATATCTCATATATATTTGTTTACACAAAATTGTAATATACTTCTTTTAAGTAAAATTGTAATATTGGAAAAAATCAAAAATTCAAGTTTCAACTACCTTCAAGGAATCAAAAGATTCAACTATAGGGTAGTTAACATGACCCTTCTATGTTTACACAAAATTTGTAATCTTTTGATTAATATGCAGAAGTAATGAATTTCACTAGTATAATAAGGCTATGAAAATAATTGGGTTTTTTTAATATGGTTTGTCTTACCAAGTTATTGAGTTAGAATGCCTCATCACAGTGTTTCCAAATGATATAATATGGAAAAATACTTTAGCATTTGAAGAACTTGCAATATTTGCAGCGTCAGCTGCTGAAGTCTCGGGCACATATGATGCAAGCTTTCCCATGAAATCAAGCTCTTAAAGTTCATATTAGTTTGATAGAATTCCCATTGAAATATACTATGTAAGCTAGCAGTATCCACTAGTTAAATTCATATAGCATATGGTGTAAGCTTTCATTTACACAGTTCAATTATTCATAAGCTATTGTTAACAAGTTAGCCTAAAAAAATATATTATATGAACTGTAGTTCAAACACCAAAAATACTTTTTTTTAAATGGTTTTGTTAGACATAGCTTAATTCTTGTATTAAATTAGCTTTGCAATTTGGTAGCGATCAAGATGCAAAAGCAGAGAAAAACAAAAGAAAACTAGTTATGTTTACTTCAAAGTTAACTGATGAGAGGAAGATTAGGTCCGTTCAAACTCGAAGCTCCACTATTTTTTGCCACCCTACTCTTGGTGATATTGAATTGCCACATTTACAAGATAATGGACTTGATGAACGAATAATTCAACACTTAGTAGCGGCTGCAGCAATGGGAAGAACACGCCATATTGCCAGAAGAGAAGGACAATGAGGTAGGTTAGGAGTTCAGCAACCACCACAATTTATGATGTTTTTAATACAACCAAATATAGTTGTGATTGGCAATGAATCACTCTCAAATACAACTAGCACTGTGCAAGAATCTCAACCATATCTCAGATACGCATGCAGGGCTAGCTATACAAGACAATGTTGGATCTAGATTAACCCTAGAGGGGGGGGTGAATAGGGAGTATTGGATTTTAGCGAGATATTAAAATATTCAAAGATCACAGTATATAGCAGAAATAAAAATGCAGAAAGTAAATGACACATAGATATACCCAGCTTCGGCAAAACCCTACCTACTGCTGCATTCCAAAGGTTTCTAATAGGTAATAGAACAGATCCCGCTTATAAGACCATGTAAACTCGCGAACCCCTCGCTCTTATTCTAATCCTACGCTCAAAACCCTAGACTGATATATATCTCCTAGATCGGATTTTCCTGGATTACAAACCCTAACCCTAGTTTTTACAGACTCTAGTAAACTGCTAGTTAGATCCCTAACTAGATCACCTATATTTTACAGACTAGAAACTGTTTGGATTAGTTACAAATAAGTAATATTACAACAAAAAAATAAACCAAAACCGTAGTTATAAAAAGGAAATTAAATCCCCTTTAAACACCTGAACTAGGCCAGCCAATTAAAAGAGACTCCACCCTTGTTTCCTTTTATTCTATCACTTTCTGTTCTGGAAAAAAATGGCAGTGGCGATGTACTAGGGCTTTTCTTAAAATCCCCAAATCAGATCGATGCTTGATGAATTGAGGTCCTAGTTTCTCTGATTGCTTCAATGCTTTGAGTTTCTCTCTCGATCGATTTGGGTGCAGATCGAATCCCTGAAAAAAGTGAGTTTATCTGATTTTTATTCTATGCTTGAAATTTTTGCTTGTGTGGATTCGATACACAAATGCTTGTGATGAAGTGGTGCTTATATAGGATTTAGAAATCCTATCATCCTCTGATTTCGTATAATTTACTGGTCTGATTTTGCATTGCTTACCCGTTTGGCTTCCTCGGCTTTGAAAACTTGCTCTGAATTTTGAGATGAACCTAGACATGATTTTTTTTCTTTTGAATACGCATCTGGATGATTTTACTGAAACACATGAACTTTGGCAAAGCAGAATTTGATTTCCATAATATACTCTTGCCAAATATTGATTGTGCAATTCGGGAAATATTTGAAATGTATTACGCCCATCAATGACACCTTTCCAAAAATGTTTCGAGCAATTTACTTGTCACATCCCATATATGTATACACTACCCAATGTACTTATGGAAATCAAAATCAATTGATTTCTTTCCATATAAAAAATTGGATTCACTTTTCTGGAATCGTTGAAAACTTGCCACCTTTGCTCATGCCATAAAGACAAGTTTAATTCTTTCTTGCCAATATTAAGTGTATCATGATTTCCAAAAGTGTTCCACTGATTTCTGAAAGCAGAATTGAATTCAAACCATGAAAACTTTTGAATACTTTCTAAAAGTTTCTTCCCATGAAAAATGTTTATTAAATTCTAAATATTTTTTGGCTTACATGAACATGCTTATCTCAGTTTTGATATTCACTTCAAATTACTGCTTGTCCACCATGTTTTCCATTCATCACTGTTTTGAGTTTGATTGTGTTAATCATTGCTGGTTGACCTAATCAATTGTTGCACCACTTGATTGTGCACACATACCATTGTTGTTGCACCACTTACCATTGTTGTTGCATTGCTTAGTGCCATCTTCATTTTGTTGTGCCCATTCATGCACATGTTGTTTGCACTATACACATATGATCTGCCATATATGAACTGTTGTATATACATGTGAGCTGAAACACTGTTTCACCATCGTGTGTCCACATATAGTTGTCTGGTCTGCATATATGCTTAACCAGTTTGAATCTTCATCTGCCATGCTTTGTATTTGATTGAATCATTTGCATGTTGTTGCCTTCTCGACCATGCTAAATCATTGTTGCATTGTGTTCACTGCTGTTCACTTGTTCACCATGCTTGTGTGCTTAAAAACTTGCTTCTATGTTGTATTTTGAGGTACATTTGAACTGTTCTCCCCTGAGCCTTTGTTCGCTGGACACTTTAATCATGCTTTATCGATGTTGATCATGTTGTTGTGTTGTTGCTCGACCACATTAGCTTGCTGTATATTTGTAAATGATGTCCAGCCATTAGCTTTGGCCACTCTGTATGTTTTTGTGAACTTTGGTCCATGCTGCCTTGAATTATTGAGGCTTCACACTTGACTTTGTTTAACACCATGCTATGTTGGCTTGCACTACACTGACTTGTGCATTCATGAACCTCTTTGACCTGCATTTCATGTTGGCTAATTTGTTTGGGTTGCTTCTTGTATTCTTGTCCACTTGTTCATATGTGTATATATACACAACAGTGTGTGTATACACATATCATGCACATGTAATATATATTATTCACTAGCAGACTGCTACAACTGTGTTGTGGCTGTTCAGAATCAGTTAGTTATGATGCTGACTCCGATCAACAGACCAGTGTAGTCTGTTGTGGCTGATCTGCGATCACTATAAAAATACAGACTATCTAGACCTAGACGGATATATATATATCAGATCAAGTCATGAAAAATGATGAGAAACACACCAAAATACTAAGGCAAATAATTTTTTAAAAAATAAAGACTATATCTACTATAATTTAAAAAATTATTGTTGTTCCAGATACTGTGTGTTTTTTTGTATGTGACAGGTAAGCAGATGATGAGTGGATTGACTATGAGCTGTAAAGACAGATGACAGTGTTGTGTCAGTGTGTGTATGAATTGTAACTGAGTGAATGACTGTATATTCGAGTCTCAGAGTGAATCTTTAGTGAGGAACTTTGTATATAATGAAATTGATTATATTGTAATGTATATAAGTGAAATTCACAAATAATGGAGTATAAAATTTGTGTTGTATGGAATGTTGAAATAAAATATTATATTTAACAAAATAAGGTTTGAATATTTAAATTCTTGTCCAGTAGTATTTTGATTAAATATAAATATTATATTCATGTCTGTGATGTGATATAACAGTACAATAACAAACACATTTATAATAATATATATTTGGTTGTTATCATCAAACAAAAAATCATATAATTGTTATATACAACAACGTTATATACAACAGACACCAGTAGAGCTAACATACATGTTATATCAAATAGGAGGTTATCTTCTGGACAAACTACCCCAGTAAGTCAGGACAGAGCAGGCCCCTTAGACCTGCAATCCTTTGCAGATTCCTTAAAATCTCGACTCAATGGTGTTTCATGAGGTACAAGGATACTATAGCTAAGAACACTAGAGGGTGGAAGGAAAGGTTGCTCTTACGCAGTACACCTGTGTCTGATATCATTTCGGAGGCAAGAGGAGATGTTAATGCTGGAATTGCTTCTATTTCTGGAATGATGGATCATGTGGATTTTGAAGAAAACAAAAGAGCAACCAACTCTGCTCAGCAAGCCTCAGTTACTGAGCGAAATAACGAGACCCCAAAGAATAATGTTGTTACTTCACCAGATGAAAATATTGCATCTACTGCTCCCTCAACTGCAACTCCAAGTTGATTTTACAGTTTCCGATTCGTAAATGTTCATGTATCATATTTCCAAGTATTTAATGAAATAAAGATTATATCTGCTAGAATTTAAGAAATATTTCTGTTTCAGAAGCAAATGACGACTACACTGACTGTGAGCTGTGAAGACAGAAGATAGTGTTGTGTCAGAGTGTATATGAGTTGTGAACTGAGTGAATGACTTTATAATTGAGTGTTAGAGTGAATTTGTAGTGAGGAACTTTGTATATAATGAAATTGATTGTACTGTAATGTAGATCAGTGAAATGTGCAAATAGTGGAGTATAAAATTTGTCCTATATGGAATGTTGAAATAAAATATTATATTTAATAAAATACTGTTTGAATATTAAATTCTTGTCCAATAGTATTTTAATTAAATATAAATATTATATTCCTGTTTGTGATGTGATATAACATTACAATAACAAATGCATTTATAATAATATATATTTGGTTGTTATCATCAAACAAAAATCATATAATTGTTATACACAATAACGTTATATACATTAATCTCCCTCTTTTGTTGATGACAAACAAATAATAAGATTTTGAATATAATAAATGTGTTTTTGACAGTGAATTATTGAACTCCCCTATTTTTTTGCTCCCTCTACAGCAGAAACTCCCCGTATAAATGTGCATGAGTGAAAAGAATGAAAATTGAATGTAATTTTCAAAATTAAAATATTTACAAAATATTCACTCATAAATCAAAATCTCAACCCATTCTCCCCATTTTGTTATCATCTAAAGGATACAAAAATTAAAATATAGATGAAAAATGACTAAAAAATATATAATTCCAGCTTAAGAGAAAGAGCGGTCATCACAAATTTCAATCAGTCAAACAAAAATCATAATATTCTAAGAACTGGAAGCAAATTTCACATTGTAGAGAATGACGGATTTTCGATGGAAATTATAAAAATGGGGAGAGTTAAAAGAATGAATTCCAATTATTTTCAAAATAAGATTTAAAAAAAATGAAGCACAAAACAGTGATGGATTTGGACTATAATTATAAATTCAATTTAAGTGACGCAGTCATATAATCTCAAATCCCAGTAGCTATCAATCAACAAATCATAAGATTTTAACACATTTCACAAACTAGAAAATGGATTGATAGTTTAGTTTTTATTTTTACATACCAAGGAGAATTTCAAACTAATTTCTTTAACCATTTATTCCTTTTTCTGTTTCTTTTTATTTAAGTGCACACTAACCACGCATAACCAGAGCTTGGATTTTTAAATGAGGTCAGTCACAACTTAAGTTATAAGTTATCTCTTAACCATGCATGACCAGATCTTGGATTTTTAAATGAGGTTAGGGACACACTTATGAATATTATATATATGTTTATCATTTTCTGTTTCAAAAGAAAAATACTCCTCAGTATATAAAACCAATATGGATGATAGAAACGTGGTAGGTACAGAGATGGTTGTGAAATAAATTTCTAAATTAACTGTATTATGAAATATGCTCAACTGTATCAGAATTCTTGAAAAAAAATTCAAATATCACTATGAAAAATAATATAACCACAATTCCATCACAAATATTTTCACTATTTATTCAAGATATTTTTCAATAAAATTAAACTCTCCACATTAATATAAAATCATGATGGATGTCGGAATAATGGAAGATAAAAGAGATAATTGTGAAATAATCGCCAATTTAAAGATATTATAATAACTGTTCAACCATCATGAAAATCTAAATAAAATCTCCTCTTCTTGTGAAATATACTGCAGTCACAATTCATCACAATTTCAAAATCTAATAATAATTTTGATGAATTATAAATACAGTTCAATTTGGATATTGATTTCATTTTCTGAATGAATAATCAATAAATAATTTTAAAATTGAAAATCAATTACAAGAGGAATTTGGAGAGATATATACAAGACAAATATATATATATATATATATATATATACAAGATGAGAATAATATCAATAAAAAATTTCAGCACTTCTTAATCTGATATCACTTGATGTCTCCATTAATGAGTATTTCAAAGACACTAGAGACGAACAAGGGTATCTAAGAAAGCAAAACCATACA
Source organism: Allium sativum (assembly GCA_030737875.1). NCBI lineage: Eukaryota > Viridiplantae > Streptophyta > Magnoliopsida > Asparagales > Amaryllidaceae > Allium > Allium sativum. The sequence goes on along the minus strand of CM060910.1, from coordinate 412,651,155 downwards.
TTAAGCCCAAGCAAACAAGATAACAAATTAGTCACATTTATCAGAGCAGTAAATAGATCAAAACAAGCAATTTCCAAAATATTTTCAAATCCATATCAGAGCAGCACAAAAAACAGTTTCAAATCAGACTTGTCAAGATGACGGTCACAAAAGATGATTCATGATCAAAAATTAAAAATACCGTTTATTTGAAATTATTTGAGGAATATGAAAAACTCAAGATTCAATGAATCGATCACACCAGATTATTAATTTCAGATTCAAGATATGTGTGAGATTCAACAAATCAATAATTTCAAATGATTTTAAACAAACAAATATTCAAATCAAATAATCGTGAAATAACAATGAGTTTCAAGACCAGATTTTCAAAGAATTTTCACAAATATTTTCGACATGTACAAGAGTAATTTCAGATCATTTACATCAAGCTTGAGAGATATTCATGATCCGAACAATTGAAAATAATTTATTTGAAATCACTTGAGTCTATCAAGTTTTGAGATATAATGAATCAGTCACACAAGATTGTTAATTTCAAATTTAAGAGATGTGTGATATTCAAAATATCAAGAATTTCAGATGACTTCAAACAAACAAATTTCAACATAATGATCATAAATAAAGATGAAATTCAAGATGTATCACCATGATTCAAGACAAAACAAAATATCCAAGCCAATCTGAAAATCAATGAAATTATCACAACTGAGAAGTAGCAGTTTGCTATAATGAGTATAATAACATTTCAAGCTTTTCTAAAATGAATTAGAAGAAACTCTAAACAGCAAAGGTGTGTGAAATTCCACTAAACTTTCAGATCTTCAAAAAATTAGAATTCAAATCAACAGTGTTCACGATATGACAAGAATACATCAACACTGTTATGAATCCAGAAAACAAAAAAAAATTCAAAACAATTGCAGATATTTACAAGTTTAAATTCAAGATCTGGAAATGATTAAAAACATCAGAGTTTAATTCAAATGAAGCAAATATCCAGAAAATCAAGAGTTCTGCAATTGGAAGTTAAGAAAGCTCATAAAAGAAAAATATAACAGTGACAAATCAAAAAAAAAGGGAAGAAGGAGGAATAAACAAAGAAAATAAAAACAGAGAATATTTACAAAGTTGAGTCTAGAGATCATACCTGAATTACAGAAGATTTTGTGGATCTCTAGTTTAGCATCTTGGCTATGGAACTGTGAATGATACAGAAATATAGACTAGCTTGATTTCAAATCTCTTTTTGCACAACAGTTCTTCAGCCTCTTATGGTACCTAACTATTTAGAGGATTGAGTGGTTTAGCAAAAGCAGGAAAGCCACTCAAAGTTGTATTTGTATGTTTTGGTACCCAAACCTGTTTGTATAGCAATCGATCTGAATTTATCTTTGTACCCTTTGGAACACAAACTTGTTTGAATTCAGACAAATTTACTTTATTTCCTTTTGGGGTCCAAAATGAATTAAATGAATTATTATCAAACCAATTCTTTTCTCGTTTGTGAATCAAAAACCTTTTGGGATTTTCAAAATTCAAATTTTCTGAATGACCTTTCTTGAAGTAGTTTGAAGGATTTTTAAAATCATAAGAGTTCAAATTATCAAAATCATTTCTTTTCCCAAAACCAAGACCATTTTTATTTCCTGAAAAAAGTTGATTTTTCAACAACGTATTTAAAGATTTTTCTCTGTTAGAAAATGCGATCAGAGTTAATTCAAGTTGTTGAATTTTAGAATTAAGGTCAGAATTCTCTTTCCTCAGATTCAAACAACGGTTAATGCTGATCTTTCTCCTTTTAGTATCATTCTGTTTCAAAGTCAAATTTTCGTTTTTAAGCAACTTGATTTTGGTCTTGGATTCAAGAATCTCATATTCAGACTGAATTTGCTTTTCAAATTGTTGTTTTTCAAAAAATTTGAATCTTTCAATTTCATTTTCAAGCTCGTTCAAAGCAGATTCAGTTTTTAACAACTTTTCTTTTTCAAAAATTTCAAATTTGGAATTTTCATATGTCTTGAAATTATCCAATTCCTTTTGCAAAAAATTGTTTCTATGAGTTAGCTCATCCTCATTATTTTTCAAAATCAAAATTTGGTTTTCAAGCTGTTCAAAATTTTCATTAAGATGAGCAAGATTATTTTCCAAATTCAAACAATTTTTGCATATATAATTAGAAAATATTCTACTTTCAAATTTCAGTTCCAAATCGTTATTTTTGCATCGCAACTCACAATTTTTCGATTTCAAAGTTTTAATTTTCAGTTGGAGTTTATCAACGAATACAGTTAAATCAACACACATATAAAGCAAATCTTCATAAGAGAAATTTCTTGTCTCTTTGTCTGTTGAATCTCCATCATCTGACCTATCTGAAATATCATCTATATGACTTATTAAGCATAGATCTGAATCTGAGTTTCCATTCCGGGGTTTTGAGCAGTCATCAGATTTTCCACACAGCGCGTTGAGAGTTCTCCGGATTTCCTGCGCAGTCAAACAATGGGAGATAAGGCTATATTGGTCATCATCAAGATAAGAGTACAAAATATGAGTAGCGCGAGAATCGAATTCAATATCAGCCATATCATATCCATTTAAAATTATATCCCAACATTTAGTATTAACAGATTTTAAATAGGATTCCAATTTTGATTTCCAATTTAAAAAATCTATACCATTAAAAATAAATGGAATAAGACTGGACTGACGCTCAAAGGACTGACAACAAGGATGACCCATTAATCTAGAGTAAATGAAATAACCTACTCTGATACCACTTGTTGGATATAGATTAACTCTAGAGGGTCGTGAATAGGGTATAATGGATTTTTGCGAGATATTAAAATATTCACAGATCACAGAATATAGCAGAAATAGAAATGTAGAAAGTAAATGACATAAAGATATACCCAGCTTCGGCAAAACCTGCCTACTACTGCATTCCTAAGGTTTCTACTAGGTAATAGAACAGATTCCGCTTATAAGACAATGTAAACTCGCGAACCCCTCGCTCATGTTCTAATCCTACGCTCAAAACCCTAGATTGGTCTGTATCCCCTATATCAGATTTCCCCGGATTACAAACCTGTAACCCTAATTTTTACAAACACTAGTAAACTGCCAGTTAAATCCCTAACTAGGTCACCTAGATTTTACAGACTCTAGAAAATGTTTGGATTGGTTACAAATAAAAGTAAAATTACAACAAAAAAATAAACCAAAACACTAGACATACAAAGGAAATTAAATCTCCCTTTAAACACTTGAACTAGGCCAGCCAATTAAAAGAGACTCCACCCTTGTTTCCTTTTATTCTATCACTTTCTCTTTTAGAAAAAAAAAGGCAGCGACAATGTACTAGGGCTTTTCTTAAAATCCCCAAATCAGATCGATGCTTAATGAATTGATGTCCTAGTTTCTTTGATTGCTCCAATGCTTTGAGTTTCTCTCTCCATCGATTTGGGTGCAGATCGAATCCCTGAAAAAAGTGAGTTTATCTGATTTTTATTCTATGCTTGAAATTTTTTCTTGTGTGGATTCGATACACAAATGCCTATGATGAAGTGGTGCTTATATAAGATTTAGAAATCCTATCATCCTCTGATTTCGTATAATTTACTGGTCTGATTATGTATTGCTTTCCCTTTTGGCTTCCTCCGCTTTGAAAACTTTCTCTGAATTTTAAGATGAACCTAGACATGATTTTTCCTTTTGAATATGCATCTGGATGGTTTTATTGAAACAAATGAACTTTGGCAAAGCAGAATTTGATTTCCATAATATACTCTTGCCAAATATTAATTGTGCAATTCGGGAAATATTTGAAATGTATTACGCCCATCAATGACACCTTTCCAAAAATGTTTCGAGCAATTTACTTGTCACATCCCATATACGTATACACTTCCCAATATACTTCTGGAAATCAAAATCAAATGATTTCTTTCCATATAAAAAATTGGATTCACTTTTCTGGAAGCATTGAAAACTTGCCACCTTTGCTCATGCCATAAAGACAAGTTTAATTCTTTCTTGCCAATATTAAGTGTATGATTTCCAAAAGTGTTCCACTGATTTCTGAAAGCAGAATTAAATTCAAACCATGAAAGCTTTTGAATACTGGAATCAATTCTGAAAGTTTCTTCCCATGAAAAATGTTTATTGAATTCTAAATATTCTTTGGCTTACTTGAACATGCTTATCTCAGTTTTGATATTCACTTCACATTACTGCTTGTCCACCATGTTTTGCATTCATCACTGTTTTGAGTTTGATTGTGTTAATCGTTGCTGCTTGACCTGATCAATTGTTGCACCACTTGATTGTGCACACTTACCATTGTTGTTGCACCACTTACCATTGTTATTGCATTGCTTAGTGCCATCTTCATGTGGTTGTGCCCATTCATGCACATGTTGTTTGCATTATACACATATGATCTGCCATATATGAACTGCTGTATATACATGTGAGCTGAAACACTGTTTCACCATCGTGTGTCCACATATAGTTGTCTAGTCTACATATATGCTTAACCAGTTTGAATCTTCATCTGCCATGCTTTGTATTTGATTGAATCATCTGCATGTTGTTGCCTTCTCGGCCATGCTAAATCATTGTTGCATTGTGTTCACTGCTGTTCACTTGTTCACCATGTTTGTGTGCTTAAAAACTTGCTTCTATGTTGTATTTTGAGGTACACTTGAACTGTGCTCATCTGAGCCGTTGTTCGCTAGACACTTTAATTATGCTTTATCTATGTTGACCATGTTGTTGAGTTGTTGCTCGACCACATTAGCTTGCTGTATATTTGTAAATGATGTCCATGACATTAGCTTTGGCCACTCTGTTTGTTTTTGTGAACTTTGGTCCATGCTGCCTTGAATTATTGAGGCTTCACACTTGACTTTTTTGAACACCATGCTATGTTGGATAGCACTACACTGACTTGTGCATTCATGAACCTCTTTGACCTGCATTTCATGTTGGCTGTTTTGTTTGGGTTGCTTCTTGTACTCTTGTCCACTTGTTTATATGTGTATATATATATATACAACAGTGTGTGTATACACATATCGTGCACATGTAATATATATTATTCACTAGCAGACTGCTACAACTGTGTTGTGGCTGTTCAGAATCAGCTAGTTATGATGCTGGTTCCGATCAGCAGACCAGTGTAGTGTGTTGTGGCTGATCTGCAATCAATATAAAAATACAGACTATCTAGACCTAGATGGATATATATATATATATATATATATATATATATATATATATATATATATATCAGATCAAGTCATGAAAAATGATGAAAAACACACCAAAATACTAAGGCAAATAATTTTTTTTAAAATAAAGACTATATCTACTATAATTTAAAAAATTATTTCTGTTCCAGATACTGTGTATGTTTCTGTATGTGACAGGTAAGCAGATGATAAGTGGATTGATTGTGAGTTGTAAAGACAGATGACAGTGTTGTGTCAGTGTGTGTATGAATTGTAAACTGAGTGAATGGCTGTATATTCGATTCTCAAAGTGAATCTTTAGTGAGGAACTTTGTATATAATTAAATTGATTGTATTGTAATGTATATCAGTGAAATTCACAAATAGTGGAGTATAAAATTTGTGCTGTATGGAATGTTGAAATAAAATATTATATTTAACAAAATAATGTTTGCATATTTAAATTCTTGTCCAGTAGTATTTTAATTAAATATAAATATTATATTCCTGTCTGTGATGTGATATAACAGTACAATAACAAACACATTTATAATAATATATATTTGGTTGTTATCATCAAACAAAAATCATATAATTGTTATATACAACAACGTTATATACAACAGACACCGGTAGAGCTAACATGCATGTTATATCAAATAGGAGGTTATCTTCTGGACAAACTACTCCAGTAAGTCAGGACAGAACAGGCCCTTTAGACCTGCAATCCTTTGCAGATTCCTTAAAATCTCGACTCAATGGTGTTTCGATGAGGTACAAGGATACTATAGCTAAGAACACTAGAGGGTGGAAGGAAAGGTTGCTCTTAAGCAGTACACCTGTGTCTGATTTCATTTCGGAGGCAAAAGGAGATGTTAATGCTGGAATTGCTTCTATTTCTGGAATGATGGATCATGTGGATTTGGGGGAAACAAAAGAGCAACCAACTCTGCTCAGCAAGCCTCAGTTACTGAGTGAAATAACGAGACCACAAAGAATAATGTTGCTACTTCACCAGATTAAAATATTGCATCTACTGCTCTCTCAACTGCAACTCCAAGTTGATTTTACAGTTTCCGATTCGTAAATGTTCATGTATCATATTTCCAAGTACTTAATGGGCCTAGTAGATCAGGAATTATGTAACAGTTTTTCGCACCTCTTTTCCTTGTATCCATCTAAAGGAGTATGTAGGCAAGGAGTACAAATTTGTAGTTCTCTTTTGAAGACAACTATACAAATGTTACTCTTTTATTTTTCACCTTTTTCTTGTCTATATTATTTTTGATAGTCAACTAAACCAACATCTAAACAATTCATATGAATGATCTTATGTAAAAAAAAAGTAACTGATGTGGAGAAAATCCATTTTGAAAAACTTGCATAATGATTACTTATTGACCTAATATAAATATTGTATTGTAAGTATACATACTAGCAGAATTGAATTATATATAAACTAGTGTTAACAAATTATCTTAGAATGAATACCATATTGACCCAATAAGGGTAATTCTCCTTAACACTTTCACCATCTGACACATTGTCTAGTTTAGTAATTGCATCTATAAGGGCATGCTCCTGCAAAGAGTTAAGTAGCACATACATAGCTTTAGCCAATGTAATATTATAATCAAGCATACAAGTTTCAATATGATTCATCTTATTCGCAATGCTTTGCGTGCCTTTTCCACTTCAAGAGGATCAGGGTGATTTAAATTGTAGACCATCTCCACCTGGTTCAAGCATACATAATTTAGTTATGTGCAAAAGAAAATGGTACAAGAAAAACGTATTGATGGTAAACAAACCAGTGGAAATTTTAAAACTAAAATAATGATCCTAACTCTGCAAATCAAAATTAAAAGCCAGAAAATGAACCATATTATTTGATATCGTTTGGAAAGAATTACACGATTGTGGTTACATGGTTAACTTGGTGGTTATTTTTTTCCCTTTACCATTACCATCATTCTTGGAACATTGTAGCAGAAGTAGAACATTATGTCAAGAAAATGAGATTTGGAAAATCGATTCTGTTTTACTCTTACTAATTTCAATTTTAGCTTGTAAATGAGACTCATTTTAGTATAACAGATCAAATAATTGATGCATTAAGACCTTCATATCCAGGTCAAAGACCATACACCTCAATATAAACCATTGGTTTCATACATATGGTGGCATGGCAACTGAAGACCTTTTAGTAATAATATTGTCATGTCGACATGTCACCATCATTGATAGTTCAAAATGTCAATCCGATAGTTTGAGATGCAAATAAGAAGTTATACTTTGAGGTGCTACCGAACCAAGCTCAAAAATGAAAGTGTACAACAGAGTTAAAAAAATGATAAATAGCAATGAAACATCAGTCATTTCAATCTGAAGCAGCATTGATAAAAGGACTACTAGAAAGTTAGAGGCCTCTTTACTAAATAAGCATTGATATTTGATACTGAAAACAATACCTCGACAATCAAGTATATGGGAATTCATTGAAACAACTTCCTTTATCCAAAACAGTATTAACATAACTACATTTTATACGAAAACGATCCTTTACCCATTCCAATAGGTGCACCACTAAATCTAAGAGACTATTACCAAATCGGATCACTAAATCACAACATTTTTTATTTAACATAGTTGAACTATATTATCTAAGTTCCCAATATTCTTGTAAACAACCAATAGTAATAAAATAGACACTTCCATAATTTAAGAATCTGTCCATGCTAACAATTTAGTGCCCCTAACCAAAGTTAGCAGATCAGTGTTTGTTCAATAAAGGTAGCAATTACAAAGTATATATGCAAAGGCATCATTTGATCTCATAAAATCTATTAGCATTGCACAAAATTGTATTAATGAACGACGTAAAACAACAAAATCCATGATTCAATTCTCTAATTCTATAAGCCATGAATAATATGTATAATTCAATGGAGTTCATTGCCGCCTGCTTTGCCCTTGCGATTAGATGCCTAGTTTGATCCAAGATGAAGTCATTGGTCTTCTTAATCGATTGCTTTCTAAGATTAGAGATGCAATCATTAATCTTGAGCGCAAGCACTACGTATGGACTTGTTGCCCTAGATTTTGTGAGACCCTAAGCGGCTGCTTCTTTTGCTCTAGTGTAGGGCCAACCATGAGTGATGGGAATGGAAGCTGACATGAATTTAGGTGCTGATGTGAATTTAGGTTTACAATTTGGTCAACAGGAAAAGGGGGAAGTCAAGAGAAGATGTCAGAGAAGATGAACGATGAAATTATTTTCACATGGTATTTCGTGGGGGGAAAACCCCGCGCCAATATTCCATGGAAGAATGCAATGAAGTGGCTGTCACTGAGTGGATGATAGGGTAGCGTTTATATATGAAACATGAATTGATTTGAACCGTTGGATCAATCATGCATCTACGGTTGCGACTTTGTTTATGCTGATAACGCGGATCGCTGAGTTGGATTGTATATATATGTAAAGCTACGCTTTTAACTAGTGTTGCATGTCAATACACTAGAATTCTCACTACAACAGTGCATTCACGTCTAATGCAACAAAATATAAATATTGTTGCAGAATATTAAAAAAAGCATAGCGTTTGAAACGCTTTTGATGCAACGCACTCACGGTTAGTGTCGAGTATGCCCATTTTATAGCAGTGATGTCTTGTAAACTTGTAATATTAAGAATACTTTTATATAAAACATAAATGAAAATTAGATAGTGTGATTGTAAAAATGTGCCTATCTACATACCCCTTAATGAGATCAAGCCCAGGTAGTTCTTTTTCCACTACTCAGTAAAGCCAATCAAGGGAAAATAAATAAAATGGGTACCTTCAATCACAAAAATAGTATACATGTATATAATTAAAATGAAATATAATATAACATCTAAGAGGATAATAAACAAATGAGCTAGGAAGCTTTATACTGTATGGTTTTAAGCTCTTTTGCTACATCATATATTTAGCGCATAAATGGATAATAATGTCACAGGTCTTTAGTGCATTGTAGATAATGGTACTTCTATTGACAAAGTTTCTATATACATGCTTCTTACTATGATATGCTCAGTATATAAAAGTTGATTAAACCTCTTGGTAAACGTCTAAGTAACTATCATGCTTTGCACATTCATAAGGCATATACCAATATGAAGTATGATGATACAATACACGAGTTGCACATAGTAATAGTAGCCAGGATAGAAAATGGGTAATTGCATCTTAACATTCAACACTATCCTATTGGCACTGTAATGATGTAGACAGTCAACGCATAATAGATCATCAGGGTATATAAGTGTCACACACATACTAATATGCACCATGTATATCACAATAAATATTTATTGTCTCTAGTGCCCACACCTATTTATTTTAGTTCATTGTCTTTTGTCTTCAAAACCTTTATTAGAGGATTCCAAAACATGTTCCTTAGATCTACCCAAATTTAAATTTTCCCAAAATTAATGAAAATTCATATTTATTGGGAATCATATAAATCTATGCTATAATATGCGTACGTGAACAGAAGAAAATACTCAGTAACTCAAACGGTGGGCATTTTTTTATGTGTGTGTGTATATATATATGTATATATCTTTGATACCCCAAAAAAACAAACAAAATCGTAACTAGGTCTCCATAAAATAGTTACAATCAAAATCTAAAGAAAAGCCCGAATGGTAGACTGTTTGACAAGTAGTGTTAGGACAAACTCGCTACAAACCCAAGGTGTTATCCCATGGTCGGTCTCAATTAATATGGGTATCAGCCTTTTCGATATTGCACAAAAATTAACCATTAAAGTATCATCATAACGAATGAATCTCATAAGATATATTGGGCACACATAGTCTATCTTGTAGTGCTCGCAGCCCAGTACCTAGAGAATACCTTGAGGTTAATAACTGTATAAACATGTGAACATATAAATAATCAATATTTGATAATAATTGTTATATAATGGAGACAAAACATTGTTCCTAAGAGGTAGAGGTAATTTCCTGCAACATCTTATTAGTAACAAAGAATATAACATATTTCCAATATAACAAAGGCACATACATTTTAACTTTTTATATTGACCGCATTCAAATTTATTAAGTGTGAACATGTTCAATTTTTACATCCATCATATTTCTTATTGGTAGCGCACTAGTTAGTATAAACAAAGGTATCAATAGTTGTAGATTACTGTTAATATATTCAATCTCCATTCTAATGTAGCAAGTAACACAACTTGAGTAGCTTACGGGATTTAACTACTAGTATATTACCATAATATCTACAATTGATTGATGATCGAAATACAAAGCAGAATATGGATAAATACCTAACACACAGCCAGCCTATATTGTCTAATGGTAGAAGTCTATCTATGTGGTATAATGAATCTCAGTTATTAAATCAATTATTCAAATGTCTACTCGTCTACCCAATTATTTTCTTTAGGTGATCCATTATTATTCTAAATGTCTATCCTTGTCCAAACTTTGTAATATACATGACAAACTGATAAAAATGTATATTACTATGATTGTTGACTATGCACAATAAAGTTGGCAAATGCGTGCAGTATAAAAATTGTCTAATGTACATAATGTAAAACTGGCAAATACTGGGATGGTTTAAGATAAAAAAATATTAATTTTCTAGTATTGTACTACATCTTGGTGCCTTCATTTTATAAGTAAATAAATTGTTCGATAAAATAATATCAAGTCAATTCAATATCATAACATTTAGTACTGAGTTGTACTCTCTAAAAATAAGTGACAAGACAAACTATGACCGTAAATATTTCAATTGTTTCATGCATTCTGAAAACACTAGATGGCATGTTATATGTTTAAAAAACCTGGAAATATGTCAAAAGACTCAAAATTCAATACAAATTCAATGATAATTTTTATATCTTCATTACATTTTCGCATACATCTCTTCATTGCCATCCATGTTTAGCAATTTCACTAAATCCTGTAAGTGGCTTGAGTAAGAAAGCCATATAAATTATAAACTATTATGAATAGATATTTTTGGCTAATGGCATGGAATTATAAAACCGAACCAGCTTTATGTATCCTAATAAGTAAAAACCATAACAAGGATTTGCAAATCAATTTGTAATATTGTTATCTCCTATATTATTAAAACCTTAAAATCAAACTAAACCATTCCTACTTTGTCAAAAAAAAATAAAAACTTACCCAAAAACATTTATAATATGCATTTAAGTCTAATTAACAACATGCAAACATATTAAGGAAATAAATATAATAAGAAAATGAATAAACAATCAAATTACTTAGTCAAGTGGAAATTGGAAATGCTAAAAAATACCTTATTCTTTTTATCAATCGCATTGCAGCAATTAACACTAAATTAAAATACATAACTTTAAACTTCTCAAACTGCTTCCAAATCCTATTCCTTAGAATTAAGCAATAAACCTGCAAAGCATAGAAGAAAAGGTTGAGAATTAACGTTTTCCTCAAATATTTGAGAAGATATCGATTTTGTCAATAAAAGAAAGACTTGGATGTGCTGAATCAGAAGTTGATGTCGTGATTCCGATTATCATGAGTTATCGTCCCGCCTGAAGGTGAAGGATCTTAAGAAGCCTATTTTCATGTCGCCCGGAGAAGAAGGGTTGCGCCAGAAGCTATCGATCATTGCCAGTGTCGTGAAAGTGAATTCGCCTCAAACCCTAGCTAAAGAAATTTATTTTTACGCAGCCTGAAAAGAATAGAGATTGGGGAATGCGAGAGAAACTAAAACAGGCACAAAAACCATATGTTACTGCACTTTCACTTGATTATTTAAGTATTTATGAACTATTGTAACACTTACTCGTGTCATTGACAATAAGCATTGCGTTGCTAAATATAATGAAATGAAAAATTATTTTTTTCCAACACTTTTTTGGTGCTATAACACTTTTTTATTATTGTCATTTTATAACACTTGTAAGTGTTAGAGATTAACATGTTTAAAATGTTGCAGTATCGCTCATTTCATGTAGTGCTTATCACTTATTGAGTTTACCCTCATAGAGCGAAGGTTCTCGCTGAACCTTTAACTCTAATACCAAAATGTGATGATCCTAGGCTTTGAAACCATCAAACAACAGGTAAACCCCACGGGGACACACATTGGCACCTCGAATATATTTTTATGGCTAGCCTCTCGACTCACAACCAACCCTTGATCAGGAATTATTAAACCTTTACTGGGACGTGTAGAGGTAAGAGTCTCCTGCTCACCACCAAACACAAAGGGAGAACCCCCTATCACGTTAAAGCTATACAACAAACTGATTTGATCCTATTCTCTTCAAACGACTATCGATAGTTTCCGATAAACTCAACTCTGGTTCTTTAGAAAATAAATAGACAAGGATAACTACATAGTTTGCCTCCTAACCATTACTGGACGGATCTCATTATCCATTTTCTTTAGGGAACCAAACGAGATTTATATGCATATTGAATCATTAACATAGATGACTATGCCATATAGCTCAAGAATTTCACCAAGATATTTCCAAAGTAAGATTACTGGTCCAGATTTGGTAGTCGGTTATGTAACCATCAAACAATACAAACAACCAATAGTTCTTCCCACAATAATCACTAAATCTCATTTTATTAATTTCTTATCAATTGAATTTCAATTATCTTATCCCAAAACATTCACATACTGAACCCTCCGATATAAGTATGTATTTCAAAACAATCCAAGATGGTATCTCATTTCTATTTCACCCTTTTATTAGGCTACAATAACACAAATCACTTTATTTTAATTCATAGACAAATGCCTTTTTAAGTAGCAAATCATTTATGAAATTAATGATTTGATTCCAATCTTAACTTTCAATAAAAACTAATGCTAAAGTTTAGATAAAATGAAGTCGTTCAAATTGGGGTATAATTTACCTCTCAAACCTTGACTCAATGTCACTCTCATCCTTGGAAAAATAAAAGTTTCTAAATTTCCAACATAAGTTGACCCAATTACATATGGATTCCACTTGAAAATCAAGTTTTAAAAAATTCATATTTCTTTAAGTTCACTTTCCTATTGATGATACATTTTACTTAGTTTCCTTTATTAAGTAAAGCCTCATATCACCCTCGACTCAATTGTTTTAAAACCATTCTTCGTTCTCTTATGAATTCCTGTAGTATTTAACTGGATTTTTTTACTTGAATAAACCCCAATGTCAAAACATTCCATTCTCCAAATAAAATATAGAATTTAAAGCCTATTCCCAAGTTCATAGAATAAACTTAAACCACATAGGTAATAAATAAATTAACTATGACAAGTACTTCTCTAGAATTCAGTTAGTAAAATGATTCGTGTAAAACCAAACCTCATTCTTGAATAAATCTATTAACACTTAAACCACATCTAAAAGGTAATTAACAAGTCTAATTCTTATTATTAAAATAATTTAATTAATTTAAACCCTTTAGAATAATTGATTAACTTACAAAAACCATAAATTAATAAATTAAATAACTTAAAATAATCAATTACGACTTTATCACTTTTTAAAACAAGAAAATAATAATCTCAAAACAATCATTAACTAAATAATAATTAACTATTAAATAATAATTAAGTAACTTTTAAATCCTTAAATTCAATATTTATTTAACCTTTAAATAAATAATTGATTCATAGTTAAGCTTTAAATAAACAATTTAAAACCCATGTAATCTCTATTTAATAATTAAAAAATAACTAAAAACATTTGCTAATAATTAAATAAATATTTAAAACACTTTTTAAATAATTAATTAGTATTAATCTTAATCCAAATAATTAAATTATAATTAATTTTTTAACGAGTCATTGAACAATAATAACTTTAATAAATTACATTAGTTGTAATTCACTTGTTAATTAAAAATTAAGATAATTACATTCAAAACATTATTAATAAGTAATTAGTAAATCAAGATGTTATTAACAAACAATTATTAAGTTTTAAAACTCCACCAATGGATAATTAATAGCTTAAACACTTGATTAATAAAATTAATCTTAATTAATAATCAACTTAAACCATTTTTATAAGTACTTAAATAAATTATTAAATCTTTGATAAGTATTCTTTAAATATTGTCAGTTGGAAAATTTAACTGCCTAACCAATTCCATTTAGGAATTTATATAACTAAAAATAGTACCACTTTTGAGGCTTTGCGATCGCAATGGTACTTAAATAAGTTAACATAAATTTCCGTTTCCGAATGGATTCTTATGTCAATGTCACAAAAAATACCATAGTTTACAACTCTTCTGGCAATTAACAGTTTACAATCAATAGTTAAATAACTACTCAATACATATCAATCAATATTGATAGCAATTAATCAAAAAATTTAAATTATCACTTTGCAAACACAAAATGAAGTTTTATTTTGCTCAATAGATGTCCATAATAATCTATATTATAAAATTAACTTGCCAGTATTTTATTTAGCCAAATAAAAATACTGATTTAGATCTATAAATTTAAATGACGTTATTATAATAAACAACGCAATTTTAAACCTGTATGTTTTAGGATGTCATAAATTTATATCTAACCAAACATGACAACCAACTATAATACAATATTATGCTCGTAAATGCTAACTTGATAAGGCCTTCCAAACCTACACATCTAACATATAAATTAATTAAAAGTTAAAGTTTTTCTCACCCAACGTCTTGGTTTTACCCAAACCAAACCAACTCATGCCTAAACAAAACAAACCCTACTCGCTGCTTTTACTTTCCCTTCTTCTCTTCTACTTCCTAGCTTCCTAAAACCCAATCGTGCACGCCATGGTGCACATGCACACGAACCAAACACCACCGTAGGCTGCTTGGATATCACTAACGCGTCTCCTTTCACCTCCTTTCCAGTCTAACACTGTTCATGTCAAAAGTTGGTCACTAGTGACGTTCAACCCCCAATCGTGTGAAGAGCACACGAATACTGATTATACAATGCAGAAAAAGTAAAGGAAACGGGGAAACACATAGTCTTTTTATAGTGGTTCGGCAAAGACTGTGCCTACGTCCACTTTATATGTTATTTCTGCTTTAGATTACAAGTAAAATGCTTTTTCTATTTGAAGAAAAGAAGGAAGACGGCTATTTTCTCTTCCAGATAATGCTCTTTTGGGAAGAAGAAGTATCGGCCCAAAAAGATCAGGTCCCTCTCCTCTTTAAGCTTTGAGGTATTTATAGATGGAGATGGCAGCTTGGGCTGTTGTGACATGGCCAGGCCTTTCTGGGAAGACTTGGACGCGTGTAGCTCACCCCTTGGATAGAATAGCGGCTGGAAGACTGGTTCTACTATTCATAAATAGTATCCTCGGAAGTTGAGGCTTATGTGGCATCCATAGTAAGGTGTATCAAAAGTAGATCTTTGTCCGGATGTCGTTGACCTCCTTTTCTTCCTTGAGAGTCAGGCCAAGTATTTGAACAACTCAGCTGGATATTTCATGTAGACCCGAAATACTCGGTCGATACTCCCTACGCGAGAGTAGTTCTCTCGGTCAACTGGGAGAGCGAGTCTTTCGGAGCGAGATATTGGCTTGATTGGTCAGATGCGTGGCTTCTTCGGGCCGAGCTTCTGCTTGGCTTCCTGGAATACGATCTGTCTATCTTGATTGGTTGCGTGTTTGGGCTTCAATTTGGTCCGTTACGTCTTTTACCAAAAAGAAGGCTAACATTTTGCCCCTCAGAATACATCTTCTTCGATAGATGGAGTTGTGTTCTGAAATGTAAATCGAAGCATAATTGATCGAGCAGCTATGGTCGCGCCGGACCATATTAAGGCCAGAAACCGACGGCTCCGATGTTGTATTAAGGCCATAAAACTGACGACCGAACCAGGTCGTATTAAGGCCAGAAGACCGACAATTATCGGGAACCGTATTAAGGCCGAGATGTTGACGGCTTTATGAGAGTTAGTTCCTGCAAAGACAAAAATAAATCGTTCTCGGCTTGGAGAAAGCGGATGGATCGAGCATTTTAGTTCACTTGGCTTTAAAGGGTGGTGAGTATCAACCATACTCGGCTTAGTGGCGAGTATTAACCATACTCGGCTTTGTGGCAAGTACTAACCATACTTGGCTTAGTGTCGAGTATTAACCATACTCGGCTTGGTGGCGAGTATTAACCATACTCGACTTGGTGTCGAGTATTAACCATACTCGGATTAGGGTAAGTGATTTTCACGCTCGATTCATGCTAGATTAGTGTGTCCAACGAGTGGTAAAAGCTCGTGGTGTAGAAAAAGAAAGGGCGAGTATCACTCATACTTGGATTAAAGAAATATACCACACTCTGCTAGGGGAGTAGGTGTTAAGATATGGTAGTAGGCTTTTGCGCTGACCACATTAAAAGAGGGGGGCGAGCATTATCCATGCTCGGCTTTAGAGTTTTCCAAACATTATCCATATTTGTAAAAGAACATTCATAGAAACTAATGAATTATTACAAAGAAATTCTAAGAGGACATCGATTGATTCCAGAGCATGCCTAGGAGATAAAACCTAACCCCATACATGTGTACATCAAGGTGTCCTTTTTATTGAAAGAAATACATCAGAAAAATCTAATTAATGATAATGCCTTGAGTGCTAGTCTCAGGATCCTTTCCATTTCTAGGAGCTCGTGGATCGACCTGAGTTTCTTGGGTAGAAGATCGTGGTGGCATGGCCAGGGCACGATTTTTAACATATTCGGGAAGCTCTCCTTTTCTAACTCGATCCTCGACGAGATCACATAGATGCCGGCATTCATTGGTGTTATATCCAGCTACGTTGTGGAATATGCAGTGTTTGCCAGAATCAAGCTCCATCTGTGTTGCCTCTCGTCGAGGTGGTCTCGGATTGGGCAGGGACCCTCGTATGTCAAGGTAGATATCGAGCAGAGAGGAATTGAGTTAGATGTATTGAGCGTACTTAATTTCGATCTGGGGTCGCACATGACGCTCACTCTTTTCCGGGGTCTTTCCTCTTCCTTTATTCTAGTCGTTGCTGTGGGATGGACCTTGTTGTTTGGCGGCTAAAACCTCTTGGCTCTCCATCTCAATGCTGGCATCTTCTTGTCGGAGGAATCGCTCGGCCTCGGAATATAAATAATCTATATCCTTAGGGGGATCTCTGGTTAAAGAGATTGAGAATTCCGATCGTTCTGAACTCCCGCGACGGCGGCCATAAGTACTATCGATGGCTCAGGCCGATTGACTGACACTATAACTGTGTTGAATCTTTCGAGGATGGATCTGAGCGTTTCTCCTGATCGTTGCTTGATGGTGGATAAGAACATAAACGCTCTTTGGTCGAGTGATATGTACTCTGAATTGTTCGGTGCAGCGGGTGACCAGAGTGTTCCAGCTGCTGATCGACTCCGTTGTCAGCTGTCGAAACCACATTCCGGCTATGTCTGTACACTACACCAGAAAATGCCTTTAGTAGCGTTGTAAAATCTCTACAATAACTTGTAGTTGCATTCCGATAAACGCTGCTATACGACATGCAACTACAAGTCTAAAAGTTTTTGTTGTGTTTTAGTGAACGCAACCGAAAATGAGACTATTATAGCATTTTTGAAACCCTACAAAATGTTTTTTTGGCAGCGTCCTAAAAATGCGACTAAAGTGATACTTGCATCGTTTTTCAATTTTTTTGTAGCGGTTTTTCAGTCCTACTGTATTTTTTTTTGTAGCGGTTTTTCAGTCCTACTATATGTCTTTTATTGCGTTTCATTTCAGCTACAATATCTGTTGTAAATTACATTTGTAGCACTTTTTCAGTGCTACTAAAACTAACTGATGTACACCACATTTTAATTGTGGTTATTTACTGTTAATAGCTTCTAATATTTCCATCAGTCACTTATATATACTAGAAATACTAAAACAAATAATTATATGAGTATCATTTTCAAACTGTAATCAATAATCGCCATATTTAAATACTTAAAAAAACACATTACTCGCAATATCAAATATAACACCCATAGTCATCTCAATAGTAGTATTTCGACAAAATAAGTGAATCCACATACCACAATTGCTTACAAACAAGTATACCCGAATAATACAAACAAAATAATAGTTGAAGTCTTCTTCATAACTTAATAACCACTGGTTCTTTGATGCGGGCGTTCTTCACTTTGAAAACCTAATTACCTGCACATAAGTATAACGATCAACGGTACGAATTACATACAAATATAACGGTTAGAATTATCAGCTCTTTCAATCTAATGGCGGTAGTCTTAACACTTGCGTAAAAATCATTGCAGACATTCTCAAAGCCAATTTTGACTTCACCCAGTCATAGGCTAGGCCACTGCAGGCATAGGCCTCCGCCCAGTCAAAGCACAACGAAGTAAACTAATGAACATGACATCTATGCAGCACGTTTGAGAAAAGTAAAGCATGTTAAATCAATGACTAATTTTTATTCTTGTATGAACAGATTGTCATACCATCTGCAAGGACATTTGAGAAAAGTGAAGCATGTCAAATTAATGAAGAGTAAACGAAAATAGAATCACCAACAATTATAAAGAGTAAAAACTCTATACAACACTAAGAATATATCCACACTGGTTTTACATTTCGTTAACAATAGAATGTTCTAGGGTGCATGCAAATTCGGAATTATAGATAAGAAATATCTCATACAATGATATGATTCATCTTATTTTATGTTGTTTTTTCGAAATCAACCTATCAATATGAAAATGGTCTGAACATCTAGATAATTTAATAACAACAGTAGTGTACTACGTTCAATACGGTGCATCAGGTATATGAATTTGTTAACTGTGTACGATAAAATAAGGGAGCATATGATATTCAATAATTAAGCAGACATTCTCAATGCACAACGACAGCTACCACTGCAGGCATAAGCCTCCGCCCAGTCATCAAGAACCACTTCATCGTGCACTCTATCAAGAATCAAACTCTAGTACCTTACTTGAACTACATACATACCTTCAATGCTAATTTATGCAAGTTTCATAAGCTATGCTCGTGCTAGTACTAGTTGAAGTACAAATAATTCCCAACACATCAAACTGATTTAGTTTATTTAAATTACTACACCACCGCGCCCTTATGGCTATTTAGGCTATTTAAATGAACCAGGCCTAAAGTACTATGGAGGAACGAAGTAGATTGGCTTGGGTGTGATAATGTTACATGCATGTAAAATCAAAAAATGTTAATGTCCACGATACTGAAAAATCTGCCTTCTCATTTTAAAAAGGGCATCCAAAAACATGTTAATCCTAGATAAAAGGAGAAATGCAGTGTTGATTTAGCTTGCGTCCCTCTCGTACATCACTTGCAAGTTAGAAAAATATTTGAAGATATGCTCGATTCTCTACTACGTTTCCTTTATATTATTTTCCCTGCCTATTTTACATATCCAAGCAATGTCTAGGTTATTTTACTTGTAATGGACTCAATGTCAGATTTTCATAATAGCTAATTTAGTCCTTTTCCTGGAAATTCTGTGTATCACAAATTACAATCTCCAAGTAATGACCATATTATAAATCGATATGCAATTTCCAAGAATGTAGACAGAAGTCTTTAAAGTTAATGATCGACACAAAAATGTTGGTACTCTTATGCAGGGCCGGCCCTGAGTATTTATGGGCCTAGTGCGGACCCAAAATTTTGGGCCCTTAATTTTTTTTTATGAAGTTGAACTTAAGTGAAAATGTACTTTTTCTACTATGCATCTCCATTGAGAAAATTGCATGTTTCAGCAAATTCATAAAGTTTTTACCCATATTTTCAATCTGTCAACTAGAGGTCCACACAAGCCACATCTCCATTTTAATATATTGATTGATGTCAACAAAGCATACAATCATATCTACTTTTGCATAGATAAATTACTATCAAGTACATGCATACTGACAAGAAAAAGCAGCTCTATTAAAGGTAATACAGTTTTTTTTTTGGCCTCCTGACCTAATGGGCCCTATGCGGTCGCACGGCTCGCACTAGGCCAGGACCGGCCCTGCTCTTATGTCGCTAACGATGACGAGTATTTTGTTAACATTTGGAAGCATGGTTACACTTAATCGCCAAACTTAATGAGTTTATAATTAAGCAAAGATCATTATCTCTAGCAAATACTTAAAAATATACTAGCTTAGTGACTATGATTAAATGATTGCATCCACACAGGATATGGTAAGCATTTTACTTTTCTCACAAACAATAATCCAAATAAATAAAATCTGAAATAACAAGGATGACAAAGTATTCTGTTAACCTTTTTTCAGTGTTGTACAGTGGTTTTCACTATAGAATCGGAAAAAACCAATTAGGTATGAATCCATGCATGCATGTATGTATATGTATGTGTGTATATACATATTGTGCTTGATAAAGATTTGATTATTTCTTACAGAAGATCATTTATTGAACAGTTCCACCAGAACTCGTTGCTGCCAGCCAACTAAAAACTTATGGTGATTAAACGAGAGTACCTGATCTTGGATAAGAGAGAGTAAAGGACTGACTACAAGAGCAACTCCATCTTGTAAAACTGCTGGCAGTTGATAACATAGACTTTTGCCACCCCCAGCAGCCATTATAACCAAAACATCTTTTTTACTCATGACAACACATTTATCTAATAACGGAATGAGAAACATTAAAATATTATATCACAGAAAAATAGTATTGAGGATGATAAAATCAATTAATAGTAACAATGAGGGTTAGAAGTCCTGACAAATACAAATCAGCTTTTCCTTACTGATATTTTTTAAAGGTGATAATGATCCGGGTTAAGAGCTGTATATCTACCTACCTATAAATTAATGTTTCTTCCCAAGTTTTTAAGATTTCCTAAAGCCAATAATATTGAACAAAGTATGCATTACACAGCTTTTAAATAGATTTCATGGAATTTACCAGAAAATACACAAAACATGTTATATATCAAGGCAAGATATAAGCTAAAGGGTTGCTCCTAAAATAAGTTATTTACCCTCATTTTTCATGTTGTTCTCCACGTTAATATTCTTTTAGAGTTCACTCTTGAGAACACAATTCCCATAAAATTACAGGCATAAAACTATGAAGTAGAACTTACAAGAGAATTAAAAAACTTATATAATATTGTAAGAAGTGGGATAGGAAAGCACCATTAAAGTAGGTGTGTTGGACAATGATATTTGGTAGACCGATTCACAAAATAAAAGTGCAGTACTAAAATGAATGAACCAATAAATAATGCTAAATTATAACATCTTTACCAACTTATATATGACAGAAAAAGTACTTCTTTACCAAGGCAGATAAACAGAGCATTTGTTGTTCATTTTAAAGCCACCCCAGATCTCTCATGCTTGTTCATCATACTTAATGATGAATGGATGAAAATCTTATTTGATTATTTGTTTTATTAATGCTACCAAGCTTTTAGACCTGTCAACACTTACTAATATTATCCTGAATATCTCGCCTTTTGGACAAGCTTACTAACATAATTTAATTTATAATAAAAAATACCACATAAGAGACAAGTCAGCTGTTTTTCACTCACCTCTCGTTGATTTGGTCAATAGGATGATATACCAAAAATACTGAATCTTGAATCATCTGCATAAGTGTCCCAATCAAAAGCTCCTGACCAACTGATTTCAAAAACATGATTACCTAAAGCATCTTCAGATGCTTTAAACAATCTTCCAACAAAGATTTTAACTCCAACTGCCTATCATAAAGCTTCTCCTGGCGATCAAGCAGTAACTTAATTTCATCTGAAGTGTCATCAAAAAGAAAGTGGAGAAGTTACAAAACAAGAATGTTGTGCCACATTAGGTATCCGTGATCATCAAACTGCTATGCGAAACTTATGATAGTGAGGCAAGACAAAGAATGCTACAATAACATTACTAAATAATTTGTTTATTCTAAGCATGCAACGCCACTATAATTATCATATCAGTGCAAAAGCTTTTCTAGTTTTATTTTCTAGAGAACATGTATCTTCACAACACCCCCTAAAAACAATTTTTGGATGCCCTTTTTTCTCCTCAAAATCCACCCAAAAATCACCATTTTTCTCAAACCATTACAAATTGCAGCAATCACCCATGACAAGACACTAGTATCAACATAATTGCCACTGGTTAAACTATCAACCGCCTTCACCTTACCACCAATAGAACTTCAATCCACCACTTCGTCTCTAATTCCATCGCCATACACTCAAAAGTTAAATAATTCAAATACTATTCTCCTCTATCAATTTTTTTGACTTAAACCTACAGCACGAACTGCCGACTTCTCTACCTTGACCAAGGTGTAAGACCACTGTACCCACTTCGCTTCGGGCATCACCCACAACACAACATCCCCCTCCTTTGCTCCGCTCATCCCTATCCGGAGAATGAGGTTGACTGTGTACATGGTGAAATATGTGAATAAGGAAAACAACATTAAGTGTAGCATATTCTATCTGAAGTAATCATGGTATGCCAATAATATAGAATTTGATTCATAATGAAAAAATATATGGTTAAATCACCCTTTTAATATTCCATAGGGAATGAACTATGGTATTTATTTTCCTAGCTTACCTGATTTGCACCAAATGGTTGTTGCTTCTAATCGTTGTTCCTTCTTGTTTTATTCAAACTAGCTCCTAATTTTCTTTATGGTCAGTAAACATAAATCATGTGAGAACTGCCAGATTATAATTATTGTAAAAGAAATTTGGGGACATGCGTGCAAGCCTCGAAAAAAAAGGAAAACAAATATGCAGTTAGATGAATTTGCCAAGCTTTAGAAAATTAAGAGAGCATAAAATGTGGCTAAAGCAATGATTTAATACCTTAGACTCATCTTGGAATAGCTTCATCAAGTCAAATATGTATGCTCAATTCTCAGACACAACTTGCATAATAAAAATCTGAAAAATACAACTTCTAGATTTCAGTATGAGGGAAGGAGCTGGTATAAATAAAGGAGATGGATCTTTCGACTTTAGTTTCAACTTAAGCTAGCAGGCTTAATTTTATGCCATCAGATAAGGTTATTCAGTTTTATGGTCTAAATGATAAATAATAGTTAAGTGCAAATTTTGAATTTAACGATTCATCCACTAAATATAATTATCCACTGAACCAATATAGTTGCACTTCTTGGCCAACTTTACATCTCAGTCCACAGTTGAAATAAGTTCTCATTTTAACCTGAACCTCAAGGGTGTAAATATTTAGACATATCTGTTGTACGGCATGAAGATGTAAAACCGCATATTATATTGTATAGATTACGGTTGGAACTAGACTCCTACAATAATAGTTGATTAATTCTGGATAGAGATACTGATTAATAGATAAATGCAAAGATCATATATCAAAATTTAAGTAGTTGACAGCTATCAAAATTTAAGCAGTTGATAACACATTTGTCTCGCATGTAATCTTTCACCTCCAAAAGCATGGAATGTTTTGACTCCAACTAATTACCAAACAAATAAAAATAAATGATCAAGAAATTCAAACATGATAAGTATATGATTGCAATAGTTGATCAAGGATACATCGATATAAGGTAGTCATTTGCATTTCAATCATATTTAATTGAATTATGGTATACAATACCGACCTACATGTGTTATGGAGTCCACAGCTTCGTACTTATAATTAGATCTAGTCATTTTCCACTTAATTATGCATAGAGACATTTGCTTCATGGTTGTTGCTCATGGCATGCATCCACAGGCAATATTGTACATACGGTATTATTTGAAATTAATAATTGATATGCACATCATTTTCAAATGTCCTGTCAAGTTGTCAGTCAACTATTTACAACTAGGTTCAATTTTAAAAACATTTAGTCATCACCGGTTTGTGGCTTCGTTATTCATTCCAAATGTTGATGATGAAAATCTCATGTTATATCTTTATAAAGTGTCCACATGTGAAATTACAATAACTAGCTAATAGAACTGTATGTGCCTTATTTGTTTGAATATCCTTTTCATAATTTGGCTTCGATGAAAAATCAATACCAATAACTTTACAGATCTCCAAATATTTAGTGGATGCAAGCAACCCATTAATCTTATCCACACATAAACAAAGTTGCTAAGATGCAAAAAATGGAAGCGATCAAAGGAATTCGTTGGATACAGTATTATAGCAGTTGTTACCATATTGTTGACATTTGCCACTTAAATCCTCAAATAATGCAAAGTTCATGACTTTGTCACTTAATTCTCCATTCATTGAGCAGTTAGTAACTTTTTCCATCAATTCTTGCAAATAAAAAAAATCATGATTGATGTTGATGTCATAAGAAATTTCCTCAATCTATCGTCGATTCAAATGATAACAATAAAATATAATAACCAAGGTTCTTGCACTAAAATATAACATAGTATGGAAAATAAAATAACTTAGTTAAACTAGAGTTTTTGAGATTACCTCGATTTTTTGATTTAGGGCTCGTGAACAAATCCTAAGTAAACGAAGTAGACTGAAGGAAGAGCGGATGGACAAGGTGAAGAGGCGCAAGTTAAAGGAGAGAAGTAGCGGACATGGAAAAGATGTTCCAGTAGAAACGGAAAAAAATTGAGGGAAAAAACGTAACAATGGGGGAAGAGATGGAAAAATGTAACGAGTGTTTTAGTATTAGGTGGGAAAGGGCGAAATAGTTGGCGCGATTGAGTAAAATGAAAACATATCATGAAAATTTAATATGCATTGCAAACACATCACAAACGCCACAGATTAAAGTAACTAAATGTTCGTTTTCTTGTAGTGGTAAGAAAAAGTGGGAAGCACTTTGCCATGACGTTGGTCGATGCACCAAGTACTTCCATATATCGCATGTATCGCATGGGGTGAATGGTTGGGTCAATGCGACCATTGTATGGCTCGATAGATGGAAACTTGAAGTCCGGAGGGTTTCGGGAATTTCTGATTTCCCTGATGAAGGGGCTACGATTGACGTTATCTATGTCTTGCTACGAGGAAGTTCCCCGAGTAAAGCGTCGGATGACGCTTGCAAGCTAGCTTCCATCTTCGAGGAGTTGTTGCCATGAATTTAGTTCAGCATCTAGGGGAACTTCGGTGCGAGGATCCGACAAAAGCATGCTCGGAAGGGTGGTCGTTCGCTGGGCCCATCTTCCAAGAGTTAAGTGAAGGTGTGAGGGAAGGTGAGCTCTGGTAGGTGGTTCTGGGAAGAATGGCCCCTCTTGAACATGAGGAGTAGTGGGTCGGGCCGTACCCATAACGGAGGGCCTAAGCTGATCCAGCATAGCATGTGATGTTCAGAGCTCGGAGGAGCCCCTGGTGGGGGCGAGGTTAGTAGGGTCTACGGTGGCGTTTTCTTCTGCTACTGTGAGGACCGGTATAGCGGGGTGGCTTCCCTGGTTCGAAGGGAAAGCCGCATCAGCTCTCCGTTGAAGGGGAAGAATGGTTAGACTGGTATGTGGTAAGATTCCGGGTTGTACTGGGAATGACATTGATTCTGATGGACCCGGTGGTCACTCGACTGGTTCGATGAGCTGTTCCCAAGAGTGGAGGCAAAGTGGTCGACCGATCTAGATCTTGATCGCGAGCCTCCTGAGGTTCTGTGCTGCAGCTGCACTGGTTGCTGGAAGCGATACTCCTGGTTGTGATCGATCGGTTGGTGGGACCAGACCAGGGTAAAGTAAAGGTGTAGCCTGATCGGTGGCCTGATTCTGTGCAGACCGAAGATCAGTTGTTACCCCAGCCCCGACCAATGGAGGAACTAATGTTAAAGCGTTCAATCCTGTCTCCAGTCGACCGGGAAGGTGATCCATCAACTGCTGCTTTCATTTGAGGAGTTTACCCTGAGATGTCATATGGTCTTTGAACTTGACCATGATTTTATCCATGTCGTCCTGGGTAAGAAATCGAGACATATCTTCATGAGAGGAAACCTCATGACTTGCCTCTGCAACATTAGTATCGGCTGCATTGGCGTTTGCGGGACGAGAGGATGTTGCATCTTTCTTTTGTTTGTTTGCCATGAACTAAGGCAAGCCGCCCCTTCCTGGTGCACCAAAGATGTTGGTGTCAAAAGTTGGTCACTAGTGACGTTCAACCCCCAATCATGTGAAGAGCACACGAATACTAATTATAGAATGCAGAAAAAGTAAAGGAAATGGGGAAACACACAGTCTTTTTATAGTGGTTCTAGTAGATGCACCTGAGCCAGAGTTAGATTAGACTGCTCTAGGGGAACTAGGTTACTTGCCCAAAGCTCCCAGCGATTAGATAAAAGCATGTACAGCAGGAGCGGGTGAAGAGGTAGTATCCGTCGACTATCCCGAGCTTTTTGCCTACAAGGCCTGCGAATACCCTCCTAAGTGAAAGGGATATCTATATGATCCCATCGATTGCGTAAGGCCCGCGATAGCAACGGAATCGGGGAAAGTATACAGAAAAGATAGTTCTTTTCTATTATATTTAGTATTAGTTAGTGATCTCGGCTCGGTGGGTCCCTTCCTCCGTGATGAACTATTGGCACTAGTCCTAAATTTTGTCTCTGTGGACCGAGGAGAAAGGTGGATCAGTGGGAAGAGGGTTGTACCATGAGCGAAGAAAGGGGTCAACTGTTTCAAATATACAACATGGATTCTGGTAATGCAATGGAGTTGGACCCTCATGTCGATCCGAATGAATCAGTCTTTCCACAGAGGTAAATCTTTGCCTGCTAGGCAAGAGGGCAGCAAGTTACAAATTCTGTCTCGGTAGGACATGTATTTTCTATTACTATGAAATTCATAAATGAAAATGAAGTAGTTAGTGGTGGGGTTACCATTATTCTTTTTCTTGTATGTGTTCCTAAGAAAAGGAATTTGTCCATAATAGTGTGAAAAGAAGGCCCAGCTCCAAGTTGTTCAGGAATAGTGGCGTTGAGTTTCTCGATCGGCAAAGAATGTGCCTACGTCCACCTTATATGTTATTTCTGCTTTAGATTACAAGTACAATGCTTTTTCTATTTGAGGAAAAGAAGGAAGATGGATATTTTCTCTTCCAGATAATGCTCTTCTAGGAAGAAGAATTATCAGCCCGAAAAGATCATGTCCCTCTCCTCTTTAATCTTTGAGGTATTTATAGGTGAAGATGGCAGCTTGGGCGGTTGTGACGTGGTCCGGCCTTTCTGGGAAGACTTGGACGCGTGTAGCTCACCCCTTGGATAGAATAGTGGCCGGAAGACTGGTTCTACTATTCATAAATAGTATCCTCGGAAGTTGCGGCTTATGTGGCATCCATAGTAAGGTGTATCAAAAGTAGAGCTTTGTCCGAATGTGGTTAACCTCCTTTTCTTCCTTGAGAGTCTGGTCAATTATTTGAACAGCTCAGCTGGATATTTCATGTAGACCCGAAATACTCGGTCGATACTCCTTGCGCGAGAGAAGTTCTCTCGGTCGACTGGGAGATCGAGTCTTCCAGAGCGAGTTATTGGCTTGATTGGTCCGATGTGTGGCTTCTTCGGGCCGAGATTCTGCTGGGCTTCCTGGAATGCGTTATGTCTATCTTGATTGGTTGCGTGTTTGGGCTTCGATTTGGTTTGTTGTGTCTTTTACCAATTAGAAGGCTAACAAGCACCAACACTGTGACAACCCAAACTCCCATGCCATGGAAGCAAGGATAATCAGTGGAATATGATGCACTAATTAACATTAGCAGATTATAGATAATAGCATAAACATGAAACAGAATAATTTAAATCAATATGACAGCGAAATCATAAAATGTCATAACCATCATAGTTGCACAGTTATAGGATACAACTTAGTACATAAAAGAAATAATCAGTCTACATCGAGATCAACGGCACATATACATAAGATAGTATAGGCGGTAATGTCAATAGTCCAAAATAGAGATAAAAGCTAGTCTTCGCCTTTAGCCAAAAGTGCCCTCCAAGCTATAGTGTTAAGCCAAAATAAATCCTGCTACCTATGTTACATGGTTGCCCATGTAAAAATAGGGACACCCGAGTTTACAAGTGAAACAAACTACGAGTCAGTCATGGGACTGGTATGAGAAATCTACTTAACTAGTATAATAATAATAATAAGGCAAATTATAGGACCATGTCGCTAACGCGGAATGAGTTTACTCCATTGATTTCCAATGCATGAAATAAAGTAAATCTTTTAAACGCACTGCTTTTTTTAAAAAATGAAGCCATTACAAGACTCAGGTCCCATCACACAATGCAACGCAAGCCGGAGGATAGTGTTTTACCTTATAATGGACAAAATATGCTTGATACGGATAAAAAAATCATTTGATATTATTACTAGTGCACATATGTTTCAAACACAATTTCAATCATAATGTATTAATAGTAGATGGCATGGGTACCATATATCATGTCGCCATATATAGGTTTACCATCAAAACCGCACCATGTCACGTATTGAAAATTGGATTCCACATGAGTCGAGGCAAGGAATCATCCTCAACTGCTTCGAGACACTCTATCAAATGCCTCAGGATCCCCCATAGTGAACCCTGGTTAGCAGCAAGACCGGTCCATTAATGGCCCGAATTTCCAAACACTTTGAGTTGACTAATTACACCACACGTCCAACCCAAATTGCACGGAAATCAGAATCATTAGTAGTAAGAAGTTAGAGGATGAGAAATAGAAAGAAAGAGAAACTAGAATAGAAGAAAATGAAGAACACAAATCTCATAGCGGAACGAATAAAATATATTATATAACATAAACTTTTGAAATACAAATCAGTAACTGTATATACATACCGTCATCAAAGCACAGCAGTTATTCATGGGACAGTTATAAACACCTGTTTCGAGATACAACATAGTACACAGCGGAAAAATAATAGTCTAAAGCTAACTGACGAGCCTCCTGCTTAAAACTCCTCCAAGCGAATTTGTAAAATGCTGACTACTTGACTACCCGCATAAATTTAGGCATGCAAGAGTTTAGGGAAAATAAACAAAACAAACTCTGGGTCAGTCAGGGGACTGTGTGAGTAAATTCCAACCATTTGTTTAACATTCAAAATCCTTTCGGAAGAAATGATAATCATAAGACCGATCCACACATAAACACGGATGGTTTTTACCTTACGATAACCAAAAATATTTTTGATATCAAATCCATTGATATTATAATAATGTCTACATCAAATAAATAGAATCTAGCGGAACGCTTTCATCTCACGCTCCATATGTAATACAAAAACAAAAACCGCAGGGCGCTTATTTGAGATTGGATTTCCAACATGATAAGGCATGGAACCACCTTCCGATAGTGTATCTCTAAAGGGGAAATACACTGGGTTCAACAAGAACATCTTGCAACCCGGCCCACACGTGGCTGGCCACTCATTTAGCTTGAGTGTACCGAGCATATTGTCACCAACGGTTGTGATCAGCAACCGTTACCAAAAGCGTAAAACAGGGAATAGAATAAGAAGCAACTGGAATTTGTCTAGATCAGATGATAATACCCCTAATGGGAATGACCCACATGGCCATGCTGCCTGCCCGATTTTTGTCATTTCCCAGTTGATGAGGCTTGAGGTCACGATTATCCTTTTAGAACATCTTGCCACCATTTACTTGGAATGTCACGTCGTCATACATTCATCTATATAAGTTGTCCTAGGACTGGACGAACCAAAGGCAACATTCTATTAATCCATCTTGGGCAATTTCTAGCTAGGATTAATGAAACAGCCCTCGCACTTTACTTCGTCTTCAATTATCTTTAGCATAAATTTATTCGTAAAGCTTATGCCAACACGAAGTGGTTTTCAGGTTACAACCTGATCCCGGTTTCTCCGTATTGACAACGGAGGTATAAAATAAAATAAAACTTTGATAGTCGGTGATTTAACTATCAAAGGAACATCCATACAACCAACGATCCTATTTCCAAATGGAAATTCTACCGATCAACCATCAAACAACACTGGCCCTATTTAAATCAATTCCTTATTATATTATCATTTCTAGTTCCCATTTTCCCTCTTTCGTATCCTTTCAAAACTCTATTATTCTCTCTCGATTTTTGGAAAAACATTCCCAATATCCTAATTTCTTAATTCAAGAAAATATCTCTTATTCCAGTTAAAAACATTTATAAATATTCAACGAATCCTCCCTTTCTATATTCAGAAAATATACCTTATTAATGTCGGAAAATATTTCCATATTCCTTTTCTTAGTTCCTCTTTGACCGGTTCATTTCATGTTTTATGCATAGAAAATATCTCTCATTTTATTTGGGAAACATTTCAAAATCCTTTAGATTAACACGATGATATAAAACATCGTTATTATAACTCAAACCATTAATCATTTATCAACTAACCATATTGCTAACCAATCTTCACTATCGAACCTTAACCATTTCTCCACCAATCATGAAGTCAATCAAGTTGGGGTATAATTACCTCTCAAACCTTAACTGAACCACATTCTCAACTTTGAAATAGTCAAAGCTCACAACTTCAAACAAAACATTGCTTACGCGACTTTTGGATTCAATCTAAGAATACACTTCTTTTACGGAAAAACATTGATTTTAATGATAGCATTATAATCATTGTTTCCAAATATTTGAATTATAAAACATTTATTTTAACGATAGCGTTACAATCACTGTCTAGATTTATAGAACATTTATTATAACAGTAGCATTATAATCGCTGTTTAGATTTACAAAACATTTATTACGACGGTAGTGTTATAATCACTATTTAGATTTACAAAAGATTTATTATAACGATATCGTTATAATCGCTGTTTAGATTTACAAAACATTTATTTTAATGGTAGCATTATAATTTCTATTTCCAAACATTTGGTATATAAAAATATAACTTGTACTTATTAATTCAATTAATAGATAAATAAATAAATAAATATATTTGACTCTATACGGAAAGTAAAAATAACTATTTTCCTAAATTCGATATAATAGAATTTTAATAAATAACTATCTCGAATAATCTATATTCTATTATACTATGAACTTCGGAATTTATCTACCATTTCAGGTTAATTCAAATTCCAAATTCACTTTTGAATTTATCCCTTCCAAATCATTATCAAATTCCATTATAACCATTTCAATCTACAGAACGTTATTCCGATTTGTTTTATATTCCAAATTTTTGAATAAAACTCATCGTTTTTTTCTTTTTAAAATAATTATCCATTTCCCTTTCTCATTCATGTTCCAATTTGGATTCATATTTCAAATCATCTAAATTTCCTTTATAGATTTCATTTGCAAAATATTTGCTTTACCATTATTCACTTTAATCGTGAATATATTACTTTGATATAATCAAATCAGTTTGATTCCGTACTTACAAATAATATCTTAAACCCAAATTCTATTTATACTTCTATTCGAAATTTTCACACAACTCTCATTCTTTATTTAAATCATTTCAAATCTCGCTTATAATTTCCTTTAAAATTTTGCTAGGTTCAAATCTCTTTTCAAATATTGGTTTCAAAACCAATTTCCGCTTTTCCATATAAATTCAAATTTGAATATGTATTTCAGTTTACCTAATGATAAATAATTCACTAAATTTATACTCTCGTTTTTAAACAACTTCTTGATTTATCCATTTGAACATGTTTCTATTTTCAATTCTATTCGAAATTTTATTTCTATTTTGGAAATAATTCCATTCTTAAATCCCAATCTACACAGTCGAAAATATTTTATGGTATTTAAAATACCAAGTTTCTAGGGTCAGGGTAATTCACACGCAACATATCCAATCATAGATTTTATAACACATCACATCATAATCAAGTAAAAACAGTAATATAAATGTTGCAGAATCCAATTGGATACCTCCAACCTGTTTCCCTGCATCCACAGATGTTAATCAACATCAATAATATTATTTCACATCAATATGAAATATCAGAACAGATAATCGATCAACGATATGACTATATCAACCATGTTTATCAACTATTCATCCAAACGACCATCACACACTATAAAATTACTATAAATACATTTAAAACTTGTTTGTATAAAAATATAAACGAGTCAGAGTTAGTGAGTTTACCCACATTGTTTGCAGTTGACGATTCTGCTTTTGTTTCATTTAAAATGAAACAGACGTTCGATTTTTCTGCGAAACTCCAATAACTCTGTTCTCCGCCATATTAGTCCCACCATGCAAACCTTGTCGCTACGATCCCAATGTGATCGATTTCGTCAGATTTTGTTTCCATATGCACAAACTATACACAGTTTAATATACGATTTTAATTTAAATTATTAATTCCTTAATTACATAATTAGTTAACTAATTACTTATTATTAACTAATACCATCGTTATCTCTGTAAAACCGTCTTTCTCTCTTACACCCTCTAGGCCATGTTTATCAATAATTGAAACCTACTTCACCGTGCCTCCTATGACAAACACTTCCTCCTCCTTTGTTCATCCATTCAACAAACTAAAATCATTAGCACATTATATATATATATATATATATATATATATATAACTTTCGGTCTTCGCCAGGTTAACCAATCCTCCTTATGGCATTCTTCTGAATCAAAACATTACCACCGTTGCTTCACTCCCATCCCAAAACTTTCACTTTTCCCTAAAGATTAATGAACCTGCAAATTGATTAACAACCAAATCTCCCTCTCTTTGTAAAAAAATTGATACCTCAACTTGCTGTAAATATCGTGACCTCCCCAGCATACCTCGTGAACAAATACTCACGTACACCTCCCTTACCATCATTCCCCAGTCCACAATAAAAACGAAGAAACAAACTTGCACTTTCCTTCTTAAATACCGCTCTAGACAACAACGCCTGCATGCCTTATAACACCTTCCCGAGCCTAAACAAGCGTACCCAAGTTCCAAAATACACAAAAGCACTACCCTGTTCAACTACAACTACACCGTCCAAACATCATCAGAACCGCCACGGTCTGCCTCTCTCGTACTCCACTAGATTATCTTAACCACGTAAAGAAATTATTCATCATCTTCCTAGATTTGAACACGTTCTTCCCAGGCAACCCATCGTCAAAAATCAACATCGCTCCCTCCACCTTTCATGAATTTAACCATCATAAGCCCCAATCTCCTCCACAAACACTTCATCTCCTTCCTGGAAACATTAGACAACCCCCGAACTATAACATCCGTTCATCTCCACTGCACTCATTTACCCTCAACTCGCCGTTCAGCCTCAACCGCCTAGTACAGTGAAACACTCGACTCTTTTATACCCAAAAGCTTACTAGAGACCACATGAAAGCTCGAGATTTCCCCCAAACCAAACCAAATGGAGCTACAACACCACTAAAATACCCAAATCATCAATCGATGTATCCAACACCCTAAATTTTAAGAACCCTAGCTACCACGGTTGAATTTCGACACCAAAAGAACCGCCTCACATCCTTCGTAACAGGTATAGGAACGTAGTGTAACCCATGACCAACCTGGAAATCAAAGCCATCTAATTTGAACGATTTTATCCGAATTTACGTTGGATTTTATTTTTGTTGATGGAAAAGCATGGATTTAATTTGCTGAAACCGGAAATGGGAGCGAACGTGAAAAGGAAAAATGGGGAATTTAGGGATTTGGAAGTATCGGTTGTTGATTTTTAAAGGTGGAGGCGCTGTATAGATTGAACATGAAAATAGTTGACTTAGGGTTAACATGGAAGGGTATTATATAGAAGGATTTTTTTTTTACAAGCCTGTACTTAAGAAGCAAAATAGTGTGTCTAACACGGTACCAATGCCTTGGCACACACGGGTGATGAAGTGGAGCACACTATTTGAATGGAAAAAAATGCAGCTGTCATTTTTGGCCAAAGATAAAATGTATGAAAATAAATTTTCAAAGCTTTTGTCACTGTCCAGTATTTGACATTCGATCCCACAACATCCTGCCCAGATTTGCTTTCCATTTCACATTAGATACGTACAGGAATTTGTTTGGATTTGCAGTTATTAGGGTAAGGATTCTGGTTTGATTTAATGGAAACGACCCTAATATTATTTAATGTATCATCAGCGTTTGACAATTACAACTCAATTTAAATTATATTGTACATTATACGTTCAACTTCGTTTTTAAATAATAATTTCCTTATGAATATCTTTTATATTACCAATACAATCTCTAAAACTAATTTAAATATTATAAAATTAACAATAAAAAAATTCGGCCGTTACATTCCTTCCCCCTTCAAAGAATTTCGTCCCCGAAATTGCTAAGTTAGGAAAAATGTTATAACTCTAAATCCTCATAATTTACTTAGTTGAAATCTTATATTCCATATCTTTATAATGCAATTCTTACCTGACCTTCAAATTCTCGTACCAATACTCGACCATTCATAATTCTTTCCAAATGATTTGTCCACCATTTTTGGGCAATCCATCATCACTTCCTTGTCTTCAATCCATATGATCTTCTGCAAATCCACACCTGTTCCGATTGATTTTAAATCCATTTATCAATTTCGTTATTCCACCTGAAATTTTATTACTGGATTTCTTATTTCAATTACAATTAACAACTCGATTTTAAATCATCAAAAAAAATCTTGAAAATTTTCTAACTCTTTAGATTTTTGAATTCTCCAGCATCTCCTTTGCACACCTAAATCGATACAGCGACAACTCGCCTTTCTAGGCCTTCTCCAATCCAAAAGAAAATCAAAAAGCCAAGCGGCTTGCCCTATAGGCCTACAAAACCATCAAACCCAAGTAATATTATAAACATGTACATTTTTTTGTCGGGCATAATTCAATCTCTTACATTTGCTTCCATTCAATATCTGCTCAACATACATATATCCATTTCCAGTTGGTTTCAAACCAATCCAACTTCCAGTTTTTAACTCTCTACTCATCTTCTGATTAGTTCACTTCCATTCTATCAATTCAAATCTAATTTCTATTTAAGTCAATCCACTTATTATACTTGAATCCAAATTTATCACAATTCAATTTCAATTAACAACCTCCAATATATATTCAACTTGCTTATTCATAAGCGGAAATCATATTAATATTTCGAATCTCAACATTTCTCTTTATTTAATTTTATTTGGAATTATTACTAATCCAATCCAATTTTTAACTTAAGTTAAATTTCAATTCATTTGATACATTTTTACCATTTCAATCTATTCAACTTATACAAGATAAACTTTAGTTTCAAAATTCAAATTTGCAAGTTTTATTTCAAATTAGTTTGAAATCATATATATTTATACACATATATTTATAATCAACTCAATTCAAAACATTTGAATTTCTAAACAACTCTATTTTTCTCAAACAATTTCCACTAATAAATCTATTATGGTAGCAATCCGTCACTCAAAAACTTGAAAATAAATACTGATAATGTCGCGATCCATTATCATAATTATTTTCTTGCCACTGAAGTGATTTCATTGCTTAATCCCTTTAAAAACTCATTTAAACCATTCTTATTCAAAAATATTTTAAAGTAATGTTATATTACTTTATAATATTTCAGAAAATATTTTCTAAACACCCGGAATTTAAATTCCAATTCTGGTTTGAACTTAATCTTGGTTTATCTCATTTGTATACATTGTCCATATACAAATTATATGCCCATTTCAATATTTCATAATTCCATTTGATTGTAGTAACGACCAATACATCA
The DNA here is from genome assembly GCA_030737875.1 of Allium sativum. NCBI lineage: Eukaryota > Viridiplantae > Streptophyta > Magnoliopsida > Asparagales > Amaryllidaceae > Allium > Allium sativum. Next base: position 412,615,143 of record CM060910.1, on the reverse strand, counting down.
ATAAACTATACTATCTCATAAATTATTTCTTTTATAACAAAATAGTTTTGGGCAAAATTATTTTTTTACCCATTTTAAAATAATACTGTACTGAATTGCTTTGTTCGAGAGTTTAGAAACACCTATCAATACAGTTGTACATCCTGTATCGACCAGAATTCATAAACCACTTAACAAACTAGTTAACACAACATAAAACATTTTATCAAATCTACAAGTACACTCTCTCGTATATATACTCAAACTCAAACTAGGGTATTACTAACCCAATCTCTATTGAGTTACGCCACAGAGCCAAGGTTACTACTCAACCTTCTGCTCTGATACCAAATGTAATGGCCCAAATTTCCATACACTTTGAGTTGACTAATTACACCACACGTCCAACCCAAATTGCACAGAAATACGAATCATTAGAAGAAAGAAGTTAGAGGATGAGAAATAGAAAGAAAGAGAAATTAGAATATAAGAAAACGAAGAATACAAATCTCACAGCGGAATGAATAAAATATATTATATAACATAAACTTCTAAAATACAAATCAGTAACTGAATATACATACCATCATCAGAGCACAACAGTTATTCCTAGAACATTTATAAACAGTGTTTCCAGATACAACATGGTACATAGCGGAAAATATAATAGTCTAAAGCTAACTAACGAGCCTCGTGCTTCAAACTCCTCTAAGCGAATCTGTAAAATCCCGACTACTTGACTGCCCGCATAAATTTGGGCACCTAAGAGTTTAGGGAAAACAAACAAAATAGACTCTGGGTCAGCCATGGGACTGGTGTGAGTAAACTCCAACCATTTGTTTAACTTTCAAAATCCTTTCGAAAGAAATGATAATCATAAGACCGATCCACACATAAATACATATGCTTTTTACCTTACGATAACCAAAAATATTTTTGATATCAAATCAAGTGGTATTATAATAATGTCTACAACAAATAAATAGAATCTAGCGAAACACTTTCATCTTACGCTCCATATATAATATAGAAACAAAAACCGCAGGGCGCTAATTGGAGATTGGATTTCCAACATGACAAGGTATGGAACCACCTTCTGATAGTGTATCTCTAGAGAGTAATACACTGGGTTCAACAAGAACGTCTTGCAACCTAGCCCACACATGGATGGCCACTCATTTAGCTTGAGTGTACCGAGCATACTATCACCAACGGTTGTGATCAGCAACCGTTACCGAAAGCATACAGCAACGAATAGAATAAGAAGCAATTGGAATTTCTCTGGATCAGGGGATAATACCCCCAATGGGAATGACCCACATGGCCATGCAGCTTCCCCGATTTTTGTCATTTCCCGGTTGGTGAGGCTTGAGGTCAAGATTATCCTTTTAGAACATCTTTCCACCATTTACTTGGAATGTCACGTCATTCGTCTATATATGTTGTCCTGGGACTGGACGAACCAAAGGTACCATTCTATTAATCCATCTTGGACAATTTCAACATAGGATTAATAAAACAGCCCTTGCACTTTACTCCGTCTTCAATTATTTTCAGCTTAAGTTTATTCATAACGCTTATGCCAATACGAAGTGGTTTTCAGGTAATAACCTGATCCCGGTCTCTCCGTATTGACAACAGAGGTATAAAATAAATTAAAACTTTGATAGTCGGTGATTTAACTATCAAAGGAACATCCATACGACCAACGATCCTATTTCCAAATGGAAATTCTACCGATCAACCATCAAACAAAATGGCCCCTTTTGAAATCAATTCCTTATTATATTATCATTTCCAATTCCCATTTCCCTCTTTCATATCCTTTCAAAACTCTATTTTCCCTCTCAATTTTTGGAAAAACATTCCCAATATCCTAATTTCTTAATTCGAGAAAATATCCCTTATTCCAGTTAAAAACATTTCTAAATATTCACGAATTCTCCCTTTCTATATTCAGAAAATATACCTTATTAATGTCGGAAAATATTTCCATATTCCTTTTCTTAGTTCCTCTTTGACCGGTTCATTTCAAATATCTCCCATTTTATTTGGGAAAACATTTCAAAATCCTTAAATTAACATGATGTTGTAAAACATCGTTATTATAACTCAAACCATTAATCATTTATCAACTAACCATATTGCTAACCAATCTTCACTATCGAACCTTAACCATTTCTCCATCAATCATAAAGTCAATCAAGTTGGGGTATAATTACCTCTCAGACCTTAATTGAACCACATTCTCAACTTTGAAATAGTCAAAGCTCACAACTTCAAACAAAACATCGCTTGCGCTACTTTTGGACTCAATCTAAGAATACACTTCTTTTACGGAAAAACATTTATTATAACGATAGCGTTATAATCGTTGTTTCCAAATATTTGAATTATAAAACATCTATTTTAACGATACCGTTACAATCGCTGTTTAGATTTATTGAACATTTATTATAACAATAGCATTATAATCGCTGTTTAGATTTACAAAACATTTGTTACAACGGTAGCGTTATAATCGTTGTTTAGATTTACAAAACATGTATTATAACGGTATCGTTATAATCGCTGTTTAGATTTACAAAACATTTATTTTAACGGAGCATTATAATCGCTGTTTCAAAATATTTGGTATATAAAAATATAACTTGTACTTAATAATTCAATTAATAGGTAAATAAATAAATAAATAATTTTGACTCAATACGGAAAGTAAAAATAACTATTTTCCTAAATTCAAATAATAGAATTTCAATAAATAACTCTCCCGATTAATCTATATTCTATTATATTACGAACTTCAGAATTGATCTACCATTTCAATTTAATTCAAATTCCAAATTCACTTTTGAATTTATCCCTTCCAAATCATTATCAAATTCCATTATAACCATTTCAATCCACAAAACGTTATTCCGATTTATTTTATATACCAAATTTTAGAATAAAACTCATCGTTTTTCTTTTTAAAATAATTATCCATTTCCCTTTCTCATTCACGTTCCAATTCGGATTCATATTTCAAATCATCTAAATTTCCTTTATAGACATTTCATTTGCAAAATATTTGCTTTACCATTATTCACTTTAATCGTGAATATATTTCTTTTATATAATCAAATCAGTTTGATTCCGTACTTACAAATAATATCTTAAACCCAAATTCTATTTATACTTCTATTCAGAATTTTCATACAACTCTCATTCTTTATTTAAATCATTTCAAATCTCGCTTACAATTTCCTTTAAAATTTTGCTAGGTTCAAATCTCTTTTCAAATATTGGTTTCAAAACCAGTTTCCACTTTTCCATATAAATTCAAATTTGAATTTACATTTTAGTTTATCCAATGATAAATAATTTACTAAATTTATACTCTCATTTTTAAATAACTTCTTGATTTATCCATTTGAACAGGTTTCTATTTTCAGTTCTATTCAAAATTTTATTTCTATTTTGGAAATAATTCCATTTTTAAATCCCAATCTCCACAGTCGAAAATATTTTACGGTATATAAAATACCGAGTTTCTCGGGTCAGAGTAATTCACACACAACATATCCAATCACAGATTTTATAACATATCAGATCACAATCAAATAAAAACAGTAATATAAATGTTGAGGAATCCAGTTGGATCCCTCCAACCTGTTTCCCTGCATCCACAGATGTTAATCAACATCAACAATATTATTTCACATCAATATGAAATATCAGAACTAATAATCGATCAACGATATGACTATATCAACTATTTCAACCATATTTATCAACTATTCATCCAAACAACCATCGCACACTATAAAATTACTATAAATAAATTTAAAACTTGTTTATATAAAAATATAAACGAGTCAGAGTTAGCAAGTTTACTCACATTGTTTGCAGTAGACGATTCTGCTTTTGTTTCATTTAAAATGAAACATACGTTCGATTTTTCTGCGAAACTCCAATAACTCTGTTCTCCGCCATATTTGTCCCACCATGTAAACCTTGTCGCTGCGATCCCTATGTGATCGATTTCGTCAGATTCTGTTTCCATATGCAAAAACTATACACAGTTTAATATACGATTTTAATTTAAATTATTAATTCCTTAATTAAATAATTAATTAACTAATTACTTATTAGTAACTAATACCGTCATTATCTCTGTAAAACCTTCTTTCTCTCTTACACCTTCCAGGCCATGTTTATCAACAATTGAAACCTACTTCACCGTGCCTCCTATGACAAACACTTCCTCTTCCTTTGTTCATCCATTCAACAAACTGAAATCATTAGCACATTATATATTTATATATATGTATATATATCTTTCAGTCTTTACCAAGTTAACAAATCCTCCTCATGGTATTCTTCCCAATCAAAACATTACCACCGTTGCTTCACTCCTATCCCAAAACTTTCACTTTTCCCTGAAGATTACTGAACCCGCAAATTGATTAACAACCAAATCTCCCTCTCTTTGTAAATTTTTTGATACCTCAATTTGCTGTAAATATCATGACCTCCCCAGCATACCGCATGAACAAATACTCATGTACACCTCCCTTACCATCATTCCCCAGTCCACAATCAAAACAAGGAAACAAACTTGCACTTTCCTTCTGAATTACCCCTCCAGACAACAATGCCTGCATGCCCTATAACACCTTCATGAGCTTAAAAAAGCAACCCAAGTTCCAAAATTCACAAAAGCACTACTCTGTTCAACTACAACCGCATCGTCCAAACATCATCAGAACCGCCACGGTCTGCCTCTCTCACACTCCACCAGATTATCTTAACCACGTAAAGAAATTATTCATCATCTTCCTAGATTTGAACCCGTTCTTCCCAGGCAACCCATCGTCAACAATCAACTTTGCTCCCTCCGCCTTTCACGAATTTAACCATCGTAAGCCCCAATCTCCTCCTCAAACACTTCAGCTCCTTCCTGGCAACATTGGACAACCCCTGACCTATAACATCCATTCATCTCCATTGCACTCATCTACCCTCAACTCGTCGTTCAGCCTCAACCGCCTAGCACAGTGAAACACTCGACTCTTTTATACCCAAAAGCTTACTAGAGACCACATGCAAGCTCGAGATTTCCCCTAACCAAACCAAATGGTGCTACAACACCACTAAAATACCCAAATCATCAATCAATGTATCCAACACCCCAAATTTTAAGAACCCTAGCTACCGCAGTCGATTTTCGACACCAAAAGAACCGCCTCGCATCCTTCGAAGCATGTATAGTAACATAGGATAACCCAAAACCAACCTGGAAATCAAAGCCCTCTAATTTGAATGATTTTATTCGAATTTACGTTGGATTATATTTTTAGTTGATGGCAAAGCATGGATTTAATTTGCTGAAACCGGAAATGGGAACGAACTGAAAAGGAAAAATGGGGAATTTAGGGATTTGGAAGTATCGGTTGTTGATTTTTAAAGGTGGAGGTGCTGTATAGATTGACCATGAAAATCGTTGACTTAGGGTTAACATGGAAGGGCATTATATAGAAGGAAATATATTATTATTTTTTTACAAGCCTGTACTTAAGAAGCAAAATAGCGTGTCTAGTACGGTACCAATGCCTTGGCACACACAGGTGATAAAGTGGAGCACACTATTTGAATGGAAAAAGTGTAGTTGTCATTTTGGACCAAAGAAAAAATGTATGAAAATAAATTTTCAAAGCTTTTGTCACTGTCCAGTGTTTGACTTTCGATCGCATAACATCCTGCCCAGATTTGCTTTCCATTTCACAGTAGATACGTGCAGGAATTTGTTTGGATTTGCAGTTATTAGGGTAAGGATTCTGGTTTGATTTAATGGAAACAACCCTAATATTATTTAATGTATCATCAGCATTTGACAATTACAGCTCGATTTAAATTATATTATAGGTTCAACTTCGTTTTTAATTAATAATTTCCTTATGGATATCTTTTATATTACCAATACAATCTCTAAAACGAATATAAATATTATAAAATTAACAGAAAAAATTCCGGGTCGTTACATCCACACTTACTTTTGTGGATTAATATTCCTGATCACATGTTTTCCGGTCCTATAGAACCTATCCATCGGCCCCGTAGTGACGGATATATCTGAGGCGCCTCGCATCCTATTATCCACACAGGTAAAAATAAATAAATGTCTGGTCTCCATACCATGACACCACCCATAGCTAGAAAGAAACGTCGTGTCCTCCCTGCCGTCCTCATTCCGTTTTTGACTCGTACGGGGGTATGAGGCTCGCAAATTAATGCTATACACAAAGCTATGCTATTTAAAGTCGTGCTTTGATCATCAACCATAAGGCTCTACTTTTCAACAAAAGCCTTGATCACTTGCATCTCAGCAAGCCACACTTACCATTCACGCCATGCGACTGTTGTCTATTAATATATAACCTCTAAGCTCGTACATCTCAAAGAAGGGCGTTAAGCAAGAGAATAAATTCTCCGTTGCTAAACAGATATATATTTAGTAGAAATCAATCAACAGGGAATAAAATCCAATGTCAGACACACATCCATTTACTAGTTCGTTCTGGGTCTGAACAAAACCAGAGGCACCTTATTCCTCGTTTCATATGTCCAACATAGAAGAGAGGCCCTCACATATCCGGACAATCAAAAATACGTCCAGACCACTACCACTGTAACCTCATCAAGGGAGCTACCCATATCTAAGGCATCAATAGTAATACACACGATGTGAAGATCACCGGTCTTGCATCGTCTTCATATCTTCGATTTTTAATCGTCGATCAATTATTTGAAATGAGAATTAACTCGGCCTTTTCAAATAATTCATGTATACATAGAATTAAAATCAATTCTTTTCATAGTTAAACTATTTGGCATTCACGTTTCAGTTCATTAATATAATTTTCATGTCAAACACGTCCAACCACCAAACTATCTGATAAATGAAGTAAAAACGGTTTATTTCCATTCCACTTCGTTTATAATATTTTAAAATGATTTATCACTATATATATATATATATAGTCTATCTTTATCGAACGATGTTTCAGGTCATCCGACGGCACTGGCGCTATTTTCATTTAGAATTGAATTAAACATTTCACAAAATATAACCGTTGGATCTTAACAAATTTTATATCGTTGGAAAGATCTCTTTTAAAAGAATATAATGGTTCCAGTTTCGGGAAAATCCGATGATCGGATTTCTCGGTACAGTTGGTTAAAATTACGATTCTAAAACGTGAATGGCAGCGTCGTTATTTTTTTTATTTTTATTTTTATTTATATATATATATATATAATTCATCTAGCGATTTCCAAACCATTTTCACTTCAAAAATTTGGCTAATGCCTTTAAATTTTGGAAAATTTCGCCATAGTCTCCTTTGTTCAGAGAGCGTTTTGGAAATTTATTGTGCCTTATTAGGCACCCAATAAATCCAGAACAAGCTTACACAATTTTTAGTGACCTATCTATGCCCAAGGGAGAGTGTAAAGATCATGTCTCTGGAGATTATATCTCACCACCTTGTCCAGTGTTGGATATAAATAATCCATGTGTTGTATCTAAAAACAGGAGAGACGTGAATTATTGTCAACTCCAGACCCGTGTGTGGTTTTTTATTAATTCCTGCAATTTACTGTTATGTTTTATTTAGTCCATATCAGTCCTTAGTTCAACCTGTAATTTGATCATTGCCATATGAGTGTCTTGCTTGTATGGTAATCCCAACCTCGTCATACAAGCTTCAAATGCTTATATGGAATATAATAAGCTATGACATCAATTGTTCGTTTTCGGTTCAACCTGAAATGTAGTCATCGCCATACAAGCCTCTCGCTTGTATGGTAATTCCAACCTCATCATACAAGCTCCAAATGCTTATGTGGTATATGATAGAGTATGCTATCTTCATGTAGTATGCCATGTAGTGTAGTTCAAAATTAATTATTATTATCCTATGGCATGGTTTTTAATCTCACACAGAACAACTAGCACACTGCATCCAATGGCATTCACATGAGTTTACATAATAATAAAATTGTGCATCCAACTCATTAAGGTGTACCTATTTTTCGGGCACGCAAATAAACTCTTTACTGAACAGTAAATCCATTTACCTGTTTAGCATGTGTATGTATATGCATATCTAAGCTAAAAATAATATGTTTAGCAAACAAATATTTATTTCGTACATGACAATATTCACTTCGTGTATATGTTAAAAATAGTATTTTTAACGATCTAATGTTTATTTCAACGCGTGACTATTTTTAACACTTCATACTTATGTTAAAAATGATATTTTTAACGAACGAACATTTATTTTAACATATGGTCATTTTTAACACTTCATACTTATGTTAAAAAGGATATTTTTGGCGAACAAAAATATATTTCAACACATAGCTATTTTTAACACTTCATTAGCATGATAAAAATGATATTTTTAACTAATAAACATTTATTTAAATACATGGTCATTCTTAACACTTCATACTTATGTTAAAAATGATATTTTTGGCGAACAAAAATATATTTCAACATGTAGCTATTTTTAACACTTCAATAACATGATAAAAATGATATTTTTAACTAACAAACATTTATTTCAACACAGGGTTATTTTATATAGTTCATACATACAATAAAAATGATATTTTTATTGTTTAAAAATTTATTCAACACGTGAATATTTTTAGTGGTTCATACGTACAATAAAAATAATATTTTAATTGTTCAAAGAAATTATTCAACACATGATTATTTTAGTGGTTCATATGTACAATAAGAATGATATTTTTATTGTTCAAAGAATTTATTCAACACATGAATATTTTTATATAGTACATTTTAGAAAATTTCAACATTATAACGATAGGGTGTTGTAGCACCGGCACAGTGTCTGAGCACTGCTCCTCTTCTAACCTAGGCTTACAACCTTACAGCAATTTCCTTTCAATAATTTCCACTATACAATTCATTTTCACAACAAAATGAATTTACCACAAACACAATAAATTTTGTTGCAAGCACAATCAATCATTCACAATCACAATCAATTTCACACCACAATCATCACACAATCATCCATGGTTTAACAAAAAGTAGTGACAGGAGCTACTAAGCCCTATTTGCAACCTATCATATTTTTCTCCATTTTATTTGAAGTTAGAAATCTCACACTTGGTTCCACTCCTTCTAATTTTGTAGAGAGCTCCAAATGCATTCTAATCTCATCTAGAACATAGAGGACGCTGTCATGAACACAACGGTTCCCGTTTCATCGGATTTCATCGCCGAATGAGAAAGTTGTGAATTTTTGAAGGCTAATGACATTTTAAATAATTAATATAGTGATTAATTAAATTAAAAATATCACCTTTCTTCTATAAAACACTACAGGCCCTCGTTCATCAGTGGTTCGAAATTAGGATTCCAGTTTTCACGCAAACCAAGGCGCTGTCTGATGATCGGACTTCACCACTTTGTAGAGCCCCGAGTATCACGCATCCTTCCCCAGTTCTGGTGAACTCGATCACGCGGTGGCGGCAGGAATCGAATGCGAATGACGTGACTTCGAAGCGGTGGTTTGACAGAAATACACAATGACAGGGTTCCAAACTTGTATAGATTTGAAGAGGACAAAATTCTCTACAAAATTCCCTCCAGGATCATTGAATTTCCTTGTGAGAATCGAAAGTTATGGAGAGGGAAAGATTGGAGCTATTTATCATCGTTCGTTCGTTGTCCTGGAGGCGGGTTTGAACGATAATGATTTAGGTCACGGTGAATTTCTATTGGATAATACATACATACATATATATACATATATATATATAAATATTTAATTCCAAAAATATCCATTTATTGATCCTAGCTCCAAATCAAACCCAACGGCCGTCGTCCCTAGCTAAATACCCCCATGATGAACACAATGGAATATGTTTCATAAGCCCATTCGACTATTTCTGGTAGTTTTTCTTTAAATTAAAATATATAACATTCAATATTGAATTTGAACGTACACTTCAATTTTCCGGGGGCATATATTGACTCCAAAAATTCCAAAAAAAAATTATCTAGCTTTGTTTTGGTGATACGGTCTAACAAAACTAATTTCGTCGAATTTGGAGACCGTTTGAAAAATGTCCTTTTTCTGGTCGATCCAATTTGCACTACATTTGCAAAAGACGTTTTCTTTTGCCACGCTTACATATTAACTCCAAAAATTATGGAATTTTAAACCTAGCTATAATTTGACATTCCGAATCCAACAAATGTGGTTTCGTCGAAAATGGAGGTCCTTTGCAAAATAGCTATTTTTAAGGGCTTATTATTATTTAAAAATGAAAATTTTAAATTCTGACGCATTTTCTAACAAAACTACCTTAAAAATGATTTTTAAATTGGTTCTGATTTTCCAGGTTGTTACAATCTCCCCCACTTAAAACTTTTCGTCCCCGAAAAGGAAATAATAGTAAAGTAGGAAACAAAACGGGAATAGAATATATTATAAATGTACCTTACACCAGAGCTAATCAGAGAGGTCCACTCTGCACTTAGGATAAGCCTGTTTAATGCTATCTTATGTTTCCCATGTACAGTCTCTAGGATCTCCGCTCCATTGCACTTTGACTAAGTGCATCTTCTTGTTCCTTAGAACCTTGGTTTCTTTGCCAATAATTTTTAGTGGCTCTCTTCTCACTACTAATTTCGGAGTAATATCAAAATCTTGTTGCGCTACTTCTTCTACAATCAAATCTGGATCATGTACATGCTTTCGAAGTTGAGGCACATGAAATACATCATGCACTTCGGGCAACCAGTTTGGCAATTGAACCGTATAAGCAAGAGTTCCAATCCTTTCGAGTATAGGAAACATACCAATGTATCTAGGTGCCAACTTCCCTGTCTTCCCAAATCGGACTACTCCTCTCATTGGAGAAACTCTCAAATATACATAATCACCAACAACAAATGCTAAATCTCTTCTTCTAGAATCTGCATAACTCTTCTGTCAGCTCTGAGCTACTTGTAATTGCTTCTTTATGAAATCGACTTTATCTGAAGCTTCTCGAATCATGTCAGGACCCAGTACTAGTCGTTTGCCTGGTTCTACCCAACATGCAGGAGATCTACATGGTCTACCGTACAATGCTTCGAATGGTGACATTTTTCAAGCTCGCCTGATAGCTGTTATTATATGAGAATTCTGTCAAATGTAGTTGATCTTCCCACGATCCCACAAAATTAAGAATATAAGCCGGCAACAAATCTTCTAATATACGATTTACCCTCTCAGTTTGGCCGTTTGTCTGAGGATGATATGCGGTGCTAAGATTCATCTTTGTTCCCAACTCTTCCTGAAATTCTTTCCAGAATTTACCAGTGAAAATTGGATTTATATCGCTAACAATACTGCTAGGCACTCCATGTAGTCTAACGATTTCTTTAACTAGACTCTGAGCTGTTTTAGTCGATCTGACAGGAATAAAATGGGCGGTCTTCATGAAACGATCTACGATCACCCATATACTGTCATTCCCTTTCCTGGTTTTGGGCAAACCATCTATGAAATCCATGGAAATTTGATCCCACTTCCAATCTAGAATCTCCAATGGTTGCAACAATCCTGTGAGTTTTTGTTGATCGCTCTTGACCTGTTGACAAGTAGAACAACTACTAACATATATGGAAATGTCTCTTTTCGTAGATATCCACCAGAATGTGCATTTGATATCATTATACATTTTACTCACTCCTGGATGGATACTAAGTTTGGATTTGTGACAATCATCCATTACTTCCCTTCTGAGCTCAGGAATATTCAGAAGACCAATTCGGCCTTTTAACCTTAGAACTCCCTTGCTATCAATCTAAAAACTTGAGGTTTTGCCTTTCTGAATTCTCTTACTAATCCTCTAAATGAAGTGATCGTCTTTCTGAAGAACAGAGATCTTATCAATCAATCAAGGCGTAATAATAAGATTGGTGATGATTGCATTCATTCTGCTAAGTGCAGCTGCCACAACATTGGCCTTCCCTGTAGTATACAAAATATCTAGATCGTATGCTGCAAGAAATTCTAACTAACGCTGCTGTCTCAAATTAAAATCCTTCTGGGTGAACAAATATTTCAATGACTTATGATCTGCGTATAATTCGAACTTCTCACCTAATAGATAGTGCCTCTGCATCTTCAGAGTAAACACGACGGCTAACTGTTCAAGATCGTGAGTAACGTATCTTTTCTCATGCGGTTTTAACTAACGGCTAGTATAAGCAACTACTTGGCCTCTTTGCATTAATACCACACCTACTCCTTCAAGAGAAGCATCTGTATAGACTGTCAAATCTTGATTGTTATCTACAATTGTTAACACTGGAGCAATAGTTAATCTTAATTTCAACTCTTGGAAGGTTGCCTCACATTCTGAAGTCTAATTAAATCCTACGTGCTTCTTAGTAAGCTTCATTAATGAACTGGATAACTTCGAAAAATCCTTAATGAATTTTCGATAATAGCTAGCCAATCCCAGAAAACTTCTGACTTCCATGGGCGTAGTAGGTTGCTTCCAATCTTGAATAGCTGTAATTTTGCTTGGATCCACTGAGATTCCTTCCTTTGATACTACGTGACCAAGGAACCTCACTTCTTCTTACCAGAATATGCATTTCGAAAATTTGGCTTTTAAGATTCTCAGAATCTCCGATGCTTGTTCTAAATGTTTTGCATGCTCGCTAGCTGGCTTAGAGAAGATTAAAATATCATCAATGAAAACCATCACAAATTTGTTTAACACATCGTGAAATACTCTATTCGTTAAATCAACAAAATAAGCTAGAGAGTTACATAAGCCGAATGACATTACTAACCACTCATAAAATAAGTCTGGACCTCTGAAAGCTGTTAAAGGATCACATTCTTTAGCAATTTGCAACTGATTGAAACCTGTAGCTAGGTCCATCCTTGAAAATACTTGCGCTTCATTCAAACGATCCAATAAATCATCAATGCGAGGTAATGGATATTTATTCTTGAGCGTCTGCTTGTTGAGGTCTCGGTAATCAACACATAATCTGAGGGTACCGTCAGACTTTGGAACAAACACTGCTGCTGCTCCCCAGCACGAAAAACTAGGCCTGATCAGACCTTTCCATAGCAATTGTCGAGTCTGGTCGCCCAATTCTTCTTTCTCTTTCAATGTCATTCTCCGAATAGCATGCACTACTAGCCTTGCATTCGGAACTAAATTGATTTTGAAGTCAATTTCTCTTCGCGGAGCTAAGCAATCAACTTCTTCAAACACATCCATATAATTTTTAACGATTGGAATATTCTCGATAGAGGTAGGGGAAACTTCTAGCGCAGACCAAAATTCTCTTCTATTTGAATCTGAGCCCATGCATGGTGTAGAAATAATATTCCCTAGTTTGGTTTTATCCTTAACAATTCTGTCGACACATTTAACTTCAGCCTCATATTTGGTTAACCATTCCATCCCAAGAATAACATCGAACTCAGGAAAATTCATGATGATCAACTTAATAGGAAACTGATAACAAGAATAAGAGATCGGCACTCTGCAATTTAAACTGAGAACACGAGATCCTCCTATCGGATTATGAACCCTAATCGATTCCTTAAGGTCCCTTAGTTTTAATTTTAACTTTTTAACTGTGTTACTTGACATGAAACAACGTGATGCACCAGTGTTAAATAATATTGAAACAGGAATATTTTTAATAGTAAGGGTACCTTCCAAAACATCTGGTTTACCTGCTCCTCCAGAAGAAGCTGGTGTATCCGCCCCGTCATACACATGAGCCACTTAGGAACTTTTCAGCAATGGACAATTTGGCTTGATGTGCCCCTTCTATGGCAGTTGAAGCATTCTCTATTGCCATGAAGGTTCTAACTAGAACTAGATTGATTTGTCTTTTGCTTCTTTGGGGCATTGCACTCCTTAGACAGATGGCCATATTGGTCACAGTTGTAGCATTTGAACTTTTCCCGCCAATTCTCTTGACGCTTAGTTGGTTCTTTGTTGCTCGCCTCGGGCTTCTTATCAGAATGCTTCCTTTTGTTGCTAGCTTGGTTCTTCTCGCGGTCCTCATGAAAGTTCTTCTTATCTAAACTTTCATACCTGCATGCCATTTCAACCAGCTTGGCTAATGGAAGGTCAATGTGTGCAGTTGCTCGACCTTGGTACCTACGAAGAAGACCAATAATAAATTGCTTGTTCTTTTGGATAGGATCCTGAATAAGCTTGGGTCCGTAGAGAGATAGTTCGATGAATTTGTTGAGGTATTCATGTATAGTACGATCTCCTTGCTGGAGATTAGCAAACTCATCATGTAAGCGCTCGACCTCCTGTCGAGGAATAAATCTCTCTTCGAACACTTCTTTGAATTTAGCCCATGTCATATCTACTTCAAGCTCGCCTACTGTGATGGCATCCCACCATATCAGTGCCTCATCCTTCAACAACTAGGATGCCATGAACCTTTTTCTATGATCAGCTAGCTCTAGGCCCGTGAAGATCCGGTCGCACGACTGTAGCTAGGCTTGGGCTTCTGTCACTGTACCACTGCCAGAGAATGGCATGCCACCTAGATTCTTATACTTCTTGAACACTCTATCAAGATCAAATGGTTGTGGGGGCAGTTGTTGTGGCATTGCAACTTCAATGTTGGGCTCCGGTTCAAATTCTTCTAGATTGGGATGATTCGGAATAGCGGGAATATCACCCCTGCCTCCAGCTCTGCCTCTCCTACCTCTACCTATGCCACTCATCTTTCAGTCAGTTCTAAACAAGAATGAAAAGAATCAGACCAACATAAATGATAATTTTAAGGAATGGTAAAAGCAGATATGGAAAAACAATGATGTACTGCTCAGATTATTATGCTATTATGCTGTGCTCATTCTAGGACATTACTAATCCTATCTCTAATGAGCTACTCGCCCTAGAATACTACTGATTCTATTTCTGATAAGTTGTTTAAAAGGTGTTATATTCCAGAACTAAGATTACTCAAAGCTCTTAAACCAAAGTTGTGACAACCCAAACACTTATGCCACGAAAGCAAGGATAATCAGTGGAATATAACAGATTAATCAACATTAGCAGATTACGGATAATAGCATAAACATGAAATAGAATAATTTACATCAATATGACAGCGGAATCATAAAATGTCATAAACATCAGAGTTGCATAGTTATAGGATACAACTTAGTACATAAAAGCAAAAATCAGTCTACATCGAGATCAGTGGTACATATACATAAGATAGTACAGGCGGTGATGTCAATAGTCCAAAATACAGATAAAAGCTAGTCTTCGCCTTTAGCCAAAAGTGCACTCCATGATATAGTGCTAAGCCCAAATAAATCCTGCTACATGTTACTTGGCTGCCCGTGTAAAAATAGGGGCACCCAAGTTTGCAAATGAAACAAACTACGAGTCAGTCATGGGACTGGTATGAGAAATCTACTTAACTAGTATAATAATAATAATAAGGCAAATCATAGGAACACGCCGCTAACGCGAAATGGGTTTACTCCATTGATTGCCAGTGGATGAAATAAAGTAAACTTTTGAACAACGCAATGCTTTTTTTAGAAAAATGTAGCCATTATAAGACTCAGGTCCCATCACACAATGCAACGCAAGCCTGAGGATAGAATTTTAGCTTATAATGGCCAAAATATGCTTGATACGTATAAAATAAAATCATTTGATATTATTACTAGTGCATATATGTTTTAAACACAATTTCAATCATAATGTATCAATCATAGATGGTATGAGTACCATATATCATGTCGCCATATATAGGTTTACAATCAAAACTACACCATGTCACTTATTGGAAATTGGATTCCATAATGAGTCGAGGCAAGGAATCATCCTCACTGGCTTTGAGACACTCTAGCAAATGCCTCAGGATCCTCCGCAGTGAACCTTGGTTAACAACAGGGTCGGTCCACACTTAGTTTTGTGGATTAATATTCCTGAACACACATTTTCCAGTCTTATAGGACCTATCCATCGGCCTCGTAGTGACCGATATATCTGAGGCGCCTCGCATCCCATCATCCATACAGGTAAAAATAAATAAATGTCTAGGCTCCATACCATGACACCAACCATAGCTAGAAAGAAACGTCGTGTCCTCCCTGCCGTCCTCATTCCATTTTTGACTCATACCGGGGTGTGAGGCCCGCGAATTAACGCTATACACAAAGCTATGCTATTTAAAGCTGTGCTTTGGTCATCAACCATAAGGCTCTACTTTTCAACAAAAGCCTTGATCACTTGCATCTCAGCATGCCACACTGACCATTCATGCCATGCGACTGATGTCTATCAATATATAACCTCTAAGCTCGTACGTCTCAGAGAAGGGCGTTAAGCAGGAGAATAAATTCTCCACCGCCAAACAGAAATATATTTAATAGAAATCAATCAACATGGAATAAAATCCAATGTCAGATACACATCCATTTACTAGTTCGTTCTGGGTCTGAACGAAATCGGAGGTACCTTATTCCTTGTTCCATATGTCCAATATGGAAGAGTGGCCCTCGCAAATCCGGACAGTCAATAAATACGTCCAAACCACTACCATTGTAACCTCATCAAGGGAGCTACCTATATCTAAGGCATCAGTAGTAATACACACGGTGTGAAGATCATGGTCTTGCGTCGTCTTCATATCTTCGACTTTTAATCGTCGATCAATTATTTGAAATGAGAATTAACTCGGCCTTTTCAAATAATTCACGTATACATAGAATTCAAATCAATTCTTTCCATGGTTAAACTATTTGACATTTATGTTTCAGTTCACTAATATAATTTTCATGTCGAATACATCCAACCATCAAAATATCTAATAAACCAAGTAAAATCGGTTTACTTCCATTCCACATTGTTTATAATATTTTAAAATAATTTATCACTATTTATATATATATATATATAAATAGTCCATTTTTATCGAACAACGTTTTAGGTCATTCGATGGCACTAGTGTTGTTTTCATTGAGATTTGAGTTAAACATTTCACAAAATATAACCGTTGGATCTTAACAAATTTTATATTGTTGGAAAGATCTCTTTTAAATGAATCAAAAGGTTCCAATTTTGGGAAAATTCGATTGTCGGATTTCTCGGTACAGTCGTTTAAAATTACGATTCCAAAACGCGAATTGCAACGTCGTTATTCGTTTTATTTTAATTTATATATATATATATATGTAAATATAATTCATTTGGCGATTTCCAAACCATTTTCACTTCAAAATTTTGGCTAATGCCTTTAAATTTCTGAAAATTTTGCCATAGCCTCCTTTGTTCAGAGAGCGTTTTGCAAATTTATTGGGCCGTATTAGGCACCCAATAAATCCAGAACAAGCGTAAACAATTTTTAGTGGCCTATCTATGCCCAAGGGAGAGTGTAAAGATCATATCTCTGGAGATTATATCTCACCACCTTGTCCAGTGTTGGAAATAAATAATCTATGTGCCGTATCTAAAAACAGGAGAGACGTGAATTATTGTCAACTCCAGATCCGTGTCGGGATTTTATTAATTCCTGCAATTTACTGTTATGTTTTATTTAGTCCATATCAGTCCTCAGTTCAACCTATAATTCGATCATCGCCATATGAGCGTGTTGCTCATATGGTAATCCCAACCTCTTCATACAAGCTTCAAATGCTTATATGGAATATGATATGCTATGACATCAATAGTTCTTTTTCGGTTCAACCTGAAATGTAGTCATCGTCATACAAGCCTCTCGCTTTTATGGTAATTCCAACCTCGTCATACAAGCTCCAAATGCTTATGTGGTATATGATAGAGTATGCTATCTTCACGCAGTATGCCATGTAGTGTAGTTCAAAATTAATTGTTGCTATCCTATGGCATGGTTTATAATCTCACACAGAAAAACCAGCACACCGCATACAATGGCATTCACAGGAGTTTATATAATAATAAAATTGCACATCCAACTCATTAAGGTGTACCTATTTGTCGGACACGCAAATAAATTCTTTACTCAACAGCAAATCCATTTACCTGTTTAGCATGTGTATATATATGCATATCGAAGCTAAAAATTTTAGCGAACAAATATTTATTTCCATACATGACAATTTTATTCACTTAATATACATGTTAAAAATAATATTTTTAACGATCTAATACTTATTTCAACACATTACTATTTTTAACACTTCAAACTTACGTTAAAAATGATATTTTTAACGAACGAACATTTATTTTAACACATGGTCATTTTTAACACTTCATACTTATGTCAAAAATGATATTTTTGGCGAACAAAAATATATTTCAACACATAGCTATTTTTAACACTTCATTAACATGATAAAACTGATATTTTTAACTAACAAACATTTATTTCAACACATGGTTATTTTATATAGTTCATACATATAATAAAAATCATATTTTTATTATTCAAAGAATTTATTCAACGAATGAATATTTTTAGTGGTTCATACATACAATAAAAATGATATTTTTGTTGTTCAAAGAATTTATTCAACACATGAACATTTTTAGTGGTTCATACATACAATAAAAATGATTTTTTTATTGTTCAAAGAATTTACTCAATACATGAATATTTTTTATATAGTTCATTTCAGAAAATTTCAGCATTATAACGATAGGGTTTTGTAGCACCGGCACAGCTTCTAAGCACTGCTCCTCTTCTAACGTAGGCTTGCAACCTTACAACAATTTCCTTTCAATGATTTACACAATACAATTCATTTTCACAAGGCAATGAATTTACCACAAACCCAATAAATTTTGTTGCAACCACAATAAATCATTCACAATCACAATCAATTTCACACCACAATCATCACACACGATCATCCATGGTTTAACAGAAAGTAGTGACAGGAGCTACCAAGCCCCATTTGTAACCTATTATATTTTTCTCCATTTTATTTGAATTTAGAAATCTCACACTGGGTTCCACTTCTTCTAATTTTGTAGAGAGCTCCAAATGCGTTCTAGTCTCTTCTAGAATGTAGAAGAGGCTGTCACGATCACAACGGTTCCAGTTTCATCGGATTTCATCACCGAATGAGAAAGTTGTGAATTTTTGAAGGCTAGTGACATTTTAAATAATTAATATAGTGATTAATTAAATTAAAAATATCACCTTTCTTTTGTAAAACACTACAGGTCATCATTCATCAGTGGTTCGAAATTAGGGTTCTAGTTTTCATGCAAACCAAGGCGTTGTCTGACGATCGGACTTTACCACTTTGTAGAGCCCTAAGTGCCATGCCTCCTTCCCTACTTCTGGTGAACTCGATCACGCAGTTGCGGTTGGAATCGAATGCGAACGACGCGACTTCGAGGTGGTGGTTCGACAGAAATACACAACGATAGGGTTCCAAACTTGTATGGATTTGAAGAGGACAAAATTCTCTACAAAAATCCCTCAAGGATCATTGAATTTCGTTGAGAGAATCGAAAGATATGGAGAGGGAAAGATTGGAGCTGTTTATCGTCATTCATTCGTTGACCTGGAGGCGGGTTTGAATGATAATGATTTAGGTCACGGTGAATTTCTATTGGATAATATGTAATTTTTTTATTTTTATTTTCTTTAATTCCAAAAACAGCCATATATTGATCCAAGCTCCAAATCAAACCCAACAACTGTCGTCCCTAGCTAAATACCCCCATTCCGAACACAATGTAATATGTTTTGTAAGCCCATTCGATTGTTTCCGATAGTTTTTCTTCAAATTAAAATATATAACATTCAATATTGAATTTGAACATGCATTTCAATTTGCCGGGGCCACATACTGACTCCAAAAATTCAAAAAAAAATATATATCTAGTTTCGTTTTGACGATATGGTCATAACAAAACTAATTTCATCGAATTTGGAGACCGTTTGAAAAATGGCATTTTTCTGGTCGATCCAATTTGCACTATATTTGTAAAACACATTTTCTTTTGTCACGCTCACATATTAATACCAAAAATTATAGAATTTTAAACCTAGCAATAATTTGGCATTCCGGATCCGAGAAAAGTAGTTTCGTCGAAAACGGAGGTCGTTTGCAAAATGGCTATTTTTAAGGGCTTTGTTATTATTTAAAAACTAGTGCGGGACCCGTGCTACACATACGGGCAGTTGAGTGTGCATGACGTATTCACATATGGTTAACTCTAACAATATAATTGTTTTGGTTGTCTCATCTAGTAGTCACTATTAAATTTTAGCATGTTGTTTTTGAATAATTTTTCTATTGTAAATATATACATTTGCTAATTTAAACTAACGACCATACTTAAATATTTCTTATTTTGTGTTTATCTAAGAAAAATAAGAGTTTACAGATTTAATATAATATGTAGACATAAAAATATAACTCACCCTTTTGCACAAAGATAAAAATAGGCCAAGGGTATTACCCTTTACCATCTTCGATGTATCTTTTGGATTAAACAATGTGTTATACAATAAAATGTTGCTCAATGAAAAATAGCCATAACAGTATAAGATCCATTGTAAACATTATCACTCTTTTTTTAAGGCAAGTAGAGTTCACGAATAATGTGGGATGCTTTAAATTTAAGCTATTTTGCAGTAGAAATTAATGCAGCATGTAACCTATGTATAACTGTAACTAAACTAAGCAACCTACTTATGATACTTATATAACTATTCTATTATATGGACTATAGAAAATTATAGCCATGTATGCATTTAATTACATGTATTTTTTTAAAACAACCAACCATCACTGAAAGATTCATAACAAATAGGTGGAATGATATTTTTAGCAACAATCATACATAATCTAGATGCCCTCACAATGTTACAACAGGCGTTATACATAAAAGAGCGCAAGAGACAAAATAACAGATAAAAATAAGTTGAGCTCCGAATTTTCTGCTGCATAATGTAAATAGAATGTCTAGTTGTCCCAAAATTAACCAACCACGCTCCATTCCATATCCCTTATTCAAAAGAACCTCAGGAGTTATGTAATCAGGGGTCCCGACAGTTGAATAAGCCAAATTTCGTCTATTCTTCCACCAATGCAATAGCTGTTCTTGTTGTGTGCGCCATGGTGCAGCTGAAGGCAATCGCCTAGCACTGTCCATTGGAGGGTTCACATTCTTTCCAGTTGCATATTCAGGCTCACTCAAATTTGGAAAACCATCGGTATCCAAAGGTTTGCGTACCCAAAATCTGACAGTTTCATATGACCATTTTGATCCATCAACAAATTATCAGGTTTTATGTCCCTTAGTCTGCTAGGATAAATGACAATGGGAAAATGTAAAATGATGCCTTAGCAGTCTCACCCTTGTTGCAACTTGCAACCCTATGAATATAGTTGTGTTTATGAATAAACTCAATTGCTAATACAGTTTGTCCCACATAGAATCTGGCTAATGTGTCTTTCCACAGTAACAATGTCATCATATCACCACCAGGAAGATATTCCATGATGAGATATAAGAACTCATCATCTTGAAAAGAGCAGTAAAGCTTTACTATACAATGGCTATCAACCTCAGCAAGAAGGTTTCTTTCAGCTTTTACATGCTCTACCTGTCCCTACGAAGCATTTCTGCTTTTTTAAGTTTTTCCATTGCATAGACTTGTCCAGAAATCTTCTCCTTACAAAGTCTCACCTCTCCGAATGCCCCCGTCCAATAATTGTCAGCAATTCAAAATCATCAACTCCCATTTTATGCCTTTGACGATGCATATATTCAGTTTCCTTCTACTCCAAATGCTTCAACAGATTATTATGCTCCTCAGCAGAAACATATGCATCAGCGAGTTTTTTGCTCTAAAGCACAGTTTCTCTCCTTTCGATCTTCCAAAGATTTCATTTGAGCTTTATACTGATTTTCAATATGCTGCTTCGCAGCAGCAACTTTCATCTTTGTAATATTTGAAGGTGCTTCATCAATTGGTAATCTGCGAAAGTTGTATTTGAGCTAATGAGATTTTTATCCACATCAGTCTCCATTATGCTTCTTGTTAACTCAGCAGGAACTCTTGTCGGGAGAGAGATTTTCTATTTTTTTCCGCAAGCTTCCCCATGTCCAAAACTACTGCACTGCTTAAGGTGCTTTCACCTGTACCAACATTAGCCTGTTAGAGAATTTTGATATACATGCTGCTACCCGCTAGTAGCATTGACCATTTCATCATTTTTGCCAGCAACGTTGGTTGCATTCTTGTGGGCAATGATTGGGTTCTAACCTTGGACGATGGGTCCGACACCTAGTATTTTTCATATTTTATTTGAAATGAGATTAACTGAGATTTATGGTACCAAATGGAATATGTTAAAATGACATTTTTTAAATTTGATTCAATTTTATTGATTTTCCAAAATATACTACATTATAGTACAACACTATCTAACTCTTCTAGAATTAACTTCCGTAGTCAAACATTGCAAAAAATATTAAAATAAAACATAAACATTGTTAACTAATGGTCTTCACTGAAATTACTTAGATGCGGTTTCCCATTAAAAACAAATCCTTTAATTCGCATGCCAAGTTCCATGTTCTATCCTAATCAATAACCTAGATAATTAAGTCCATGTCCAAATAATGTTTCCAGCAGCAATATTTTTGAAGCTCGTAATAACCCGGTTGGACTGCTTTATTTTAGTTTCTGTTGGAAATGTTTACAAACATTATGTGAATTATTAAAAATGATTGAATAAGTGTATGAATGGCTCCTATGTTTGAGTAGTCCCACATCATGGGATTATAGGGAAGAGGCAAGGATTTATACTTGTTTCTAAGAAGTCATGTTGGGGCCTTGGGCTCCCAATACATGCATTGTTGTGAGGAGGGAGACCATGCATCATGACCACCACACACGCGCGCGCGACCGACCGACTCGACCCGACCCGGCCCGACCCGGTTCGGTTCGGTTCGGGCTTGGGCTTGGGCTTTGTGGTGTAGGCACTTATATTTTTGGACCATAAAACTTAGTTGTTTTCGAACCGTTTTTTTATGGAAAAATTATTTTGCGCACCGATATTTATTCTGAAACGGAAAAGTTTTGCAACGGTAAAATAATTAATCCCCCCGAAATTTTAGCAGATCCGATATTTTCTCCCAAAACCTAATTCTCGTTCTATATATACTATTTTATCTGAGACGAGAAAAACACCGAATTTTATATTCTCTTCTTCTCAGCCGCCATTAAAACTTCTAAGAAATTTCGAGCAGTATTTTTCCCGAAAGTGCAAATCTGCACTGATTTGTTTGTGCAGGCGAATCAGTTACTGTTTTAGAGGCTGTTTTATCCTAGAGGCGGCGGCGAAGGAACGAATTGGTTTGCACCTCTGACCAAATCGCCGAATCGTCTTCAAGAAAGCGACCTAGTCCGCGACTCAGCCATTGTTTTCCAACAATTTGAAGACGAACTGAAACAATGGCCTCCAACTCAACCGTGGACGATTCTGCTCCTCCCTCTGCTTTTCACGGCCCTCTGGTGACTGCTGCTCCTTTCAAGTTCGAAGGTTTGCATTTCAAGCGCTGGCGTCAGAAGATGGAGTTCTTCCTCACGATCAGGAAGGTGGTGGCTGCTCTGACTGCTGAAAAACCGCAGCTACCAGACAAGCCTGACGAGACTGATGCAGCAAAGATGACATCATGGACTGAACAGTCAAAGCAACTGCAGACCTGGACTGAACAGGATTACTTATGCAAGAATTTCATACTGAATGGACTGAGCGATGATCTGTATGATTATTATAACTCAGATGAAAAGACGGCAAAGGAGATCTGGGAAGCACTAAAGAAGAAATATGACACAGAGGAGGCAGGGGCAAAGAAATACGCTGTAAGTCGCTACCTAAAGTATCAGATGACTGATGATAGATCGGTAGAGATGCAGTCTCATGAGCTTCAGAAAATAGCTCATGAGATCATCTCCGAAGGTATGGTCTTGGACGAACAATTTCAAATTGCTGTTATCATTGACAAATTACCCCCTAGCTGGAAAGATTTTAAGAACACTTTGCGACATAAGACTAAGGAATTTTCCTTAGAGAGCTTGATTACACGCCTCCGTATTGAGGAGGAAGCACGCAAGCAAGACCAGAAAGAAGAGGTGCTGATTGTGAATAACAGCAGTACTAAGAAGACCACTCCCGCTGTTCTGAAACCAAATCAAAAATCTTTTAAGAATCAGAACAGGCGCAACAAACAGAATGGGAATCCGCAAGGAAACCCAAAAGGACAGCAGAAACCAGCCCAAAAGAATGACTCTGGACAGTTGTTTCTTTGTTACAACTGTGGAAAACCAGGGCATATGGCACGAAAGTGCCGGAACAGGCCAAGCTCTGCACCGCAGGCTAACCTGACTGAGGAGCCTCTTACGGCTATGATTACTGAGATTCACCTTGTTGGTGGATCAGAGGGTTGGTGGGTAGACACTGGTGCTTCTCGCCATGTCTGCTATGATCGTGGCATGTTCTCTACATACACGGCTGCTGAAAATCAGAAAGTGCTGTTGGGAGACTCTCACACCACTACAGTTGCGGGGATTGGAAACGTGGAACTCAAGTTCACCTCTGGAAAAACTGTAATTCTGAAAGATGTTATGCACACTCCAGAGATAAGAAAGAATCTGGTCTCTGGCTTCCTCCTTAATAAGGCTGGTTTCACTCAAGTTATTGGGGCTGATTTGTACACTCTTACTTATAAGGGAACTTTTGTGGGAAAGGGTTATGCTTGTGAGGGTATGTTTAAACTGAATGTTGAATCTAATAAAGTGACTTCTTCTGCTTATATGCTTTGTGATTTTAATATTTGGCATTCTAGATTGTGTCATGTTAATAAACGAATAATTCAAAACATGAGCACCCTAGATATGATACCTAAAATGACAGAATCTGAATCTGATAAATGTGAATTCTGTACACAAGCTAAAATCACAAAGAAACCTCACAAATCTGTTGATAGAGTTTCTGAACCCTTAGACTTGATTCATTCTGACATATGTGAACTTGATGGCACTTTAACTAGACAGGGACATCGTTATTTTATCACTTTTATTGATGACTGCTCTGATTTCACATATGTATATCTTATGAAAAATAAAAGTGATGCTTTTGACATGTTTAAAACATTCAAAACTGAGATTGAGAATCAAGCAAATAGAAAAATTAAGAGATTTCGTAGTGATAGAGGAACAGAATATGAATCTAATTCTATTCTGGATTTCTATAAACAACATGGTATAGTACATGAGAGAACTGCACCCTACTCACCTGAAATGAACGGTAAAGCAGAAAGGAAAAATAGGACCTTTACCGAGCTAGTAGTTGCCATATTATTAAATTCTGGTGCAGCAAAACATTGGTGGGGGGATATTTTATTGACTGTATGCTACGTTCTGAATAGAATCCCTAAATCTAAGAATAAAATTTCACCTTATGAAATTTTAAAGAATCATAAACCCAATATCTCATACTTTAGAACTTGGGGTTGTTTAGCATATGTTCGCATTCCAGACCCTAAGAGAATAAAATTGGCAAGTAGAGCATATGAATGTGCATTTATAGGCTATGCTATTAATAGCAAAGCATATAGATTTTATGACCTTAATGCACATAATATAATTGAATCAAATGATGCCGACTTTTATGAAACTAAATTTCCTTTCAAATTAAGGAATAGTGGGGGCACTTCAAATATGCCTATTAGAACAGAACTTAATGAAAATTCTGAAGCTGAACCTAGAAGAAGTAAAAGAGCAAGAACCATAAAAGACTTTGGTTCAGATTTTTGTGCTTTTACTATTGAGGAGGATCCTATAAACCTCCAAGAAGCCTTATTTTCTTTAGATGCCGATTTCTGGCAAGAGGCTATAAATGATGAGATGGATTCTTTAGAATCCAATAAGACTTGGCACTTGGTAGATTTACCCCCTGGTTGTAAGTCTATAGGCTGTAAATGGGTACTTAAAAAGAAATTAAAACCTGATGGCACTATAGATAAATATAAAGCACGACTAGTAGCTAAAGGTTTTAAACAAAAGGAAAATATAGACTTCTTTGACACTTTTTCACCTGTAACTAGAATAACATCCATTCGGGTATTAATCTCAATTGCTTCCATTCATAATTTACTTATACACCAAATGGATGTTAAAACTGCTTTTTTGAACGGTGAATTAGACGAAGAAATTTATATGGACCAGCCTGAAGGATTTGTAGTACATGGTCAAGAACATAAAGTATGTAAATTGGATAAATCATTATATGGTTTAAAACAAGCACCTAAACAATGGCATGAAAAGTTTGATAACTTAATCATTTCAAATGGTTTTAAAGTTAATGAAAGTGACAAATGCATTTATTACAAATCTGAGAATGACATTTGCACTATTATATGCCTTTATGTAGATGACCTACTCATTTTTGGGTCAAATATTCATGCCATAAACTCAGTCAAATCCTTATTAAGCGTCAATTTTGATATGAAAGATCTAGGTGAAGCGAGTGTAATCCTTGGTATTAAGATTACTAGGTCAGAAAAGGGAATTTCTTTGGACCAATCTCATTACATTGAGAAGATACTAAAGAAATATAATTACTTTGACTGTAAACCTGCAAGTACGCCATATGATCACAGTGTAAAGTTATTTAAGAACACTGGTGAAGGTGTAAGACAGTCTGATTATGCGAGCATCATTGGCAGCCTTCGGTATGCCACTGATTGTACTAGACCCGACATTGCCTATGTCGTGGGATTATTGTGCAGGTTTACCAGTAGACCTAGTATAGAGCACTGGCAAGCTATTGAAAGGGTAATGAGATACCTTAAACGAACCATGAACCTTGGATTACATTATGAAAGGTTTCCAGCTGTACTTGAAGGATATTCTGATGCAGACTGGAATACCTTATCTGATGATTCTAAAGCGACCAGTGGCTACATATTTAGCATCGCTGGAGGAGCTGTTTCTTGGAAATCCAAGAAACAGACTATTTTGGCTCAGTCTACTATGGAGTCTGAGATGATAGCACTAGCTACAGCTAGTGAAGAGGCAGAATATTTGAGAAATCTGCTAGCTGAGATTCCCTTATGGGAAAAACCGATACCAGCAGTGTTGATACATTGCGATAGTACCGCGGCTATTGCAAAAGTTAAGAACCGTTACTATAACGGTAAGAGACGACAAATACGTCGTAAGCACAGCACTGTTAGAGAACTACTTTCCACAGGTACCGTTAGAGTGGATTACGTACGTAGTGAGGAAAATTTGGCAGATCCTTTGACGAAAGGACTGTCCAGAGAGAAAGTCCATAACTCTTCTAAAAGAATGGGACTATTGCCCTTAGATTGTTGAGTCACGCACAATGGTAACCCGACCTAAATGACTGGAGATCCCAAGAACTAGGTTCAATGGGTAATAACAAGTTGTGTAGTGATATGAGTTGAACATGCTATTTAATAAACCAAGAAGCATGTATTCCTGAAGTGATTAGAGGATGAGTTAATAGAAACTCTTAATGAGATCTATACTCTATTTGGAGTGGAGTACCTACCTTCAGGAGTGCTCTTGATAGACTCACCTTTGTGAATGTGGAAATGTGGCCGTTTCCTATGGAGTTTGGGCAAAACTTCTAGAGCATTCACTAAACTGGGGTAGACGTGCAGGGCCATAAATGCACGGGCTTATCTGATTGCACTATAGAAAAGGTTGTGTGTGGTTTGATGTCAGGAATAGAGTTCAAGACTACGTGTCACTCTAGTAAAAACTGAATCTTACTCACTATGCAAAGGTTCAAGTCCTTGGACACCTTTGTTTATGCACAATCTTATGTTTTTAAGAAACTGCTCGAAAATATTTTTAAAAATTCAAGTGGGGGATTGTTGGAAATGTTTACAAACATTATGTGAATTATTAAAAATGATTGAATAAGTGTATGAATGGCTCCTATGTTTGAGTAGTCCCACATCATGGGATTATAGGGAAGAGGCAAGGATTTATACTTGTTTCTAAGAAGTCATGTTGGGGCCTTGGGCTCCCAATACATGCATTGTTGTGAGGAGGGAGACCATGCATCATGACCACCACACACGCGCGCGCGACCGACCGACTCGACCCGACCCGGCCCGACCCGGTTCGGTTCGGTTCGGGCTTGGGCTTGGGCTTTGTGGTGTAGGCACTTATATTTTTGGACCATAAAACTTAGTTGTTTTCGAACCGTTTTTTTATGGAAAAATTATTTTGCGCACCGATATTTATTCTGCAACGGAAAAGTTTTGCAACGGTAAAATAATTAATCCCCCCGAAATTTTAGCAGATCCGATATTTTCTCCCAAAACCTAATTCTCGTTCTATATATACTATTTTATCTGAGACGAGAAAAACACCGAATTTTATATTCTCTTCTTCTCAGCCGCCATTAAAACTTCTAAGAAATTTCGAGCAGTATTTTTCCCGAAAGTGCAAATCTGCACTGATTTGTTTGTGCAGGCGAATCAGTTACTGTTTTAGAGGCTGTTTTATCCTAGAGGCGGCGGCGAAGGAACGAATTGGTTTGCACCTCTGACCAAATCGCCGAATCGTCTTCAAGAAAGCGACCTAGTCCGCGACTCAGCCATTGTTTTCCAACAGTTTCTTTATTCGTATCCAGAAAACAAAATGTTCTCACTATTTCTCAAAGCGCATGTACTTTAAAGTATCAGAAGTGATCCATTACAAAAATAGACAGAAGTTAAATACATTAAAGTTATGCATCCTATAAACTTTTTTTGCGCGCTTATTTCAAAACAAAAGGGGAATGCCAAAACTTAGAAAACTTTATATACATATGATAAGTTATATGGTGAGCAATAAACTAATTGCAATAATTAAGTTAAACTACAGTTAACTCTACAATTTTTATATATATAAAGGGTAACATACATGAGTAGCTAATTCGTTCTTAAAGTAATTATCCAGGATCAATTAAGAACTAAGCATTGCTATAATTTAGTTAATTATAATAGTTTGAAAGTGTTGTTTTAAAACCAGACAGCTTAAACAGTGATGACGGCATGGTTAATATTGCGTAAAAAGACATTGATGAAGAAACACAAATAAAATGAGAAAAATGGTACATGCTAAAGTATACATCCTTACGTCCACAAATCCACAAAAAAATAGAACGAATCCATTGAAATTGATTATAAAATCAACTGTCCACATGAGTAATTTTTGACTGAGAGTCTACATTTCAGAAATGCTAACAAAGAGGCCAAATCACTTTAATCGTTTGAAGCAGTAAATAGGAAGTAAGGAGATTTAGTATGCAGAAGAGGTGTTTCCTTTAATAATGCATATTAATGTTCAATATGAAACATGTAAAACTACAAAATTATACTTCATAAACTATATCCCGAATAAATGTAAATCTATTGTACATCCTGTATGCTTTTCTCTTTGCTGATTTATATTGGTAACAGAAAAGGAAGGAGTCCTTAGAATAGTTCAAATTGAAATTTTTTTCCAACTCAAGCATGTAATCCCTACAGCATAACCTAAATTGCCTATTAATATTTGAAGGGAACGACTTAGAATCAAAACCGTTGTTTATTAGCCACTATCGATGTTGTTGTGTTTCGGCATTCTCTGCGTACCGTACGCGCTTCACCGTGTCTATCGGAGTCAACGGTCGAAGTCTCTCATGCCGGCGTCCCGATTGAACATCCCATCGAGCATATAATTTGGTATTGGCAAGCACTTATTGTAACAAAAGGAATTCCCAATGTTACATACCACCAATACCATATATATACCACGATCTTTCTTAATATCTTGCGGTGTGGGACAATTCTCCCGTTCAATCCACGCCCCTTTGGAGCCATGCTTCTGTCATGCTACGAATACCGGTCCCCTCGAACCATGGAGCTCTGATACCATGTTGTGTTTCGGCATTCTCTGCGTACCGTACACGCTTCACTGTGTCTATCGGAGTCAACGGTCGAAGTTTCTCAGGCCGGTGTCCTGATTGAACATCCCAATTGCCTCCCATCGAGCATATAATTTGGTATTGACAAGCATTTGTTGTAACAAAAGAAATCCCCAATGTTACATTTCACCAGTACCATGTATATACCACGATCTTCCTTAATATCTTGCGATTTGGGATAATTCTCTCGTTCAATCCACGTACCCACTTCATTTCAATGTGAGTCACACCTAACAGATGTTATGTTCCATTCCTTATGCTGGTAAACATGCAGATAAAAATAAACAAAAGGTAAAACAATATTTTACTTTCCAACATTATCGAGAAAGTTTTGCAATATGTAACGAAGTTTTGTTCGATTATTTCATTCATATTAGCAAATAAATATTATATGATGAACTTACATATCAATATTCATTAGCCAAATATTTCCTAGTGACTATTTATGTAAATTAATCTTTCAAACCATTAATTATCGGTTAGAGAATTGAAGTAAATATAAAGGTTCCTATAAGTATATAGTAAAGAAAATATTTGCGAAGACCTTAATAATACCAACCCTTAGTTATAGTACCATTTGAATCAGTGAACTTTGTGCAAGGAATTCATCAACTAAATATAATGAAACAGTTTTATTAAGAAAATGATAATGTATCTGGGCTATCCAATAAAACAATAAAGTGAAACTAAATATGAAAATGATAAGAACATAAATAGTTATGCAATTACGAAAATGATAAGAATATAACTTTTCTCACAATTATGGTACTTATCCGACAACTATGGACAAAGCACAACAATTTTAACACTTTCTCTTATGATATACTATGGGAAAAAACAAAAAATAGATGAATCTTACTCGACTATTTCATAATTGGCTAGAACCAAAAAAATGGAATTGCATATGAATATAGACATCTTGAACATCAAACAATCATAGATGAAACTGTAGAGTAATCGAAAAAAACAGAGCAATTTTCAGTTTTTTATTTTCATAATATCAGGCAATAAAGGGTGCACAAAAAACAACGCGTTAATATCTTAAATGAATCGAATCCGACAGCAGATTAGGACTAACATGAAAAACAGCCAAATTGAAGGACGTAAAAGGAATTAAATTAAATGGAAGAAAACAGAGAAAATCACCATATTGGAAAGGAGGAGATGGGATTTCCATCTATATGAAGGCATGAACCCGGCAACGGAGAAGGAGAGCCTCCGTCAGTATGATTACCACCAGAACATCAATATAGGATCTAGGCTTCCATTGAGGCCGATGAGGGATAGGGTATTATACAGGGTATCATCGGGTTTATTGCCCATCGGTATTGCTAAAGAAAGGAGTAGAAACGAACTAAAGTGAAGAGTAATAAGTTTGGTAAAATTATGCAGGAGGAACAAAGTAAAGGAGAGAGATGAAGAATAATATATTTGTTTAAAAAATACGGTTAAAACAGAGTTGTATTTTGAAATTAAGTGAAAAATGGGCAGAAATGTTCTATGGTATGGTTTGAGGACACGTGTTGAGAAAATAGGGTGATGGTTCCTCCTTTCCTATTTAAGTAATAGATGAAAATTTTAAATTCTGACGCATTTTCTAAAAAAAATTACCTTAAAAATAATTTTTAAATTGGTTCTGATTTCCGGATTATTACAAACACCCTAAGCTCTGACTCACTCCATCAATTTCCAACCCGAGCTTTGGGTGTTCGAACCCAAAAAGGTTGCGCCCTTCCAAAATCGACCAGTAGTTGTGATTTCCCTGCTGATCATCAATCCAAACTTCATTCTACTCAACCATGCCTGTAATGATCACAAACTGGAATCCTGGTTCCCTTCCAATGGCCACGGCTACTGCCTGGCTTAATATAACAAACAAACACCCCAAATTTAACCCAAAACCCCACAAAACATACTATAATGAAGATATCACACAAATAAACTTAACTTACCTAGTTTACACGAATTTACAGCAACCCAATTACTTGATTTTATTTACCAAGATCTGTATATAACTTTCCTTTTTACTGGGTTTTTCAGTTTGGGTATTACTGCCATATATGTGTGTGTGTGTGTGGCAATTAGGCACGGGTCCTTATTTCCAAGTTTCATGTAAATCAGCTCCCCCCCCCCCCCCCCTAAAGTTTGATCTAAAGCGGGTCCTTTTTTTGTTGGCAACGTGTTTCTTAACATTTTTGGCGCTGCTGTACAAAAAAAATTTAAAAATTGTAAATATTTTCGGAAGCATTCTACAAAAAGAAAATCTGAATTATCAGCAATTTAACTGAATAATTGCCGATATATTTGCAATTATTCACGTAGAATTTAGTTGAAAAGTGGATGAATAATTGCTGATATATCAACAATTAATCATCTATAATTGCTAATATATCAACAACTATTTGTAAGATTTATGAAATGCTGATGAAAATTTGCTGATATGTCAGCAATTATTGTATATAATTGCTGATATATCAACAACAATTTTATAGGCGATGGAAGGCTGATGTGTAATTGTTAATATATCAGCAATTATTGTATATATATATATATATATATATATATATATATATATCCAGCAACTATTTTATAATTGATGTAACACTGAATGAATAAAAGGTAGATGAAAAATTACAAGAAAATCTACAGTTATTGCTTTAAATTGCTGATATATCAGCAACTGTTTAAAAAGTGATGTAAATAGTTAGAAATGTTGCTGAAATATCAGCAACAATTACAAATTGTTGCATTATTTACTGCAATTTACTGAAGC
This sequence comes from Allium sativum, assembly GCA_030737875.1. Lineage (NCBI taxonomy): Eukaryota > Viridiplantae > Streptophyta > Magnoliopsida > Asparagales > Amaryllidaceae > Allium > Allium sativum. Next base: position 412,582,347 of record CM060910.1, on the reverse strand, counting down.
GTGCATATTTTTTTGTTTTTGAATCATTATTTTTGTAGTTTTAATGCATGAATATGATGATGATTATGTGTTGAATTTAATTTTGAATTTTGTAAACTTTTTGATGATTTTTCGTTGTTTTTTTGTTGAATTTTTGATGATTTTCGAAAAACAGGGACCTAATTTATAAAGTTTTTAGATAGAGTGCTTTTTTGTATTTTGATACATAATAGGCACTTGAGCCAAGCTGTCCCTATATATATTTTATTTCTTAATGCTTACTTCCATGATTTGTGTAGAAGAAATAGGAGATGAAGCAATGCAAGAAGATGGAACCATAAAGATGCAAAATGAGAACAAGAACATGTTTTCCGTTTATCTAGAAAAGGTATATTAATAAAAATAAAAATAAATAAATACTTATTTACCCTTTAACATCATTACCTCCCTTACATGAAAAGCTAAGATAGTACAAAGCAATAAATGTTGCTTTGGAAATAGTTTTGTTTTATGTACTTTTTATCCAAAATTTGAATTTTAAACTTAAAATAATATTTTTATACTTATATTATAATATATAAAAAATTCCAACATCAAATCATGCTTTTAGAAAAGAAATATATATTTGTAAATCCTTTACTTAAGTTATAAGTAAACATCGAATCACTCATTTTATAGCATAAAATATAAAACATAAAATCTTATTATATACATAATAACGAGCGTAACGGCAAGCGCTCCGCGCGTGATCGTGACACGTGCTCCGCGCGTGGATTGTTACTAACTCATTATTTAAGGGCCAAAGCATACAGAAATAAAGTTTTAAAAAGACAAAAAAAATCAATCGCACAGTTCCTATTTTCATAGAGTAGTTTTTTAATTTAAATAATGTGTAATTTTGGCATTTCACGGCCGGACAAAAATATGTGTTTCCAACACAATTATTAATAAATATGTGAGGGTAATATTGATGGTATAAAGTTTTTTTAACGTAAAACCAACAATGGTATAAATCTAAGATCAATGCACGTTCAATCTATGCTCAGAGTCTGTGAATAATCTTAACTTTCATCATCATGAAACTACAGGAACAACAGATAATTAGAATGTCAAATGTTCATAATCTCAATTGCTTTTCTCGGACAAATGTAGCTTTTGATCCTCAGTGACAACCAATCCAGAGGAGTATTTCTTAATCCTTAAAGATATCAATATATTGGAACCAATTCCAATTAAAGGAAAGATAGGAAGAAATCTTATATTTCTGTGAGCCAGTAGAAGAATATACTGTAGCTCCAACCATCCTTTTCGACTTCTTGAGTAAGTAGATGAAAGTATTTGCTGCTTTTAGCCCAGTTCATCGCTGATTTTGAACTCCGGAAAATTAAACGTCCAATGCAAAAGGAAAACGAAGCCCCAAGATTTTTTGTAGAAAAAACACGGATAACAACATGCAAAAATCCAAACAACAAAGAAGCTCCAGATTCAAAAGACACAACGTAAGGTAAACATCTTGACGAGATAAAGTAGATCATCAAGGTACGAAGTAGTAAGTACCTGAGTTATGGTGGTAGGCGCAGCAATACTAATTTGAATAAGAAAAATATCTGTAAATAAGACAGTACATATGTTTATATATAATAACATATCAAAAGGAAAGTTTTTATGACCTACACAATTTAATCTGAAGCTTGAAACCATAGCAGCTGTAGCCAAGAAAAGTGAACAATAAAGATTAGCGAAAATTAGAGAGAAGTGGGGATTACAATTGGACTTTAAAGGGCGATAAGATATTCTATTGCACTATTTTTGTGGAGATTTGAGTATCCGAGAAAAAGTCTAAAACTAAATACATGCTTATTTTTGTAGGGATTCGGACAACCTTCCTTTGTTAGCATGTTCAGAAGATTTTGTTTAATTTGGTTGAATTTCCTTTATTTTGGTAGAGAACTTAGAAATGGACGATGAAGGAAATTAAATGCTTTCCATTTCAATTTGAAAATGCTAATACGTCAAATCCTAAATATAATTTAATAATTGTCCGTATATGTTTTATAAGGTATTAAATCTGATCTGATTAATAAAAAAATGCACAACAAAACCCAGCATGTATTCCACATCTTTAATTCAAGTAAACTGAATAAATGGAAACTTTTGTTAATTTATTGCGAGTAAAAATAGGAAATAGATTGAGATAAAGGGAATATTTGAAAGTGCTTATTTAAAACCAGCATATACGTCAAATCCTAAATACAAATAACTCAACATATACAATTTAATAATTGTCCATATACGTTTTATAAGGTATTAAATCTGATTTGATTAATAAAAAAATGCACAACAAAACCCAGCATGTATTTCAAATCTTTAATTCAAGTAAACTGAATAAATGGAAATTTTTCTTAATTTATTGCGAGAAAAATTAGGAAATAGATCGAGATAAAGGGCATATTTGAAAATTCTTATTTAAAACTAGCATATACATCGAATCCTAAATACAAACAACTCGGCGTATACAATTTAACAACTGTCCATATACGTTTTATAAGGTATTAAATTTGATTAATAAAAAAATGCACAACAAAACCCAGCATGTATTTCAAATCTTTAATTCAAGTAAACTGAATAAACGGAAAATTTTCTTAACTTATTCTGAGAAAATTTAAAAAATAGATTGAGATAAAGGGCATTTTTGGCACTTTACGTTTACACCAAAAAAGTGTGACACTATACCTACTCCAACTATTATTAAAGATGTTAAATCTGATTTGATTAATAAAAAAATGCACAACAAAACCCAGCATGTATTTCAAATGCTTAATTCAAGTAAACTGAATAAATGGAAATTTTTCTTAATTTATTGCGAGACAAATTAGGAAATAGATCAAGTTAAAGGGCATATTTGAAAATTCTTATTTAAAAGCAGCATATACATCAAATCCTAAATACAAATAACTCGGCGTATACAATTTAATAACTGTCCACATACATTTTATAAGGTATTAAATTTGATTAATAAAAAAATGTACAACAAAATCCAGCATGTATTTCAAATCTTTAATTCAAATAAGCTGAATAAACGGAAAATTTTATTAACTTATTCCGAGAAAATTGAAGAAATAGATTAAGATTAAGGACATTTTTGGCACTTTACATTTACACCAAAAAAGTGTGACACCAAACCTATTCCAACTATTATTAAAGATGTATACATTTGAAAAGATTATTATCATATATCATTTATAAACATATAACTCTATTTTCAAATATGTTTTTTTACAATAAAATACATATCTATAAAAAAATAAGTATAAATCATAAAAGGATGTAAACCATCAAAACCATTATATGAATGTTTATAATAAATTCTCTATCATTAACTATTATAAAAATAGAATTTGGTGATTAAAAATGCAAATTGAATATTTAAATAGAATAAATATTCACAAATTAAATTGATAAAATTATGGGTTGTTACGATCTGTCTTTTGTGATATTTGAAAGTAAGACGATGTTGTAAGATGCCAACTTTTGAGTAGTACTATAGAGGGCGGGTCGTTAGGTGGGTCGTTCCATAGTTACCTAATAACTATTGGTGGGTAACCTCTTATTGCCCCCAAACAGGCATGAGTAATGTAGTACCCAACCTTTGGAGTGTGTTACAAATTCCAGCCTCTATGGGTACATTGATATCCATTCTCGATGTACCTTGACTAGGAACATTTAAAATGATAAGTTACTCTTGATTACAATGCTTTATAACTATTATAAGAAAATACACAATTTATGGGTTTGCTAATAAATGCACTTCTAGCTAAATTGATTAATTAATATAACACATTATATCAAATATATCATAGAAAGATAATATATTTTGTTTCAAACAAGATTGGTTAACTAGTTAGATACGTAAACAAAAATTAAATAAGCGCCCTTAGGGCTTACTCCTAGCTCTCTTAGGATGCAACAGTATTTCATTTTTTTAGAGGTGAACCGTTCTACTAATTGGTGGAAATTGATACATTGGCATCAGACGCATCATACCATTTCCACCCAACCATCCTGACACTCCTTGTAGCCCCTATACAACACATTCTCACCCTATATTCCCATCACACTAACTAAGGTAGCCCTTATCTCGCCACACATCAATTTTTCTGACTTGTTCAAACACATTTTCAAATAATTTTCTCCCATATTCTAGTCATTCTTTTTCTATATCTACCATGTATGTTTAGTTACTTTTTTATGTTTTGAAACTTTGATTTCTTTAGTGTTTTTGTGCAATCTTCAAATTCCTCTATAGCTTCCTGTCATCCCATAGCTTTATGGGACTCCAACAGTAATAAATGTTCATTGATTTATGCCTAAATTTCGTGAACGACCGAGTTAACTTATTAAACATGTTTTACGTGATTGTTAATTTGAAGCGCATTTGAAGTAATTGTGACAAATTTCTACATGTAGAATGTGATGTCGAAAAGCTAGATAATGGTCGGTTCTACGCTATGAGGAATGGTGGAACTGTTTTGCGAGCAGATACATGAAATACAGAAGAAATATCTTAAGTAAATTTAGAGAGCTGAATTAGCTATTTGGATGTTGTACAATAAAGAGAACATCTAAGTATCGGGTACTACCAACTCCATTAGCTCCACAAGTTCAGCATTTCACTACTGCCGATACAATGTTGCTTGGCGATTGAATGACAAGGGACACCACTGGTGTTCAGCCCAGGTGTAGCAGACAAACCAAGCATGGTAGTTCAAAGAGGCATGTGACTGGATAACCGTTTGTTTAGAGTGTCTGTTTCACCAACGTCGTACACCGTTGTTATTCCATTTTGCCATCTGCTTCTATTAGTGTTTAGAAGTGGAAGATTACAGAGATTTTTCATGGAGATTTCTTTATCTTGGATGTGGTGGAGAAATTGATTAAATATGAGATAATGTTATTTATGAGTTATCATTTGGATTGGTTCCATAGTCATCGTTAATTTGTTTTGTTAAATTCCGTAGTTCGATTGGTTTACTTTTACTAATTTGGTTTATTACTCGTACATGAATTCAAAATGTATTGTGTTTGTTGGAAAACAAATTATTTGAATTTTTACTATTTGCAGTTATTAAACTCAAATTGCACAACAAAAATAAAAATGAATTAATTAAAAATCATAAATTAAATAAACCACACAAGTACTTCATTTATGGCCACAACCACTGCAAGCACATACTCCATAATCTACTTGATTCCGGTATCCGCTAAGTACTCGCTAATGCACCTAAAATACATGGAAAATTCTGTTTAAAATCATAAATCTGTTGAGTCTCCCATGTTTTGATAAAAAAAATTAGAGATCAAAATACCCTTTTTCTTATTTTCGATTATTAAAATTTGTGTTTTTTATTCTTCATGTTTTCTAGCTTACCATGCACATGCAGTGGCATGGTCTTTCAAGACGTCATGCAATACCACAGTGTAAGATGTTAGATATGAATTTTTTTTAAAATAGAATTTGTCAAAATAGTTATTGCCAAACTACCTAACCTTTCCTGTTCACAATCTAGTCAGCTGTCCTTTATGCTTTGGAAGAACGCACCAAAGGAATCCATCCGTATGTTAAATTAGAAATTGAAAAGTCATCAAAGCATCGTCATTCAGTGGAGCTGATGGTTAGGTAGTCAGCTGTCTATTAAACACCACCAATTTAAAGATCTCTCCATCAAAGTTTCAAGCTCAGCCTAAAATATGGAAGCAGTAAGAAATTTTGTAACCTCAAAACTCAACCAAACAACCCATCTAAACTCAACAAACATACTGGAATTCTTCAAGATTTCTCCATACAAAAATGATTTCCTCAACGACGCGTACCTCTTTATCGTCTTCGTGATCCTTTTAGTGGCACTTGTGGTTCTTTGTTTGAGGCGTTGTGGTTCTGGTCCGATGATGAGAGCTCCAGGTGGACATGGCCGGCGCATGCCTAGGAGTTCATTTGAAGGAAATACCAGATCTTATTTTAAAGATCTTCGTGCCAAAAGGAAACTCTAATATTAATTCGTTTTACTCGCTGCTTGTTCCTACCTGCTTTGGTTTAAAAGGGAAGTTTGTGTGATCGTGCTATTCTGGCTGTTTTTGTAGATCAATGAATTTGATTGTGGTTTGAAAATTATGTCTTGATTTCATGTCATTTTGTGATTATTATAAATTTTGGAGCACTGGAAGCATCAACCACATTTTCTAAAGCAAAAGGTCGATGACATTAAAATAATTTTAAAGTCTGCTTAGCCATTAAAAAAAAACTACGAAATATTTGTGTAATAATTTTGCACAAAATTTTGAGATCTCAACGGAAAAATATCTATACTTTTGCATTTAATTAAGTAAAACAAAATAATGTTAATTAGTGGGAAGAATAAGATTTCGACAAATTAAGCAAGTCAAGCCATGATTAATTTGCCAATTAGATCAGTTTGAATGGATATTAGAAAGGAGAAACATGATGAGGGTTAAATGGGAAAAGACTTGCATTTTAACTCTCTTCTCCTCACTTCACTTTACTTTCATTAAAACAAAATATAAAAAAGAAGACCAACCATAACCTAGAAGCAATCAAAAAGAAAAGGCTAGAAATGAGCAAGTCATGGCTTGAGAGTTCAAATCAACACAAATCTCATTATTTCTCCAATTTAATTAAAATAAACAATGGCATCCCCTTGTTTTGCTATGTTTTAAATTGACCCTAGGTATATTTCCGAACCAGTGTGTGTTTTTTGATTGTTTATGCCATGGTTAGATGTTAAATGGTGGCATATATGATTGTCGATGATTATATGCCTTAATTTTGATATTAACATGTAGGTTTTAGTTAGAATATTATCATACGGCACTGGTTATATCGATATTCCATTTATATGAAGAAGTGTTTTGTCTTTTTAAAGAAATGAAATGGAGTTGAGTCATTTTTATACGAAGAGATGCCAAATTTCGTCTTCTTTTCATGAAAATGTCGGCCAAAGTACAAACAAAATTGTGCTGGAGATGAGACTTAAGGTAAGGACATTTTTTTTGATAGTGATCAAGGATTTTTTTTTATTATTATTATATTTATACAAAACTTACATGCGAAGTTTCATGTTTAAATGACCACATACGACCTCCGATCGCGATGAAACTTGTAATCATGCAATAACATAATATTTTGGACACGATGAAACTGCTTTCGTCGAATTTCGAGATTGTTTGTAAAACTTTCTTTTAGTTTCACAACGTGAATCGATACGCGTTTATATCACACACGTTCACGTAATAACTCCAATTGACTTGAAACTTGAAATCTTACAATAATTAATCATTAATTTTTTTATAAAATTTGTTTTGTTAAAATCCGAGGTCGTTTGAAAATTGACCATTCTTAATTTTCATAGTAAATCAATAAATATACATCGATTTCGAAACAATAAATTCACTAGATAATAAATTATCATATATATATATATATATATATTATGTTGAAACATAATTTATATAGCTTTAACTATTTTAACTCGATTTGAAATTCCAGGTTATATCGATATTCCATTTATTTAAAATCCTTTTATTTTATTTAACAAATCATTATGGTTTATAAACGATTCCATACCGACTTTCTAAAAATTTGATTTTGACATAACACAAAATCTATAAGATGAAATCTCGATTTTTCTCTTTCATTAGAAAATTATAATCCAATAGATTCGGACGATTCTTGTTTCAGAGAATTCCGACTTAAATTGGATTATGTATAATCAATTGAAGTTCAAAAGGTAAAACTACCGCAACGCTGCCAGCTCATTTTTAATTTAAATATAAATTATACGTTCAAACCTCGTTTAATTAACGAATTCCTTATTATAATTTAAATCTAAACTTAATTAAATCCTTTTATATTGTCCAATTCATATTATATTGCAAATCCAACTAATTCCTACTATTTCAGAACTAAATTTATTATTGCATTATTCAAATTGAATTAAATACTAAAAATCATTATTTTTGAGTTATTTAAAATTTCAAACCAACATTTAAATAATTAAATAAATTAAATATTCAATCATTAAAAATACGGGTCGTTGCACTACGCCCGTTCAGCCCAGGCGTAGCAAACAAACCGAGCATGATTGCTCAAAGAGGCATGTGACTGGATGACCGTTCGTTTAGACTAGTCGTTTCACCAACATCATACATCGTTGTTTTTCTATTTTTCAATCTGCTCATATTAGTGTTTAGAAGTGGAAGATGGTAGAGATTTTTCATGGCGATCTCTCTATCTTGATGTGGTGGAGAAATTGCCTAAATACGAAATAATGTTATTTATGAGTTATCACTTAGATTTGTTTTGTAGTCATTGTTAGTTTGTTTTGTTAAATTTTGTAGTTTGATTGGTTCACTTTTTGCTAATTTGGTTTATTGCTCGTACGTAAATTCAAAATGCATTCTATTTGTTAGAAAATATGTAATTTGTATATTTACTATTTGCAGTTATTGAACACATATCACACAACAAAAACAAAAATGAATTAATTAAAAAACATGAATCAAATAATCCACACAAATACTTCATTTATGACCATAACCGCTGCAAATGCATAATCCATAGCCTACTCAATTCAAGTATCGCTAAGTACCCGCTAACACATCTAAATTCATGGTATATTCTATTTAAAATCATAAATTTGCTGGTTCCCCCCTATTTTGATTAAAAAAAATTCAAAGATCAAAATAACTTTTTACTTATTTTTGATTTAAATTTGTGGTTTCTTTTTTTGTAGTTTTCAAATCTGTCATGCATAAGCAGTGGCAGTGCATGATCCTTTCAGGGCACCACGCGAGAAGATAGATATCCGTTTTTTCTATTTAAGATGAGTGGAAACCCGTGCGCTGCACAGGAGCATAGATTTTTGAGAATTGCAATTTGCATTTATGAATAAGCATTTAGAACATATTATATGATAGAGAGATATATAATGTAAGTGATTTATGTATTTGTTATAATCCAACTACAAGAACTAAATTTTGCAGTAAGAAGTAAATGATGCATGTATGGCTAGTTGGAAGAGTTTGCACGTAGTGTAGACAGTGTCAAATTTTATGTATCTCTATTAAGTTGATTAAAAGATGCATGTATGAACTGATGAATTAAACAACCATGTATGTGTTAATTTGCATTGGTTGAACACAATGAAGATAGAAAATATGACTATGAAACTGAGAAAAGCACATGCATATAAAAAGAACAGCACATATACATATAAATAATTCCAACCTTAAGTTTACTGTAATACAAAGCTATTCTAGCACGTACGCTGGCATAGAACCACTACCAATATGACACTAATCTAATTACTATTAATAATGCTTAACTATGTACGTTATCTATATGTTTTATATCTACGACCGTTCAGTTCGTGTCTAATTTTGTTGTTAAAAAGTCATCCACATATTCCATAGTCAGCAAAGTAAATTTGTGATATGATGGTTGCAAATCAAATCCCTTATCCCTAGAATCCTGTATCTCCCTGTATCGAACCAATCAGGACCCTTTAATTTCCACCTTTGTGCAATTAAGTTCACTTTCTCTTTCTGATTTAATTGCAAAAAGGCGAAAATCTGGGATCCTAATTGGTTGGGTATAGAGAGATAGAGGAATTTGGATATAGAGGATTTTCTCTCTACTGGTCGATCATTTAATCAATCTACTGCTTGTGAGGACATGCTACACTGATTGTAATCATCTCTTTTCATCTATTGTCCTATGAGCAGAAGTAATTAATGCTAAAATGCATAGAGATGGATAAACCCGTACACTTGGTAGAGAATATGAAAGATGTTCTTATCAGTAAATGCGAACTTGTAAGTTGTTTTACAAACTGAGTATATATATATTATACATTATTCTAAAATATCGTAGTGCAACATGGAAAGTATAGCCAACCTGAGTGGGAGTGAATTAGAACGTGGTACTGATATTCAAGTATGTTCATTTAGTGTATTTGTAACACCCCACCTCCGCCAATGCCACTCTTGCAAGGACATTAGCTTTGGAGGGGCGTTAAACAAGGTAAACATGCATGCAGATATCACAAGACAGAACATATAAGTAAAACAGAGTAGTAAAGCAGCGGATAAAACTTAGCATTTCAAAACCATAGTCATGTTACAACAAAGTACTTGGCCATTATTTTCCAACAAACAAAGTCTAGACAAAAGCATAAACTGAAAAACTGAAATACATAAAGTACTATCCCCAAAGTGAAGTGATAAACCATAGCTAGCTCAATGTCCAAACCCGTACATGAGCGAATCCAGTAAGCAAGCTAGAAAGATCCAAGCTAAGCTCCAATGTTCCCCACCCTGAGGACCTGAGGGGGGGGGGAAACGGAAGACAAGAGGCGAAAGAAAACAGGTCAGTCAAAAACACTGGTAAGCCCTACTACTATCTGTCTATGAACTAGTAAAGTTAACTGCATGAGAAGCTGAGATGAACATAAGGATAACAACATACTGGCATGATGATTAACTAACAAGATAGATAAAGGTGTCATCGCATAATTAAGGTTAAGTTTTGCACCACGGGTGTACTAGCATTCTAACATGTCAAGTAAAAACAAGAATTGATCCCTTGGCCCAAGCTTGGCCCAATATAATGAGGTGACCTAAATCAAGGTCCAACTACACAGTCTAGTCGATCGGCTCCCTATAAGCCTAACTCGTCAAGTGTCGGTGTCATACGGCCTAGTCATGTAATGTAGTTGACTGTGCAGGGTCCACCCCATAGGGTGTATCAGGCCCTACGGTGTAACCCTCAGACACCATTACAGGATGCACAGTCCAAACCTACCGATGCCCGTGTTCAACTCCGGACTTGATGTGCACGACCATGGTCCGCCTGAACAACCGGTGCATCATTCAGCCGTCTCTTTTGGTCTCTTACAATCAGCACAGTAATCGTGCCCCACCCTAGCCTAGTCCTAGGGTCTTATGATACTACCTAGAAGGTTACTGCTGAAAAGGACCACGCAACTAGGGTTTCTTAACGGGTTAAATGTGGTTAACCCGATCCAAACGTGGATTAAATCGGTTAAGAGTACCCAAGGCTCCTGACTTAACCTCGATTAATCCATCAAGCCCAAATTGGTTAAGTATTAAGTGGACCATGACTTAACCCTAATCAGGAGGCATTAATTAACTTAATGCGCTTTAACCTCTCACATTAGACTTTGTTGTGGTTACTAGTTAAGCCGGGCGGGTCCGGGTAGCTTTACACCACAACTAGGTCTAACCTCGGGTTCGAGCACAACATGACCAACTTCTCACATTGGGTCCTATTGTTTGTAGCCACTAGTTAAGCCGGGCAGGTCCGGGTAGATTTATGCTACAAACTCAACCCAACCTCGAGTTGGCCACACTCATATTTGCTAAGTGTCATGTCCATTATGTTTCCAAAACATAATTACAAGTTAACATATCACGTTATGTTATAAAAACCATGTTTATGTCATAATGTTACCCAACCCCAACGTAATCCCATCGTTTACATAATCGCAACAACGCATAAAGGATAAAATGGGGAACTTAGCATAATCATGACATAAAGGTATTGAAGCCACAAGTTTATCATGGTGGCATATGAAATGTACATATGTTCATATACTTGCATATTGCATTATTAGGCTTCAAAAGCATGCATAAAACCAAACTTAGCATATGAGTGATACATGGTGATAAATTAACATGTAGAAGTTGTTAGAAGTTCGCATTTAGGCTCACATGCAAGTTATCATAAGGGATATGATAACTTTCATGTTGCCAAAATGCAACCTTTAACATAAAGCTTGAAGCTTTAAGGCCATAAACTCAAGTTTAACTTGCATAACATGATAACATGTGTATAATGATCAACCCAAACTTGCATAACATGATAACATGTGTCATACATAACTTGCATAATGATCAACCAAACTTGCATATAATGATCAACCAAACTTGCATATAATGATCAACCAAACTTGCATCATTCATTTAACTTTAAAGTTCAATAAAAAGAAAGTAGAAAAGGGCTTACAATGCTATGAAGACACAAATAAATAGTTATTAAAAGATTGAGACGAAGCCCTTATGCAATCACCAAAAAGACCCAAATATGCAAGCTCCAAATGAAAAACCCTTGAGCCAAATCAAGAAAAACCCTTGCTTTGAAATAGAAATGTTGCAACTTGACTTGAATGCAAACTAAGAACATTCATACAAGCTTGAAAATACTTGTATGCATTCAAAATCTCTCATATAATTTAACTTAGAAATTTTAGCATGAGAGTGGAGGCCATGAGAGGAACAATTTTGGCATAGTTTAGTTGTAGGAATGAATAATGATGATTTAGGCTAGGTGTTAGGTCCTTTTTATAGAAGATTAGGGTAATATTATCCATAGGATTAACCCTAGATTCAATCCAAGCCATCAAAGCATGTCTTGGGGAAGAAGTCAAGTGTAGGAACCATCTAGGGCCTTTAGATGAAAACTGAACCATGAGAACCATTCAAATGCAAAATCTGCATTTGAGCGAATCGGCCCACGGGTTGACAGCCAAACACCCTGGATTAACCCCAAGTCGACCCAGCGGGCTTGGGTCGACCTCAAAAATCGGCCGGTTCGGTTATTCCCCTCTCCCAATTCGCTGTTTTGAACATTTTTGCATATTTATTTATTTAATTTTCAATTATATATATATATATATATATATCAATATATATATATATTTCTCTGCGCAACCCATTTCACTTAATTAAGTATACTTTAATTTGTGAATTTTTCGTGAAACTTCGCGAGGCCATATCTTGGTCATACGGACTCCGATTTTCGAAAACTCGGACTCTATTTCGCGTATTTTTCCTAGACGAACGCAATGGCACAGCCCGTTTCCCTTGATTCAGATTTTACAGTTTAATTCTATCTCCATTTATGTTATAACATGTTATTCAAAAATACGGGTTGTTACATTCTCCCCTCCTTAAAGGATTTCGTCCCCGAAATCTCCAAGTTAGGAAGAACGTATCCTACCATCCATCATCCATCTACTCAAAACATCATCCAAGAGCAATCAATGTCCTTAAAAGGTTCTAAATGCTGTATGATCATATGCAAAGGTGTGTGTATATGTACTTATCTAATGCGAAAATCAGGAGGTTACTGATTCAGTAAACCCCCTTAATGCAAAATATGTTAGTGAAATGAGTCCATATGTATGCAAATTCCTAACATAATTTATAATCTCTACATGAGTGCACATAACATTCATCCATATGCAACATCCACGTGATAGCATAACAAGTTTTCATCCATGAATAAGCATAAACACTCATGCATATGCGGTATGAAAGTGTGTAAGCCGATCTTAGTGCCTAACGTGTATTATGTATCCACGAGTATCCACTTGCAAACACTTGCAACCACTTGCAAACATCAACCATAACATGTTTCAAATACATGTTTCAACCAAGGGTTTCTACCTAAGGTTCTCATGACAAGATTTACGAAACAAGATAAACTAAATAAGAATGGATAGCAAAGGGAAGATATACCAATCTAGGAAAAGAGATTGAAAATGTATCCTCCAAGAGAAATGGATAAAGCACGCGCCTCTTCTCCTTGGTTTCCCAAGTTGCGTCTCCCTCTGTTTCACTCCATTGCGCCTTAACAAGCTTAACTTCTTTGCTTCTTAGCTTCTTTGTCTTCATTTCCATGATACGAATCGGAGCTCGTCTCAGGGTTGCTTCATCCTCTACCTCCATGTCTTCAAGAATACTTGGTTCAACCACTTTGGCGGGTCTGTGCAAACACTTCCGGAGATGCGAGACATGAAAGACATTATGCACTCCGGCCAGCTTCTCGGCAATTCCATCTTCCCGACTCTTTCTATAGTAGGGAAGGGTCCTACGATCCTTGGTGTCAGCGAACCATATTTCGCAAAGGAGAAATCTTCACAAAGACCATATCTCCAATTTTAAATTCCAAGTCTGTCCTTCGCTTGTCTGCATAGGATTTCTGTCTGTCTTGGGCCATTTTTATCCGTCTTCGAACCAATTCAACCCTCTCGGATGTGTCCCTTATCATGTCGGGCTCAATTATAAGCTTATCCGTCGTCTTCCCACCAACATGTTGGTGGCCTGCACGGCCTCCCATACAAAGCTTCAAACGGTGCCATCCCTATGCTGGCTTGATAGTTATTATTATAAGCAAACTCTACAAGAGGAAGGTGGTCTTCCCAAGTACCACCGAAGTCGAGAACACAAAACCTCAAAAGATCTTCTAGCACTCTATTCACCCTTTCGGTTTGGCCATCTGTCTGGGGGTGATAGGCTGTACTCAGACTCAATCGCGTACCCATTACTTCTTGCAAACTGTTCCAGAACTGGCTAGTGAAAATTGGGTCACGAGCGCTAACTATGCTAGAAGAAACTCCATACAACCATACTATCTCTCGAAGATAAACAGATGCTAGCCATGATACGGTCCTCTTGCTCTTCACCGGAGAAATGGGTTCTCTTCGTAAGTCTATCAATTATTACCCCTATCCCATAAAGCCCAAATAGTTTGGTGACGAACTTCTTCACCCCAACCATATATCACAAATAGGCTAGTCATACTCCTTAGGGGGTTTGCAACAGATCTAAGATTGAGGATAGGGCCGAGAGGATATACTTAAAAGATAGCATGCGAGTAAGCTCTACGGAACAATAGGGATCAAGGATATACTCTTAGAAAGAGGTTAAATGCGCGTATCTAGTCTTCGATCTTCTAAGCCGCATTTTCTTGTGCTTAATCCCATCGTGCCCTGACCGTCTTTTAACTTCGCAATTCCGTAGTTCTTAATTCTTGTTCCCAAAATATGAGTTAGAACTCATTTCACCGTTGCCTCTCGTTCCACTTCCACTTATTCTTTGCCTAAAATACTTGGCTTAAACATAACTGCGTGCTCATGGTTTCGTGCAAGCTTTCCAAGATTCGTTAGTGAATCTTGGATCTCGTTTACATATTATACGGTATCCCACGCAGAAAACTATTTCTTGAAAACAAGTGCTAATCCATGTTGCCAAAACTGGAGCTAAGGTAAGGGCTCTCTTGAGCCTTTGAAAAGCAAGCTCACACTCCAAGTCCCATGCAAAGACTAAGTCCTTCTTTGTTAACTTAGTAAGAGGGGCCGAAATCTTAGCGAAGTCCCTGATGAACTTCCTATAGTAGCCTGCCAGACCGAGAAAGCTTCTTACTTCGGTTGCATTCCTAGGAGTCTTCCAGTCTTGAACCACAACCACTTTCGCGGGATCCACCGCTATGCCTTGCTTAGAAACTATATGTCCAAGAAACCGAACTTCCCTTCTCCAGAAATGACATTTGGAGAACTTGGCTTTCAACTGATGCGCTCTAAGCGTATCCATCACTTCCTTGAGATGTCTGGCATGTTCTTCCTCATCCTTTGAGAAGATCAGAAGATCATCCACGAAGACAACAACAAACTTGTTGAGGAACTCCCTGAACACCCTACTCATCAAGTCTACGAAGTATGCGGGTGCATTAGTCAAACCGAATGGCATGACAAGCCATTCAAAGAATCCATCTGGAGTCCTAAACGCAGTTTTATCAATACTATCCTCAGCTACTCAAAGCTGATGGAATCCGGTAGCTAGATCGAGCTGAGAGAAAACAGAAGCACCAACAACTGGTCAAAGAGATCATCAATCCTCGGTAATGGGTGCCTATTCTTCTTTGTCAGCTTGTTCAATTCTCGATAATCAACACATAGACGAAGCGAACCATCCGCCTTAGTAGCGAATACCACCGGAGCACCCCATTCAGAAATGCTTCGTCTAATAAAATTCTTCTCAAGCAACTCCTTGATTTGCTTACTGAGCTCCCTTCTTTCACGAGGGGCCATGTGCCTAACAGGCAATGATACTGGCTTGGCATTATCGACGAGATAAATGCGGAAATCTATCTCTCGTTTAGGGGGTAACCCCTTAACTTCTTCAAAGACATCGGGATAGTCTCGGACCACCCTTACAGATTGCAGATCATCGATGGACGAGTCGAGAGATTCAAGATAACATAACATGACGGGACCTCTAGGGTTACAAGAAATTTCTAGGGTGTTACCGAGGCGAGTCATGAGCCTCTCCACCCTATGCTCACAATCGCGGATGGCTCCATAACTGGACAACCAATCCATGCCCAAGACCAACCCATATCCCATAAACCCGAGAGCCTAAACATTACACATGAATTCTATGCTCAAGACAGAGATTTTCAAATCCACACAAATCACAGGTAGATGGGCGGAACCCCCAATTGGATTTGAAACACTAACGGGACCTCAACTAGACTAGTACTTAGGTGCAAAACTTTCAATAAGATTAGAAATAAAACTATGCGATGTGCCAGAATCAAATAAGGTATGAACAGGGAAATCAGAAATGTAAACATGACTTTTTACAGAAACACTACCTCGACCAAAAGCTGGAAGAGTGAGGAGAGCCTGCAACTGCCCTCCAGAGGGTCCTACTCGCTGAGTTCGTTCTTGCCCTTGTCCTTGCTTCTTGGGGAAATCCTTGCTAAAATGTCCAGATTCTCCGCAATGGAAACACTTGCCTAACTTCCTCTTCCTCTTCCTGCTATCTTTGGCTATGTGCCCAACGATCCGACAGAACTTGCACTTCCTTGTTTCCCTGGTCTTGTTGTCATTGCGATTGCTGTTGCCCTTGTTCCCCTTCTTGTTGTTCTTGTCTCTTTTCTCGGTATCTTCCTCTTGAAGTAGGGCCATATTCACCAAACTCTCGAAGGTCGCCCCCAGGGGTATATGAGATATGGCCAAACCACGCAATGGCTCATTCAATCCTAGAGCAAAGCATAGGGCCTTCTTCCGAGCGGTGTTAACCCATTCTAGACCGAACTGAGCAAGTTGATTAAACTTATCCACGTATTCTCTAACGGTCATGTCCCCTTGCTTTAGTGATAGGAACCTCTCTAGCTGAAGGTTCTCTTCTGCTGATGATAAAAACTTTAGTCCAAACCTTCTCCTAAAGTCATCCCAAGTCTCGATGGGTCTAGTAGTGGTGGTAACTACCCACCAATAAGCAGCTTCCCCTTTCAATAGCCATACCGCCAACAGAACTTTCCTACGATCTTCCACATCAAAGATAGCAAAGAGGTCTTCAGTTTCCTTTAACCAGTTTCTTGCCTCCACAGAAGTCTCCGTTCCGACAAAATTCTTGCAACCCATCGCCTTAAAGTCTTTGCAAAGCTTTGCAAAATCCTCTTGCGGATGTTGAGGGTGAGGAGGAACCTCAACTACGGGAGGAGGAGAGATGTTAGCGACCGGGGAAGGAGGAGGAATGTTCGCGGGGCCGGCTTCATTCGCCCTTGCCTCCATAAATCTCCGGAACCAGACCGGTACTTGCACGCCTTCCGGGATGTTAAAGCGATCGGCCATACTAAAACGAAGAAAAAGATAGATTCAGAACGAAGAAACGAAGGATAGTGCAATGGCTTTTGGGGAATAGCCTTTTTAAAATAACTAGACTCTTCTTGGAAAATACTTAATTGGTTTTGAAAATAGTTTTTCAAAAGGTAAGTTTTAAAAACACTTTTGCTCAAATCTTGTAAACCTGGCTCTGATACCAAATGTAACACCCCACCTCCGCCAATGCCACTCTTGTAAGGACATTAGCTTTGGAGGGGCGTTAAACAAGGTAAACATGCATGCAGATATCACAAGACAGAACATATATGTAAAACAGAGTAGTAAAGCAACGGATAAAACTTAGCATTTCAAAACCATAGTCATGTTACAACAAAGTACTTGGTCATTATTTTCCAATAAACAAAGTCTAGACAAAAGCATAAACTGAAATACATAAAGTACTATCCCCAAAGTGAAGTGATAAACCATAGCTAGCTCAATGTCCAAACCCGTACATGAGCGAATCCAGTAAGCAAGCTAGAAAGATCCAAGCTAAGCTCCAATGTTCCCACCCTGAGGACCTGGTGGGGGGGGGAACGGAAGACAAGAGGCGAAAGAAAACAGGTCAGTCAAAAAGACTGGTAAGCCCTACTACTATCTGTCTATGAACTAGTAAAGTTAACTGGCATGAGAAGCTGAGATGAACATAAGGATAACAACATACTGGCATGATGATTAACTAACAAGATAGATAAAGGTGTCATCGCATAATTAAGGTTAAGTTTTGCACCACGGGTGTACTAGCATTCTAACATGTCAAGTAAAAACAAGAATTGATCCCTTGGCCCAAGCTTGGCCCAATATAATGAGGTGACCTAAATCAAGGTCCAACTACACAGTCTAGTCGATCGTCTCCCTATAAGCCTAACTCGTCAAGTGTCGGTGTCATACGGCCTAGTCATGTAATGTAGTTGATTGTGCAGGGTCCACCCCATAGGGTGTATCAGGCCCTACGGTGTAACCCTCAGACACCATTACAGGATGCACAGTCCAAACCTACCGATGCCCGTGTTCAACTCCGGACTTGATGTGCACGACCATGGTCCGCCTGAACAACCGGTGCATCATTCAGCCGTCTCTTTTGGTCTCTTACAATCAGCCCAGTAATCGTGCTCCACCCTAGCCTAGTCCTAGGGTCTTATGATACTACCTAGAAGGTTACTGCTGAAAAGGACCACGCAACTAGGGTTTCTTAATGGGTTAAATGTGGTTAACCCGATCCAAACGTGGATTAAATCGGTTAAGAGTACCCAAGGCTCCTGACTTAACCTCGATTAATCCATCAAGCCCAAATTGGTTAAGTATTAAGTGGACCATGACTTAACCCTAATCAGGAGGCATTAATTAACTTAATGCGCTTTAACCTCTCACATTAGACTTTGTTGTGGTTACTAGTTAAGCCGGGCGGGTCCGGGTAGCTTTACACCACAACTAGGTCTAACCTCGGGTTCGAGCACAACATGACCAACTTCTCACATTGGGTCCTATTGTTTGTAGCCACTAGTTAAGCCGGGCGGGTCCGGGTAGATTTATGCTACAAACTCAACCCAACCTCGAGTTGGCCACACTCATATTTGCTAAGTGTCATGTCCATTATGTTTCCAAAACATAATTACAAGTTAACATATCACGTTATGTTATAAAAACCATGTTTATGTCACAATGTTACCCAACCCCAACGTAATCCCATCGTTTACATAATCGCAACAACGCATAAAGGATAAAATGGGGAACTTAGCATAATCATGACATAAAGGTATTGAAGCCACAAGTTTATCATGGCGGCATATGAAATGTACATATGTTCATATACTTGCATATTGCATTATTAGGCTTCAAAAGCATGCATAAAACCAAACTTAGCATATGAGTGATACATGGTGATAAATTAACATGTAGAAGTTGCTAGAAGTTCGCATTTAGGCTCACATGCAAGTTATCATAAGGGATATGATAACTTTCATGTTGCCAAAATGCAACCTTTAACATAAAGCTTGAAGCTTTAAGGCCATAAACTCAAGTTTAACTTGCATAACATGATAACATGTGTATAATGATCAACCCAAACTTGCATAACATGATAACATGTGTCATACATAACTTGCATAATGATCAACCAAACTTGCATATAATGATCAACCAAACTTGCATATAATGATCAACCAAACTTGCATATAATGATCAACCAAACTTGCATCATTCATTCAACTTTAGAGTTCAATAAAAAGAAAGTAGAAAAGGACTTACAATGCTATGAAGACACAAATAAATAGTTATTAAAAGATTGAGACGAAGCCCTTATGCAATCACCAAAAAGACCCAAATATGCAAGCTCCAAATGAAAAACCCTTGAGCCAAATCAATAAAAACCCTTGCTTTGAAATAGAAATGTTGCAACTTGACTTGAATGCAAACTAAGAACATTCATACAAGCTTGAAAATACTTGTATGCATTCAAAATCTCTCATATAATTTAACTTAGAAATTTTAGCATGAGAGTGGAGGCCATGAGAGGAACAATTTTGGCATAGTTTAGTTGTAGGAATGAATATTGATGATTTAGGCTAGGTGTTAGGTCCTTTTTATAGAAGATTAGGGTAATATTAGCCATAGGATTAACCCTAGATTCAATCCAAGCCATCAAAGCATGTCTTGGGGAAGAAGTCAAGTGTAGGAACCATCTAGGGCCTTTAGATTAAAGCTGAACCATGAGAACCATTCAAATGCAAAATCTGCATTTGAGCGAATCGGCCCACGGGTTAACTGCCAAACACCCTGGATTAACCCCAAGTCGACCCAGCGAGCTCGGGTCGACCTCAAAAATCGGCCGGTTCGGTTATTCCCCTCTCCCAATTCGCTGTTTTGAACATTTTTGCATATTTATTTATTTAATTTTCAATTATATATATATATCAATATATATATATTTCTTTGCGCAACCCATTTCACTTAATTAAGTATACTTTAATTTTTGAATTTTTCGTGAAACTTCGCGAGGCCATATCTTGGTCATACGGACTCCGATTTTCGAAAACTCGGACTCTATTTCGCGTATTTTTCCGAGACGAACGCAATGGCACAGACCGTTTCCCTTGATTCAGAATTTACAATTTAATTCTGTCTCCATTTATGTTATAACATGTTATTCAAAAATACGGGTTGTTACAGTATTGTCGAAACAATTGGTTCACTCGTCATAAATAGTAAAACATAAATGTAAAAGCAAAGGCCTGAAGTTGAAGTTGAACCAAAAGTATAGACTTAGAACAATACAGATGAATTTATTCTACAAAGCAGAACAGTAATGGTGAAATCTCCATATGCAACAAAGCATCATCTTAATTATATAAAATCTCCAATATGCTTTTCAACATAAGATCAGACAAATTGAGTGATTATCGATCTGCAAAAATTTCCATGGCACTCCCAAATTCATAACCCAATTATGTTACTGTTTTGACCGCATAACCTACAATGCATCTTGTCTAGTTGCTCTCTTTAATTATGTGCTCAATAGATCCAGCATTACCCATTGTTCTCCACCACTGCACAATGTACCTCCATCAGATCCACTAATAATTCCACCATTTGTATTCTTTCAGCATTTATAGCAACCATCATGTTTTTTATAATCAGTTAGGTCACCACTTCAATCATTATGTCACACAATCTACATACATGTAAAAACCTGAACAGGTAAAACGGTAAATAAAATGATCAAAAATTTACAAATATTTGAAAGGAACAGGTAATCTAACTATGGTTTTTAAATTCCAAATCCAAGTGAAAATGAGAAACAAAAGTCATGTATGACAGATCTATTCAGATTAATAAACAAAATAAAAAAATACTACAAAATAAATCAATAAAAAATGACACTGAATTTAGTTATGATCAATGGAAATAATGTAGGTAAATAAGATGGATGAACTAAATAAAAAAAATAGTATCATTTGCACGAATAGCAGAATTTCGTGATCTAGTTGTTTTACATACATTATTCAAAACTGTCAATGCATTATTCTTGTCATCTTACTTGCAATTCAAAAAGTTAAATGTTACAGCCAATGGTCATCAATATGCTTGTTAATTGATCATGATTGGTTTTTCTGCGTAACACTAAGAGAAAGAAATAAGTTAAACCAACTCGCACGGTAACGCAACTGAAGAAATAGAACAAATTGAGATACAATGAGGGAACAGAAGATTAAAATAAGGAGATATAGTACATTGAACAAATAACTGACTTGAAAAATATTGATAGCCAACGCATCACAAAAGGAGAGAGTAGAAAGAACTTTCCAAGCCGTTTACGTAACCCAAACAACAATCCAAGTTTGAAATGTCATGTAAGCCCAAAAGATAATATAACTAGGAGAAATAACTTATAGCTAGAAAATGACTCCTCTTGCAACATTTTTCACATGCAAACAAATTTCTTTATTCTACATACGATGCTTCGCACAACATTATTTTCGAAATAGAAAATGATTAATATAAGAAACAAATAAGTGTTTATCAAGCTTGGAGGCAAAAATAATTAGACTAATAGGAAAGACTGTAAAAACATATATAGCCATCAAATGAAGAAAAACTAATCCTAAATTTATTGTAAATGTTTATTAATAATTAACAGTCTTGAGTCAATCTAACTAATCGTAAAGGGAAAAATAATCTACACATAAAAATATTAATAATGTCAATTTGTGATAATTCATAAGATGCATGAGATTTCATATTGGCCATGACAATAACATATCTATTGTAATTGGCCAT
Source organism: Allium sativum (assembly GCA_030737875.1). Lineage (NCBI taxonomy): Eukaryota > Viridiplantae > Streptophyta > Magnoliopsida > Asparagales > Amaryllidaceae > Allium > Allium sativum. Next base: position 412,560,046 of record CM060910.1, on the reverse strand, counting down.
GTGATAAAGTAATGTAGTAACAAACATAAGACGCACCCATTCAATAAAATTCATGCGCATAAAGTAGGATAGAATCAAAAGTGCAACATTTCATTGTTAAACTCATATGTATATGTAACAGCCCGCATTTTACGTATCGGAGGATCGTAAAATATTTTTATTTAATTCCCTGAAGGTTGGGTCATTATCATATTTTTATATGTTGTTTATGGGGATGTGAGACATGTCCATAATTTTTACCAATTTTATTTGTGACCATTTTGCCCCTGTCAGTATTGAACAGGGCCTAACTTTTAACTGGTATAGAATTAGGTGCTGAGATTGATTTCATTGCAAATAAATTGGCGTTGTCAATTCCGTAGAGTGGTCACATTAAAGATTTGGTTCAGCGCTTTGGGAGGAATGGTTGTTTTAGTGCTACACATTTTTCTGTTCAGGTTTTCAGCCATTGATGGGCTGATTTGAGGAGGCCTATTAGTGGACTGATGGGAGGCTATAAATAGCGGGTTAGAGGCATGAAGAATAGCTTACTTTCTTCATTCTCTCATTTTGTTGAGCTCGTGATCCTCCTTGCTCAATCAAATACACCTTTCCACCATTAAAATCTAGATTTAAGGAAGAAGATTGAAGATCTACATCAATCAAAGCTAGATCTACATCAAGTGAATGGAGATTTCATCAAATCAAGAGGTTTGAAGGTTGTTCTTCACTACTCGGATTCGTGATTCATCGTTTTTGAGCTAGATCGAAGGTTTGGTGAGTGATAGGAATCTCTCACACGGATTCAATCATGTATATAGGTTATATGATCATAATTTAATCGTTATTAAGTTGTTTCACCTAGATCTACATCATGGTAAGTTTATTTTTATTTGAATCACCATAGGATCTGATCTTGCAACTTAAAATCGGTAATTCTTATGTTAATTCATATGTTATGCAAGTTAGATCCATTGTTTTGTTTATTCATTCATTTATCATGATTTTGGTGAATTTTATATGATTATCGATGAATAACTATCATTTTCATGTTGTTTATGACTCCATAAAGTGTTTATTGTTGACTTGAATGATTTGGATGAATCGGTCACATCGATGTTCATTTGGGGATGATTTGGTCAAGACTGGAGCTATTCTGATTAGATCTAGAGTAGGGTCATTTTTCATAGATCAGGTCATGTGTCTTGTTCCCCAACAAATGGACAGTTTGATGGACTGGGCAGTTTGATGGACTGGACAGTTTGATGGACTGGGCGGTTTGGTGGACTAGACGATTTAATGGACTGGGCGGTTTAATGGACCGGGCAAAGTTCTATATCATGGACTGGGCAAAGTTCTGGAGCATGGACCAGGCAAAAATATTGGAGCATAGATCGTTCAGCTGGATGGAGACAGAGGGATGAGCTTTAGGTCATTAGAAGCCAAATCATTGTGCATGGTTCGGCCCGTATAGAACATGCAAGGGGTGATGCAAGGTTGGGTCATGGTGTTTGGCTCGTTGATGTCTTAGGTCGTTGGAAGTTTGGATCGGCCTATTTTATGATGATGGGTTGATGAGTGTGTAACGACCAAGTCAGGCCATGGGTGTGTAATGACCTGGTCAGGTAGATGAAGTGAAACGACTTAGTCAGGTCTTTGGGTATGCATGGTGAAGCGGAAATGCAGTCAGGTCGTTAGCGACCTGGGAGCTTTATGGGTCGTGAGTCCGGTGGAATGACCTAGTGGATTGGTCGTAGGTCAGGGGTCGGTTGCGACCTAAAGGGAGCAACTTGATTTTTATGAATCTTGTATTGATGATTTTTGGTTTAGTGATGAAAGTGGCTTCGAAGTAAATTCAAGGAGGAATGTTCGATGTGTTCATTAATTTTTGAAGTGCAACGAATGTGAAGATGACTCAAGGTGGTGAGTTTGTGGGTGATGGCTGCTCGAGAAGGGGCTTGAGCTTATGAGCAGTCATCGGGTTGGATGGCTAGAGATATTGGAGGCCGAGGAATTATCGTTGTCGTGAGTTCTAGCAGACTCAAAGAAAGGGTATAATAGGGACGCCTAAAAGAATAATAGTGACTAGTCGAGTGCCATGGGCAGCTCGACGGGCCTAGATACGTTTCGTCGTATGGCGTATCGATTTTTTTATAGAACTAGGGGTTACCATCAGCCCTTGACAGTTGATGGCAAGGTGTTTAGCCGGTCATATGATTAGTGATAGTTTCAAAGCAGGATTGGAGGTGATAGCCAGAGTCATGAGTGATGTCTGTTTTGCTTGTATCGTCTTTTACAGATTATTCGATGTCAGAGGAGATATCTCTTGGGTGCATGTCTGATGTTGGTTTAGGCCTTTGGGGCTTATGCTTGGGGGATGTCGAGATCGACTAGGATGGTCTACTCTTGATAACTATTTGCCATGAATGTATTGTTGTTTCTTAATTCTTGTTTGTAAAGGTTATCACTGTCGAATGTGGGGAAGACAGGTTTGAGTTCTTCTCTGGTATTTGGTAGATTGGTTGGTTAATCTACATGTTCTCATATACTTTATTGATGATGCTAGATAGTTGCTTTATCTCTCACTAAGACTGTTGTCTGACTCAAGGTTTTATGTTTCCTCTTATTACCTTGGGTTGTTCATCCATGGTGTTATGGATGAGCAGACTAGGTGGTAGGTGACAAGTGATTAATGAGGACAATTTTGTTGTGTGATGGCGAGGAGAAGACTAGTGTATTATTTTGCTACTATTTTGTATTTTTGTTTCCGTTGTTTGATGAGTGTTGTAGTGAGGCCAATTTGTACAGGCACTTGTGTTGCAATCCAAAGATGTATGGATATTCTTTCTAGTTGCTATGAAAGTCTCAAGTTTCTGCTCAAATATGTTTAGCTATTATTGTCTGTTGTATATGTTTTATTATATTTTATCCTTGCACGGTGAGTTATTTGACATGTTCTGCATGTGTTATCCTACCTTGATGATCGCCCATAGCTGCCTGGCACACCTTTCAGCATATTATTCCTCTTGCTTTGTGTAGAAGTTATAGACGGTCGTCACATTTTGTATCAGAGCTCTAGTTATCGGTTTTAGCCAAAGACGTACTTGTAGATTTTTGATGGATGCATACTATACACACACATATATAAATATATATATTAGTGTATATAGCAATAGCGCTTGAACTCTATAGTAGTTTTTCTTGTAAGCAGCTAATCATTCTATATTGTAGATTTAGAATGAGCCGTCGAACATTGAGACACGCTGCAAGAAAGTAGACTGTTTCTGTAGAGGGAAATAGCGGTGTACCAGACTACCCAGCTATGTTCGAGCCCATGATGGCAGCGATTATGAGGAGGGCTCCCGCTCCAGATACAGCCGCGGCAGATGTAGGGGTTCAGGTAAAGGTACCTAGAGCTGTGGATTTTGCAAAGATGTGCAAGGACTTCACATCTCCGGGAGGAAAGCCGTTCAAAGGGACAAATCCGACTGAAGAGGTTCAAAGGTGGTTGGATGCTTATGTATGAATTTTGGAGACTTAGGTATAGATGATGCAACAAAGAGGAAGCTCACATCAAGACAATTGCAAGGCAGAGGCAGAGCCATGGATTGATGGAACTCTGTTACTTTGGAGACTCGGAAAGATGAGATCACGTGGGATCAGTTCCGGGTCAAGTTTGAGACAAAGTATATCTCTGCTGCTCAAAATCTTGTTCTGTTCAAGAAGTTTGTGGAGTCAAAGCAGAATGGTCGATCGATGTTGGATTATGTTTCTGATTTTGAGGCCTTATCCAAGTATGCTCGTTCATATATTGACTCACCTTACCAGAAGAACGAAAAGCTTGTTATGGTTTTGGATACCTATATTGGGAGGTCGTTGGTTGAGTATCTGGATGACCCATATGAAAAGATAGTGGAAAAAACTGTGAGGCATAAAAGCTTGTTTCCTAAAGAAGAAACTGTTGTTGTTGTGACAAAGGAAGCTTTAAAACCACAGCAGGGTAGTAATAACAAAAGGAGGAAGACACAACATAGAAAGGAAAAGTTGGTCAGAAGAAGCAAAAGGGTGAAGTGACTTGCTTTAACTGCTGGCAGAAGGGCCATTATTCTAAGGTTTTTAAAAGTCCAAATTTTGAAATGAAATGCTTCAAGTGTGGAAAGCCAGGGGGTGGCATGAAAGATTGTCCAGAACAAGCCAAGGGAAAGCAAGTTGTGAAGGCGTATGCATTAGGAGCTGTGTCATCGTCTTCAAGGGCTCCTACTACAGAGGAGAAAAGAAAGGGTGTCATCGTTCAAGGTACTCTTTCAGTTAAAGGTGTTTCTGTTCGTGGGTTGTTTGATATTGATGCATCACATTCATTCATTTGTAATGAGCTTGTGTGCCGATTGGGTTTGGAACCCAATATTGTGATAGACCTTTAGTTATGACTAATCCAGTTGAGGGTTCATCTAGTCTTTGTATGCTTTGTCGTGGTCTTGTGTTATCGAGTCATGGTTTCTCTTTTGTGTGTGATTGCTTTGTTCTGAACTTCGTTAGGTTTGGGATCATCTTGGGCATGGATTGGCTCAAGAGATATGCGGCAAGAGTGAATTGGGAGAAGCTTGAGGTCAGAGTCGGGGATGTGGAAGGGCGAAAGGTTTTAATTTGATGTAAGCCCGAAGATGGTGTCTTCGTAAGCTTTATATAATCGCTTGTGATTCCAGAGGAAAACTTGTCATCTGTGTTGATCGCTAATGAGTTTAAGGATGTCTTTAAAGAAGTCAAAGGCTTGCCACCGCATCGTGAGATTGAGTTCAGATTCAATTTGGTCGAGGGTGTTAAACCTATCATTATGTCTTTAGGCATATGGTGCCCAAGGAACAACGAGAGTTAGAGGTGAAAGTTCGTGACCTTTTGGGAAAAGGATTCATTTGGAGTAGCGTATCCGAATGGGGTGCACCAGTTGTCTTCACGACCAAGGCTGATGGATCTTTGAGATTGTGTGTGGACTATCGTGAGCTAAACAAGGTGACCAAGAAGAATAAGTATTTGTTTCCAAGGATCGATGACTTGTTCGATCAGCTTCATGAAGCCAAGGTGTTTTCTTAGATGGATTTGGCAACGAGATTCCACTAGTTGAGGGTGGCAAAGGATAGTGGGCCGAAAAATTCTTTTAGGACACCATCCGGTTTCTTCGAATGGTTGATGATGCCATTTGGGTAGACTATCACACCAATGTATTTCGTGGATCTTATGAATAGGTTCAGAGATCAGTTGAACAAGTTCGTGCTTGTGTTCGTCGATGATATTCTGGTTTACTGTCGGAACGAGGAAGAACATAAGACGCACTAGCGAGTTGTTTTGGAAATCTTGCGAAAGCATCAGCTGAAGGCTAAGCTTTTGAAGTATTACTTCTGGAAGAGTGAAGTGAGGTTCTTAGGTCATGTAGTTTCTGGAAATGGAATAGTTGTTGACCTCACTAAAGTGGTAGCAATCCAGGACAGGGATAAACTTAGTAGGGCTGTATATCGGACAGGACAATCCGTTGTCTGGCTCGGTCCGAAGTTATAAGGTGTGCAATTCGTGCCCATCCGATTCTCTTATAGGACAGAGCTTGGACACACCAGGGTTCAGTCCGATCCAAAATGTTCGATGTATTTCTATTTCCCGAACGTTGTCCGTCCGTTGTCCGGCTCGCACGAACAGTGTTCGAACTTAATGCTTGTCCAGTCCGTGTCCGTCCGAATCTATTATAGAACAGAGTTCGGATACACCTCCGTCTGATCTGGTCCGACCCGTTTACAACCCTAGTGAGAAGGTTCCTTGGATTGGCAGGTTATTACCGATGGTTTATCAAGGATTTCTCCAAGATAGCTGCACCATTAATAGGATTGACCAAGAAGAACCAAGTGTTCACATGGAATGCAAAGTGTGAGCAAGCTTTGGGAATCCTGAAAGAGAGATTGACGAGTGCTCCTATTTTGACGATTTCAAGTGGGAATGAAGAGATGGTGGTATACCCCGATGCATGTGGTACTGGACTAGGAGCAGTACTAATGCAGAAAGTTAGTTTGGCCTACGCAAGTCGACAACTAAAGCCGCACGAGAGGTATTATCCAAATCATGATTTGGAGTTTAGAGCGATCGTGGTTACTCTAAAGATGTGGAAACATTATCTGTTGGGGGTTCGATTCGAGTTGTTCACGGTCACAAGTCGTTGAAGTATCTTTTCTCCCAAAAGGATTTAAGTCTTCGGCAACAGCGATGGTTAGAGTTTCTGGCATCGCATGATTTTGGTATAACCTATACTCGTGGTAAAGGTAACGGAGTTGTAGATGCATTGAGTCGAATACATGCAGGATTGGGAGTGATGCTTTCAAAATAGAAAAGCCTCAAGTACTTGGCAGGATTTGATTTCAGACCATGGTGTGAGTTAGAACCTGAAATGTTGGCAAGCTTATCGATAAGACCTACTCTTATCGAAAGTATTGGCGAGATCCAAAAACGAGATGCAAAGCTTATCGAGTTTATCCAGAAGTTGGAACTAGAGGATGGAGAGTTCGAGGTCGATTGAGAAGGTTGGCTTCGAAAGCAAGGACGACCGGTTGTTCCTGATATTGACGAATTGAAAGATGAGGTTATGAGGGAATATCATCACTCTAAGTTGACGAATTATCCTGGTAGTAATAAGATGTATCAGGACATGAATCGATCTTACTACTGGGAAGGGATGAAAAGGGATATTGGAAAGTTTATTTCCAAGTGCATGAACTATCAGTTGGAGAAAGCTGAACAGAACAAGCCGAATGGATTGCTTCAGCCATTTGAAGTTCCTACATGGGAGCAGATATCGATGGATTTTATTGATGGACTATCTAGAACCAAGGCAGGAAACGAAGGAATTTGGATCATCGTGGATTGCTTGACCAAGAGTGCAAGGTTTATTCCTATCAGATCGACTAGGATAGCATCGAAGTTGGTTGAGCTTTATATAAAATGGATATTTTGATTCCATGGTATTCCGAAGAGCATAGTGAGTGATTGAGATCCATTGTTCACGAGTGGATTTTGGAAGAGTTTGCAAGAGACTTTGAGAACCAAGTTTTGTTTGAGTACGACTTATCATCCCCATACAGATGGTTAGACTGAAAAGGTTAACCGAGTTTTGGAAGATCTCCGAAGAGCTTGTGTATTGGATTTTGGGGGATCATGGGAAGACTATTTACATCTAGTTGAGTTCGCATATAATAATAACTACCAGTCAATCATTGGGATGACACCATATGAGGCGTTGTATGGTAGACCATGTAATTCTCCTACATGTTGGTTAGAAACCGAAGATAAGTTGATACTTGGGCCAGAGATGATCAGAGACACATCGGATTGTATTAAGATCGTTCAACAATGAATGAAGGCAGCCTAAGATCGTTAGAGAAGTTATGCCGATAAGTGTCGAAAAGATTTGGAATTCGACGTTGGTGACATGGTTTTCGTGAAGGTTTCTCTGTTGAAGCACGTTGTTCGGTTCGGAAGCAAAGAGAAGTTAGCTCCAAGGTTTGTTGGACCGATTCCGATAATCGATCGAATTGGAAAGCTCGCACATAGGTTGGGGTTACCTGAGAAGATGTCAAGTGTGGATAATGTTCTACATGTGTCGTTTCTACGAAAGTGTGTGCATGATTCGAATGTGGTGGTATCTCCAGAGCAGTATGAATACCTAGAAGTAGAGACCGTAGCTTCGAAACCTCGTAAGCCACTTCGCATTATGGGGAGTGACACTAAACAGCTTAGGAGGAAGACGGTTAAGCTTGTTAAGGTACAATGGAGTGAGGACGATGACGATTGTACATGGGAGATGGAAGAGTGTGTGAAGACGATCCATCCAGACCTCTTCGTCGGTATGACCCATTGATGTCGTGTTACCTTACATCATTATAACTTGTACTATAGTTGTTAGAATTCCGCGTGCTAGGACAAGGCTGTGTATGCATGACTTGATGGGTGCTAGTTTGGATAGTAAATTGGTTATACATAGGTGATAGGCATGCAGAATTGTTGTGGTTTCTCATGCTTATTTGGAATCTCGGGGGCAAAATTCCTAAGGAGGGGAGAATGTAACATCCCACATTTTATGTATCGGAGGATCGTAAAATATTTTTATTTAATTCCCTGAGTGTTGGATCGTTATCAAATTTTGATATGTTGTTTATGGTGACACATGTCCATAATTTTTACTAATTTTATTTGTAGCCATTTTTCCCCTATCAGTTTTGAACAGGGCATAGCTTTTGACTGAGATCGAACCAGGTGATGAGATCTATTTCATCAAAAAGGAAATGGTGTTGCAAATTTCGTACAGTTGTCACATTAAAGATTTGGTTCATCTGTTTGTAAGGAATCACTGTTTTACTGCTACACATTTTTCTGTTCAGTTTTTCAACCATTGATGGGTTGATTTGAGGAGGCTCGTTACTGGGATGATGGGAATCTATAAATAGGGGGTTAGAGCCATGGAGAATAGTTTAATTTCTTCATTCTCTCATTTGGTTGAGCTCGTGATCCTCCTTGCTCAATCAAATACACCTTTCCACCATTAAAATCTAGATCTAAGGAAGAAGATTGAAGATCTACATCAATCAAAGCTAGATCTACATCAAGTGAATGGAGATTTCATCAAGTCAAGAGGTTTGAAGATTGTTCTTCGTTGTTCGGAATCGTGATTCATCGTTTTTGAGCTAGATCGAAGGTTTGGTGAGTGATAGGCATCTCTCACATGGATTCAGTCAAGTACATGAGTTGTATGATCATAATTTCATCATTTTTAAGTTGTTTTCACCTTGATCTACATCATGATAAGTATATTTTCATTTGAATCACCATAGGATCAAATCTGGCAACTTAAAACCGGTAATTCTTATGTTAATTCATATGTTATGCAAGTTAGATCCATTGTTTTGTTTATTCATTCATTTATCATGATTTTGGTGAACTTTATATGATTATCGATGAATAATTGTCATTTTGATGTTGTTAATGATTTAATAAAGTGTTTATGGTTGAATTGGTCGCATTGATATTGTTGTTTGGTGATGATTTGGTCAAGACTGGAGCTATTTTGTTCAGAACTGGAGTCAGGTCGTTTTTCATAGGTCGGGTCATGTGTCTTGTTCCCCAAGAAATGGACAGTTTGACGGACTGGGCAGTTTGATGGACTAGACAGTTTGATGGACTGGACGATTTGATTGTCTGGACGGTTTGATGGATCGTGCAAAGTTTTGGAGCATGGATTGGGAAAAAATACTGGAGCATAGATCGTTTGATCTGAAACGAAGACATGGGGATGAGCTTTAGGTCGTTGAAAACCAGATCGTTGAGCATGGTTCGGCCCGTATAGAATATGCAAGGGGTGATGCAAGGTCGGGTCGTGGTGTTTGGCTCGTTGATGTCTTAGGTCGCTGGAAGCTTAGATCGGCCTGTTTTGTGCTGACGGGTTAATAAGTGTGTAACAACCTAGTCAGGTCGTGTGTGTGTAACGACCAGGTCAGGTCGATGAAGTGAAACGACTTAGTCAGGTCGTTAAGTATGCATGGTGAAGCGGAAATGCAGTCACGTCGTTAGCGACCTGGGGTCCTTGTTGGGTCATGGGTCCAGTAGAATGACCCAGTGGTTTAGGTCATAGGTCAGGGGTCAGTTGCGACCTAAGAGGGAACAACCTGATTTTTATAAACCTTGTATTGATGATTTTTGGTTCAGTGATGACCGTGGCTTCGAAGTAAATTCAAGGAGGAATTTTCGGAGTATTGTGAAGTGTTCGTTGATTGGTGAAGTGCAATGAATATGAAGACGACTCAAGGTGGTGAGTTCGGGAATAGTGGCTGCTCGAGAAGGGGCTTGAGCTTATGAACAGTCATCGGGTTGGATGGCTGGAGATATCACAGACCGAGGATTTATCGTTATCGTAAGTTCTAGCGAACTCAAAGCAAGGGTATAATAGGGATGCCTAAAAGAGTAGAAGTGACTGGTTGAGTACCCTAGGCAGCTCGGCGGGCATAAATACGTTTCGCCGTATGGCTTATGGAGTTTTTCTAGAACTATGGTTTACCACTGGCCCTTGGTAGTTAATGACAAGGTGTTTCGCCGGTCATACGATTAACGATGGTTTCAAAGCAGGATTGGCGGTGATAGCCAAATTCATGAATGATGTCTGTTTTACTTGTATCATCTTGTGTAGATTATTCGATGTCGAAGGAGATATCTCTTGGGTGCTTGTCTGATGTTGGTTTAGGCCTTCAGGGCTTGTTCTTGTGGGATGTCGAGATCGATTAGGATGGTCTACGCTTGATAACTGTGTGCCATGAATGTGCTGTTGTTTCTTAATTTTTTTTCATAAAGGCTATCACTATCGGATGTGGGGAAGACAGGTTTGGGTTCTTCTATGGTGTTTGGTAGATTGGTTGGTTAATCACCTGTTCTCATATATATTATTGATGATGTTAGATAGTTGTTTTATCCCTCATTAAAACTGTTGTCTGATTCAAGGTTTTATGTTTCCTCTTATTATGTTGGGCTGTTCATCCATGTAATTATGGATGAGCAGAATAGGTGGTAGGTGATTAATGAGGACGATGCTGCTATGCGATAGCAAGCAGGAGTTTGGCGTATTATTTTGCTACTATTTAGTATTTCTGTTTTCGCTGTTTGATGAGTGTTGTAGTGAGGCCAATTTGTACAGATACTTGTGTTGTAATCCAAAGATATATGGATATTCTTTCTAGTTGCTATAAAAGTCTCAAGTTTCTGCTCAAATATGCTTCGCTATTATTGCATGTTGTATATGTTCTATTATATTTTATTCTTGTACTATGAGTTATACAATAGGTTCTACATGTCTTACCTTGATGATCGTCCATAGCTGTATGGAAAACGAGCACCTTCAAACTATTTGGACATTTAGCTGCAACAATATTTGTGTTAAAAATTGTAAATTTATCTGCAACAACGAAGGAAGAAGGTCATTTGTTATTTGATTGCTATTAAGTTAACATTGTTCTCATCTTGAATCCAATCATATCCTATTTTAGTGTGATGATGTTAAGCTTGAACGCATTTATTTAGAGAGAGAAAAATGAAGGGTCTATACAACACATCATCTTCAAGAGTATAGAAAATAAGTCTATAGATAAAGGTTTCTATATACGGAATCATCTTCAAGAGCGACCATGTCATTATGCAGTAAAAGGAGAAAATGGTGGTAAATGTAAAAGTAACATATGGACCTATGACATATTATTGTCTAAAACATAACTGTGCACGTTAGACTAACATATGTGTATTTAATATATAAATACCATATTGTAAAATAGATATTAGATGAAACTGACCAATTTATAAATCGATCAAAGTTGACAAAAGTGGTAAAAGTTCAAAGCTTTCCGATATTTATTCTTCTGCATATAAAATCTATCGACTAAAAATAGTCTAGTTATTTAATTTCATAGAATCGAGAAGATAACGATAAATGATTGATCTAACCAAATATATGAAGCAGATAAACAACATGCAGCCACTACATAGTTACATAATTTAAAATAGTGAAATATTTAACAAAAACTCCATGAATTTGTTAAATTATTTCTAGAAAATAAACAACATGCTATTTAGTATGCAGCGTAAACTATAAAATTTAATGTTTGTTTAGAGAATTTAAACCATTAATGCATTAATATACTAAGCCAATATATATGCCGACTAAAACAATATAATATAATCAATAAATTAAATTCTCATTAAAAAATAAAAAATAAATTCGTTTGAATATTGTAGTAATACACTCACCTTTCTTTAGTCATGCTTCACGTTTCATTTGACCATTTATGCACCAGTATGCTTACTTTTTTTATATGTTTCCTATCCAGCTAACACAATCATAAACTGCAGATGAAATAGAATTTTGTGAATATGATTCACATGTGGAAAAAAAGTATGCACTGCCAACATAAATAAGAATACATCATCTTACTCATCTTAGTCATTTAATGCCACACACACCTGTAGTCAAGTAATCAATAATTAGTTTTGAAGATGACACTAGGCTAATTTCGTCTTTGTCCTAGACTTTGTTCATGATTCTATAATTCATGTTGCATTGTTGCGAAGTATAGCAAATATGATGAATGAACTATTAGTTTAGTGCTTCTAACAAACAGTTGAAGTGCCTAAAATTTAAACAGATTTTGATGAAATTGAAACATAAAAACAAAAATTAGTAGAAAGCATGATGCCATAACTACTAACATAAACCAAAAGCCATATATGTGTGTAAGAAATCAAGGAATAACTTAAATGAAAGCATGGTAAATATAGAGTTATCATGACATTTCTGTTGAAGAAAACGAAATCACAAATTTTAGAAGGTGCGTATGGTAGACAGAATCAAGGGGGTGGAGAAAATTTCCTTTAATTTCAGTAATATTTTAATGGAAACCCTTATTAAATCAACACTGCAATGACCTAGGTCGTAGCTGAGGTTATAACTGATGAGGTGACGCAGTAGAAAGTAGGGGTGTCAAAATATGACCCAACCCGTTTACCCAACCCATTTACCCTATCCACAAATGGGTTGGGTTAACCCATTTATGAATTTTATTAAATGGGTAATGGGTTGGGTTGACCCATTTTTAAAAGGGTCATAAATGGGTAACCCATTATATCCATTTATAAAAAACTTAAAATCTAAAATTAAAAACACGCATTTATAAAAACTTAAAATTTAAAAATTAAAAATGTCAAAATAACAAAACTACCCTTTATTTTGGAAAAAGTGAAAAAAATGGAAAAATTTTAAAAATTCAAGAAAATTACAAAATGAAAGGTAAAAAAAGAATTATTTTAAAATAACGATTTTTAAAGCTAGAAGGACCAAAATTACGAAAATGCCCTTCATATTGAAAAATTTTCAGAAAATCCAGAAAATTACGAAATGAAAAGTTAAAAAAGAATTAATTTAAAATAACGATTTTTAAAGCTAAAAGGACCAAAATTACGAAAATGCCCTTAATATTGGAAAAAGTGAAAAAAATGAAAAAATTTCAGAAAATCCAAAAAATTACGAAATGAAAAGTAAAAAAAGAATTATTTTAAAATAACGATTTCTAAAGCTAAAATTGCGAAAATACCCTTCATTTTGGAAAAAGTGAAAAAAAAAAATCAGAAAATCCAGAAAACTACAAAATGAAAAGTTAAAAAAGAATGAATTCAAAATAACGATTTTTAAAGCTAAAAGAACCAAAATTACGAAAATGCCCTTCATATTGGAAAAAGTGAAAAAAATGAAAAAAATTCAGAAAATCCAAAAAATTACGAAATGAAAAGTAAAAAAAGAATTATTTTAAAATAACGATTTTTAAAGCTAAAAATGCTAAAATTACGAAAATACCCTTCATTTTGGAAAAAGTGAAAAAAAAATGAAAAAATTTCAGAAAATCCAGAAAATTACAGAATGAAAAGTTAAAAAAGAATTAATTCAAAATAACAATTTTTAAAGCTAAAAGAACCAAAATTACGAAAATGCCCTTAATATTGGAAAAAGTGAAAAAAATGAAAAAATTTCAGAAAATCCAAAAAATTACGAAATGAAAAGTTAAAAAAGAATTATTTTAAAATAACGATGTTTAAAGCTAAAAATGCTAAAATTACGAAAATTCCCTTCATTTTAGAAAAAGTGAAAAAAATGAAAAAATTTCAGAAAATCCAGAAAATTACAAAATGAAATGTAAAAAAAGATATTTTAAAATAATGATTTTCAAAATAATAAATTTTTTGGATTTTTTGAAATTTATTTAGTTTTTCACTTTTTTCAGCATGAAGGGCATTTTCGTAATTTTGACATATTTTGCTTTAAAAATCATAATTTTCGAGTAATTCTTTTTTTACTTTTCATTTCGTAATTTTCTGGATTTTTTAAAATTTATTTGTTTTTTTCACTTTTTTCAACATGAAGGGCATTTTCGTAATTTTGACATATTTAGCTTTAAAAATCGTAATTTTCGAATAATTCTTTTATTACTTTTCATTTCGTAATTTTCTGGATTTTTTAAAATTTATTTATTTTTTTCACTTTTTTCAACATGAAGGGCATTTTCGTAATTTTGACATATTTAGCTTTAAAAAACGTAATTTTCGAATAATTCTTTTTCTATTTTTCATTTCGTAATTTTCCGGATTTTTTAAAATTCATTTGTTTTTTCACTTTTTTCAACATGAAGGGCATTTTCGTAATTTTGACATATTTAGCTTTAAAAATCGTAATTTTCGAATAATTCTTTTTTTATTTTTCATTTCGTAATTTTCCGGTTTTTCTAAAATTTATTTGTTTTTTTTCACTTTTTTCAACATGAAGGGCATTTTCGTAATTTTGACATATTTAGCTTTAAAAATCGTAATTTTCGATTAATTCTTTTTTTACTTTTCATTTCGTAATTTTCTGGATTTTTTATTTTTATTTATTTTTTTCACTTTTTTCAACATGAAGGGTATTTTCGTAATTTTGACATATTTAGCTTTAAAAATCGTAATTTTCGAATTTTTTTTTTACTTTTCATTTCGTAATTTTCTGGATTTTTTATTTTTATTTATTTTTTTCACTTTTTTCAACATGAAGGGTATTTTCGTAATTTTGACATATTTAGCTTTAAAAATCGTAATTTTCGAAATTTTTTTTTTACTTTTCATTTCGTAATTTTCTGGATTTTTTGAAATTTATTTATTTATTTCACTTTTTTTCAAAATGAAGGGTATTTTCGTAATTTTTGACTTTTTTAACTTTAAAAATTTAGCATTTGTTTTTATTTGCTAAATCAACTTTAGATACCTGGGTTAAATGGGTAACCCACTTATTAGTGGGTTGGGTTACAAACGGATTGGGTAATAAATGGGTCAAAGAGAATGGGTCATAAATGGGTTGGGTCAAAACTCGACCCAACCCATTTAGACCCAACCCAACCCATTTGACACCCCTAGTAGAAAGTGGAATTTGAGCGGTTACATCAAATCCATAGTGTGTTTTTTTAAATAACTTCTTCATGGTATATTTTTTGATGGAATAGGAAGCGAAATTAGCCAGTAGGATTCATGAAAATGTTTGAGGTTTTGAAAGAGAATAATGGTGAGAGAGAGTGATTTAGAACATGGGTGGAAAAACGGGTAACCAGGAAGATCGTGCAAGAGAGGATGAGAAACGAAGTATAAAAACCATTAAATAAATTTAACGACGTCTATGTATAATTAACGGCGGTAGATTTTTGATTTGCTGTATAGATTACTAGCGCTCTTTGTCTTTATAAACCATTAATCTCACCCGTTCTTTGTCTTTTGTTTATGTACTAGAGATCTTATTATATGGATCGGGGAAAACTCAACAAAATATTGAGTTCTTTGTATTTTTACTTGAAATCCAGGGGAAAATTATTAATTCTATGATATCAAATTAAAATTTGGACAAAATACACTATTGTGAGCCTCACCTTTTCTGTTCACAGTCAATTCAGCTGTCCTTTATGCTTTGAAGAACGCACCCAAGGAATGCATATGTTAAAGAATAGAAGTTTGTTGACACCATTTTAACGTGTGTCACAATGACACCACTAACGGTGTTAGTGATGTGTGGCTAAGATTTCCCACTGAATTTCTCGTGTTAAATATCAGCCACACACCACTGACACCGTTAGTGGTGTCATGGTGACACACGTTAGATAGTGTCAACAAACTAGCTCTCTATGTTAAAGCAGAAAAATGGAAGGAGGAAGAAAATTTCTATCCTCAAAACTCAACCAAACAGCTCATCTAAACTCAAAAAACACTACACCATAATAGCCAATTGGCAACCCTTTTATTTTTCAATTGGCAACACTTATTTGGGTTGTAAGGTGGTAACAATAGTACGTGTTGCTATATTAAAAAAGTGTTGCCAAAAATACATATTAATAACTTTATTATTAGCAACACTTATTTGGGTTGTTAAGGGTGGATTCTGGGGGTAAAAATGTAAACAAACCAGCATAACCCTAATTCCTCTTCTACGTTCCATCGTTCCAACGCTTTCCCCCTTTTGGCCGCGTAAAACATTATTTCCCTCCCACGAGAATCTCAGAGGAAAAAAAAATCTGAGCATGACGAAGATGAAGGCGAAGATGAAGGTTCCTCTCTGATCGGATTTTAGGGGTGGCTTCACTCGCTTTCAACTCGCAGGTATAAATTTCATTCAATTTTAGGGATTTTGTTTGATTTCAACTCAGGGTACAACTCGCGTTTCAGGTTACAACTCGCGCTTTAGGGTTCAATTCGCTTTCAACTCCGTCTTTGCTATTATCTTCGGATTTGAGGTAAATAATTTTATTATCGTTGCAGTTAGGTCAATTGATTTATGTTTTGTTAGGTTTGGTATCTTTTTTGTCCCTTTGATTGTCAGGATTTGTCATGATACTGTAATGTAGCTTGTAGCTTTGTTAGGTTTGGTAAAAGATAAGCTTTGTTAGGTCAATCCGAGGGTTACGTCAGGATTTGTCATGGCACAGCAGCTTGTAGCTGCTGTGGCAACAGCAGCTTCAAGCTGCTGTGCCATAGCTGCTGTGGCAACAGCAGCTTCAAGCTGCTGTGGCACAGCAGCTTGTAGCTGCTTGCCACAGCAGCTTCAAGCTTATCAAAATATTTAAACATGAGTTGTGGTTGATTCATCCTTTTCCATTTTTAAACATGAGTTGTGGTTGTTAAATGGCTACGTATAACAAAATATTAGTAAATCAGCAAAGTTAGGTGGGTGATTAATGGCTATACACTTATATTTGGAAGAAATCAATGCTTATCAAAATTCATACAAGGTCAAGGGAAATGGTCCTATGCTATATTGATTTAGAAACCACGTAACTTAAGCGCTTAAAGATAATGTTGCTCTGACTTTTTAAATTAAATTGGCCTACAAATGATGTTGAAGTAACACCTTTGTTTTTTAATTTGATGAAATGTAATGAAAAGAGAAGTTATATCACATTACATTATGGTTAAATAATTGACTATTCATGAATACAACTATTGAGTACTTCAATGCAAGCCTTTGTAATAACGGTCGGATTCTTTTTCTAATAAAATATATAATCTACAACTCAGTTTACTTGTCAGATAATATTGTAATGCATAAGCAACAAATACAATTGCATAATGAATTTAAAAGTGAACCGCTGAATGGCTGCATTTATCCATTTCCTTTTTTAGATATCAGGCTAGTTAACGTATCTTACATTATTGCAAATGGTTGTGCTATCTCTGTACACGATCTAAATAAAATTGTAAAGCAACCATCATAAGTTTATGCATGTAAATTTAATGAAATAAAAACATCACAGAAACGAAATATCAAACCATTAGATAGTAAACTTGAAAAAGGTCTTTTGGTATAAGCTTGCGTTGTAGAAGGAACCATATTGGTTATTATATAGTTCGTGCACAAAGAATAAAATACAAATGTAATTCTGATGCGACCGTCCATGATATACAGCAGCTTGAAGCTGCTGTGCCACAGCAGCTTGAAGCTGCTGTTGCCACAGCAGCTTGAAGCTGCTGTTGCCACACTAACTGCGTTGAATATAAGTTCCACTATGTCCATCGGCATGTTTTGCTAATACTTTCTGTTATGCATAAAATTGGCATGTTTTGCTAATATTTCATTAAAATGGTCTTTGCTATTGCTAGTGCATTATCTCTCTTTGATGTTTACTTGTTGGATATTTTAGTTGTGTTTTCAATCTACGTGAACTGGTTTTGACCTGTAAAATTGTTAGATAGAAACATTTGAGCAAAAACCAAATTTTCTTGACCTCAAACGTCTAAAGATTCATCTTTACCTTTATATAAAGTATAGTCACCATCCATCACTTTCTACAACTCATGCAAGAAAACGAACAAAATGAGTGGCAAAGAAATCTGGCTTTCCCTTGCATTTTGTCATTTCCTTTTGGAAATCAGAGCTTTTATGTTGTGTGTATTGATTCCTTGAAACCTCGATGTTTTCTAATATCAAATCAGCCTACTAAAATGACAAGCACTTGCATATGATAATAACATATGTATGCAAGTTTTTTTTCAAAAAAATAAGTTCTGGTAAGAAGGCTTGATTCCAAGATATTATATGGCAAAATAAAGGATTATACAATGAAAGCATGCGATAATTAATAAATACGTCGTGGTGTAGGTATCACAATCATTTTAATTTTGAATAAATAAGCATGATAATAACATATAATTAATAAACAAGATCAACAATTTTTATTGTGTTGTGCATAGAAATAAAAGGGCAAAAAATTCGATCTATGTTTTTACTATTTTCCTTTTTCAGCTTCAGACCAAATAAAACACAAAGAGAATTTGCATCAAGGTTGTCGCATTTGTGATGAAATATAGTTTGGGTGTATGAAGTCCTAAGATCCTTTAGTTCCGTATTTACATGTGCTATTGTTATGTGAATATCTTACTTATAACTGCTGCGCCATTAGCTGAAAATATCTGGAGCAAGCAGCGCATTTTTTGCCAATCGACCGTTCATTCAGATAATGTTCGTTTATCAACTCATTTTTCACTAGCCAGGGATTCTATGCTAGAAGCCTAGGCCCACTTAACAAATGACCATTAATCATAATATATTTGTAAGATGTGTTTTACGAAGATATAGCATGTCATCTAAGTGATGTGTTCAGTAAAGCACGTATTTAATGAATAGTTCAAATCATGGTTTAAAAACTAAAGTTACTTAGCTATGAGCTGATCCTTGGATCTCCCGCCTTCCATCCTAGCGTTAATAGAATATTGGGATATGCTTATCAATATATTAGTTTTTCGATCTACTTAATACCAAAGAAATTGATCTGAAAATTCTTTTGAAAAATTAAGTCATATTTACTCCATTAATAAAAAATAAGAATTTAAGAGAGATTCCCATAGTATATTATTTGTTGGTATTACAAGAAAGTTGTGAGCGATAATAAAGGTTACTGTACATGCACATTTTGGATGAAAAAATTAATTTAAAATATGCTAAAATAAATTTGGCGGTTGTGCTTAGTGGTGAGACGATTGTGTTTCCTTGGATTGCTGATAGGATTTGAATGGGAACAGTATGCCCTGGTCCTAATTGCTTATTGCTTGCTCCTGTTTCAGTTCTTTAGTTTTTGCTTTTATCTATTACAAGATAAAATTCATATAAATCAAAAGCCTTATCTCTGACTTTAAATGAGTAACTGAAGTAAAAGAAAATCTTCCTCCAGTATTATAGAAAAATATAAATGTTCATTTTTGTATGCTTTTAATAATTGCTGTCTTTATCGTTACGGAAACATCATTATAATCAAAGACAAAATTTGATAGATTCACCATTGCGGCCCGAACGAATAACAAATTCCTTAAACCTTAATAGTGGTACTGGAATAATTATTTCAGGTTAGTGTAACATCATACTATGTCACAGCATTATTAATGTGGCACAGTAGCTTGAAGCTGCTGTGGCACAGCAGCTTGTAGCTGCTGTTGCCACAGCAACTTGTAGCTGCTCTTGCCACAGCAGCTTGTAGCTGCTGTTGCCACCGCAGCTTGTAGCTGCTGTTGCCACAGCTTGAAGCTGCCGTGGCACAGCAGCTTGAAGCTGCCGTGGCACAGCAGCTTGTAGCTGCCGTGGTTTCTCATAGTGTACATGTTTATTAATCGGTTGGTTGTTAGACTATGAGATAAAATATCCAGTCATTCTCCCTGAAAAATTGACTTGTCCACTTATCTTCGTTCTGTCAACTAGAAAACAAAATTTATAGGTGTTGCCTATTTCTGCAAACATTTGTATTTTTCCAGTTTTCCATGTACAGATTAAACATATTATTTTGCCAAACTGAACAATGGTTAAGAAATCAGTATATTACGACTAACTTAATATTGGCAAAGCGGAGACATATATAGGAAAATGATTTTGTATGATTCTAGATATTATCAATTTTCTCTCATATTACATTTCTATTTTGTTTTGAAAACATTATAATTAAAACTGTGAATAAGTAAAAAAAAATTGACATAGGATGTATGATTTTTTTTTTTCGACATAGGATGTACGATCCAAGGATTTTACAGCCATACTATGTATATATGTGTGTGTGTGCGCGCGCATGCGCGTGCGTGTGCGTGTGCGCGTGTGATCTAGGCCATGAGGCATGTATCGCAAAATAGCTGCCAACAGGCTCGACAGTCCGACAGTATAGTAAACTAAAACATAGCATAACTAATAAAATCAGATGACACCAACAAGATATAACGTCGAGGCAAAATACAAAGAAATCCAATGCTGAGCCTCAAAAGGGTAAGGCGAACTAAATCCCAGCACAATGGCTGAACCAACCAATAATCTCAGGGAAACAGCGAGGACATCAAAGTGAGAAAATGATGGATCTGTCCCAATCAGGAGCGGACAAGACTTCCTCTTTGTTGGCACGATAACCATACTCACCATCATTGCACAAGCCAGTTCACTATCCAAAAGTCTGTAGTATAATTCATGTTCATCTTTGTTGTCTGTGGAGATCCATTGAATACATATATTAAATGCGTTAATGTAAGTCTAATGCTTTTCTACATTGCTATTTCAATTAAAATTTGATCAGAATGGAAATTGAATTGTAAAGGCTGAGTCCCGATCTGAATTGAGATTTAAAACAGTAAGAATTAAAAAAATTCTTTTTACCAAAATGGTGGAGTCCTTTCTACGAATTACCTCTTAAGTACATGATTTATTTACTTGCATAATTATTTCTTAAAATACCTAATAATGTTGGTACACAAAATAATCCAGATATGACACTTACGTGTAAATACCAATATAAACAAGATTTTCATTCGGTCATCAGACAGTTAATTGAACTCAAATAACGTTGATGTTTTATTACAATCGTTTGTATTGTGTTTGGAGAAAGCATTGTCTAAGTGCTGCTTAACCTTTTATGTTGTTCAAGTCGCAAAAAGATTACATACATAATATTATTATATAAAATATTCAAAATGCACGAATCAATAAATAAATTGACATGTACAACATACATTTCACAG
The DNA here is from genome assembly GCA_030737875.1 of Allium sativum. Classification (NCBI taxonomy): domain Eukaryota; kingdom Viridiplantae; phylum Streptophyta; class Magnoliopsida; order Asparagales; family Amaryllidaceae; genus Allium; species Allium sativum. Next base: position 412,538,962 of record CM060910.1, on the reverse strand, counting down.
TTTGTAATCAAGTTAGTTCACACTAATCGAAGCATCAATGAAAGATGATCAGTGAGACATCGCTCTGCCGCTGGTGCTTCAAATCTATCAGTTAAACCTATGCTCAGTGGTCGCCGGTCCAGCAAAAGATGCGTAGGTAATCATAAATTGATGTTGTGTTTTGAAATGTATGGCATAAGTCACGAAATACTTGCTCGTGCAACTCCCAAAACTGACCATCTAGTCCTTTCATTTTATTTCATTTCCTTTTGATATCCAACCCTTGCTCATTAGAGTTTCAGCCTTTCCGATATCCAACCCTTGCTCATTAATATGGATCGATGTGATCAATGGATCAATACAAATCCATAACAGTCTGTACAAAACCATCGTTAAGACATATTCAGTGCAGTTTTTTTTTTTAAAATCAGTGGATTTTTTTTATAACAAGTGCATTTTTTTTTATAACAAGTGCAGTTTTTTTTTTTATAACAAGTGCAGTTTTTTTTTTAAATAACAAGTGCAGTTTTTTTTATAACAAGTGCAGGTTTTTTTATAATAACAAGAGCAGTTTTTTTTATAACAAGTGCAGTTTTTTTATAACAAGAGCAGTTTTTTTTTTTTTATAACAAGTGCAGCTTTTTTTTTAATAACAAGTGCAGTTTTTTTTTATAACAAGTGCAGTTTTTTTTTAATAACAAGTGCAGTTTTTTTTATAATAAGTGCAGTTTTTTTTATAACAAGTGCAGTTTTTTTTATAATAACAAGTTCAGTTTTTTTTTATAACAAGTACATTTTTTTTTATTATAATAAGTGCAGTTTTTTTTTTGTAACAAGTGCAGTTTTTTCTTTATAGCAACGGGTGGATTTATGTCTAACTCAAGTTCAAGGGAGTGGATTAAAAGTCCATATAGAAATTCTGAAGAATATAAGCAAGGCGTTCGAGACTTCATTAGTTTTGTGAAGAATCACTCATCTTGCGATGTTGAAATTTGCACCTGTCCTTGTATTAAGTGCAAGAACTCTAAGAAGCTCTCACTGGAAAGCGTTGAGAAACACTTAATCATTCATGGTATGATTAAAACATATAATAGGTGGTTTTTTCATGGAGAGATGAGCAACAATAACACGGGGATGAATCATACAAAAAATATTATTTCAGATCCTCATATCCAAGATCAAATTCAAACCGACCATTGTGTAGAGGGGGCTCTTAGAAATCTCGTAGACGATGCTTTTGGAATGCATAATAGGCCACAAGCTAGCGGTGAAGAGGAAGTTCAACATACAAATACAGACAATTATCATTCTTACCTTGGAGAGAAGCACAAAGAATACGCAGACAAAGCCAATGAAAAACTTTATTCTTCTTGCGAAGAGGGGATTACAACGTTAGGTGTAATTGTTGAGCTTCAGAACCTTAAAAAAGAATTTAACTGGTCGGGAAATAGTGTGACTGAGTTGTTGAAGCGATTAAAACGTTGGCTTCCAAAAGAAAATAATTTACCTGACAAGTATCCCACGATGAAGAAAATAATAAAGGATTTGGGAATGGAGGGGAAGCATATACATGCTTGTGTCAATGATTGTATATTATTTTGGAAAGAAAATGTTGATGCGATTTGGGAATGGAGGTGAAGCATATACATGCTTGTGTCAATGATTGTATATTATTTTGGAAAGAAAATGTTGATGCGAAAGAATGTCCTGTGTGTAGGATCTAAATTAACCCTAGAGGGGGGGTGAATAGGGTTTATCGCAGATTTTTGCAGAATAATTAAATAAAAACAGCACAGATAATAATCAGAATAAATGCGGAAAAATAAATATCACACAGATATACCCAGCTTCGGCAAAACCCTGCCTACTGCTGCATTCCCCAAGGTTTCTACTAGGAGTTAAAACAATCTCTACGCTTACAATCCCCTGTAAACTCGCGACACTCGCTCCTAACTGTTCTTAACCCTACGCTCAAAACCCTGCACTGGTTTTTATCCCCAAAACCAGATTTCCCCGAATTACAAACCCTGTAATTCGTCTCCCTAGTTTTAGAGACAAACTAGAAAACCGTAGACTGATTACAAATTGAAACGAAAGACGAAACAAATTAAAATAAAAAGCTTTTAGGACTTAAAATAAATGGGTCATCCCTTTAAAAATCTCTTAGCCCTTTGGTATAACTTGGCCGGTCACTTTTGTTATTGCTTCACCACTTTATTTTGCTCGGTCTCTTTCCTTAAAAATGGCGGCGGATCTTGAGAAATTCCTAGGGTTTCCTTCTTGCGATCTAGGGTTTCCTTCTGGAATCCGATTCTCTGCAAAATGATTGATCGTACTCTTGCTCTGATGTTTGTCGATGTTGGTCTCGTGCTCTGATGGTTCTTCGATTTGCAGATTCACTCGATCCAGATCCAAGTGAATATTGGTATGATTTTTCCACTTCTAATTTTTCTTTGATTGTGTTGAAACTTGGATGATTTACTGCCGATGAGGATTGGTGTATTTATAGGATTAAAATCCTAAAATATCTATGATTTCATGCTTAGACTTGTTCATGATATATACGAAATATTGGGGCTTGACAACTGCTTTGAATTGAGCTTTTCTTGATTTCTGAAATTTCGTATAAGACTCGGTCTGATATTTTCGTGAATTTTGGACTTGAAATTTGTTGAAATTCTGAAGGTTTCTTCGAATTTAAACTTGAGTATATTGCATAAATCTTGGGCTTGAAGTCTTCGGCTACTCTGGAGATTTCTTTGATTAATTCTGGAGTTTCATATCCTCTTTCATTTGACTTTGTCAACATGATTTTTAAACTGGAATTTTGCTTCCTTGGATTAACTACTGATACAAACAGATGCCTAGATTACACTTGTGATTGCTGAATTTTCTGGAATGCGTTTGCTTGAATCCTGGAATTTGAATTTTGCTAATATTTTTCATATGTACTCCAGAATTAAACTCTGATTTAATGGAGTGTGACTTGCTTTGTTTTTCCTGATCCCATTTTGTATTGCTTCGAACAAACTTGTCTGGCCAATGCTTGTAAACAGATTTGAACTGATACTTTGATTATGCCTCCGAGCAGATTTGTGCTTGTGACTTGTTTAATTCAACTCCCATTGAACAGATGTTTCTGATTTGAACTAATATTGTACTTGATATTTTTGCCTCGACCTTGGTTTGCTGCCTTGATCTTCCTTTGAACAATACAGTTATCATTCTTTTGCTTTGAATTTGAACTGATATTGTACTTCTTACATGTCCTACTTGTTGGTGTTCAAACTTGTTTGCACCATCTGTTTGACTCTGGATCGACCATTTTAAACCTTTTTTATACTGATAAGGACAGATATTTCATTTGTTCATGCCACTTCTTGAACCACTTATTTGATAAGAACATTTTTCTATGTTAGAATTTTCCTGTTTGTTCTTCAACTTTGAACTTTGAATGGATTAAAGAAAATACTTTTGGTTGATATGCTTGACTCTTTTGGGTATTCATATGAATTGCTATGATCTTAAAAACTATCTGGAACCATGTCTGTTTTGCTTTGACTTCGAACATGTTGCAACTTGAACATGCAATTGTTGTATTGTGATCTTGAAACAATGTGCATTGATGAGTACTTGTAGCCACTTGAACTCGTTTACATATATGCTTTCTTGTATACTTGATCACATACATGTACATAAACTGCTGCTCTGCATCTTTAAATTATGCTGACTTAAGTGCCACCATTTATGCTGTTGCCCCTCTTACTTGTGCCTTGTAGCTGCACCATATCCATTCATTGTCTTGCTTGTAACTTGCTCGGCCCTTGCTACCATAAGTTTTCTTGAACCATTTACTTGTTTGGTCTGCATTTGATTTCTTTTGCAGAGAAACAACACTAGAACTTGCCAGATATCATTCTTTGAACTGATAAAAATAGTTATTGTTCTTGACCATCCTTTAGAATGTTTGTACTGCTCGACTTGCCATTTCACACTTGACTTTGAACTGTTGCTATTCTTTGATAAGAGCAGTCACTACACTTTGCCATTTTAATATATGTGCATCCATGTTTATTGGTTTGGCCGACGATTGCTATGTCCATGCGGCTTTGTATAAGTTGTTTGCTTTCTTTTGAACTTAAACACAGCTAGACTTTCGTGCACAGAGTACATGCTATCCTTGATTTTTCTTGCTGATTAGTTGCACCATGTAGCTTTGTTTGTTCATGATTGTTTTGCTCGACCACTTTGGTTATTTTTTTTGTACTGTCCATTTTGACATGTAATGCTGAGTCGAGTTGGTCCTTGATGGCTACTCCTCAGATGCACACACTGATTGGCGAGGCAGTGCACACGTATGTGTGTACATGCAGCCATGTTTTTCCTATCCCTGCATATCAAACCAAGTCTAGAAAAATGATGAGAAACACACCGTAATTCTGAGGCAAATAAAATTTAAAAATAAATTTTTATTTGTTTTTATTCTATTTTATTTTTGTTGCAGTCTACTGTGTGTGTTCTTCTTGTGACAGGTATAAAGATGACTGGATTGACTGTGGAATGCTGTGAAGTCAAGAAGACTGAAGACGATGATATTCTGAAGATGATGATATTCATATGTGTCACTATATACGAGTGAACTGTATAGAAATGTAGTGTATATGAAAGTGTAAGTGTTGTAAAGAGGAGCTAAGTACGAAATTGAATATATTGAAATGTATATCAGTGATGTATGTACAAATAGTGGAGTTGTAAATCTGTACTGTTTAAATATCGAAATAAAAAATTCTTATTCAAATAAAATACTGTGTGAATATTTAAATTTCTGTATAGTTGTATTTTATTTTAATAGAAATATTATATTCCTGTCTGATGTGTAGTATACCAGTACAGTTACAAACACATTCAATAATAAAATATATTTGATTGTTATCATCAAACAAAAATCATATAATTGTGTATACAACACTGTTATATACAACAATCTCCCCCTTTTGATGATGACAAACAAATAAAAGATTTTGAATGTGTTTTGAACGTGAAATATATTACTCCCCCTATTTGTTTGCTCCCCCTACAACTGAACTCCCTCTATATATGTGAAAAAATATAAATGATGAAATCCAATTGACCATTCTCCCTCCAGATATTTAATTTCCAATCTTAAAATATTTTTGAATTAAATACTCATCAGTCAAAATCTTGACAATTCTCCCCCTTTTGTTATCATCAAAAGGATAATAGAAATTGAAACAGTGATGAATATTGACTATAAATATAAATTCAAAATAAGAGAGAGAATATATATCGCAAATCCCATTTAATCAAACAAAAATCATAATAATCTTTAAATCAGAAGCAGATTTCACTTTCAGAATGAATGGATTTACGATGGATTTTATCGAATGAGGAGAGTTCAATAAAAATTGAATATTTGAATATGAATTTTAAAGATTTTAAATATGCTAAAAAAGTGTTAAGCACTTTCTAACCACGCATAGCCCAAAGGTCTTTTAAATGGGGTTAGTAGTAACTTAACTTTATCCTCTCTAATGAGTTCCATCCATGCACAGCCCGAAGGTCTTTTAAGTGAGAATGGAAGCACATAGAAATTAAGGTAATTCACCCACGCATAACCGCGAGGATTTTTAAATGGGAGTGAATACCAAGGATAAATTATTTATTTATTTTATTTTATTTTTAATTTCAAGAATAATTAGAACTCCCCAAATTAAATAAAACCATGATGAATGACAGAAATATGGTAGATATAGAAAATGGTCGTGAAATAAGCTCTAATTCAAAGATATTATAAAATATGTCTAATCATCATGAAATTTAAAATAATATCTCTTCTAGTTATGAATTATACCATAGTTGCAACTCATCACAGTTTCATAAATCTATCAATAATTTTGATGAGTCTCAAAAACGGTTCAAATTTATCAATAATTTCAATTTTTGAATAAATAATCAAAAATAATTTTAAAATTGAAAATATCAATTTCAAGAGGAGTTTTTGAAAAAAAGCAAGTTGAAAATCATCCTAAAAAAAATCAATCAGTTAAAAAAAATGAAATTTTCTAATATTTTTAACACTGATTGCTCCTAGACAATTTTTAAAACCATTTATATATTAATTTGATTAAAAATTGCCTATGAATTTTAACTAAATCCAGTCACTGTTTTTCCAATTTATCATTTAATCACCAATGAATCAAATCAATTTCCTTATCAGAGCAGCACACAAGTGACATTCTCTGAGAATTTTTGGACAAACTCAAGAAACAGTCAACTTATCAAATCTGAAGATAATTATTTGAAATCACCAAAAAAAAAATCAATTTTTTTATAATCCAAGAATTTCAACAATCCATAACGAATGATTTCACAAACAGCCAAGTAAAAATAAATTAAAAGGAATAAAAGTACGAGTTTAGAGATCATACCTGACTTACCATAATCAACGTGATGCAATGAATCTCCAACTCTGAATCTGTGGCTAAGGAACTCCAAATAATTCGATATATGAATCAACTTGAATTTTATCTTACTTAAGCACAGTTGTTCCTCAGCCTCCCACAGTACCTAAATGTTTATATGATCGAGTGGTCTAACAAAAGTTGTTTTACCACTCTTATCTTCGTTTACACGTTTTGGTACCCAAACCCGTTTATATAACAATCCATTACTATTCACTAGCGTACCCTTTGGAACCCAAATTTGTTTAGATTTGCTTAAATTTATTTTGTTAATTTTCGGAATCCAAACAGATTTAAATGAATTGTTTTTAAACGAGTTATCAATTTGTTTATGATTTAAAAACCCTTTGAAATTATTAAATTTCAAAAATTCAATTTGATCGTTTTCAAAGCCAATTAAAGGATTTTTAAAATCATTAATTTTTTTTTTTCAACTTGATCAGATTCAAATCCAAGTCCCTTTTTATTCTGAACAAAAAATTGATTTTTCAACAACATATTCAATGATTTCTCTCCTTTAGAAAATTTAGTCAGAGCTGACTCAAGTCGTTGAATTTTAAATTTAAGATCGCTAATTTCTTTCATTAAATTTGAACAACGATTAATAGCGATTTTCCTCTTTTCAGCATCAGTTTGTTTTAAAATCAAAATTTCATTTTCAAGTGCTTTGATTCTGGCATCGGATTTGGAAATTTCAATTTCAAATTGTTTTTGCTTTTAAAAATCAAGTTTTTCAGATTCTCTAAACCTTTCAATCACCTTTTCAAAATCATGATTTTCATTTTTCAAATTCATGTTTTCACTTTTAAGTAACTCAAGATTAGTTTTTAATTTTAAAAAATCGTTACTCAAAAATTTACATTTTTCGCATTCTGAAAACGGTGAATTCTTAACTTTTTCAAGTTTTGTTTCTAAACTGTTATTTTCTTGAACTAGTTTTGACCTATCAGATTTCAATTTCTTAACTTTTAGTTCAAGAGAATCAACAGTTTTTGTGAGATCGTGACACATTAAAATTAAATCTTTATAAATAAAATTCGATACCTCACTTGAATCCTCTTCACTTCTTTCTGAATCAGATTGAGCCATAAGACACAAATTAGCTTCCTCTTCTTCACTTTCAGAAACTTCTTCTCCTTCTTCGTCATCCCATGTAGCAGCAAAAGCTTTCTTCTTTCTTCTGAACTTCTTCTTCCTTTCATTTTTGAGCTGTGGACAATTTGGTTTGATATGTCTGGGTTTCTTGCAGTTGTAGCAAAATACTTCATTGTCTGAACTTTCGGAACTTCCGGTTTTGACAGTTTTCTTCTTTTGTGGCTTGTATTTTCCTTTGGCCCACTTTTTCAAAACCATGGCTAGCTCTTCAGCGGGATCATCATCATTACTTTCAACAGAATTATTTAGAGCGATCGTCTTTTTCTTCGATTCAGAATCCTTTCGTTCTTCTCTTGCTTTTAACTCCATTTCGTAAGTTATCAGATTTCCGATCAACTCTTCCATGCTTACTTTATTCAGATCTTTTGATTCTTGTATCGCCGTCACCTTAGCTTCAAAATTCATTGGTAGCACTCTCAATATTTTTCTGATCAATTCCACTTCGGTATAGGTTTTGCCAAGAGCTTTTGCATTGTAGACCAATGATGAGAAGCGTCCATACATCTCTTTTATATCTTCGTCTTTTTGCATAGAGAAATTTTCATATTCGTTGCTGAGAAGAGCGAGACGAGATTCCTTCACTTGAGATGTACCTTCATGTGTAACCTCCAACGTATGCCATATTTCCTGCGCAGTCTCACAATCAGAAATTCGATTAAATTCAGTTTTATCAAGAGCACAAATTAGAGCATTCATTGCTTTGGCATTGGTTGAAAATAATTTTTTATCATTAGCATCCCACCTGTCTTTTGATTTAGGAATTTCAACACCACTAACAATTACAGTGGGAGATCTATAACCCGTTTCAATAATATCCCACACATCATAATCGACTGAACTCAAATAAATTTTCATCCTAGCTTTCCAATATGCATAATCAGTTCCATTAAACATTGGTGGCCTAGCTATGGACTGACCCTCAGAAAAAGCATTATTAGACAGATTCATGACTCTAGAGTTAAAATAAAATAAAAATACCTGCTCTGATACCACTTGTAGGATCTAAATTAACCCTAGAGGGGGGTGAATAGGGTTTATCGCAGATTTTTGCAGAATAATTAAATAAAAACAGCACAGATAATAATCAGAATAAATGCGGAAAATAAATATCACACAGATATACCCAGCTTCGGCAAAACCCTGCCTACTGCTGCATTCCCCAAGGTTTCTACTAGGAGTTAAAACAATCTCTACGCTTACAATCCCCTGTAAACTCGCGACACTCGCTCCCAACTGTTCTTAACCCTACGCTCAAAACCCTGCACTGGTTTTTATCCCCAAAACCAGATTTCCCCGAATTACAAACCCTGTAATTCGTCTCCCTAGTTTTAGAGACAAACTAGAAAACCGTAGATTGATTACAAATTGAAACGAAAGACGAAACAAATTAAAATAAAAAGCTTTTAGGACTTAAAATAAATGGGTCATCCCTTTAAAAATCTCTTAGCCCTTTGGTATAACTTGGCCGGTCACTTTTGTTATTGCTTCACCACTTTATTTTGCTCGGTCTCTTTCCTTAAAAATGGCGGTGGCTCTTGAGAAATTCCTAGGGTTTCCTTCTTGCGATCTAGGGTTTCCTTCTGGAATCCGATTCTCTGCAAAATGATTGATCGTACTCTTGCTCTGATGTTTGTCGATGTTGGTCTCGTGCTCTGATGGTTTTCTGGTTCTTCGATTTGCAGATTCACTCGATCCAGATCCAAGTGAATATTGGTATGATTTTTCCACTTCTAATTTTTCTTTGATTGTGTTGAAACTTGGATGATTTACTGCCGATGAGGATTGGTGTATTTATAGGATTAAAATCCTAAAATATCTATGATTTCATGCTTAGACTTGTTCATGATATATACGAAATATTGGGGCTTGACAACTGCTTTGAATTGAGCTTTTCGTGATTTCTGAAATTTCGTATAAGACTCGGTCTGATATTTTCGTGAATTTTGGACTTGAAATTTGTTGAAATTCTGAAGGTTTCTTCGAATTTAAACTTGAGTATATTGCATAAATCTTGGGCTTGAAGTCTTCGGCTACTCTGGAGATTTCTTTGATTAATTCTGGAGTTTCATATCCTCTTTCATTTGACTTTGTCAACATGATTTTTAAACTGGAATTTTGCTTCCTTGGATTAACTACTGATACAAACAGATGCCTAGATTACACTTGTGATTGCTGAATTTTCTGGAATGCGTTTGCTTGAATCCTGGAATTTGAATTTTGCTAATATTTTTCATATGTACTCCAGAATTAAACTCTAATTTAATGGAGTGTGACTTGCTTTGTTTTTCCTGATCCCCTTTTGTATTGCTTCGAACAAACTTGTCTGGCCAATGCTTGTAAACAGATTTGAACTGATACTTTGATTATGCCTCCGAGCAGATTTGTGCTTGTGACTTGTTTAATTCAACTCCCATTGAACAGATGTTTCTGATTTGAACTAATATTGTACTTGATATTTTTGCCTCGACCTTGGTTTGCTGCCTTGATCTTCCTTTGAACAATACAGTTATCATTCTTTTGCTTTGAATTTGAACTGATATTGTACTTCTTACATGTCCTGCTTGTTGGTGTTCAAACTTGTATGCACCATCTATTTGACTCTGGATCGACCATTTTAAACCTTTTTTATACTGATAAGGACAGATATTTCATTTGCTCATGCCACTTCTTGAACCACTTATTTGATAAGAACATTTTTCTATGTTAGAATTTTCCTGTTTGTTCTTCAACTTTGAACTTTGAATGGATTAAAGAAAATACTTTTGGTTGATATGCTTGAATCTTTTGGGTATTCATATGAATTGCTATGATCTTAAAAACTATCTGGAACCATGTTTGTTTTGCTTTGACTTCGAACATGTTGCAACTTGATCATGCAATTGTTGTATTGTAATCTTGAAACAATGTGCATTGATGAGTACTTGTAGCCACTTGAACTCGTTTACATATATGCTTTCTTGTATACTTGATCACATACATGTACATAAACTGCTGCTCTGCATCTTTAAATTATGCTGACTTAAGTGCCACCATTTATGCTGTTGCCCCTCTTACTTGTGCCTTGTAGCTGCACCATATCCATTCATTGTCTTGCTTGTAACTTGCTCGGCCCTTGCTACCATAAGTTTTCTTGAACCATTTACTTATTTGGTCTGCATTTGATTTCTTTTGCAGAGAAACAGCACTAGAACTTGCCAGATATCATTCTTTGAACTGATAAAAATAGTTATTGTTCTTGGCCATCCTTTAGATTGTTTGTACTGCTCGACTTGCCATTTCACACTTGACTTTGAACTGTTGCTATTCTTTGATAAGAGCAGTCACTACACTTTGCCATTTTAATATATGTGCATCCATGTTTATTGGTTTGGCCGACGATTGCTATGTCCATGCGGCTTTGTATAAGTTGTTTGCTTTCTTTTGAACTTAAACACAGCTAGACTTTCGTGCACAGAGTACATGCTATCCTTGATTTTTCTTGCTGATTAGTTGCACCATGTAGCTTTGTTTGTTCATGATTGCTTTGCTCGACCACTTTGGTTATTTTTTTTTGTACTGTCCATTTTGACATGTATTGCTGAGTCGAGTTGGTCCTTGATGGCTACTCCTCAGATGCACACACTGATTGGCGTGGCAGTGCACACGTATGTGTGTACATGCACCCATGTTTTTCCTATCCCTGCATATCAAACCAAGTCTAGAAAAATGATGAGAAACACACCGTAATTCTGAGGCAAATAAAATTTAAAAATAAATTTTTATTTGTTTTTATTCTATTTTATTTTTGTTGCAGTCTACTGTGTGTGTTCTTCTTGTGACAGGTATAAAGATGACTGGATTGACTGTGGAATGCTGTGAAGTCAAGAAGACTGAAGATGATGATATTCTGAAGATGATGATATTCATATGTGTCACTATATACAAGTGAACTATATAGACATGTAGTGTATATGAAAGTGTAAGTGTTGTAAAGAGGAGCTAAGTACAAATTGAATATATTGAAATGTATATCAGTGATGTATGTACAAATAGTGGAGTTGTAAATCTGTACTGTTTAAATATCGAAATAAAATATTCTTATTCAAATAAAATACTGTGTGAATATTTAAATTTCTGTATAGTTGTATTTTATTTAAATAGAAATATTATATTCCTGTCTGATGTGTAGTATACCAGTACAGTTACAAACACATTCAATAATAAAATATATTTGTTATCATCAAACAAAAATCATATAATTGTGTATACAACACTGTTATATACAACACTGTGTGCCATAAAACAAGGTACAAAACAAAAAAAAACAGTGTTAGGGGAGGTTAAATTAACGAAAGAACCAAAAAAAGTTTTAAGATACTTTCCTATAAGTCCAAGATTAAGTAGATTGTACACTATACCATGGATAGCTCGTAAAATGCAATGGCACAAGAAAGCTACACCATCTTGGAATTCCATGCGACATCCTATAGATTCAGCTGAACGGAGATCAGTCAATAGTCGGTGGCCAGAATTTGCTATTGAAGGACGCAATGTTTGGCTTGGTATTTCTACGGATGGGTTTAATCCAAATGGTGTTCTCTCCAATAGTTATAGTTGTTGGCCTGTTTATATGATACCTTATAACCTACCCCCTTCGTTGTGTATGAAATCACAATTTCAAATGTTGAGTATTTTAATTCCTGGACCAAGAGCACCAAGTCAGGACATTGATGTATACTTGGAACCTCTTGTCGATGAATTAAAACATCTTGGGACGAAGGAGCGTCTGTTTTTGACACAGACAAGCAAGAATTTTTCAATATGAAAGCAATATTACTATGGGGAATTCATGATTTACCAGCTTTTGGTAACTCATCTGGCTGTGTGACTCATGGTTATAAAGCATGTCCTGTCTGTGCTACCGAGACAGAATCAGAGTACATCGGCAACAAGATCATCTATTCAAAATATAGATGGTTTTTGAAGAATGATCATCCATATAGAGCATTAAAACACGGATGGTATAGGGATGTTGAATATAAAGAGCCTCCAACTCGGCTAAGAGGCTCGCCTCTTTTAGAAAAGCTTGAGCGTATCAAATATATTCGTGGCAAAATACCACCAAGCAAAAAGAGATTGATTTCTGAAGCTTATGATAATGTAGATTGTCTTGTCGATGAGGAAGGAAGGCCGGCATGGTATAAGAAGTCAATTTTGTTTGACTTGGATTATTGGAGCAATCATAAAGTTCGTCATACTATTGATGTGATGCATACTGAAAAAAATGTTGTTGAACATCTCATCAATTTTATGTTTAACAAAGGAAAGCAATCTTCTAAACTTGCATTTGATAAGGATCACAAGTTGCAATGTTGTCAAGTTCTTAAAGATGCAAAACTTCCATCATGTCTTGCAACTAAGTTAAATGGTCTTATATGTCTTCAACCACGTGATGGAAATCATAGCTCTAAACAAGCATCCTTTTTAGATGAGAATAGTGATGATATATATGAGCGTTCCATCGTTGAAGGTAAACCGTTAAAATTATCTAGAGTGCAACGATCACAGATTCGACGATGGTTACTATTTAGAATTGATATACCGGAACGAGATTAATACTACAGGTCATACATTTTCACCTTTTTCAATATGTATCACATTTAGTCAGGAATATATATATATATATACATATATATATTTATCACAATATTGAATTTGTAGTGCATACCGCTTATCTTTAGAAGACAGTCTTCGTGGTAAAAGGAAAACTATCACAAAAGCAGAAGTAGTAGTCCAATCTGAATTTGTTGATTGGCTATACAAAAAGGTGTGCTAAATTTACTTGAGAGCAATATATTTCTTTTTAACTAATGTTATTCTATTAATTTTGTTAATTCTTAACAGTTAGTGGACGAAAAATGCATGAACACAATGTTATGGTTGTATGTCAACGGTCCAAAGTGGGAAGTCAGAACTTTTCTTAAGTATAGAGTGAACGGCTATACATTCTCTCCTCAACATTATGACGATAGCATTTCAACGCAAGATAGTGGTGTCTGTATGGATGCGATCACAACATTTGTTGCAAGTTCAAAATATTTAAATCCTATGGATGACGATACTACTTGGTATGGTGTTATTAGAGAGATCATGGAAGTTGATTACTATGATTTTCAACATGTGGTATTCTATTGTGATTGGGTGAATTTTGTAGATAAGACAAATGGTTGTAAAGTTTGCCCGGATACAAATTTGTTAATGGTAAACTTAAAGAAGCTCAAGAATACCGATGGAGAATATGATGAGCCTGCTATTCTTGCGTCCGAAGCAAGTCAAGTATTTTACATCATAAATACACATATCAATTCCGACTGGTCAATTGTTCGACGCTCTCCTAAACGCATAATGGATAACATAGATGATTATGAAGTACCAACAACATATCAATCTATTTTGAAAGAACAACCAAATTTAGAACCATTATTGAAATGTATTCAATCGAAATCAACATGTTGATTGGAAATATTTTGCATGTATTTTGCTTGTTTTGATCATGCAATTGTACAATTATGTTGTGTTTTGAAATGTATGATTTTCTTTTATTGATGTCTTTTGAAACTATTGCCAGTTTGTTATGTTAATTCATGTCTTGTAAGTATCTTTTACGTGTTATGTTAACTTTACATTTTGTTTGTTTTTTAATGTAGATTTTTCATTAAAATGACAAACAATAGCGCAAATGCAAATTTAAGTACAACACAGACTATTGAACCTCAACCACCCAAAGGTAAAAAGTACTTTATAACGGTTGGGGTTGAGGGTGCAGTAGGGGAAGATTCAGCTAAATGGAGTACACGTAGTGGTGAGTTAATTCATTATCATATACCCGTTGGCTACAAAGAATGGAGGGCCGTAGATAGCTTCTATAAGGATAAACTATGGGAAGGGCTTTTGGTATTTTCACTCATATCAATTTCATCATCAAGTTTAAATTATGATATATTTGATTGTTTCATGATTTCGTTTATTTTGTTTCTTTTCTCGTGATAGGAAGAATTTGACATGGATGTAGACCCTAGCATAGCTCGACCGTTATTAGAGAAACATTTCCCACCGTACTATAGATCAATGAAGTCAACATTAAGAAAAAGTCTTCTTAAAGTTGATGACACTATGATTCCTAAACGTGTTGCCATTGACAGATGTCCAGATGATATAGATAGAGTGTGGTGGGAAAAGTTCCTTGATATTGAGTATACGAATGAAAAGATGGAGCAATGTAAAAAAATATGCAAAAAACAAAGCGAAAAACCAAATTACTCATACTCTAGGAAGGAAACCTTACCATAGAGTGCACCATGAAATGGTAATAAAATTATCTTTTGTAAATGGTTGTTTGTAGAATGTTATATTAATTATGTGTTGTCAACTTTGATATTTCTTGTAGGTCTTATCCAATCCAGAAGCAAATATTTCACGAACGACGATTTGGAAGGTTGGACATAAAAGAAAATCGGGAGAAGTACTACCATGTGCCGCAGAAACATATGTAGGTTTGCATATATGTTGTTAAGCTCAGTAAATTATTTTAATTGATGATTATTTGCCTGAACTCATGATGTTTTACCTGAACAATGTTGAGTACATAAAGTTGGGTTTCTACAAATACCGAAAACATATACAGCTTTGCTGAGCTTTACCGCTCAGCTTTGCTGAGCCACAGGCTCAGCTAGCTGAGCCTTGCCGCTCAGCAAAGCTGAGCCGTAAGGCTCAGCAATTATTGAGTTTTGGCTCAGCAAATGCTGAGCCCACGGCTCAGCAAAGCTGACCCACAGGCTGAGCCGTGGCTCAGCATTTGCTGAGCTTTTGCCCAGCAAATGCTGAGCCTTACCGCTCAGCTTTGCTGAGCCACAGGCTCAGCATTTGCTGAGCCACAGGCTCAGCATTTGCTGAGTTTTGGCTCAGCAAAGCTGACCCACAGGCTGAGCCGTGGCTCAGCATTTGCTGAGCTTTGGCTCAGCAGCTGCTGAGCCTTACCGCTCAGCTTTGCTGAGCCACAGGCTCAGCATTTGCTGAGCCACAGGCTCAGCATTTGCTGAGTTTTGGCTCAGCAAATGCTGAGCCTGAGGCTCAGCACAGGCTCAGCAAATGCTGAGCCTGAGGCTCAGCAAATGCTGAGCCTGAGGCTCAGCAAATGCTGCTGAGCCACAGGCTCAGCAAATACTACTCAGCTGTGGCTCAGCAAAGCTGAGCCGTAAGGCTCAGCATTTGCTGAGTTTTGGCTCAGCATTTGCTAAGCCAAAACTCGGCATTTGCTGAGCCAACAGCAAATGCTGAGCCTTTTGGCTCAGCAAATGCTGAGCCGAGCCTTACCTAATTTGCAAGATGTTTTTCTGTTTTGACTTTTGTGAATTCGGTATTTCGTGCGAGATGTTTTTCTGTTTTTAACAAGAAACTGAAATTTTCAATTTAATGTGATATTCAATGAATGCAGGCACTTCTAGAGGCAACGGAAGAAAAGAGAAAATTGGATGGTAGTTCTAGTGGCGCAGTAGATGATCTTGATAATGATCCAATTGCAGAAGTTTTTGGTTCCGACACGAAGAAAAATTATTGTCGAGCAATTAGTTCTACTTCTTCTATAAAACAAGTAAAGGTGGCTCGAGCTGTAAAAGCTGTAGCTGATAAAAAACAAGCCGTGGATTTGTCCGTTTGGAAATTGGAGATAGAAAGGCAAGTAGCTACTCAAGTTAATAACGCCATCAATTCAATTACTTCAACTTTTATGAAATTTATACCTAATATGCAAGAAAAACTTGTTACAAGTCCTTCCACTCCTCGTACAGAAGGTGCTTCTAATTTAAGGGATTCTCCTATAAGTAATAATGTAATCGTTACTCCAAATGTGTCACTTAATGATCTTCATTCATCTACAATAGAAAAGAAATACGTAATGCTATTGTCAAATGATTTAGAGAAGGAGGTAGCAAAAGGTTATCTTGGAACACAAACAGTTTGTCATTTTAGGAAAGTGGTACCGAATATTGAGAAAGTAATTTGGGTTGTTGAAGTTCTTGAACCGGATGCACCAATTTATAATGGTCCTCAAAATGGAATGTACAAGTTATGTGAATTTTCAGATGGAGGCTTCGTTATATGGCCAGAGTTTCGTATTCGTTATTTGTAGAATCTTATTTATGTATTGAATTTAGCAAACTAATTATGTATTATTGAATTTGACATCTTAATTATGTATTGTGTTTGTTTATTGTTAACTGATATTCTATGTCGTTATGTTATGAATGTTATCTATTAGTATGCATTGAATTTAATATTTGTTTTTGATTCATATTAAATATCGTCTATATTATCATCATGTTGGTTATTAATTGAATATTAATGTTATAATATGCGAGTTGTTAATACATATTTCTGTTATTATTAAAATTTATATTTGTTGTGAATTAAAATTTTGTAACATGTATAGGCGTTACAAACAAATGTATTGCAACATGTATAAGCGTTGCAAACAAAAATCTTACAACGCTTACAAGCGTTGCTAAAGAAAATCTACCAACGCTTATAAGCGTTGCTAAAGAAAATCTACCAACGCTTATAAGCGTTGCGACTGAAAATTTACCAACGCTTATAAGCGTTGGTACAGAAAATCTACCAACGCTTATAAGCGTTGGTACTAATTTGCCACCCCTCCATAGCAACACTAATAAGCGTTGCTGAAATTGTTTGCGACGGTTATACTCGTTGGGAATCACCTGTTTTGGTGTAGTGAAACATACTGGATTTCTTCAACAACGCATACCTCTTCATCACACAAAAGCTGAGCGAAATAACGCATCTAATCCCGAACTTAACAAGCATACCAGATTCTTCAATGACGCGTACCTCTATCATACAGAAGTTCAACGAATTCCTACCAGTCGAAACAAGATCCGAATTGCATCACTGGGCTCGCATTTTCGTCTTCGTAATCCTTCTAGTAGCACTTCTGCTTCTTTGTTTTCACAGGTGCTGTTGCAATGTCAGGTTAGGTTCATGCTTTCGTAAATATCTCTGTTGTTGTGGAAAGGACTGTTTGGGGCGTTGTCGTTTTGGTCCGATGATGAGAGCTCTAAGGTAGACATGGCCGGCACATGCCTAGGAACTCGTTTGAAAGAGATCCCAGATCTTATTTCAAAGATCTTCATGCTAAAAAGGAACCGTGTTATTAGTTTTTTCTAGTCACTACTTGCTTTGGTTTAGATGGAAGTTCATGTGATATGTATTAATGTATGTAGTGTTTTAAGAGTGTTATTGCTAATTATGCTCTTTTTGTGGTTTCTTTAGCTAATATATGACCGTAGTTCGAAAATTAGGCCTTTGAGTTTATGTCATTTTGTGATTACTTTAAAGTTTGTTAAAGTGTAAGCATCAATCAAGGCTTTTTAAAGTTAAAGATGGATAACATCATCAGAAATTTGAAATCTGTACCAATACTTTAGAAAGGAAAAATATAGCGAATTACTATTCTAAAGTGTAATAATTAGCCCTAGGAATAGGAGTTTGTTGACCTCACATATGTGAGGTCACGATGACCCTAGGGCTCCCATTGGTGGAGATCAGGGAGACCCACACGGGCCCCCTGATTTCCATTAGTGGGAGCCCGAGGTCACGGTGACCTCACTTATTTGAGGTCAACAAACTCGGTCTCGGTGATTATTTTTTAACAGCAGAAAAATTGCCATATTCCTGACCACGTGACATATTCAAAGAACGAGTTGGACTATCTATTTCTATCATATTGAAGCATTTGGTTGGTTCTATCTACACTCCTCTTTCCTCTTTTCATACCACTGCAAATGCATACTCCATAATCTACTCGATTAAAGTATCCGTCAAGTATGTGCTAACACAACTAAAATACATAGAAAATTCTATTTAAACTCATAAATCTGCTAAGTTCCCCCTTGTTTTGATTAAAAAAATTCAAAGATCAAATTGTCATTTTTCTTATTTTCGATTTAAATTTGTATTTTTTTTAAAGATTTTCTATCTACCACGCAGTGCCACCCTACAACGCACAAGCAGTGGCATTGTGCGGTCCCTCCAGGGCACCACATAGTACCACTGCCTGAGAGGTAGATAATGATCGGCTTGACGATATCAAGAATGGTGGAATGATTTTGTGAGCAGATACGTGAAATACAAAAGAAATATACTTAGTTAATTCATAGAGCTGGATTAGCTATCTAAATGTTGTAAAATAAAGAGTACACTTAAATATCAAATACCACCAACTCCATTTTCTCCACAAGCTCAGCATTTCACTACTATCGATATGGTGCTGCCAGGTGATTGAATGACTAGAGACACCACGCCCAATCAGCCTAGGCGTTGCACACAAACCGAGCATGGTAGCTCAAAGCGGCATGTGACTAGATGATCGTTTGTTTAGAGTGATCGTTGCACCAATGTCGTACACCATTGTTATTCTATTTTGTCATATGCTCATATTCGTGTTTAAAAGTGGAAGGTTGTAGCAATTTTTCATGGCGATCTCTCTATCTTGGTTATGGTGGAGAAATTGCCTAAATATGACATAATGCTATTTATGAGTTATCAGTTGGATTTGTTCTGTAGCCATCATTAGTTTGTTTTGTTAAATTTTGTAGTTTGATTGGTTTACTTTTACTAATTTGGTTTATTGCTCGAACGTGAATTCAAAATGTATTGTGTTTATTGGAAAACAAGTAATTTGTATTTTTACTCTTTGCAGTTATTAAACGCATATTGCACAACAAAAATAAAAATGAATTAATTAAAAAACATAAATTAAATAATCTACACAAATACTCCATTTATGGCTACAACCACTGCAAATGCATAATCCTTAATATACTCGATTCAAGTACCCGCTAAGTACCTGCTGCAATGGCCCAAGAATTTTTCGACCCCGAAAATCGACATAAAACACCATGTCGAATATTTAAGTATCGAAAATACTGGGTCATTAATGGAAAGAAGTTAGAGGGTGAGAAATAGAAAGAAAATTAGAATAGAAGAAGAACACAACATAACTAAATCAGAGTAAACACGAATCTCACAGCGAAACGAATAAAATATATTATATAACATAACTTTGAAGTACCAAACTATATTTGTATATACATATCATATCAGAGTACAACACTTATACACTACAGTGGAAATAACTCTAATTAAATAACTAACGGTGAAGCCTCTTGCTTTATGCTCCTCCAAGTGTATCTGTAAAAACCTAAACACTTGTCTGCCCGTACAAATTTGGGCACCCAAGAATTTAGGAAAAAACAAACAAAATAAACTCAGGGTCAGTCATGGGACTGGTGTGAGTAAACTCCAACCATATTGTTTAACTTTGAAAACCTTTTGAAAGGAAAGGATAATAAAAATATCAGCCTACACATAAACATGGACGGTTTTTAACTTGCTATAACCCAAAATATTTTTGATATGAAATCCAGTGATATTATACTAATGTCTAATCAAATAAATAACCAAATAGCAAAACGCTTACATCTCACGCTCCATATGCATAGCATTAAATCAAAAATCGCAGGACACTTATTGGAGATTGGATTCCAACTATGACAAGGAATGAGACCATCTCCCGATCAGTGTATTCTAAAGGGGATACACTAGGATTCAACAAGAACATCTTGCAACCAGGCCACACATGACCGCCCACTCATTTAGCTTGAGTGTAGCAAATATATTATCACCCATGGTTATCGATCGTCCAACCGTAATCCGTAAGATACAGAATCGAAAGAAGAACAAATAATTGAATTCTATCTAGATCGGTGACAAATATACCCTGCTAGGGTATGACCCAACTAGCCACGTCGCCTGCCCGATCTTTGTCATTTCCCGGTTGTGAGGCTTGAGGCTATGTTTATCTATCAGAACATCTGACCACTATTCATTTTGAATGTCACATCGTCAAACCCATTAAATCAATAGTTGATCTTCCAAAAAATATTACGGGTATAAAAGCCAAGAGAGACGAATTCCTCCACCACCATACGTAATACCTTGAACAGATTGTCTTATGTGATCTGTTAGGAATACTCTGTCAGACATTCGTCCATACAAGTTATCCTGGGATTGGACCAATCGAAGTCACAAGAACCGTCCTTGCATTTCACTCCTTCAATTATCTTCAGCATAATCTAATTTGCAACGCTTATGCCTATACGAAGTGTTTTTCAGATAATAAATCCAACTGGTCTCTCCGTATTGACAACGATGGTCAAAAATCTTTGATAGCCGGCGATTTAACTATCAAAGAAAAACAAACATCCATTCAAATTTACAGCTAAGCAAAAACAATCACTGGCCCTTTTGAATTAACATTAATTTCCCAACTTCCCATATCTTTACCTATATTTCTCAAATCATGTTTAGATCTTTACGCTCCTTGGAAACATTCCCTCTTTTTTCACATTTCTTATTTATGTACTTTAGAAAATATACCTTATTAACATTAGAAAACATTCCAATTTCCACTATTCCCATTTTAATCTGCAATACATCTGCTTAAAAGTCATTATTCACTTTAAAACGTGAATATTATCCATTTGTAGAAATCTGAACTCATTTTTCAAATAAATCTTCATTTAAATAATAAATATCATTATAGGTTAAAATATTGTCTATTGAGTTATTAATTCAAAATCATATCTTACTCCATAAACTCCATTTGCAAGTAAACTTCTTATCTATGCTATATTATAATTACTCAGTTTCATTTGGAGCGCTCATAAGCATTCTCAAGGTTATCTAAAGCTCAACCGTCTCCTTTGAAATTTCTTTTCTTCCTATGCGCATCTCTCCCATTCCGTATTTTCCCTCATAAACCCTATCTATTCATTTTCTTCTCCCGATTCATATGCTTTTCCCCCTTCGCCGTTAACATCTCTGCCTACCAACGTCATTAGCCTTTGCATCTCCGCCCGCGTCCATTATCCTATCCACTTGCCGTTCCACCCTAAGCATTCTTCTGCTTCTAATCTATGCCTTTTCCCATTTATCGATGTCCACCTTTCATATCCAGGTCGCAAAACCCTAACTCTTGAAATCTATGTATTCTTTCAGATGTCGCAATTTCTATTTCGAGTCATACCCCTAGATTTCCTTGCCTCTTTCATCGTCATCGTCTACTTCTGTCTAATCCTCGATTATAAAATTAATCCGGTTTCGTAGAGGCAGGGTTACATTAATCGGCTTATGACGTCCTATCTGCATTCTACTTTACTACCATCATCCTCCCTGTCAGTGCCACTGGCCAGGACTTCAACCACAATACGTACGACTTACTGTGTACATCGATGGTGAGTTCTCACTCGAATGGTTGTAACAGATTAAGTGCTAGCTCAGAATAACAAAGCAGAATCAGATTGAAAGTATATGGATCTTCATGGTGTAAGTGTTAATTTTCTCCTCTTCCGACTTATAATTATTTAATCTAATCAGATTGGTCAAAATGTTGAGGTTTTTTTTTGGCTAGCCTTGGCTGACTTTCCAGTATAGAGTTCTTATAAGTCTTTTACATGGGGGGTTGATTGCATCAGTATGCTACTGTCAATCTGGGGTTGGACGTGAGAGTCTTTTATTTCATTGTTAGATTTACTATTGGATATATATACACACAGATACATATACGAGTGTTTAATTGATTTTGTTTTTCAGGTTCAAAAGGAAGTAGAAAGAAGAATTAGGTTTGATAACCTATAAATTTCTAATCAAGGGGCGAAAACTACAGCTGTTGAGCTAAACAATTTTCTCTAATAATGATGATTGGGGAACCTGATTTCCAAAGGTAATTTCTTTTTATCAATCCATTAGTTTTACTTATGTCCTTAATTTTCAACATAGACCGTTTTCTTTTTAGTCAGACCACATATAATAAAACCAATCAAGCACAGACTCTGGTGCGTACACATGATTTGAATGGCAATCGCTACAATTGAAAATTTACCAAATCATTTCATTGTTAAAAAACATATTTCATGCCCACAGCGCATACACACATATATTTACACAAGCGCATGCACAAATATATTTACATATATATGCATGTGCAACATGCCTTGCCCCACCATCAAATGACAACTTCATGTATAGTTGATCTTAGTTTTTGATCTGGAATGTTTTTCCCTAATTCTATTTTATTTTATTTTTAGTTTACAAAAGAATTATTGCTACTCTAGATTGTAAAATTTAATTAACTGTTAGGCTGTTATTTAGATCTACATGTAATTAAGGAATTTAAAATTATACTATTACATATATATGCTTATTGTTATTTCATTGTGCTTCATACAACCAATACAATCATACTTCTGTTTAATATTTTACTAACCTGGGCACCTTTGATTTCATCAGGATCTATGAACGTCATAGACGATGGAGTTAATTAAGAAATTTAACTGCACATACATGAGCTTCAAAGGTTACAAGTATCCACCCCAGTATGCAAATAACAATTTATTAGGAATATTTAAATTAGTCAGATTAATATAAAAGGGTATCAGTGCCTTATCATGGGCCTATAGGTTAATCTTTTAAGATGTAAAATGATTATTTTGTCTTATCGTATTTGTTAAATTTCATATTAGTGTTGAAGTATGGGCACCACACTGTACTCTATTAAAATAATTGAAGTATTAAGAAAATGATAGGATTAACACAAATTCTCTATTTATATTTCACATAAGTTCTTGATATCCTTTGTTTTTAATTGCTTTTGTCAATATTTTTACTCTAAGCATTTATATAACCAAATCTTTCGTTCAACTTTGTCTGTCTGTAATATTTCCACTTAAATTATTTACAAATCCTACATTTTGTGTCCATACTGCACCAAAGAAAAGTCCATTCCTCCGTCCTTACTTTCTCTTATTTTCAGCCTTTTAAAGTTAGAATAGTATAGATCATCGAACTTTACAATGTCGCATCTTTCTATGATAAAGCAGAGCATCTGATTGACCTTACAATAACATGATTTCCAAAGTAGTGCCTCATAGGACTGCATCTTTTCTCATGTCACTTTCATACGAACTAAACATTCGTTGTTCTAATTTTTTTATCATAACCAAACAGTTTAATACTTTAACAGGGTATAGTTATTTGTATTTATGTTACCAGCAGTCAACTCTTTGTTGTATTTTAACAAGTAAACAATTATTATATGTCATATCTAAACAGTTTCGTATTGTAGGGTATTACTTGAATTGAACACCTCCAAGCTGCTTCTTAAGGCGCTTTCATCATCAGCTAGGCAGTAGAAAGTTGCTAGAGTTGGAATTCTATAGCATATTTATATCTCTGCATTCATGTCTTATTGCATGTTCAATTGCGGTTATTCATCTAAGGCTAGCACTTATTGCTTAATGGTAAGCATTTTCTCAATTCCTTTTTTTATTAAGATCATTTGTAAGTTCTTCGATGGTAAGCATAAGTACATATCGGTTAAAATAACTGCATATAAAGCATAGAGTATTTGCTCGAGTCAGTTACTGGTTTTTGATTTATTTATGCCAAAATACGTCGTTTCAATTAATTAACATACTTAGAAGTTAAAAGATTTTCTTTACTTCCTGCTAGATGTAGTTGAAGAAATTAGCCCGAGATTCAATATAAAATTTATTTCTACACCTGATATCAATTTCTTGATTATATATTTGAAATTGGTATTAGATTGTTCTATTTTTGATTTAGTTGTAGTAATCATCCAACTCGAATTTTCTCATTAATTTCTTTATTAATAAACTATTTTAATTTTGCTACAGTTAAAATAAATTTGCTTGCAGATTGGGAGTGCAATTTTAGATCAATAGATTTTGCAAGAATCTACAGGTTTGGAATTCTTTCCATTGACGTTTACTCCCCTTGGACATGTATTCAGCAGGCAATAATATTTTTCATGCTTATCTTTAATTTTATACCATTGTTGGTTAAAAACGAAGAAAGTTTTTGTTATTTTTTGTTTTTTATGTAGGAATCAATTGATTAAACTAATTACACGGTACTTGCATTACATATTTTAATTTATGATTTTTTCCCTACCTTCTTAGGATGAAATGATCATATTTTTAGGTTCATTAAGTTGAGTAAACACGCTTCTACTCAAAATTACCATCTTCGAAGTGATAAGCGTGTTGATAGTGCCAGTTTTCCTGAGATTACAGCATAATGGTATGTATCAGATGATAGTCTTTAATTTAAAATGTTTCCATTAAAGTCGATCCAGTGATGATAAAGTGATACGAAGAAGGTTACATAAGCAGCTTGTGTTACAGTACATTAATTTCATAAGTACAGTAAAGTAACTATTAATATTAGCTGTTGACTGAGAATTAAGTAGAAATTTGGTACACTCTTATTAATATAGTTCTTGGTTAGCATATGTAAGAAATTTCTATATAACTATCAAATATAGCTGTTGTATTTTAGCATTTTGGTCATTTTTTTGGTTAGTTTCCAAGCTGGATTCAGATAGAACACAAGACATATGCTTGGACATTTCCTAACCAAACTATGGCTTTAGTTTCTAAATTAAAACAAACTGGTACTAAATGTGATGCTCATATAACAGAAGTTTGTTAAAAGTTTTGTAAGGCAATGTGTGCGTGCACACACACATATGTGTAACTGTTGCTTTTGTCTTCTAATAAATCATTATACATGAGAAATATGTTTAAATAATACAACACCTTTTAAATTCTATTACAAAAATGCAGCCTCGGTAGAAACTTAAGCATTCAAATTGTAGAAATTGATTTGACATTTTCTAAAATCATTAAATAAAAAACTTATCTTAAACGTGAAGTATGATTTTTGACTTAACTGAATATGAAGTAGATTAGTATTTCTTAATTAATTATGAAATATTTGCATTTTATACTATTTCTTTGAAGTTGTTACAAATCATGACTTCCACATAGTATTATTTTGGTACCAAATAAAATTGTGGATCCTTTGTGGGAAACAAATACAAGAATTGTTATAAACAGTAAAAGAAAGTTGCAATTTTATGGTTTTAACAGTTCTCTGTACGTATGCTTTTTAGTTTCTTAATTGTGTTTCTACTATATTCTACCATATTATCAATTTATTTCTTATCTATATATACATACATACATGTATACATATATGTGCGTGTGTGTGTTTTTGTGTGTGTGTAAAACCAATAACTTACCAATTTTCTCTGTTTGGAACATTTTTTTTTCAATACTGTCATTACATAGCAATACGTTATTGTATTGTCACTACATGTAGCCGAAATGAATTTGTACTTTCCAGGTGATATCTATTATTTACAATATGATATATTAGAATGTATGGAAAATCAATGTTTACAAGATGATATATTAGAACGTACGATGTTCGATTTTAGTTTGTATTCCCATTAATGATACAGTACCTCTCTCTCTCTCTCTCTCTCTCTTCCTGAATATCAGCCTTCAGGTTTTCCTTTTTGCTATTTAACCAAATTAGATTATGTCATGACCTATGTTTTAAACACTTGATTATTAATTTTCGATGTGTGATTATATCAAAACCAGAAATTGTATCTACCATCAAAATAATCCATGCCTTACATCTGTGCATTTATTTTGTTTTACTTGATTACTACTTTGGAAACCAAATCCAGTCTAATAATTTAAGGCTGCTGATAAGATATTTTGTTACTCCCATGAATGTGAGGATATGTTATGATAAAAGATAATGTGAAATATGATCCGTATGAAGAATGTTATAATTAGTTAAGGGTCGAATTGATGTTTTGATCACATTTATAGTACTAATCATAGGCGGCTAAATCATTAATGCAAGGCAAAGATCTTTTCCTTTAAAAAAGACTGAAATTCATTTGATAAACGAAACACAACCATATCCATGCAGTATTAATAGTTTTTAATCGATTAGTTTGGCATAATATTAAGAACTATAGGGAATATCAAACAGTGGGATACAAAAAAGGTAATAGACTATTTATTTCATGGCAGTAGACTTTAAATAACATTTCAATATTCTAAAAGGCTTTCATTTGTCGAAGACTAGCAGTTGTAAACATTATACAAATGCTAGCATGGTGGGATTTCCATTTCTATATCTAACTTGGTCTTCTCCCCGTCACTTTTCTTAGAAATTTTGGCTGAGTATGAATTTGTAGTCTAGGAAAAGAAATTTAGTGTTCCAGGTATGAAACTTTGTCCAACAACTCCTGAAGATATGCTCTATGTAATTCTATGTAGGCTGAAACTGAGAATTCTTGAACACAAAAGAGGAATTAAGCATCCCAAATTTACGTTTGGAACTTCTATTGAGGTAAATAAATACAGTTATGAGCTATTTAGATAGCACACTTCACATATAATAATAGCTAAATTGTTTCTTGGGCCACACATTTATAAGTTCAAAGGAATATCATATATGCGAACACCAATATGTGCCCTGAGCCGATTTAAAAAGGTATAGAATAATAAATGTACGAAGAACATTGGTGAGTTAGCTAAATTTAAATGCAATTCATTTTCTTTAATCTACTGTAATTAAAAGCGTTTTTTTAATATATTTTGTGTTTGAAATAATTAATGGAGCATAAAGCTGTTAGAAAGCCTACATGCATGCCAATAAAAATATTAATGACTGTGTAATTTGCTTATATAATTAATTGCTCCTAGGAGTATAAATGGGAGTTATTTCTGGGGCTATAAATGATTCATTTAGCAAAAGGCATCAATGAGATTTACTTTCTCCATTAGTTCCTTTTTCTGCCTGTTTCTACCTGCTGTGTTGTCATGGTGCAAGTTTTCTTATTAATTTATTTTACGATTTGTTCTCCATGAAGCTTCAAGCATTTACAGTTTAAGCGTTTTTACTGCTTTCGATATTATTTATCGTTGGTGACTATATTTTTCAAAGTGGGATGTTATATTCATGCTTATGTCAACATCCATTGCATCAGGTACCGAATTAAGATGTGCATGAGTTTTTATTGCATTATCTTAATCAATATTTTCACTCATGTTAGTTATCATATTTAAGGAGGACGCACATGTACTATATTTTAATGGAGTTTTACTAATCAACTAATATTGCCGGCCTTATCATTGTTCTAGAAAACACCCTCTGCTGATATCCACCTCTATTACCCACTATTCTATATTTTATAGTGACATAACATCTATGAATTATTTCCACCACAACATCATCCCACACTAGGCTAAATGCACTATGTTCAGTCAAATTTTGGTGAATGTCCACGTTCATCCAACGACAACAGTGTAATAAATGTTTTATTAAAATTTCAAATTGTAATTCCATAATGAATATATAGCATAAATTTTTTTGTCATAATATTTTCTCTTATCTTTAAAGTTTATGCTGTATAGCTGATATTTCTTTAGTGCAATTGGAGAAGTCATGGTGATTTGTCTAAAGCTAATACAGTTATATATGCAAGTAAGTTGTAGTCTAGACCCATGTGTAATATTTTAAGAAACTTAAGATACGTTAGAATAAGGTATGATAAACATCAAAAGTGAACTATAAATAAAAATATGCATGTTTATTGAAAACTGTTCACATGGTGATAGTGTTTATTTGTCTGTTAAATAAAACACTTATTTCTGTCGCATACCTTAAAGAAATTTCATTTTTTACATACAATCTTACTCATATAAATTTATTAATATCATATGTTAATCCATTATCCATCTTTTCCATAACCCATAGTACATTGAGTATGTATTCAATGGGAAAGTTCTTTTTTCAAACTTGAGGGAGAACCAAACATGAATGATATATTTTATGAATGGACATAAGATTGGCATGAAATTTGGAATTGATTCCCGGGCCTGAATTGATACAATAGTAAATTTTACTTATACTGATGCCAGGATGAAAAAAAATTTGGTTCACTCTTTTTGCTCATCAGTTAATGCATTAGATATCAAATTAAATGCGGCTGTGGGAATAGATTAGAAGAATGGTGCTGTAGTGCCAATTCTGGGAAGATATGATATTACGATTACAAATTATGGCTTCGATCAAGCCTACCTAATTACATGTATTAAGCACCCATTTTTTTATACCATATTTAAGATATTCTTATATCCTGATTATCCATAATAATCTTTTACTTGAATGCTAATTTGTTGTTTAACATGCCATTTCCCCTCCAACTTAATGCCTGAAATTGGTGAATAATTTGTCTTCAGGTCTGAAGTATAGTCTGTTAATTGAGTGATACTATCTTTTTCAAAATGAGCAAGCTGATTACTTCCTACTATTATTATATTTGTGATTTGAATAAATTATAGTTTTGGTTAAACTATCGTTGTAAAAGTTAACCATTTGCCGATTCATATTCAACTACAACAATGTAGAGAAGTTCTACTTTTTAGTCTATTTTTTGTCACCCAATCTATTCATATGCTATGCATATTAAATTCAATCTCGCACAAGTTTTATTTTCTTCTTTAGAATATAAATATTTAGCTCTCCCTGGTTTAGTATACTCGTAAATTCAAATCCCATTAAGCACATTGGTATCTTATGTATATTAGAATTACCTTATTGACCACATTTGCCACAATATAATATGGAATTACATAGTTCACTTAAAAACTTTTAATTTTTGCTACTACCTTCCTTTTACTAATAAACTTCAATAAAAATCCAAGCCTAATTAATCCAATGACCTAGCTATTTTTACTAGATAAATAATGTCTTTATTCAAACATCGTTAATTTTACCGTTGAAATATAATTAATCATAAACTAACTTTTTTTAAGTGCATATATATATATATATATATATATATTCCAATTGTTTGCTGTTTTAACTTACAGCTTCCATCATTTAATTTGAAACTGATAACACTGCGTTAATTCTGTCAGCCAACCTAAATCCACTTCAACGCCTATGTATACTTAGTTCCTAGCACTGTTTTTCTTCTGATTGTTTGCATTATTTTTCACATACTTAAAACTGAATAAAAATAATTAGTTTGTTATTCTTTCGAATTGTGATGCAACTGTGATAGTGAACCCGAGGTAAAACAAGGTGGATTTTGTTGAATTGATTAGCTTAATAATTTGTTTTCTTTCACACTCATTTCCATATCCCTTTGTGTGAGTATTCTGTATTTACTGTTCGTACTTAGGAAAGGGTACTTATCCCTGACAACAAGCTTCTTAAATCAGTGAGATATTCTACGTCTCAAAAAAATAGTTGTCGATTATAGTGATGATAGTTAGTCAAAAACGCCAAAAGTAAAGTGTGCTATCGAATATAAGGAATATGCTATTGAATTGTTAATCTATTTTCACTTTATGACTTTTTATTCTTTTATTTTTAGATGATGATTCAATACATTGTTCCCACAATTTTGGAAAATATAAATTAGATTCATACAGGATGCAGTTGATATTTTCTATTTGTTACAAACAACAATAAAAAATACGTAGGCATTTAGATTGTTAATTTGAGAGCATCAGCCATTTTGTTTTTGGTCACTTTTAAAGTATTCATGTGGCGCAGTTTTGTTTATAGATTCTTCCATATTTATTTCTCACACAAATGTGGCAATGAGTTTAGAAATATAATTATCATCTGTCTCATTTTATGCTCATTGGTCCAACCAATTTGTTCGCTCAGGCGATGAAAGTGTAGAAGAATAGACCAAAATAGTGAAAAAGAGCAGTGCAATGATACCAAAATATCGAACAATGATTTTTTAACACATTAATTCATTTTTTTAATAGCATATACTTTAAATTGATCTAAAATTTGTCTAATACATCCTTTTAGCTTAACATGATCGTATTAGTTGAGAATTACTATGAAAGGTGCATTCATATTCCACGTATATGAGTTTAGTATATTTAACACCTATTGATATTTTTATGTGTAGAGATGTTCAATATGCATTTGGGGAACGGTCAAGTTCATCCGTCAGATTGTGCTCTTGGTCCTTAAATGTGACTTCTATTTCATGCGTTGCATTTTGAAAATAAGGTTTATGGTTTTAGACATATTTTCTGCAATCTTGAGCATCATTCTGACAAATGACATACATTGTTCATGATTCATCAGTACATGTTATCATTTTAGTAAACGCTAAAATAATCTTACCATTTGTGAGTTCCAGGTTATATGCATAATAATTATCATGCACTACCAATGATGGCCCCTAACAAAAAGACCAAAATTTACATGTTTAGAGTAAGTGGCTTCTTAGGGACGTTTCAAGTATCGATTTGGTCAATTCAGGGCATACAAATGCTAGCTGGAGGATTCTGGCACGTTTCAGGTATGCCTTTTGGTTATAGATAATTCTTAATATATTTTTTATTAAAAGAACATGCATCATTGTTTGTTACAGATAAAAATAAAATTAACGCTTCTTAAGTTAAAATACATGTCATTTACAAGGTATATAGAAACTGTAAATTAATTTGCGGCAAACACAATGTTCACAAACATCTGCATGATCTACAATTATGTTTCAAGCATAGAAATGAATCAACATCATCGTGGTTTGATTTATACAACCTTCTCTGAAGTCATGATTAGCATGGACAGTTTGGTTGTTTTGTATTAGTAAGGTAATAGTCTTCATAATACGCTTAAGTATTGGATGACGATAGCAAAATCCTGCTCTGACTGGTTTCTTCTTGAAATTGACTTATAATTTCAGGACCGAAATCAACAGGTTGTAGAAACGATCTAATATATTTTCAAAAATAGAATTCTTTCCGTATACTCAAATGATTGAATTTCCTCTTATACACTGCAATTTGAAAGCTGAGG
The DNA here is from genome assembly GCA_030737875.1 of Allium sativum. Taxonomy (NCBI): domain Eukaryota; kingdom Viridiplantae; phylum Streptophyta; class Magnoliopsida; order Asparagales; family Amaryllidaceae; genus Allium; species Allium sativum. The sequence continues at coordinate 412,507,505 of CM060910.1, read as the reverse complement.
TAGTTATATACCCGATTTTACTTGCAAGAAAGAAAAATGATTGATTTCATCTATTTAACGAGGTATACATTTTCCTGATTTTAGTTGCAAGAAAGTCTTTTCTTCTCCAACTTTTCCGTTTGGTATAATCGTATTACCTAACTATGTTTTTTTCTACCACACTAAAGTAGTCTAAAGATGAACTTGGGAATAAGATTTGTAATAACAAAATCCTTATGCAAGCGACGCATACGATTCTAACCCCAAAGTTGGCGACTTAGTGTTGTTTGCAAAGTTGACATTTGGTTTGAACTGTATATGATGGTCTGATCTTGAACTAACGACGTGTAGGCTATTGGGCTTTCACATACCAGTTACATAATCGAGAGGAAAAATAGAAGTAAAAAAAGAAATAGAATTTGAGTTTGAACTCAAATGTGAATGAGTTGCCAGGATTTTTTTCGTGGAACATGTTTTGTGGATCTGCCTCGATCCACGTTTCAGTTTCAATTATATTATATTCTTCTTTGTTCCATTTGTTAATTATTCCCAATATCTCATTTCATTCATTTTTATCTGCCACCGTCTCCTCATCTTAGTTCAAAATTTCCAGTGATAACAAAAGGAGTTCTTTTTGGAAACCCGTTAACCAAAACCCGACCGTCGACGTTGTCCTTCACTGCCGCTTCGCTTTCAGCCCCCTCCGCTCCGACCTCACCCCCGTACAGCTCCACCTGTATCACTCTCCGTGTCATGCAGGGTCTTTTCCATGACAGTTTTCCATTCTAACATAAAATGTTATCTAAACACTTCCGCACATTGTTAGTTACGGTTACTAACTACAAACAATGCTTCAAATGAAACCAAAATTAAGGAAGATCTAAGAACATTCCAAGTCCCTGTTACTGCCACAGTGCCACTAGAGAGTGAGGTTTAGGAAAAGATGGGAAGTTAACTTGGAAGCTTCCATCCAACTTCAAGGTGTTTTTTTCTTGAAAAGGAAAAAGAAAAAAGAGAGAAAGACTGACTACCCAGCTGATCCTTCTAAAAAGAAATGTCTGGCTTGATTTTTAATCCAGTAGTAAAAATGCATTAGTAAAATGTCAAACATTTGTCTGACTTGCTTTTTAATCCACGTTGGTCACCTTGTGCAACGAAGCTGACCATGTTTAACTCAAATAATTTACTGCATTTAACTAAATTAATATTTGTTGTACATCAAATTATACTGCAGGACTGATGATGTTTTCAAATATGAAAGCCATAGCATAATAAAACATATTTCGTATGTACATACCATCATATGATTTGGCTTTATCACCCAATGTTTTCATTATACAACCTCCATGATATAATTACTGTCTTTGTCTACAATCATGTACAAGAATAGGTCAAACGTCAAAAGCTGACTGCATGGAATATAGTTGATGCTATTTGCTAGCTATCTATTTGGAACGTTTTTTCATTCGATTGCTACCTAAGTTTAATTTTAAGTGTACTCATAATAAAGAACTCAAGTTTTTAGGTTCTTGAATTTAGCAACCTTCGTTTTACTTTAATTCAGTCGTGCTTTGTTGGATATTTGCATGATAACCCGTTCATCTAATTGTAATAAAGATGTTTTCCTTTGCCCATTTGATTCTAAGATAATATTTCACAACTCCAGCTGTTTCAATAACCCATAGAAGCTTCCATTTTTTTCAATGCCTGCAATCAAACGAACAAAAGTAATTCCTATGTTATTGTTTATTGCTTCAACCCATGAGATGTTATAATTGCGGTTCAGTTGACATATTTGCAAAGCTTTTGGTTCTAATGGAAAATATGCTTTATGTTTTCTGCACGGCGTTGGCAGGTAAGGCAGAAAAACGCATGAAGGTGTATTCTGGAAGTGAGGAGGTTGTAATTAGCTTTAGGATTTATATTTGAGAATAATATATAATTTAGTGCGTTGTCAGTACCATTTGATGTTAGTTTTCAAAATTATTTAATGTTGTTTTAAGACGTATTTGATATTGTTTGTCCATGAATCTTACCATTTTAGATGCTTCAATTAAAGGTGAGTGTTTTCGGTCGATTCAGTTGGTTTTTAGATGAAAAAACTCAAACTGGATTAAAATTGAAAAAAAAATCAAATCGAATCAAATTAATTTCGATTAATTAGGTCGGTAATCGATTTAACCGAACTTAAATCTATTATTATTCAAATGTTGAAAGACAAATTCAAATTCATATTTGAAGAAAATTTATATACTAAAATTTATATTTATAATAAAATTTGATTTATTTGGAATAAGTAACTTTGTATTTTATTATTAAACTAATTATTTAAAATACTACAATACCATAAAATTACATAATAAATTAAAAGTTAAATTGATAACAAAAAGAAATTCATTTTACAAACTGAATTTACGATAATTATGGTAACTACACTACCGTAGTTTTGAGGTAGAAGTCATTCCTTTAATAATGCCTCTTTTAACAAAATGACGTTCTGCTTCAAATTACTTTTTTCTCTTTTATTACAAACACACATGTACATAGATCCCAAATGGTGACTTCATTACAGTGACGGTACCATCCCTGTCTAATATGAGTTAACTGGTTATTTTGGTAATTGACGATGTACTAATTTACTTACATTTCTCCTTTCTAATCCTAATTCTTTGTTTATAATTTAATAATGAGCAAAAATTGTTTTAGTAATCTAATGTTTATAATTAACTTTCAAATTATTTCCTTCTATGTGACTTTGGCCACTGTTTCCATGTTTATTTCATTAAGCTACTTTTCATTATCATTTACTACTAACATACTTACTATAATAATTTACTGTAACTCACCTATTTTCCTTCCCCTTCATTTATTGCATAGTGTATACCCATAATATTTTTGCTGCTCCGTGTGCGAAGCACGGGTACACACTTGTTAATTATAATTAATTAGTTTCAAACAAAATTTTAACTATTTTAATAATCTAATTTTTTAAAGAAATAAATTACTTTTATAACACTCGACATCATCGAATTCCGATTACAACTCCTTATGGATTTATTCAATTCCACTTACATTTTGAACATTAAAATATATATCATCGTTCCTTTGAAATGATTTCCCATTTTCAAAAATCATTCTTGAATTTATAATTCCAGATTATTATTAATAATAATTATTCCATTCCACTTATAAACATTGTTTGTAAATCAAACTGGTTGTTTTTATATAATTAAGACAAGTTACTATATCTAGCCCAATCGAAATTGAATTCCCATTAAAATAGATTTTCTTTTTAAAAATTCAAATTCTTTTCTAATATATTTCACGATATTTAAATACCACTTATTTCAGGGTAATGTTATTCAACATCCGAAACACACAAAAATCAACAATAGAATGCAATATATGAACGACAATATAGTTGTTGAGGAATCCAGTTGGATTCCTCCAATCTGTTTCTCTGCATTAACAGATATTAGTCAGCATAAATAACACTAATGTCATATCAACATGAAATATAATAATAAATGGAATCGATATTTTGTCAAAGGTTTATATATATAACTAAACATATTATTTTAACTAATTTACTAGCAATTCATCCAAACAACCATCACACAACATTCAACCATTATTTATCAACCTTTAACAACATTTATAAAATTAGAAAACTGTTCAGAGTTTGTGAGTTTACTCACCTTAGTCGTTAATCGTTGAATAACAATTAACGATTGATGATCTGAATCAGACGTTTGATTTCATCGAAAATTGTGACATGCTCCAAATCAATCCAGACCAAATACAATACGTAGTCTACGAATATACGATTCCCGCGTGATAGACAGTTCATACTTCTGATATCATATAAGTGGATTATTAAGTTAACAGGCTGATATACAATTTAAATTAACATTAACTTAAATATATTTTAAATTTGGGCCTTACCCTTAAATTCCATCCCACTACCCTTTTGATCCGCCTTTAGAAATGGCTACTTGCACGAACCAAAATAAAAAGAAACAGATCAATTTGTCGATGTACTCATTGTGTGCTTCCAATGCAAACTTGAAAGCTTCATGGTCATCCTTGCATGCTCAAAAATTCGTTCCAGCGTATTGCTCCATTATTTTTTGCCACTCTTAACACCATCTCCTGTAGCCGTGACTCATAGTACCCGCTCATGCAAACACAATTTCCGGTACCCATTTTATTTACTTATTATTTTTATTCTTTTCCGGTCCTTAAACGTTTTCTTTTCTTTTCTTATCGGCCCAATGCCCCAAACAAAAGCCCACGCACCTTCGCTTCATCTTCTCCAAACCACAATTAAACCACTCCATTATATACTTCTTCCCCTTTCCGAAACTTCTTGCTTTGCCCCTTTATATATATATATATATGTATATATATTATAACTTGCGCATGCAACTTCCTCTTTGTGTATATACACCTGCGTTGTACTCTCCTTTCTCCATGCAACGCCATCCCCACCCATTCATGACACCGTCCAAAACACAGTGTCTCCCTCGACACTGGCCACCACCTGAGTTCAGACCTTCCCAAACTCCATCCAGTCAAGCGTCGTACCTCCTTGAACCCCGTGTCACTGTCATATTTTCTCCACCGTCGCATAACTCCTGCAAACCCTACCTAAGTCGGTTTTGACCCCATCGCAAAATCACTCTAATGCCACCAAGCGGGCCACTGCGAACTCGCACCCTCGAGAACCGCCTCCGGCCTCTCCAAATCGCAACCCAAGCTCTCCCGTAGTCAGCTGGCTATTCATTTCGATCTCAGCAAATACAAATCGAGATCAATATAAAAAGGCGAGCATGAAGCTGAACCAAACGAATAAACTAATATTTGATTTTGTAGAGCAGAATCTCTTATATATATGTATATATATATATAGGCAAGCGTTCAAGAGAACCCCAAAAATGAAGCACCCCAACAGCACCTCTGTTTTCCACCTCTCGTTTATAATAAAGAAAGTGAGTGGGAAGTGAGAGAGTTAGTGGAAGGAGAGAGAAGAGGAGTTAGTGGGAAATGAGTGGTGGAAAAGTGGGAGACTAAAGGGGTGCTCACACTCGCTGCAACAATTGAAAAGAAAAGTGGAAGACTAAAGGAGCAAGCAAAAAAGATGCGAAGGGCCACACTCGCTGCAACAATTGTGGGCCAATTAAATGCTAAAATAGAGCAAAACACTTCATCACTTAGGTGTTGGGGTGGACTTGGATTTCTTAGCAGCCTTCTGAGCATCCATCGCCTCTCTTTCAGCATCAGTTAAAATGCGCCTTGCTTTTCTTCTTCCTGTGACTGAAGCACTGGAATCGGTTGATTTTTTCCCGGGAGTCGGAACACTGGAATCAAGAGAAGACTTTTTAGCAAGCTCTTCTGTAATATACCTAGTCGAAAGCTTAACAACTAACCTTGATCCAGCATCCACCACTGCGAGAGGTTTAAGGCTTTCGGGGTGCAGGTCTTCAACTTTAAGCTGCATACGCTTGTCTTGTTCGGCTTTCAGTGCAGCTAAAGTAATGTCATCAGCGCTTTTTGACTTCCCAACTATAGCCACCTCAGGGTCTTCCTTATGCTCCTCGCCACCGCCATCATCTTTCAAGGCGGCTATCATCTCGTCATCATGGGGAGCATCAGCCTTATCTTTTTCTCCCTCGGCCTTCTCTGTGGATTTTGTTCCGGTGGTGGACCCTAAGGCACGTCTGTCTTCTCGGACGGTTCAGCACCTGCGGAATGAGAAGCAACAGTTATCAACTCGGGAGAAAATAAAGGGTCCTTCGTCGATTGCCCGACTATGTGATGGAAAGTGGAAACAGCTTTGACGAATTGGGGTGAAATGGTAGAGATACCTTCCGATGATTTTTCAGCTGGAGTAGCTGCCGTCTCTGACATCGTCTCAGCAATAGGGGATAGAAGAGATGCCTGAGGGATCGCCGAGTTTTCGGTGTCATATCCCTCTACTTCAGAAGTTTCTGCGGCAGTGGAAGAAGAACCAGCCTCCAAGATGTCCTTTTGTTTAGCCTTCCGCTTTTCCTCCTCCATAGCAGCAGCGATCAGGCGACGCCCCTCAGCCAGGCGTGTCGGCTCGTCATCTCTTAGATATTTTTCCATGAGCTTGTCCTCGTCGATGGAATCTACCTTGACACGTGAACCAAGGTAGTTGGATAATCTTCGATCCAAGAGATGCTTCGGTGACGGATTACATGTGCAAAAAATTCGATCATTAATTCACCGAAACCCTGCACGTCCTCCTGGGCCTCCACCAGCTGCTTGCGGGATTCTTCGGCCGACTTGATGACACTTTCAACATTACCCTCCGCTAGGGCAGCCCTGTTTTCGGCCTCCATCAACTTGGAAGCCAAGTCAGCATTTTTCTTCTCCAATTCGGCGTTCTTCCTTGCTAATTCGGCCTTTTCTCGCTCAAGAGCAGCGTAAGCAAGCTGCATTTTGGCGTTATCTGAACTAGCGTCTTTTGCTTGCTTCTTCAACTCCGAGCGCTCTTGAGTATGGGACTCGAGCAAGTCATGATAACGTTTTTGTAGATCTTCAAATTGCTACTTGAAGTTGGCAGCATCCCGTTGAGCGATGGCAAGCTAGGCATGGGTATTCTCAAGGTCTTTCCCTAAATTTTTCAAGGCATTTGCGTCAGTTTCTGCAGTCTTCTTCATCGAGTTTGTATCCGTGATTAAAGTTCGGATGATTCTGGAAAGGTTACGCGAATACTTGAACATCTCCGAATATTGTTTCTCAACTGCATCAATTTTCGTCTTGGCCTCCTCCGCCCACCTTAAGGAAATGGGTTTGAGGGCACGTAAGAAAGTTAGGTTCTCAAAATAGTGATCAGGGAACTGTTCCTCCAGATACGCCCGCTTAACTGCAGTTTCAGCATCCAATGGTGGAGGTGCGGGGAATGTCAGCTCGGTATCCTTATACGTGGAGGGCTCAATGGCCTCCTCACTTTTTCTAGGCCGCTTAGCAGAAACCTTGCGCTTGCTTCGCGGGTTGGTATCTCTCGGCGGACTCCTTTCCCTGCTACGTTTTTCTTGAGAAGAGTTTTGATCTTTTGACTGTGACGTGTCATCTCCTCGATGACCTTGGTAGCCCTTGTATCGCTCTGGATCCGTCTGAACGGGAGAGCGAGAGCGCGAGGTCCGCGACTGATAAGAATCATAAGGCCTTCTATCCTCCCTACCGCGGCTTTCGCGGCAATCATGCTCAACATCATGAGGGGGTCTGGTCATGTTGCGGCGTAGTTTCCTGATGTCATAATGAGCACGAGACATCGTACCTGCGCAACAATACAAGTGGAATTCATAATCGGTATTCTCATAAAAAGTAAGTGCTGTGAAATGGGGTGCTATTGTGTTAAGTGCATCATAAGTGGTGTTCCCCCCGACAAACCAGAGTCCGAAGCCAAGCAAACACGAGTGGGCTCTTTGGCCTTTACAGGAGTAGTCTCCTCTGAAGAAGTAAAAACTAAAGGATTTGTGCTAAAATCCTCGGAAGTATAAATAGTGTCAGGAACGGGGAGACCTCCCAAGCCCTGAAATGTAGGATCATCAACAGTAGGGGCATCTCTTTGGGAAGCGCCTGTTGGCTGTTCTTTAGGAGATGGTGATTTCTCAGGAGAAATAGCATCCTCAGGAGTGATGTACCCTTCTCGGTGCTTTTCAGGTATGTTAACCAACTCATCGTCTTGAGTTGAAGTTGGAGAAGGTGAAGTTTGAAGTTGGGGCCTTTCGAGCTCTCGCCCATTTCTGGAATTACTTCCACCGGAGGGATATATACATATGGGCCTGACCCGTGACCTATACTACGGGTAATGAATAGAAACCCGTGAAGATGAAGATATTCATCCTTCAGGACTTCATCGATGGTTAAGAATTTTTGGTCGCCATTGAGGAGCCGGTGCATCCGATCAAAGAACACTTGACCCGATATTTGTTTTGGATTATCAACTGTAAACAAAAAGAAAACGGATTAATGTGATGGCGTGGACATTCAGAGTTGAGATTTAGAAAACCAATGCTTTACTTTATTTTGTCCATCTTCTGGCACATCCCGGCTGTTGCCTTATATAAAACCATTCTAGCTTGGAATCGCCGGCCTTACTACTGAACGGTGCTGAAATTATTTTCCTTTTTGGGACAAACTCGAAGTAAGAGAAAGAAGGAGTTTCTCGAGTCCGATGCTTGAAGTTATAAAAGAAATGAACGTCATCAAAAGAAAGCTCCGTGCCTAGGATCTCGCGGTATGCTACATATAAAGTATATAGGTAAGCATAGGAGTTGGGATGCAGCTGCATGGGGGCAATCCGCATCTGTATTAGAAAGTCGACGACAAAAGGAGAAAATGGTGGAATAGCTCCAACCATGCACATCAATCGGATGATTGCCATAAATCCCTCTGGGGTATTATGAGGACGGTCAGTTTTCGACGGCACCAGGGTATCCTTTTTCAGTATCCCGTGCTTTAGGCGTATTCGAGTAAGTCCGTCGTTGTCAATCGTCGATTCAACAGAATCTTGAGGTGATTCCAATATGATGGCAGATTCAAATTCGTCAGGGGCTCGATTATCTCCAACCCCTTCTTCCTCTTCATAGCCCAGAGAAACTTCACTGTCAGAAGGCGTTACGCTGTTATGCGCCTCTACTTCATAATCTGAACCCTCATCGTCCCATTCAGGGTCTGAGGAAGAAGATATGTCGTCAAGAGTGACTTTATTGGATGTCTCTGGGACCTCTTTCTTTTCTTCCAGTCTAGAAGAATGTCTTTCGGCCATGATCACTAAACTATCGAAGAAGTAATAACAGAAGTTAGAGTAAATTAGCCCGTGTCCCCCTGTGCACATGTGTGAACTAAAGTGTGTACGGTGTGTGCAGAAGATGTAAAGTGAACACTTGAAAGTATAATGCAAAGTTTCGGCAAAGCAGTGTCCAGAATAGTCCTCAATGTTTGTTTGTGTTCGCAAGGCACTACCCTAACTGTCCATTTAGTTGAAGATTATATCGAGAATTGATTTGGCAAGTTAAGCAAGTTCTTATGCATTAAGTTGGACTGCTCTTCGGTACGGATCAAAGGCCCTCATTGGGATCGGATCGGGGCGAAACGGCCTAGTCTTGGCCTCAGACAAATATTAGAGCCGAGGAATTAAGGTCGGATCGGTTCGGACTTGGATTCCTTGAACGGTCCGGATCATGTTAAGCAGCCATGCACCTCTCCTCATTTTTACTTTCCAGTCTGATTCGGTCTTGAGAATCCTGTCTGATCCGATCCAGTCAAATGAGCTCTATTCCCATCTTTAACTTCTTTGCCCCGACCTGATCCGGCCTTGTGAACCTCACCATCTTTCCTTTTCCTCCATTTTCCATACTTCCTCACCCGAGCCGATCCCCTGTACTTTTCTTTTCCCTCTTCCTCCTCTCTAAGGACCCAAGAAAGTGCAACTTCTGTGGGATTGTTGGGCACATAGCCAAAGATTGTAGGAAGAAGAAGAGGAAGTTGGGCGAATGCTTTCATTGTGGAGAGACTGGACACTTTAGCAAGGATTGCCCCAAGAAGCAAGGACAAGGGCAAGGACAGACTCAGCGTGCAGGACCTTCTGGAGGGCAAGTGCATGCTCTCAACACTGCTCCAGTTCAGGACCGAGGTAGTATTTCTGTAGAAAGCCTTGTTTACATTTCTGATTTTCCTGTTTGCACTTTATTTGATTTTGGCGCATCGCATACCTTTATTTCTTCTGACATTGTTGAAATTTTGCACCTAAGTACTAGTCTAGTTGAGGATCCCGTTAGTGTTTCAAATCCAATTGGGGGTTCCGCCCATCTATCTATGATTTGTGTGGATTTGAAGATTTCTATCTTGACCGTAGAATTCACGTGTAATGCTTATGTTCTCGGGTTCACGGGATACGGGATGATTTTGGGCATGGATTGGTTGTCCAGTTATGGAGCCATCCTCGATTGTGAGCATAGGGTGGTGAGGCTCATGACTCGCCTCGGTAATACCCTAGAGATTTCTTGCAACCCGCTGGATCCCGTCATGTTATCTTGAATCTCTTGACTCGTCCATCGATGATCTGCGATCTGTAAGGGTGGTCCGAGAATATCCTGATGTCTTTGAAGAGGTTAAGGGGTTACCCCCTAAACGAGAGATAGATTTCCGCATTTATCTTGTTGATAATGCCAAGCCAGTTTCATTGCCCGTTAGGCACATGGCCCCACGGGAAAGAAGAGAGCTCAGTATGCAAATCAAGGAGCTGCTTGAGAAGAATTTTATTAGGTGAAGCATTTCCGAATGGGGTGCTCCTGTGGTGTTCGCTACTAAGGCGGATGGTTCGCTTCGTCTATGTGTTGATTATCGAGAGTTGAACAAGCTGACAAAGAAGAATAGGCACCCATTACCGAGGATAGATGACCTCTTTGACCAGCTTGTTGGTGCTTCTGTTTTCTCTCAGCTCGATCTAGCCACCGGATTCCATCAGCTTAGAGTGGCTGAGGATTGTATTGATAAAACTGCGTTTAGGACTCCAGACGGATTCTTTGAATGGCTTGTCATGCCATTCGGTTCGACTAATGCACCCGCCTACTTCGTAGATTTGATGAGTAGGGTGTTCAGGGAGTTCCTTAACAAGTTTGTTGCTGTCTTCGTGGATGATATTCTGATCTTCTCAAGGGATGAGGAAGAACATGCTAGACATCTCAAAAAAGTGATGGATACGCTTAGAGCTCATCAGTTGAAAGCCAAGTTCTCCAAATGTCATTTTTGGAGAAGGGAAGTTCGGTTTCTTGGACATATAGTTTCTAAGCAAGGCATAGCTGTGGATCCCGCGAAAGTGGTTGCGGTTCAAGACTGGAAAACTCCAAAGAATGCAACCGAAGTAAGAAGCTTTCTCGGTCTGGCAGGCTACTATAGGAAGTTCATTAGGGACTTCGCTAAGATTTCAGCCCCTCTTACTAAGTTGACGAAGAAGAACTTAGTCTTTGCATGGGACTTAGAGTGTGAGCTTGCTTTTCAAAGGCTCAAGAGGGCCCTTACCACAGCTCTAGTTTTGGCATTACCCGATGGTGGTAAGATGTTTACCGTGTACACCGATGCATGTGGCACGAGGTTAGGTGATGTTCTGATGCAAGAGGGAAGAGTGATATGTTATGGGGGTAGGCAACTTAAAGTTCATGAGAAGAACTATCCCACTCATGATTTGGAGTTGGCGGCGATCGTCTTTGCACTCAAATCCTGGCGCCACTATCTTCTAGGCGAAAGGTTTGAGTTGTATACTGATCACAAGTCACTCAAGTATCTCTTCTCGCAGAAGGATCCGAATCTAAGGCAGCAAAGGTGGATGGAATTCTTGGCATCATATGACTTCGAGATAGCTTATACCTCTGGCAATGGTAATGTTGTGGCAGATGCACTAAGCAGAAGTAGGTTGACTTTGAGTCCCTTGTTTGTTGAGATGAGAAGCCTGGAGTTCTTGGCAACCTTTGATTTCACTACGGCTGTTGAGTCGATGACAGGTTCATTAGCATCTCTTGAGCTTAGACCTACACTTCTTGATCAAGTAGGGACTTCGCAGAAGGAAGACCCGCAGATAGTCGAGATCATGGACAAGTTGATTCGTGGTGAGACATCTAGCCACCTTGCTAGATATACTATTGATGACAAAGGTTGGCTAAGGCGTGATAGAAGGCTATGCGTCCCACAAGTGGGAGACTTGGTGCATAAAGTTCTCGAAGAAGCACATCACTCGAAGATGACTATACATCCTGGAGGAGATAAGATGTATAGGGGTATGAAGCGCATTTTCTTTTGGGCTGGAATGAAGAAGGATGTGGCAGAGTATGTTTCAAAGTGCATGGTGTGCCAACAAGTGAAAGCCGAGTCGAAGAAACCCGGTGGGCTATTACATCCATTGGAGGTCCCGCAATGGAAGTGGGAAAGTATCTTTATGGATTTTGTGGATGGATTTCCTAGGTCAAGGAAAGGGAATACGAGCATATGGGTCATAGTTGATAGACTTACGAAGAGTGCTCATTTCATTCCAGTAAAGAGCAAGAGGACCGCATCATGGCTAGCATCTGTTTATCTTCGAGAGATAGTGCGATTGCATGGAGTTCCTTCTAGCATAGTTAGCGATCGTGACCCAATCTTCACTAGTCAGTTCTGGAATAGTTTGCAAGAAGCGATGGGTACGCGATTGAATCTAAGTACAGCCTATCACCCCCAGACGGATGGCCATACCGAAAGGGTGAATAGAGTGTTAGAAGATCTTTTGAGGCTTTGTGTTCTTGACTTTGGTGGTACTTGGGAAGACCACCTTCCTCTTGTAGAGTTTGCTTATAATAATAGCTATCAAGCTAGCGTAGGGATGGCACCATTTGAAGCTTTGTATGGGAGGCCGTGTAGGTCACCATCTTGTTGGTGGGAGACAACGGATAGGCTTATACTTGGGCCCGATATGATACGGGACACATCCGAGAAAGTTGAATTGGTGAGAAAACGGATGAAAGCGGCCCAAGACAGACAGAAATCCTATGCTGACAAGAGAAGGACAGATCTGGAATTTGAAGTTGGAGATATGGTTTTCGTGAAGGTTTCTCCTTTGCGTAATGTGGTTCGTTTTGGAGCAGTTGGGAAGTTGGCACCGATATTCGTGGGACCCTTCCCTATCATAGAGAGAATTGGGAAGATGGCTTATAAGGTGGAATTGCCCGAGAAGCTGGCCGGAGTGCATAATGTCTTTCATGTCTCGCATCTCCGAAAGTGCCTACATGAGTCCGCTGAGGTGGTTGAACCTAGCATTCTTGAAGACGTGGAAGTAGAGAAAGAGGCAACCTTGAGGACAGCTCCGATTCGTATCTTGGGAACGGAGATCAGGAAGTTAAGGAATCGAGAAGTCAAATTGGTGAAGGTTCAGTGAAGTGAGGCCGAAGAGGATGCAACTTGGGAAACCGAGGAGAAGATGCGTGGACTTTATCCATTTCTTTTTGAAGGTACATTCTCAACCTCTTTTCCTTGTTAGCATATCTTTCTTTTGCTATCCATGTTTATCTTGTTATCTCGTTAACCTTGTCATGATAACCTTAGGTAGAAACCCTTTGGATGAAACATGTATTTGGAACATGTTATGTTTGATGTTTGCAAGTGGTTGCAAGTGTTTGCAAGTGGATACTCGTGGACGCATGATACACGTTAGGCACTAAGATCGGCTCACACACTTTCATAATTGCATATGCATGAGTGCTTATACTTATTCATGGATTAAACTTGTTATGCTATCACGTGGATGTTGCATATGGATGAATGTTATGTGCACTCATGTAGAGATTATAAATTATGTTAGGAGTTTGCATACATATGGACTCATTTCAGTAACATACTTTGCATTAAGGAGGTTTACTGAATCAGTAACCGCCTGATTTTCGCATTAGATAAGTACACATACACACACCTTTTGCATATAATCATACAACATTTAGAATTTGTTAAGGACAATGGTTACTTATGGATGATGTTGTGAGTAGATGGATGAGGGATGGTAGGATACGTTCTTCCTAACTTGAAGATTTCGGGGACGAAATCCTTTTAGGTGGGGAGGATGTAACAACCCGTATTTTAAATAACATATTATAACATAAATCAAGGCAGAATTAAATGATAAAATCTGAATCAGGGGAAACTGGCTGTGCCATTGCGTTCGTCTCGGAAAAATACGCGAAATAGAGTCCGAGTTTTCGAAAATCGGAGTCCGTATGACCCAGTTATGGCCCGTCAAAGTTTTCGGAAAATTCAAGTTTATAAACAGATTCAAATTCAAATTCAGCTAAGCAGGACAGGCGGGAAAAATTCCCGCCACCCCCAAGTCGACTGGGGAGTCGACTTGGGTGTCGACACACCCCAGGTTGTGTCGACTACCCAGTCGACACCCCTGTCTTGTAATAACATGATAGGGTTAAGTGGATATTCACATACATACGTCGTATGGAAAAGACGGTTGAAAACGCGTTTCAGTCCAAACTCACCACTCAATTAAACAATGACAAAACAATGTACCGTTTTTTATTCTGCTTCAAAATATATCCCTTTTGGATCCGGAATTCAACGTGATATTTAGCTGGTATGAGGAAATATTCACCATTCCTAAATCCCTCTTACTAATCATGATAATGGTAGTTTCGTGTACTCTTAGCTGCTATCGTAGATGCCCCTTTTTGCTTCTACCCCCACGAGTTGTACCCACTACCTTCCTCGTTCGATCGGCTCCCTAACTCGCATGTATTTATTACTTGTGTCACTCGACCTCGCTTGTATGTTTTCATTACTTGTGTCATTCGGCACCGCTTGTATGTAGATACCTGTGCTGGCCCCATCATGGGGTGTATCAATTCCCATGATGGCAACTCGACACGATTCAAGATGCACAGTGTATACTACTGATGCCTAGTGCCTGCTTTTTCCACTCCGGAGCACGTGCACGTCCATACTCCATCGGAACCTGCACTGCTGCACCATCCGCCGCTATTTTGACCACTTATAATCAGCCCTGTAATATATCAGGTGAAATTGATATATCATCGATAATAAATTAAAGTTTGTCCTTAAGTTACCATTTTAATGTAACAAACATTAATTAACGGTTGATTAAAAAGTAATTGTGTAAGCTAATTGTGTAAGCCCAATTCTTTTTAAATTCCCGTTAATAGTTCCACATATCCAAAATGCTGTTGGAAAGTTTGATATTATATCATCGATTTTAGTTAATCAAACTAACGGTTGATTCCTATGGATATCCATGTTATGAATTTAGTTCACATTATATAAATATATAAAAAAAGGATTTGTAAATTTATAATAACCAAATATATGTATAAAAGCATATTTTCTTGATAGTCCTTTCATTGATAAACATCAGTAGATTTCATATGCTAGCATCATATTCCACAAATTATTATTAACATGGAAAATTTGTATACACAGCAATAATCTAAGACATAAGTACATATATATGAAAATGATAACATCGTCGTTCTAAATCTTCAAATTCAGTGACAATGCCATTACAACTCCCAAACGAAACACCAATCCCTTTTTCCATATAACAACTCGACATACTATTTAGTTTAGTTTCAATGTTCCTTCAAGTTTTATTTGGTCTAGCCAATGTAATCCATGGTCATAAGGTCATTTTCTAATGATCAATAAAAGAAGGTGACTTAAGGTAGTCTTATGATGCTGTAAATTTTTGTACATGGAATAAATATGTAAACATAAAAGCAACACAATTTATCGTGAATTACATGAATCATTCAAGCTAGACACCAAAAGGAACAAAGATCTGCTTCAAATGATAAATAATTTTCTTATCATAGAAAGATATCTTTCTTGCGATACTTGTTACATGATGACAGGCCAAACCAGGTCAACGTTTAAGACGGCAGCGTAAGAAAACCGATTTGGCAAGGACAACAATCAGGTGGTGTTGTGATGGGTTTAGTATTTTATTAAGATTAAAAAAAAACATATTTTTATAATCATGAAGCCAAATGACTGCATGTAGTGGTAACATCACTATCGATTAAGTAAAGGTAACTCAAGTCTGAATCTAGGCAAAGTGGATCATTTTCACTCATTTGCTAGTTAACTGGGTTGTGACAACCAAATTGCTTGGGTCTATCCTGCATGGAAACAAATTCCATCATGGAGAACTTCTTTTCACCTTGGCTCTACTCCTTTAATTTGACCACATCAAGTTGTATTTATTTTTGTTTAACAATCTATAGAATGAATATAATAAATATTTTTCTTAACCGAGCTAATCCAAATTTGACTAATCACTTTTTATATAATTTCGCTTTCTGTAAATGAAAAGGCACATTTAATGTTTAAAATAAGCCAATTATTAAGTTATTGAAAACAAACCGGAAATTATCGCCTTCCCATAACAAATTCCACAACTATGGTCATTAATATTTACTTCCATATCGTCCTGCATAAGAATCCATCGACTTTTAGACTGAAGAAATTCCTTTACTATATTATGGGAAAAATTGATTAAGTTTTGGAAGTAAAAAAGGTAAGTTCCAAACAAAATTATTATAAACAGTGTAAATTTAATGACTGTAATTGACAATACATGCAACTTATTATAGCCATTGAATACATTGTCTATTCCTACAACTTATATGAAGTTGCTCTTGTTACGTGTATAGTTATAGAATAGTGAAAAAAGACTTTCACCACTGAAAATTATGATAATAATTCATATTGTATAATCAGTAATGAGTAAATTGAAACAGTAGATAAAATATATCTTCAAAAATTATTCAAAGTAACATGAATCTAATGGGATCAACGACAATAAAGATTGACGGTAGGCATTGCCAAAATAATAGGAATATCATAAATTGATTTAACATTTAATTAAAACTGAATTTTGCTGATGTGGATTATTGATTTTAATGAAATAAGAAAAAATGTATACTCAGAAACCTTTGTTTCTACTTTTGGTTAATTACATAAAAAACTAATAATGCGAAATCCATAGTTGCTTATTATAAACGACATATCTAAAAAATTGTGCAAAAACTTACCATATAGTTTCTATAAGGTAGTCCACTGTTTAGGCAATGAACTAATTAAAATTTACCTTTATTATTCCTTTTATTGTCTCTTGTTAAATGTATGAAGCACGGCAAGCATTTAGAAAATTATGTCCAGTTGAATATAAAATAATGCATTGATTTTTGTATGTTAAAATAAATATCTAACTCTATTTTGATTGCATAAATAAAAAGATCAAATATACAAATATAATACAAAACATATGCGTGCGTATAGACATGTGCACACACACATGTATGTAAATAAACATATATGTATGCATTGGTGTGTCTTTTGAGTATGTGTATAATTTCACAAATGAGCAGCGGAACATAATTGTTTGGAAATGTATGTAATAGATATGTATATTAGTTATAAACAAATTGCAAAAATAATTCATGAACTTTCAAAAGTAATCCAAAATGATATCTGTTGTAAAGATATACTTAGACATGGAAAAAGTTGATGTTTTAACATATGTAAAAAATTAGGTTGATTTACACGTAGATTTATTAAATATCAATTAATGTTTTTGTTATCATGGGAAAGAATGTAACAAATTATAGCAAAGTAAATACAGGAAAGAATGATAAATACAAACACTATAAATGTTGATTGGCAATCGTTGCTGTATTCAATTTCCATTTAGTATGTTGAAAATTCATTTCTAAGTTAGTTTAGAATTTAGAGTGGCACAAATATATATATATATATATATATATATATATATATATATATATTATTATCATGCATAAAAATGAACCTAACCGAAAAAGGGTTTTAAAAAACAAATAAAAATAAATACTGATATATTTAGCCAAAAAAAATGTAAGTTCTCACTCGCTCTTATTAAAAAGGAAATATCAAACTCTATTGAGGAACAACAACTCACTCAATTAGCTTCTTATGTTATTATTTAACCCCAATCTTCTAGGGAAAAAGAAGAAGCTGATGACAACACAAAATCTTGTCAGATCTTCAGCCTCTAGACATTATCAATAACCTTGCTCAAGGGAAGTAGAGCTCAATTATACATTAACCCAGATTTGTGAAACAATATTAGTATGAAATCATAGAAGGATATTTTAATTACTTCAATACTGACAAATGCGATCATATAAACGTAGGAGATTCAGATAGGTTCCCTTTATAAATCGGGACCCAAATCGATCTACACCTAGGTTGATTTGTCAACCCATCACCAACACTTAATTTATACAAAGTGGGAAGACAAACATCAATTAATCAGGTTTATGAGAAATTTATCTTCTAAATCAAATAATAACAGAAGCAGAACCATATAAAACTATAGATATTTAATAACAACGTGAACCCATAGAAAATTAAAAGTTGTCAATTCACTGTGAATTCTTCTAAAGTGCAGATTTACAAACAGAACAAATAGAAAATCAAATCAAAACGATAGTTGTTAGATAAAACTTATAAGTATTAGATAAAACTGATTGAGAAGACAATACATATGGAGGTGATGATAAAAAGCATGTGCTATCATACTTCTTTTGTATGGACGTGTTAGCAGATCCCTATGCAATCATGTTGAGTTCAGGTATGCATTGAAAAGATCTTAGATTTAAGCTATAGCTTGTTGTCAACATGCACCTGACCTTATGTCATGCGAATGCATTGCATATGTGATAATCATGATAAATGCATGAACTATTGAAATGATATAAGTAGTATTATATGCAGAAAGAAGGTGGAAAGGGAAATACGTACTTTGTATGCATACTTGAACACATCACGTAAAATTGTAGAGTCAGTCAATTGAGTTACACATATATTTAAAATAACACCGCAGTGGCATTTAAAAATATAATAGCTTTGTGCTTAACATCCACAAATTGCATGAGGTAATTAGCTTTACATAAGCAGCAGGTAAAAACATTAAAATAGGAGGCAAAACGGATAGAAGAAGATATGCCAGAATGCAGTGTAACAGAACTGTACCATTTTTTTAAAATGTGAAATATGTTTTCTTTGACAGGTTAAATATTGTTTATAAGTAGACATAGAAGGTACATGTAATTGGACAAAAGCGGATACATAGTCCGTATAACACCAAAAATGACCAAAACTAAATAAAAAAAAGGGAAGATAACATGTTGAAAGGTAGATATTCCTGCATGTTGAAAGCATATTACTACAGCTCGGGGTTTGCTTTCTCCGAATTGTACCAAACAGAAGGTGCTACAGAATTCATCAAACAAAAGATAAATTTGTTTTGAATGTAGTAGAAGAACCACGTAATACACTGGCATAGTGTAAGATTAAATGTCCCGAATAACAAAGTTACCGCGCACAGGAAAACTAATACTCCACTCACTCTCTGTCTCTCAAAATAGTAATTTCAAATATTTTTGATGTAGAAACGTAAGGGAAGAGGAGTAAAAATGTGGTTAGCTTCAAATTCTATGTATTTGTGGATGTAATTTTATAACTTTTAAAATGAAAGCTGGCTTTGCAAAGGGAAGTTATATTTAAAGTCATCGTAAATGCTAGAGTATTCATTACAATAAATTTATTATTGGTAACCTGATTAGTTATATGTTTTAGATGCTTCTAGACTATTTATTTTATAACTGGACGTACTATAGCTTTATATAAAGGTATAATAAATGTTACAGCCATCTGCGCAATAAAGCAGCGATTAGGTAGAGTAAAATATAATGGAGTCAAAGATAATAATAATATCATATTTTGTATGTGAAGCACATAGAACGTAGCATAATTATAACCGTATTTTTCATACAAAAAGTAAAATAAACTCAATTTCAAATTTAGTTCTCATTGATAAACATAAGTTGATTTCATATGAGCACTAACATGTTGTAGCATCATATTCCACAAATTATTAGTAGCATGGAAAATTTGTATACACAGCAATAATGTAAGACATAAGTACACATATATATATGTATATATATATATATATATATATGTATATATATATATATATATATATATATGAAAATGATGACATCGTCCTTCTAAATCTTCAAATTTGGTGATAATGCCATTACGACTCCAAACAGAACACCAATCCCCTTTTCCATATAACATCTCAACATACTATTTAGTTTAGTTCCAATGTTCCATCAAGTTTTATTTGGCCTAGCCAATATAATCCATGGTCATATGGTCATAGATAACACCATTGTACACACTTTGAGTATCATGCTGACTAAAGAAATTAACATGACCAAGTAAACATCTTAAGTTGGAAATCATATCACCAAATTAGTGCAGAAATGCTATTTAGTGGTACGATATCTAACATAGTTTGTAGTTTAATTCAAAAACTTCATTCTAGAAGTCAAATTGAATTGAAGGTTAAGTAGATTACATGTAGAGGCTAGACCCGCTGGTTGTGCATATTGAAGGCCTAATTATTACAAAAGATGATGCATAAATGTTCTCTTATTGCTTCATTTTGTCAAAGATACCAATACGAAATCCCTGTTTATTGATTTTAATCAGACAATAACTCGTAATACTATCTTCATCAACATGGACAATAGTGTATAGACTGAAGTCATTGTTGCTTTTTCTAGATTAAATGTTACTACATCAGTAAAATGTGACTAAAACATGTATGGGCACTTATTAGCATCACATTTGTTGTTATACAAAACCAGGGAGTTACTTTCTAATATCATCGTTGATATATTGTTGATATATCACATAGTAGGCCTCATGCAACAACATAATTCAGAATATCATTTAGCAATATCTTATAGATACGAAGTTAGATATTACACTGAATTTAAAATTTTATATTTTTCCTATTTGTTAACAAAGATATTTACAGAGCTTACTTAAAGAAAAGGCAACATCAAAACTTTGTTCCATTTTAACTCAATGTTACCTAGAAACAGCAATAACAAAAATAAATAGCTTAATGGTTTCTTATCAACAGTTTCCCAATTAATTTACATTAGGAAAAACAGCATATACGTATTAGAATAGGAAAAATAAACCTAATGTTTTATAAATAGTTTGCAGGACGCATGAGTAGAAAAAACCATTTAATTATTATATCTACATTATTTGATTTATTTAACCAATTCTTACATCTTAAACAGAAGTACTTGAAGATATCACTATATTAATGCTGAGGGATCTAGGATTCACAAATGTATCTACTCATAAAGATATGAGAATATATAATTTGCTGAAAACTTGGTAGGGAGAAACATCGTAACACTACCAAATTAAAGAGTATTAGAGGCTATCAATTATGGGCCAAAAAAATAGAAAGCCCCTTGTAATAATTGAATAAAGGCAGATGTTAGAAGTGTCCTTATTTATTCTAAATAGAGGCATATTAATATATCTCTAATTCCAATACAGTTCTTTTTCAATTTAATGCTCTGAATAAAGGCGGATATACACTATCGAAATGCGTCCGTACTACCTTTTCCCATTTCCACCCAATTTATCGTTAGTTTTCTGTCTTCAATCCCTAAAATCCAATTTTATTAATGGACGCCGCCAACATCTCCTCTTGTAACTATGATGGAAGTGGCATCCATCATCTTTCTTCGAGTTGCTATCAAAAATCGTGCAGCGCCCTCTTCCGCGCTCAAGCCTCGCTGCTATCAAAATCCGTCATATCCCCTTTGATCCTGCTTCTGCACTATATCTTTGGTCCTACTGTCAGATAATTGAGAAGGGGCAAACATAAAAGGTAAACACATCTTTATGGTTTAGTACATCTTGATAGCTTAGTTTGATTTCGAGAATAATTTTGTGTTGCTTATGTTGTTGAGTTTGTAAGTTATTTATTTGTATAGCGTTGTTGATTATGAGATTTATATAAAAGAAAGGATGGAAAAACTAAGCCAAAATCATAGAAAACGGGGAAAACAAAGCTAAATTCATGTTCTCTTGGTCTAACCTCATTGATTTTGCTGTCAGGATGATAGCTTTGGTAATATGCCATTTAAAACCATGTATTTTCACATATTATTTGCTTGCCTTCATCACAAAATTAAATATGCATCTCTCATAAACTAATCTTTATATGTACATCTTATTTTTATGTACAGTCAAAAGGATGACTTGCGACAAAAAGTTGGACAAGGTTGGACTCTTTCAAATGGAGCCTTATTGTCAAAGATATTGTTACTTTATCAGCTCAGTTTATTACTAGCAACATTATAATAATCTAATCACTATGAACATTAATAGGTTGTATTGTATATCACTACAAAAATGTTGCATAAGTACACAATATGCGCTTACAAATTTGGACATTGCATTTTCCTTCTTTAATGAACACCTGTCTAATTATAAGAAGAAGAAAAATGTGGATCCGTAACTTGATGGTAACTAGTCATCAAACTTTCATAGTAGATGCAAGCCTTTGGATGATACTGTTCAGTACACATGTCATCTAGAAATGACTTTGGAAGCCACAAATCATTTAATAATGACTACTTCAAACTCATAACCAAAAGACGGTCCTTGTTTACTTCTGATGAAGTTTTGCTTAGAGATGTAGAAGCCAAGGCCTTTGTCATTCGGTACTCCTTTTACCAAACTGCCTTCTTCCATGATTTTTCCGTCTTGATGGTCACCTTAGGGACTATGGCTGGGAATGGAACCGAGGTTAAGAAGCATTGCACACATGTCAATCACTTTTAGGTGTCACGTCCTTATCTTATGTTGTTATTTTCTTTTTTATTTTATCTAAATTACTTTATATTCTCCTTTACTTCTTATGCTTCATGTTATTTATTTATCGATTATCGTTCGTTGCATGCTGGACTCGTAATCTTTTGTAACATTATATATTATGTTTCCACTACTTGAACAATTAAAAAGATGTTTTTTTGGTCATTTCTCCACATACACTTCGTGTACGTATGCATCTAATATACGTGTGCACATTAAAAAACAAGCAGGTATGCATAAATATATACGGAGTTAGTGTTTAACATATATTCTAATAGTGCATTATTCTGGTGAAGTGATGGTCATGTCCATCGCCTCAAGTATTGCAAGTCCACTACTCAGGCTCTGCTTCCACGATTGCTTTGTCACGGTAAGCACTCCATTTCACTGATCATATATTTTGACCAAGTTCATTTTTATGTCAATGTAAGTACTTTATATGTTAATTTGTTGCCATGTTTTCATTGATTGATTCTAGTTTATTTGTCATTAAGTTTTAAATTGCTGAGTTCACAAGGCTTAAATGACGAGATCACAATACAGAAAATTGAGTATAATGTGAAATTCCTTACTATTACGTGACTTATAATCCATATATTACTTCTTTGAACAATTGCAGGTGATACTTAGTGGTTGGCACTACAACAAAAAACACTTTTCGCAACAGGCAATATCCGTTGCAATAGACCAATTGCAACAGACCTATGCCTGTTGGTATAGCCGAAGTTGCTAAAAGTTCGCAACATTTTCAGCCTGTTGCAATAAGATGTTGCGGTATACTTTTTTGCAACAGACTTTTTGTGTTGCAAGAGATCCTTTTGCAACAATATATGCCCGTTGCAATAGATTTATAAATCTATAAAAAATAGTGTATATACATATAGCTTATAAATACAACAAATTAAATGTATTCATTTTAGTAATAGCGTATGTCACATCGTGAAATAAACAAATAAAATTTTTATTTTAACAAAGTTTAATAGTAAAAACAATTGCAACAAAAATTTCTACAATTTTCATACATCATTCATAACAAATTCTTCTCTCACACAACACATTTTTCTTTTTCGAATAGAGTTTTTCTAATCATATTTCTACTTTATCATACATATACTATAACAAAAGAATAAATATCATTAGTTCACTAAAACAAATCTCCAGTTCATGCTCCAAGTTAGCTATCAATCATGAACATGCGCATATGAACTTGTCTTTGAAAATTACACTGGAAAAAGCAAACAATTTTAGCTGACTAGGCTTATTAGAAAGAAAAAATATAGTTAAATTGTGATAAAAATGCTTACTCTTCAAAGAGAGGCGAAAGTAGGCCTCGAAAATCCAAGCGAACCAACCCAAGACCCATTGCACAATACTATACATAAAATAAAAATAAAAAAATAAGTACAAGTCATATGACCAAGAAGATGCACATCACCTATAAGTCTAGTGCATATAACCCACAAGAAAAATGAGAAATACACATATTATTTGCAGCACTACATGCAAAGATAGGAAAGACAAGTTAAACTTAAGATGACATTAGCACTACATACACATATATATTATTTTTATTTTCAGGAACTCAGTGTCCCTCCATCCAGTTCATAACTTGATAATTTGGTATGCCATACATCCCTACTGAAAAGAAGGCCACAGGCCATTGACATGGCTATTGGATCCAGTTGTCCAGCTATTGGATCCGGTGGTCCCTAGCATAATGGTGATCGGCCCTAGCCCCTACTGCCTGTTTTCATTGTTACCATCAGATGTGTAATAAGTCAAGTCAAATTTTAAAAATGCCTATTTACAAAATAAACAGGACACATGAGTGGTTTAGCATATTCCAATATAATGCACATGTCAACGATTTAAACAAGTTACCCACTAGAATGTGGGTTACCATTTTATAAAGGAACTAATATACACTGAAAGGGTCTTCTTCCACCAATAAGAATAATGATCATGCACATTCTTCTTAAATATTCAAACAGAATAACAACGGGTTTCATGACAGTTAGTTGTCTATATTTGGATCAAATGAGAAATCAGACTTAGAAATACAACAGGTGACAATTATTCTATAGGCAGTTTTAGCATAGCATTGCATAGCAATTGGAGAACAATATGACTTCTTATCAGAACAGGTATATAGAATCTGATTACAACTTAGATTGCTACAAAAAAAAAAAATCGTCCACAGCCGGCCATTTAGTATCAACAATTTTATTTGTCTTCTCCTTAACAAGGCAAGATGAATTAAGAATTCTGTTTTAACTGGCAAAAAATTTATCTACAAACTACCCAGTGTCTGCATACGGCATATAATTGAACCCACATATGTCATCAGTGCTAAAATGGACAGCACGAAATGAATAGATGGCAAGTCCTTGCAAACTTCTGTAATGTGTTCGACAAGTGGATCAAGCGAGAATGCTTTCAAATGATAAGATTGAAATCAAACTTTCCTTGTCAACACATGATTCATCTATCAATATATATCATAACATGATACTAGAATGCTAACTAACAGTTCAAAATCCTATATATTAAGATGACAAAAATAATATATATTATTAAGATGACAAAATCCTATATATTCATCTTAAGGGTAACTTGTCATCTGAAAACAAAAATAATATATATTATTAAGTGCCGGATGCCTATTCACAAGCAAAGCAACTACATTATTTACATTGCATTTTACGATATGACCATTTACCATTTGTTGCAAGGCGCCATTAGACAATGTGATATCTTATTGAACATTGCACTAGGTCAAATAAAAATAAATTGAGAACAAACGATACTGTGTCAAAAAGTTTTAATAAAGTTATTTTTTTTAATAAACAGCAATGAACCATGCCTGGTTAACAAAGTTTAAAAACTGAAACTATTTTGCTAGCTGGCGCAAAAAATGACAGTATAATTTCAAAACCGAGGTCAACTCGTTACTTATATGCAGACATGCATACCTAATAATGGCTTCCTTCCACTCAGCCAATTCCCAAAATCTCATCCTCCGGCAGGTGAAACCGTGCAAAAGACCACTCGGAACTAAAGTACTTCGGTAACACACCTGTCAATGAAGCACAAAATTGCAACTAACATCAATAATAATGATGCAACTCTTCAAAGTAATGTCATCAATAGTAATAAAAATGATGACAATAACCTCTACAATTCACTATTTATAATATATAAAATATATATGTCATCAACTATATAACATGAACCTGATTCTGATTTAACGGATATATCATACGAGCAGCCATGGCTTATCTCCGTTGCATTTACGAAAACAAACAAGCTCTGGAAAATCCTGACGAGACCCACTTCAGCGATGCTAACCCTGCATTCGTCGCGTTTGCTGGTCTTGCACTGATACGATCATCACTGCCCGTTGTCATCAAATCCAAAGGATCAACTTTTAGTTTCGCAAACCATGGATCAGGAGATACATGTACGGGGTTTTTCAATAATGAAATCAGTGCAAATAAAATTGTTTTCTCAATAGTAGAATTTGGCGCTGTGGGGGATGGAAAAACTTTGAATACCAAGGCTTTTAGGAAGGTCGTGGTAAAGGCTGATGAACTTAAAATTGAGAGGTGGGGCGCAGGTTAATGTGCCGACTAAAAGGTGGCTGACAGGAAGCCTTAATCTGACTAGTAATTTTACTTTGTTTTTAGAAAAGGGAGCTGTTATTTTGGGATACATGACCTAAAGGATTGGCCAATAATCATCCACTCGTTCCTTTCTCCCAGTCGCAGTTCACCTACCCATGACTTATCTCCCACCACCTACCCTCGCAACCTCCGACTTGCCTCTGTCCACCCCTGGCTCTGACCACTCTCCTTCTTCCTCCCGTTCTAACAAAAACCAAGCCTACCACGGAGGAAAAACATGAACTGTCCCTCGCCTGCAGCAACAACACCACCCATCCCTTTCACTAACAGCGAACCCCGATGATCTCTGCCCAGATCCACCATCTTCCGTCGGCACATTCCCCTCCTTTGGAAACTGGAGCCTAATTTTTATAAGAACTGGAGAAAAATGGCAGCGAGAACTCGCGTACCGATCCACGAGCTTTAAGATGGTTTCTTGATTTGTGGTTTTGTTGGTATTTTGGTTTAGGGTTTTGGGGAGATCTGGATTTCGAGTGCTGATGGTTCCTTGACGCGGAAGTGATTAGGTGGCGAGGGAAAGAAAAGGGAGAAGGAAAGGGCGAAGGCGGAGTATGGAGATAATGGCGAAGAGGTAGGTGGTGAATGGAGATGAATGGTTTTAGGGATTTTGCAACAATGAGTTTTTTTGATTTAGGTTTAATGAGGAAGAGATAGGCGGTGAAACTTCAGCGGGATCTGAAATTTTAGGATGCCGCCTCTTTTTACTTTAACCCTAAACATGTTTGTTTTCCCAGCTTGTAAAACGCTGGATAAATCCAGATTGTGAATGGTTCGTGTTTAATAACGTTTTGATGTTTTCTAAATTTTGAAACGTAGGTTGTAAAACACAAGTTAAACGCAGATTTGGATGTTTTCATACCTTTGAATAAAAAACATAAAGTATCAATTATAATTATTAAATACTAAGTAATAAAAATATATACTAATATTAATTATCCAATTTAATGATGTTTAATTACTAGTAGTTTTACTTCTTATTTATAATTGAATATTACTTGTTAAATAC
Organism: Allium sativum; assembly: GCA_030737875.1. Classification (NCBI taxonomy): domain Eukaryota; kingdom Viridiplantae; phylum Streptophyta; class Magnoliopsida; order Asparagales; family Amaryllidaceae; genus Allium; species Allium sativum. The sequence continues at coordinate 412,480,523 of CM060910.1, read as the reverse complement.
AATATATAAAGAATATTTATTAATTATTTATTATTTGTTGTTAATTAGAATTATTAATTATTAAATGTAATTAATAATTGTTAAATATAATTTACACATACTATTAATAACTAACCATGATAAATTATTGAAGTATTAATTCATTTCTATTAATTATTATTACTTAATATGTATCAACTTATAACTAAATATTACCTATTATTTCGTACTTTTATATTTAATAGTAATTACGCTTACCAAAGATGGAGAAAAATAATATTTAAAAGTCTATTTTTTGCAACTGGCTTTACCAATTGTTAAAAAAACACAATTTATTAATTATTAATAATTAAATATAAAATTAGAAATATAAAAATAATTATTAATGATAAGTAGAAAGTATTAATTAATTCCTAAAAATACCTCTATCAAAAAATTATAAATTAACTCATACAACAAATTATTATTAACTATCAGTTACTCCTTAATAGTATTTATTGTTTATTAATTAATTATTTCAAGTGGTGAAAACAATTGCTAAAGATAACTTTTTACAACAGGTCTGGAAGCGCAATTACAAATTATATATATATATGTATATGTTTGTGTGTATATATATATGTATATGTGTATATATATATATGTACATATATATATATATCAACTATTATGCTTATACTTCTTATATTATAATCAAATATTACTTGGGGAAAAATAATTTTTAAAAGTGTGTTTTTTGCAAGTGGCTTTTCCTGTTGCAAAAAAATTACAGTTATCGCAACTGGTGAAAACAGTTGCTAAATATATATTTTTTGCAACTGGTTTGAATGTAGTTGCAAATAATATGTCTATTGCAACAGGGATGAAAGAGCAGTTGCTAAAAGTATGTTTTCGCAACAGGCATGAAAGCGTTGTTGCGAAAAATATACTTTTCGCAACAGGAAGGAAAAACCTGTTGTTAAATCTTATCTATTGCAACAACAACGAAAGGTCTGTTGCTAAATATCATTTACCGCAACTGACATTTGAGGCCTGTTGCAAATAGCTAGTTGCAATAGGGTATTTTTCTTGTAGTGTGGGGTTCATTATAATATGGTTAATATTCTAAGAAGCCAATAGGTTTGTCAAGATTGCTACAATTTGAATTGGGCACTTAAAACATGGGAAGACAACCGGTAATTTGACTACTTCCAAAAGCGAGAAAAATATTATTACAAAAGTGCAGTTGTATCCAAGAGTTTCAAAGTAAGTTATCCTTTTCCACCCTTATTTTTTCCTTTAGTACATAAAGTTGGAGATGATCTTTAAAATCTTATCATTATACATGCTTTAAGCACATGAATTTTATTAAATCTTATTAGTCACATATGTTTTTATAGTGTGTATTATTCTCAACAATTGATGTGTACATCTAATCTCCTAGTGAATATTTATGGATCACAAACTAACAATTTTTTTTCCTTTGAACTCGGAGACAAGAGGAAATGATGCTTAAATAAATTAGAACATATGTTTAAATATATTATTAAACAACTTTATCTAAACAACTATGAATAGAAATAGTTTTCACTATTTGTAGTTATAGATGTATTTCCATTTGACGTTCAAACCAAAACAAACTAATTTTGAATTGACATATCGATATTCATAACTTGTTGTTTTGCGCAACATAATATATTGGTCATTCAGGTTGCTACTAGGAATTCAGTAGCGAATGGCTTACTTTCACGTTTGGAGTGTTACTTGTAACTCACTGAACTTTCTATATCAAGGCTTGATGACACCCGTGAACTTAAGAATTCTTTATCGATGCAACTTCAAGGTGGAAAAACGTGAACAACGTGATATTCTATTATGGACGAAATCATTATCACTTTGCATTAACTATATCATCTGCTGACAACTCTGCTTTTTGATGATAACATAAATCTTAATATGAATAAACAGTTATCCTGTAGTATCAGAAGAAAGAAAAGTCATCAAACAACTAGATTATAGCTTGCATTGATTTCCGTGCCTTGAACAAATGCAAATTGAGATGCATAACCATATACATTTTTCAACATTTAACTTATCTTTTTGACAAAGTAACACAATGAATTTTCTGTATAACCCAAGTTTTAATGTACTAAGTCATAAGGTGAGTATTTTTTGATGAAAAAAAAAGTTTTCCACTAACGTTTCCATGTATTCATGTTAAGATGTCCAAGACATGCACCAGAGCAAAGAATCACAGACTAAAGACAGATTAAAGGAGCTTGAACATTTGATATGCCATTTACCAAAGGCAACCAAAAATGTCCGCCACTTACAGGTTTATATGTTTTCAACAAGTCTGCAGTTTAACTAGCACATTTTTCGATATAGTCTGAAAGCGCTAAGAAGATGATGGGTTGCAGGTGAGATTAGGAGCAAGTTCAAGTAAAGCGACAACTTAGATTGATCATTGAAACTGCGATCAATATGCTACCGACGATGGAAGAAATAAAGACCAAGGAAGCATAGCGTTGGAGTGGAAGTGTATGATGCACACGAGAAGATTGAATCCCAGGGAACTTAATACACATGACTACAATGAATATCATGTCATGGTAAAGTCTAATGCCCATATGAACTTAACATCGATGCTTTAGCGTGGGTTACGAGACGAAATGCATGATGCAGTGGTAGGAAAATAAAAGTTGTTTTATCGATACTAATATTGTTGCATGGTGCATGCTATAGTGCATTCAAGTATGTGCAGGCACGAGTAAAATAGAGTTGCAGTAACAAATGCTGGTGTGAATATTATTGCAAATGGCTGAGGTTACACATTCGCATGAGGTAGAATAAACCCTGTGATAATGGTTGAAGCATAGGTACTTGTATATTTTTGAACTAGATGATGTACATATATGGATGATAATGCAGATATCATGACTTAAATATGGATGCATGCAAAAAATGGAGCATAGCTCAGTCGCTAGTATAAGAAAAATATGCGACGAAAAAGCAACTGGAACGAAATCTATGCTCGAGAATACTAATTGTGGTTTGCTGATACTAATAGAAAGCAATATAAGATAGTTGATGCTTTGTCAAACCAGCTGCACTACAAAGCGTCTTTTAGAAGATCTAGTGTATTTCCTGAGTACCGAAGAGGTAATTTGTTACTGAAGAATTGAAGCTACATATGTATATTCGACTGTTGCATGGTTAGTCCTTGAATGATGGTGAGCTGTGCAGGCTTCTTGTAGGCAAGAAGTGCAGGATGGTAGGCTTGCAGTGGTGGAGGTTTATATCCGATAGGCAGAAACTATAATGTATATGAGAAAAATGAGTTATTTGGTATGGAGTTGTAGGAGTTGAGCTAGTCTCGATTATGGCACCATAAAAAAGGACAACTGCGAGCGAGGTATGTAGCTGCATCTAATTTCTAGATTGGGGTGTGTGCAACAACATATTAATTTTTTTGAACTGGATGTATAATAATATGATGTAGCATTTTGCAGGTTACACTGCCGAAAGGTTCGTTATGCAATTTGAAGGTAAAACTCAATGTTGGGCTGCCTCCAGATGCTATATATAGCAATGTCATTGATCCTGGGAACAAAAGAGTTTTGAAGAGTATTAAGGAAGTCATATCCAGAAACGTCCTATTTGATGATGGACAAGAGCAGGTAGTTGAAGTCGAGCAAGCAGCAATTTGGAGATTTCTTTGGTTTTCAGGGATGATATCAGCTCATATCTTTGTTGAGCAGGACCGAAAAGATCGTACTGTTAAATTCAGGCAAGGGAAATTTGGGTTCATGAAAAAATTCGAAGGCTTTTGGAAAGTAGAACCATCATTTGTCGATGAGCATTATTGTTTGCCTAACAAACCAAAAACATGGGATGAGTATAGTTCATGCACAGGAGGTAAAAGGAAGAATCGGGTATGTCGTTAGCTTGGATCAACTAATCCAGCCAGCAGTTGTTCCACCACCTCCTATATCATGGTACCTTAGAGGAATTACTAGCAAAACCACATAGATGCTAATTAATGATCTCTTAGCAGAAGCTGCCAGATTAAGGGCAAAAGTTAGCAATGATGACCCTTCTAAGCCAATGCTTGAGAAAGTTAATTTTGACCATTGCGATATGGATGAGTTGACGAATAATTTTGATGGTACCATCAAGAAGAGATGGCATCAAAGAAGAAGTCATAGACGTAAATGAAATCTTAGAGTGTAAATTGTTGTCATTGCATGTGAGTTGATTGAGTATTTACAGACTTACAGTGAAGTACTTGATACAAGTCCATATGTTGATTGTTCTTACTCATTATATGTATTATGTATAACAAGAGTAATGTTGAATGTTAATCAATTTTATTGAGATGAAATGTAACAAAGTGCTACCATCTTGTCAGAAAAAAAAATATGAAGTAGCATAGTCTGTTGTCAGTATATAAGTCTTTATTGTATTGTTTAACTGTTTGATTACAGTGCGCATTAAAGGGGTAGATGAATTTATACTGTAAGATTTATAGGCACATGTATTAGCCTCAAATGGGATTACAGTTTGCATTTTGCTTACGTGGCATATGCTTTACTGGAGGCATATTTATTGAACTATCCGCCCTTGTATTTCTTTAGGGACGGGCTTTGTTGAGACAGAACCTATTTTGCCTCTCATAGTAATAAAGACAACTTAAGGAATTTTTTGGCCCCTATTTATAATATAAAGGGCATCTATAATTGCCTTTAGTGCTCTAATTTTTGGTAGTGTAATATTCTCAATTAACAAAAAATGAAAATAAAAAATGTTTACTAATACACTACTATGCCCGAAATTGTGTGTAGCCATTTATGAGGACTGCATTTTCCATGAAACTGCAGTTTAATGGATATGGTATACAAATATACATCCAGCATGTGAAATTCTGAAATAGAAAAAAGAAAAAAGTTTCACAGTAGAGGAAAATGGGGGAAAAATTGAACTAACAGGAAAATTTTGAACAACTAAATTGACTTACTGGCAATGTGCGCTCAACTACAATTTGGCAGGCTATCTGCTGGAACCGGGCTGAGCAAGAGCCGGAAAATCATTGGAAAATAGTAGCTAAGAAAGACGGAGAACGACCGAGCTTCAATAGAAGAACATCCTTCGGATTGACGACAACTCGCAACTATTGACGATCTGCTCGAGGTTTAATTGGCCACAACCCCAACCTGAAATGGAGCGACACCGAATCAACCTATAAAACGGCAGGCTTGCCAAAGGGAATTAGGATGAGCATGGTTAAGAAAGCAGCTGGGAAAAGAGCAATGGAAATGGCCACGACAAACTCTTCCTTCGCCGCAGTAGAAATATTAACCTAAACCTGTAATGCCAGTGCAAATGAGCTATTAAAATTTTGAACTTGATACATGAACTTGATACATTATATTAAGCAGCTCAACAAAATATGCACAAACAAAGAGGGTAACAAACATCAAAAAGGAAAACATAAAAGAGTAACATTTGTATGTGCATATTAGTTAACAAAATGGCTATGGTTACTTAAATAATATAATATCAGAGAAGTGAGTTTCTTAATACACTAAATAATAAAGGACATGAAAGTAAATTCAGGGAATGGACACAAAAAGTAAGGGAAGGGAATTTCGGTTTTCCTTGGCTACATACCCAAGCAAAACAATATTAACGGCGACAGTACTTACCTTCAATGATTCGAGTATTTAGTAATTTGTTGATCCTCAAAAAATTCAATAAATGTATAGCAATTGCTCGAAAGAGTCCATGTATCATTTACAAATGTTTCCATGCACACAAAAATGACCCTAACATCTAGTAGGAAACCATAGCTGCCATAATGGACTAGGCATATATAAAAATCACACAAAAATGACCCATAACTGCGTTCGTCTCAGAATTCTGCTTAGAGTAGAGTCCAAGTTTTCGAAAATTGGATAATGTATGAGTAAGTTATAAGTCATGGAAGTTTGTATACGCGCAGAAGTCATATCTATAAATGAAAACCAAACCAACCTTTCAAAACAGTTCAAAATTCGACCCAGCGCCTAAGCGGGAATTTTCCCGCTCGGCAAGGTCGACCCCCCCCATAAGGGAGGTCGACCAAGGGGTCGACCTGATTTAACCCAGAACAGGCTGGGTTCAGTTTTTCGGCTCTGGACGACTTCTGGGCTTGGTTCGTTGGTACTACAGCTATATAAGCACCCCTAGACCTATTATTATCCTCACTAAAACTCATGGCAATGCCATGGCTCTGTTCTGACTAAGATTCTTCTTCTCCCCTAAATCTAAAATCTATCTTCTCTCCTCTCTCTTCACAAATCTATTCCTAAATTAAAAAGAATAAGATTTAGGATTACCACAACCGTTAATAAAAAAAAAGAATGGACGTTGGAAAGTTTGATATTATATCATCGATTTAATCAACCGTTAATTAATGTTATATCAAAGTTTACCGTTAAAGTTTGATATTATATCAAAGTTTGTCATTATAAAAAAATGGCCGCAATTAGAAAATGTTTTAATAACATGCCACCTTGCTGGCATATAGCAACTACTCTATGGATCTTCAGTAGGGAAATATTTCCATTTAAACTTTGATACTTGCCTGCTTCAAAGTCCATCCTGCTCTTCAAAACTAACCATCCGCTGGCCTAAGACCAATGAGTGGAATATAGTGAACATGTACGCTTATAGGCAATCTTTTTGCAAACTTTCGAGTTTCGACATGTAATGTACACACAAATAACATAGTGAATCAGTTTTATTTACAATAACATATATGAATGATAAAAATATGTAAATTTACATCTGTGAATTTCCTAACATATAAATTTTAGAAGAAAATCTATTTTCTTTTCAAAGTAGATCTGTAAATTCTATTTTGAATGGGTTCAAAGTCTGTTTTGAAGAACTTGATTAACTGATATCCCTGAAATTTAAGTTGTAAATCAATAAAAAAAAACATGTTTGATACTGTATTAAATGGATTCAAAAGCTCCAGTGGTTATACCACTGATCAATAATATGGATTTGCTCCATTTTGTTTCATATCATGTTGCAACACATCAACAAACCTTTTTTTCTTCATGAAAGATCGCTGAATTAATACAACTATAGTTTACCCTGCCATGGCTTCATACTAAAAGGTTACCTGCACTACATTGATGGAGTAGTAGTTTGCATTTACCAAGAAGATGACAGACTAAGTCATTTAGTCTACACAAATTGTTGCAGTTTATTACTCTATTACCTTTTGTAGCTGACAGTTGATAACTAACGGCATATATCATTTTTAATCTTCTCATTTTAAGCATATCCTTCCCCATGATATTAAATAACATACCATTTCCCCCCTTTACTATTGAACAAAAAGGTAAATTCATGGTATCGTAGTTTGTCACTCAATTATGCTGCTCGACGGTGTTACCATTGTTCAAACTGTTAGTAGTTCTCTGTTTCATTTTCCATTACCTTCACAGTACCATGGCCAGCATTTATATTCACCTAATTCGTATATCTTTGCCGTGCTTTTACATTTTGTTGCCTTATTTATGTTAGTTGTTTTCATTCTTTATTTTAGTGTGCCTCAATAATTTTACCATTAGTAATACTGTCTATTTTATTCCTTTTTGTTTCACTTTATATTTTAAGATTTGTGCAGGAAAATCACATTGGTTCGTGCGACCTACACTGCAAAAACTTTATTTCAGTGATAGCTGGCGGATAGAGCTACGAAGTGTTGGGCCGCAACCTAGGTGATTCCCTTTGTTTTCTTCCTGGCGTAGGAACAGTAGCAAAGAATAAGAGCTAAAGTAAAAGGCATAACATTGATAATATTGATATTAATGGCTTTTGTATTTGTTTTTTTTACTTAAGTACTTTACAAACTAACCTGATTTTATTCTTTCACCGTTGGACAATCGTCTCGCTTCATTGTCTTTTAACATCCTCTGTTTCAATTGGGTGTCTTACATGCAGCATATACATGAAGTCTGTAAAAAGAACATATTTCTGTCCTACCAGCAGTGAAATTACAATGTTGCTACCATGTGCTTGGCATGTGCGTCAGCATATAAATTTGCCGTATGTATGTTTATACACGCACATACCACACACCTTCAAAACCGCTATTGTAATGTGTTTTTTATGTGGATTACATATGTCTGCAACTTCACTATACCTATGAACTTTGGGTAGTGCCTTATGTAAATACAGTTCATTCCGTGGGAAGGCCTCTGATGTCCTTATGTATTTTACCTTCCTTTTAGTTTGACAATCTTAAAGTCTAATAAATTATTTAGCATGAAGCATGATATAGTTTAACTTTTATACAGACCATCTAAGAAAATTATATGTAAGTTTCATTTAAATAATAATATTGGAAGAGAAAATTGGAGATTTAATCATAGTTTCAAATACAAAATCTAACTACAGCCCGTGTGCGAAGCACGGGTTCACACTTGTATGTATATATATATATTTATATTTATATTTAAATGGGTTATTTAGAGCTTTAAAAATAGCCAGTTTTGCGAATGACCTCCGTTTTCGACGAGACTAATTTTGTTGGATCCGAAATATTAAATTATTGCTAGATTTCAATTTTCGTGATTTTTGGGGTCAGTGCGTGGGCGTACGAATTTTTAATATGAAAAACAGTCGATGTTTTGATGGTTAAAAATACGCTGTGTGAGCAAACGGAGTCGGAATTCGACGACACCAGTTTCGTTGGGTCCGTAATGTCGAACTGAAGGTGTGTGTTCATTTTCGTGATTTTTGGGTATCATGTATGATCACAAAATTTGTTAAACAATAAACGAAGATAGCGATTGATTAAAATCGAATCAATTAATCAATAAAAAATTATTTAAATCCTCCTATATATATACCCTTATCATTTGCCTAAACCCAATTCATTTCGTTTCCTTGGTGAAAATTCCACCGTTCATTTTTTTCTCTTACAGCAAAAACATTTCGCCACTCTACAAATCAAGAAGAAATGGAAATCAAATCCTAAAGTATATATATTTGGATCCGTATGTTAGTTCTCTTCGATATTGTGTGCATTTTACATGCTTCGATCACCATTTTGTGTCGCTGGAACTAAACAGCATATACTAGGGTTGGGGAATTTGGGAATTAAGAGCATTAATTCAAGGTTTGGAGTTTGTAGTTGAATTCGCAAAGGAGTTTAGCACTTGGATGCAATGTTTGGTGAGATTCTATGGCGAGTAATGTCGCGTCTCCTGTAGTGCGCCTGAAGTTCCGCCTGAGGTCGCTTAGGAGGAGGTAAATCCGAGTTACACGCAGTTGGTCTTGGATGGAAGAGGGATGGATGAGGAAAATTTTGGTTATTTTATAGGAATTTATCATTGAGGAATGAAGGGGAATGGATTGTTAATGAAGACTCGGCAATGGGGAGGATGGGTTTCCTGGAGTGCAGAAATTCATTACGAGGAAGAAGGTCACGGTAGAATTGGGTGCGGGTCAGAATGGATGGGCCGGAGTTAAAGGTTCAGCCCAATATAAATAAACTATGTTCATTTTAATTTAAATTAATGTATTATCTTGTAAATTTGATATCATTGTCACATATTATCAGAATTCTACGAAACAGGACCCGTTGGGATCGTATGGACGAATACTACCCAACGGAACTGACCGGGAGTGGATTGGAGCTCGTTACAATTTATAGAGGAATAAATTGTCCGTCTGAATCAAGCGATGGTTATCGTTATTAACGATGATCGTCCAATGTGAGTAAAACTCACCGACTCTAAACAGTTATATTTTCATAACGTATTCTTAGAACTGATAATTATCTATTGATTGTTGTGTGTTAACTTTTTGGTTGAATTGCTTATGTATTGCTTGAAATTATAGATAACGATATATATATATATATCGTTAATAAAATCTTGATTCTATTTATCAAAATATTTCATATTGAAATGAAATCGATGTTAATTATATTGTTTAACATCTGTGGATGCAGGGAAACGGGTCGGAGGAATCCAGCTGGATTCCTCAACATTTATTTTAATATTTTTCATATATTGTGTTATATGATGTGATACGAAATTTGTTGTTGATTTTGTATGTTTGAATGATACCGATCATTGTTATATGGTACGTTAAATGCCATAAGGAATACTGGAATGTTAAAAAGGAAATTTTCAATGTTATATTGCAAAAAGAAATATTTATAAAATCAAAAGATGTTATAAAAAGAAACATTTTTAAATATGATATTATAAAAGGGAATATTATAGGAAAATAAATATGATAAAATACAAAGAGGAAATATTGTGAAAACAAATAGAAAAGGAAGTATTTGTAAAACCATTTACAAACAAATTGAAAAGGAAGTATTTGTAAAACATTTACAAATAGAATTGAAAAGGGAATATTTGTAAAACATTTACAAATAAATTATATATGGAAATATTTATTTAGAAAATAAATAGAATCATAAAGAAATATGTATTTAGAAAATAAATAGAATTATAAAGGAAATATTTATTTAGAAAATAAATAGATTATAAAAGGAAATACTTGAAAATTGAAAGAAGTGTATAAAAAGAGAATTTTACATTAGGAAAGTTTAGACCCGTGCTTCGCACATGGGTATAACAGAATATGAATTTAAAGTAGATTTTAAATGGAAATCTATTTTAACAGATAAGTGGAGAAGATAAATTTATAAATAATATTTTATAAATTAAATAAAATGTTTATCATTGGATAAATAGAATATATAAGTCAGGACTTATATAGGGAAGAATCGATTTCAACATCGATATTTGAAACTGAATATGGGCGTAGAGTTAAATCAAAAGAGTTAATCAAAGGAGTTAATCGAATTATAGTTAATCAATTAGAGTTAGAATTAATCGATTAGAGTTAGAATTAATCGTCTAGAGTTAGAGTTAATCGATTAGAGTTAGAGTTAATTGATTAGAGTTAATCGGTTAGAATTAATCAGTTAGAGTTAATCAGTTAGAGTTAACCAGTTAGAGTTAACCAGTTAGAGTTAATCAGTTAAAGTTAATCAATAGAGTTAATTAAAAGGAGTTAATCGAATATTAGTTATTCTGTAACAACCCATATTTTCAGTGATATAATAACTAATTTATTTAATTATTTAAATAGTAATGTATAGATTTAAATGGTTTAAATTAAATAATGGTGAATATTTAATTAATATAATAATTAAATAATATATTTAATTCTGAAATAATCAGAATTAGTGAACTGGCAATATAATGCGAGCTGGGACATTCAAATTATATAATTCAGTTTATAATTGAATTAGAATAAGGAATATATTATATAAACGAAGGTTGAACGTATAATTTATATTATAATTATAATCGAGTTCGAAACGGCGTGGTAGTTCGCTATTTGGCGATTTGAACTTCAACTGGATATACAGGGTCCTTTTTAAATCGGATTTCTGTGAAACAAGAAATGTTAGGAGCTGGTAAAGTATATTTTTCTGATGGAAGAGAAAAATCAGGATTTCGTCATGTAGATTGTGAGTTGTGTCCAAATCAAATTTTAAAATAGTCGTTATAGAATCGTTTATCGACCGTAACGGTTTATTCGATATAATTAGATACCGGTTTCGAATTTAGACAAGATTCTTTTGAGACGTAGTGATAATTTAATTTTTAAAATTTTATTGTAATTTTTAATTAATTAAATAAGCAACTTTTTATTTGGAGTATTTTGCACCATGTAATCAACATTTTGAGGTTTCACAAAATAAGTTAACCTACCGATATTATTATATTTTTGTGATCATGGGGCATTGCTCAGCACAACGGTATTTATGTCAGTCTGCAGTTATTTAAATAAAACTAAATTAACGAACAATACGAGATTGGGAAATTTAATCTAGAAATTGCCTAATCGAATATATGGAACTATGCGAGATTGGGAAATAGCCTAGTCAAGCTTGACTAGTCAAATTCAAAATCCAGTTCTTTTATCTACGAAAAATAGATGATATTTAACTTGTAATCATGCGCCGATGCGATCAGCAAAAAGGAGTACACGAAACTACCATTATGGCGACTGTCTCAGAATTCAACGAAACCGGTTCCATCGGATCCGGAATGGTGAATATTTATAGAGTTTCAAATTTCGTCGAAATCGGGCTTGTCATTTGATCGTACTGAATAGAACATGAATGGAATCAGTGTAATTGGGTAATTGTTTGTTTCTCTTATTGGATGTTCTCTATATATATAAATAAAATTCTATATCCACCTCACCATCTCACTTTTCATTCACGTATACTTTTCCATCTGTCTGTTCTTTCCTCTAATGGCAGAAACAAAATTTCCAACCCTAGCTAAAATAAAAATACAAACTTTAAATTCAAATCTCCTCAAACCATAGCAAATTATATACCAAATCGAAGCTCTCAACAATACCAAGCAATGGGTACCCTCTGTTTCAACATGCAGTAAGCGGATTGACCGAAATCAATTGTCAAAGTTTCTGAAATTCGAAACCCTAAAGCTCGAATTGGGGATATTTGATTTTAGGGTTAATCAAAGAAATTAAAATGATGATGAAATAGCCCTAACCTTGAGGTCAGAATTAAAATGACTAAAACAGGAGCTATACCGTGACTAATAAAGGTAGCACCTTTGATCGGACTCACTTTTCTGATACTATTTCTATGACTATGATGATGATTAGGCCCTTTTGATATGGGAGTGTGATCCGAGGTAGGCGGTAGTGGCTGCTTTGCGTTACCACTGGTCCGGAAGTGCAATTGGTAGACTCCTACCCTGGTTATTGCCTCGAGTGTCTTGTCAAATTTATCCTTATCGAGCCCCTACAATTTTGATTTGTATCATACCTATGGAGTGCCCTCTGATGCCACCAGTTACAGTGGGTTTACAGTACGGTATAGACTACGGTATATGGTGCAAGGGTAAAAATGTAATCCCGCTTACGCTATTTTCATTATTTATACTTTACTGAATATACATTACAATAATAGCATATTATACTATGTTGTATTAGTTTAACGGATCCTTGAGAGATGAAAAATCCTGTAACATCTCTTGAGTTACTGCACCCATGACACCGATGTTATTTCGTATTTTAAATTTGACTAATATGAGAATGATTTAGTGTTGATCCAAGTGTTTGTTGTGTTTTCTTTTATGCGATACGCTCAGGTCAGCAAACGTTGCAGTTAGCGAAGATTGCAATAGCTTAGAGGATGAAGACGAGGATTTGGTATATATATCAATTATAAGTACGTTTTTTCGCTGCACTTTATTTCCGTTGCATTACTGTATATACTTTTATTAGTGAACCCTGATGACTGAAATTGTTGTTCGAATGTATATGCTTTTTAAATGTTTTTGAACCATTATTTGTTTATTATATGTTGTCCTTCCGCTGTGAGATTCTGTGATTGTTTTATCTTCTTTCTTCTTTTTCTTCTTTTTCCCAATAACTATCTGGGTTGGTGATTTGTTTGGGTCGACATGTGTGGTTTATTGTTGATTTGAACGGTCAAAAATATGAGTCGTTACAGTTGGTATCAGAGCTTTGGTTGGCGACAACCTTGGCTTTGTTTGGGAATTAACTAATTAGAGATAGGATTAGTAACATCCTAGAATGAGTTTGAGTGATATACGAGAGAGCGTACTTGTATTTTGATATAAAAATGGTTTTATATTGTGTTGACTTGTTTTGATGAATATTTATGGATTCTGGTCGATATATGGGACGCCATAGTGTCGATAGGAATTGCTAAATAATCGGATAGAATGGATCGACATAATATGGTTTTCGATTACATTTTAAATATATTAAATATATTATTGGTTTTAAGTTATATGCATTCGTTATTAGTAGGTAATAATATTTAGTTATTATCTATTATGGTTGATTCAATAATAACCTAATGGGAAAATTTAAATGGTTCCGGAAAATTTGAGAATGAAATTTATTGAGTATAATTGATTGCAGAATATACTTTGCAAATAAAATAGAGGTGAACTTGGGAACTCGATTCTGTGGCGTTTGGAAATAGATTTGACGAAATTTTGAAATAATATTGTAGTATAAGTAATGGTTTCAGAAATGGTTTACCAAGGATTTTAAAGGAATTGGTGTGTAAACCCTTCTCGGACATTGGAAATAACTTCGGTAATGAGTGCATGCGTTATCATGTTTATTTTGAAGAGTCTGAGTGGGGGAGACCACTCAATGCTTTTTATAACGTGTTGACAAAGAATTTTGAATTTAATTTCATATGGTATAAATATTATATAAAGGTATTAGTATATGTTATTTAAAGTGAAATTGAATCAAACTAGAATTGAAATTTCTATGTTCTTTATTAATTAAAGATTTAGATTTAAAATTTTATGGTATGGTTTTCTATATAATGGTATAAGTACATAAGTTATTTAAAAACTTGGTTTACAAACTTGGAATCGAGCATTTGAGTTTACTTTAACTAATAATAATTGCACGTACTGAGGCAAATCGATTTATTAGAATTTTGAATATGTAATCGTGAAATGGACTTAAGTATTAAAAGAAGAGAAATGGTTGTTGAAATGCTTAAGCATGAGGAAAATAGGTTAAACACATTCCAAATATGATCGATATAAGTGTTAGAGAAGTGAAATAAGGGAATGAAGATTTGCCCGAGGGAAAAATATATATTAAAAAGAAAAAAAAACCAGGGGAAATGAAAGGTAGAAAGTAACTAGAAATGAATATGTAATGAGTTATATAAACAACAATGAGTAACATTAATCTTTGTTAATAGAATCTGAATTTAATGAAATGAAGCGAGGCAATGAAATAACTGGAATTTAGAAGTAAATCTTAAAGAGTATTTGGAAATTTGAAATACAGAATAAGATATAAAAATATAACTTGAGTTGGATTGATGGATTAAATTAAAGAAATCAACTTAGGAAAATTTAATAAGTCGATCTAGAATTTATGTCAATGGTTGGATTGAGTAAGTAAATGAAAATTTGGTAAACGAGATAAAATAGAAGGGTTTATATAAAATCATAACTGACTTTAACCCATGGTTATGGATTCGAAGTTAACTAAATAGATCGAGGAAATGAAGTAAATGGGAATTGGAAATATGAAATAAGGTATAAGAAATAGAAACCAAGGTTTAATTTATTAAATTAGAATACTGGAAAAATTTGGAACTAAATGGATTCAATTAAGTCAATTGAATTGAACCAATAAGATTAAGTTAGAAGATCGAATGAGAATCCATTGAGAATCAAGTACTTGAAAAAGGAATGAGTTATGAAAATTTGGCAAATTTATTCATGTTATTGAATTAAAGTTCTGATGTAATCAAGTGTGTGAAGAAAAAATAATCCAAATTGAATTCAAGTTTAATTGGGATGTAACACTTGACATGAAACCGAAAATGGAATAGAAAGAATATTGAAATAAAGTAAGCAATCGAATGTGACTCCGTTTCTCGAACGATGAAGAGATAACAAATTGAAGTGTTAAAGATTTACAAATTATTGGAATCGGAAGGGTTGAACTTCAAATAAAAATAAACCGACATATATGAGAAAATATGAAATACTCGATAAGTTGAAGTAAAATGGCCACAACTCTTGAATAAATAATCGGAATTCGACGATTCCGAACCTTTTGGAAATCTTAGAAACTGAACTAAAACTTTTGTTAATAGCTCCTTGCCTAATTTTCATGTTTATTAGGTTGAAATCCAAGGATTAGTCGTATTTGTATGCGCAGAAAATTAAAAACCGAAGCGTATGTTGATATTGTTTTGACCATAACTTCCTTACGGAGCATCGGATTTTAATGTGCGAGTACAATTCGGAAAGCCGAGGATCAAAACTAAAACTTATCCTTAATGTGCTGGGTAAAAATTTGATGTTTAAAGAGTTAAAACTTTGTTCGAGGAGAGACTTCTAGTCACCTTAGCAGATACTCCATGGATGATCAAGGGTGGATGCGAAGTGATGGAAGGCTTTATGTTCCCAGAGTTGGGAGCCTGTTGAAGACAGTCCTTGGGGAAGCCCATCATTCTAGAATGAATATACATCCGGGTGGCGATAAGATGTATAGAGATATGAAAAGGGTTTTCTTTTGGGCTGGGATGAAGAAAGATGCAACGGAATTCGTAGCTCAATGTTCGATATGCTGGCAAGTTAAAGCTCAATAGAAAAATCCTGGCGGGTTACTGCACCCTTTGGAGGTCCCACAGTGGAAGTGGTAGAGCATCTTTATGGATTTCATTGATGGTTTGCCTAGATCAAGGAAAGGCAATACCAGCATCTGGGTTATAGTATACAGGCTTACTAAGAGCGCTCATTTCATTCCAATTAAGAGCAAGAGAATGGCAGCATGGTTGGCATCAGTTTATCTTCGTGAGATAGTCTGACTACATGGAGTACCTTTCAGCATAGTGAGTGATCGTGATCCTATCTTTACCAGTGAGTTCTGGCAGAGCTTGCAAGAGGCACTGGGTACGCAGTTAAGTTTGAGCACTGCATATTACCCTCAGACCGATGGGCAGACTGAGAGGGTAATTAGAGTTCTTGAGGATCTTTTGAGGCTATGTATCCTAGACTTTGGAGGGACTTGGGAAGAGCATCTTCCATTGGTGTAGTTCACCTACAACAGCAGTTATCAGGCTAGTATTGACATGGTACTCTTCGAGGCATTGTATGGGTAACACTATAGATCACAGACTTATTGGTGGGAGTCTATAGATAGGCTTCTACTTGGACCTGAGATAATTAGAGAGACTTCAGAAAATATTGACCTTATCCGCAGATGCGGGAAGACATCTTAGAATAGGCAGAAGTCCTACGTAGGTAAGAGAATGACTGGTATTGAATTTGAGGTAAAAGACATGGTTTTCATCAAGGTATCACCTTTAAGGAATGTGGTTTGCTTTGGGCCTGTAGGGAAATTGGCGCAAAGGTTTGTAAGGCCATTTCCCATAACAGAAAGGATTGGTCAAATGACCTATAGAGCAAAGCTACCAAGGAGACAGGTAGGTTTGCATGATGTTTTCCACGTTTCTCATTTGCGGAAGTGTCTTCATGATATGGCAGAAGTAGTTGAGCCGAGCAAGCTTAAGAAGGTAGAGGTAGAAAAGGAGGCAACAATTAGAAAAGTTCCTACCTGTATTCCTAGATTAGAGGTTAAGAAGCTCCACAATCGAGAGGTTAGGCTGATGAATGTTCAATGGGGAGGAGATAGAGAAGATGAAACTTGGGAGGGTAAAGACAAGATTTGCGCTTAGTACCCTTTCCTTTTTAAGGGTATGTTTTTAGCTTCTTTTTCCAAGCTTTTATTCATACTTGCTTCTGTCATGTGAGTATATCCTATCAATCGAATCTTCTACCTTTAGGTAGAAAAACCAATGAATGTAAACATGTGTTTGAGATATGTTATGTTTGATGGATGCAAGCGGATGCAAGTGTTTGCTAGTGGTTGCTCGTGGATGCATTTACACACACATTAGGAACTAGATCGGCTCAATCACTTACATATTGCATATGAATGTGTGTGCATTTTTATTTTTTTGGATGAAAATGGGTGTATCATCATATGGATGTTGCATTTGGATGAATGATTGTGCACACATATAGAACTTACATGTTATACTAGGATTATTTGCATACATTTTGTTTACATGGCACGAACATAAATTGCATTAAGGAGGTCAGCTGAATTAGTCGACTGCCTGATTTTTCGCATTAGTGTAAGGACATCTACACACACTATTGCATATGTTCATATAAGCATTAGAAACCTTTTAAGGACAATGGATGTATATGATTGATGAATGAGTAAATGGATGTGGATGTTAGGATGTACATTGTTCATAAGTTAGAGATTTCGGGGACGAAATCCTTTAAGTAGGGGAGAATGTAACACCCCATAATTCTAAAGGACATTATAACAATAAACTAAAGAATACTTTAAATATTGTGAATCAAGGGAAAAGGACTATGCCATTGAGTTCGTCTCAGAATTCTGCTTATGATAGACTCTGAGATTGCATAAAACAGACATCGTATGAAGAAGATATTAAGATTTGAAGTTTGTATACATATAAGAGAAATATATATAAATTAATCAATTCATAATTCAAAACATTTCGAATCGAAGAGTGGGAAACCACACGGGAGATCGACGCATTGGGGGTCGATCCACAGAAGAAGTGTCGACCCAGGGGTTGACCCACCCGGGGATCTGGTTCACTCCCAGAACTTGGACTTGTTTCTTGACATGATTTATTGGCTTGAGGCTATATATAGGACCTCATTTCTATTATTTTATATACCTTAAACAATGGAGACAATGAAATGCTGCCCCACTCAGATTTAATTAGCCTATTCTTCTGCAATAACGAGTTATACGTATACAAGAATCTTTGTTATAACATTAAAATTCTTTTATCAGTTCTTTAGATCCAGTCTTGGTAAGTTCATGTTGCTTTTAGATATAAATATTTAACAAGTAATCTCGACATGTAAATAAACCGAATCTAAACCTATGCATGTTAAGAAGCTGATTACATTTAAACAGATCTGCTATAATGACATGAAAATTGCTATACACCTATTTTGTTCACTTGTTTCTATATGCCTATATCTATGCCTATTTCTATTATTTATGCATATTTCTATTGCTCTTCCTCCCTCATTCCTTTTTATTTTTATAGCCAAGCTACCTTCGAGCCTAGGCCAATATTGCTGAAATATGCATACGAACGAAAATGGGTTTAATTGGGAATGATAACTTGGGGGCATAACATGTATATGACTAAAGTTTGGGGCATAACTTATACTATGCAATATAACTGAAATATGGGATGCATGAATATGGAAACATGTAGGCTTAATATAAAGATTAAGGGAACAAGAAAATGGAACTGTATGTCAGCTATGTATTCTATTTGATCCGTTGGGGGTTAAGTAAACTTGTTAATCTGGTGGGGTTGTAGGGACACTGTTAACCCATGTAAAACTTAACCTGTGTAAAGCCTAGTTGATCGGAGATGCAAGTCTAGGGGTGCTTGTGTCATTTGTTGTGTGGGGACCATATTAGTCGGTAACCCATTATGGTATTAAAAGAGGACCCTGCACCAGGTAGGGGTTAGGGCACGCTTACTGAGTCTAATTATAAGAGGTTCATTTCGGATGGGGTGTTCTGATGGCGTGTTCCAATGGGGTCATGTACGTGCATGGGTCCAGTCTGTCTGGGAAAATAAGACTCCATAACACTTGTAAATAAGTCAGTGTCCTTCTGGTGGTTGCCACTTTAGGAAGTAATACACCCTATCGTGGGACCGACACAGGGTATTTACATTGTAAGGAGGCGATCGCGGGGGTAGTAATTAGGGTACATCTAGTTATGTTTAGATACCTGTTATTTCTGTTTGGGGTAACACCCATTATATTCTGTTTAGGTATCTGTTATTTTGTTTGGAGTACATCCCATTGCTAGAAGTACACCTAAGTCTACCATTTATGCTATATTTGGATCATTATGTTTATGTTAAGTAGTTGAAAAAGAATTAATGTGATATACTAGTATTGGTGCAGAGAAAGTATTTGAGAAGCATAATTCAACATGTTCATCTTGTTTATACCTGTTATATACTGCTGTTATCTCTCATCAAATTTATTTACTGTCTCGTTACTTTTATCTCTTTATATGCTAAAAGTCACTGGACTTGTCATACTCTATGTCTGACCCATTTTGTTTTCTTTTCTCTCTCTTCCTTTCCCCTTAGGTTCTCAGGGTGGGAATACTCAGGCTTGATTAGGACTATCCCTCTCTTGTTTGTACTTGGAGTTTAATTTTCTTTGCTTTGCTTAGATGTATCACTTTGACTATCTTTTTACCTTATTATGGTTGTTTTTGGGGTCTATGGACTTATATTTATGTACTCTGATGGTTTTAAAACAAGGCAAATACTTTAATTTGATGTAATTGGTTTTCAGTATTTCAGACTTATGTTGTAACTGGATTTTTGAACCACGGTATTTTCTTTTGGAAAATCAAGTATTATATTTCCACTACAATTTTATATCATGTTATTTGGAAAACATTTCCGAATATCGACTTCCTTTATTTCCTAAACTTTAGAAAATATATGCTATTTATAATTGGAAAATATTCCAATTACTTATCTCTTTTCCGATCTCGTTTATTTCTATACTTAGGAAATATTTATTATTCTATTTCCAGCTTACATTTTATTTGGGTTAAAACGGATGTTGTGTAAAACATCGTTACGACAACCCAAATACTATATTCAACTAACTCTTATCCAACAATGATCTTCGGGCCTGAAATCTTACTATTTATTTGTTAATAATGAAATCAATCAAGTTGGGGTATAACTACCTCTCAGACCTTGACTGAATAACATTTTTAACGCCAACACAGATATGACTTGTTACTCGAATAATCAATACCATACAACTACTTCTTCACTTTTAAACATGTATACGCTTTCTCTTTCTATTCTTACGAGGTTTTATTATTATACTTCCTTTTTTATTTTACTATTCTATTTTTAAGTTTGTTTTCTTATCGACTTCTATACCTATTGATACGTTGATTTCTAACTATCAAATTATCTTAAAAATATTCTAACTCCTTAAATTCCCCAAAAAAATTCGCCATAACCTCCTTTGTACTGGGAGCATCGGGATATTTTAAATAGCCTCCCATGGCCCTCACCAATCCAAAAGAAAAAGAAAAAGCCAAGCGGCTTGCCGATGCGGTGCATAAAATCTCATATGAATTAAATACGTACCTTTTATCGGGCATTCTAATATATATCTTCATTAACTTCATTCCAAACCTGTTTAACATATATCTAGCTATTTCCAATTCATTTTAATTCAATCTAGTCGTTCTTAACTCAATTTGTAAATCTATTTGTTAACTTGCACTTTTGCTTATTTCATTTAATAATTGAACATAACATGTTCAATATATTTTTAAACTTGGTTATAACTCTTTGAATCTCAATTTCAATCTACGTTTCATATTCGATTTCGAATATGAATTTACAATCTCTTTCCTTGTTTAAAGCCCAATTTCGATTCAAACCCCATTTAAATTTCTATATTCAAATCAATTTTCAAACTCCATTTGAATTATATATTCCAATTCCCATTTCAATTCTATTTGAATTCTGTATTCAAGTTCCCATTTTCGAATTCTATTTGAATTCTATATTCAAATTCCCATTTCAATCTATTTGAATTCTATATTCAAATTTCATTTCAAACTATTTGAATTCTATATTCAAATTCCATATTTAAATTATTTGAATTCTATATTCAAATTCCATATTTAAATATCCATTTGAATTTTTATATTCAAATCTATTTGAATTCTCTTTATTTCATTTCAATTCTATTTGAAACTTCTATATTCAAATTTCAAATTCAAATCAATGAACTATTAAATTTATAAACAACGTTTATAACTTCACTTAAAATCCCACATTATAAATTTATAAACAAAGATTATAAATTCAATTTTAAATCCCTCATTTTAATTTATAAACAGAGTTTATAAATTCAAATTCAAAACCAACATTTCAATTTTATAAATAGAGTTTATAAATTCCATACTTGTTTTATATATTCAAACAAGTTAATATTTTCCCTAGTTCATTAAAAATTCAAATTCTATTTATAAAAATAGAATTCCCTTTTTAAATCTCAAATATCCTTTTCGATATTTTTAATAATCAATATTCAGGCCCCAGTGATTTTTAAACACCAAACAACCAATTGTTTATTTTCCTAGCACATCATATATGACATTATATATGCAAACAAATAAACAACAGAAAAATATGTTTTTGAGGAATCCAGTCGGATTCCTCCAACCTGTTTTCCTGCATCCACAGACGTTAGCACATAAATAATACCATCCTGCTTCGAGGCAAGATATCGTGGTATAAAGGTCATCCACTAATATATTTGTGGGGCGCATTGGGAAATCATCCGCTAATGATACCGCGGGCATCCGCTAATGATACTGCGGGAATCAATCCAATCATCAACCTAATATATATATATAATAGTCAACCCTAAATAACTAATATATTTCAAACAATCAGAAAGCATTCAATAAGCAACAAACAAGTATTTTTAACAATATAAAAATAATTCTAACTAAAAGGTGAGTGAGATTTACTCACAGGGCTTTTATGTGCTGAATATATGATTTAAATTCCACAGCTCGTGCAATTTTATTCTACTGGATTCCGAACTGTACTTGCAATTAGCGAAAATTCCAATAAGTGTCATATTCATTCGGTACAGCTCCTACACGTAGATAACGATAAAGGCGAATTATATGAGCTATATACATTTCATTTTATTTTACCCAACATCATATTTTTAAATGTGAACATTCGACTTTTGAACTAACTTCTTTATGAAAATCTATTACTTTTGGAAGTTAGAGTTTAAAACAAAACAGAAACCCTTGATTAATTTTAAAGGATCCAAATTTTCCAAAATAAATGCTTTCACCATGTAGCATTTATATTATCTTGTATAAATTAAATATAACATTCGTTTGTTTAAGCTATCATATAATTTAGATGTAATTAAAAATAAATTACTATATTAGAATAATTACCTTAACTCCTCTCAGTTCTTTTATTTCACTTAGATTTTCATTAAACACAAAAGTGCAGATGAACTCCACTATCCTTCCGATCAGTCCATATTTATAGCATCCATTTCCCCAGCAGTTCACAATCCGAACTCCTAATCACCACACTGTCGTACCCAGTTCAAACCATCTCAGCCCTTCCCTTTAGCTACCAGGTGACGCAGACTTCTAGGGTTCGCCAAACCCTTGTTCTTCTCGTTCAGTGGCCATCTATTCTACAGTGAACTCGCACACCCACAGAGATGCCAATTCGAACTCCAGACTCCCCTTCCAGCTCGCGAAAGCTCGTCATTACCCCACCGTCGAACTCGAGTTCAACTCCTCCTCAGTTTACTGTGCTCGAGTACAGATCCAGTTGCCCCTTTTCCACTTCCGAACTGCAGGTGAAACTCAGACCAATTGAACCCTCCTTCACTCCTACCCAACTCGCGATGACCCAATTTCACGGATTCTTATAATCACACGATACAAAAATTTATCTTTTACCCAAATTTAAATATCTCACATTTCAGCATTGAATTAAAGATCTGGAATGTAACTACAACAAATTTATATTTAATGGGACTGATTTCCAGATCCACAGTGCTATGTAACATATACAACATGTTTCATATTTCATGACATAACTTGTAGGAATATGTGAGAAAAATATATAAAAATTCTACAATTCATGTTATACATAACCACATCTTGTCATTTACCAATTTTAAACATATTCATAATCAAATATGATGGTTATCACAATTTACAATTATTTAAATAACAGATCTGATAGGCATAAAACATAGATTGGATTCAAACGAAATATATAAGACATTGTAATTGTATTAGTAAATTTCCCACTCACCGTATAGCTTCCAATTTATAAGTTTTGAACCTTTTTAAGCTTACAATCCCAAATTCTTATAATTCTACAGTTTATCTAGAAAGGGGGAAACTTTAGATCTATACAATTGTAAGAAAAAGGGGAGGGTGCAAAGAAATCTATTGTTGAACATCCTCTTCCATTGAATCTATTAATCCTCCCATTTCCATATGAATTTAATTTGATTTGGTATATGCATGAATATATTTTATTTAGAAATTAGGTTAGATGAAGAAGAAAATTGTAGAGCTCTGCTGCCTCTATAGATTTGAATGGAAGAGAATAGGGTTCTACCCCTTTATTTATAAGTGGTGGAAATGGCTTAGAACCGTCGGAATAGTTTTAAATTATATCTGTCCATCTGCTATAAATATAATATAAACAAAACCCTAAAATATCTTGCCGTCACTGGGCAGTTTGACGCCCAGTAGGTCGACCCCCATGTCGACCGCCTGGGCATCAAACTGCCTAGGTCGGTTTGTTTATATTAGGTAAATTATTAATTAATTATTCTATTTATTTATTTTCCATCCGTTTTCGTATTTCGTCCGTAAATGTTTCATAAGAACTCCGTTCGCGAAAATCCAAACATGAAAGTTGACCAGAATTTCGAGACGAACACAATGGTTAAAGTCTCGTGGCCAAATTCCATCGTTTGCGGAAATTCTTATTTTTTTGAAATTCTAATAATTAATTTACATTCCAAAATTTCACGTTTCTACACTTAATAATTTGACGTAAATTGTTAATTTTAATTGATTAATGTGAATAATAAATCTAAACTGATAAATTGAATTGATTTGGAAAATGGTAACGGAAATTAGTCTTTGAACTGAACCAATTTATGACATGAAATACAATGTTTACTTAAACTTGATATTTCACTGACTGAATTGGTTGTGCATCATCCTTGAACATTTCACTTGAGTTAATTTACTTGCATAAGAATGTTATTCCTGATCTGAGTGTTTTGTTTTTGCATTATTGTTCGGGTCAGACCGAGTTTTTCAGCATTTTGAAGACCTTTATTCCTAAAGTCAAAGACGGAGTTGAAGACTGTCCATACTATTATTTCCGTTGCATTATTGGTATGTTATGTTAAAATGTAAAACTCTGATATTGTAAGCTTAAATCAAGTGAATATTATTTAACAGTTTTATGAAATGTATATGTTATTTTTATATTTTATCATTCTGTTGTGAGACTCTATGCATTGTTTAGTTCCTTCTCATTTTATTTTCTCTTCTTATATTAAACCCAGTAATAATTCGTCATTTTGGAATGGTTTGAGTTGGACATGTGTGGTTCATTATCAACTTGAATCATCCCAAAAAAGCTGGTTGTTACCCAAGATAAGCGATCCTGCGTGGCACATGCACAAATAAAGGCATTTATAGTAACAAGTGTTTTGACATGCGCTTCGCACATGATAATGGTCATGTTTTACATGTGAATTATGTTTTTTGAAAATTTGTATGTTTAAAGCATTTAGAAAATGTGATTTGTATGAATATTTTGTTATATTTTTACATTGAAATAATATGTAATTAGTTTGAATTTTTATTTTAAAGTGGCAAGATTTGATTTTTTTAATTAGTTTCAATTTTCGTTTATGTTATTAATTTATAAATAACAATGATGTAATGAATGTTTATTTGTGAGAATCTATGTTTAAATGATATTAAGATTTTTTAATATATGTAGAAATGTAGTTTGAATCCATAAAAATATTTAGATACCATTCTTTTTTTTAGAATGGATAGTTCACGTTGGCGTCGGCATCCGAAGCATTGGGCGTGGTCCCCACTTATTTGACCATTCAACCCGAATGTTGGAATTCTTTCTGTTCGCGTCCGACGTTCTTTCAGTGAACGTTTATATTGAAATTTTAGCAGATACTCTGATTTTAATGTCCGACGTATGGTGATTATGTGGAATATGTCATGGAGATAGCTTTTAATATTTTGGAGTTTTAGCGAGCTCTAAAGCCTAATGTGGAAAATTGATTTTATAGTTCATTTTTGTTTGACATTTGACAAATTAGTATCTTATATGAATAGGATTGAAATTTAATTCTTATGTTTGGTAATTTCAGTGAACGAAGATAGTTAATTTACATAATCTCTATGTTAAATATGACTAATTTTATGGAAATCATTGTCCAAATGATATCATGTATGATACATATGGGACAAATTTTTTATCACCCTGTAGCTATAATACGAGAGCTAACAATGCACATTCTTTAAAACATTCAATTGTGCAAGTATAAACATCACATAATGTACTTTTTGGCAAGTTAATGTTTTACTTCTGCATACTTATTTTTTTCTAACAAAATTTGATGTTTTTTAACCTTGCAGGTGTGAAACTGATGTTATGACTATGCGTACATCTTCAATTTAGCAAGTGAGGTTCATGATTTTCTTAAGGCTTATATATGGACATGCTGTTTTTCAACTTGATGAATACTGTCCTGTATGTTTTTTTATGGTACTAGGTTTGTCTTTGTAATTGAAAGCCAACTTATGTTGTTTATGTAAGAACAGTCTACGTGTGAGAAATCATCACAGACATCTGTTTGTTTTTGTATGAAGTTAGCAGCAGTAGATTCCAGAAAAAGCAGCACAAATTTGTACTATAATGTATTTTCATATTTGGTTGTTGGTTGAGGGTGCGCTCGCAGTCATTTCCTGGCACGTTGGATTTATTTATCGCGTCTTGTCGCGTCCGACGAGAACAAAATTCCACTGCTAAAAGGGACGATTGTTGAACGTTGGAAATCAGATCGTTGGCGTCCGACGCGTCGGACGCCAACGGTCTGATTTCCAACATTCCTTCCTCTCCTCTACATAAACTACCCCTCCACCCCTCTTCATTCACACTACACCAACCTAATTCTCTTCTAAAATTATCCTCAACCGAATTCGATTAGCAATCAGGTTCTTTTCAGTTTGTTGTTCATATTTTTTTCGTTGTTTTTTTAAATTTATTTCTAAAATATTTTGTTTTCATTTTTCAGTATGGCAAATCGAAAATCTGCACATCACTGGTCGTTTACTGCAACTCATATTATGCTGCAATGTTCTGTTGATGCATACGGTGCTTGTGGCAGCAACAAAAAAGGTGTGCATAAAGTGATTGCAGAAAAGTTCAATGATGCCATAGAAACCATTCCGGACATCGTACCGATCAACGAAAGCAAAATCCGAAACAAATATGATAGTCTTCGATGGGATTGGATGAAATGGGATGCACAGATGAATAAGACTGGCGCGGGTTGGGATGCTTACAAAGGAACGGTCTCTGGAAGCGATGAATGGTGGGAAGATCGTGTTAAGGTCTGTAAATTTATTTTGTTACCATTCAGTTATTGTTAGTTTCTTACAATTTCCCTTCTTACATTTAGGAATTTGGATCGGGTGTCTTGAAATATAAGAAACGTCCATTAGAAAACTTAGAGCTAATGCAACAATTATTTCGTGGGACGAATGCAACTGGTCAATCGTCGTACACTCCTGCTGCTACTGTACAACCGTCGCAGACTGGCACCCCGCCATCAACATAAACCACGTTTGACAGAACATGGGAATTCACCGGGTTTTTTAATCCTTTGGATGACACGCAAAATAATCATATTCCAAACCTGAATTCGCCATCAAATCCTCCTTTGCAACAAAATCCAATTAATCCACCAAATTATGAAGCTCCAACCCAAAATCCAATGAATCCTCCAACCCAAAATCCAATGAATCCGCCCAGTCAACAAACTTCACATCAACATTTAAGAAGAAGACGTGGTGAAAGTGACGATAAGACGGCTATGCTAATTGACCTAATGACCGAGAGACAGATGAAAAAATCTCGCACGCATTCTGACAGTCCTAATACAGGTACTAGCGTGGAATCAACGGGAAGTACTACAAATTATGCAAATACGGTAGCTCGCATGCAACGTCTTGGAGCAACGGGTGAGTTTGATGTTGCAGACGCACTATTATTTGTTTTGGACCCAAAATAAATGATATGTTTGCTGCTCTACCGGATGAGATAGCGAAAAGCTGGTTGATAAGAGGGCTTGCAGACAAACGCCACGAAAAAAAAATACCAAACTTATCTGATAAATACCAACAAGTAGGAGGTTCATGTCATCGTGTTATTGTGTTTCTGTCGTATTTATGTTTGTTTTTTCTTTTGTGTAATGAAATGTAGTCATTTTGTTTTTCGAAATTAGTACTTAATTAAATCAAAATAAATAATTTAACATATAAATACCCCGCTCAAATACCCCGTTCGCCGCTAAAAACACATTCCCCGTTCGCTACAGTACCATGCTCAAATACCCTGCTCAAATGCTCCGCTCAAATACCTCACTCGCGTTCGTTAAGAACGCACCCTGACTGTCCAACCAACCTTTGCTACAACGTTTCTAAAACGTTTTGCAGTCAGCTTTAACGAAATCTACGGGTGTTTTTTCCTTACAGTATGTTGATTGATGACATTGTTTTTTCTTTACAATATGTTGACTGATGATGTTGTCCTAATATAATTATTTTGTTTTGGATTTGCCATTCCTTCGTCCTGTTGTGCATGGTGATAAAAACCGTGTCATTCAATCAATGAAACAATTGATCTATTTCAAATTTCGTGCGGGGGTTGACAAAATCACATTCAACTCAAATTTAGGTCTCATAACGCTTGAAGATGCAGCAATGATCTGTAGAACCCTTTAAAGTGAAGCAGTCAAACATTCTTCTATTGAATAATTTGGGTGTGTGTAGCCTGCGTTAAGGGCGATCGGTTTGAAATGCATTTTATTCAATCTATGTCCCTTCATTAATTTTATAATTGTTAACCACTAATTTTATATTAATTATTTTGCAAGCCCGTGTGCGAAGCACGGGTTCGCACTTGTTTTAATGTAAAAGGAAGAAAGATGGTGAGCCCCTTGAATTCCACTTTTTCACTAAAATGTGTCCTTCTCCCTAAATTTCAAACTTTGCATACTTTTCACCAAAATTTTTGCTAAGTTTGTAATTTAAAAGAAAATCCTCAACAATTAAGTTTGTAAGGTTTACAGTTTATGTTTTTAAGTTGAATCAAAAGGTTTTCTATGGATAGTTACGGGTCGAACTAGTCCTCTCATGACCTTGACTGAAATTCCTAAACAGATGATGCAAACAAATTATGGAGATCACAACAAACGCGGTATCATCCTAAGAATCATCAGATTTAATCCATTTTGGCTTCTCAACAAACGCGGTATCATCCTAAGAATCATCAGATTTAATCCATTTTGGCTTCTCCCAAGCAATACATTTCAATCTATATGGATTCACTGTGACACCCCACATTCATTAATGTCACTCACTAAGGGAATGCATTAAGTTTCGTGAAGCGTTATAAGTAAACAGACACAAAATAATTACAAGACAGATATAAATAAGATAGCAGCGGAAAATTAAATTTTTATTTCAACATAAATCATAATACCGTGGTTCACAATACCATAAGTCACAAAAACCATTACAATAAAATAACTTATGTCTTACGCCATCAGAGTACATAATAATATAAAAACATAATTCCCCAACTGAAAGAGTTAAGCCATAGTAGAGACAAGAAATTGAGCCATACTTCAGAAGTAGCTCCTAGCAAGATGATATATAAGTCCTGACTAAGCCTGAGTGTTTCCTCTCCCTGAGAACCTGGGGGAGGGGATGGAAGAAAGGAGGAAAAACAAAAAGGGTCAGATATAAAGTCTGGCGAGTCTAGTTACTTTTAGGCAGTAAATAAATAAAAGTAACATGATAGGCATATAAAATGGATAAGAGAGATCACTACATAAATGACAGGTGTGACAAGGTAGACATGATAAGGTGTATGTGTTTCACTAATGATTACTCTGCACTATTACTAGTGTAAATAAATGAGATGGTCCCTTCCACTATAAGTTGGTAGACTTAGGGCATACGTCTGAGTGTACCCTAACCATTACCCTAATCGATCAGCTCCCTACTCCGTAGATATCCTGTGCTGGCCCCACAATAGGAGGTATCACTCCCTAAAGTGGCAACCCTTAAGGTATGTACAACCATAACTACTAGTGTCATGGTCGTCTTATCCCCCTCTGCCCGACTCATGCACGCACATGGCCTTGTCGGTTTGCGCCGCCCACACCGTCCATTTCATTTGGATCTCTTATAATCAATCAGTAAGCATGCCCCTTCTCCATGTAATACGGAGTTCTTTATTTGATACCTACTCCGGGTTACTGACTCAAATGGGTCCCACAAAATATGATACAAGCTCTCCCCTTTGTCTTGTATCCCCACTAGGTTTTTCACTGACTATGTATAGCCTTAGGTGTCTTTAATTACATAGCCGCCCTATGTCAGTTATGCTTACCCTAAAGAGTGTCTTTAATTACATAACTTTATTATATTTTTCCATAGGTCATGTATATGACTAGGTGTTTTTAATTACATAACCTTATTGGGTTAAGTTCGTGGGCCTATACTGCCCACTCCCTCTAATTTACTTAACCCACCCACTACCCATCCAATTTTACTTAACCCTAACTTAAGTTCATAATCATACAATTCTTATGGATTAAATTAGGTTAAGTAGTCCAATTCAGTATCATGTCCAATTATTATTATAATGGGCAAGACCTCCCACATTAGGCCTACAACGTGTGGATGCTTGATATGCCGATCGGGTCCGGGAAGTCTTATTCCACAATTGGGCCTAACCTTGTATCTTAGCCCGATTCGTATTTGCGCACTTAGACCTCTCACAATAAGTTCAACATTAGTGGCTGCTGGATATGCCTGTCGGGTTCAGGTAGACTTCCGCCACTAATGCAACCTAACCTCGTGTCATAAGTGCAATTACAATTCCTAATTGTAATTACTAAATATTCCATTTTTATCCAAATATACCTATGTCATTATAGGTTATTATTTCTATGTTTCCCCATTTGAATTAAATATCCAATTTATATAAATATTACATAAATTATGCCAATTATGAATCCCTTTTCCCTAATTCCTAACTAATGTATTCACACGTATTTCGGCGGTATCTAGGCTATAAAGCAGCCTAGCCATAACAATGAAAAGAGAATATGACAAAAATGTGATAGTTTGGACATATCTTGGCATAAACATAAACTAACATGATAACAAGGTGAATGGATATGTATTTAATATCATCACAAGGTGGACATAAAACTGATAACTTATGACAGTTACTACGACGTCAAAGCAAGCATAATGAGATCCAAATTAAGCCTTTAGGTGTCCAACTATTTAGATCTAGCATAATTAGGGTGACATAGTAACATGTTAAGATCTAATGATGGCTTCACATGTCAAGTTTACAACGTATTTAGATTGATCACAATATAACAAGTGAAAGGTGATCTGCATAAAGAACTAGATCTAGCCAATGTTACAACTATCCAAATTAATAGATGTATATTCACCACTATATAATTACAACTCAAGATCCACATAGGCAACACCATAGAATAACCACAGTTGTATTAGATTTAGGGAAATATATCTATCATGACATAGTATAGGATTTAACATTAGCATAGAATCATACTTTACAACATATCCAATTCACACTCTTTCACAATTTACTTTTCTTTAACTAAACCTAAAATCAACTAGAGACTCACAGCGTTAGGTTTAGAGAATTGAGAAAGAACGGATCTTGAATTTCTGAATTTAATTTGCAAAGTATGTTGTTGTAGAAAACGGTTCAGTTCACACTCCAGCAGCATATGTCCTCCATGATTTCCAATGAAGAAAATAGTAGAATAGGACACATATATATTGTAACACCCCGAATTTTCAGTTAACATTAATTTAACAAATTAAAGTGTACTTAATTCAACATGAAAGAATTAAGGGAAATGGGTTACGCCATTGCGTTCGTCTCGGAATTCTGCTTGAGATAGAGTCCGAGTTTGCGTAAATCGGACTCCGTATGAAGGAGTTATGACCTTCTGAAGTTTCAGAATTCAATTTAAAAATTCAAACGGTTCAAATTCAGTTCAAAAATTCAAAAAAAACAGAACCAAACTGGACTAGGCGGGAAAATTCCTGCCCAGGAACCAGGTCGACCAGGGGGTCGAACTGGGGGTCGACCTCCCCAGTTGACCTGGTCAGGCCCTGGCTGGCCTGGTCGGGTTCTGGTTGAATTCCTGAGCTCTGGTGTGTCACTAGGGCAGATTTGTCACTTTCTGATTGGCTCCTCTTGGTGTGTATGGTCTGGATTCACTCTATGATCATATGATGGCTCAAATCAATCTAAAATTCTATAAATACAACCCAACACTCAACCTAAATTCACACAAATAAAATAGAAGTAGAGCCGTCATGCTGCCGGGAAGAAACTAAGAGTAGCCGTCAGTTAGAGAAAGCTTAGAGACGAGCAAAAGTAAAGTAAAATCAAGATACAAACAACGTTTATCTACCCAAAGGAAAGCATTGCAAATTCAGAACTCAGAAACCAGAATTCAAGTTCGTCGTTTGTTGTAAGTATAGTGATTTTTCCGATGAGAATAAAATTAAGACTTGATTCGATGTAAAGTGGAAATGGAATTTTACTGTTGTATAACGACGATGCTAATTCATATCTGTGTATTGAAATGATTGTATTGTGAATGATATTGGGATGTTTGTTGTATAATTGACTTGATGCTAATCCTATTGTATATTTAGAATGAAAGCAACATCACGTACAAGTATATGGTTAATGTTAGAATTTACACCTATATGTTTATATGTTTAATATAGGTTGTATACATTTTTCTAAGTCCAGGTTAAGACTCATATACACATGTTCTATGTTAAGACCATTATGCCTATATGATTAAATCCCATGTATATTTTCTTATGTTCTTTGCAAGTTTGTAATTGGGTACATGCCAAGTACCATTTAGTTTCACACGATTATTACAAGTTTCATGTTAGGATACATGATTTGATCTAATTCACACTTTTGGGTTAATGTCAAAAATAGACATTTTTCTGGACATGTAATAACTTTGTCACATGCTAGTTTGTGTTTGAAGTTATGCCTAGATAAAAATATGTTTAGGCTTATGTTTTATGCAAGTCTAAATTATGTCATTTCATGTGACACCTATTTAATTAGATTCTCATTTGAATGCAAGTTCACATGACAAGTTGAAACCCATGATTTATGCTAATTAGATCGCAAAGTTGCAAGTTCATATATCATACACCCTTTATGTTATTTAGAATATTTCATGTTCTTGGTTTTCCCTTCTATGTTTATAAGTTAGGCTGAAATATCTAGCCCAACATTCGTTATAATCTTGGGAACGTACAAACGGGGGAAATATCGTTGGGGTTAAACATGAAAAATATATGTGTTGGCATGTTTGGCACATGCCAATAATTGGTGACATTTGAATGGTATGAATTGCCATGCCTAAAAAGATAATGAACTTGGAAAGTGGGCCATAACATTTACATATAACAAGTAAAAGAGACAAATATGTAAATTTAGAAAATACGAATATACTTAACCCGAGGTTGGATTGAGTTGTGACGTAAACCTGCCCGGACCTGCCCGGCTGTCAAGTAATCACAACAATACCTATCCAATGTGGGAGGTTAAGGCATTAAGCCCAATAAGGACCCGAGGTTAGACTGAGTTGCGGTGTAAACCTGCCCGGAACCGACCGGCTGTCCAGTAACTGCAACAATACCTATCTAATGTGAGTGGTCGGTGCTTTAATGAATAGATTAAAGCTAGAATGAGGATGGTAGGGTTAAGTTAACTAAAACACTTAACCAATTCAACATGTTAATTAAACTAATGGGTGGGGTTAGGTTAATACAGACACTTAACCATTTAACATGTTTGACTAGAAAACCCTAGTAACGGGGACCCATTTCAGCAGCAACCCAATTAGGTATCATGGTACCCTGAAACTAGGCAGGGTAGGGCATGATTACTGGACTGATTGAAAGCGGTCAAAGGCGACGGCGGTTGTTGCAGCAGTGTGGGTTCGAACGGAGTGTGGGCGTGCACACACTTCGGAGCAGACAAACATGGCACCAGTAGTATACACTATGCAGCCTAGAATTGTGTCGGGCCTCCACCATGGGACTTGATACACCCCATGGTGGGACCACATAGGTATCTACAATCATTGGGGGCCGTATGACACATATGATTTTGCGATTAGGAGCCGATCTTTAAAAAGGGGATCACTTCACCCCGATCATGGGGTGCCAATCGAAAAAAAAGATACAAGTAGGTGCAGAGATATAATGTGGGGTGCAATAGTATATTTGGTTCAAAACTGCTTTATCTTAGTTTATGATAATTTCCTGTTTCCAGTTTATACCTATCATGCCCTTTTTCTTATTCTCATACTGAAGAGTCACTAGACTTACCAGGCTTTATGTCTGACTCTATTTTTCTTTAGTCTTCTTTTCTTTCGTCCCCCCCCCCCAGGTCCACAGCGAGGAAACAACCTAGCTTAGTCAGACTCTTTGCAAGCTTCAAGATAGTATATGTATGGTTTGGACTCTCTTTCCTTGACTATGGCTTTTGGGCACGTTCTGTGGGGATTTATGCAGCTTTAGTTATGTTTTATGCTTCTTTATTTAATAATCAAGACAGAAATGATGATGTAATGTTTGGAAAGTTATTGTGAGACAATTATGGAAATGTTTTGTACGAACACGTATTTATGAAATGAAAGTCTGTTTTTTTTCCCCTGCTTATATATATGTGTTTATATCTGTCTTGTGTTTTATCTGTGACTTTTACTTATAAACCTCCGCCGAAGTTAAGGCATTCCCTTTGTGAGTGACCTTAATAGAGGTGGGGTATTTCACTTGGTATCAGAGCATAGGTTTACCAGATTAGATAAAGATTTTTGAAACTATTTTCAAAAAGAAGTTTAAGAAGCATTTTTTTTAAGAAAAAACGTTGTTTTTAAAAGGTATAATTCCCCAAAGCCATATGTGCTATCTCTCTATCCTTTTGTCTTGAATCTTCCCTTTTTGTTTCAGCATGTCTGGAGATCTTAACCTTCCAGAAGGGGTACCAATACCTGGCTGGTTCCGAAGGTACCTAGAGGCTAGGGCCAATGGTGCGAGCCCAGCAGACATTCCTCCTCCCACAGTGGCAGCGGTTCCTCCTCCTCCTCCTCGTGGAAATGCTTTCGCTAAGACGTGTAGAAACTTCAAGGCTATGGGTGGAAAGGACTTTTATGGAACTGAATCCTTTGTGGTAGCAAGGAACTGGCTGAAGGAGACCGAAGATTTGTTCGTCATCTTCGAAGTTGATGACAGGCAAAAGATGCAGCTAGCAGTGTGGTTGCTTAAAGACGAAGCTTCTTATTGGTGGGAAGTTACCCATGCTGAGAGGCCAGTGGAAACTTGGGAAGATTTCAGGATGAGGTTTGAGATGAAATTCCTCTCCCAAACTGAAAGAAGCCCGCAGATGGAGAAGTTCCTAACTCTTAAACAAGGAAGTATGACGATCAAGGAGTACGTCAATCAGTTTAATGAACTGGCCAGATTTGGGCTGGATTTAGTAAACACCCAACACAAGAAGGCCCTTCGCTTCGTCAGAGGTCTGAATGAGCCTCTACACAGCCTTGCTATGACCCATATACCCATGGGAGCGACTTACGAAAGCTTGGTGGACATGGCGCTGCTACACGAGGAAGATAAAGGCAAGAAAGAGGCAAATGTGGAAGTGCCTCAAAAAAAGAAAGAGGTTTATAGGCTAAGAAAACAGACTTCAAGAAGGGCGGGAAGAACAACAAATCATGTGAAAAGAGAAAGTGTAATTTCTGTGGCATTGTTGGACATATAGCGAAAGACTGCAGAAAGAAGAAAGCGAAGATGAAGGGTGGTTGTTTTCATTGCGGTGAGACTGGACATCTGGCTAAGGACTGCCGAAAGAAGCGGGGGCAGGGACAGAAGACTGGATCCACTTCAGGGGGACAGGTTCACGCGCTGGTGGCACCTCCACAGGAACGAGGTAGAAATATTTTTGTAGAAAGCTTAGTTTATCCCTATGATCATCCAGTTCGCACTCTCTTTGATTCTGGCGCATCACACTCCTTTATTTCATCTGCTTTAGTAGAATCTCTGCACCTAGACACTAGTATGGTAGAAGATCCCTTGGTTGTTTCAAATCCAATTGGGGGCTCAGCTTATTTGTCAATGGTTTGTTTGGCTTTGAAAATCTATATTCTAAGCGTTGAGTTTAGAAGTAGTGCCTTTATTTTGGGTTTCTCGGGATATGGATTGATCTTAGGCATGGACTGGTTATCCAGTAATGGTGCCATTCTTGATTGTGAGAAGAGAGTGGTTAGACTCTTGACTCGGCTCGGTAACACTCTAGAAATTTCTTGTAATCCCTTGAATGCTGTTATGCTTAGTTATCTACAGTCGTTTAATGCTTCTGTTGAGAATTTGCAGTCGGTTAGAGTGGTCTGTGAATACCCGGATGCCTTTGAGGAGGTGAAGGGCTTACATCCGAGGCGGGAAATAGACTTCCGCTATCTGCGGTTATCGCCGACTGAAATGCGTTTTCAACTGTCTTTTCCATAACTTTGACATTCTGCTTTTAATATACGTCATATTGAAAGAACTCCATGACATATATTTTTAATATCGTGTTACCGGTAAAGTTGATCATCATTTGACGCTTCAAATCTAATTAAACATCTAACTATCGCATGGAGTAAAACTGGTGGTACTCCATCTCGAACGCTTATCGAATTAGGTAAATCTAATTACCACATTCACCTTTCAATCTAATTAAAGATTTATTAAAACTCCAACTAAGTTTTAATCTTCAAAATCATTTTAATGATTATTCCACTTTTTAGGAAATTAAACTTGTCTTTAACTGGGTTAAAGAACAAATGCCATTTAAAACATCGTTCATAATAGAACCAAAAATCAACTTCCATTTAGTTCCAATTTAATGTATCTAAATTGGAAACTTCGTTAAAACTTAATTAAAAGATTTATCTCTCAAATTCCATTATCAACTGAGTTTAAGAATAGTGTTATTAAAGACACCATTCACAACAAATCCAAAACCCAATTTGATATTAAATATAATGCTTTGAATAGAAATTGCATATGTCAAATTCTGAAACCAACATATATCATTTTGGAATAACGGTGTCTATATCTTCCAAATTCCTCAACGATATCTGTAACGACTTAAAATTTTCGATGTTTAAAATATAAAGTAAATTAAGTATTTAACGTTAATAATCGAAATTTATATTTGAAATTTTACTTAGAATTTGGAAGTCTAGTTTATTTCAATTTGGTTTTGAATTAATCTGGTATGTATAAATTTAATTTCGATATTTGAATGTTATGGATTTAAATTTAATTTTATAATATTATTAATATATGATTTTAAATTTATTTCCAATAAATGACAATTTATGATAGGATGAATGATGATTTATAACAAAGGAAAAGTTTGTCAAATTGTATGTATGTTTGAAATCATTAAATTTGAACAATTGTTTATAAAAGGAAATTTAGTAGTCGAATCCTTGATTTGTTTATAGACTTATTACATGAACAAATATGATAATCAATATTTAAATCAGCATTTTAATTTAATTCATTAAAAGAAATTGTAAAGAAATTAAATGTCAACGATATATATAGCATATGTTTAACTAGCGTGGTTAACGAAATTTATGGTAACTTTAATAATCTAATAAATTATACATGTACATTTCTCAATATAAGTATATTTTTAAACCTGGGTTTGAAATGATAATCGTGAAATAATAACCATTATAACGTAGAAACGGTTTGCATGTGAATTTACTCCAACTTTAAATTGGATCGAAATTTGAACTGCGTACATTTAAGGTTAACTAAAGGAAATTTTAACAGTATGGAAATATAATTCTATTCTTAAATTTTGCTGCAAACGTAAATTATTAATAAGCAATAGGAATATCAGATCTTGAACATAATTATTCTTCATAAAATGATTTCGGGAATGTATAAGTTTAAATGTCAATGTTTATTTGTCAAATTCGGTGATCGTTGTTCGTTTAAATAATTTTTTTTTTCTATAAATGTTTAGCGGTCCGTAAACCAGATTTAATTCTGATTCGTAATGAATCTAAATTAATTGACATACGATGGAAAGAATACGAAGAAATAAATGGTAAACATCAAATACATTAGGAAGAGGTAGATAAAATTAATTAAATAAACAAGCGTATGAAACGATAACATTAAATACACATTAAGTATATTAAACAATTTTCCAGATTTTCTTTTGACGTTACTAAGTAAAAAAAAAAAGGCACTGTATAGCCTAGCAAAGAAATCGCTGCTTCCATTTAAAACCCCTTGATTAATTCTCCAACGGTCATGTGACCATTAAAATATATATAAATGAAAAGTTGTTGCCCTTCCATTCCAACAAACAAAATAAGAAAAGCTAAATAAAAGGAGACATATAATACTCCATCTCAAACCCAACGTTTTAACCCTTCGCCACCCATCCCTTCTCTCTGAAGCCGTCACCACCGTGGAGACTGTAAACTACAACCGCACCGTCCGTTGCTTCCGATTGAACTACTACGAACTCCAAATTTGTGCGCCGTTCAACAACTCCATCACTGCTCCTTTTCTTCGCGTTTTGAGGTGAGTAAATGCTCACGATTGATTAATTCTTGTTCAAGGATTTTGACCTTGGTATAAACTAAATTAAATGGTAAATCCATTGTGTGGTTTGACACTTAGATGTTGTGTTTTCTACTGTTGCTGGAGCGTGGCCATGACCTCAAAATACTTGTTTAGCAAATTTTATTCAAGTTAGTAGACTGGTAACTGAAACAATGTTACACTGGCATGAAACACCCTATATTGTCTTGATTTCATACATGCATGAAACTCATAAAATTGCCAACATGATACTTGTTTTGCATGTGAAGTCCTATGCTGTTTTGAATGGTGGCATATTCTGTTTTTCCTTGCCTGCACGTCCTCTTGTTGTGACCATACAAGTACCAAATAGTTGCACTATTGTGTTTTGTCCTTGATATATGAATGTTTATATACCATGGGGCTTACCATTTTGTCTACTTGGTACCTTATTTGACAGGAAAATAAAACTAAAATACAAGTAAATGGAAGAGAAAAAAAAAAGAACCTGAAGTATCCATTTTATATGCTAGTGTATGCTCATAAGTTTGCATATAAATTACCCATATTGCTGATTTTACCGAATTGGTCATGTTGTAATGTTTACCTTCTTCACTGAAATCCAGCATACACCAAAAATATTCATTGATTACAGGAGTCTATATCCTTTATTTAATGTTGCGAGTATGTACTGTAGGTTGCTTTTGGGCACTGCTTCACAAGTAGAACTTATTTTTAATGATATATAATTATGTTGTGTGCATGCAAAAGAATTTGTTTATAATAGTTGTGATGAACTATGCATTTCAATTGTTCACAGAATGAACTACCTAAACTAGCCTAGGCAAACATTACTTGTTCTTGTGTTGGAGTAAAAATTGGATATGTGAGCTTACATTTAAAGGTTTGGGAAAGTATATACATACATACACTTGATATGTTTAACCGCCAGTTTACATGAGCAATCACCATTTGAGATTTTTTCCTGTGTATATACTGTCTGAAGTAGGAATGTCTTTTATTTTTTTTCATTTTATTTTATTATTGTTATTATTATTTTTTGATAAAAATTCAAGTGGCAGTCTTTACCTAGGTTTGATGGCCGAATATATAATGGCTGTTAAGATTTACTATTATATTCAGTTTATATTGAAGTTAATTTACTTGAACAATGATTAATCTTGATCCGAGTGTTTGTTGTGTTTCTTTTATGCAATACGCTTGGGTCAGATATGAGCGTTGAAGATTTTAAAGAATTCGGCTCTCAACGAAGTGGAGAAGCGTAAAGACGCATGTGGCGCGCTCGACAAAAATCGTAAAGCTTTTATTTATTTAAAGAATTTCATGTAATGTACTTATAATTTAATATTCTTCCGCTGTATAAAAATTGTTTGTAAACTCTGATACTTTATGAAATTTTATTCCGCTGTATATATTTGTTTTGTGTGATTCTGTGTAAATTCTGTTTAAACCTGCTAAGCTAAATAACAATCTGTCATTTTGAACGTTCCGAGTTGGTTTAAATACCAACTTAGAGTGGTCAAAAAGGCAGGTTGTTATAGTTGGTATCAGAGCTTTGGTTTGACAAAGCTTAGCTTATCGGGTTTAAAAACTCATTAGAGATAGAGTAGCAATACTCTAGAATGAGTGGAATTATCACAAGAATCACTGTTGAGAGAGCGTATTTTGAAAATTTGAAATATTTTGAAATTAAAGTAATTGTTTTGAAAAGCAATTTTTTTTTGGAAATATAATCTACGATAAGAGTTTTGAGTATTTTATTCGACGTCGAGATTGGATTGTCAAATATGTACGGATTTTGAATATACGCCTAGCTAACGTATATACAAAGTCCAATATATACGAGACTGATATAGAATCACATTCTAGTCGCTTGGAAATAATTCTGGGGATGATCGCGACATCATTTGTATTCATTTTCGAGTTTCAAAAATGGGATGACTGTATGGTTCTGATTTAAACGTCGATAAATACTTGAAACCGATTAGATGAGCATGTTTGGATAAAATTTAATAAATCGTTTTGATAAATTAATATGAACTGAAATAGATAAGCGACATATTAAATATTTTGTAAAGTATAAATTGAAATTGCAAATGAATTGCGATGAAATTGGGAATAATTTGAATAAAGATTCAAATATAAATGAATGTTTAAAAATATAATTTTGTCGTTTCACTTGTTTTGTTTGTTGGCCTTGACTTGCCGTTATTGTTCGCCTATCGTTCGAACCATTCGTGCTTAAAATTTTGAAACTATCCAAATCTTATCCCGATCCTTTGAATTGCTTTAACAAAATATATGGACAAGTCGAAATTTGAAAATTGGTTTAAAACAAAGAACATTGAATGAATGAAAAATTCAAACTTCAAATGAAAAATTAAAATGAGAAATTTGAGTTGTGATCTAACTTGAACAATTAGTTCAAACTAAAGGTTTCAAATTTAACTTTAAGTTAAATTTGAGTTTGATTACGACATTGAAATCGATGTTAGCTAAATTTTGTAAAGTTGGGGAAATTTAGTTCGGATTAGAATATTTCCTAAAAATAGTATTTATTTTATAACTATTATATGTTTTATTATTGTTTTATGTGAATTAAAGTATAACTTTTATCTGTCTTATTTAATTATTCTCTACCAAATCTATTTTGATTTTCGAACTACTCTGCAAACTATTTTATATTAAAATATATTTAATTTATTCAAACCTATTTAATTTACTTAAACTATTTTATATCATAACTTATCTAATTTATTCAAATTCTATTTTTCTAAATACTTATTTATTCGAACCTATTTTATTTCAAGCTTACTTTTTTAAAACTAATTTGAGATAAATTATTTATTCCCGATCCGAGCAATTTTGCCCGAAGTAATTGAATGTAAAGATTCAACTGAATAATGATATTCTT
The DNA here is from genome assembly GCA_030737875.1 of Allium sativum. Classification (NCBI taxonomy): domain Eukaryota; kingdom Viridiplantae; phylum Streptophyta; class Magnoliopsida; order Asparagales; family Amaryllidaceae; genus Allium; species Allium sativum. Next base: position 412,439,302 of record CM060910.1, on the reverse strand, counting down.
TGAGGTGTAACCTAAATCAAATATGAATTTTGAAATTCGATTAATTTGTGAATATGAACTAGTTTTGAAATGAAATTGAATATTCGTATCAATTGTGAAATCAAAACTAAATTGGTATTGAAATGGAATTTTGTGAAATCTTATATAATGGAATTAATATAAGAATGATATGTTGAAATGTGATTTGGACAGCAAATCTTATGAAAGTTGATATTTATGTAAGTGCGATATATGCGAAATGTGAAATAAAGTATTATATAATAGTATGTATGTTTGAAATGAAGATATGGAAATCATTTATAAATGAAACTTACTTCATGGAATTGAGAAATCTTACAGATAACCATATAATTACGTTGAACTCGAAATTGCGACTTGATAAAACGGAATTCGTACGAGTTATGTTGAAATTTACTTGTTGAGTTATATGGAAAATGATTTATGAAAGATATTTGAAAATATCAAGAACTAATGTTATTCGAACATGAAATAAAATCCAAACGGTTAAATCTAAAATGTTAAATGTTGGAAACTGATAATCTTATATTTATATAAGTGTGGAAATGAAATAGTTTTGAAAGCTATGACTACTAAATTTTTGAATTTGGCAAAGATTCGATATTGAACAATTTGATTCTTATATAAAAATTGGAAGTTATATAAGTATGTAGTGAATTAGATATTACTGATTTGAACGAATCCCGATTGGAAAGTAAGAAAACTTTTGTAAATGGAATTTTATATAAGCACGATATATGTGATGTACGAAATGAAAAATACTATATGTAGTATTATATGTTTTGAAGTCGAAGATTTGGAAAGTACTTTCTATTGAAAATTGTGATCCTACTTGATAGGGTTGCGTTGGAACTCCGCACGGGGTGTCCATTGGAAATCGGGGTCCTACTCGGTAGGAACACTTACTGGAATCCCACTCGGTGGGGTCACTTTGATTTATTTATATTCACTTGATGTTTCATAGCGTAATTCGAGGGGCGAGATGCCTAAAGTTACAAGCGATTCCACTGGGATAGTGGCGTAACCGCTGCGTAAGTGCGACCTATAACCATAGCGAAATTCGAGGAGCGAGATGCCTACAGTTACAAGCGATTCCACTGGGATAGTGGCGTAACCGCCGCGTAACTGCGATCTATGGAAATAACCATGGCGAAATTTGATGGGGTGTGATACCTACGGGCACAAGCGATTCTACTGGGATAGTAGCGTAACCGCCGCGTGTCCGCGATCCATGGAGGAATGTATTTTTCATATCTATTTTTAAAAGTTTTTAAGTATTTTCACTGGAAGTCGAAACAAGTATATTGAGTACTTGGAGATTTTTAGTCGTGCGTCTGATCAATGTATGTCCAAAACTTTTAAGAACGAAAATAAACTTGTTAAGATTTCAAGTTATAGAAGTATTTTGACTTTAAATAACAAAATCAATACCATGGAAATTTAATATTATACCACCTCAACATAATCAACTAAGAAAGAGGTTTTGAATGTTTTGCAAGTTTACAGCTTTGAAATATATTAAAATACTAATTTTTGTCTTGGAAAAGAAAAGAATTAGTGGAATAAATATGTACTTGAACGAAAATTATTCCATTCGCATAACAATTCTGATTCAGTTTGAATATACGATTTTGATTCTAAATAGAATTGTCTTCTTCTTTCTCGATGGCGAACACTGATAAGAGTTTTTGATATGAATCTAAAATTCTCTATCCTAGTTTATTGCTATGCAAGGAGAATATAAGTTTCTAGTCAAGAAGTTGAATCAGAAGTTCGCACTAGGGTGATTGGGTTAACAATACTAATTAGAAATAAAAAATTATGTGTTTGAACAAGCAATCAAAGTCGATGTGCGTATGAATGATATATCGTTTAATTACCAGTTTCTTGTTTCGTTCCTTTTCGAGGACGAAAAGCTTTAAGTGGGGGAGATTGTAACGACTTAAAATTTTTTATGTTTAAAATATAAAGTAAATTAAGTATTTAACGTTAATAATCGAAATTTATATTTGAAATTTTACTTAGAATTTGGAAGTCTAGTTTATTTCAATTTGGTTTTGAATTAATCTGGTATGTATAAATTTAATTTCGATATTTGAATGTTATGGATTTAAATTTAATTTTATAATATTATTAATACATGATTTTAAATTTATTTCCAATAAATGACAATTTATGATAGGACGAATGATGATTTATAACAAAGGAAAAGTTTGTCAAATTGTATGTATGCTTGAAATCATTAAATTTGAACAATTGTTTATAGAAGGTAATTTAGTAGTCGAATCCTTGATTTGTTTATAGACTTATTACATGAACAAATACGATAATCAATATTTAAATCAGCATTTTAATTTAATTCATTAAAAGATACGGTAAAGAAATTAAATGTCAACGATATATATAGCATATGTTTAACTAGCGTGGTTAACGAAATTTATGGTAACATTAATAATCTAATAAATTATACATGTACATTTCTCAATATAAGTATATTTTTAAACCTGGGTTTGAAATGATAATCGTGAAATAATAACCACAATAACGTAGAAACGGTTTGACATGTGAATTTACTCCAACTTTAAATTGGATCGAAATTTGAACTACGTACATTTAAGGTTAATTAAAGGAAATTTTAACAGTATGGAAATATGATTATATTCTTAAATTTTGCTGCAAACGTAAATTATTAATAAGCAATAGGAATATCAGATCTTGAACATAATTACTCTTCATAAAATGATTTCGGGAATGTATAAGTTTAAATGTCAATGTTTGTTTGTCAAATTTGGTGATCGCTGTTCGTTTAAATAATTTTTTTTCTATAAATGTTTAGCGGTCCATAAACCGGATTTAATTCTGATTCGTAATGAATCTAAATTAATTGACATACGATGGAAATAATACGAACAAATAAATGGTAAACATTAAATACATTAGGAAGAGGTAGATAAAATTAATTAAATAAACAAGCGTATGAAACGATAACATTAAATACACATTAAGTATATTAAACAATTTTCCAGATTTGCTTTTGACGTTACTAAGTAAAAAAAAGGCACTGTATAGCCTAGCAAAGAAATCGCTGCTTCCATTTAAAACCCTTGATTAATTCTCCAACTGTCATGTGACCATTAAAATATATATAAATGAAAAGCTGCTGCCCTTCCACTCCAACAAACAAAATAAGAAAAGCTAAATAAAAGGAGACATATAGTACTCCTTCTCAAACCCAACGTTTTAACCCTTCGCCACCCATCCCTTCTCTCTGAAGCCGTCACCACCGTGGAGACTGTAAACTACAACCGCACCGTCCGTTGCTTCCGATTTAACTACTACGAGCTCCAGATCTGTGCACCGTTCAACAACTCCATCACTGCTCCTTTTCTTCGCGTTTTGAGGTGAGTAAATGCTCACGATTGATTAATTCTTGTTCAAGGATTTTGACTTTGGTATAAACTAAATTAAATGGTAAATCCATTGTGCGGTTTGACACTTAGATGTTGTGTTTTCTACTGTTGCTGGAGCATGGCCATGACCTCAAAATACTTGTTTAGCAAATTTTATTCAAGTTAGTAGACTGGTAACTGAAACAATGTTACACTGGCATGAAACACCCTATATTGTCTTGATTTCATACATGCATGAAACTCATAAAATTGCCAACATGATACTTGTTTTGCATGTGTAGTCCTATGCTGTTTCGAATGGTGGCATATTTTGTTTTTCCTTGCCTGCATGTCCTCTTGTTGTGACCATACAAGTACCAAATAGTTGCAATGTTGTGTTTTGTCCTTGATATATGAATGTTTATATACCATGGGGCTTACCATTTTGTCTACTTGGTACCTTATTTGACAGGAAAATAAAACTAAAATACAAGTAAATGGAAGAAAAAAAAAGAACCTGAAGTATCCATTTTATATGCTAGTGTATGCTCATAAGTTTGCATATAAATTACCCATATTGCTGATTTTACCAAATTGGTCATGCTGTAATGTTTACCTTCTTCACTGAAATCCAGCATACACCATAAATATTCATTGATTACAGGAGTCTATATCCTTTATTTAATGTTGCGAGTATGTACTGTAGGTTGCTTTTGGGCACTCCTTCACAAGTAGAACTTATTTTTAATGATATATAATTATATTGTGTGCATGCAAAAGAACTTGTTTATATTAGTTGTGATGAACTATGCATTTCAATTGTTCACAGAATGAACTACCTAAACTAGCCTAGGCAAACATTACTTGTTCTTGTGTTGGAGTAAAAATTGGGTATGTGAGCTTACATTTAAAGGTTTGGGAAAGTATATACATACATACACTTGATATGTTTAACCGCCAGTTTACATGAGCAATCACCATTTGAGATTTTTTCCTGTGTATATACTGTCTGAAGTAGAAATGTCTTTTATTTTTTTTCCTTTTATTTTATTATTATTATTGTTATTGTTATTGTTATTATTTGATAAAAATTCAAGTGGCAGTCTTTACCTAGGTTTGATGCCCGAATATATAATGGTTGTTAAGATTTACTATTATATTCAGTTTATATTGAAGTTAATTTACTTGAACAATGATTAATCCTGATCCGAGTGTTTGTTGTGTTTCTTTTATGCAATACGCTTGGGTCAGATACGAGCGTTGAAGATTTTAAAGAATTTGGCTCTCAACGAAGTGGAGAAGCGTAAAGACGCATGTGGCGCGCTCGACAAAAATCGTAAAGCTTTTATTTATTTAAAGAATTTCATGTAATGTACTTATAATTTAATATTCTTCTGCTGTATAAAAATTGTTTGTAAACTCTGATACTTTATGAAATTTTATTCCGCTGTATATATTTGTTTTGTGTGATTCTGTGTAAATTCTGTTTAAACCTGCTAAGCTAAATAACAATCTGTCATTTTGAACGTTCCAAGTTGGTTTAAACACCGACTTAGAGTGGTCAAAAAGGCAGGTTGTTACAATATCCGTGTAATTACGGAATCCAATCTCAAAATATTCGAAGTTAATTTCCATTGAAATCCTTTCCATTCATATGTTGGAAAACTTCTAGTTATATAAAAACCATTCACAATCCAATGCGTTAATTAAAACCAGTGGATTACTAATCTTTTTAGAAAACATCATCTGATCTTAGTCGAATACCCGATGTTCCTTTCGGTTATTCCCATCCCTCGCCTAATGGAATAATTTTTGATTAGATCTCACGGGTGTTACTAGACTGTACTCTAAGAAATCATCGCATATTATTTTTGGTTCTTTACTCTAGTTGTATCAATTGAATTCAAATTTATCTTAGTAAGTCTAACACTTAACAGGGAAGAAACATCACAAATTTGTATAACACAGAAATTAGATCTAACTTGCAAATGAGAATTACAACATTTCACATTTACTGGGCAAATTTCACATGATAGTATCAAAACCAGAAATAGATGAAGAATTAACAAATTAGGGTTGAAGAATTTTGAGTTACTTTCCATGGGACAGGAAATGATTTTAACCAAATCCCCGCTATTTTGACCACTTAGTTTTATTATAAACAGTCTAATTGGCTTCTGGCTAAAATATTATATGATAACTAACTCCGGCCCAACTCAATTATGTCTACCAATTGAGAATCCGTTTACAATCCTGCCAATTTAAAATTATTATGTATAAAATAATCCATTTATTATATACCAATTGAGAATAAATCCTACCATAATTCTATTAATTAATGACCAAAAATGTTTAAAATTGAACGCATTTACATGTACCATAATTCTCACCGCATGATTTATGATTTAATTGAAAATGATCAGGGCGCTCAAAAGACATGACATGCAGATTCTTACAATAAATGGCATTTTCGTCAGTTCAGGTGTACATCAAAAAAGTGTTACACCAAACATATTCCGATTATTAGTAAAGATAGAATATTTGAATTGGTATTTCATATTTTTTTTGAATTCCAAGTATAGTATCAAAGGTTCACAACTCAATTATGTCTACCAATTGAGAATCGATTTACAATCCTACCAATTTAAAATTATCATGTATAAAATAATCCAATTATTATATACCAATTGAGAATAAATTCTATCATAATTCTATTAATTAATGATAAAAAAATGTTAAAATTGAACGCGTTTACATGTATCATAATTCTCACCGCATGATTTATGATTTAACTGAAAATGATCTGGCCGCTCAGAAGGTATGATATGCAGATTCTTACAATAAAGGGCATTTTCATCCGTTCAGGTGTACACAAAAAAAGTGTGACATCAAACCTATTCCGATTATTAGTAAAGATTGGTCAATGTCACCAAAATAAACATGACTAGACATATAAATGTTAAATATGTATGTATGCATGCGTGTGTCACCAAAATAAACATGACTAAGGCTTTCAATGTGGGATGCGCATTGGGCAAATTGGCTACATTAAGCGTTATTTCAATAATATTATTTTATCTTTTTTGAGAAAAAAAAGAAGCTTGGTTTGCTCATTCAATCTATATGTGAGAAAAATACAAACACCTCAATTTTATAATTCCAAACAGTGAGTTCAAGGAGTATGATTATGTAATCTAAACTCCAAACTGACTTCCAACACCTTTATAGTCTCATAATCGAGTTTAAAATTACAGGCTTAACTTTTAGAATCTAATTGTACTACTATAAAGTAAATTAGCGGGCCGGCGAAATGAAAATGTTCCGCTGCTTCACCTGGCACGCAGTGGGCCTAAACCGGACCTGCGTCTCTACTTCGCTCTATAAGTACCCACTGTTTACCGTCCCTCTTAGAGCATCTCCAACAAAGGGCAATATTCATGTTACGGGGCGTAATACGGGTTGTTTTTGCACCCAACAGTTATCCTCTCGTGTAATATTCAGCGGAATATTACAGCTTCGATTCAGGATCCGGAATGAGTCCGGCGAGCTGATTTTATCAGCTCGCCATGTGGCGAGCCGATTTTATAAGCTCGCGCTGATAAAATCAGCTCGCAACATGGCGAGCTGATAAAATCGGCTCTCCATCTCCCTCCCCAATTCCCCAACGGCTATCTCAATCCAATGGCTTCCAACAGCCATTTCCGCCTCGATTTTGATTACCAACGGCCATAAAACGGTGAAAACTTTTCTAACGGCCATATTTTCAGTTATAAAAGCATTCCATCGCATTCTTTCTTCATCACAACATATTCATATCTTCTTTCTACATCTCTCTACTCCACACCAAGTCTTGCTATATAATGTCTTCCCCATTCGGAGAATTTTCGCATCCGACGATAGATGGAACTCAGTTCTCACAAGGCAACACGAGCAATATATTTGAAACTCCATCGAGCAGGCAAGGAACCACTCTGTGGACTGACGAAGAAGACATTTCTCTATGCAACATATATTGTCATTTCACACAAGATTCTACAACGGGGAACGACCAAACAGGCGCTGCGTTTTGGAAAAAAGTGGAAAAATCCTTCGTTGAGAGGCATCCGGGATGCCAAAGGACGTTATCGGCGATCCAGGGACGTTTTGGGAAAATAAGCCGCCAAACCCAATATTATGAGTCACAAGTGTACAAACTAAAGATAGCGAATCCAAGCGGCATGGGAGGAGAACATAATCTGGTATGTATGTATTTGTACGTACTTTATTTATGGGTGTTAGCATTTTAATTGATACATTTTATTTTGGTAAGTAGAAACGACTAGCGAATGAGGAGTTCAAGAAGTTTTTTCCTAGAGAAAATGGAACGAAAAGGGCACACTATTACCAGTTTATGCATTGTTATGATCTGCTTACTAGTCAACCAAAGTGGAACTCAGAACTTGCCAAGAGTCTCCGCGATGTTCAAAGTGCTAGCAAGGCCAAGAAAAAAAGTTCAAAATCGGGTTATTCTTCTAGTCCTAGCGGCTCAGGTGGCAATATTTCTCAATGTGTAGGGGAAAACCTACTTGATGAGTTCAATGCTACGAATGACGAAGATTTTAGACCTGAGGGATGCAAAGCGGCGAAAAGAAGGGGCAAAACAACGGTTGAGCTTGAATCAAAAGTGAACGCCCGACACGAAGAACACAGTCGTAGAGCGGAAAAAAGGCTTGTAGAAGCTAGGGATAGAACAGAAGTTTTGAAAAGGATTGCTGATCTGGAAGAGAAGAAACTTCAAATTCTTTCGGAGGACTTAGCGTATAAGAAAGAGCACGATGCGTATAAGAAACAGCAAGATGCGTATAAGAAAGAACAAGAAGAGAACGCTATCATGGACAAAGATCTGGATGGAATGTCTGATTTGGAAAAGGAATTTTGGATGGGGATGAAACGTCGTATTATAACGTCAAGGTTTCCACAGTTGATGTAGTAACGTATTAGTAGTTGCTCGTATTAGTAGATGCTCGTATTAGTAGATGCTCGTATTAGTAGTTGCTCGTATTATGTTGTTGTATTAACGTTGTATTTCCTTCTGTAGCAACCGCTTTTTTTATAATGAAATGTTTGCTTTATATATTTTGTTATTGCGTAAACAATTATAAGAAATTCATCCTTTTTACAAAGGATTATCTAATAAACGAAAGATACAACACAAAGTAAACGAAAGATTATCGGGTTAGCCAACTACAACGTAGTTCAAACGCCTCATGACCAACAAAATCAGTGCCGTAATCTATAAGGTAACGAGAATCATAAGTTGCCCTATTCGTTTTAAATACGTTTTCATCTTCAACTACCTGTATAATCATCTGGTATCGTTCACAATTTTTAACGAACCGCCGATGAGCCATAAGAATTTCGGCAGACGTTCGTGTAGTAGTGCATGAACGGTGGTTGTTATGTAATCTTGTTATCATGGACCAAAATTCTTCATGGGTAAGTCCTCCTCCATTTTTCTTCAGTTGCAAATCTCTTTTATCACATTCGATATAGGATTTCACGAGTATAAGTAAGTCCGTAGAAGAGAATTCGGTTGTAGCAGCACTGGAGCTTGCTTTACTTGGATTGCGTCGAGGTTGGTTAACCCTTTGCCTAGCTGTGTGTTTTCTTGGTTGTGTTTCGGATTTACTAACTTCATCTACTTGTGTATTTGGAACGAATCCACGCACTTTCTCCTCCTGGTTGTTCCGTTCAAACTCATCAAACATTTTTTCCATAAGTTCATCACTAATCTCCCCATCGGCCATTAAAGCTACACGGAATAAAAAAAAAGTTAGTCCGATTTAAAAAAGTACTTGAACCATTAGAAAAAATAATAAGTGGTTTCTCACCTTACTGCCTTGGTTGATTTAGAAAGCACAAATAATGGTCATGGTTGAGATACGGGAAATGAAATGTTTAAATAAGTGTAGGTGAATATTGATAAAGCACTGTCATCATTACTCGAGCTGTAACATCGAGACTCTGCCCAACAACAGTGTCTGTTCACATCAAGACAGTAAGAAAAAGAGATTCCCTACAGTATTACGTCAGGCGAAACAGTGACCGGTACCATCATGATTTTTGTTATTGATTTGTACACTCCTTGCCTATATATCTCAATGCAATTTACTCACATAATACCTCACTCAAACAACTTCGTTCTCATTCTACTACTTACTCACTCGAAAATGCCTTCTTGGCCATCCGAAACTGACTCTGATGAACAAGCGTACGAACAGATGAGACTTCAAGCGCTCGAAGACGAATTCGAGTTTCTAATCCAAATTACACCCCATGATGAACCATCACATGAACAGGGGAACCTCCAACATCTACAACAAGTTCAAGTGCCGCATGTTCAACTAGCAAACGAACAGACTCTCGCTCAACCACAACAACAAGTAGAGTTCTACCGAGTACCACCACATGAACATGAAGGTGAATCTTATCCTGTACTTTGCTACTGCGGTCATGTGGTCGAAGTTATGGTTCGTGCAGAAGGCGACAATATAGGTCGGCGCATGCAGCAATGTCGATTCTATCCAAATGGATGCAGCTACACGGAATGGATTGACGAGCCGTTGTGCCCACGGGGAATAGTATATGCAAACCAACTCGAACGAGAGATTATGCGTCTCGAAAATCTTGTTCAAGAGTTGCGACTGAACGCAATGCGACTCCCTTGAAATTGAATGTGTACTTTTAATGTTTGCGATGATGTAGTAGGCATGTACTATTATTCGGTGTTGTATCTGTAACGGTCGGTTGTATCTGTAACGGTCGGTTGTATCTGTAACGGTCGGTTGTATCTGTAAGGTTATTGTTATGCGAAAACCCCCTAGTTGAATCATTGTAATCTTTCCTATATAAAAATTTCACGTTCTATATATTTAAAATATAATCTTTCGTATATAATCTTCTAAACTATAATCTTTCGTATATAATCTACTAATAAAAATTAATAAGTAGATAAAAATAAGAACTAAATATTTAATCAAATGAACGCACATTCCACACAACCCCCCCCCCCCCCCCCCACAAATTTCCCGAGCCATAGATGGGCTCGGAAGATCGCGAGCTGATTTTATCAGCTCGCGAGCTCGCGAGCTGATAAAATCAGCTCGCAGGCTGCGAGCCGATAAAATCAGCTCGCGCCTGCTGGGACATATCAAAGATATCTCCCGTAATGTTACGGACCGTAACGTTATGGCCCGTAACACTGTTGGAGATGCTCTTACTCATAGGGTTAGTACTGGAGCCGCCAACGCCAATGGAAAGAAGTACGTATTGTTTCTCCATTAAATTGTATAGTCGATGCGAATCCATAACTACTAGAAAAGCGTGAAAGTTTGCTTATTTTCTTGATCTTAGCTGCGTTTGTTCGATTTTGTAGTGACGACAGAATCTAATTCGCAATTCGGTTTTACTATACAGGTTTGGTCAAAATTATTTCTCATCATCTGCAACTTGAAACAGGGATCCTGTATAAAACACTGGCAGAAGCATAAATCAATTAGACGAAAGCATATGTGACAGGTAACATTTATTTTGAGAATTTACCTTTTGTCAGTGAATTCAAACACAAAAGAGTCAGATGTTGCTGAAACATTGGCATTCATTCAACACTGGTTTGTTTACTGATTTTTTTAATATAATTCAGCTTGATGAAAGAATCAAGGAGAGGGAGAAGTAGATTGTTTTGGAGGCAATAGATGCTATTCCAGCCAGGCATAAGAAATCATCCATGGCTGTTGCTGTATACATTGCTTGCCAAGAGGCGGGCATCCCAATAAACTTAAAATATCCAATAGCTGTAGCTTGTTTTTTTTAATAAAACTTGTTTTAATATTGTAAGTGCATGAACGTAGACATTAATTTCCGCTTATCAATACCCAAAAAGAGATAGTTGATGCAAAAAGATTCGATTTTAGGTTGTGTGAAAGCAGGGGCGGAGGCAGTAATAGCCCAGCTAGGGCCACCGCCCCATTTGAAATGTGCAAACCCAAGCAAAATGCAACCACTCAAGAGCTTCAGCCCCAGCTGAAACAAGGAGGCTGCCCTATCTCAAGGGTGATACCAACGATTATCTAGCTGTTTTTGTAATGATGGAGCATATGTTGATATATGTACACCGGATTTTCGGTTATTTTTGCAATGTGGGACTAATGTCTTTTGGTTTGGCCCTAGCTCAATTGATAAGCTAGCCCCACCACTGTGTGAAAGTCAATGCAGAACAATTATAGCTACCCGATGGCCCACTCAAAGCGAACGAAAAAGCTATTTGAAATTTGAAAATAAACTGCAAGGTTGGGCCGTCCGGTAGATGCATTTGCTTATATTGAGTTCAACGCAGTCCAAATCGAATCTTTTGCATCAACAATTTTTTTTGGACTTTACTAAGAGCACTAATGTCTATGTTCATGCACTTACAAAATTAAAATAGATTTCATAAAAATAAAACAAGAAGAAGACAAATGAGCTGTAATTATTGCATATAGGCTTGTCTCCTGGCAAGCAATGTATATGGCACCAGTCTATTTGAATTGATTCTGCGCCTATTTGGGAATTAGAAAGCAAGATGCAGCTAAAGATGCGTATGAGAGTTTAGTGAAGTTCTGGGGATGGTGGTTTGCTAAGGTTGAAGTCAACTGCAATTGCACATCTAGTAGCTTAGTGCAGATGGTAGTCTCTTCGAATTCAATTAGAGGTACAAACATGTCTTTATTTCTCAAACACACACACACACCGAAGAAACTAAAACTCACACAATGCACACATATTTTCGATGTGCAAAAATCTCTTTTGCTAACATTCGCATTTAGAAACTCTTAGGCTTAAATTGCCTTACAACATAAATGAAAAATAGGTCTGCTTATTGATGGAAAAAAGCGGCTACTTTATTAATGTAAGAGAATCAGTCTTACCGAAGAATAAGTCCACAATGCCCATGTGTGCGCACACACTCACTATCTGTCCCCGATTGTAATTTGAATTATTATTTTTACCTAATAGTTTCGAGAAGATATGTTCTTTGAAATCGGGTTGTGGCAAAGCTGGCGCCTCGCACAATAAGGGATTAATAAATTTTGAAGGACATAACTTTTTTTTTTGTAAAACTGCCCTTAAAACTTATCATTCAAAATATATTGTCTAGAAATGATATTCTTAATTTTCACTTCAGCCTAATTTTCACTTTTGACAACTTGTAACAAAAAACAGATCAGTTTACAAATTTATTACAAAAGTAGGCCATTTTTAGCTATGTAGAATACTGGTGGTATTTCGGATGCTGTCAGTATTTTTTCCTTTTGTTAGTGATTAATCACTGACCAACTGCTATCTGAGTTGTCGGCTGGAAAAAAAAAAGGAAAAAAAAAGTACCATAGTATATCCTACTTGACCAAAAGTGATGTGTTTTTGTAATTAGTTTGGAAACTAGTTTGTTTTTGTTATGAGTTCTAAAAAAACTGGTCAAGTAAAAAAAATTCCTCACTGTTATTACTAATTCCTCACTGTTATTACTACTAGAACTAGAATAATTACTAGATTCTTTAATATATGGTTTAGTTTGTAGGATATAAAGTTTATTGATATTTAGGGAGGTTGAAATTGACTACATATAATTTTGTTGTTGCAGAGTGACATTGGGGTGTTGCGGGGAGCAGAGAGTGCAAGGAAGCAAAACATTGAAACAACAAAAGGTGATGGCAGCAGGCAGCAGCTGGTACTGATGTCCTCCGGCCCAGCCTATACTTGCTAGGATTTTTAATAATTTTTTATAAAATGAATCAATTTTGCTGGAATTACTTTGAGCAGCAACTTTATTTTCATTATGTTTTGAGTGGATTAGTTAAAATATTATGATTTCTACGAAACCGGAAAACGCCTCAAACTTTCAAAATCATCGACACGGAAAATGCCTCAAACTTTCACCAAGAATACTATATCATCTTCTGATCGCAACGGCGCTAACGGTGTCGATTAATTCTTCTTGGATTGATCGAAATTATTTTTCGAAGTTCTCTTTGAAAATTTTCCTTTTACTGTAAAACAGGAGTTTCGATTTGATGAAATTTTGATCCGTCGAATTCTGAAAATCAGAGATGATGATCTGAACAATTCCATGTTTATCATTTTGGCTAGAATTGGGTAGATTAGAAGATATGGATTTTTGATTGAAGAGGGAAGGTGGTTTTCTATTTATTTTGAGGTGAAAATGAGAAGATAGAGGAAGGAGAAGGTCGAGGGATTTCATTTGTAGCTTGACCAGGGAAGAAAATAGGGTTTTGTATAGGATTTTAAAAGTATTTTAAATATTTGATTAATGGACGCTTGCTCTTGTCTCATGAACTCCCTTCATGCAAGTAGACACATAAGCTTTATTTATAAAATCAACCAATGCATGTTAGCCAAAATTACCTTATTTATTTAATTGTTAAAATTTTATTTTTTTAACTACACCTTAGTAACATCTGTTAATGTGGTAAATCCAATGTTTATGAGTGAAACCAAAAATATTACATAAGTCATACAAAATACTAATATTTCAAAATACTTATTCATATCATTTATCAAATATAACTTATAAAAATAGGGTGTAAAACTCAACAAATCTTTATGGAAGTTAATATAATTTATAAAACTAATTAATATTATCACTTATTAATATTTAAAATATTTATTTAAATGAAATCTTAAAATAAGGTATTCATATTAAAACAAAAATATTTATTCGAACACACATATATGTAATGTTTTTTTAAAACAATATTTGTATTTAAACCTTATTAAATTCACTTGATTTCCATAAAATTGAAATTATATCATATATTAAACATTAAAAATCTTGGATCATTACAATCTCCCCCCACTTAAGACAGCAAAATAAATCTTCCCTATAAATTTCAAGTTTTGAAATCTCAAGATGATCTCTTGGACTTAGAATCCCGTTTTCCATTTCAAACCATTGAAATACTACATATTCCTTCCATATAGAATATCATACTTAACCTCGGGATTTCCAAAAACCAAATTTGCTTTCAAATTTTCAAATATACTATAACGAAATCCATATATAATTAGTTCGTGAAGTCCATCCTCATGACAGGGCAACTGAGTACCACCCATCGCGTGAAATCCCACCTTTCATCATAACCCAGTTTTAGTCATGGTTGCTCGAACACACTAAATCATTTAATATCCCGAAGCTGTAAATCATTTTGCAGTCATAATTTACAAATACTTATTGTTTTCTAAACATTTCAAAATATCGGGATTCTAGTCGTCGAAATTTCTTTTGTTCATAAGTCATTCATCATGTCCAAAATAATTGGAACTCATTCAATTGAGTATAAAATTTCAATTTTCAAACATACAAGATTTTGTTCAAAAATTTGAAATCAAGGATCTTTGTTCAAGCATTTAAAATTTTCTAGGTTGAAATTTTTAAGGATCATATTCATAAGTTTCAATTTATTTCAACATCTAATTGTCTACATATTCTAATGTTTATATTACCATACAATTTCCTTTTAATCAAATCTTATCAATATGATTTCTTTAGCATCCTTTCAAATAAGCATTTCTACTTCCTATAGCTTTAAATGAACATTTACTTCGTAAGTCCTTTTAATTTCTTTAACTCAAATTATAAATTGTTTTAATATTTCCAAGATGTTTGGTAAATCTTCATATTCTAGTTTCGTATTCACATAATCAATAAACCTTTTCTTTCTAAATTCGCTTGAATCCAAGGTATATGATTTTCTTCTATCCTCAAGTATTAAAGCTCATTTGCGAAGATTTTCTTTACTCAACTAGTTGGAAAAATCATTTCCATCACGCTTTTGCTATGCTACTCTGATTCAGCACATTCCAAACGAGTATTGTTTCAAGCATTTATTCAAACATTTGAGGTAAATTTCAATTCAACTAATATTTATACATCCAAATTTCTTGTATAAGTTAGAATTTTTATTTCAAACGCTTTCAGTTACTATGCAACGTTGATTTATTGAAATTTCGTTAACATAATATTTTTGGATCGATCACCATTATCTAGTTTGAATATTACTTGGCTTCGTTCGACAAATCAAATTGCATGTGCTCGAGTCGAGTTAAGAGTTCAGTATCAGAATTAGGGTTCGAATCAAATTACTTGACCAAATTCATAAGATGAAAGCGTATGAATGGTGCTTTTCAAGAACAAATGATTCAAAAATGGAACAAGCGCAGGTCAAGGTAGAAAATCGAGTGCACCTAACAATACGATTATGGACAATTCAATCAAAGTAAATCTTACTTCAATATTCCTTTTGCGTCATAAACGATTGCTTGTTAAATAATTTCCAGTTGACTTAATCATACTGTCTCAATAGGGAAGAGTAGTTTCTCCCCTACTTAGATGTTGGTTATATTTTAAATCATCTTTTCACACAAATTCTTACTTAAGTCAAAATTACATTTTAAAATTCTTAAGGGGTTTTCTTTGCAAAAATTATACTTCCAAGCAAATTGATTCAACCTATAATTTATCATTCACTATTCATGCTAGGTATAGGTTCAACTCTATTATTTTACATTCATCGAGGAGTATGATATCTTCTCTAATTACAACTTATTAGATCTCAAAATTCATATTTAAATTTTCTTTATAATTTGGTCGATTATTCTTGTCAATTTGGAATATGTGTAAATTATCTTTCTTACGTGCATTTTCGGTAATTCATTTCCCAAATCCTTAAGTGAGATTTACTCCTAAAATGTATCTTCTAATTATTCAAGCACTTATTGTTTATCACATTCAAGGTTTAAGGATTCAAAGTCTTGAAGTATTTTAAGCTAATCTCCGTTTCTCTTCTCTTCAAAGCTTCTGAATTAGTTTTTCCAAATTAAATTCCTATATTAATTTACCAAACCATTCCATTGAGGTTTATTCAATAAAATACTTAGTCGGATGATTTTAAGCATTCCTCGACATTTAAATTGGAATTATATAGTCATCCCACCTTCGAAACTTAAAAATAAATATCAGCGATGTCGCGCTCATCTCAGAATTTATTCCCAAGCAACTAGAGTGCAATTCTACATCTATCACTGGACTTCGTATATATGTTGATCAGACGTATATTCAAAATCCTTACCTACTCGATAGTCCAATCGTGACGTCGAATATAATACCCAAAATCATCATCTTCAATTATATTCCAAAATATATTTCAAAATAATTATCATTTCCAAAACGATTATCTAGTTTCAAAATAACTTTTTATTTCCAAAATACGCTCCCTCAATGAAATATACCAAAATTTCATTCTAGGGCATTCTAACCCTATCTCTAATGGGTCGTTATAACTCTGATGAGTCCTATCCTTTGTTCAAAATATGTCGTACTCCATAGCTTTTTATAACCAAAGCTCTGATACCAACTGTAACGGCCCATCTTTTTGCCTGATTCTTGCCTTAAACCAACTTAAACCATTCATAAAGACGAATTGTTATCGTTACATACATATGTTAAACAAAATAACTTGCATAATACATTATTACATCAGAGTTACATGGAATATCAGAGTTACACACACACACACACACACACATATATGTATATACAGCGGGAGAATACAAATAAATATATCTTAGTGGAAGAACAAAACACAGCGGAAGCTTCAACTCTAGCATGGATTCCAACTCAAAAAGTGCTCCGAACACTGCTCCAATGAACTAACACTGCAAAACTAAACTACTGGCTGCACGTGTGAAAATTAATAGGCACCTAGGGTTTAGGAAGGAACAATAAACGCCAGGTCAGTCATGGGACTGGTGTGAGAACATAAAAAAGTTGTTTTTAGGATTCATTTGAAGTTGGGAAATTCACCGGACCATGCCACTAACGCGGGATGGGTTTACTCCAAGTGAATGCCCAGGCATATAAATACGCAATGACTTTTGAAAATGAAGCTATCATAAGCTCGTCCTACATCACACAATGCAAGTGCCCACCAGATGGGCGAGTTTTATCTTATGATAACCAAACATGCTTTCATACGTGAAGATCCTCTTTTAAATTATTACATACAGTGTGGAAATCATTTTGCAAATAAGTATAGAATCATAGCCCCCATAACCCCAACTGGTTATATTGACATATAGGTGTACAATCAAAATCTGCATAGCTCGTATTGGAGTTTTGGGTTTCCAACTTGATGATTCCTGACACGAAAGATCAATCAGGGATGTGAGGCGAAGTGTAACACGGCTTTTTCGTCCGTCTTGGACACCAGCAATAAATCGCAAGGCAGATCAATGGTTTTCGACCAGACACGGCTCCCCGAACATACCCAACTTCCCCAACTTTATAAGTGGCTTCCCACTGCTGCAACTTCATCATCAATTCATATATAAGTATCCAACCTAACTACCAGTTTCTCATTAATCCGGGGTGTGAGGTTTGTCGATGTC
The DNA here is from genome assembly GCA_030737875.1 of Allium sativum. Lineage (NCBI taxonomy): Eukaryota > Viridiplantae > Streptophyta > Magnoliopsida > Asparagales > Amaryllidaceae > Allium > Allium sativum. The sequence goes on along the minus strand of CM060910.1, from coordinate 412,421,414 downwards.
ACATCACACACAAAGCATGCCTAGATAAGCAATGCCCTGATCATACAAGCTCATTTTATATCTTGAGTATGTCACATTGTCCGTTCACAACAGACCACTAATTTCCATCCATACGTAACCACTTCAATCTTGTACGTCACAAACCATATACATATCAATGGAAATCAGTGTTATGCTGTCAAGTACAATGTCAGACACACAATCAACACAAGTCCATTCTGGGTCTGAACGGAACAAAATCCGAAAATCTTCAAATATATTCAGACCTCATGCCACTTATAACCTCATATCAGGTGTACACCCTGATTTGAGACATCGGCAATCCATCCAAATAAATTCGAGGATTCCCGGTCTTCATTCATCGATTCCAAGTCTTGAATATGCTTCATGCGTCGTATTATTACTTGGAATGGTTTTCGGACTTGAATCTGATCCCGGTCTTTCCAAGTAATAAGCGTATTCTTAAATTCATAGTCATGGACCATATGGGCTTTTCAATTCAATCTCCTTCTAATCATTTCAATTCATTTTAAATGTCAAGTTTGGATTTATCCTAATTTCTGCCATCATTTTAACCTTTCTTTAAATATTCAATTTACAAACCCTTATTTTCAACATAATCCTTTGGTTCCTTAAGTTTTTAAGTTTACCAAATCTTTATTTGGATTCAAATTCCATTAACGATAAACCAAACAATTTATATTCAAACATAAGTTTGATAGAGTTAAATAGACTTATATTTGATATAAATTCACTACTCAATCAAACACTATCAGAATATTGAGGTAAATATTTTATAAGTCTTCTGATAGTATTTGTTCAACTTTGGAATTACATATCGAATATCCGACACAATTCTATCCAACTCATTTCCCTTTAAATTATAACTTTGGAATTAATAAACAATTCCATATTAAATCATTGAAAATAATCCTTCCAAACCATTTTACAATCCTTTAACCATTTAATATATGATTCATTATTTTATACATTCCAAAACCCATTTGTCTTTGGAAATGTGATAATAACGTTTGTAAACGTTACTAAACGCTGCTGTAAAATAGTCACATAAATCAAATAGGTTCCAAATCATTCAAATTACTTTAAATTAATACAGTAAGATTTATCATAATTTTCCTCAAATTTTAGAACTTATTTTATTTGAATTTCGTTATGGTCGCTGAACTGCACTTGCAGCGACCTTTTCCAAATTTGTTTTGAATATAACTTGAAAATCGATTTCAACGATCAAGTCGTAACCATTCAAAATTTAAATTGATATCTAAGAACTGTCACGCCGTAACACGTTATAAATTGATTTAAATATAATTCCTTCAAATCTATTCGAATTGAATTTTAAAATTTCGATAAAATTAAATTTCCAAAACTGATTAAATTTAATACAAAATCATTCCTCAATTCCAAATCTTAATTTAAATTTGGATAAGTTGTAAACCATAGGAATTCAAAACCCTTCAAATTTAAATTTTAAATTTAAACTTCATAAATGGTCCCTTCGCAACATTTATTATTTTAATTCCAATTGGTTTTTCCAAGTTTTAAAAGAACCTCAAATTCAAACTCGAATTATATTTGAATTAACCATTCCGTCCGTCAAACCACTTAGGGATAGCCAGGGAGAGCAGGAAACTGGATTTCCAAACCCAAGCCTAGACACCATCCTCTCTGTCATCCTAGAACGGTCTGTTATATAATATTAAAAATATTATTTTAAATTTCCAAAGCTCTTTCCAAGTAAAATTGGACTTAAAAGAACAATATTTTAATATTTGAAAATAAATCTTCATTTATATCGAAGGAGGATTGAATTTTTATCTATATGATTCCACAACCCTGGTGTTGTGTGTATCATGCAAACATAATAAACCAACTATATAAGTCAGATGATCATGAATTATAATCATCACCAATAACAAACAATTTAGGTGTGCACAAGCGTTACGGTCAATAATTCTTATCAGTGTTCAGTGTTTTATCTAATTACATGCACATCCATTCACACCATAACATCCATATCAACCAATAATCATTCATCCACCACAATTCATTATTTAATCACTATTAATTAAAATAAATGATTAAATTTTGTGTTCTCACCAAAATGGCTACATAAATCTTCGCTACCGGGACGAATAAGCCGACGAACACCGACACCACTACTCGTATTGCTTTCAATCCAATTTCCATTAGTAGCCGGTAATTGTTCTGCAAATTATATATATATATATATATATTGGAATTGAATTAATGACATTGTTTATTATATTTTGTCATATATATATATATATATAAGGACATTTCATTTTATTTCCCATAATTTATGCTTAACCAAATTTTACAAGAATTATATTGATGGATTCCATTTTCAAATATGGTTCTATCGAACCCAACAATGCGAAAATCCGATTTAAGACGATTTAGATATTAGCTGATGAAGTTTACATAAAATTTAAACTTAAATAACTAATTGTACCATGTAAATAGTTGGGCCCAAAGACCAAATCGGATTCAAAGTTCCAACACAAGCCCGCACTCCCCTTCTCTTCTTCCTCCCTCACGCCCTTTCTTCTTTCACGCACAGGAACCCAATTCACATGAGCCACCGTGCACGGTGCACATACCATCACTCGACCATACTTCAATTCGGGACCGCCCATAAGCTCGTCTTCTCCTCCTCGTTCAAAAGCATCAACTCGCCCCAACCCAAAAGCCTCCATTCGAAATCTGATGTCAAACCCGAACCTAGAGTGACGGGAAAAGACTGCGTGTGAGAACCCGTAACTTCCCCGTGAAGGAAAGAGCGGATACTTTGAGAACACGACAAAATAGAACGCAGACGGAAGAACATTTCATTGTTTATTACAACAATTCCATCAGATACAAGAATATACAGAGTATAAATGAATACTATACATTTGATAAATATCAAAGATTACAATAAATTACATAGCAGCGGAAAAATATACAAAACACAACTGAAAGTGATACACGGATACAGAGCTTTCCGAGCATTGTTCCAGCTGTAAATCAGGATCCTGTGAATATAAATCTACAAAACCCAAAACTACTAGCTGCCCGTGTCGAAAATAAGGGCATTCAGAGTTTAGGTTAAAACAATAAACTCCAGGTCAGTCATGTGTCTGGTGTGAGAACGAAAAAAGTTATTTAAACTTTACTTTAAAAGAGAGTAATTCAAGGGACTACGCTGTATAACACGGAACGGGTTTCCTCCCAAGAATACCAGTGCATATCAATAAACAACGCAATGCTTTTTTGAAAAATGAAGCTATTATAAGACTCAGGTCCCATCACACAATGCAACGCAAGCCGGAGGATAGGGTTTTCCCTTATAATAGCCAAACATGCTTGGTATGTTTAAAACAAATCATTTGATACTATTATAAGTGTATAGTGTCAAAACAATTTCAATCATAAATATCAATCATAGGCGGCATGGGTACCATCTATCATGTTGCCATACTAGGCTCTACGAATAAAACCAAAATATCTCGTATTGGAAATTGGATTTCCGTCATGAGTCGAGGCAAGGGGCAAGCTCCTCTCCGATTCGAGACACTCTAGCAAATGCTCAGGACTACACACTCTGGGCAGCCACTTAGATCGGTTGGGTCGGTCCTCTCTTACGTTTGAGGATTGGAAATTCCTGAACACACGTTTCTCGGTCCTATTAGACCCAATATCGAGGCGCCTCATTCCAACAACCACAAAGGTGAAAAGTATATAAATGTCAGGACTGGTAAGTCATTGACACCACCAAAGCTAGAAAGAAACGTCGTGTTCTCCCAACGGTCCGTATCCCTTTTTGACTCATACCGAGGTGTGAGGCTAGCGAATCCACGCTATACACAAAGCTGCCACGTAGGCCGTGCTTTGATCATCAACCACAAGACTTTGCTTTTCAACAGAAGCCTTGATCCATGCAACTCAGCGTGCCACACAGGCAATTCATGCCGTGCAATTGATATCTATCGATATATAACCTCTAAGCTCGTACGTCTCAAAGAAGGGCGTTAAGCAAGAGAATAAATTCTCCGCCGCCAAAAAGATATATATTTAACAGAAATCAATCAACACAGAATAAAAATCAATGTCAGACACACAATCCATTTACAAGTTCGTTCTGGGTCTGAACAAAACCGGAGGCACTTTCCTCCATATCCATCGATCTCCAAGTACGTCTGGACGACCACCAACTGATTCCCTCATCTTGGGTGTACAGCCCAATCAAAATCATCAGTAATCACCCAAACGATGTGAAGACTTCCGGTCTTCGACCACCATCATCATCTTCGACTTATCGTCGAATCGATTATTCAGAATGGGTATAAACCCGGCCTTTCCGAACAACCCGCGTATATTAAAAACAAATGTTACACAAACACAACATATGCCTCATTCCAATTCATTAGTCACTAACCGTAATTCATTAAAAGAGCAATTTCCCAAATATTAACCCCGAAGGTCGAAACCAACATCACATCAATACCCAGGAAACCATTCTTCTTAACGAACCTACAGCTAGTTTCTAATTTTCATAATCTTAGGGAAAGGTTCCCATTAATTTTATCAAAGATAAATTCTTTTAAATTTATTCTTTAATCTTCCTTTGGATATCATTTCAAACCAAATTATGGTTTTCCAAACTAGTCGAGATTAGTGAACCGCGCCGAAGTAATTATTTATTTTATTTTCCAATCCCAACCTATTCATCCCATGAAGCAAAACTGGTGATACTCCATACCTAATACCACGATGTTATCGATAAATTTAATTACCATTTCACGTTCAAATCTAATTAAAGATTTAACTATCGCTTGGAGCAAAACTGGTGATATTCCATACCTAACACCACGATGTTATCGGTAAATTTAATTACCATTTCACGTTCAAATCTAATTAAAGATTTAACTATCGCTTGGAGCAAAACTGGTGATACTCCATTCTCGCTCATTTTCCAAATTTGATAATTTAAATTATCAATTCACCTTTCAATCTAATTGCAGATTCATTAAAACTCCTTTTACTGGGTTAAAGAACTAGTGTCATTTAAAACACAGTTCACGATAAACCCAAATCACATTCTATTTATTATCGGGTTAAAGAACTCAAAATACTCACGTCCATTCTCATATAAGTCATATGCCTTTAATTTGACGCTTACTTTCCATATTTTGGGCTTGCACAATTAGCTTACACAAAGGTTAAAATATGAGATGATATATCCAAAATGGTAACCTAAGGACAAACTTGGATCTTCAGTAGGGAAATATTTTAATAACATGCCACCTTGCTGGCATATAGCATTAGATGAATGTTAGTTATCATGACAGTAGAGATGATAATATGTTAGTTATCATGAAATCATATTATTTTTTAAATAAAACTACGCAATTTAACGGTTGATTCCTCTAATATAGTGGTTTGATATGGCTGGTAATATTTTGTTATCTAGTTGGGTTAATCATGCTAACACTAAACTCGGACTCATAGAAATATTTGTTTGTTCTAAAAATTTGTGTTTCTATTTTCTAACATACCTCATACATAGAACTATATGCTATATGAGTCCGAAAATTTGTACAACACACAAATTAGATCGGTTGCCACATCAGCTTGACTAGGCTATTTCAGTGAACGTTTATATTCCACATGATACCGGTAGCCATGCCACCGCTATCATGTTATTAATTTTCGATACGTGATTATATCAAAACCAGAAATTGTATCTACCATCAAAATAATCCATGCCTTACATCTGTGCATTTATTTTGTTTTACTTGATTACTACTTTGGAAACCAGATCCAGTCTAATAATTTAAGGCTGCTGATAAGATATTTTGTTACTCCCATGAATGTGAGGATATGTTATGATAAAAGATAATGTGAAATATGATCCGTATGAAGAATGTTATAATTAGTTAAGGGTCGAATTGATGTTTTGATCACATTTATAGTACTAATCATAGGCGGCTAAATCATTAATGCAAGGCAAAGATCTTTTCCTTTAAAAAAGACTGAAATTCATTTGATAAACGAAGCACAACCATATCCATGCAGTATTAATAGTTTTTAATCGATTAGTTTGGCATAATATTAAGAACTATAGGGAATATCAAACAGTGGGATACAAAAAAGGTAATAGACTATTTATTTCATGGCAGTAGACTTTAAATAATATTTCAATATTCTAAAAGGTTTTCATTTGTCGAAGACTAGCAGTTGTAAACATTATACAAATGCTAGCATGGTGGGATTTCCATTTCTATATCTAACTTGGTCTTCTCCCCTTCACTTTTCTTAGAAATTTAGGCTGAGTATGAATTTGTAGTCTAGGAAAAGAAATTTAGTGTTCCAGGTATGAAACTTTGTCCAACAACTCCTGAAGATACGCTCTATGTAATTCTATGTAGGTTGAAACTGAGAATTCTTGAACACAAAAGAGGAATTAAGCATCCCAAATTTACGTTTGGAACTTCTATTGAGGTAAATAAATACAGTTGTGAGCTATTTAGATAGCACACTTCACATTTAATAATAGTTAAATTGTTTCTTGGGCCACACATTTATAAGTTCAAAGGAATATCATATATGCGAACACCAATATGTGCCCTGAGCCGATTTAAAAAGGTATAGAATAATAAATGTACAAAGAACATTGGTGAGTTAGCTAAATTTAAATGCAATTCATTTTCTTTAATCTACTGTAATTAAAAGCGTTTTTTTAATATATTTTGTGTTTGAAATAATTAATGAAGCATAAAGCTGTTAGAAAGCCTACATGCATGCCAATAAAAATATTAATGACTGTGTAATTTGCTTATATAATTAATTGCTCCTAGGAGTATAAATGGGAGTTATTTCTGGGGCTATAAATGATTCATTTAGCAAAAGGCATCAATGAGATTTACTTTCTCCATTAGTTCCTTTTTCTGCCTGTTTCTACCTGCTGTGTTGTCATGGTGCAAGTTTTCTTATTAATTTATTTTACGATTTGTTCTCCATGAAGCTTCAAGCATTTACAGTTTAAGCGTTTTTACTGCTTTCGATATTATTTATCGTTGGTGACTATATTTTTCAAAGTGGGATGTTATATTCATGCTTATGTCAGCATCCATTGCATCAGGTACCGAATTAAGATGTGCATGAGTTTTTATTGCATTATCTTAATCAATATTTTCACTCATGTTAGTTATCATATTTAAGGAGGACGCACATGTACTATATTTTAATGGAGTTTTACTAATCAACTAATATTGCCGGCCTTATCATTGTTCTAGAAAATACCCTCTGCTGATATCCACCTCTATTACCCACTATTCTATATTTTATAGTGACACAACATCTATGAATTATTTCCACCACAACATCATCCCACACTAGGCTAAATGCACTATGTTCAGTCAAATTTTGGTGAATGTCCACGTTCATCCAACGACAACAGTGTAATAAATGTTTTATTAAAATTTCAAATTGTAATGCAATAATGAATATATAGCATAAATTTTTTTGTCATAATATTTTCTCTTATCTTTATAGTTTATGTTGTATAGCTGATATTTCTTTAGTGCAATTGGAGAAGTCATGGTGATTTGTCTAAAGCTAATACAGTTATATATGCAAGTAAGTTGTAGTCTAGACCCATGTGTAATATTTTAAGAAACTTAAGATACGTTAGAATAAGGTATGATAAACATCAAAAGTGAACTATAAATAAAAATATGCATGTTTATTGCTAACTGTTCACATGGTGATAGTGTTTATTTGTCTGTTAAATAAAACACTTATTTCTGTAGCATACCTTAAAAGAAATTTCATTTTTTACATACAATCTTGCTCATATAAATTTATTAATATCATATGTTAATCCATTATCCATCTTTTCCATAACTCATAGTACATTGAGTATGTATTCAATGGGAAAGTTCTTTTTTCAAACTTGAGGGAGAACCAAACATGAATGATATATTTTATGAATGGACATAAGATTGGCATGAAATTTGGAATTGATTCCCGGGCCTGAATTGATACAATAGTAAATTTTACTTATACTGATGCCAGGATGAAAAAAATATTGATTCACTTTTTTTGCTCATCAGTTAATGCATTAGATATCAAATTAAATGTGGCTGTGGGAATAGATTAGAAGAATGGTGTTGTAGTGCCAATTCTGGGAAGATATGATATTACGATTACAAATTATGGCTTCGATCAAGCCTACCTAATTACATGTATTAAGCACCCATTTTTTATACCATATTTAAGATATTCTTATACCCTGATTATCCATAATAATCTTTTACTTGAATGCTAATTTGTTGTTTAACATGCCATTTCCCCTCCAACTTAATGCCTGAAATTGGTGAATAATTTGTCTTCAGGTCTGAAGTATAGTCTGTTAATTGAGTGATACTATCTTTTTCAAAATGAGCAAGCTGATTACTTCCTACTATTAATATATTTGTGATTTGAATAAATTGTAGTTTTGGTTAAACTATCGTTGTAAAAGTTAACCATTTGCCGATTCATATTCAACTACAACAATGTAGAGAAGTTCTACTTTTTAGTCTATTTTTTGTCACCCAATCTATTCATATGCTATGCATATTAAAGTCAATCTCGCACAAGTTTTATTTTCTTCTTTAGAATATAAATATTTAGCTTTCCCTGGTTTAGTATACTCATAAATTCAAATCGCATTAAGCACATTGGTATCTTATGTATATTAGAATTACCTTATTGACCACATTTGCCACAATATAATATGGAATTACATAGTTCACTTAAAAACTTTTAATTTTTGCTACTACCTTCCTTTTACTAATAAACTTCAATAAAAATCCAAGCCTAATTAATCCAATGACCTAGCTATTTTTACTAGATAAATAATGTCTTTATTCAAACATCGTTAATTTTACCGTTGAAATATAATTAATCATAAACTAACTTTTTTAAGTGCATATATATATATATATATATATATATATATATATATATATATTCTAATTGTTTGCTGTTTTAACTTACAGCTTCCATCATTTAATTTGAAACTGATAACACTGCGTTAATTCTGTCAGCCAACCAAAATCCACTTCAACGCCTATGTATACTTAGTTCCTAGCACTGTTTTTCTTCTGATTGTTTGCATTATTTTTCACATACTTAAAACTGAATAAAAATAATTAGTTTGTTATTCTTTCGAATTGTGATGCAACTGTGATAGTGAACCCGAGGTAAAACAAGGTGGATTTTGTTGAATTGATTAGCTTAATAATTTGTTTGCTTTCACACTCATTTCCATATCCCTTTGGGTGAGTATTCTGTATTTACTGTTCGTACTTAGGAAAGGGTACTTATCCCTGACAACAAGCTTCTTAAATCAGTGAGATATTCTACGTCTCAAAAAAATAGTTGTCGATTATAGTGATGATAGTTAGTCAAAAACGCCAAAAGTAAAGTGTGCTATCGAATATAAGGAATATGTTGTTGAATTGTTAATCTATTTTGACTTTATGACTTTTTATTCTTTTATTTTTAGATGATGATTCAATACATTGTTCCCACAATTTTGGAAAATATAAATTAGATTCATACAGGATGCAGTTGATATTTTCTATTTGTTACAAACAACAATAAAAAATACGTAGGCATTTAGATTGTTAATTTGAGAGCATCAGCCATTTTGTTTTTGGTCACTTTTAAAGTATTCATGTGGCGCAGTTTTGTTTATAGCTTCTTCCATATTTATTTCTCACACAAATGTGGCAATGAGTTTAGAAATATAATTATCATCTGTCTCATTTTATGCTCATTGGTCCAACCAATTTGTTCGTTCAGGCGATGAAAGTGTAGAAGAATAGACCAAAATAGTGAAAAAGAGCAGTGCAATGATACCAAAATATCAAACAATGATTTTTTTTAACACATTAATTCATTTTTTTAATAGCATATACTTTAAATTGATCTAAAATTTGTCTAATACATCCTTTTAGCTTAACATGATCGTATTAGTTGAGAATTACTATGAAAGGTGCATTCATATTCCACGTATATGAGTTTAATATATTTAACACCTATTGATATTTTTATGTGTAGAGATGTTCAATATGCATTTGGGGAACGGTCAAGTTCATCCGTCAGATTGTGCTCTTGTTCCTTACATGTGACTTCTATTTCATGCGTTGCATTTTGAAAATAAGGTTTATGGTTTTAGACTTATTTTCTGCAATCTTGAGCATCATTCTGACAAATGACATACATTGTTCATGATTCATCAGTACATGTTATCATTTTAGTAAACGCTAAAATAATCTTACCATTTGTGAGTTCCAGGTTATATGCATAACAATTATCATGCACTACCAATGATGGCCCCTAACAAAAAGACCAAAATTTACATGTTTAGAGTAAGTGGCTTCTTAGGGACGTTTCAAGTATCGATTTGGTCAATTCAGGGCATACAAATGCTAGCTGGAGGATTCTGGCACGTTTCAGGTATGCCTTTTGGTTATAGATAATTCTTGATATATTTTTTATTAAAAGAACATGCATCATTGTTTGTTACAGATAAAAATAAAATTAACGCTTCTTAAGTTAAAATACATGTCATTTACAAGGTATATAGAAACTGTAAATTAATTTGCGGCAAACACAATGTTCACAAACATCTGCATGATCTACAATTATGTTTCAAGCATAGAAATGAATCAACATCATCGTGGTTTGATTTATACAACCTTCTCTGAAGTCATGATTAGCACGGACAGTTTGGTTTTTTTGTATTAGTAAGGTAATAGTCTTCATAATACGCTTAAGTATTGGATGACGATAGCAAAATCCTGCTCCAACTGGTTTCTTCTTGAAATTGACTTATAATTTCAGGACCGAAATCGACAGGTTGTAGAAACGATCTAATATATTTTCAAAAATAGAATTCTTTCCATATACTCAAATGATTGAATTTCCTCTTATACACTGCAATTTGAAAGCTGAGGTAGTTATATACCCGATTTTACTTGCAAGAAAGACAAATGATTGATTTCATCTATTTAACGAGGTATACATTTTCCTGATTTTAGTTGCAAGAAAGTCTTTTCTTCTCCAACTTTTCCGTTTGGTATAATCGTATTACCTAACTGTGTTTTTTTCTACCACACTAAAGTAGTCTAAAGATGAACTTGGGAATAAGATTTGTAATAACAAAATCCTTGTGCAAGCGACGCATACGATTCTAACCCCAAAGTTGGCGACTTAGAGTTGTTTGCAAAGTTGACATTTGGTTTGAACTGTATATGATGGTCTGATCTTGAACTAACGACGTGTAGGCTATTGGGCTTTCACATACTAGTTACATAATCGAGAGGAAAAATAGAAGTAAAAAAAGAAATAGAATTTGAGTTTGAACTCAAATGTGAATGAGTTGCCAGGATTTTTTTTGTGGAACATGTTTTGTGGATCTGCCTCGATCCACGTTTCAGTTTCAATTATATTATATTCTTCTTTGTTCCATTTGTTAATTATTCCCAATATCTCATTTCATTCGTTTTTATATGCCACCGTCTCCTCCTCTTAGTTCAAAATTTCCAGTGATAACAAAAGGAGTTCTTTTTGGAAACCCGTTAACCAAAACCCGACCGTCGATGTTGTCCTTCACTGCCGCTTCGCTTTCACCCCCTCCGCTCCGACCTCACCCGCGTACAGCTCCACCTGCATCACTCTCCGTGTCATGCAGGGTCTTTTCCATGACAGTTTTCCATTCTAACATAAAATGTTATCTAAACACTTCCGCACATTGTTAGTTACGGTTACTAACTACAAACAATGCTTCAAATGAAACCAAAATTAAGGAAGATCTAAGAACATTCCAAGTCCCTGTTACTGCCACAGTGCCACTAGAGAGTGAGGTTTAGGAAAAGATTGGAAGTTAACTTGGAAGCTTCCATCCAACTTCAAGGTGTTTTTTTCTTGAAAAGGAAAAAGAAAAAAGAGAGAAAGACTGACTACCCAGCTGATCCTTCTAAAAAGAAATGTGTGACTTGATTTTTAATCCAGTAGTAAAAATGCATTAGTAAAATGTCAAACATTTGTCTGACTTGCTTTTTAATCCACGTTGGTCACCTTGTGCAATGAAGCTGACCATGTTTAACTCAAATAATTTACTGCATTTAACTAAATTAATATTTGTTGTACATCAAATTATACTGCAGGACTGATGATGTTTTCAAATATGAAAGCCATAGCATAATAAAACATATTTCGTATGTACATACCATCATATGATTTGGCTTTATCACCCAATGTTTTCATTATACAACCTCCATGATATAATTACTGTCTTTGTCTACAATCATGTGCAGGAATAGGTCAAACGTCAAAAGCTGACTGCATGGAATATAGTTGATGCTATTTGCTAGCTATCTATTTGGAACGTTTTTTCATTCGATTGCTACCTAAGTTTAATTTTAAGTGTACTCATAATAAAGAACTCAAGTTTTTAGGTTCTTGAATTTAGAAACCTTCGTTTTACTTTAATTCAGTCGTGCTTTGTTGGATATTTGCATGATAACCCGTTCATCTAATTGTAATAAAGATGTTTTCCTTTGCCCATTTGATTCTAAGATAATATTTCACAACTCCAGCTGTTTCAGTAACCCGTAGAAGCTTCCATTTTTTCAATGCCTGCAATCAAACGAACAAAAGTAATTCCTATGTTATTGTTTATTGCTTCAACCCATGAGATGTTATAATTGCGGTACAATTGACATATTTGCAAAGCTTTTGGTTCTAATGGAAAATGTGCTTTATGTTTTCTGCACGGCGTTGGCAGGTAAGGCAGAAAAACGCATGAAGGTGTATTCTGGAAGTGAGGAGGTTGTAATTAGCTTTAAGATTTATATTTGAGAATAATATATAATTTAGTGCGTTGTCAGTACCATTTGATGTTAGTTTTCAAAATTATTTAATGTTGTTTTAAGACGTATTTGATATTGTTTGTCCATGAATCTTACCATTTTAGATGCTTCAATTAAAGGTGAGTGTTTTCGGTCGATTCAGTTGGTTTTTAGATGAAAAAACTCAAACTGGATTAAAATTGAAAAAAAAATCAAATCGAATCAAATTAATTTCGATTAATTAGGTCGGTAATCGATTTAACCGAACTTAAATCTATTATTATTCAAATGTTGAAAGACAAATTCAAATTCATATTTGAAGAAAATTTATATACTAAAATTTATATTTATAATAAAATTTGATTTATTTGGAATAAGTAACTTTGTATTTTATTATTAAACTAATTATTTAAAATACTACAATACCATAAAATTACATAATAAATTAAAAGTTAAATTGATAACAAAAAGAAATTCATTTTACAAACTGAATTTACGATAATTATGGTAACTACACTACCGTAGTTTTGAGGTAGAAGTCATTCCTTTAATAATGCCTCTTTTAACAAAATGACGTTCTGCTTCAAATTACTTTTTTCTCTTTTATTACAAACACACATGTACATAGATCCCAAATGGTGACTTCATTACAGTGACGGTACCATCCCTGTCTAATATGAGTTTACTGGTTATTTTGGTAATTGACGATGTACTAATTTACTTACATTTCTCCTTTCTAATCCTAATTCTTTGTTTATAATTTAATAATGAGCAAAAATTGTTTTAGTAATCTAATGTTTATAATTAACTTTCAAATTATTTCCTTCTATGTGACTTTGGCCACTGTTTCCATGTTTATTTCATTAAGCTACTTTTCATTATCATTTACTACTAACATACTTACTATAATAATTTACTGTAACTCACCTACTTTCCTTCCCCTTCATTTATTGCATAGTGTATACCCATAATATTTTTGCTGCTCCGTGTGCGAAGCACGGGAACACACTTGTTAATTATAATTAATTAGTTTCAAACAAGATTTTAACTATTTTAATAATCTAATTTTTTAAAGAAATAAATTACTTTTATAACACTCGACATCATCGAATTCTGATTACAACTCCTTATGGATTTATTCAATTCCACTTACATTTTGAACATTAAAATATATATCATCGTTCCTTTGAAACGATTTCCCATTTTAAAAAATCATTCTTGAATTTATAATTCCAAATTATTATTAATAATAATTATTCCATTCCACTTATAAACATTGTTTGTAAATCAAACTGGTTGTTTTTATATAATTAAGACAAGTTACTATATCTAGCCCAATCGAAATTGAATTCCCATTAAAATAGATTTTCTTTTTAAAAATTCAAATTCTTTTCTAATATATTTCACGGTATTTAAATACCACTTATTTCAGGGTAATGTTATTCAACATCCGAAACACACAAAAATCAACAATAGAATGCAATATATGAACGATAATATAGTTGTTGAGGAATCCAGTTGGATTCCTCCAATCTGTTTCTCTGCATTATCAGATATTAGTCAGCATAAATAACACTAATGTCATATCAACATGAAATATAATAATAAATGGAATCGATATTTTGTCAAAGGCTTATATATATAACTAAACATATTATTTTAACTAATTTACTAGCAATTCATCCAAACAACCATCACACAACATTCAACCATTATTTATCAACCTTTAACAACATTTATAAAATTAGAAAACTGTTCAGAGTTTGTGAGTTTACTCACCTTGGTCGTTAATCGTTGAATAACAATTAACGATTGATGATCTGAATCAGACGTTTGATTTCATCGAAAATTGTGACATGCTCCAAATCAATCCAGACCAAATACAATACGTAGTCTACGAATATACGATTCCCACGTGATAGACAGTTCATACTTCTGATATCGTATAAGCGGATTATTAAGTTAGCAGGCTGATATACAATTTAAATTAACATTAACTTAAATATATTTTAAATTTGGGCCTTACCCTTAAATTCCATCCCACTACCCTTTTGATCCGCCTTTAGAAATGGCTACTTGCACGAACCGAAATAAAAAGAAACAGATCAATTTGTCGATGTACTCATTGTGTGCTTCCAATGCAAACTTGAAAGCTTCATGGTCATCTTTGCATGCTCAAAAATTCGTTCCAGCGTATTGCTCCATTATTTTTTGCCACTCTTAACACCATCTCCTGTAGCCGTGACTCATAGTACCCGCTCATGCAAACACAACTTCCAGTACCCATTTTATTTACTTATTATTTTTATTCTTTTCCGATCCTTAAACGTTTTCTTTTCTTTTCTTATCGGCCCAATGCCCCAAACAAAAGCCCACGCACCTTCGCTTCATCTTCTCCAAACCACAATTAAACCACTCCATTGTATACTTCTTCCTCTTTCCGAAACTTCTTGCTTTGCCCCTTTTTATATATATATATATTATAACTTGCGCATGCAACTTCCTCTCTGTGTATATACACATGCGTTGTACTCTCCTTTCTCCATGCAATGCCTTCCCCACCCATTCATGACACCGTCCAAAACACAGTGTCTCCTTCGACACTGGCCACCACCTTCGTTCAGACCTTCCCAAACTCCATCCAGTCAAGCGTCGTACCTCCTTGAACCCCGTGTCACTGTCATATTTTCTCCACCGTCGCATAACTCCTGCAAACCCTACCTAAGTCGGTTTTGACCCCATCGTAAAATCACTCTAATGCCACCAAGCGGGCCACTGCGAACTCGCACCCTCGAGAACCGCCTCCGGCCTCTCCAAATCGCAACCCAAGCTCTCCCGTAGTCGGCTGGCTATTCATTTCGATCTCAGCAAATACAAATCGAGCTCAATATAAAAAATGCGAGCATGAAGCCGAACCAAACGAATAAACTAATATTTGATTTTGTAGAGCAGAATCTCTTATATATATATATATATATATATATATAGGCAAGCATTCAAGAGAACCCCAAAAATGAAGCACCACAACAGCACCTCTGTTTTCCACCTCTCGTTTATAATAAAGAAAGTGAGTGGGAAGTGAGAGAGTTAGTGGAAGGAGAGAGAAGAGGAGTTAGTGGGAAATGAGTGGTGGAAAAGTGGGAGACTAAAGGGGTGCTCACTATTTGGGGTGCCATTGAACCTGCCTCATATATATATATATATATATATGTGTGTGTGTGTGTGTGTGTATATGCATACATACATATGTATGTATGCATATATATATATATGTATATATATATCAGCCATATTTTTTTTCTATAATTTAAACTTCAAAAGTTTTCTCTATGTGTGTGTGTGTGTGTATATATATAAACCAATGGGAGAAGAGATAAGAAAGTTGTCATTTTCATTTTTTTAGTGTAGGGGTGAATTCTTCAAACTTAGCTGTGTTAGGTACGTCATACAGCTGATTTGAAAATACACACACCCCATAATCTGATTAAGAAAGGGTATGGGTCAGTTTGAATAAATATATAGCGAGATAAGTGTAAGCGGTATGGCATTTCCTTCCCATCGTGTTGACAATTTGAGGTAGGTAACTATCACTACAAGAACGTATGACTATTCCAACGGCTGTTTGCCATTGGCGGCCGTTGGTAGCCATTGGAAAAGCCGTTGGAATAGAGTTCACGTCTTCCAACGGCTTCCATCGGATTCGACGGATTATTTTCAATGGCTGTTCCAACTGGTTCCAACAGAATAAACCATTGGAAACCGTTAGTATATAATGTTCATATTGCCGTTGGAAACCGTTAGAAAAACTGGGTACTTTTTTATATAACAGCAAGTCAGCTTCCTTCCAGCCTCCTCACCTCATTTCATTTCCATTCCAGTTCAATTTCCAAACTATTTCCAACCAATTCCACAACTATGCATCACATATATACCACTAACACAACAAACAATCAAAATATAACGCATAAACATATATATATATATATATATATATATATATATATATATATATATATATATATGCAACAAAAACTAATTACACATCCAAAAAATCATTCAAGCATGTCCACAAAGCGTAACAACATATACAACCATTCAAAACAACCATCCAACTGTCCAAACCGTACCAATATATACAAACCGTCAAAACGCATCCAAACTTACCTCGTTATACATCAAAACAAAAAACATCCCCAACCTAGCATCGAAACACATACCTCAAGATCCATCATCGCTATGATCACCAGAAGCAGACGATGAAGGAACATCACCATGATTATGCACGTACTCTGCAACCTTTTGATTCAGCTGCTCAATCTGCATACCCTGCACGCAATTCTGGTCCTGTAGCTGATCAATCAACGCTCGCAACTCCTTAATTTCTTCCTTGTCCTGTGCCTTCTTTTCTTGTCGAACCCGCAAATACAAGTAATTTATTATACAAGCGATTTTTATAACATACAAAAATGAATTCATAACAAAATCATATTAGTGAACATATAAATTTTCATAACATGCAATATTTATACAAATAATTTTAATACATAACTATTATTTACAAGTATTTGTTATATAATACAATTTCAAAGTCATTTTAACAATGCTAACATACATGCAATTTTTCCCTTCTAAATATCCATTTGTTTTCTCTAATATTTCAAGTCTTTCCTATAGTTAGCAATAACTATGTGTTTGTGTGTGTATACACACATGTATGTTTTCTCTTATACTACATATACACACATGTATGTGTTTGTGTGTATATACACACATGTATGTTTTCTCTTATACTATATACACACGTGTATGTGTTTGTGTGTGTATACACACATGTATGTTTTCTCTTATAATACACACACACATGTATGTGTTTGTGTGTGTATACACACATGTACGTTTTCTTTTATACTACATATACACACATGTATGTTTTCTTTTATACTATATACACACATGTATGCGTTTCTATTATACTATATAACATGCAATTTTTATAACATGCAATATTACCGTCAGGTTGCCGAATCCGTAGTGCCTGCTCCGCTGTGTTTTTTCCATAACAGCATCGAATAAGCAGTCTTCCTCCTCCTGCGTCAACTCATCACAGCCCGACTCCTCAAGAACATGAGCCCGTGCCTCCTGGAACTTTGCCTGTAATAAAAAACAATTTCATTTGACAAATAATAAAACTATGATTTTATTTTACGATAAACTAATCAACTCATGCTTATAATATTTAAAATATACATACGTATGACTGTGCCGCCTTGTCTTGCTCATCCCACTCATATGTGACGTTGCCTGCCTCGTCTATCTTCCTGGTTGCATGGGTGTGAGTAAAGAAATCCATGTATGACACGGGACGTTGATAAAATCGTTCCTGCACTTGGTAATTTGAATAATTAATTTCACATTGTAAATCACTGAACTAATCAATTTATAAATGTATAATTAACAAATTTACCAAGTCCTCACGGTGATGCTTGAAAGACTTAGATCCCCCGCGATGAGTTACAGTATTTTTGTTCCTGTTTGCAGAGTTCCTTTTTGACTCGGCCTGAAAATGTACATTGACAAATTACTTAAAATCGGCAAAATAAATAAATTAGATTCATTATAAATTTTCCTTGAACTCAGGCGTATGGACAACAGTGGTGAAGATGAGTGCACAAAAGACAAGGTAGACACAAAGTAATAACAGGAAATCCTGCCAAGCAGTATAAAACGGTATAAACGTACCAGGAAATCCTGCCAGATAGTCTCTTTGATGTCTGCTGGGATCTTGCTCCACTTAGGCCAGAAATCGCTCATTCTGGCCATTTACGCTTCCTTACAGATATCTAAA
Source organism: Allium sativum (assembly GCA_030737875.1). Lineage (NCBI taxonomy): Eukaryota > Viridiplantae > Streptophyta > Magnoliopsida > Asparagales > Amaryllidaceae > Allium > Allium sativum. Next base: position 412,402,640 of record CM060910.1, on the reverse strand, counting down.
ACAGTCTGAGACGGCTCTAACTCAAATCCCCTGCGTTAAATATAAATTAAAACTTTATATAGTTAATTATAAGTACGTAAAAAAACTTTAAATTGTTATTCTGTTAATTTTTATACCTACGCCCTGTTAGCCTTGGGGCTACAAATAAACAACTGGACGAGCTAGCTGTCCTCCACTACCCTCGGCATGAGGGGTGATGCTACGTCGTCTAGAGGCAGATCCCGAGCCAGAGCCAGAAGCAGGGTCAGACGACATAATTAATATACCTGCAACATATATGAATATGTAATCAGCATACTATATCAAAATAATTTTCATGACATATTTGACTTGGTATAATTTTCATGACATACTATATCAAAACTTCAAAGTTATTTAAAAAATAAATTCGTACAAACATACTATATCAAAACTTCAAAATTATTTTACTTCAAAGTTATGTAAAAAATAAATTTGTACAAAAACTATACAAGCTCATTCATAAATTTCATGACATATTTGACTAAAGTAGACATATTTGTTTTAAAAGAACTATGTATGCATAAATCATTGTTCACCATTCAATCACAAAATTCAATATGTTTATGTATTATACACATATTACATATGTTGATTTGGTACAAACTTACTATACAAGCTCATTCACAAACATACGATACACATATGACATATGTTTTCATAAGTATATGTACATATGACATATATTTACACCATTCATTCTAAAGAATTTGACAATTAGGGTGATAACATTAGCAATTCGAGAATAATATGATGTAATATACGTATTCAAACAACTAGAAATCAAATCAAAGACATATTAAGCACAAATGAGTGGTAACCCTATAAAATAGGTTTAGGAGTTTTACCTAAATTAAAGAGCAATAACGGAGTAGGAGGGCTAGAGGAGCTCGCGATGGACGTCGGAGGCGTTGGCAGTGGCTGATTGGGTGGAGGAATTGAAATTGGAGGTGGTGAAGGGGTGATAAGAGTTGGAAAATCAGATTTGGGGAAGAAAGGGGTGAAATGAAGAAGCAGGTCGGGCTCTCTGGAACATATGAAGGAAAATTTCCAACGGTTTCCAACGGCCGCCAACGGTCTTTATTTCATCGGTTTCCAACGGCTACAACGAATTCTCTAATTCGCCGTTGGTTGCCGTTGGAAACACGGCGTCGGAATACACTGTTTCTCTAGTAGTGTATGCAATAGTGTCCGAAATCTTTAGTTTCTTGCGTGCATTTATTTGATGTTTTAAAAATTTTATCTACTGCGTTACATAAGATTTCGTTCATATCCGAGCCGCTACAAACAGAAATAAGGACAAGGTTGTGTCGAGCGATGCATCACGATTCCGAAAATATAATAATATAGACAAGTCAACTTATATTGTGATATTCCAAAATGTTGATACATGGTGTAAAATACTTCAAATAAAAGTAGCTTATTTTCCAAAATAAAAATTACTGTAAAATTCTAAAAATTAAATTTTAACTACGTCTCAAAGGTCCCATCCAAATTCGAAACGATTATTTAATTATATTAAATAACCTGTTATGGCTTATAAACGATTTCATAGCGACTTTCTGAAATTTTGATTTGGATATAACTTACAATCTATAACACGAAATCTTGATTTTTCATTCCCATTAGAAGAATACAATCAATTAGATTCGAACGTTTCTTGTTTCGGAGAAATCCGATTTATAATGAATCATGTATATTCAGTTGAAGTTCAAAACGTTAACCTACTAACTATCGCGACGTTACGAGCTCGATTTAAATTATATTATAATTAATATGCTTAACCGTCGTTTATAAATATGTTCGTTATTATAATTCAATTTGAAACTAAATTAATTCTAAATTATCCAATTTACATAATATAGTCAATTTAGCTATTTTCGACTATTTCGGAAATTAGATATATTATCCCACTATTTAAATTAATTAAATATTCAAAATATTTGAATTCAAATCATTTTAAATTATCAAAAAAAATATTAAAATAATTAAAATAATTAATTATTAAGTCGCTAAAATTCTGGGATGTTACATTCCTTCCCCCTTAAAAGAATTTCGTCCCCGAAATTACTAAGGTAGGAAATATGCTACCAACCCTATTAACTGGGTTAAAATCATCTGTTTTACTTCAAAATTTTAGTTTCAATTGAAAAAATTAATTTCCACTCAAATATTATTTTATTCCTATTAACAAATATTTTTGAAAATTCTGAAAATTTTCTAATATCTTAAATTTTCGAGATATTTCGCCAGCGTCTCCTCTGCACGGCTCAATCGGTACAGCTACAACTCGCCTCTCTAGGCTTCTCCTACCCAAAAAAGAATAAAACAGCCAAGCGGCTTGCCTGATAGGCTTATAAAAATCTCATACTCAAAATATAATATAAACTCGTACCTTTTTGTTGGGCATTCAACTCCGTCTCTTCCATTTGATATTACTATGGCATATGTCTGTGCATTCCCAATTGATTCACCAGTCAATTTCATCCTCAACCAATAATTCTCTTATACCCGAGCGGAATTCCACTTCAACTCCAATTTCACTCTCAATTCCAAATTCTTACTCAACAATCCAATTCCATTCCGGATTATCTCTAATCCAATCCAATTTTATTTAAATTAGTTTAAATTAAATTCTAGTTTATTTATGCACTCTTACCATTTCAATCCACTTAACTCCATAAGTTAAATTTTAAATTTCAGAATTCAAATTCCTGGATTTTATTTCGAACTAGTTTGACTTTATATAGATGATAATAGCAATTCAAAATATTTGACTTTCTGAGAAACTTATTTCCACTGAACAATCCAAAAACAAAATCCTAAGTGGTAACCCATCACTTAGAAAATCTAAAATGAACACTAATGATGTCGCGATTCATCATCGGTATTATTTTCCAATCACCGAAGTGAGTTCGATACTGTATCATTTTCAATACTCATTCTTAAACACTTTCATTTTGAAATTTATTTCAAAATATCCTTCTAGCGCTTGGAAAACAATTTCAAATCTCCCAGGATTTTAAAATTCCTATGTATTTAATTCATAATCCATTTACAACACTTCTCCAAGTTTCCAAGATTTTAATCCCAAATCTATTTTAAATTCAGATTTTATTCACCTGATCTTATATATTGTATTAATATGAATTCTGATAGGTTATTTATAACCATCTCAATTATAATTTTATTGGATTATAAGAACATTCAATATATATTATAATCATATCAATATATATTTCTTTATATCAAAATATATTTTGGGTAAAATTATTTCATTTACACTCTTTCAAAATAATATTATGTCGAATTACTCCGTTCGAGAGTTTAGAAAAACTTTTCGATATAGTGTCACTGCCATATCGACCAATTTTTTTAAACCACTCGACAAACCAATCAACACAATAAAAAACCATTTTTAACCAATCTACAAATACGTTCTCTCGTATATGTATACTCAAACTCAATCCAGGGTATTACTAACTCCATCTCTATTGAGTCACGCGACAGAGCCAAGGTATTCACTTAACCTTCAACTATGATACCATTGTAACGGCCTAGGAAATTTTTGACCCTGAAAATCGACATAAAACGCCATGTTGACTATTTAAGTATAGAAAATATCGGGTCATTAATGGAAAGAAGTTAGAGGGTGAGAAATAGAAAGAAAGAAAGTTAGAATAGAAGAAGAACGCAAGATAACTAAACCAGAGTAAACACGAATCTCATAACGGAACGAATAAAATATATTATATAACATAATTTTGAAGTACCAAACTATATTTTTATATACATACCATATCAGAGTACAACACTTATACACCACAGTGGAAATAACTCTAATTAAATAACTAATAGTGAAGCCTCCTGCTTCAAGCTCCTCCGAGTGTATCTGTAAAAGGGTGAACACTTGTCTGTCCATAAAAATTTGGGCACCCAAGAGTTTAGGGTAAAACAAACAAAATAAACTCTGGGTCAGTCATAGGACTAGTGTGAGTAAACTCCAACCATATTGTCTAACTTTGGAAACTTTTTGAAAGAAAAGGATAATAGAAAGACCAGCCTACACATAAACATGGACGGTTTTTACCTTACTATAACCCAAAACATTTTTGATATGAAAACCAGTGCTATTATAATAATGTCTAATCAAATAAATAATCAAATAGCAGAACGCTTACATCTCACGCTCCATATACATAGTATAAAATCAAATACCGCAGGGCGCTTATTGGAGATTGGATTCTAACTATGACAAAGTATGAGACCACTTCCCTATCAATGTATTCTAGAGGGGATACACTGGGGTTCAACAAGAACATCTTGCAACCCGGCCACATATGACCGCCCACTCATTTAGCTTGAGTGTAGCGAATATATTGTCACCCACGGTTGCCGGCCGTCCAACCGTAATCCGTAAGATATAGAATCAAAAGAAGAACAAATAATTGAATTTTCTCTAGATCGGTGACAAATATACCCTGGTTGGGTATGACCCAACCAACCACGCTGCCTGCCCAATCTTTGTCATTTCCCGGTTCTGAGGCTTGAGGCTAAGTTTCTCTTTCAGAACATCTGGCCACCATTCACTTTGAATGTCACATCGTCAAACTCGTCAAATCACTAGTTGATCTTCCAAAAAATATTATGGGTATAAAAGCTAAGACAAACGAATTCCTCTGCCACCAGACGTAATACCTTGAAAAGATCGTCTTATGCGATCTATTAGGAATACTTTGTCAGACATTCGTCCATACAAGTTGTCCTGGGACTGGACAAACCAAAGGCACAAGAAACGTCCTTGCATTTCACTCCATCTTCAATTATCTTCAGCATAATCTAATTCGCAACGCTTATGCCTATACGGAGTGGTTTTCGGATAATAAATCCAACTGGTCTCTCCATACTGACAACGATAGTCAAAAATTTTGATAGCCGGCGATTTAACTACCAAAGAAAAACAAACATCCATTCAAATTTACAGCTAAGCAACAAACAATCACGGCCCTTTTGAATTAACATTAATTTCCCAACTTCCCATATCTTTCCAGATATTTCTCAAAACATGTTTAGCTCTTCACGCTCCTTGGAAATTCCCATATTTTTCCATATTTCTTATTTCTGTACTTTAGAAAATATACCTTATTAACATTGGAAAACGTTCCAATTTCCAATACTCCCATTTTAATTTGCAAAACATCTACTTAAAAATTATTATTCACTTTAAAACATGAATATTATCCATTTATAGAAATCTGAACTCATTTATCAAATAAATCTTCATTTAAATAATAAATATCATTATAATTTAAAATCTTGTCCTTTGAGTTATTAATTCAAAATCATATCCTACTTCATAAACTCCATGTGCAAGTTTATTAATTATAATTTATTACTTTTAAACCAAATTTTAACTATCTTAATAATCTAATTTTTTAAAGAAATAAATTACTTTTATAACACTCGACATCGTCGAGTTCTGATTACAACTCCTTATGGATTTATTCAATTCCACTTACATTTTGAACATCAAAATATATGTCATCGTTCCCTTTGAAACGATTTCCCATTTCCAAAAATCATTCTTGAATTTATAATTCCAACTTATTATTAATAATAATTATTCCATTCCACTTATAAACATTGTTTGTAAATCAAACTAGTTTTTTTATATAATTAAAACAAGTTACTATATCTAGCCTAATCAAAATTGAATTCCCATTAAAATAGATTTTCCTTTTAAAAATTCAAATTCATTTCTAGTATATTTCACAGTATTTAAATACCACTTATTTCAGAGCCAATGTTATTCAACATCCCAAACACACAAAAATCAACAATATATTATTTATCACATCATATAATGTAATATATGAACAACAATATAATTGTTGAGGATTCCAGTTGGATTCCTCCGATCTGTTTCCTTGCACTAACAGATGTTAGTCAACATAAATAACACTAATTTCATATCAACATGAAGTATAATAATAAATGGAATCGATATTTTGTCAACAGTTTTTATATATAACTAAACATATTATTTTAACTAATTTACCAACAATTCATCCAAACAACCATCACACAACATTCAACCATTATTTATCAAGGTTTAACAACGTTTATAGACTTAGAAAACTGTTCAGAGTTTGTGAGTTTACTCACCTTGGTCGTTAATCGTTTAATAACAATTAACGATTGATGATCTGAATCATACGTTTAATTTCATCAAAAATTGTGATGTGCTCCAAATCAATCCAAACCAAAACCAATATGTAGTCTGCGACTGTACGATTCCCGCGTGATAGACGGTTCGTAATTCTGATATCGTGTAAGTGAATTATTATGTTAACAGGCTCATATACAATTTAAATTATCATTAACTTAAATATATTTTAAATTTGGGTCTTACCCTTAAATTCCAGCCCATTACCCTTTTGATCTCCCTTTAGAAATGGCTACTTGCATGCACCGAAATAAAAAGAAACAGATTAATTTGTCGATGTACTCATTGTGTGCTTCCAATGCAAGCTTGAAAGCTTCATGGTCATCCTTGCATGCTCAAACATTCGTTCCAGTATATTGCTCCAACATTTTTGCCACTCCTAACACCATCTTCTGTAGCCGTGACTCACAGTGCTCGCTCATGAAAACACAACTTCCAGTACCCATTTTATTTACTTATTATTTTTACTCTTTTCCGGTCCTTAAACCTTTTCTTTTCTTTTCTTGTCGGCCTAACGCCCCAAACAAAAGTCTGCACACCTCTTCATCTTCTTCAAACCACAAATAAACCGCTCCAGTATGTATTTCTCCCCTTCTCTGAAACTTACCGCTTCGCCCCTTTATATATATATATATATATATATATATATATATTATAACTTGCGCATGCAACTTCCTCTCTGTGTATATACGCCTGCTTTGTACTCTCCTTTCTCCATGCAACGCCAACCCCACCCATTCACGACACCGTCCAAAACATAGGGTCTCCTTCAAACTCCATTCAATCAAGCGTCGTGCCTCCTTGAACCCCGTATCACTGTCATGCTTTCTCCGTCGTCGCATATCTCCCGCAAACCCTACCTAAGTCGGTGTTGACCCCATCGCAAAATCACTCTAATGCCACCAAGTGAGCCACCCTGAACTCCCACCCTCGAGAACCTCCTTCGGCCTCTCCAAATCGCAACCCAAGCTCTCCCTTAGTCGGCTGGCTATTCATTTCGATCTCAGCAAGTACAGATCGGGCTCAATATAAAAGAGGTGAGCATGAAGCTGAGCCAAACAAATAAACTGATATCTGATTTTGTAGAGGCGAATCTCTTATATATATATATATAGATCGACCATAGTTTTTTCTGCATTTTAAACTTCAGGTGTTTGCGGTGTATATATAAAACCCAAGGGGAGAAGAGATAAGAATGTTGTCATTTTCATTTGTTCAGCGTAGGGGTGAATTATTCAAACTTAGATGTGTTTGGTGTGTCATATAGCAAATTTGAAAATACACACACCTCCTAATTTGATTAAGAAAGTTATGTGTCAGCCTGAATAAATATATAACGAGATAAGCGTAAGTGGTATGGCATTTCCTTCCCATCGTGTTGATGATTTGAGTTAGGTAACTATGTAGTACTATCTGAAATCTTTAGTTTCTTCCGTGCATATATTTTATGTTTTAAAATTCTAGTCTACTGCGTTACGTAAGATTTTGTTCATATCCGAGTAGCTACAAACAGAAATGTGGATATAGTCGTGTCGAGCGATGTGTCACGATTCCGAAAATATAATAATATATATAGATAAGTCAACTTATATTGTGATATTCCAAAACGTTGATATAAGGTGTAAAATACGTCAAATAAAAAGTAGCTTATTTTTCGAAATAAAAATTACTGTAAAATTCTAAAAATTAAATTATAACTTCGTCTCAAAGATGCCATCCAAATTCAATACCATTATTTTATTATATTAAATAAATCGTTATGGCTTATAAAAGATTTCATAGTGACTTTCTGAAATTTTAATTTGGATATAACTCACAATCTATAACACAAAATCTTGATTTTTCATTTCCATTAGAAAAATATAATCAATTAGACTAGAGTGTTTCTTGTTTCGAAAAAATACGATTTATAATGAATCTTGTATATTCAGTTGAACTTCAAAATGTTAAATTACGAACCACCACGACGTTACGAGCTCAATTTAAATTATATTATAATCAATATGTTTAACCGTCGTTTATAAATATGTTCGTTATTATAACTCGATTCGAAACTGAATTAAATCTATTAAATTGTCCAATTTACACAATATCGTCAATTTAGCTATTTCCGACTATTTCGAAAATTGGATATATTATCCCACTATTTAAATTAATTAAATATTCAAAATATTTGAATTCAAACCATTTTAAATTATCAAACACTATATTAAAATAACTAAATTAATTAATTATTAAGTCGCTAAAATTCTGGGATGTTACACAAGCTAAAACACCTAAAATACGTGAGAAATTCTATTTAAACTCGTAAATCTACTAAGTAAAATTTTGAGTTTTTTTTTTACCGGAAATTGAGGGGGTAATCAATAGTTTTTTGGTTTCCAATAGAATTTGACAAAATACATTATTGTGAACCTAACCTACCTTTCCTGTTCACAATCAATTCAGCTGTCCTTTATGCTTTTGGAAGAACGCACCCAAGGAACGTCTGGTTAGGTTCATGTTTTCGTAGATACTTCTATTGTTGTTGTGGAAACGAATATTTGGGGCGTCGTTGTTTTGGTCCGATGATGAGAGCTCCAGGTAGACATGGCCGGCACATGCCTAGGAACTCATTTGAAAGAGATCCCAGATCTTATTTTAAAGATCTTCATGCTAAAAAGGAACTGTGTTATTAGTTCATTTTAGTAGCTGTTCATTGCTACTTGCTTTGGTTAAAATGGTTGTTTATGTGATGTGCATGCAGTGTTTAGTGATATGTTGCTATTATGGCTGTTTTTGTAAATCGGTGTTTGATTATGATTTGAAAATCATGTCCTGATTTCATGTTAATTTGTGATTATATTAAATTTTGGAGCACTGGAGGCATCAATCACGTTTTATAAAGCAAAAGCTGGGAGACATTAAAAAAATTTAAAGTCCGCTTTGCAATTAAAAACTAGCAAAATATTTGTGTAACAATTTTACCTAAAATTTTGAGATCTCAGTGTAAATATATATACCTTTTCATATAAATAATTACAGCAAGAAAAAAAATTAAGTTCAACATTCTTGTCTATACTTCGTTGGTCCAGCCATGTCGGTCTGGTTTCAGCTAAATCCAGGTGTGAAAAAAAAGTGATCATTCGACAATGGAAGAAAATTAAGAAACAACCTTAGGGGAAATGTAGGCTATGTAGCATTCTTAAATTTACTAGACATTATCTAAAACATTTAATTAAGTAAATAAAATAAAATAATGTTAATTAGTGGAAAGAATAAGATTTGACAAATTAAACTGGTCAAGCCATGATTAATTAGCCAATTAGATCAATTTGAATGGATATTAGGAAGGAGAAACATGTGGAGGATAAAATGGGAAAAGACTTGCATTTTAACCCTCTTCTCCTCGCTAACTTTACTTTGATTAAAACAAAATATACATAAGAAGACCTACCATAACCTTGAAGCAATCAAAAGGAAAAGGCTAGAAATGAGCAAGTCATTACTTGAGAATTCAAATCAACCCAAATCTCATTATTTCTATAATTTAATTAAAATGAATAATGGCATCCCCTTGATTTGCTATGTTTTAAATTGGCCCTACGTACCTATATATCCGAACCAGTGAGCGTTTTTTGATTGTTTATGCCGTGGTTAGATGTTAAATGGTGACATATATGATTGTCGATGATTATATGCCTTAATTTTGATATTAACATGTAGGTTTTATTTAGAATCTTATCATACGACACCCAATTGACTTAAACTATATATAGTGTGGAAATTATTATTTGGAAGCAGGTTTTAAGTTTCATAATTTTTCAAGCAAATATGAATATTTGATGAATTTTCTAAAACAACAAAATGCTATGTTTCAAATTTTAATTATTCAAAATTATTACATAATGATTTTGATTCCAAAATTTGTATAGTATGAAATACACATGAAAAGGGATTTAATACTAATTTAAGGATCTTTTGACATATTTTTAAAATTTATTACGAAATTTAAACTAGAGAAGCTTAAGTTTATAATTTGTTAATTAAAGAAAATTAAGAGATTTGCGTTTATTTTATGTATCTTGAATCTTAGGTGTATAATTCAAGTCTGAAAGCAAGTTAATTGATGTAACATCCCACATTTTTTAGAACAAATAAATAATTTAATTTCATTAGGAACGGAGAAAATTAAGTATTTTTGGAATTGTCAGAATACGGCTTCAGTGTTTGGAAACATTAAATAACAAATTTTCATTAAAATATAACGGTCAAAAATGGCGACCCAACACTTCATGCTTCTATGATTTTCGATTTTTCTCAATCTCCTCTTCTCATTTGCGATTTCTTGGCCGTGGTACCCCTATTTCTATGTTGTTGCATTTTACTCTACCCATTGCTGCCTCTATTTTCCCGATTTGGGGTTTCTTTGGGTCTGGGTGGTTTCATCTTTGTGGGTTGTGCTTCATTCGTGGTTATTGGTTCTCTCATGGGTAAGTGCCCACTAATTGGATCTATTGTGGAGGCTCTTTGGGTTTCCTTTGGGGTGCAAGTTTCTCGATTTATGAGCTAGGTTTCGGTTTAGTGTTGATATCGGTTAGTTCGCTGGAGGACTTCTGCTCCATCGTGTGACATCGGTTTTTAGTTGTGGGTTCGGTTTTCATTGAGTTGCAGCCATGTAAGTTTATGCAGGTGCAGCTTTTTATGCCGCTGGTAGTCAATTCGAGCAGTGTCACTTCTTTTGGTCCTTTTTCAGTTTCGGTAGATGATGAGTTTGTGGAGGTTGTGTTGCCTATTATATTTATGCCAAAATCGATTTCTCGTTATTCTCCTTCTTTGGATGGTTGGCCGACTTTAGCCTCTGTCAAAGGGCCTCCTTTGTGAGTTTGTCGTCGACGAAGGCTCAGGCCCTATTTGTTAGCTCGTGTGAATGGTGTAAGGCCGACGGTTGTCCCTTCTTCTCCGTGTGTAGCCGTTGGTTTAGGTAGTGGCCGGGCTGATGCACTCTCTCGTGCATTGCCACCACTGGTTACACACAACTATTTCGAACCTCGTCTTCTTGTTGAGGACTAGGACAATAGAGAAGTTCCTTTTGGCGGCCTTTGGGCGAGTTGTCTTGGTTAGCTCAATAGAACCGTTCGTGGGTTAAGAGGAGCGTCTTGAAAAAATGGTTGGTCGTATCTCTTTTGTCGGGTGATGTTGTGGGGACTGGTGTTGTTCTCATTTGCAGCCAGAGGGTTCGTTGGCTAGCGTGGAAGCTGATACCTTGTATTCATTTGGTAGGCGGAGCCCTGCCCCTTAGTTTGTCAGTGCAGGGCATTGGTTCAGTCGGTTTGTGGTGTTGTGGATCTTGCCTTCGGTAGATGGTTGTAGTCGGTGTGACACTGACGTTATGGATCTGGAGGTTGGACGGTAATTTGTTTCGGATTATTTTTTGGTTTTGTTTGGCTTCTTTGAACTACTACAAGCATGTTTCTCTCCTGTTTCCTTTTGTTGCATCTATGATGGCTTGTGAGTTAAGTTTGGGTATGGCTCCTGTCAATTGTTTTATGGGTTTGGCTCAGATGTTTGTGTAGTTGTAAGTGTTTGTGTTTTTGGTGTTGGCAGTGGTTCTGGGTGTTCGGTTGCCTTGTTAACTTCTCGGGAGATGGGTTTCAGATTGTAAAATTTCGACACTAATACGTTATTTGTATTCATTTTCCAAAACTCAAGTATCGAAAATCCAGATAGTTATAAGAAAGAAGTTAGAGGGTGAGAAAAATTTAGAAAGAAATGTTAGAATAGAAGAACAAGAAGAAGAACACCAACACTACAGAATCAGACCAAAGTAGAATCTCACTGCGGAATGAATAAAATATAATATATCTATTCTCTTTACACAAAGAGAAAACTGTATATACATGATTACAAAATCAGAGTACACAACTAGATCAACCTATACAATCTGTCTGTACAATGCTGATAAATACAACACACACAGCAGAAATAAATTTAAACGAGAAAATACTGGAATATGTCCCGACTTCGGCTCCTCTCCTGTAGCTCCAAGGAAACCCAATGGAACATGAAAAATATACTTGGTCTGACCCGAGCACATTTTGAGGAAAGAAAAACCACCCGGATCAGTCTGGAATATCTTTAATAAGAAAACCCACGTGTTGTTCCATGCCCCGGTAAATAGGGGGCTCGTCTCACTTAAAAGGGAGGTTCTCTGGAACCCAGTATAAACATTGGCTCCAGTATACACTACACCATAATGACCAATTAGCAACCCTTTTTTTTTTTTCAATTGCCAACACTTATTTACATTACAAGGTAGTAACAATATTATATGTTGCTATATTAAAAAAGTGTTGCCAAAAATACATAATAATAATAATTTTATTATTGGCAACACTTATTTTGGTTGTTAAGGCTGGATTCCGGGGGTAAAAACGTAAACTAACCAGCATAACCCTAATTCTCCTTCCACGTTACTTTGTCCCAACGCTTTCACAATTTTGGCTGCCTAAATCATTATCCCATATCCCACGATTCTCAGAGAAAAAAAGAAGAAGAAGAAAATCTGAGCATGGCGAAGATGAACGTTCCTCTCTAATCGGATCTTAGGGGTGGCTTCAGGGTACAACTCGCATTCGCATTCAATTTTGGGGATTTTATTCGATTTTTGCTCGCATTCACTCGCTTTCAACTCGCATTTAGGTATAAATTTCATTCTGGTCTTTATCGATTTGTGCTCCAATCACCAATCAGATTTATTGTTACATGTTTTGTTTACGATGCTAAGCTTCTTCTTCGAAAATGGAGCAGATGGTTTAGTGATTTTAAAAGAAGGTATTTCACACAGCAAATGGATTTGTTTGAAATTTAAATCCCACCCTTGAGATGGCATACGCAATTGTAAATAGTATGTCAAGACATGTCATGTGTAAAACATAGCTGAAATTGTTGGTAAAGTACTGGTTAGATTAGTTGTTACTTGAATTCTTTATAAAATTCAGACTGTCATCTTGTTAGTTTTTGTTCTATATTTTATTTTATTTTTTTAATTGGGTAAACATCCTTGTGATTCTTTTGGTGGACGCTATTATAATAGAATGAAAATTGTGGAAGAGTCTTCCTGGAAAACAAACAAATGGCAGAAAAAATATATATCATAAAGCGTTTGGATCCTTATTTGGAGAATTAGTATATCAATGAATAAGTTATATAGGATTAATTATATTCTCTAGGAAAATGACACCCCAGCAAATATCTTTATGCCTCATATTTATTATATTATGTTATGCTTGGAACGGATTCATTTGTGATTCCACAACGTCAAGATTCAAGAGATGAGGATATTGAAACAGGTTCACATTCTTCAACGTTTTCTTCTGAATTGGGGATGGAAGGTTTTTTTCAAAAGGTATATAAAAACATAGTCTCATTCATCATGTGTTTCCACCAATCTAATTAAGTCCTCGTCAATTCCACTTATGTATTTCTTTTTATTTAACTTTATATATAGGTCAAGCCATTGAGAAACAAATTGAGAAGACAACTGCTCTGCTGCGCCAGCTCCAGGTATGAAGTTAATCATTAATTGTTAAGAATATTTGTTATCTTTACTCAGTTACACCAACTCTCTAAATGCTGAATATCTTAAGTTACTACTTACAGAGAACAACTTTATCTGAAATCTCAGTTCTCCAGTTTATAAATTGTAAGATCTACTCTGTTTTGTCTTCGTACTACCTTGCTTTAGTTGCCTGTCCTTAAAATGCCCGTGGTCGGGATTTCTCAATCCGGGATAAACAAAGTGTGATAAATTAAAAATTCAAAGTTATGAAATTAGTTGTTTCCAATAAGGCTTCAACTAATTGTTTTATGTGCATCAAAATAGATTTGTTCCATTATAGTGTACAAGGATTTTTGTTTGAGCCACACTAGATCAAAGCCAAAATCTCCCTGCACATGTACGCATAACAATCTTTCTTTGTTTTGATGGCTGATGCATATGCGTGCGCACATATATTTGTGTGTGTGTGTGAATGCATGCACGTGTAGAGAGAGGGAGAGTGGGAGGTAAGTTTTTGTGTGTGTGTGTGTTTGTGTTTGGGGCGAGGGGAGGGGAGTGGGGTGGGGTGGCGGTGAGGGGAGCGAGGGAGGATCAAAAAAGCAAATGTTCGCTTCAAGCTCTATTTGCATCTACTATAACCATAAACATGTGTATATCTGACATATCTTGTTTTATGTATGTTCAGACTGCGAATGAGGAGTCAAAATCTGTCACAAAGGCAGCTTCAATGAAAGGTAAGTTCATCATGTTTGCATAAAAGTTGTTGAGCCTTTTTATATGTTTTGAACTGTTACATATTTAACTTTTGTTTCCATAAAAATCAAAGCATGCAGGACAAATAATATACTTATTGCTTCCTTGTATAACATGTATATGTATTCTCTTCTCTACTTATACTAATGTAACTGTTGTTTCTTTGTCCATGCATCCTTTATATTTTCTTCCTAATTTCGAATTCATTTTGCTACATACATGAGTGACGGATGGTTTCAAATCTCGGATTTCTACTTTATCCACCAGCAGTCCTATTTGTCATCATTGATTAATACGAAATTTTATGGCCACCTACATGCAAAAAATTCTTGTAAAATTTAATATTTCTACAGCGGAAAAAATATAAAGAAACAAATTGTAATTTTTTTGTTGTAGTAAATTATGCAGGTACATTGCACAATATTTGCTTCATAGGTTAACTCCAATGTTTTGATCTATTTGTGCAGAGTCCACAACTTTTGTAATTAAAGAACCTGATTGCAATAAAATCCCTGTTAAGTAAATATATTATGCTACAAATAGCTTGAGTTCTTCAAACTTTATTGGTCCGGGAATAGCAGGCCAGTTTCACCTCTATCTACATAAGTTAAATGGATTCTCGATATGTAATTTTTGTTCAAATAAAAGTTCATGTTGTGTCACTTTTGATACTGGGTATAAGTTTGAGGGTCTGATTTTTGGTACCAAATTGTTTATACAAAAAAACACTATCTTTGATATCTTGCAACATATAGATGGTTAATGGGTTAGAATTCATTTCCTGTGTTAGTAGTGTACCATTCACATGATACCTTCTTTTAATAATATACATGGTATTCATGTATATGGTGGGTGGTATATTCTTATAGGCGACTACTGAATTCTACTGTGGAACATTGGTTTCCGATAGATGTGATTTTTATATCAAAGAAACCTCATATCATAAATAAACGTATATTTGGCAACTGTCTAAAAATTGTCGAAGAACTAAAAATTGTTGCGCCAAGTTAGTCCAGTTGAGGACCTTTACCTGATGACATAGTTGCTCGACAGACTAAATTTTGACCATTCACTCCAGCAGTTATTTCTGTTTATTTACATGTGTAATTTCTCCTTTTGCAGGATAGCCCAAGCTACAAGGCATAGAAAAGAACATTCATTGATTCATCAAGGTTAATCTTCTGAAACTCGGTAACCAACTGAAGATATACTATTAACATGTTGCATGTTTTTTTTAAAGTTATATAAACTATTATTCTTGATCTCATAGTGTCATGCTCGAAACCTTTTAACATATTTTCTCTGCTATAAATGTCTGTAATAAACCCTAATGTAAAAAAAACAAACGTTTATATCAAAACAATACTTATACACATAGAGGAATATGCCTAGTCTGTTGATGGTATTAATTTGTAAGTTTTTTTTTAAAAAAAAAATACATAGGTCTTAATCTTGGTGTAATAGTTTGAAGTCACCATAACCAACACAGATTTTTAGCTATATTTTTTAGCCAGAGTCTTCATTACCTGTTCCATTGCGAGGAATATTTACACATTTTCTAAACCATTGGATCTTTAGGCAGAGCGTAAAACTTATGTTCATGTTTGATATGATATATTCCTTTAAACCTCCTTTAAACCATTGGATGAAGCAATGCTGTAAGTTAAAGTTGATGCGTGGTAGGTAGGATCATGCCTAGATTGATTTGTTTTTCAGAGAAGGCCCATTGTTACTTGGTTTTTAGTATTGCAAAGAACATGATTTCATTTTCCTTCACATTCCCTATCTTTTAAAATGTCCCTTTTGGGTCTTTGCACTTTAAAGTCGAATCATTTAAAACTCATCTAAGACATGTCATATTTTAGAAGGAAGAGGTTCTTAGTGTGCATTTTATATTTTTATTTAATGATCAGTTTTGCCGAGCCATAAGGCTCAGTTTTGCCGAGCCTTTGGCTCAGCAAAATTGAGCCTTACGGCTCAGTTTTTCCGAGCCATAAGGCTCAGTTTTGCCAAGCCTTTGGCTCAGCAAAAATGAGCCTTACGGCTCAGATTTTCCAAGCCATAAAGCTCAGTTGTGCCGAGCCATAAGCCTCGGTTTTGCCGAGCCTGTGGCTCAGCAAAACCGAGCCTTATGGCTCAGTTTTTCCGAGCCATAAGGCTCAGTTTTGCCTAAAGTATATTCAGTACACATTTTACTGGTAAGGAAAGCATTTTAAATAATTACATTTTGTGGTCTATTTGTCACCTTGCATTGTTATATTGGCACCTTGCCTGCGATTCATTCCAAGCTATATGCAGAAAACTGGGTTTGCACATTATATTGCTTTCATACATACTTTATTTCTAGTTGTGTCATCCCTTTTTGATTTACTGTGTAAGCTATAAGGTTGCATGTTGAATTTTTCCATGCATGCATTCTCATGTCAGGTAGCATTCATAACCACTTACAATGAGCTGGAGGTCTCAGTACATAAATTTATATACACATCATTACATAGACATTTTTGTTGTGCATTTTGCTTGCATGCCTGAACACGTTTCGCCATAAGCTGAAACTGGCCTTGGTCTGTTGCCTACGGAACCCTACATTTAGACTGGAATTAAGGTCATGTTGCACTAAAAAAAAAGTTAAATGGATTTGTTAGGATAACGGCTTGCATGGTAGTATTGAATATGTTTGGGCATGTCTGTATGGGAAAGAACATAAGGTGCATTAATATAGGCTCAGTAATGCTGAGCCGATATAAGCTCAGTATTGCTGAGCCGTTCGACTTAGTTTAGGCTCATGTTTTTCTGTTTTAAATGTTATTTAGTGCGTGATGCAAACTCATGTTTTTCTGTTTTAACAAGGAACTGGAATTTTCAATTTAATGTCACATTCAATGAATGCAGGCACTTCTTGAGGCAACGAAAGAAAAGAGAAAATGGTAGTTATAATGGTGCATAAATGATCTTGATAATGATCCAATTGCAGAAGTTATGTGAATTTTCAGATGGATGCTTCGTTATATGGCCAGAGTTTCGTATTCGGTATTTGTAGAATCTCATTTATGTATTGAATTTAGCAAACTAATTATGTATTGAATTTGACAACTTAATTACGTATTGTACTTGTTTGTTGTTAATTAACTAATATTTTATGTCGTTATGTGATTATGAATGTTGTCTATTGGTATGCATTGAGTTTAGTATTAGTTTTTGATTCATATTAAATATCGTCTATATTATCATCATGTTGGTTGTTAATAGACTATTAATGATAGAATATGTGAGTTGCTAATACATATTTTTGTTATTATTAAAATTTATATTTGTTGTGAATTAAAATTTTGTAACATGTATATGTGCTGCAAACAAAAACATTGTAACATGTATAAGCGTTGCAAACAAAAATCTTACAACACGTATAAGCGTTGCGAATGAAAATATACCAACGCTTATAAGCGTTGGGAGAGAAAATCTACCAACGCTTATAAGCGTTGGTACTGAATTGCCACCCCCTCATAGCAACACTAATAAGCGTTGCGGAAATTGTTTGCAACGGTTATACTCGTTGGTAATCACCTATTTTGGTGTAGTGATATTTCTGTTCCGAATCAGTAGGACCCAGGATAGAGTCGTTACACTCATCTGTCCTTTCCAGCCTTCCGCTAATTGCTTGTCGTTATTTGTTTGTTCGGTTAAGGAAATAGCCACCTAACCCATAAACTTATACTTAATGTTCCAATTACGGAGGAATATGTCTCTCCATTGTCCTGGAGTAGAACAACTTGCTAAATTTTAGAAAATCTTCTGAAATAATGAAACACATTTCTTCAAAATTCTTCTTCATGCATGAACAACAAAAAGACAATAATATAGAGATGGAGCAAATCTATTCACAAAGGTACTTCCAAAATTAACATTTTAGAAGATGGTTTATAAAATTAGTATGCATCGCTTGTTTCACCAAACTATTTGAATGATGCATTAGGAGTCAAGGAGAGCATATGAAATTATGCTATAATGTACTCTTTTCCTTCACTAATATTTTTTTCATTTGGTTTTTGCCAGTAAGATTTTTAATGAGGCATTATCGTGATTCAGAAGTACTCTCATTGCAATATTGTAAACATGTTTTCTAAAGATAAAATAAAATCATACTATTTTCCTTATATATGATTTTCCCCATAGGGTTCTTTCAAAAAAAGGTTTTTAATGAAGCAATTCATCTTATCGTATTTACATACGTGTATTCAAGTGAGAGTATTGTAAAATATTGGAATACTAAAGGTGAATACGCTTAATACGAGGTATATTATCATAATTTCCAAGGCATGTGATGTCCATAAATAAAGAGCATATTTCTATTGTGTATAGAACTGTATGAATAAAAATGTATTTTGTTCCTCGTTTCTTATGCTCTTAGTTTGTTTGTAGCAAAATGGTATTTTTATCATCATTTTCTTTTTTTTTAAGCCGGGCAAACTTAGTAAGTTTCTGGGTTTAATTGGAACTTGACAATAAGTAAACGCATAACTTCTTCTAGTCTCCTCGATCTATCTGAAAACCAAAAAAAAACTCTAGGAAACAAAACTGAAATTTATTTGACTAAAAGGTGACATGATTATTACAGTCATAATTTTACTATCTTAGGCCTTTCAACGTCTGCCCTTTTCAAATTTCTCCAAGACATATGGTTTTATCCAATCAAACTACAGAAGGTTATGAGTAAACAAAGAATTAAGGGGTCTGCTTATAGATTCCTCCATGGAAGCACAAAGGATGATGTAGAAATGGTTAGAGGAGCTATCGGCAAACCACTAGCTGGGATTTCCCTTAACCTTCTACCTAGGGTTCTGCCTAACTATCATGCCTGGATTAAAGAGCTTGGTATGTATTCGTTAGTTTTGCATCATTTAAGTGGCTTGCTTAGAATAGTTAAAAATTTATACTATTCAAATCTGGGGGTCGTGCTTAGTTACCTGCGTATCGAAGCTTCAATTACCCTTTGAAAATATTGGTTGACTATGTAAGAAATATATTAATGGTGTAGGGAAGAACATACTGACATTGAAAGGGAAATTCCTGCAACTATTTGTAAGTGACTCAGAGATTGGAGTTGATAAAAGAGATACTAAACAACAAAGATGGAGGTTTCATTAAAATACCAATCGATAATTTTCTGAAGAAATTGAACGGAGATGGCATTGTAACAACAGAAGGTGAAAAATGGTCCAGGCAACGCAAAATAGCTAACCATGCATTTTGTGCTAAAAATGTTAAGGTAATAAAAATTTTTAATGCGTCCTTGACCTAATTTGTAAGAACCATTCATTGCAAACTTTGAAAATGTTTTTGTTTAGGCTATGATTCTAGCAATAATTTTAGTGTGAAAGACATGCTCAATAAATGAACAGAAACAGAGGGCAAAGAAATTGATTTGTATCGATAATTTCGAGCCATGGCATCTGATGTCATTCCAAAAACTTCCTTTGGTATTAGTTACCTTAAAGAGAGATATTTTTGCAAAACTAGACGAAATTGGTACATTTGCTGCTGAAGACATGATTTATCCAAGATTCCAATTTTTCAGGTATGCGGTTTAGTGCGACAATAATCAAGACATAACCCATTTAAAATAGTTGCTTGCCTACATCTCTTAGGGCAAGTTGCATGTGTTAAGTTTTCACTTGAAGTATGTGTGTTATAAACAAATGCATAACTGCATCAAAGCATTTTCTAAAGTGAAAAGTGCGTCAAGTTATCTTGAAAAAAATTCTCTTAATTTTTAAACCTAAATGGTATATTGCAAAATTACATCAAAGGGATTTACTTGCTTTATGTTGAGGGTTGAAACATTATTTTATAATCCTAATATAGTGAATTACAACTCATTATAATATGCGCGTAACAATTAGTCTTGTTAAGGTTGAATGAGATCTAAAGAAACTTATGCCTTCGTCAAAGTAACTTATCCTACCTTGATTTCTTGATAATCTCAACGAAAATTTTCCGAAATAGTAAAGAAAGAGAGTCAGATATACTTGGAGTAGAAATCAAGGATACCATTGCATAACTTATTAAGAGAAGGAAAGAGAGCAACGTTGCAGAAAATTCAGATGAATATGGAAACGATTTACTCAGTTTGCTTGTAAAGAAAATCACGTAAGTGGCAAAAAAGATAGGGCTAGCTTTGAAGGTATAATCCATCAGTGCAAAATCTTTTACTTTGCAGGCCAGGAAACCACAGCTTCAATGTTGGCATGTACTTGCCTCCTCTTAGCTATGAATATCAAGGGACAAGACAAGGCTAAAAAAAAGAGACCCATCATTTTGGTAGTAGTCGCATTATTGGCTGAGTCACAGACTTTGTCGCTCTCTTGAAGACAATTCGGCGATCTGGCTGATGGTGCAAACCAGTTCTTACGTATTGTCGCTGCTTCTAGGATAGAACAGCCTCGAAGAATAACACATATAACTTCTTCAAAATGTTTTTACAAATATATAAATGACAATTAAGTGAAAGACTAACACTTTATTTAACTCTAATCAGTACACTTTTAGTTTTAAATACAAATTTGTGCAAATATCGACAAAATAAATAAACATTCATTAAAATTAATTAAATTTAATATAATATTAAGGTAATTTTGTTTCTAAAGATATATATTAAAGAATTCAATAAAAAAAACCTAATTTCATAATTTTTTTAATGTGTAAATTCCAATTTTTAGTTCATTTCTTTCATCAAAGATATAGCGAAAATAGCACAATACAGCGGAAACAACGGGATATATCGGGAATAGCGGAATATAGCAGGGCTTAAAGCAGAAAGGCTATATATCAAAGGCTATTAGGGAAAAGCGTAGCGGTGGTAATTTGCTTCAAGATATAGCAAGGTAGTAGCGGGGCATTAACTGCATAGCTCGTCAATAAAACTGAAGATATTGTAGATGAAAATGAGTGCGTCGAACAATTATTGGGTAGTGGGAGAAAGTCTGATCCAATCCAGAAAACGTGGATCAAAAGTTTAATGTCTCAAATAAATTAAAAAACAGTTCATAAAATGCAAGATTTTTCGGTCCAAAAATATAAGTGTCGACACCACCAAGCTAGGCCCAAGCCCAAGCCCGACCGTGCCGTGGCCCTAGTCGAGTCGAGTAGGTCGGTGGGTCGTGAGTGTGTGTGATGGTCATGCATGGTCTCCCTCCTCCTCATAACAAAACATGTATTGGGTGCCCCAAGTCCCCAACATGACTTCTAAGAATTAAGTATAAATACTTGCTTATTTCATATAGTCTCAAGATGTGAGACTATTCATATATAGGAGCCATCTCACACTTAATCATTTTTTTAATAATTCATCCTTTTGTTTTCAAAACAATTTCCAACAATCCCCCACTTGAGTTTTAAAAAAATCGAGCAGTTTCAATAAAAAACATAATATAAGATTGTGCATAAACAAAGGTGTCTTCCGGCTTAAACCTTTTCATAGTGATAAGATTTGGTTTTTACTAGAGTGACACGTGGTGCAGTCCACAAACAACCTTTTCTATAGTGCAATCAAATAATCCTGTGCATTTATGGTCATGCACGTCTATCCCAGTTTAGTGAATGCTCTAAAAGTTTTGTCCAAAACTCCATAGCAAACGGCCACATTTCCACATTCACATAGGTGAGTCTTTCAAGAGTACTCCTAAAGGTAGGTACTCCACTCCAAATAGAGTATAGATCTTATTAAGAGTTTCTATCAACTCATCCTCTAATCACTTCAGGAATGCATGCTTCTTGGTATATTAAGTAGCATGTTCAACTACTATCACTACACAACATGTTTTTACCCATTGAACCTAGTTCTTGGGATCTCCAGTCATTAGGTCGGTTTACCATTGTGCGTGACTCAACAATCTAAGGGCAATAGTCTCATTCTTTTAGAAATAAAAAGGACTTTCTCTCTAGATAGTCCTTTCATCAAAGGATCTACCAAATTTTCATCACTGCGTATGTGATCCACTCTAACAATACCTGAAGAGAGTAGCTCTCTAAAGTATCGTGCTTATGACGTATTTGTCGTCTCTTACCGTTTTAATAAGGGTTCTAAATTTTTGCAATAGCCACAGTATTATCGCAGTGGATCAACATAGTTGCAATTGGTTTTTCCCATAAGGGAATCTCAACTAGCAGATTTCTCAAATACTCTGCTTCATCACTAGCTGTGGCTAGTGCTGTCATCTAGGACTCCATAGTAGACTGAGCCAAAATAGTATGTTTCTTGGATAGAAACAGCGCTTCCAGTAATGCTAAATATATAGCTACTAGTCGCTTTAGAATCATCAGGTAAAGTATTCCAATCTGCATCGGAATATCCTTCAAGTACAACTGGAAGCCTTTCATAATATGATCCAAGATTTGTAGTTCGTTTAAGGTATCTCATGACCCTTTGAATATCGTGCCAATGCTCTATACTAGATCTACTGGTAAACTTGCACAATAATCCAACAACATAGGCAATGTCAGATCTTATACAATCAGTGGCATACCGATGGTTGTCAATGATGCTCGCATAATTAGACTGTCTTACACCTTCACCAGTGTCCTTAAATAACTTTGCATTGTGATCATATGGTGTACATGCAATTTTACAGTCAAAGTAACTATATTTATTTAGTATATTCTCAATGTAATGAGATTGATCCAAAGAAAGTCCATTTTCAGACCTAGTAATCTTAATACCAAGGATTACACTTGGCACTTAATAAAGATTTGACTGTGTTTATGGCATGATTGCATGATCCAAAAATAAGTAAATCATCCACATACACACGTATAATAGTGCAAATGTCATTTTCAAATTTAAAATAAATGCATCTGTCACTTTCATTAATTCTAACACCATTTAAGATTATCAATTTATCAAATTTTTCATGTCATTGCTTAGGGGCTTGTTTTAAACCATAAACGATTATCTAATTTGCAAACTTTATGTTCATGAACAGGAGCTATAAAATCTTCAGGTTGGTCCATATAAATTTCTACTTCTAATTCACTATTTAAAAAAACAGTTTTAACATCCATTTGGTGAATTAATAAATTATGAATATATGGAAGTGAAATCAAAACTTGAGTGGATGTAATTCTAGTTACAGGTGAAAAGGTATTAAAAAAGTCTACATTTTCTCTTTGCTTAAAGCCTGTAGCTACCAATCATGTTTTATATTTATCAACAGTGCCATCAGGTTGTAATTATTTTTTTTAAGTACCCATTTATAGCCGATAGACTTCCAACTTGGGGGTAAATCTATCAAGTGCCAAGTCTTATTGGATTCCAAAGAATTCATCTCATCATTTATAGCCTCTTGCCAAAAGTCGGCATCTAAAGAAGATAAAGCCTCTTAGAGGTTTCACGGATCCTCCTCTATAGTAAATTACCACTACACCAAAATAGGTGATTACCAATGAGTAATACCGTCGCAAATAACTTCAGCAACACTTATTAGTGTTGCTACGGGGGCGTGGTAATTTCTTTCCAACGCATATAAGCGTTGGTAGAGTTTCTCTTCTAACGCTTATAAGCATTGGTATATCTTCCTTTGCAACGCTTATAAGCATTGGTAGATTTTCTTATGAATAGTCAATGAATAACAGTAATAGTCAATAAATGTTGCTAAAATGACAACTAATAACTAACATGATTATAATATATAAGATATTTAATATGAATCCAAAACTAATATTATTCTCAATTTAAAAAGTATATCTTAGTGAATATCAATAAATACATTCATAATCAAGTAACGACATAGAATATCAGTTAACAACAGACAAATACGATACATAATTAAGTTGTTAAATTCATAAATGAAATTCTACAAATACAGAATGCGAAACTCGGGTCATACAACGAAGCCTCCATCTGAAAATTCAAGATCTTCTTCATTACCACTACAACTACCCTTCAATCTTCTCTTTACTTCTAGAAGTATCTACATGGATTCAATTAATATCACAATGATTTGAAATTATCAGTTAAAGCCAAGACATCAATGTCAAAGAAATGATACAGTAGTCCAACATTCAAATTCATTATGAGCTGCAAATTGAGTTGCAAACTCAACTGACTTGCAAACTCGGTTGCGCAATTGAATTTTTCGGCAAACTGAGTTGCAAACTCAGTTCGGCAAACTCAGTTCAAAACTGAGTTGTGCAAACTCTTTTGCAAACTAAGTTGCTCAAACTGAGTTGTAAAGTCAGTTGCAAAACTGAGTTGCACAAATTTAGGTGCAAAACTGAGTTAGAAACTGAGTTGCGCAACTCTATTTTGCGCTGAGTTTCTGTTTTGCACTGAGCTTGCACAACTCAGTGCAAAGCAGAATTATGCAAAATTTGTTGCAAACTCAATTTGCAAATTGAGTTGCGCAAACTCAGCTTGCAATAGCTGCTATTGCAAACTCAGTTTTGCAACTCAGAAACTGAGTTTACAACAGCAACTAAGTTTGCAAACTGAGTTTGCGCAACTTAGTTTTGCGCTAAATTGCACAAATGAGTTCCACGTACTCATGTTCAAAGACACACACACACACACACACATATATATATATATATATATATATATATATATATATATATATATATATATATATGCATGTATGTCTTTCAGAAAACACACGTACGCATTCCATAAATATGCATCATATACTGGATCAGAAGGAGGAGACCTATTTTGTAATAAGTTTAACTGAAGCATAATTTTGCAGTACATTTTTAAACAAGCCTACATTTGTAATTAACACAGAAAGAAATGTTCATGAAGGTAAAATCAATAGACCAAAAGTACCTTATCAGTTTTCTCCTTAAGAGGCTCAAAACGCCCCTTCCTATAAACATCAAATATATGTAGACCAACAACCATCAAATCAAGACCTTTAGAAGGACCTTGAACATAAACCAAAACTTTTTTTGGTTGCTTCTCGATTCTAAATGGTCCACCTAATTCATGCCACTTGTCATCGGTAGGTAGGTTCGACTTGTCGTCCTCCATTAACTTATTGGTCGTCAACACCAAAAGCAATATTGATATGTTGAGGATCACTTGCACCATAACCATGCAGTAATTTTGTATGTTACATGCAACTTGAGCTTGTCTGTGATTGTTTGAGAAGGACCCATCCATGTTTCTGTATGATTAGTTGCAAGGATATAATCAGTTAATCACCACTAAGTTGTTCACGATGCATTAAGGAGGCTATAGCAAATTTAGGGAGCACATAAGGTGAGCCAGTGCACATTTTTAGAGTGCATGAACCCCAAGTGTGTCCCACCCATTCAAGCCTTTTATTTGGATCATTGTTTTCAATTATATTATTAACCCCGTATAATCCACTCTGCCAAAGGCAAATATTTTATATAAGTACATGGATTTACCACAGGCATAAATATCATAGATTAACATGTGGGCTATGCTGAAGGTCTATGCTATTATATTAAGAGCATGGTATGCTAAACATGCAAAACGATACTGGAAGAACATATTGTTGAAAGTGG
This sequence comes from Allium sativum, assembly GCA_030737875.1. Classification (NCBI taxonomy): domain Eukaryota; kingdom Viridiplantae; phylum Streptophyta; class Magnoliopsida; order Asparagales; family Amaryllidaceae; genus Allium; species Allium sativum. Next base: position 412,376,580 of record CM060910.1, on the reverse strand, counting down.
ACAAAACTCATGATAAATAAGTTCACGAGATTGCTTTCAAATATCAGGATCAAAGCAAATTACGCAAGTATGACCCATCTATGTGATGAATCTCGCTTGTATAAAGGTAACGTGATTAGTAGCTCAAATATGCTATCTAGTTTTTTTTTTTTTTTTTTTTTTTTTTCTTTTTTTTTTTTTTTTTTTTTTTTAATTCTGGGGCAAGTAGAAAGCCATAAAAAGTTAGCCAATTACTAGACTATTACACACCAAAAAAATCTGTCATCAATTTTTTTGTGTAGTTCCATTACATGTGGAAAAAACGCAACTCAGATGCTTCCTATAGTCTGAGTTTTGGAGGATGCCTTCTCTAGCTGATTTGAGGTAGACCGATTAGAGGATACAGATGGATATGGATACTGCCACATATGCATATGTACCTCCGTATTTTCTTTTTAATATCTTATATATATAGCCATGGTATCAATGAATATCAGATTTCTGGATGATCCTTTGACTACTGATACTTGATACATTTAAAATAAGATAAGAGAACTTTGATACAACATATAAATATTGTTTAACACCAATCCTTAACAAAATACAAACAAAAGGCATGATTGAAAAGCCAATGTTTGGCAATGATTTTGCTTCTAAAAGGTAATAAAACCAATACCATCACTCATTGCAGCACAGTACAGAAAAATATAGCTTAGTTGATTCTAGCGTTTCTTTTTTTTAAGAAATCCGACTTATAATGATTTATATATATTTTGTTGAAGTTCAAAACTTAAAACTACAAACTACCGCGAGCTCGTTTTCAATTATATACATTATACGTTCATACGTTGTTAAATTAATACGAATATCAATACCATACATCCAAATATATTGTGTAATATACACTTATAAATAATGAAAATATATGTTGCAATGGCATATACATTAAATAAAATATTTATTAATTATGGCATACACATTAGATAAAATATATATTTTAAACATTTATAAAAATTTAACTATATAAATTATATATTATTTAACTTAAATAATTATTGTATAAGAATATACATATTAGATTGTAATATTATTTAATTATTTATTAATATTGTAATATTAATAAATTATATATTAATTATGGCATATACCTTAGATAAAATATATATTTTAAACATTTATTAAAATGTAATTATATAAATTATATATCATTTAACTTAAATAATTATTGTATAAAAATATACATATTAGATTGTAATATTATTTAATTACTTATTAATATTAATTATGATGTTATACAAAAAATATCAATTATTAACAAAGATTATTAAATATAGTATCAAATATTTACTAATACTATATTTTCTGCAAAAATGCATTGGCTAATAACTTTCAAAACTCGCCAATGCAAAAATGCATTGGCGAGTTTTCAAAGTTAGCCAATGCATTTTGTGCAGAAAATGTTAAAATGCATTGGCGAACTTTCAAAATTAGCCAATGTAAAATGAAACAGGTCTATATGTGTAAATAAATCTGAAACATGGTAATCAAGTAATACTCTTTGCAAACAAGCCTACATTTGTGAATTTTCCTTTTCTTTATGCATAGATGTATGAAACACCGTATTGATCTCATCAGATATTTGCCTACGCTATAATACAAAAAATTTCAAAAAATTAGTTACATGAAATTATGTTGTCATTGAGCAATTTCGGAGATGGATATGCCAATTGGTTAATGCATCATGGTATCCAAACTCAAGAAAAAAGTTTTCTTTTTACTTAATTACTAATTGAAAACATATTAACAAAACAACCACATGCATATTGTTAATTATACGAAATCATATAAAACATACAATACAATTTATATATTGTACTTAATTATATCAATCACAGTAAGCACAATCTCTACTACGATAGATACAATAAAGCTAAAAGAAATTCAAGTACTGAAGAACACGTAGAACTAAAGCAAGATACTCTGATAGGAACAATAAGCAAATTTTGGCTAGGAGAAGGCCGTTCGATATAGAACACCGCACGTATCGGCAAGATATCCAATGAAAATGTGCCTTCTAATTTCTCCCATTGCTTTTTCAATCCCAACACCGAGTGGAATGCCAAAAAAATTTTGTTAAACAAAAATGAGAAAAAACACAACAACAACAACAAAGCCATGTATTCCAAACAAGTTGGGGTTGGCTAGATATGGAACCCAAAATTAAAATAAATAATAATGGGAGTAATACATATATAAAAAGGGTTTAAAATAACCAAACTGATAAAAAGTAGTCTGATAAAGGTTTTTTTTAAATAATAATAATAAAGTAAAAAGGTTCAGTAAAAGTGAAATAAAATCTAAAATAGTAATAAACAAGTAAAAAGGTTCAATAAAGTCTAAAAAAAAACCCTAAGGTTCTGGTACATGGATTGCCAACTTCCATGCACTCTTATCCACTACCAGCTCTTCAGATATACTCCAATTACTTAAATCTCTCTTTATTATCTCCTCTCATGTCATTTTAGGTCGACTTCTACCTCTCTTTAAGCCTTCGGCACGGCCTATAATTCAAATGCGCACAGGTGCATCGTATGGTCTACGTTGGATATTTCCAAACCATCTCAAGTAGCATTGGACTAACTTCTCTTCAATAGGTGCAACTCCAAGTTTTTCCCGAATATCCTCGTTTCTAATCCGATCTCGTCTGCTATCCCCACAGCTCCAGCACAACATCCCATCTCCGCCACACTTATGTTCTGGACGTGTTGCCTCTTAGTAGGCCAACATTCTGCAACATATAACATTGCAGGCCTGATTGTTGTCCTATAGAACTTTCCTTTAAGCTTATGAGAAATCTTCCTATCACAGAGAATGCTAGATGTTAGACGCCATTTCACCCATCCTGCTTGAATTCTAAAACTAACATCCTTATCAATCTCCCCATCAAACTGCAACATAGATCCTAAGTATCAAAACGATTCCTTCTTAGGTACTACTCTACCGGCCAGGGTGACCTCTCCGTCATCTGAACTGACACCGCTAAACTCACACTTCAAATACTCTGTTTTAGTTCTGCTAAGCCTGAAACCCTTTGATTCCAAGGTCTCCCTCCACAACTCCAGTTGTCGATTAACCCCTGTTCTACTTTCATCAATCAGCATAACATCATCGCCAAAGAGCATACACCATGGAATCTTCCTTTGTATATCTTTTGTGATTTCATCCATCACTAATGCAAAAATATTGGGGCTCAAAGCCGAACCTTGATGTAACCCTATGATAATTGGAAAGTCTCTGGTATCACCATCGCATGCCCTGACACTAGTCACAACCCCCTCGTACATATCCTTGATAAGAGTAATATACTTTGATGGCACCTTATTCCTTTCTAGCGCCCACCCCATAACCCTCCTCGGCACTTTGTCATAAGCTTTCTTCAAGTCAATAAAAACCATGTGGAGATCTTTCTTCTGCTCCCTGTATCTCTCCATAAGTTGCGTAACCAAGAAAATCGCCTCAGTGGTTGACCTTTCAGGCATAAAACCAAATTGATTCCTAGAGACACTTGTCAACCTCCTCAAACGCTGCTCGCAAACTCTCTCCTAAAGCTTCATTGTATGGCTCATAAGCTTAATTCCTCTATAATTTGTGCAACTTTGAATATCTCCTTTATTCTTGAAGATTGAAACTAAAATGCTTCTCCTCCACTCATCTGGCATTTTGTTTGATTTGAAAATATTATTAAACGACTTAGTTAGCCATGTTATCCCTACATCTCCACACCTCAATAGTAATGTCATCAGGCCCTACCGACTTGCCTGATTTCATCTGTTTCGATGCCCCCTTTACCTCAGTTTGTTGAAATATTCGAACAAAATGTCTATTGGTGTTGTCGGCAAAGTCTTCCAAATTGATCGAAGAGCTATCACTTTCTTCATTGAAAAGCTTATCAAAGTATTCTCTCCACTATTCTTTATCACATCGTCCTTCACCAAAAGTCTATCATTCTCATTCTTAATGCACTTAACCTGATTGAAGTTCCTTGTACTCCTTTCGCGTAGCCTAGCTATTCTGTAAACGTCTTTTTCACCCTCCTTTGTACTTATTCGTACGCTCGTCCCCTTGCTTCACTGACTGCTCTCTTTGCAGTCTTCTTTGCCACTTTGTACCAGTGCATGTTCTCTTCTCTTCTATGATGGTGCATGCATTTGTAGCATTCCTTTTTCTCTTTGATAGCCTTTTGCACCTCGTCATTCCACCACCACGAATCCTTGGGTTCTCGCTTGCTTCCTCTTGTTATCCCAAATACCTCAGTAGCCACTCTCCGAATGCAAGTTTCCATCGCATTCCACATGACATTTGCTTCTCCTTCTACATTCCAAGCCCCTTCTCCCATCACTCTATCTTTAAACACTCGTGAAGCATCTCCTTTAAGTTTCCACCATTTCGTCCAACTAATCTTTACTCTCTTATCCTTCACCACCCGAAGACGAAATACGCATACCAAGAGATGATGTTGTGAGACGACACATTCTCCAGGTATGACCTTGCAATCAACACAATCCCATTTACTGTCTCTTCTAGTTAGGACAAAGTCAGTCTGGCTAGCCTGTTGGCCACTACTGAAGGTGATCAGATGTGATTGCCTCTTTCTAAAGAAGGTATTAGCAATCATGAGATCAAAAGAGAGCGAAATTCAATATATCTTCACCTTCTTGGTTACTACTGCCAAAGCCAAAACCACCATGCACTCGCTCAAAACCACCACTAGATGATACAACATGGCCATTGAAGTCTCCTCCTATAAAAAGTTTCTCGCTACTATGCACATTTCTAACCATGACATCCATGTCTTCCCAGAATTTCCTCTTGGCTTCTTCACTTGGACCTATCTGTGGGGGCATATGCATTAATGACATTCAAAACCGCCTCACCAACTACTAGCTTAACTAGGATGATCCTATCTCCTCATCTTCTGACGTCGACCACCTTAATCTGAAGGTTCTTGTCAATCAATATGCCTACCCATTCTTGTTACGTACTTCTCCCATGTACCACAATTTAAATCCAGTGTTCTCCACCTCCTCGGTCTTCTGACCCACCCATTTAGTCTCTTGAAAGCACAAGATGTTAAACCGTCTCCTAATCATAGTATACACTATCTCTCTTAATTTTCCTATTAAGGACCCTATAGTGGAAAATTAGAATTCTACTACCTTGCAACAAAAATATAGCTTGATTGAGAATCTTCATACTCCAACCCTCACTACAACAAAATGGGGCTTTCATAGCGTTTGAAAAACGCTATTATATTCTAACATAGCGTTTCAGAGAACGCTGTGTAACAACATGCTATGTTAGACCTTTTATTTTAAATAGCGGAAATAAAAACGCTATAAAAAGTGAATTTGACATAGCGTTTTTGTTTGCTATCAAACATAAACGCTATGCAATGTACTACCATACATACTTTCTATAGCGTTTGTACGTATGCTTTTAGAGCATTTAATTTGTATATTTTATAGCGTTTACTGTGATATTGGATTCTATAGCGTTTTTAAAACGCTATTGCATATATTATTAAATTATAGATTTTATTTATTGTCATTCCAGCTTTTTTTTATATATACACATATTTAAACATTTCTTATGCATATTAATATAACAAGCTTTTACAAATAAGTATATCAATTACTACATAATATTTCATATATACCATTCAAACAATTTTTCATTTATACTTGGTATTTCCACAATTCTATGTTCTATACATTCCCATATAAAGAGTAGATGATGTATCATGCATAGAAGATTTGACAAGTTCACTCACTATGATCTTACTACAGAAATAACATTGAGCATCTGAATAAGGGTCAAGATTGGCCCATCTTCATAATCATTTTGAATTTGTCATTTCCAGCAACATGCTCAGCAGCAATCCCCGCCTCATTAGCCGAATGACCAGCATCTGGCACTACCTTTAATTCTTCCTCTGGCTATGCTTTGTGGAGATCCCATGCAGACATCATATGGCAAAAAACGTCATAAGTTCCCATTCTCTAACAGGTACGAGTCAGAAGGAAAAAACCCTTACTACAAAAATAATGGTTTTCAACCCTACCAAATGCGAAAGAGAACTTGTCATCCTCCCCTTTCTTGACACTTTCTTCATTTAAAACAAGACGATTAGCCATGACTCATAAGTTCCCATGCAGTCCATATTTTGCCAACAGCAACCTGCAATAAGAAGTCGTCAGAATTTAACCTACAATATATGTTGTATGGAGCATAAAACCTACATTTTTCATAAGCAGTTTGTACAAATCTACTTATAATTTTTTATCATTTGACCAAACGCACAAACACTCCAGTGATTCTAAATTTGCCGGTACGAATCATCATTTAGTATAAAGTATTAATGATCAATATATTTTATATTTTAGTGATGCTTCAACGAAACAGATAATTGCATCAGAAATCCAAAAGGTGCGCGTGAAATAATTAGATGGCTGACAGTTTCCATAGGCTGAAATTATTCACTGCATCTCCGTATCTTATATTTCACTAAAACATTATATACCCAGAATATATTTAAAAAAAATAAGGACGACATGAAATGTTAGTAGCAAAATAAAATGAACCCCATAAAAATTATGCTTAAGATGAACTAACTCAAACTATGAAAAACATTATACTGTTTCCAAGAAAATTTTGAGTCAAAGATCAGTAAGTGAAATTGTCAATGTAACGCCACAATTAGAAACATCATAATACCTGCACCGAATAGTCATTGGAATTTAACCTGTTGTGATATGCATCAATGAAACAGTTTCTTTCATTTTCAGGAATCAAATCCCTAAATGGCTCCCAAGCATCGGGAAATATTGCAGCTGCACCACCTTCATAAACCAATTAAATTCCGTCTTCCTCAACATAAAGATGCCTCTGAGTATAAGGCCAGTAAGCTTATCTGGATGGGATTGGCTGTAAGAAAGGGCAAGAGTGCTCCCCCACGATCCCATAAATACCCGCCATTTTGGAACTTCCAGGTGTTCTCGAAGTTTCTCGATGTCATCAACTAAGTCACAGGTTGTGTTTTCTTTTAAGCAAGCATATGGAGTACTTTTTCCCGCACCTCGCTCATCACATAAAATGATCCTGTAAAATTCATGATCAAAGAATCGTCTGTTAGCAACTGAGGTTCCAGCAAGTCCCTAAAAAACGTTATCAAAATGAGAAAATTAAGCATCGGTCCTAAGAGAAGGAACATAAACTATTGTTGTGGTGTGCTAATATAAGGGTTATCATGATTGAATCTTCTTTTAACTACAATTTAAGTTAAAAATTAAAACTATATTAGATCAGTCACTGAAAGTCAAGCCATTAATAAAATTAAACTATTTTTAAAAATAATGTTAAAGTGAAAAGACTAGTCATTTCTTCTGTAAAGTTGGTCCTCTAGCATTAAACTGAACTCAGTATACAGTTGAGAGTGGGCTGCAATAGCAAAGCATTTTCAACTTCAAATATACATTGATCCATCTTTTATCACATTGAACCGTAAGATTGCTACAATAAACGAATTAGTTTCATGTGGCATATCATAACAAATATAAAAAAACAAAGAGACAAATCCTATCATTACCACCTATAATTCCATGCACAACTAAGAAGGATTCCCTCACAAAAGGGCTGACATAAATATCATTTGCAAGGGTTCTTGTAGAAATTAACAGTGATTTTGGTTACTAGTTGAGTTAGTAATTCCAAATGAGGAGTTAATTACAATGCAGTCGATAATATACAATTGTGAACCCAATGTTTATAAATTTGTGGTTGTTTTGTACAAGTAAAAAAACTATAATTTTCTGGAAAAAAAAAAATGGGACCCAAAAGCATCTCAAGGGAAACAGAAACACAAGTGTCATGGACAACAAAGGAAATCATAATGTAAACATAGAAATTTAGATAGATCATTTCAACAATGTTCAGAATAACAGAAGTCCCAGCTCGTCCCAGTTCAGAAATCAATAATCTTGATTATGCTAGCCTTAATGTCCAATGTCCCATAATAAATATAAATGAGAAATAAAACGCCTAACTGAAACTTAAAAGAAAGTGAACCTATTCAACCCAGTGCAGACTTACACTCCAACTCAAAGAGTGTTGACATGTAGCCGGTTGTCATGAGGATTGATCTCAGAGAGAAGATACTGAAGCTTCACTAGACATAATAGTAGTCAGTGACAAGGAGAACAATATCACCACACCCAATATAAACTCCGCTCTTATTGAGTCAAAATAAAGAACCTGCTTCCAATAGAAAGAGAAAACATGTAGCAGTATTTAACTAATGTGTTTAGTTTTACCTTTTCAAAATATTGTTAATAATTCCTATTGCTTAGGGACTTGCTGTTGTATTTGACCTTTTCTTTAGCATGTGTTATCATGTTTTTAGTTTATAACAATCGTCTGTTTTTAGAAACACAACAGGATAACCATTTGGATTGCCAGACTGATTCCAGTATATCATACGCAAATCTGAAACTTGTAAAAATCCAGAACTGAATCGGGTATGAATCCCCACGTAAAAATCCAGTGTCAGGATAACCATTTACACCATTTGAATGAGAAAAATTGTTAAAAGAGAAAAAGCGTTTTTGACAACCACCTTCCCTATAAGTTGTAAATTATATCATTCAACAATTTTTACAACTCCAATGAGTAGTTTTTGTTGGCTGTTTCACTATTCCAATTTAACTTTTGAGGGTCTTCAACCGATCAAACTTTGTTGCCATTCCTAATACCTATGGGTGACTTATTATCAAACTATTGATATGTTATACATCTCAACTTCAAAAAGATGTACTTTTATCCTGATATGGATAAGTGATGCTAGAATAATCCAGATTAATATTATTATCACATACTATGTTTTACTCGTTCACATCAAAGCAATTGGATGAGCACGCGTAGATCTTGGTTTAGAATTCCTAAGCATATATGATAAATCAATTAAATGACTATTTGTACCATATGAACTAAATCTGTAATTAAAAGACCCATCTACTAAAAGTTGGCAAAAAGATGAATCAATTGTTATTGTAACCAAACCAAAAGTAAACAACTGACCAAAAGTATTTCAAAGTAATATGTACTTGAATAGAACTCCACTACCCAAGATTTAAATCATCACCAGTTGAGTAGGAAGGGTGCTGTAGATGGAACAGAACTTCATGAAAGAAAAGGTATGCCGGATTGTTTGTTCTATTTGAAGACTGGTATTCTACTGATACAAATAAAAGAGCTTGATGGAGTTCGGTAACTCGTGAATTGGGCAAAGTCATTCAACAAAACTCTAATGAAACAAAATCACTGAACTAATATAGCACTTGTGTCATCAACAAACTAGTACACGACTGGTGATGGAAATGGTATACGGATAATCCTTTCTATAGGGAGTAATAAGTTGTCCTGTTTATTTGAACTACACAATTGCTCACTGTTAGTACAATGTAGAAAATGAATGATACTATTTTAAACTCATTCATAAAATAAAAATCACTAATAATACTTAACTGCACTAGTTCTAAACATTCATAACGATATTTTGACTAAGTATCAAAAGTTACCACATTAGAACCAATTAAAAAATTGAAGGAATATCTTTCCATAGCTTTGCGAACATCCTCAACTCGAGCTGTGCTCTCTGGAAGCAGGCAAACTGCAAAACAATACATAATTCATAAAACACACTTCATTTTTCAGCTATAAGCAACATCGATCTCCTACCTGAAACAAGAATCTTATCTTCTTGGCGATTTTGGTAAAACATTCACTTGTTCAGAAATATCATTTGAATGGATTTCGGATGTTAAGTATCATATCCATTCTACAATAACAAATTTTGTCAATGAAATCTTAGTTTACCTGACCTAATTTACTTATCTATTTAGGTATCTAGTTCTATCACATACCTACCATTATATCATCACTTTTCAACCAGTAACCTCCACGGCACTCATCTGAAAATAATTGGCAATGATACTGTACTGATAGTACGACACTCATCTGAAAATTATTGGCAATGATATCATGATATTGTAATGATAGTTTCTTCCTAATTAAGATAATAGTTGGCACTATTATTGTTCCCAACAAATAGATCCACTTCCATCTATAACGCTCAATTTTTTTCCCCCAAACAAGGGAGATCAGATTAATAGTATCACTAAAAGATAGGGCGGAGTAAATGGCAATGGACATCGGCAGTCCATCAAGCGATTCTAAGACAGTCTCGGTAGAAGACGTTGGTTCAGTGCCTGCACCTGAAGGATGGGAGAAGAAAGCTGTGCCTAGGAAGGAAAGTACACCTGGAATAAAGATGGCAGTTTTCATTTCACCAACAGGTGAAGAGATCACCAACAAGAAACAGTTGAATCAGTGCTTACGTGTGCATCCTGGAGGTTAACCTCGTTCCTGATAGGGATATCATGGCAACTACATTACCATTGCTTTCCTGTGGAATAACTAGAAGTCTTCATTCAACAAAAACAAAAGGCATTACGGATAAAACGAGGAAAAATGTATTTCTATAGTTAATAATGTATAAATAATTAGAATGTATAAATTTATTCCAATGTGTTTCTATAGTTAATATAATGGACAGAAAAATAAGAATTCCAATGATTATTTCTATAGTTAATAATGTATAAATTTATTTAACAATTTTTTTTCTATAGTTAAATTGAAATTCTTAGTATACATTATTCCTATAGTCATATGTAAATAAGTTCCTCTATTGGCGCGGCCCAACGGCTCCAATTCGAGCCATTGGGACAACTTGGCAAAATGCCTGTTATCATACGGACGCGTCCGTAACGATAACGGGCCATTCTTCCTCCCTGAACGCACCCTCAGTATATGCGGCCACCATAATTTTATAGTACATGAACAAATGTTCCTCCTTTTATTAAACAAAGCACAGTTACATATTATTATTGAGCAAGAACATAAGAAAAACATAGCCTACAACCTTAGGATGCAGAGGCATAACTACTTGTAAGCTTAAACCCATCAAGCTTTTGAATTATGATAGAATGAACTTCTGAGTTGGAGCATTCCAAAGTTCTAAACTTGCTACCGGTGGATCATGATATGTTGAGCTGGTATCAATTTAACATGTGGTAACAGAAAATCTAGTCCTTAACAGGTTGAAACTGACTGACCCACTATAAGAATACATTCATGAAACATTAGATTCCTCTTTCAAAGCATGACAGTGATCCTTAAAATCAAACAATTTTCTTGGTTTTTGCATAACGAAGGATCAGATTTTTGAATTTCTTATTTTGGAGGATATCTATGAAATTCTTTACTGTCTCCATAATAGACCCTTGTACCCTTTACTGAAGTAGGCTGGTTTCGTGGATAACATGTGTTATACAAGTGGTACAAAGCTTATGTTGACCAAACAAAGGCAAACGAATAAAAAATCTTACAACCTGTTTTACAATATAAAAAAGATAGATGGTATCGTTTACTCTGTTAACACTTCAGAGTTTAAATTCGGAGATCTTGCATTTAAATATCTTCTAAACATCATAATTAATTTTCAAAAATAAAGCTAAAAAATGAGAACAAAATGGACACAATGATCATTCAAATAGGACACATGTCCAATCCGGATAGATCATAACACCATTAATTTTTCATTTATTTACTTGTTCATTTATATCTTGTGATGTTTGACCACTATAAAAATCACATCATTTCCTGACCAGTTATAAAAATGTGAACTTAGCGCAACCTGAGAACAAAAAGGAGTAACCATATGTAATGGAAGTATGGAACCCACTCGCTCAACATAACCATTTCACGAAAACAGAAATATTATACAAGGTAGAAGGGGAAACAAAAATAAGGGAAAAAATATAGCACATACCTTGGGTTGAATCTATTTCCTATGCACAGACAAACTTTATTCCTTCTGACAATTCTCCTATACCCACTTCTAAGCACTTCCTGCAGGCCTACAGCATGCTCTTTCACATAATCAGAGGTTTAATATCTAAGTAAATACAAAACACATCATCATCGTTTTTGACATATTCACTATAGAACTAATTGTTGGTATACATTATTAACTAGAGAAATTCTTATGAAATTCCAATAATTCAACTAATTACATTGGAATCCCAATGAAATTCTTAGTATACATTATTAACTATAGAAATAATCGTTGGGTTTTATGCTTATTTACATATTTCATATGTTAAATAATTTTGTTCCAATTTAATTATAGAAATAATGTACTTAACTTTATAGGAACTTATTTTTATACAGAAATAATGTATTTTAGACGTCTAACCTATAGACTTGTGGATGTCTTTTTTGGTTGATGTTTGGAGAAAGAGTATGACTGTTTCTAATGTTTCTGTTTTGTATCAAAAAAAGAAAAAAAAAGATAATAGTTGGCTAACGTAAGAAATGAGTGATGAAAGAGACAAGAAGATTGATACCTGACTCTGCACTGCACTTTGAACTGCATGCCCTACCTTCTCCCTTACAAGCTTTCCACTTATAAAACTCCCAAGAATATCAATCTGAGATCAAATAAATTATGAAACCATAAGCCCTATTTCAACATATTCCATAGACTTGAGGTAATTGTGTATCTTATTTAAAGACTAACTGCAGCATACATCTTCCAATGCATTTAATGTTTTCTGATAATGGATGTTAAACCATTGCTTATTCTTGTAAAATGGTCCTTGAACTATCACATGTTCTTGTAACATGTCACACAATTGAAAACATAAATTGACATACATATACCTATTTCTCACATCATCTCTTCTCGAATAAAAAAAAGACCTTTTGAAGAATATTAATAGATCGTTTATACATGCCTAAACTTTAAACAATATACGTATTGGCATATTTTAGAAAAATTTAGTTGATACTGGAAACGTAAGCAACTGTCTAAGGATATTTTGCTAAAGCTAGCCATTGTACATTCATGTGATAAAAAATTTGGAACCTTTAGTTTGGAGATTGGACAATTCAATTTATTTATTTATTTTTGCATTAAAAACTGAATAGTGACTAAGCTGCACTTTAATAATGTGAGTTATCATCAGGTATAATGGTCTATGCCCTCAAACACCACTAATGGAGGTAAGATTCTAGTAATGCAGGAAAATGTGTTGTGTTCTTAAGCTCCAAAAATAATAGCCAAATTCTAGTTAAAACAAGAATCTATGTTTGTATAGTGTCATCATACTCAGGTCACTGACAAAAGAAGTACTCAAAATCTAGGTATGTGCAGTTTCCCCAAATTAGAATTATCATTAGTAAACATACCACGTAAAGAATACTCCAAATTCCAGATTCATTGTAATGCCACAGATCAAGCGACGATTCAACTACTTCAATTGAAAAAACAGCTCCAGAGATCGCTCCGATTCCAGCTCCCCTAACCAGTCCGCTCTCCGTTGCTAATCCGATCAAACCACCAGTAATTGCTCCAAAAAATGAGCTAACTATACGCAAATTAAGCCCAAATCAAATTAATGAAACGACCCATGAATAAATATAGGAAAAAGATCAAACCTGTAGAAAAAATACAAGTGACAATAGCACATATAAGTTTATCAGACGTTTGTAAATCAGCAGAGCCTCTTTTCTCTCTTTGAGCCATTACTACGCCATTAACGTTCATTAGCAAAGCGAAAAAAGACGAGGAAATCAACGGGAAGTCGCAAGGAAACCCATTCCTTTTTGCTGTGGAAAACAGTTGTCGAATGCACTGAGCTATAGAAATTCGAAAGCAGAGGCGTTTAGAAAATGAAATCAAGGGCATGAAATGAGGTTGTAGAGGAAGACCGCGGAAAGTGAAATTTCAGGAGGGAAACGAAAAAGGGAAAATGAAAAGAACCCTCTCCCACGTGGGTCCAAAGTAAAAACATATAGCGTTTAGTTAATTTTAATACTAATTTATTCACATACGATCAACGTACAGCGTTTTGCGTACATTAGCTCTTGCATTCCGCATGGATTTAATAGGTTTGAGGAAGGAACGCCATAAATAAATGCTATGGACTGTCTGTTTTCTTGTAGTGCATAAATTTGTTATTACTGGACCAGATTCCCATTTGCCACCCCAAACTCTTACATATGCCTGCATGTTATACTTGTGACCAGCTGATACTTTGCTCGTGATGTCCTATTCTAAACCTTGCCATGTTTTAGCTCTATTTGTCATTGTAGCTTAATTTAAACTTGTAATGACTTGCCTTTTGACCGCTCCAAATCGATAATTAAACCAACTCAGAACGTTCAAAATGACGGTTCATTATTAGCTTACAGGGTTTAACAAAACATCACACAAAATCACAAACATATTTTTATACAATATTTAACAGCGGAAAAACATTTTTATAAAAAGTATCAGAGTTTATACAAAATATTCGGTACAATGGAAAAATATAAAAATATACATGAATTTTAAATAAAGTTATAGTTTTGTCATCTTGCGCACGCGTATGCGTCTTCACGTTCCTCTCCAGTTTGCAAGCTGAATATCCTCAAATCTGGAATACTCGTATCTGACCCGAGCATAGTACATAAAAAACACAATAAACACTCGGATCAGGATTACTTATTCAAGTAAGATAATTTCAATAGAAACTGAATATAATAGAAAATTTCGGTCTAGTCTTAAAGTTACAAGATCCCGGATATAAGCAGTTCGTTCATGGTCCAAGTAAGGTGTTCAGGAAGGGTTTCAAAGTGTGAACATACATGAAATTTCACATCTAAATATACAGAAAATACGGTGTGCAACTTCAAAATATATTAGACAAGCATTTTCATTACAAACTGAATACTTTTAACTGTATACACGAGCCATTTTTATACATGCAAAACCAAAATTTTCCAAGTACACACATAACTGTAAATCATAGGTAAACACACTGCTTCCTTTTTTTTATAAAGCCAGCCTTTTATTTTGAACGCAACATTGTATAAAATCCACCTAAAACATCCCTACACCGCATAGACCCTGAGCGCAAGTGCTAAAACAATATTCATATATGTAACTTCCATTGTAATTGAACCATACAAAACCAAGGGTGCCTACATAGGTTGTGCTTCACAGGTGGCACTATAAAGTTTCAAAGGGGCATGATTCTCAGCAGTATATATTGAGCGGCTCAGTAGGTTCATGCATAAAGAGGCAACAACATTTAAATTAAAGCAGTACGATATTGGACATAAGGTAACCTTAAATGGCAACCATGTTTCTAAACAAAGTGAAAGGTGATTAAATGGGAGTGCATTTCAAATTACATGGCCTGAAAATAGTGGAGGCGTATGCCTACTTTTCACATTCAGTAAGACATTCCAATACTTGTATATTGTATGAACAGCTTTTCCATTCAGTTCCCTTTTAATGACATAATGAACACACTTGGGATCTACACAGGTTCTTGAGATAACGGTAAAAGATGGGAACATATATATATATATATATATATATATATATATATATATATATATATATAGTGACCTAAAGGTTTGCATGCATTAGAATATTTCAGATCTAACTTACTGATAGGATTTACATGATATATTCACTTATTGATAATAAAACATGCTTGTGCCCACGGATTATGAACCCAGCATACACAAATATATGGTCAAGCACAAATACAACTAGACAAGCTTCTAAATGCATATATATCAATTCAAAGCAAAACCACAAGATTGCACAAGTGGATCGCAGTCAACACATAAACCGTATAATCGTCCAAAACAAAAGCAGGATTTTCGCAATGTAAGATTAATCGATAGAATTCCTACTATTATACTCTAGTTTAAAACGAAATTAAACTACTTGAAACAGTAATCGATCGGGAGCAAAATACTCACCTACAACAGCAGACAACGCAGCAGATAACGGACAACAAGCAGTGATGAGCCAGGCATGGCGCTACGGCTTTGGTCATGGTGGTTGCGCGAGACTATGAGGCACAGCAATTCGATGCAGGTGGGGACAGGTTTTAAAAGGGCAAACAACGGCGCGAAGGACTGACAGACAGTTGCCAGTGGAGGAGGCGGTTTGCGGTAGAAGTGGGTGTGGTTCGAATTATATTTGAGGAAATGTTTTGTTTTCTTTGTGGCAGCCATTATTAGGTTTGGGTAGGAATTGATGTCGGCTGCCATTTTCCTTGATTTGGAAAAGAACGAATTTTCTAGGAAAGAAGTAAATAGGTTCTGAGTATTTATAGATGAAAAGAAGGGCATTTTGAATGGAAACTTGAACGGATAACGTGTGTAGCCATTTGAACGTGTCTCCCCAAATACCAAAAGAACCGGATAGCGATTTACCAGTTCAAACATTTACTTTTCTTTTCTTTTAAACTAATGCGTTGGACAACAAGGAAGCATGCGTTGAATAATGAAGGGAAGAGGCATGTTACACAAGAAACGCATGCATTTATGCCATGCATTAAAATGAGGTGCATGTCCTTCTACTATTCTATCTTACATTTTATTTATTATTATTATTATTATTATTATTATTATTTCTTTAATTGCTTAAATTAAAGTTTATACAAGCATACCAAATTCAACTCAAAATTAAATTTTTAAGGAATGAAAGTACATAAATGGAATAAGATGTATGAAAATAGAATGAAGGGAAAAGAAATGAAAGTTGCATTAAGGAAACATTAAAGATGGAAACTTTGAAAATAAAATGCATGTTTTTTTAATATAAATGACAAAATTATGTAACATGGATGCATGCCTTAAAATATAAGGAAGGGAAGATGCAAGTTGCAAAATCTTACATATATTACTTCAAAATTATGAAACACATGCATGGAAATAAATGGGAATAAATGAATGCCCGCATGGTATTTGAATTTATTTTTTTAAATATAGACAACATGATATTGAAGTGAAGGGAAACATATATATACATGGAGATGGTTGGTTTTTGAAAAAAAATAGTGATGGGAAAGAAAATAGGAAAGGAGAAATAAGATGTAAATTTAAAAAATAAAAATATGTAAATAAAATATGATGTGTAAAAATGGAATGAAGTGAAAGAAATTAATAGAACGAAGGAAAATAAATAAATATATAAAGGAATAAAATGAATATGTAATTAACATTGCAAATTTAATTAATTAATGAACGTTTAATTGGACAAGTAATCCACGTTCTGAATTCCTAACATTTACATTTTGAACAAACAGGGAAAGAATTAAAGACGATAGCCAAGGATATATACATTTATGTATTAGAATTTATTTCCTCTAGAATGTACGCATTATTTTCAATCAATCTTTCACCAGAAATTAATAAATTTCATTAATAACATCATAAATTTTATTTTTTAACCATTTTAAATTCAATAATAAAATTTAATTCAATAACTTAAATGCTCAAAATTTACAGGATGTTACAACATCCCCACTCAGAACTTTTCGTCCTCAAAAAGAGAGGATGTTAAAAATATGCTTGTGTATACAAAAAAATACATATTAATACAAAATTTAGTTTAAACAAAATAAAAATAGGCTTCTAAACAAACTTAAAATATTTATAACAAAGCTTAAAATTTGAAAATATGATTGCCGTGTTTGAAAATAACTTCTGAAATTAGAATTAAGTATTTTATTAAAATGTCAAAGCTGTTGTATTTCTTAAGGCATTTAAAACTTTTCTTTTTTCATTTATTACGTTGAAGTTATATATATTTAATTATTGGTTTGTTATTTAATGTTTGAAAATACTTGATAACTTGAAGTTTAACAAGTTTACTGTCGTTCTTACAGATGTTAGGCATACGCTGGCCAGGTGCATGACTAAAATCTCTTAGTACCAAATATACTTGTTTCAATTCCCAGTGAAAATACCTAAACATTTAAAATAGATATGGAAAATACGTTCCCTCATGGATCGCGGTTACTCGGCGGTTACGCTACTATCCCAGTAGAATCGCTTGTAACCATAGGTATCACACCCCTCGAATTTCGCCATGATTGCTGCCATAGATCACAGTTACACAACGGTTACGACCACTATCTCAGTAGAACCGCTTGTACTATAGGCATCGCGCCCCTCGAATTTCGCTATGGCGTCTAGATCGCAGTTACGCGACGATTACGATCACTATCTCAGTGGAACCGCTCGTAACTGCGCGCCCCTCGAATTACGCTAGAACAGATAAGTAATAATAATCAATGTGATCCCACCGAGTGGGATTCCGATATCGATGTATACTCCAATCAACGGAGCACCAACGTAGCTACGATTTTAAATTTTCAATTTTCAGTGGAAGGCACTTTCCATATCTTCATTTGGAAAACTTACATACTAAATATATATAGTACTTCATTTCACGTTTTGCATATATCGCACTTACATAACTATCAATTTACATAAGATTTTCTTGTCAAATCACTTTTTTTTTTCCAACATATCATTTTCATATAAATTTTATTATATAAGACTAATATTTCAATCAATTATCTTCCAAATCAGTGGTTTTCTAATTAATCTCACACTTATATAAGTCATATAAGTTTCAAACATTTCAAATCATAATTTTCATACGTCGATAAATCATCAAAATTTTCATTTCAATATCAATTTAGTTTTGATTTGACAATTGATTTGAATATTCAATATCATTTCAAATCTAGTTCATATTAACAATCAATTCATTTTTAAAAACTTTCGATTTAGGTCACATATCAAAAATATCATTTTTCAATTGAATATTTACATTTAATCATTTCTTATCAAGATATATCTTCAAGATGTATAATTACACTATCCTATAATGATAGGATAACCATTCGACTAAACTCGAGAAACAATTCTAGATTTTCTTTCAGTCATTCGAAATATACATATATATATAATATCAAATCATGCTTCATAAATCAAGCTTTGTTAAACAAAGATAAACAAGTAGCAAAACTATTAAAGTGGTATCCCCCACTTTGAGACTCGAGAATAAATTCCAATGAAGTAAAATTGTCATTGAATTTATTTTCTAGCGACAAAAGTGGGTTCTCCGTTCATATATTTTACTTTTTGAAAACAGTTCAAGAAAATACTTCAAACATTTTTATTCGAAAATATTTGTATATACTACTGGTCTTTTCTTTAAAACATTAGAAATTAATTTCACAAATTTCAGGAATCAAATTCTCAAATTTTAGTCAAAAGATCTCCTTTGGTTTAACTAAATCAGTATGTCATTTTTTTCACGATATACATTTCATATTTCATCAATGTTTTAACATTTGTAATTTATTAATTCGAATATCAGTTATCACTCATTAGTATATTTTAAACATACTACAATAAAGACAAGCGTCAATTTACCCCTATGAATATAATCTTCGAAAATACATAACATTCTTTATATTTAACATCGATATTTTCTATACGCAATTTATATAATAAAACTCATTTGTTGGAAAAAAACAATCATTTTCTAAATCAATAAGGGATTTCAAAACACTTAATTCAATATTAGATTCGTTAATCATACTCATACTATATTACTAAACAATTTACAAAACGTAAATTGATTTAATCAGGTTAGTTAATATACTATACTTACATTTCCAAATAATTTACAAAACATAACCTTACTTATGAAGGCTTATCTAGATTCCCATTCAACTCAAATGATATTTTATTTGATATACAAATTCATTTTGGTCACGTAACATCCAAAAATTTATTTGGATTCAATTGTTTTTTTAAGCTCAAAATTATTTCAATTTTTTTTACTCATCATAAGATTTCAAAATACTTCATATTTCAAATTAACTTATATTCCAAAATGTTTTATGTTTCATGTCAATTTATACTTCTAAACAACTTTATTTCCAATCAGTTTATACTTCTAAATACATTATATTTTCAAATTAATATACACTTCAAAAGTACTTTATAATTTCAATTACAATTTTCAAAATACGTTGTCTCTAGAGATTCTGGTGTTAATTCTTGTTAAGCCCCATAAGTTAAGCTTTGTACAAACCAAAGCTCTGATACCAACTGTAACGACCTGCCTTTTAGACCGCTCCAAATCGATAATTAAACCAAATCAGAACATTCAAAACGACAGTTCGTTATTAGCTTACAGGGTTTAACAAAACATCACAGAAAATCACAAACAGATTTTTATACAATATTTAACAGCGGAAAAACATTTTTATAACAAATATCAGAGTTTATACAAAATATTCGATACAGCGGAAAAATATAAAAATATACATGAATTTTAAATAAAGTTACAGTTTTGTCGTCTTGCGCGCGCGTATGCGTCTTCACGTTCGTCTCCAGTTTGCAAGTTGAATATCCTTAAATCTGGAATACTCGTATCTGACCCGAGCGTATTGCATAAAAAAACGCGACAAACACTCAGATCAGGATTACTTATTCAAGTAAGATAATTTCAACAGAAACTGAATATAATAGAAAAATCCGGTCTAGTCTTGAAGTTACAAGATCCTGGATATAAGTTGTCCGTTCACGGTCCAAGTAAGGTGTTCAGGAAGGGTTTCCAAGTCTGAACATACAGGCAATTTCCCATCTAAATATACAGAAAATACGGTGTGCAACTTTATAATATATTAGACAACCATTTTCGTTACACACTGAATACTTCTAACTGTGTACACAAGCCATTTTTATACACATAAAACCAAAATTTTCCAAGTACACTCATAACTATAAATCACAGGTAAACACACTGCTTCTTTTTTTCTTTCTTTTATAAAGTCAGCCTTCTATTTTGAATGCAACATTGGATAAAATCCACCTAAAACATCCCTACACCGCATAGACCCTGAATGCAAGTGTTAAAACAATATTCATATATGTAATTTCAATTGTAATTGAACCATACATAACCAAGGGTGTCTACATAGATTGTGCTTCACAGGTGGCACTATAAAGTTTCAAAGAGGCATGATTCTCAGCAGTATATATTGAGCGGCTCGATAGGTTTGTGTAACACCCCACCTCCGTTAAGGTCACTCACAAAGGGAATGCATTAACTTCAGTGGAGCGTCATAAGTGTATAGAACAGATAAATTACAAAACAGACAAAATTTTAAACAGCGGAAAATAAATAAAACTTTACTTCATTGATAAAACAGTAGCTTGGTAAAACAGCTTGTACACAGATTTTTTTTCAACACCAAAACACCTTTACCCATTACAACAAAGCATCCGTCTTGTTTAACAAAATAAAGAAGCATAAAATGACAATGATGTTCCCCAATAAAGCATGAGCCAGTCATAGCAGTGGAAAAGAGAGTCCAAAGCAATACATCGACTATCTTCGATCTTGGAAAGAAAACTGAGCTAAGTGGTGATGTTCCCTTCTTGTGAACCTAGGGGGAGGGGGGAACGGAAGAAAAGAAGGCGAAAGAAAACGGTTCAAACATAAGTCTGGTAAGTCCAGTGACTTTTAGTATGAAAACAGGTAAAGGCAGCATGACTTGAATAAACTGAATATAAGACAATACCGTGATAAGAGGGATAACAAGATAAGATTAGCATAAGATATGATAAGGTAAGATAAACTGAATGCGCTTCTACTTTTTCTCTGCTTCGCTACTACCCTGTTATTCTGGTTTCTATATCTCTGCACCACCCAACTAGTGTCCCAACTAGAAATCTGTATAAAATGATAATGTGGTCCCAATCCCCGCAGTTGTGGTAGCCTTAAGGTGTACATCTATTATGAGGATCCCACCTCAATCTGCCTAGTTGCCATGGATATGTTAGATGTACCCTTACTACCTTATTGATCGGCTCCCTACTTATATTAATTTTCCTTGTGTCTGTGTCAATCGACCCTCTCTTGCGTGTAGATACCTTGTTCTGGTCCCACCATAAGGTGTATCAATCCCTATGATAGCAACCCGACACAAATTCTAGATGCATAGTGTATACTACTGATGTCCAGTGCCTGTTTTTCCACTCCGGAGCACGTGCACACCCATACTCTGTTGGAACTACACTGCTGCACCCCCTGCCGCTATTTTGATCGCTTATAATCAGCCAAGTTATCGTTCCCCGCCCTGCCTAGTTTCAGGGTACCGTAATACATCTATGTGGGTTACTGCTGAAATAGGTCCCCATTGCTAGGATTTTCTAGGGTCTATTCGTATACCCCCAAATTGGCTAAGTGTTATCCATCCATTCAAATTAACTTAACCCATCCACACGCCATGTCATGTTGGTTAAGTGTTTCTTATTAACTTAACCCTTCTCATTCATCATGTTGTAATTGGTTAAGTGTTTTCTATTAACTTAACCCTGTTCATTCATCATATTATATTGGTTAAGTGTTTCCCATTAACGTAACCCCATTCGTTCATTGGTTAAGTGTTAACTTAACCCTACCACTGTTCATGTTACATTGGTTAAGTGTTGCCCTCTTGTGTTACTTAACCCTACCACTTGTCATGTTACATTGGTTAAGTGTTGCCCTCTTGTGTTACTTGACCCTATCACACATCATGTTATAGAGGTTAAGTGTTGCTCTCTTATGTTACTTAACCCTACCACTTGTCATGTTACATTGGTTAAGTGTTGCCCTCTTGTGTTACTTAACCCTATCACACATGATGTTATATTGGTTAAGTGTTGCTCTCTTGTGTTACTTAACCCTATCATACATCATGTTATATTGGTTAAGTGTTGCTTTGATTAACTTAACCCTACCATTCTTAGCCTGTCTGTTTCTTAGCTTTAATTTATTCATTAAAGCACCAACCTCTCACATTAGATCTATATTGTTGTGGTCGCTGGATGTGTTGGGCGGTTCCGGACAGTCTTACACCGCAACTCAATCTAACCTCGGGTTAGGCATGTTTATCTTTAGCCAACTTACATATTTGTCATATGTGTCCAAATCTATGTGTCAAATTTTTCCATAAGTCTAGCCAATACAAGTTTATGCCACATTCACATGTTATGCCCAAAATTTACTCAATTTAATTATACCCAATTTTCCCCGTGTTATAATCGCACGTACAACGAGATTCAATCTAAGTTCTGAATGAACGTAGTATTCACAAAAGCAAGTAAAAAGGGGGAAAATAGAGAAGGAGCATAAGAATTGACATAAGGATAAATATGCATGTAAATATGTACCCAATTCAAGAATCATGTTTCAATGTTGTACATTAACAATATGGGTAGACAAGCTAAGCAATTTACACCATAGGTATAAAGATTAGATAGAACTGGACTTAAGAGAATCACTAATTTTTATGTACAACATGATAAGTCCCTCTATATCAATCACAATAGTCTCATAGGCATAGGATGTACAACATGATAGGTTCCATCATATAAATCACAACAGTCTCATAGGCATGATAGGTTCCATTATGTCAATCCAACAGTCACATAGGCATGATAGGTTTTATTATGTTAGTCACAACAGTCTCATAGGCATGATAGGATCTATTATGTCAGTCCAACAGTCTCATAGGCATGATAGGTTCTATTATGTCAGTCCAACTGTCTCATAGGCATGATAGGTGTCATTACATCAATCACAGTAGTCTCATAGGCATAAGCAATTCAGATTTGACAAAAGGATAGGCACGAATCAGAATTAGGCATCGTTCTAGATCTGATTATTACATTCATGATTTTTATTTAGATGTTTAAATCTAAATAATAAATGAACTTACAGAAAAAGGATGGATCTTGTATTCTGAGATCTGATTTCTGAATTTGTTTAGCTATCCCTTGATGTAGACGTTTGATTCTCTAGTTTGGATTTTGTTTGGAGCTTTATAACTTGATTTCTAATTTGGAGAAGATGGAGGCTAGGCTAACTTAGGCAGGGACAGCATGACGGCTTCATTGTGTGGTCTAGGGTTGAGGTTTGGAGTGCTTATATAGAAGTCTAGGTTTAATTCTAGTCTTTAGATTAGTCTAGGAGAAATCAGAGCCATCAGACCAAAAAGATGTGTCATCCAGCCAACCACAACTCGACGCATAAGCCCTAATATCTCAGAAATTAGCTATTTTCCAATCAGAGAAGGCCACATCAGCTCAAGACTACAGAAATTCGTCATAGGAAGCATATCTCAAAGGGGTTGACTCCCTACAGGGGGGCTGACACCTATGTCGACACTCCTATAGGGGGGTCGACACCTATGTCGACTCCCCTATAGGGGGGTCTACACCTATGTCGACTCCCCTTGGGGGGTCGGCACCTCTGAGCGGGAAATTTCCCGCTCAACCCGCTCTGACCGAATTTTGAACAGTTTTGACTTTTAATTATTATTTTAATTTAATTTTCGTTTAAACTTGAAATCTTCTGAACTCCATAACTTCTTCATACGGAGCTCGATTCACGCAAACTCGGACTCTATCTCAAGCAGAATTCCGAGGCGAACGCAATGGCGTAAACCGTTTCACCCAATTCTTCCTCTAAAAATTAAATGTTCTTAAATTTGTTAATTTAATATTTAAAATTACAAGGTGTTACGGTTCATGCATAAAAAGGTAACAATATTTAAATTAAAGCAGTACGATATTGGACATAAGGTAACCTTAAATGGCAACCATGTTTCTAAACAAAGTGAATGGTGATTAAATGGGAGTACATTTCAAATTACTGGGCCTGAAAATAGAGGAGGCTTATGCCTACTTTTCACATTTAGTAAGACATTCCAATACTTGTATATCGTATGAACAGCTTTTCCATTCAGTTCCCTTTTAATGACATAATGAACACACTTGGGATCTACACAGGTTCAATGGTAAAAGATGGGAATACATATATATATATATATATAGTGACCCAAAGGTTTGCATGCATTAGACTATCTCAGATCTAACTTACCAGTAGCATTTACATGATATATTCACTTATTGATAATAAAACATGTTTGTGCCCACGGATTATGAACCCAACATACACAAATAAGTGGCCAGGCACAAATACAACTAGACAAGCTTCCAAATACATGTATATCAATTCAAAGCATAACCACAAATGGATCGCAGTCAACACATAAACCGTATAACCGTCCAAAACAAAAGCAGGATTTTCGCAATGTAAGATTAATCAATAGAATTCCTACTATTATACTCTAGTTTAAAACGAAATTAAACTACTTGAAACAATAATTGATCGTGAGCAAAATACTCACCTACAACAGCAAACAACGCAGCAGATAACGGACAGCAAGTAGCGTTGAGCCAGGCGTGGCGCAACGGCTTTGGTCACCGTGGTTGCGCGAGACTATGAGGTACAACAGTTCGACGCCGGCGGGGACAAGTTTAAAAAGGCCGAACAGCGGCGCGAAGGACTGACGGATAGTTGCTAGCGGAGGAGGCGGTTTGCGGTAGAAGGAGGTGGTTCGAATTATATTTGAGGAAATGGTTTTTTTTCTTTGTGGCAGCCATTATTAGGTTTGGGTAGGAATTGATGTCGGCTGCCATTTTCTTTGATTTGGAGAAGAATGAGATTTTTGGGGAAAGAAGTAAATAGGTTCTAAGTATTTATAGATGAAAAGAAGGGCAGTTTGAATGGAAACTTGAACGGATAGCGTGTGTAGCCATTTGAACGTGTCTCTCCAAATACCAAAATAACCAGATAGTGATTTACCAATTCAAACATTTACTTTTTTCTTTTAAACTAATGCGTTGGACAACAAGGAAGCATGCGTTGAAAAATGAAGGGAAGAGGCAAGTTACACAAGAAATGCATGCATTTATGCCATGCATTAAAATGAGGTGCATGTCCTTCTGCTATTCTATCTTACGTTTTATTTATTTATTATTATTATTCTGTTTTCATTAATTGCTTAAATTAAAGTTTATACAAGCATACCAAATTCAACTTAAAACTAAATTTTTAAGGAATGAAAGTACATAAATGGAATAAGATGTATGAAAATAGAATGAAGGGAAAAGAAATGAAAGTTGCATTAAGGAAACATTAAAGAGGAAAAGCTTTGAAAATAAAATGCATGTTTTTTTATATAAATGACAAAATTATGTAACATGAATGCATGCCTTAAAATATAAGGAAGGGAAGACATAGGTTACAAAATCTTACATATTTTACTTCAAAATTATGAAACACATGCATGAAAATAAATGGAAATGAATGAACGCCTGCATGATATTTGAAAAGTTTTTTTTTAAATATAGACAACATGATATTGAAGAGAAGGGAAACATATATATACATGGAGATGGTTGGTTTTTGAAAAAAAGTAGTAATGGGAAAGAAAATTGGAAAGGAGAAATAAGATGTAAATTTAAGTAATAAAGATATGTAAATAAAATAGGATGTGTAAAAATGGAATGAAGTGAAAGAAATTAATAGAACGAAGGGAAATAAATAAATATATAAAGGAATGAAATGAATGCGTAATTAACGTTGCAAATTAAATTAATTAATGAAGGTTTAATTGGACATGTAATCCCCATTTTGAATTCCTAAAATTTACATTTTGAACAAACAGGGAAAGAATTAAAGACGATAACCAAAGATATATACATTTATGTATTATAATTTATTTCCTCTAGAATGTACACATTATTTTCAATCAATCTTTCACCAGAAATTAATAAATTTCATTAATAACATCATAAAATTTATTTTTTATCCACTTTAAATTCAATAATAAAATTTAATTCAATAACTTAAATGCTCAAAATTTACGGGATGTTACAAAACTAGTCAATGTAGTAACCCCTTTTAATAGACTGGATTATCCTGATACAACAAATTCATCACATGAATTGAGTTACCACAAGATCAGTCCCTTAGAAAAATCATGATTTTGAATGATGTTATAATTGTGAATACCAAACGCACGAACCATTTGGTCTTTGAACATGTAAGGAAATAACATCCGATTAGTAATATGGTGGTAAACCAAAATCTTTTTGGCATTATTAATATATGTCCTTTGTAAATTTAGGAATACGAGCAAATGAATAAAAATAACAATTAAGAAAAACTTGTTAGACAAGAAAAATAATTATGAAGAAAGGCTAAACTCTGTGCAACTTCATAATAATTTTCTACATTCTCATAACTAGTTAAAAGCAATTCATCCGTAAACTCGAAAATATAATGGTGCATCATAGAAATGCAAGTATTCACGCGCAAAGCATGTGTCGTGATCACGCACAAAACACATGCCATTACGCTCGTAGAAATTCTGGAACTCGGTGAACATTGTTTGTTTACATGCAATGCAGTTACGAGCAAATATGACACAACATCATCATTAGCATTCTTGTTGTCATAACTGCAAGTCCGTAACAGGATGAATGGAAGGGGATGTGACTTGCTGGTTTATAGTTTGTCACTGAAGTGGAAA
This sequence comes from Allium sativum, assembly GCA_030737875.1. Taxonomy (NCBI): domain Eukaryota; kingdom Viridiplantae; phylum Streptophyta; class Magnoliopsida; order Asparagales; family Amaryllidaceae; genus Allium; species Allium sativum. Next base: position 412,349,179 of record CM060910.1, on the reverse strand, counting down.
AATAGTAACATACATTGCATGTGTAAGCTTGTGGAAGGCTTTCCAAGTGGTGGTGATGGATTTATGAGAACTCATGGATACGTCTTTTGCTACGCATCTAAATCTGGTACATAGAAAGTCATGGAAAATGATGGGAAAAATATTTCATATGCATTAGATCATATAGGAAACTCAGTTGTTGTTACTTTTTAGCAAACCAAAACAAAGGATGCTTTGATTTCACACAAGTGCAATAAATATACCAAATAATCATAGATTATGAAATGTCAATAAAATAGAACTAATTTGTATAAGCAAGTCTTTTTCTTTGACATTTTAGCAGAGAACTACAAGTATTTCAAGCTTGATGGATTATCCGGTATTTCAGATTGGCGTGACGTGGTTAGGGACTTTCGGGAAAGGTAATATACTGATTGGTTTATATAATCATTTCTATGACTGTTATCTGTGTTGGTTTAGGAGCGACAATTTTGTACTCTTGTTAAGCACGAGAGTTGGAGGTCTTGGTATCCAAGCTCATTGTTTAGGAGCGATTTGCTGAAACAAAGAGCAAATGACAAAATGCTGAAACAAAGAGCAAATGGCAGAATTTTGCTTGATTAAGAACTAATTGTTTTATGCAGCAACGAATTTTGGAAATAGCAGAACAGTTAACTAACATAACATATCTGATATGTTCTGGCAATGAATTTTGGAAATATCAAATTATGACAATAAATTTTGGAAATAGCGGAACAGTCAACAAACATATCAGATATGTTCTCTAAGAAGAAGAGGGAAAAGGTTAACTAGTACAACTAAATGTTTTGGCCTCTTCTTTAAACCTGCAATCACGTGGAGATGTCATTGCTGCTATTTACCTGGCTAGATTCCTATTTGTAGCCTTCATTCAAATCGTGGAACTTCATGGAAAATTAATTATTGTGAGCTTTGGTTAGGTCTCTATCGTATAAACACCAATAACACTACGTATAACATTTATATTTCCCATCAGTGGAATTTATGTTTGCTAATTGAGGTAGAGAACTATACATTTTCATTTACTAAGTATATGTTGAACTTAAAATGTTTCTATGCATAGAAGTTATCGAATATAAATATACAAAAATCTATACATTGTTTTAGCTTTTAGTTTAGGAAAAATATACCTTGTTAACTGCTACTGATAATTTAGAGTTACGAATGTGGAAGTAATATATTGTATCCACCAACCCTTCCCAACCCTATTAGTTTGAATTAGACAATGTACATCGATATAAAACACTAAAATAGGATTTTTACTTTTTCAACTTAAATTCCAATCCAAAAGGCTTTCTAATTTGATGCATTTCAGTGTATTTTTACATTCTCTCACTAAACACTAATGCAAGATTTATGTCCATTATTTTGTTTGGGGTTTAAATACTTGCATCCAAGCTCATTGTTTAACAATAACAGCAACAAGACATCCAACTCTCGTGCTTAACAAGAGAACATTGTTTAGAAGCAACAACATTGATGCAAGATTCCTCGGGTACAATAAAATTCATTATGAAAAAAATTCCAATTGCCCCCACATGAGTATACGTTCGCATGAGCATACGTTTGTACGTGAACCCTGCTTTATGTGGTAGTTCACAAAATTATAGCTTCCACAGATACATTTTGATAGTTGCATATGCTTTATTCTTTGTTTGGCAGTCTTGATCGTTGGATTATTTGTTCTTACGTAAAATATGGAATTCAAGAAGGCAATCCAATGATACAGATTTATTGTGTTATCGGTTATGTTTATTTGTTGTCCAAATATATATATACACACACAAAGAGAAAAAAAACTCAGGGCACGGGTAGTTTATTACTGGATGGTGGGAATTTTGGCGTCAAACAGTGCTAATACTGGTATTATTGCCAAAAAAAAAGAGAGTAGACTGATGGACAAGGCATTAGACAAAGTACTTATCTTTTGCTTCTTCTTATCTCAACCTTTAAGGTTAATAGGTGGATACCCAGTGCCAAAGGCTCCCGTACTCAAGCGCGAGGACTTCCCAGGTCAGTCTCCCGTCCTAGTACTATTCACGGCTTCCCGGGCTCTGGGGGTGGTCGATTAGCGCGCGCAGCCTTTCCCTCACATTATGTGAAGAGGCCGGGGCTCGAACTTGTGCGCTCCAGATTACCAGCCGGGTAACCTTACCGTTGCGGCAGGCACCACCTTTGAGGTTAATGTCACTATCAATTGCGTTGTTAACCCTGTATTGCTGGATAAAACAATTACTTCTTAATCAAGCAAAATTCTGCCATTTGCTCTTTGTTTCAACATTTTGAATGTAAGATTAGTCAAATTTTCATGTGTTTCTTTCGGGGTTTGCTGGTTTGATTTGAAGAACAGAGGAACTTGTGCAAGTCTCAGGTTGGCCCTTTTTTGGGAAGAATGCTATATAAATGTAGAATTAACAAGATCTAATATTGAAAATATTTTGGTATTGATGCGCGAAGCGATGTGTAAATCAAACGTTGTGTTGGGCTTTAAGTCATTTTTTAAGGATAACTCCCCATGGGTCTGAAAAGGAACAGTAGATAGAAATTGCAACAGTTCAAACTAATTTTTCATTCAACTTTACCTTTAAATTTAATCATATGCTTTTATGATCAAACTAGTTCCTTTGGAAAGAAAAAAGCTAATTTTGCAGTTTTACTGCAAATATTTGCTTGCATTTTTTATTATAAATATTTTCACTTTTTGGAACTATATATATTTTTTATTTCTGGCTATTTTATCTTTCACTCATTACAGAAAATGCTTTGTCACAGTTGTTGACTTTTATCTTCTCCTGCATACGAAACAATGAAAATCATCCATTACTTCTCAAATAAGAAAAATTTCACCATGTCAATGGTTTCAGTTTTGTTTTTTGCCACAAAGATAAATAGCCATCTTATTTCTCTGCTTTTATACAAAAAAATACTTCGAATTGGTATTTATACTGAATGTTTTATTCTGATTCATTGTTTATATTTACTGATTTTTGAAGTTGCATTAAAAAAATGATTTATGTTAACTAATTAGTCAAAATACGATTTGATTCTTCTTGGCTCCAGTCGGAATTGAACCGAGATGGTTGGATATTGGGATGGATATTCAGACCATGAGTTAGATACAAAGCGAACCAATTTTGATTATGATACAAGTAAACTTTAATAATGTGTGCTAATTCCAGCACCCCTACTTCCAATGGTTTGACGCTTCGACTTTGGTTCGAGTTAACATAGATTCGAAACAAGCATAGCATGATATAAACCAAAGACATATATTAGCATGTGGTGTGTTTTACAACATAATAGATAAGCATGTGTAATGCAGTAATGCAAAAATGTGTTACCAAATGTTTAACAGAAAACATCAACACACCTGGTAATGCTTATATATTTCTCATGGCCATTTGGAGCTTGTGCCCACAAACTTGCTCTTATAACAGCGCTGTCATTCCCACGTGTCCGAACTACAACAGTAACTTCATATGTCTGCTTTCTATGTACTTTACCACTAATGTCCTGCTGAATACCATTCCAGTTATGACTTCGTTCAATGGTAGAAGCAAAATATAATTCCATGTAATGGAGTAACATTCCCATCTAATATTTTGTTATGAAGAATAATCTTGCACCCTCTACCGAGACAATTATTTAAGCCATCTTCAAAGCAAAAGTTTTCTATGATGTTTCCTTCTGTCGTAGGCGGAGTTTCCTAAATAAGCTATTACGGAAATATGTTGACGTAGGGAAGAAATGATGCAAATCACGTTTGCACAATTTAGGAATAGTCAAATGAACAAATAAGCAATAATATAAATCGTAGGGATTCAAAGATTGGTAATGTAAAGAAGAATGCCCTAAAGAAACAACACTAAATTATAATAATAACAATAACAACAAGGAAGATAGGAGAGTCTAATTAGTGTTTGTAGATATCAGATAATTATAGGTTCTTGTGTGAGGTTGGGTATACATATCATTTGATGAATTCAACTTCTACCCGACCTCACAATCACTCACTATTACACCCTTCCATATACAATCCAAAATAAAATGAAATTTACAAGAATAACAGTTTAATATTAAATTACAATGATGAAATCGATTAACTCGAATCAAATTTAACAAAATTTCATAACAGTTTAATCAAACATGAATAAAATTTCCTACATCCTATATCATACCTGAGGCCAAAATCGATTAACTCTAAATCGAGTATCTTCAAATCTACAACGAAGTTGCACTTGAGCCTAAATCCATTATCAGTACCACCCTTGAATTAAACGTCAAAGTCGATGACCGATTCTCTGAAATTGAACTTGAGTGCGATTCACCCGGTGTCTGAAGTCGAGGAGCCTATTCTTAGAAGAGATGATGGATAAATTAAAAAAACGGCCGAGATAAGTAAAAACGTTGAGAACGGGATAAAGAAAGGGAAATTAGGGTTGTCGGAGATAGCAAGAAGCTTGTTTACATTTTTGCCCTCACATCATTTGATTCAATTATATAATTTGTATTTAGGTCATAAAATATGTATACTTTGCCATTAATCACATAGCCTATAGATACACATTCATATGCTCTACTAGCAAATTTTATTCCCTTAGGGTCTGAAATGCGAACATATGTTAAATACCTCCAATTTCTAAAGTAGTACACATTAGGTTTATGATTCTTTAAAATTTCGTAAGGTGAAATTTTATTATTAGATTTAGGGATTCTATTCAAAACATAGCATGCAGTTAATAATATATCCCCCCACCAATGTTTTGCTGCACCAGAATTTAATAAAATGTCAACTGCTAATTCGGTAAAGGTCCTATTTTTCCTTTCAGCTTTACCATTTATTTCAGGTGAATGGGGTGTAGTTCTCTCATGTATTATACCATGTAATTTATAAAAATCCAGAATTGAAGTAGATTCATATTTTGTTCCTCTGTCACTACGAAGTCTCTTAATTTTCTTATTTGCTTGATTCTCAATCTCGGTTTTGAATGTTTTAAATATGTCAAATGCATCATTTTTATTTTTCATATGGTATACATATGTGAAATGAGAACAGTCATAGATAAAAGTGATAAAATAACAATGTCTATGTCTAGTCAAAGTGCCATCAAGCTCACATATATCATATTGAATCAATTCTAAGGGTTTAGATAATCTTTCAACAGATTTATGAGGTTTCTTTGTGATTTTAGCTTGAGTACGGAATTCACATTTATCAAATTATGATTCTGAAATTTTAGGAATCATACCTAAGGTGCTCATGTTATAAGTTATTCGTTTACTAACATGACATAATCTAGAGTGCCAAATACTAAAATCAAACAACGTATGAGCATAACTAGTCACTTTATTAGATTCAACATTCAACTTAAACACCTTCTCACAAGCATAACCCTTTCCCACAAAAGCTCCCTTGTATGTTAAGATATACAAATCATCCCCAACAACTTGAGTAAAGCCTGCCTTATTAAGGAGAAAGCCAGAAGCCAGATTCTTCCTCATCTCTGGAGTATACATCACATCTTTCAGAATCACTGTCTTTCCAGAGGTAAACTTTATTTCCACATTACCAATCCCTGCGACTTTAGTGGTGTGAGAATCTCCCAACAACACTATCTGATCATCAGCAGCCACGTATGTAGTGAACATATCACGATCTTTGCAGACATGGCGAGAAGCACCAGTGTCTACCCATCAACCCTCTGATCCACCAATAAGGTGAATCTCAGTAATCATAGCCGTAAGTGGTTCCCCAGTCAGGTTAGCCTACGGTGTAGGTTTTGGCCTGTTCCGTCACTTTTGTGCCATATGACCTGGTTTTCCACACCTGTAACATAGAAACAACTGTCCAAAATTATTTTTTGGGATGGTCGATGCTGTACTTTCTGGTTTCCATATGGGTTCCCATTTTTGTTGTTGTGCTGGTACTGAATCTTAAAGGACTTTGAGTTCGGTTTCAAAACTGCGAGTTTGATCTTTTTAATGTTGTCGTTGTTAGATCCTCAGTTTTGATGACGACAAACTACACAAAGTATATATGCACATATATTGAATACTTATGCAGGATCAACTCAAGAAGAGGACTCAAGAAAAACCACTCATGAATGTCACATATGATGTATTGTCAGTATTAGAATTGATGTACAATCTCCTTGACAACATATGAGACATCATATCTGTCTGTGAAATGTCAGATGTCTACCATGTATATAATAGACATCTGGTACTCGAGTAGGAAAACCTTCCTGACTCAGCACAGACTTCTATCATATACATGACAAACGTCTGTAGGGAGTCTCGGGATGTTTTTTCCTGCACACACAAATATTTGTCTTCTTAAGGACAGACATCTGTCTGTGTATCTGAACTACATCAGAATACTTGGAAAAACGTCTGTCCAAGAAAGACAGACGTCTGTCCTGGCATATGAAATATAATCTGAAATAGCAGCTCTTCATTTCTGAATAGTCAAAAATCTTACTCTTCTTCTCAAAACGATTTCTCCAAAGAATATCTCGTTTCAAATAAAGAGTTTTATTCAAAGATCACAACGTTTTATTAAAACTCTTTGTTTATTATAAATAGATCGAAGATTCAAGTTTTCAATTCACCTATTCTTTCTAGATCTATTCTATATTCTCTGAAAAACTCTCTATTTTCAAATACTCTCTAAAGACTTCAGCCAAGTATTGAAATACTTCTATTCTCTCTAGTTATTCAATACTCACATCAACTCATGGAGATTATAGGAGCAATTTGTACAAGTCAGTCAAAATCAGTGTTCTAAAGAACACAAAATTGTCAAGAATACTTATCTACTATAAGCTTATTCTTCCGAGCAAAGCGAGGGCAGTTTTGTTGATAGTTGAAAGGTCGAAGGGGAGCTTAGGGATTGGACGTAGGATGGGACGTCCGAACCAGGATAAAATAAAAGTGCGATTATCTCTTATTTTATCTTTTCTGCTTACTATTATAGAACATTAGTACTTGCTTTATCTTAGACACTTATACGATCCTATCATAGACTTTCAATTGTTATTGACAACCAGAAGTCCATCTTTCTGGTCCTGCTTGAGAGCCTCCTCTTCAATACAGAGGCACGTGATAAAACTCTCTAAGGAAAATTTCTTAGTCTTAAGACATTCTTAAAATCCTTCCATCCTGGGGGAAATTTGCCAATAATCATGGCAACTTGAAATTGTTCGTCTAAAGTCATACCTTCGGAGATGATCTCATGAGCTATTTTCTAAAGCTTATGAGACTGCATCTCTACTGACCTGTCGTCTGTCATCTGGTACTTGAGGTAGCAGCTGACTGCATACTTCTTTGTCTCTACCGCCTCTGTGTCGTACTTCTTCTTCAGTGCTTCCCAAATCTCCTTTGTTGTCTTGTCATCTGAGTTGTAGTAGTCTATATTTCATCGCTGAGACCATTGAGAATGAAATTCTTGCATAGATTGTCCTGCTCAATCTAGGTCTGCAATTGCTTCGATTGTTCGGTCCAGGAAACCATCCGTGCTGCATCAGGTTCGTCAGGTCTGTTGGCAGCTGCGGTTTGTCAGTGGTCAGTGCAGCAACCACCTTTCTCATTGTCAGGTAGAATTCCATCTTCTAACGCCAACGCTTGAAGTGCAGGCCTTCGAATCTGAAAGGGAAAACAGTTACCAACCTGATCAGGAAGGTAGAGGATGGAGCAACTTCATCTAGGGTTACAGTCGAAGCCATTGTTACAGATCGTCTTCAAATTGTTGGAAAACAATGGCTGAGTCACGGACTTTGTCACTCTCTTGAAGATGATTCGTCGATCTGGCCGATGATGCAAACTAATTCTTACGTATCGCCATCACCTCTAGGACAAAACAGCCTCGAAGAGTAACTGATTTTCTCGCACAACAAATCAATCCAGATTTTCACTTTGAAGACAAAAATAATTTCTTGGTTTTTAAGAATTTTAACGACAGAAGTAAGAAGAAAATGTGGTTCGGTATATTTTCTCGTCTATAAAACTAAAGATATTATAAATGAAAATGAGTGTGTCGAACAATTACTGGGCAGTGGGAGAAAATCAGATCCAATCCAGAAAAAGCGGATCAAAATTTTACTTTCTCAAATAAATAAATAAAACTATTTGGAAAATGCTAGGTTTTTCGGTCCAAAAATATAAGTGTCTACACCACCAAGCCAAGCCCGAGCCCGAGCCGAATCGAGTTGTGTCAGGGACGAGTCGAGTCGGTGGGTCGGTCGCGCTAGCATGTGTGGTGGTCATGCATAGTCTACCTTCTCATAACAAAGCAAGTATTGAAAGCCATTTCACACTTTATCAATTTTTTTAATAATTCATCCTTTTGTTTTCAAAACAATTTCCAACAATACCCCACTTGAATTTTAAAAAATATCCAAGCAATTTCAATTAAAAACAAAACATAATATTGTGCATAAAAAAATGTGTCTTCCGACTTGAACTTTGCATAGTGATAAGATTCAGGTTTTTACTAGAGTGATACGTGGTCTTGAACTCTATTCCTGACATCTGACCACACACAACATTTTTTGTAGTGCAATCAAATAAGTCCGTGCATTTATGGCCATGTACGTCTATATCAGTTTAGTGAATGCTCTAGATGTTTTGCCCAAAACTCCATGGGAAACAACAACATTTCCACATTCACATAGGTGAGTCTATCAAGAGTACTCCAGAAGGTAAGTACTCCACTCTAAATAGAGTATAGATCTCATTAAGAGTTTCTATCAACTAGTCCTCTAATCACTTCAAGAATACATGCTTCTTAGTCAATTAAATAGCATGTTCAACTACTATCACTACACAACTTGTTTTTACCAATCGAACCTACTTCTTGGGGTCTTCAGTCATTAGATCAGGTTACCGTTGTGCATGGCTCAGTAATTTAGGGAAAATAGTCCCATTCTTTTAGATGTATTAGGGACTTTCTCTTTAGACAATCCTTTCGTCAAAGGATCTGCCAAATTTTCATCACTGCGTATGTGATCCACTCTAACAGTACCTGAACAGAGTAGCTCTCTAACAGTACTGTCCTTACAACGTATATGTCATCACTTACCGTTATAATAATAGTTCTGAACTTTTGCAATAGCTGCGGTACTATCACAATGGATCAACACAGTTGGAATCGATTTTTCCCGTGAGGGAATTTTAGCTACCAGATTTTTCAAATACTCTGGTTCTTCTAGCTGTGGCGAGTGCTATCATCTTAGTCTCCATAGTAGACTGAGCCAAAATAATCTGTTTCTTGGATTTCCAAGAAACAGCTCCTCCAACGATGCTTAATATAAAGCCACTTGTCGCTTTAGAATCATATAAAATAAAGTTTTCTAGTCTACATCGAAATATCCGTCAAGTACAGTTGGAAACATTTCATAATGTAATCCAAGGTTCATAGCTCGTTTAAGGTATCTCGCGACCCTTTCAATAACATGTCAATGTTCTGTACTAGGTATGTTGGTAAACCTGCACAATAATTCCACGACATAGGTGTTGGATCAAGAATAACCCTAGAGGGGGGGTGAATAGGGTTTTTCACAGTTTTTTAACTGAAATGAAAAACTGACAGGATATATAATAATAAACAGATCACATAATATAACAGAAACAGAAATACAGAAAGTAAATCACACACAGATATACCCAGCTTCGGCAAAAACCCTGCCTACTGCTGCATTTCTAAGGTTTCTACTAGGTGATAGAACAGATCATGCATACAAGACCATGTACACTCGCAAACCCTGCTCCTATTCTAACCCTACGCTCAAAACTCTAGACTGGTCGATATCCCCTCGATCAGATTTTCCCGAATTACAACCCCGTAATCCGTAACCCAGATTTTACAGACTCTGAAACTGACAGTCAACACCCTGACTGATTCACCCTAGATTTTACAGACCTAGAAACTGTTCGGTTACAACGAAATTGAAAATACAACAAAAATTAAAAACAAAAGAAAATAAGAATCCCTAGTTTATCAAATAAACTATAAACTCCCTTGAGTTGAAGTAGGCCGGCCAATTTGTAATTGTGTTGGACCCTTTTTTTTTCTTTTATCCCGATAGCTTTCCTCTGGAATCAAAAATTGCGGCAGACGATTGGGATAACATCTAGGGTTTCTTCTTGTAATCCCAAATCGATCGATTGAAGATATAAATATCTGGTGCTCGAATTTGTTTTTCTCTCAGCTTGGTGCTTCGGTTTGTTGCTCAAATGATTTGGAACAATTCTCGATCGAAAAAAACTGTGAGTATGAAAATGATTCCTTTGTTTATGCTTTTGATTTTTGTGATGCCTGGTTTTCGATTTTTCTTGCTGATGATGTGAATGGTGTTAAAATAGGATTAGAAAATCCTTTAACTCTCTGATTTCGTTTAAAGACCCGATTGATTTCATTGCGGTTTCCTCTTTTGTTTCTTCGATTGAATGACTTGCGTGATTGTTGGAGTATGTTGCCTTGAATATCTCGATGAATTTGATAACATTCTGGACTTGATTGTGGCCTTTTAAAAAGCAGATTTTTCCCTTTTTTGAATTAATCATTTCTGGAAATAAAAAATAAAATCTTGTCCAACATGTCGAACTGAATTTCTGGAATTACATTATTGCCATGCTCGAATTCATTTGCCCTTGGTACTTGCCAAATCTGTTTTGTTAATTTCTGGAAACCAATTTTCAATTTTCCCTTTGTCCATATATGAATGTTGATTTCTTGGAACCAATTTAATATTTTCCTGAAATCCAAAAAGTGATTTTTATTGAAAAATCAATTGTTGCTCTGTTCGATTTAATATCCATACTGCTTTTAAAAAACTGGAAATGATATAAATTGTTTCTTGAAATGCTTGTCTGATTTGATTCGATTTCCATAGTATTAAAAACATGCTGGATATGAAAATTTTCTCAGAAAAAAGTTTTCCAACAATAAGTTTGATCCTTTGTAAAACAGGAAAGAAGTGAATTGATTCTATGCCTTGCTTGATTTGTTTTTCTTTAAACCTTGCCATATATGTGAAATGATTGAAACTGCACACTTGAATATCACCTAAGTGAGTTTCCACACTTCCTGTATATTCTTGCATGTGATTATTCTCAACCATGCTGTCATTTTTATTGCTGTAGACATCCACTTGACAGTTGCATTAAAAACTGGTTGCTAAATTGTATTTCCATTTGTATTGAGCTGCAGCATGCTTGAAATTGGTTGCACTGTTGCACTTTACACATGACCAATGAATTAGTTGAACATCTCCATATGTTGTGTCCACTATTAGCTGTTGCTTGACCTGTCTCTATGCTGCACCACCTTGTAAACTAGCTTGACACAACTGAACTGTCTCGACACTTGGGTTGCTTTGAAAACATGTTGCTCATATGTCATATATTACTGAACTGAACCATACTAGCTCGACCATTTTCTTGCTTGTAACTATTTGCTCCATCACCATGCAGTCATGTCCATTCATGGTTGCTTGACCACTTTGCTTGAGTTTGCTTGATCATGTGATCACTTGACCACTGTGTTGTGTTGCCATGTACACTGCTTTGACTTTCACTATGCTTGTTCACATATATGAGTCACTCTATGCTGCTTACATTTGAACATTGAACTATTCTTGTTTGCTGGATCTTGACCTTTGACTTTTATCTGATTTTGTGCCATTTGACTTTGAGGTTTTGCTGAAACTTGTTTGTGTATTTTGATTTTTTTTCATTTGCTGGCTTGCTTACATTTTCTTGTGCTCGGCCATATTGGAAGTTTGAACATTTCTTACGACTCTTTTAATTCACTGTTGTGCACTGAGTCGAGATGGTCCACGTGGCTACTCCTCAGTTGCTCGCTGATTGGCGAGGCAGTGCACACGTGTATTATTATATGCACGTGTGTATATGAAGCCATCCAGACGAGTTTTCTTGTCCCTGCATTGATATATATACATATGTTGTCTGCCTTGTGGTATTTACAGTGTATCACTGTGAATATCACAAGCTGTCTAGACACAGTCGGATAAATCAGATCGAGTCAGAAAAATGATGAGAAACACACCAGAAAACTAAGGCAAATAAATTTTAAAAATAAAATAATATTTGGTAGAAATTAGAATTTTATTTCTGTTCAAGATACAGTGTGTGTGTGTGTGTTTCTGTATATGACAGGTATGAAGACTGGACTGACTAAAGGATGCTGTGAAGACAAAAGACAGAAGACAAAAGGCAGAGGATTGAGCAGAGAATGTATATGTGTCAGTGAATGAATAAAAGTCAAAGTGTCTGTATATGAATGAAATTTGTATATCCAAGTGTGAGTGTTGTAAAGAGGAACAAGTGTACTGAATATATTGAAATGAAAGATATCAGTGAAGTATACAAATAGTGGAGTTGTAAACTTTGTACTGTTTGATATTGAAATAAAATATTCTATTCAAATAAAATACTGTGAATATTTAAATTTCTGTACAGTTGTATTTTATTTAAATAGAAATATTATATTCATTTATGTTGTGTAGTATATGAAACAGTACAATTACAAACACATAAAGAATAATATATATTTGATTGTTATCATCAAACAAAAATCATATAATTGTGTATACAACACTGTTATATACAACAATCTCTCCCTTTTGATGATGACAAACAAATATAAGATTTTGAGCATAAATGTGTTTGAAAAAAAAATGAAATATATATTACTTCCCCTACAAGTGTGCATGAGATGCTCCCCCTACAAGTGTGCATTGGTGAAAGAATTGAAAATTAATAAATTTTCATTGGTGAAAGAATCGAAAATTAATAAATTTTCAAAATTAAAAATATTTATGAATTATTCACTTATAAATCAAAATCTCAATCCATTCTCCCCCTTTTGTTATCATCAAAAGGATACAGAATTTGAAATATATATGAAAAATGACTAACAAATACAATATCAGCTTAAGAGGAAGAACGGTTATCAAAAATCAATCAGTCAAACAAAAATCATAATAAACTGAGAACAGGTGGCATATTTCACATTGTAGAGAATGACGGATTTACGATGAAATTTATATAAAATGGGGAGAGTTAAAAAAAATGAATTTCAATTTTTTTTTATAAAAATGAGCACAAAAACAGTGACGGATTCAGACTATAATTATAAATTCAATTTAAGTGACAAAATCGAATAATCTCAAATCCCAATACCCATCAAACAACAAATCATAATACGTTATAAGATTTCAACACATTTCACAGATTAGAAAGATGGATTGATAGGCTGGTTTTTAAATTCCAAGAAGTATTTCAAAATAATTTATATTTATAGCACATTTATCCTTTTTCTTTTTCTTTTATTTAAGAGCACACTGACCACGCATAACCAGAGCTTGGATTTTTAAATGGGATCAGTCGCATCTCAAATTATAAGATGTCTCATAACCATGCATAACCAGAGCTTGGATTTTTAAATGAGGTTAGAGACACTCTTATATATTAATTATATTTTTATCATTTTCAGCTTTATATAAAAAAAAACTCCTCGGTATATGAAACCAATATGGATGACAGAAACGTGGTAGGTACAGAAATGGACTATGAAATAAATTTCTAAATTAATTATATTATGAAATAAGCTCGACTGTACCGGGATTATTGAAAATTTTCAATTATCACTAATTCTGAATAATAATATAGTCTCATTTCTATCACACATAATTTTCACTGTTTTAAAACAAGATGATTAAAAATAAACAAACTCTCCACGTTAATATAAAAAAAACGATGGATGGCAGAATGATGATAGGTAATGAAGATGGTCGTGAAATAATTGCCAGTTCAAAGATATTATAATAAACGTTCAACCATCATGAAAAAATTTAAATCAAATCCTCTCTTGTTGTGAAATATACTGCAGTCACAATTTCATCACAATTTCAAATTCTGATAATATGTTTTGATGAATTATAAATACAGTTCAATTCGGATATTAATTTCAATTTCTGAATGAATAATCAATAAATAATTTTAAAATAGAAAATCAATTACAAGAGGAAATCAAACAGATTTATAAAAAAAAATTGAATCTATACAGGGTGATAATCAAAAAAACAAATGAGTGAAAAAGGCTGATACCAATTGTAGTCTCCTTTATCGAGGAATTTAATTACACCTTGATGGACTATCATGGACATCTCAGACCAAAGAAATTTAAACACAAACTTAGCCAGACAAATTTAGCACATTTATTTGTATAAGGCAAAAAAATGTGTGGATCTATACAAGGTGAAAATTTGAATCTCAGTACAGATGGGTGAAACAAATATAAGCACTTATGATACCACTTGGTGTCTCTATTAACAAATTTTAATCACAAAGCCCAAACAGACAAGATTACAAATTTGGCACAATTATCAGAGCAGCAGTCAGATTAAAGCGGGCAGTTATTTGAAAACAGTATCAGAGCAGCACAGAGACAGTTTCCAAGCAAGCAAGTCAAGATGATGGTCACAAAAAAAATTCCATGATCCCAGATTAAAAATATACTTTATTTTAAATCATTTGAAGAAAAGTGAAAGTATTAGTATTTAACGAATCAATCACACCAGGTTATATTTCAGATTCAAAATTATGTGTGAGATTCAATAAATAAATAATTTCAAATGATTTTAAACAAATATATATTCAAATCAAATAATCATACAATAACAATGATACTTATGACCATATTTTCAAAAGAGTTTTCACAAATATTTTTGACAATCACAAGAGAGATTTCAAATCATTTACATCAAGACTGAATAATAATTCATGATCCAAAAATAATGGTTTATTCGAAATCATTTGAACAAATGAAAATCATGAGATACAATGAATCAATCACACATAATTAATAACTTCAATTTGAGAGGTGTGTGAGATTCAAAATATCAAAAATTTCAAATGATCTCAAATAAACAAAAAAAATCCAAACCAGATGATCATGAATAACGGTGAAATTCAAGATGTAAGACAGATTAAAAAATGTCTAAGCCAATCTGAAAAATTAAAGAAATTATCACAACTGATAAATAACAGAGTGTACTAAAATGAGTATAATATTTTAAGCGTTTCCAAAATTAATTGAAAGAAACTCAAAACAGCATAAGAGTGTGAAATTTCATTAATTATTCAGATCTTCAAAAATTTAGAATTCAAATTAACAGTGTTCAAGATATGGCATGAATACATCAACACAGTTATGAATTCAGAAATAAAAATATACGTCAAAATAATTGCAGATATTTACAAGATTAAGTACAATATCTGGAGAAAAAAAACATCAGAGTTCTATACACGCAAAACAAAATTCCAGAATATCATGAATACTGCAATTCAAGAAGCACAAAAAAATATGGCAGTGATAAATCAAATCAGAATAGATAGAAGAAAGAGATAGAAGGGAGAAGACGAAGAAAAAAACAAAAGAAAACAGAAAATATTTACAGAGGTGAGTTTAGAGATCATACCAGAAACCAGTGTATATCAGAAATTCTAACTCAACAGATTTTGGCTGAAGGAACTGTAAATGATACAGAAGTATAAATCAGCTTGATTTCAAATTTCTTTTCAGCACAGTAGTTCCTCAGCCACCCTTCTTCGGTACCTAACAGTTGAGAGGATTGAGTGGTCTAACAAAATTAGAAAAACCACTCGTAGTTTTATTAACATCTTTCGGTACCCAGACTTGCTTGTATAACAATCCATCTGAATTTACCTTTGTTCCCTTTGGAACCCATATCTGTTTGAATTTAACAATGTTTGTTTTATCTCTTCTTGGGATCCAGGATTGTTTAGATGAATTATTACAAAACAAATTCAAATTTTGCTTTTGATTCAAAAATCCTTTGGAATTAACAAAGTTCAAATTATCAAGACGATTCTTTTCAAAGAAAGTTGAAGGATTTTTAAAATCGTTTGAGCTTCTCCTTTCAGAAAACTCAGATTTCCCAAAACCAAGTCCACTTCTATTTCCCAATGAAAATTGATTTTTCAACAACAAATTTAAAGATTTCTCACCATTTGAAAATTTTTCCAGGGTTGTTTCAAGTTGTTGAATTTTAGTTTTAAGATCACCATTTTCTTTCAATAAATCTGAACAATTATTTTCAGTGATCTTACATCTTTCAAAATTAGATTTCAAAACCAAATTTTCATCTTTAAGCAGATTAATTTTGGTTTGGGACTCAGCAATCTCAGATTCAAAAAGTTTTTGTTTTTCAAACCCAAATTTCTTGGATTTTTCAATCTCGTTTTCCAGTTCTTTCAAAATCAAATCAGATTTCAACAAATTTTCTTTTTCAGCAATTTCAAATTTGGAATATATATCAGTCTTAAAAATTTCAAATTCCTTTTGCAAAAGATTATTCAAATTTGATATCTCAGTCTTGTTCTCATTTAAGATCAAAATTTCATTTTCAAACTTATGAATATTTTTATTGAGATGAACAAGATTGGTTTTCAATTTAAAACAATTTTTGCAAACTGAATTTGAAGAATTTTTAAAATATTCTAGTTGTGATTCCAAATTATTAATTTTGCTGGTCAACTCAAAATTCTTAGATTTCAGAGATTTATTTTTCAGTTGGAGTTTATCAACAGACTTTGTTAAATCAAGACACATGTAAACCAAATCTTCATATGAAAGATTTTCTGTTTTAGCATTTGTTGATTCTCCATCATCTGATTCATCTGAGGTTTCATCTACACGACTTTTTAAGCATAGATCTGAATCAGAGTTGACAATCTGGGGTTTTGAGCTGTTGTCAGATTTTCCATACAACTTGTTGAGAGTTCTCCAAACTTCCTGTGCAGATAAACAATGACAGATAAGATTAAACTGTTTAGTGCTAAGATAGTCAAATATAATTTTCATAGCACAAGCATTGAAATTAATATCTACACTATCAAACCCATTGATAATAACATCCCAACATTTAATATTAACAGATTTTAAATAAAATTCCAATTTGGATTTCCAGTTTAAAAAATCTGTTCCAGTAAAAATAGTAGGAGATGAACTGGACTGACTCCCTATTGGTTGACACCTAGGAATCACCATTTCTCTAGAGTTAACAGAATACCTGCTCTGATACCACTTGTTGGATCTAGAATAACCCTATAGGGGGGTGAATAGGGTTTTTCACAGTTTTTTAACTGAAATGAAAAACTGACATGATATATAATAATAAACAGATCACAGAATATAACAGAAACAGAAATGCAGAAAGTAAACCACACACAGATATACCCAGCTTCGGCAAAAACCCTGCCTACTGCTGCATTTCTAAGGTTTCTACTATGTGATAGAACAGATCATTCATACAAGACCATGTACACTCGCAAACCCTTCTCCTATTCTAACCCTACGCTCAAAACTCTAGACTGGTCGATATTCCCTCGATCAGATTTTCCCGAATTACAACCCTGTAATCCGTAACCCAGATTTTACAGACTCTGAAACTAACAGTCAACACCCTGACTGATTCACCCTAGATTTTACAGACCTAGAAACTGTTCGGTTACAACGAAATTGAAAATACAACAAAAATTAAAAACAAAAGAAAATAAGAAGCCCTAGTTTATAAAATAAACTATAAACTCCCTTGAGTTTAAGTAGGCCGGCCAATTTGTAATTGTGTTGGACCCTTTTTTTTCTTTTGTCCTAATAGCTTTCCTCTGGAATCAAAAATGGCGGCAGGCGATTGGGATAAAATCTAGGGTTTCTTCTTGTAATCCCAAATCGATCGATTGAAGATATAAATATCTGGTGCTCGAATTTGTTTTTCTCTCAGCTTGGTGCTTCGGTTTGTTGCTCAAATGATTTGGAACAATTCTCGATCGAAAAAAACTGTGAGTATGAAAATGATTCCTTTGTTTATGCTTTCGATTTTTGTGATGCCTGGTTTTCGATTTTTCTTGCCGATGATGTGAATGGTGTTAAAATAGGATTAGAAAATCCTTTAACTCTCTGATTTCGTTTAAAGACTCGATTGATTTCATTGCAGTTTCCTCTTTTGTTTCTTCGATTGAATGACTTGCGTGATTGTTGGAGTATGTTGCCTTGAATATCTCGATGAATTTGATAACATTCTGGACTTGATTGTGGCCTTTTAAAAAGCAGATTTTTACCTTTTTTGAATTAATCATTTCTGGAAATAAAAAATAAAATCTTGTCCAACATGTCGAACTGAATTTCTGGAATTACATTGTTGCCATGCTCGAATTCATTTGCCCTTGGTACTTGCCAAATCTGTTTTGTTAATTTCTGGAAACCAATTTTCAATTTTCCCTTTGTCCATATATGAATGTTGATTTCTTGGAACCAATTTAATATTTTCCTGAAATCCAAAAAGTGATTTTTATTGAAAAATCAATTGTTGCTCTGTTCGATTTAATATCCATACTGCTTTTAAAAAACTGGAAATGATATAAATTGTTTCTTGAAATGCTTGTCTGATTTGAATCGATTTCCATAGTATTAAAAACATGCTGGATATCTAGATATGAAAATTTTCTCAGAAAAAAGTTTTCCAACAATAAGTATGATCCTTTGTAAAACAGGAAAGAAGTGAATTGATTCTCTGCCTTGTTTGATTTGTTTTTCTTCACACCTTGCCATATATGTGAAATGATTGAAACTGCACATTTGAATATCACCTAAGTGAGTTTCCACACTTCCTGTATATTCTTGCATGTGATTATTCTCAACCATGCTGTCATTTTTATTGCTGTAGACATCCACTTGACAGTTGCATTAAAAACTGGTTGCTAAATTGTATTTCCATTTGTGTTGAGCTGCCGCATGCTTGAAATTGGTTGCACTGTTGCACTTTACACATGACCAATGAATTAGTTGAACATCTCCATATGTTGTGTCCACTATTAGCTGTTGCTTGACCTGTCTCTATGCTGCACCACCTTGTAAACTAGCTTGACACAACTGAACTGTCTCGACACTTGGGTTGCTTTGAAAACATGTTGCTCATATGTCATATATTACTGAACTGAACCATACTAGCTCGACCATTTTCTTGCTTGTAACTATTTGCTCCATCACCATGCAGTCATGTCCATTCATGGTTGCTTGACCACTTTGCTTGAGTTTGCTTGATCATGTGATCACTTGACCACTGTGTTGTGTTGCCATGTACACTGCTTTGACTTTCACTATGCTTGTTCACATATATGAGTCACTCTATGCTGCTTGCATTTGAACATTGAACAATTCTTGTTTGCTGGATCATATAATTGTGTATACAACACTGTTATATACAACAATAGGCAATGTCGGGTCAAGTACAATCAGTGGCATACCGAAGGCTACCAATGATGCTCGCATAATCAGACCGTCTTACACATTCACTAGTGTTCTTAAATAACTTTACAATTGGATCATATGGTGTACATGCAGGTTTACTATCAAAGTAATTGTTTTTCTTGAGTATCTTCTCAATGTAATCAGATTGACCTAAAGAAAGTCCCTTTTCTGTCCTAGTAATCTTAATACCAAGGATTACTCTCGTCTTACCTAGATCTTTCATATCAAAATTGGCTATTAATAAAGATTTGATTGTGTTTATGAAATGAACGTTTGATCCAAAAATAAGTAAATCGGCCACATTAAAAATATAATAATGCAAATGTCATTTGCAGATTTATAATAAATGCGTTTGTCACTTTTATTAACTCTAAAATGATTTGAGATTATTAAGTTATCAAATTTTTGATGCCATTGCTTAGGATATTGTTTTAAACCATATAATGATTTATCTAATTTGCAAAATTTATGTTTTTGACTAGGAGCTACAAAACCTTCATGTTGGTCCATATAAATTTTTTCTTTTAGTTCACCATTTAAAAAAGCAGTTTTAACATCCATTTGGTGAATTGATAATTTATGAATAGATGCAAGTGAAATCCAAACTCGAATGGATGTAATTCCAGTTACGGATGAAAAGGTATCAAAAAAGTCTACATTTTCTCTTTGCTTAAAACCTTTAGCTACTAATCGTGCTTTATATTTATCAACAGTGCTATCATGTTTTAATTTTCTTTTAAGTACCCATTTACAGCCTACACTACAAGAAAAATAGCATATAGCAGTGGCCGTATCCGCTTCTAATCCGTCGCTAAACTGGCATTAGCGACGGATTTCCTGCATAACTCCGTGGTCGGTAAAAACCATGACGGTAATTGTGTCAGAATTTGCGATGAACTTTAGCATGAGTTTTCCGACGGTTTTCCGTCATTTTACTAATTTTATAATAAAAATAAAATTTTATTTATATATTTAATTTTTATTTATATACCGACTATTTACCGACGGATAATTAATTTATAATAAAATATTATTTACAAAAGGAGTGGGTAAAACCTTACTAATTGCCAAGGGATTAGCGACAAAATATTTTTTAGATTAAACATTTCTTGTAAATGATCCGTCACTATTCCCTTTCCATTCTACTAATAAACATTCTTTTATATTTTCTGCTTACAGCTTCGTCCAGCCATACTTTGATCACTTATATATAAAAAATGAACCATACTTTGATCACTCATATATAAAAATACAAAAAACTACATAAAATAAAAAACTGCATCATAAATTACAAAAACTGAACTATTCATTGCAGAAATAAAAAATATCTAAAGGTATTTACCTACATAGACTGAACGATAAACTCCAAAGTTGGACGTAAACAACACATCAAAATAACAAAACAAACTGAACTAAATACTTCAAAAATGGCAATACTAATAGAATTACAATATATATATGAAACTACAACATGTAAGCAGTCTTAGTCTTGAAAAGTCCTTGAGAATAGCCTTGTCTGTAATCATGAAAGGACACAAACAATCAACTCATGAATGAATATCGTACGATGCAAATAGAATGCATCTAAAAAGCATGAAATTATTGAATATAGAGATGATACCTGATGAGATTTTTTATCAAGAATAGATGGCTGCGAATGTGAATAGAACTATACCAATGGACTATATTCACATACAGCTTGTTGATCCATAACCTAAATTCATAAATTATAATGGTCAACATCTAATACATTACAAAGAGGTTCTAATTATTGGCATAATGGTTGAAAACATAAATCAGAAATTGGGCTAGAAAAGTAAAACAATTTTATTGCAGGATAATACTTTATCGATCGTATATGGGCTATATTTGGAAAGAAGGGAACAACATATTATTTGCCAACATACATAGCATGAAGTTATAATTGCAGATAGACAACAAAGTCGGTTAAAATATGAGTACGGAAATCCAGCTGTACTTGCTGTGATTAACGAAAAGATGAAGAGATATGCATAGAGCAGGGAATCCAAACACAATTGAGAAGGACAGATAATTACTTGTGTTCTATGCGTGAAAGAATACAACATATAGAACACCCTTCTAGGAATCGTATATGTTTAGCATTCTTACGTAAGCTTACTAGAGCTAAGCAGGGTTTCACCTCGCCTGAAATCCAAAGCTTTCACCCTTGAAATCAACTACATCTCGTAGAAATACAAAACTAAATCAAAATAAAGGCAGTGCTTCCAATATCATATGTTATGCTCTAAAACAAAAAATCATTGTTCGGAGAACTATAAATAAGAACTCGTTTTTTTTCCTTTTCTGCAGAACTACTTACCGAACCTTGTTCATTCTCAAAATCCTCAGCAACAATGTTATAATGATCAGCCGAATCCATAATCTACCACCTGACAAAGTTTATGAATCATTGCAATGAGATTAAAATTGCAACACAAGCTAACAAGTGGTTTAGGGCTATGGCCTGCACAACTAGTGGGCAAGTACAAACAATTATTTACTAGTTAACTTTATACTTGGACGAAAATATATATGTGGAAGGTTGGATGAATGAAAAATATAGTGCTGGAAAACACCTATTTCTGTTGACACCCTTACCCAAGTCAAAAATTTCACAATTTAATTGTCCAGCCTCATCCAAAACCATGGTCAAAACACTTCCTGAACACACATGCAAGCCAAAAACCAAGGAGAACGGAGAACCCATGCTTAGTCCTTACATACTCTTGTACATTTATCCTCACAAAAATAAACGGCAACAACTAAATTATGCAAGTATATACACGGGACATCCAAATGTAGCCAAGTCTCATCAAGCAAAACGCAAGAAGAAAAAAGCAAAATAGTTTAAATGCACTTACAATTGAAATGGCAGCCAAGCTTTAACACAGCAAAACACAAGAATTCAAAAGCAAAGCATGCACGAATTATTAGTTCTCAAATGAATTATTAACTGGAACATTAGGAATATGAATTCAGATGATAGATATAAATTTATATAATGAAACATTTAACATATCATAAGCCTAGTATAATTAGTTTATTAGTAAACAAACTCAGTTTGCACTGTCTGTTTAAACGATTAGTTTTGGGTGAATATTTGAAAGTTCTGCATTATATAATTATAAACTGCATCACATAATGACATACATTTTTCTATTTGGTCATGTGATCAATTGAAAATGCAGAAATATTACACTTGATCGATCAAGATGATTTTTTTTTATATTCAGCTGCAATGACAAACATTTATTTATTTATTTAGACTATCTACTTCTGAGTAAGTGAAAATGCCACCAAAAAAGGGATAATAGACAAGCATAATACTACTCGTCGTTTTAGAAACATAATTTTAACTTTAAATTAGATTGAAGGCTCTGCAATCCCTTAAAGAGTAACTATTTACCTTCATACAAATGCTACAGAATTATCAAGCAGGATAAATGTATGTTTGTTTGTAAATACAAGATTCATGATTCTATAATATTACATTTGTCATAATTTAGCCACAAAAAAGCAAGAGAATTAAGATAACACACTAGTAATAGGAAAGTTAATCACTAAATCTATTTGTTGATTAAGACTAGCAACAGGAAAGTTAATCACCAAATTATTGATGAAAATTATTAGTTACAAAAGGTATTAGTTATTAGTTACAATCAAAGTATTATATTATGAAGAATCAAAGTGTTATATTGAAGATCTATGTGATTACCCAGGAATGCAATCTTATACATGTTAGTGCCCTTGTATATTCTACACTACAATGTCTTGTTGGTTAATTCACATACTTTGCTCTATAACGCATGATTATTGTTACTAATTATTATAAGGTTAATGATGTAGATAGACAGTGAAAGTAACAAACATGTTAATTTATTCCTGCCTATTTAATGAAGATAACATTTTCCCTCTTAATTTAATAAATGACATTGCTACTTTATTAGGTTCCTAGATTGTGTTTATTTACTTTTTTTATTAATTGATAACATTCCCTCTCTTCAATTCTAAAAGATAGGGAAGTCATCCTAAAATTAATAATGTTAAAAGGTTTGGCAGCAATTGATATATCAACTTACCACCAAAATTCCAGTCTCTAAAACATACAGCTAAAGCAAAAAAAAAAAAGTGAATAATCACTGGATACCCAAAGCATGCTCTCACATAATATAAAACTAAATAATTGGTTTTCATTTGAAGGTGAACATAACATTTGTTTCTAATAGGCTGATTATCATTAAATTATGATTGTTGATAGTGTATTTAGTTTAATATAATCATCAAAGTTGCAGCAACGCACTTGTTTATAGACTGAATATGAACAAAATCACAGTTATAACATCCAAAAATAAGGCATCATGCCTTTTTCTTTTATTTTGGCTTTTTCTTTCCCAACTCTTGCAGGAAAGGATATAAGGTATACACAGAATATGACCTCATCCATTCATTCATTAAATCTTTTTTACTTTTAGCTCCAACAAATGAAGAAAACTTCAAAAGTTTACTTCATGGTTTATAGAAGAAATAACGAAGGGTTTCATATCCATATGTATACAAGTTTACCAGATAACAGCTGTAGTAAAAAAATTATTTCAATTTTTTACGCAGGAACCAAAGTAAGACAGTAATAACTTGAAATTTGATTCTATGATTAAGTGCAGATAACCTTATAAGTTAAAAAAATTGACAATTACCAACAAAAAATTTTGTACTTCACTTAAAAGCTTGAATCTAGAATTCTGATATAGCATGTTAACAATGACAGCTACCCCTGCGGAATCAAGTAGGATACAATTATTTAAAGTTCGAATCAAATTTTATAATCAATTACAGAAAACAGTATGACTTTCTTTGCTTCACTTATTCAATTCAACCCAAAATAACAAACCAAATCGTTGCTGCTAGAATCAATTGGAGAAAGAAATCCAAAACTAGAGCTCATTTACCTCATCAACCAACCAGAACAGCTCCTGCTACAATTTCCACTTGGTCAGACGAAGCAGGGGCAAGACTCTAGAACATAACCATAGGTTGTAGCAGGGATGAAGCTGGGCATTGACTTTGACTGAGGCATCGTAGAAGGTACCAAGACCAAATAAGAAGTATCAAGATCAGAGGAGAGAGAGAAACCATATTAATCGACAGATCGACATGAGGAAATCGACGTTTTTTTTGGGTGAATTTAGGCTTGAGTGAGAAGAAGGCGGCGGCTGTTAAATGGTGTGGTGAACGGTGATCAGATTTATGGTTTGTATAAGGAAGGGTAGATATTGAATAGTACAAAAATGAATGACAGAAAATAAACTATGGTTTTACAATTGTGGTTTAAGAATCACCTTACCATGATGAACATATATCTTAATTATGAGATATTTTAAATTTCATTTTGGAATATTTTAAATTTTTTAAATATTAAATATGAGTATTAATCAGCAAATACAAGATGATAGATATTGCTACTTAATTATTAACTTCTAATTAAGTACCAATTAATTGTTAGTTATTAAATATTAGTCTTGGTAATTAACTGTTAATTATTTAATAGTAATTTTTAATTACTAGTTATTAAACTTTACATCATATTTATAAATTATTAATTATTAGTTGATATTCATTACTTCTTAATTATAGTTGTATATTTTGCATATTAGTAATTCCCAATTATTAACTATTGATTATCAATTATTGGATATAGTCTCGAATAGAAAAATAAAAATAATTATTATTAATTATCAAATATTAAACATTAATAATTGAATATTAATTATTACGTATTAATTATTACTTATTTTTCGGGGTTGGAGCCAAAAAATGGGTCGTTGGAGCCAAAAGTTTCAAACTTAGAGCCAAAAGTTTCATACTTTCATGTTTGGAGCAAACAAGATTTAACATATAAATTATTATATATGATTTACTAACTATTCATAATTAATCATAATAAAATATTAAATTTAAATTTAGCTACTGATTATAAACAACAATTATGAGTTATAAATTATAAATTATTTATTTATAATCATTTTATTACAAATTATCAATAATTAAACCTTGTAGTTGGAACCAATGTTTTTATAACCTTTTAAACAGTTGTTAAAAGGTTAATTGATAATTATTAGTAATAAATATTGTCAAAACGTCATACTTTACGGTGTTATATGAAAGCGTTGTAAAAGTTTATATTTTACAATGTTTCTAAACAAAATGTTCTGAAAACATAATATTTTTAAACATTTTTGTCAAAAACATTGTAAAATTACATTTTTTTTACAACGTTTTGTTATCAGTATTGCAAAAAAACATTGTAAAAAGGTGATTTTATTGTGAAAAAATATTTAAACAATGTAAAATTCTGTTTTCCCATTTTTGTTGTTATGGACGCAAGGGACACCAGCTTCTTTTCTACCTCAACACAAGAAATACACCACTTGAAC
This sequence comes from Allium sativum, assembly GCA_030737875.1. NCBI lineage: Eukaryota > Viridiplantae > Streptophyta > Magnoliopsida > Asparagales > Amaryllidaceae > Allium > Allium sativum. The sequence goes on along the minus strand of CM060910.1, from coordinate 412,323,355 downwards.
CAACTAAACACCTGGTTTTAAAATTTTAATACTGACTATTAGACATTATTTATTAACTATTACTTAATTATTTAATTATAAACTATAAATATAACTTTATAATAATTAAATTTCATTATTAATTAGACCTACAACATGACAAAATCATTAGACCTAAAACCCTGATTTAGACCTATAACTTTATCAAATAATACGTACCAATCAATTTCTTAAAAGCAAATATGTATTAATAATTTCTTAATATTAATTTAATTAATCGTATTAAAGACCATTAAATAATCATTGATTATCAAAACAAATTTAATAAACATCAAACAACAATGTATTTTATTAATTACTATTATCTCTTATTTATATTATATAGTAATTAATAATTAATCAGCATTAATTTTCAAAAAAAAAATCAGCATTAACTATTGAATTTTATTTACTTCTAATAGTTATTATTTATTACTAATTACTAATGTATTATTAACATTAATTATTTAAAATTTAAATTTACTAATTAATTACTAAGTAATAACACAAAATTAAAACATTTAATAAATAAAAAATATAAAAGTTCGTTTCAAATCTCTTGGAAAACTGCAGGAAAATAGCTTCAAAATTATGTCGACGGTAATCCGACTCTATTAGCAACGGAATTTAGCGTCAAATATTATATGACGGTAAAGAGCTGCAATTTCCATTGATTTAGCGACAGAATTAGTATTCGACGGTAATAATTTATAATAAGATGACATATAAAATCCAAAATATTTTCTCTTACAAAGCCCACGGAAATCCGCTGGTAATTAGCAATGGATTTTTCCGCTGCTAAAAATCTGTCGTTAATCTCGGTTTTTCTTGTAGTGCTATAAATTTACAACCACGGGGTAAATCTACCAAATGCCGAGTCTTCTAGGATTCCAAAGAATCCATCTCATCATTTATAGATTCCTGCCAAAAGTCGGCATCTAAAGAAGATAAAGCCTCTTGGATGTTTGAGGGATCCACCTCTATAGTAAAAGCACAAAAATATGAACCAAAATCTTTTACGGTTCTTGCTCTTTTACTTCTTCTAGGTTCAATTTCAGAATTTTCATTATGTTTTGTTATAGGAGGCATACTTGAAGTGCCCCCACTATTCCTTAATTTAAAATGAAAATTTATTTCATAGAAATCAGCATCATTTGATTCAGTTATATTATATGTATTTAGGTCATAAAATATGTATGTTTTGCTATTAATAGCATAGCCTATAAATACAAATTCATATGCTCTACTAGCCAACTTTATTAGCATTTTATAAGGTGAATTTTATTCTTAGATTTATGGATTCATAAGGTGAATTTTAAATTTCATAGCATACAGTTAATAGTATATCCCCTCCACCAATGTTTTGTTGCTCCAAAATTTAATAAAATGGCAACTACTAATTCAGGAAAGGTCATATTCTTTCTTCTAGCTTTACCGTTCATTTTAGGTGAATAGGGTGCAGTTCTCTCATGTACTTTACCATGTAATTTATAAAAATCCAGAATTGAAGTAGATTCAAATTCTGTTCCTCTATCACTATGAAGTCTCTTAATTTTCTTATTTTCTTGATTCTCAATTTCAGTTTTGAATGTTTAAACATGTCAAACGCATCACTTTTATTTTTCATAAGTTATACATAGGTGAAATCAGAATAGTTAACAATAAAAGTGATAAAATAACGATGTCCATATCTAGTCAAAGTGCCATCAAGCTCACTTATATCAAAATGAATCAAGTCTAAGGGTTATCATATTCTTTCAACAGATTTATGAGGTCTCTTTATGATTTTAGCATGAGTACAAAATTCACATTTATCAAGGTCATATTCCAACATTTTAGGAATCATATCTAAGGTGCTCATGTTATGAATTATTAGTTTGTTAACATGACATAATCTAGAGTGCCAAATACTAAAATCACACAACATATAAGAATAACTAGTCACTTAATTAGATTCAACATTCAACATAAACATCTCCTCACAAGAATAATCCTTTCCCAAAAAATCTCCCTTGTATGTTAAGGTATACAAATCAGCCCCAAACATGAGTAAAGACAGCCTTATTAAGGAGAAAGCCAGAAACCAGATTCTTCCTAATCTCCTGAGTATGAATCATCTTCAGAATCACTGTCTTTCCATAGGTAAACTTTATTTCCACGTTACCAATCCCTGCAACTTTAGTGTTGTAAAATCTCCCAACAAAACTTTATGATCATCAGCAGCAGTGTATGTAGTGAACGTATCACGATCATAACAGACATGGCGAGAAGCACCGGTGTCTACCCACCAACCGTCTGATCCACCAACAAGGTGAATCTCAATAATCATAGCCGTAAGTGGCTCCTCAATCAGGTTAGCCTGTGGTGCAGGTCCAGGACTATTTCGGCACTTTCATGCCATATGACCTGGTTTTCCATAGTTGTAAGATAGATGCAACTGCCTAGAATCATTCTTTTGGGTTAGTCGCTGATGTACTTTCTGGTTTCCTTGCGGATTCAAATTCTGTTTGTTCCGTTGGTTCTAATTCTTAAAGGACTTTTGGTTTGGTCTTTTTAGTGCTGTTCTTACTGACAACCAACACTTCCTCTTTCTGGTCCTGATTTCGAGCCTCCACTTCAATACGGAGGCGCGTGATCAAGCTCCCTAAGGAAAATTCCTTTGCCATATGCTTTAAGACATTCCTAAAATCCTTCCATCCTAAGGGCAATTTGTCAATAATCACGGGAACTTGAAACTGTTCGTCTAAAGCCATACCTTCGGAGATGATCTCATGAGCTATTTTCTGAAGCTCTTGAGACTACATCTCTACTGACCTGTCATCTGTCATTTGGTACTTGAGGTAGCGACCGACTGCATACTTCTTTTCCCCTACCTCCTCTGTGTCGTACTTAATTTTCAGTGCTTCCCAAATCTCCTTTGTGGTCTTGTCGTCTGAGATGGAGTATTCATATAGTCATCGTTGAAGCCGTTGAGAATAAAATTCTTGCATAGAAAGTCCTGCTCAATCCAGGCCTGCAACTGCTTCGATTGTTCTGTCCAGGAAGCCATCTGTGCTGCATCAGCTTCGTCAGGTCTGTCTGGCAGCTGCGGTTTATCGGTGGTCAGTGCAGTAACCACCTTTCTCTTTATCAGGAAGAATTCCATCTTATGATGCCAATGCTTGAAGTGTAGGCCTTCGAATCTGAAAGGTGGCAGAAGTTACCAGTGGGATCAGGAAGGTAGAGGAAGGGGAAGCATCATCTAGGGCTGCAGTCTAAGCCATTATTTTAGATCTTCTTCAGATTGTTATGAAATAATTGATGAGTCATGAACTTTGTCGCTCTTTTGAAAACGATTCAGCGATCTGGTCGATGGTGAAAACTAGTTCTTACGTATCACCGCCGCCTCTAGGATAAAACAACCTTGAAGAATAATTGACTTGCTTGCACGATAAATCAATCTAGATTTGCACCATCAAAGATAAAAATAACTTCTCGGTTTTTAAAATTTTTAATGATGGAAGTAAGAAGAAAATGTAGTTTGATATATTTTCTCGTCTATAAAACTGAAGATATTATAGACGAAAATGAGTGTGCCGAATAGTTACTGGGTAGTGGGAGAAAGTCGGATCCATTCCAGAAAAATCGAATCAAAATTTTACCATCTAAAATAAATAAATAAAACGGTTCAGAAAATGCAACGTTTTTCGATCCAAAAATATAAGTGTCTACACCACCAAGCCAAACCCAATCCTGAGCCCAAACCGAACCGAGCCAAGCCGGGGCCCAGGTCGGGTCGAGTCATGTCGATCGAGTCGAGTCGATCGGTCGTGCGCACATGTGTGGTGGTCATGCATGACCTCCCTCCTCATAACAAAGCATGTATTGGGAGATCCAAGGCCCCAACATGGCTTCTAAGAATCAAGTATAAATAATTGCTTCTTTCGTATATTCTCAAGATGTCGGACTATATATAGAGAAGCCATCTCGGACTTAATAATTTTTTTTAATAATTCATCCTTTTGTTTCCAAAACAATTTCCAACAATCCTCCACTTGATTTTTTTTAAAATATAGCAGTTTCAACCAAACACAAAACGTAAGATTGTGCATAAACAAAGGTATCTTTCGACTTGAGCCTTTGCATAGTGATAAGATTTAGTTTTTACTACAGTGACACGTGGTCATGACCTTTATTCCTGACATCATACCACACACAACCTTTTCAATAGTGCAATCAAATAATCCCGTGCATTTATAGCCATGCTCGTCTATCCCAATTTAGTGAATGCTCTAAAAGTTTTTTCCAAAATCCCATAACAAGCGTTCACAGTTCCACATTCACAAAGATGAGTATTTGAAGAGTACTCCCGAAGGTAGGTACTCCACTCCAAATAGAGTATAGATCACATTAAGAGTTTCTATCAACTCATCCTCTAACCACTTCAGGAATACATGCTTCTGGCTATATAAAGTAGCATGTTCAACTATTATCACTGCACAACTTTTTTTTACCCATTGAACCTAGTTCTTGGGATCTCAAGTCATTAGATCGGTTTACCATTGTGCGTGACTCAACAATCTAAGGGTAATAGTCTCATTATTTTAGAAATATTAAGGACTTTCTCTGTAGAGAGTCCTTTCATCAAAGGATCTGCCAAATTTTCATCACTGCATATGTGATCGACTCTAAAAGTGCTTGAAGAGAGTAGCTCTCTAATATTATTATGCTTACGTCGAGTCTCTTACCATTATAACGACGGTTCTAAACTTTTTCATTATCCGCGGTACTATTTCAATGGATCAACATAGCTGGAATCAGTTTTTCCCATGAACGAATATCATCAAGCAGATTTCTCAATACTCTGCTTCTTCACTAGCTGTGGCTAGTGCTATCATCTCAGAATCCATGATAGACTGAGCCAAAATAGTCTGCTTCTGGGATTTACAAGAAACAGCTCCTCTAGCGATGCTAAATATATAGCCACTGGTCGCTTTAGAATAATCAGATAAAGTATTTCAGTCTGCATCGGAATACCCTTCAAGCACAACAGGAAACCTTTCATAATGTAACCCAAGGTTCATAGTTCGTTTAAGGTATCTCATGATCCTTTCAATAGCATGTCAATGCTCTATACTAGATCTGCTGGTAAACCTGCATAATAATCCCACGACATAAGCAATGTCGTGGCCTAGTACAATCAATGGCATACCGAAGGCTGCCAATGATGCTTGCATAATCAGACTGTCTTAAACCTTCATCAATGTTCTTAAATAACTTGACACTGGGATCATATGGTATACATGCAGGTTTACTATCAAAATAATTGTATTTCTATAGTATCTTCTCGATGTAACGAGATTTGATCCAAAGAAAGTCCCTTTTCAGATGTAATCTAAATACCAAGGATTACACTCGCCTCACCTAGATCTTTCAAATCAAAATAGGCTCTTAATGAAGATTTTACTATGTTTATGGCAGGAATGCTTGATCCAAAAATAAGTAAACCATCAACATACAAACATATAACAGTGCAAATGCCATTTTAGCTCTTACTAAAATTTCTAAGATGTATTTTCTTCAGCAAAGAGTCATGCTATTATTGGGTTTTCTGCTTACTTTGATTCCAAAAAAATAGTTAAGCACAATCAATTTTTTGTTGAAAATGCTTTATTAGATACTATGTTATCTTTTTGATTTCTCTGATGTTCTTAGTCAAAATGAGTACATCTACATATACTAACGCATAAGTTGAGCGTTAATCTTCCCTTTTTATATACAAAAACTTGTCAGATTTTGCGTTGTTATATCCAAAAGTGATTAATGTTTGCTTCAGTTTTTCATACCATAATAGGGGTGCTTACTTTAAGTCATACAGTGCCTTATGTAGTTCGCATACAATTTTGTTGTTATCACCATCAGTACTAGAAAAACCGCATATAGCGACGACCGTATTCCGTTTCTAATCCGTCGCTATACTGGCCTTAGCGACGGATTTCTTGTATAAATTGGTGGTCGGTAAAAACCAAGACGGTAACAGTGTCAGATTTTGGTTACGGAATATAGCATGAGTTTTCCGACATTTTACTATGTATTTAACAAAAATATAATTTTATTTGATAGTTTAGTTTTAATTTATTTACCGATGGATAATTAATTTATAATAAATTATTATTTATGAAAGGAGTTGCTAAGCCCTTACTAATTGCCTAGGGATTAGCAACAAAAAATGAACCGATAATTTTACCAGTAATCTATTATTGTTCCCCTTTTGATGTGCCTACACACACACTCTACAACAAAAGCACCATTTCACAATAGTCAATTGCACTATATAAATTCTATAACAATTTTTTGTCACGGTACAAAAAGTTGCAAAAACAAAAGGAATTCTGAACACATTCTACAAAATAGATAAGCATAAATAAACAATGTAATAGGATAAACAATTGCACTATATTAAATTATTTGTCATTAGCTACAAAAAATCAATCTAAACAACATTCCCTACTATAAAACAACTCAAAGAGTTTTACTACGAAACTAAGCTCCACTAAGCTCCTTTCAATCAAGTTACAGTCAACATATCAAGATCACTTTCTTTTTTTCCATCACCAATTAGTTAGCAGTAGGATCATTGTCAACATGACACTCATGCCAATCATCTCATAACGGAAACCAGCACCACAAGATTACATACCGTTCTAAATCAGTCCAATAGCAACAACAGCCCATTCAACTATCTTTGGTTCAGCTTGCATGCGACAACATTAATTTCATGCTAGTTACTTCCTTGCGTAGTTCATTGGATGTCCAATCTTGTATTCACCATATCACTTCAGTAAGTAACATAGAATAAAATTCAGCCTGCATTTACAAACAACTAGGAAAATCAAAAAAGAAGGAAAGAGCAAGCATCAGCGATAGTGAGTGATAAAAACCAAAGAGTGACAGTTTGATCAAACCCACATTTGCACGAGAAAAGATAATTCAGTGTACAAAAAAAAGGATTCTGATTACATGCATGTTACAATGTATATTTCATATTTTATTTTCATTCCTATAACTTGGTTTGAAAATGAGAATCATTAACTGGAAGTAACCCACCAAAGTGTAAAAAATGTTGAATGGGGATTAAAAAACAACATTGACCTTGCCATTTACAGCTTTAAGCTCTAATTTCAATTTGGGCAGACCTTGCAGTGCTACTTGAGAATGAAAATCTGAAATACCATGATATTCTTCATAGCAAAATGCAATCTGCATGATATATTTGAGCAATAAAATTGATGCCGAGTAACAACTAATAACTAACGGATAAAAAGGCACAAGCAATAATTCATAGAAACGTACAAAACTCGGAATATTAACGTTAAAGAAAAAAAGATGTCTTTAGTTTAGCATACATTAGGTCCTGATTATGATGTAGCGTTCAATAAACTTAATTGTACAACAGCTGTTGGATTTATGCCATGCTTCACTGTTTAATATCTAAGCTATATTATTAGTTCAAGAAAATGTTAGAATTGTCTCGCATGTTGTTAAGGAGGAATAATGGTTTGGATGCAAAAGTCCCAAAATCACAAAATAAATTAGAGGAGGCAAGTACAAATATGAGTTGGTAGGGGAGTTGTGTGCCGGCTCATATGCATGTAAGGAAGGAGGGATTTGTTCCAACCATCGCTACATAATAGTGGTATGTAGTATCAGAGTCGAAGGTTACGGATTGGACCATGCAGGCAAGACAGTGCTCTCAAAAGATACTCGCAGGATGCGAGTCAAGAGGGAGACTGTTAGGATTGTCTTGCATGTTGTTAAGGAGGAATGATGGTTTTGATGCAAAAGTGCCACATCACGAAATAAGGTAGAGGAGGTAGGCACATAACGTTAGGGAATTCCTTTTGTTATATGGGAGTTGTGTGTCAGCTCATATGCGTGCAAGGAAGGAGGGCTTTGTTCCAACCATCGTTACATAACAAAAAAATACCCACAACATTGTTTGCCAGCTCATATGTGTGCCAGCCCATATGCGCACAAGGAAGGAGGGCTTTATTTAACGCATTGTTCAACTAAGATTTTGGTGACTTGGTTTGATAACCAAGTACAAAAAATAGTCTCTTCTTTAATGGAATTAAAACAGTACATCTTTACCTATCCAACATCCCCACTGAGATGATGTGTTCGAAATTTTTGGTGGGGTTATTGGATTGTAAATATTTTATTCATACTGCATAAATTAATACAAACAATAATAAAAAAAACACTAATTTATTTACACAGATCAACAAGTTGGATAAGCTAACTTTAACAGGTATAAATTAACTGAATCTTATTTTGTACCAGAAACAAAGGAGTTAAAATTCAACACTACTCCTCTACACTATACATAATCAGCAGTAACAAATTTTCCACATTTTATGACCTTAGCATATCAGTTTGGATCCGGGGAGTGATTTGCAAATTTCAGTTTATCGCTTTTACGATAAGCATTCAGAAAAAACTGTAGGTAAAGAGTACAATAAATTAGTAAATAATCTTGATTGAAAGCTAAGGTTATCAGGTTAATAACAGTTGGAAATCACCCCTTTTTTCAACCAAACAGCTCTAAATTCCTGGTTCTGTACTTAAAATTTCAAATCTTAATTTTTGAAATTATCATACCATTGTATCTTAGTAAGCCAAGAGCAAAAAATTTCTACTTAAAGGTTTTCATCTTATTTGGAACAAGTTGAAGGAGCACAAGTTATGCATACCTGGTCATTAATTAAGGTTGAAAAGGAAAGATGAGTTTTCATGGTCGTAAATCTTTCCTCGTTTATCTGCCTCTTTATGCGAGATTAGTTCGCCAGTGTATTCACCAAGGTACTCATGTTTAGCAGCGCTATTCTATTAATATAACAACAACAACAACAACAACAATAATAATAGTAGTAGTAGTAGTAAACATTGCCCAGCTAGAGATAAAGAGAAAAATAACATAGAAAGGAAACAATTACCTTAACAAAAGCACCCCAAGTAGATACATCAGAACCCTACAATAAGACCTACACATATACAAAACCGAGAACAAAAAATTAAGTTTATTGTTTACAAAGATCAGCCTACTTGGCTTGTTTTTCTTTGTTATTCAGCATGCACAAAATTGCTATGTTTTCAGCCTTTTTTGTATAAGTATGCCTAGATAGGTGTTTACAATAATATACAGGTTTATGACTCAAGTAATGGGTTCATGAGCACAGTTTGAACCCCAAGCCTCATAGGTTCCTCCCATGTACTTGGTCAACCTCATAGGGCATCTATGTAATAACAAGGTTTATTAATAAACTAAATAAAGAGTTAGTTCTTGCATACATTCTGTGTTTGGATGGCCCGCTCCATTTAAATACACTACGCCATAGATTGCATACGGCAACCCCAGAGAAGTGATGCAGGAAGTGCAAAAAAATGTTGCTATAGGCCAAAAATGATTTGTGGCAACACTTTTTTGGGGTTGTCTTTGCTGCGTTGTCTTAGAGTTAAAGGCAACGTCTTTGCTATCCTAAGGTAACATCGCTACAGTTGTTGCTACCAGTACTAAATTTACATAAATGTGGGGCCCACTAAATTCTGAATTTCGGGTTCACGGAATCCTGTTGTGCCACTAAAATATGTAGCCAAGTTCACGGAAACTTGTTGTGGGGCCCACATGTATTAATTAATGGCAACACTATATTATAGTTACGACAACATTTAACATTACATACTACAACATTATATAATAGCTATTGCATCATTATATAACATACTGCAACATAACAGCAATTAACATCGCACACTGAAGCTAATAAACAACTTTTCATTTCAAATTAACTAGTAAAACAAATACTATTTAGTTAACTACAGAATAACAAAAAATAGCCAATAAATTCATTTTTACAGAGTACTTACAAACACAACCGGTACTAAATTCATGTTTACATCAAACTAAAACAGTTTCAAATTAATAAAGCGCGAGCCTCCAGTGCATTCAGTACCTCTACTGCCTCCTTCACCTGCAAAATAAAGCAGTTTCAAAAGTCATGCATTTCAGCAAAAGCCTTTAGTATAACTAATGCATTTCAGCACAACCAAAGTCATGCATGCCTCAGCTACAAACTAATGTAATTTCTTGTTTACATTGCAACAAAAATGGAAGACATGCATGCCTCAGTTTCATTTCAGCACAAACTATGGCCATAGTATAACTGACTTGCACTTCTGCACAATGGCATTTCAGCACAAACTATGGCCAGAGTTGCTTTTCAGCACAGAGTTACAAATTCCCAATCTATGGTTGAGTTGCAAATTGATGCAATGACTCAGCTTGTTCAAAGCACGAACGATGTCAAGGAATGCAATAGTATGCCTGAGGCACTAAATTTTTTAGACATGCCACGACTCGTTCAAGTACAAACTCAACCATTGCATCAATTATGAACTGACACGATCATTACTGATTGAAGAGAAAATAAAATTCTTAAAATTCTATAGTTCATTACTGAAGCATTAGTCTTGTACGTGATCAGTTATATACCAGCATAGAACTACAGAATTGTAAGAATTAGACTGATGCTTCAGTCTGCGGAAATTGTAAGAATTCTGAAGCATGCCTCCAACCATAAAAATAAGCAAAAATACATACTAGCAGCATATGTCTGTTACGATCTCCGATCTGCACAATTTATATGGGCCTTGGACCACAAAAACATGAAATTAAGAAGCCATGTTTTTCACTTTGCTAGGTGGAAGGCGAATTCGTATTATTGGGGCATCATCTCTTCACCAACGAACATCAAAATCTTGATTTCCCAATCCATAAGCAAGCTGGAAATCATTCAAATTTTCATTTTCATATTCTCTTTCGAGTTCACACCAACCTTTCGGTAATTTCTTGATAACATTGTGGCACATCTTATCAATTGTATCTTCTATATAAAACACCTATTTTACTTGTGAAGTCATAACATAAGGATTAGATTTCTGGCACAATCGATTAAAATTGACACGAGTCAGCCCATATAAATCTTTCTCTTCTTGGTACCAACAACACTTAAATAAAACCACACTAAAATCTACCTAATAATCTAGTTCTAATATTTCTTCAATTGATCCATAGTTATTAACTTCACCAACCAATGGATTTTGATCTTTCGAACTTGCAAAGCTAGTAGTCAAGGCTGTCAAAAATACACCACTATTTTATGTTGTACATTTGGCATCTCTGAACCTTGTATAAAATCTGTATCCATTGATAACATATCCAGTAAACCGCTTAGCTGTTGGAAGAGGCCTGACTGCAAGCAGTTGTACTTCTTTTGAAATGTCCTCCTTCTTCCCAACCTCTTCCTTTAACAACTTCCAAAATTCTTCACTATGTTCTCTCTCTCTTTTATTATTTTTTGATGATGCATGACCATCAATTAAAGCTCGATGTTCCATAGAATAAAGACCAGGTTAATAAAAGATAGAAAGAAATTTGGCTGGATTTATTACTAAAGTTGAAACTGACCATACCAAAAACAATTCTGTATGAATGAGAACATAGCTTAAGTACAAATCATGTCTGAAATCCCTGAAAGTGCTGAAACTTGGAATTAACAACTAACACTACGTGAGGCTAGAATCAATAACATGTTTGTAGATTGTTCAAAAGAACTGATTTTTCTGGCAAAAGGATGACAACAAAAATAGTTTTTTTTTTAAAATCTAGTTGACATCATTTCACAAGCTACGCGAAGAATATTATTATTGATTTAAACTGAACTTGTCCACTTTTCTAATTAAATAAACCGTTGTAAACTTTAATTGTATAAAATTCCATCTGCCAGGGTCAAAAAGGAAAACATTGTTTATTATGAAAAAAGGAATAAAATAACTAATAAAGGATTCATAAAGATAGGGTTAATACTTCAATACTTACTAAAATAAAAATTCTTACCCAAGTAAACTCTCTATTTCCTTATTACCACAATTGAATAGAATGTAATGGTGACATTCCTTCCATTGAGAATTTTTAAGATGATTAGTTTTTCCATCTTTGTTTCTTCTTGTGCCAATAGGATATTCCAGATTTTGTGGACATGTTTTAAATTGCATTTTTCCTGCTCCATCACCATCTAAGAACCTTGAACAGATTATCAAACATTCCTTTGCAAGATAACCTTCAGCAATGGACGCCTCGATTTTACCTTTGTTGCGAACATATGATTTCAGTTTACAAAGATAACGCTCAATAGGAAACATACAACGAACATGTGCAGGTCCACTATATTCAAGTTCCTTGGATAAATGAACTAGCAAGTGCACCATTGTATCGAAGAAAGCATTTGGGAATATCATCTTAAATTGACAAAGAATTTCCATAATTTCCTTTTGTAGCCTCTTGAAATCAGCCAAATCGAAACTTTTACTCCAAAGATTACTTAGAAATGCACCTAATCTTATCATAGGTATTGCAACTTCAGGTTTTACAGATTTCTTCACGACAAACTGCAGCAAGTAGTGGAGAAGAAAATGAGCATCGTGGCTCTTATACCTTGCAATTTTCCTCTCTTTCTTGTTTACATACCGGTTGTTATTGGCTGCACAACCATAAGGCAGTTTAGCATTCTCCAACACCAAGAAAAATAGTTCTTTCTCCTTGTTCATCATTTCAAATATGGCAGCCCTCATCTCAAGGTAATTCCCGTTAGTTGATAGAACCGAATGAAGGACGTCCCTGATGCCTATCTCTTGTAAATCATACCAAGCATTTAAATGGTCTTTTGACTTCCCATCAATATTTAGTAAAGTACCAAGTATGTTATCACAAATGTTTTTCTCTATCTGCATAACATCAAGGTTATGTCCACATACATTTTGATTCCAATATGGTAAATTAAAAATTATTGACTTTTTTTAAAAGGAGATTCATTTTTATGCTTCTTGACATCTTTCTTTCCAAAAATATTTTCATAACCAGCCAACAATTCTTCAATGTCAGTCCCGGATAAAATACCGGGAGCTATTCCCATTTCAATTTCACCATTGAACCTAAAAAACATCCGCTTGTGTCTTGGGTCTAAAAATTTCCTATGATTCATGTAGAACATTTGTCTACTATGTTTCAAGAAAGTTGAAGAAGTCTCGAAATGACATACGGGACAAGCTATATAACCCTTCATGCTCCAGTCGGATGACATTGCATGGCCCAGAAAGTCGTTGATCGTCCATAACACGCTTGCACGTAATGTGAAATTATCACCAGGGAAGGCATCATAAATTTATATGCCAAGATCCCATAATTCTTTCAATTCTGCGATAAGAGGCTACATGTAGGCATCAATGTAATTGTTAGGAGACTCTGGAACAGGGATAAGGGTTGAAAGTATCAAATTTTTGTCTTCATGCATAACCAAGGTGGAAGATTACAATTTACCAATACGATCGGCCACGTGCTATGCAGTGTAGCCATTGTACGAAAAGGGCTGATGAAAAATGAGGATAATTGGCATCCATCATCTTTCATACCTCGCCGTCAGCTGGATGTCGAAGTCTGCCATCATTTTTTCATCCCACTACATGCCATAACCTAACTTTTGCGTACTCATTCGACATGAACATCCTTTGCAATCTTGATTTTAGTGGAAAATAATGCATCACTTTTGCTGGTACTTTGTGAATCCGCTTCTCCGAATCTTTGTCAATAGCCACTTTCTCTTTCGGTATATCCCACCTTGAAAAATCATAACTTTTGCAGTTATTTTCCTTTTCATTTTCTGCCCAATATAGCATGCAGTCATTTGGACATGCATGTATTTTTTAGTAATCGAGGCCTAAAACTTTAATGATATTTTTGGTAGCATTGAAAGATAAAGGGATGTGGGCTTGTGGAAAAGCTTCTTTCATCAACTCTAATAAATCGTTGAATGCAGACTCAGTGATTCTATGTAGGCATTTAAAAGAAAAAAGCTTGACAATAAAACTTAATCGCGAAAATTTAGTACATCCGGGATATAATGGTTGTTTTCCCTCTTCAACACATTGATGAAATTTTCTAGCATCGACATCTATTCCATTTGACTTATCAGAAGATCCATCTTCATTGTTCTGCATATTTCCATAAGTACGTTGCAACATCTCATCAAGATTATCTCCAAAATTTATGCCTGCTTCACAATCCATATCGATATCGCTCATTTCAAGATCTAAAGAGGAAACTTCACAAATCCGTTTCATGTACAATTCAGATGGACCATTCCAAATCAGATGGTTGTTGACTAATTGTTGACAATGCCACTTGCGATTATGACATTTTTTGCAAGGGCATGTAATTTCATCACCTACCGCAAATCTAGAAAAAATATTTCGAATAAAAAGTTTCACTCCACTGATGTACCCTTCACAGAACTTAGGAAGTTCTGCCCATAGTTTTTCCTCGTCGTTCATTGAGTGATACCTTTAACCAGTACATTAGCACATGTAAAGCAGTACATTACGCAACACAACAATCAAATTAGAAAAAATTGAAATATACATTGAGTGATACCTGAAGTAGCAGATTAAATCGAAGCACAAACTGAAATCTGAAACCCAAACGAACCCCAATTGAAGACCTAATTAAAACACCGAAGCCCTAATTGAACTTGAACTCGAAGCTGCCCTATTCGAACCCTAAATAAGCTTGTAAACTTGAAGTTCTAGCTCTAATTGAACTTGAGAGTGAGTGTTTGAGAGGTTGAACGGCGTAGTATTTTGTTAAATTCCGATTGAAACTTTCAATATTTTGTTAGTTTACCCCCTTTGTTTTTGCTTTCCACCGTAAACATTATTTCACGTGCGGATTGCTGATCTGGACTAAACATTATTTCACGCGGATGGCTAAACTGGACTGTTGGATTGTGTTGATGCAGATTGATAATTTTATTCATGCGGCTACTACAACACATGTTGATATATATGCTAACACATTTAAGCGTGTGTTGCAATAGACAAAAAACAGCATAGCAATGACAACATTGTAGCTAGCAACACCATGGATTTTCATGGTGATAGGTCATCTATGGCGTAGTGATAAATCAATGTGATTCCATTGCCTTGTGAACAGAAAATCGCTTTGTGTCTGCCGACGATGTTCTCAATGCTTGAGAGCGTTGCTAGCTAAAAATTTGACGTATGAAAGCTTTGACTAAAAAAACTGTCAACGCAAATGCTAGATACATTTAATGATGCTGCAAAAATAACAAAATCTCATATTTCAATAGTAAATGCACCAACTATAGTTGAAATCTCAAAAGGATCAATAACAGTAAATGAATCTAAAGCAAGACAAAAATTTGAAAGGCTGATAAATTTAAAAGAATTGGCATCTAGAAAAAGGAAGTCTAACGAAAAATCATCAATTGACGAACCTCTTGAAGAAGTTATAAATGATCCGAAGGATAACTAAAATGAGAATCTCAATTCTCCTAACATCCATGAAGGAACTATTTTACCTACAGAAATAATAGAACCTTCCAAAAATAAAATGGTATCTAATAATAATGAGATTTTAATGTTGTATACAAAATATAAAGAAACTTATGATCAAAGTAAATAATAATTTATGATGTATTCTAAATCGAAGTAGTTAGTGAAATAGTAAAATTTTATGACTATAATAAGAATAACGAAAATGAATCAATTAACATAAATGAATGTCAAAAGAACATGATTGACCAAAGTGAAAAGATGTTATTTAGGTTGCACTAGATTTGCTTCAAAAACAAGATGTACTTAGACCAATAGAGAAAACACCAGAAGATGTTATACTAGTGGGTTACAAATGAGTATACATTAGAGAAATAAATGATAAAAACGAAGTTGCAAGATATGAGACACGACTTGCTGCACAATGTTTCCTACATAGACTAGGCTTTGACTTTAAAGAAGTGTACTTTCTTGTATGAATATCATAACATTTTCATATTTAATAAGCCATATAGTTTTTGAGAACCCTTATATAAGATTGACTAATGCTGCGTCAACTTATCTTTGCAGTGAATTAAATAACAATAGTTACATGAAAATCTCATATGGATATAGATTGCTTGAAGAAAAATCAAAGTTGTGGTACTAGTTAAAACTAAGACGATTGAAACAATCCGGAAAAATGTGGTATAACCATCTTAGTGAATATTTGATAAAAGTAAGATATAAAAACAATCTCATTTATCCATGTGTCTTTATAAAGAAATCGGTAAACGGATTTGCAATTTTAGCGGTATATGTTGATGATATGAATTTGATTCGGACTCGAGAAGAGACTGATGAAACACTAAATTACTTGAAACAAGAATTTGTAATGAAAGACCTTGATAAAACTAAATATTGTCTATGTTTGCAGATTGAGCATGGTAAAAATGGCATATTAATTCATCAGTCAAATTACATTGAGAAAATCACAAAGCGTTTTCAAATGGATAAAGCATATCCACTTAGTACGTCTATGGTTGTCAGATCATTAGATGTTAGAATGGAGCCTTACTGTCCTAAAGAAGATGATGAAAATGTACACGGTCCAGAAGTACCATATTTTAGCATCATTTGTGCATAATTATATTTGGCCCAATGCACAAGACCGAATATTGCATCTCGGTTAACCTTCTGACAAGATATAGTTTTGCATCAACTAATAAACACTAGAATGGGGTAAAACAAGTCATGAAGTATCTTCGTGGAACCATATATTTAGGTTTATTTTATTCTGACATAGGCAATAATCTGATTCTTGTTGACTATGCTGATGTAGGTCACCATTCCGAACCATACAAGGCAAGGCTGCAAATTGGGTATGTATTTAATAACAGCTATGCAGTTATTTCGTGACGATCTACGAAGCAAACATTGACAACAACATCATCAATTGTTAAAACAAGTCCCACATCGGGGAATTTATAAAATAAATTCTGTATAATTATAAAGAGTTCACCTTTCACTTTGTCAATTGATTTTGTGATAATTAGGGGTTCTCCAACATGATATCAGAGCGGGTTTAATTCATGTGCACATAACTGTCACACTTGTCTACGTTACTCAATAAGATCCACGTGTTAGGCTTAGAATATGCCACACATGTGGAGGCATGTTAAAACAAGTCCCACATCGGGAATTTATAAAATAAATTCTGTATAAATATTAAGAGTCCACCCTTCATATTGCCAATTGGTATTGTGATAATTTGGGGTTCTCTAACATCCAATCATTTTAAAATATTAGCACTACATGATGCAAGTCGATAATATATTTGGTTAATGTCGTTAATTGAACATATTTGAAGTGCGTATAACTCCCCGCAACTATAGAAAGATCAAACTATTTATGAAGACAATGGAGCATGCGTAACTCAGATTCAAGCAAGATATATCAAAGGTGATATAGGACGAAACACATTTCTCCAAAATCTTCTTCATGCAGAACAATAAGATAGAGATGAAGCAAATCCAGTCTCAAGAAAATCTAGCAGATCTACTTATAAAGGTACTTCCAAAATCAACATTTCAGAAGATGGTTTATAAAATTAGTATATATGCATCGCTTGCTGCTAGACTATTTGAATAATGCATTATAAATCAAGGAGAGCATATGAAATTATGTTATAATATACTGTTTTCCATTACTAATATTTTTCTCACTAGGTTTTGGTCAACAGGGTTTTTAATAAGACATTATTGTGATTCAAAAGTACTCTCATTGCATCATTGTAAACATGTTGCCTAAAATTGAAATAATATTATACTCTTTTCTTTGTATATAATTTTACCCATAGAGTTTTTCGAAAAATGGTTTTAGTGAGGCGATTCATCTTATCGTATTTGCATACGCGTATTCAAGCGGGAGTATTGTAATATATTGGAATAATAAGGATGAACACGCTTAATACAAGGTACATTAACATAATTTTCAAGACATGTGAAGTCTATAAATAAATAAAACATTTCATTGTATATAGATCTTGTTGTATATAGATTTGTATGAATAAAAATGTGCTTTTTCCTCATTTCTTATGCATTTAGTTTATTTATAACAAAACGGTATTTTTATCGTCATTAAATTTTTTTATATAACAAAATAGAACTCGCTGAATCTCTATTTTTTCTTATATTATTAATATATCTCATTAAGTGAGGTATTCCACTATCTCATCAATAGTGCTCTTCTTTTTGTCATAATAGATAAGTATAATAGAATGGATGATAAGGAAATAACTGAAGTAAAAATGCATATTTAATCTGTGACTGTTATTTCAGCTTTGGCCCTACACGTTTTTATCTAATGTATTCATATATTTCCAAATTTCCCACTATTCAATCTATTGGTCGTAGAATAAAATGAATAGGATTTTGTTCACACTTTTTCTTAAGTGTTAACAAAACACTTTCCTCCTATTGGAGGAATTTGGTGGGTCACATATGGACCCCCCGAATTCCTCCAATATGGTCCGAGTGTTTTGTTCTTACTTAAAAAAAAAAAAATGTGAACAAAATTGGATTCGAATAAAATTATAAAATAGCCCTAGGTGGTTTGAAGTCCTGGTTTCGTCCGACTACAAGATGACATGATCATTACAGTCATAATTTCTACTATCTTATGCCTTTCAACCTCTGCCCTTTTCAAATTTCTCCAAAAAACATGGTTTTATCCAATCAAACTACAGAAGGCTATGAGCAAACAGGGAATTGAGGGGCCTGCTTACAGATTCCTCCATGGAAGCACAAAGGAAGCGACAGAAATGATTAGAGTAGCTACCAGCAAACCACTAGCTGGGATTTCCCACAAAATTCCACCTAGGGTTCTGCCCAACTATCATGCCTGGATTAAAGATTTTGGTATGTGTTCTTAAATTTTGCATTATTTAAGCGATTTGCTTAGAACAGTTAAAAGTTTCTACTATTCGAATCTGGGGATCGTGCTTAGTTACGTACATATGGAAGCTTCAATTACCCTTTGAAAATATTTGTTGACTCTGTAAGAAGTATATTAATGGTGTAGGGAAGACCATATACTGACATGGCAAGGGTCAGTCCCTCAACTATTTGTAAGTGACCCACAGTTGATAAAAGAGATACTGAACAACAAAGATGGAGCTTTCATCTAAACACCAACCGATAATTTTCTGAAGAAAGTGATTGGAGATGACATTATATAGCAGCAGACGGTGAAAAATGGTTCAGGCAACGCAAAATAGCTAACCATGCATTTTGTGCCGAAAACGTTAAGGTAATAACTAATAACAATCTGCAATGCATCCTTGAACTAATTACAAATTTTGAAAATGTTTTTTGTTCAGGCTATGATTCCAGCAATCGTTTCTAGTGTGGAAGATATGCTTAATAAATGGAGAGAAAATAGAGGGCAAAGATAATGATTTGTATCGAGAATTTCGAGTCATGGCATCTGATGTCATTTCAAAAAGTGTCTTTGGTAGTAGTTACCTTGAAGGGAGAGATATTTTTGCAGAACTAGACAAACTTGCTACATTTGCTGCTCAAAACATGATTAATCCATGGTTCCCACTTTTCAGGTGTGTGCTTGGTGCAACGGTAATCAAGACATAACCCTTTTAAACTGGTTGCTTACATAAATCTCTTAGGGCAAGTTGCAGTATTAAGTCTTCACATGAAGTAGGCGTCTGGTAAACAAATGCATAACTGCATCAAAGCATTTGCCAAAGTAAAAAAGTGCATCAAGTTATCTTGAAAAATTCTTATAATTTGTAAAACTGAATGGTATATTGCAAAATTGCATCAAAGGGATTTACTTGCTTTATGTTGGGGGTTGAAACATTATTTTATAATCCTAATACAGTGAGTTGCAATTTACAACTGATAATGATATGTTCATAACGACTAATCCTGTTAAGGTTGAATGAGACCTAAAGAAACTTAGGCCTTCGTCAAATTAACTTATCCTACCATGATTTCTTGATATTCTTAGGGAAAATTTTCCGAAATAGTAAAGAAAGAGAGTCAGATATACTTGAAACGGAAATCAAGGATATCATTGCAGGACTTATTAAGAAAAGGGCAGAGAGCTACATTGCAGAAAACTCAGACGTATACGGAAACGATTTACTTGGTTTGCTTGTTAAAGCAAATCACGCAAGTCACAAAAAAGAGAGGGTCAGCTTTGAAGATATAATCCATGAGTGCAAGACCTTTTACTTTGCAGGCCAAGAAACCACGGTTTCAATGTTGGCCTGGACTTGCCTCCTCTTAGCTATGAATACCGAGTGGCAAGACAAGGCTAGAGAAGAAGTGACCGATCATTTTGGTAGTAGTCGCATTACTTCTGATGATGCTAGCACTATTGCCAGATTGAAAACGGTAAGCATTAATTTACACATACAATACATGCATATGACATTATCTTTTCTACTGTCTAAATCAAATCTTGGATACTGTAACAATGGTACGTAATTGATCTATTTGTAGATGAATCTAACTCTGAATGAATCCTTAAGGCTTTATGCACCGGTCATTGTGATTACTAGACAAGTAGCGAAAGAAGTGAAGCTTGTTCGCCAATTACAAACTCCGCTCGCCTTACTTTTTCATGGCGACGTACATTCTGCCTTTCTTTTCCGCTCGTCCAAATCTCTCCTCTCGCCTCTCTCCTTCGCAAATCAACCACCATCTGGCTCCGCCTCATCAATTCAGCCCCCCAACTCCTACGCCTCCTCCACCAGATCCTCCTCTGGTTCCAAATCCGCCGTCCAAATCACCTTCAGTTAACCCTAATTTACCCGCTTTCCCGCCTATCTAAAAATGGTCTTCCTTATTTGAATCCAAACCTAGGAACGCGGGTTCCTATATGCCACCGCCTATGAAGCTAGCCTTCAAAGGGAAAACCTTGCAGCCTACCGACGAGATCTATGAAGCAGCTGTGGAGCAGTGGGACGGCTACCTCATTGGCCATTTTCTTGACCGTCCACTTCCTTATTCAGTGGTCATGACTCGATTGAAGAATCTTTGGCAGCCAATGAGAGGGATTAAAATCAGATCTACTGGTGTGGTTTTCTTTTTCTTTTTTGACAGTTTGGAAGATAGGGAAAAGATACTGCAGGCTGATCCAGTTCTGATTCAAAACAAATTGTTCATTATAAGGCCATGGGTTGCTAGTCTAGGAGATTTGAATACAGTTATTACATCAGTTCCTGTGTGGATTAAGCTCACGAATTTACCTTTGTATGGATGGTCCAAGAAAGGAATAAGTTACTTAGCTATGCGCGTGGGTAAATTTCTGTGTATGGATTTATCGACGGAAAAGCCTGAGCGTCTTGAATATGCCAAGTGTATGGTGGAGATAACCCCCTACGACGAGTTGCCTACTGAATTCCCCGTGGCTTTGCCTGACGGAGGCGAGCAAACTGTGTATGTTACATACCTGTGGCATCCTGCAATATGTGTCAAATGTAAAACCTTTGGTCACTTAACTGCCAAATGTAACAAATTCAAAGAGACCCCAGTCAAAGAAATACCTAGGAAGGACAATGTTGGGTCACGTAATGAACCAGTTGGTGACCGAGGGCAGTTTAAAGGAATAGAGAAAGGTCGTGTAGGTGCCATGTCTAAACTAAACTCTTCTTGGCAGATAGTTTCTGGTAAAAGTAACAATTCCGCAGGTTTCCAAGAAAAGTATGGTATGATAAAAGATACAGGGGCTCAGCAAATTGGTAATACGAGCAACAACAGTTTCTCTGTGCTTGCTGGTCTGCAGGTAGATGAATCTGTTGTAGACGATGAGGATGATCGTGAGGAAGGAGAAATTAGGCAGATAAGCGAGTTACTCTCTCGTGCTTTTCCGTCATACGCTGAAACAAATGCTAGAGTAGCAGCAGTGCTCAGTGCCTGCATAGGAATATCAAATGATAACAATGAAAATACCAATGGTATGGAAACTGATGGAGGCGTGAAAATGCTAGAGAATTTGACATGTAACCAGGATGGTAATCAAGGGGAAGATGGTGTTAACCTTGAGGGAGATGACGGGGTCTGTGAAGAGAATGATGATGCACATGTTAGTGATAAAAATGAAACTGCTAGTCTTATTGTTGAGGCACAGCTTGATCCTTTCTTATGGCACAATTTTGACTGCACTGACGTGAATGAAAAAGAAAACCAAAAGCAATGTCCTTCAGTCAAATCTAACATTAGACAACATGAAAAGAAATTTAGGCAAAGCATTGAATGTCTAAGGGATGAGATAGAAAGTGGGAAGCCAGACAAGGATGCTTGTAGTAAAAAAATGAAGCTTCTTGAAATAATGACGAAAAATTGCAATTCCATTAACTCGATTGGAGCAGGTAAGTTGGATGTTATCCAACCTGTAGTGAGCTATAAACCTTCTCTTCTAGCCCTTAAACCAGGTTTCCTTAACACTAAGCGAAGCTTATCCATCAATCTAGTTGAATGCTCTAAGGAGATCACAGCGTCTCGCTCTCCGGTTTGCAAAGCTAAGGAAAAAGGTAAAATTAAGTCTAATCCTTATGACCTCATCCCCCCTCCTCTAGGCCACAAAGCTCCGCCTCCGGATAGTTTCAACTTCTCGCCATCTGCAGCCTCTTCTTCTGGTCATATATTAGGTAGTGCTCCGGTCGCGAGAAGGAAGAAAATAGAGCTTCTTAAAGGCCTTGAGGACGACCTGGGCTGATGTAAGTGTGCAGTCCTTATCCTTTAGCAAGACATCTTTAATGCTATATATTATGTAATGTTATTCCATGTAATGATGGTATGTCAAATTGTAAGTTGTGTTTTACTTCCATATGTGGAAGGCCTATAGCTGATATGTGGATTGCATATCACCTAAACCTCTATTATGTATTTTTTATTTTGAAATAAATAGAAAAGTGTTACAAATCACTATAAAAACCGGTCGACTTTGCGAAAAAAAAAAAAAAAAAAAGTGAAGCTTGGAGAATATACACTTTCCAAGGACTTACAAATTTTTTTTGTCTCCGCTGATAGTGCACCATGATACAGACTTATGAGGAAATGATGCTCATTTATTCCATCCTGAAAGGTTTTCTGAAGGAGTCGCTAAAGCAACAAACAATACAATGTCATTTTTGCCCATTGGTGCAGGCCCTCGCAATTGCATTGGCAAAGGATTATCCATAACGGAGGCTAAGATTGCTCTTTCTATGATACTACAGAAATATTCATTTTGCCTTTCTTCCACTTATGTGCATGCACCTTATAAATTTCTTACCAATATCCATCGGTATGGGATTCCGGCTATCGTTCAAAGGATATGAAGCACTGTACTTGAGTACTTGAATCAAAATGTACATGTATAAGCTGATATACGGCCTTATATTGTGTATGACTAGCCTATTATATTATTCTATGTGCTTGATTGATGTTCTAACCATGGTTTGAAATTCCGACCGGAACCACGGAAATCCGTCCATTTCATTCCGGTTCCAGTCATGACTGGAACGGAATTTGTTCGAAGTTCCGACCATAGACGAGGTTAGCGCTCTCTTTACCCTTTTGGGGTGGGGGGGTGGGGGGGGGGGGAGGAGGGTTGGGGGGGGGGGGCGACGAAGGTAAATAGTAATAAAACGAGCTGAGAAGAGGAAAGCAGCTCATGGATGTACTATTTGTCAGAGAAAACACTTTTTGATATTTAGAGAAGACAAGTTGTACCGTACAAAATGGTTAAGCTATATCATTTCACACTTTTTTTTTAAGTGTGAACAAAACACTTTCTTCCTATTGGAGGAATCAGGTGGGTCACACATGGACCCCCCTGAATTCCTCCAATAGGAGCCGAGTGTTTTGTTCACACTTGCTAAAAAGTGTGAACAAAATTGGACTCTATCATTCTTAGCTATTTCATTGTACTGTACTTGGTACATGCCTTTAGGATCTACTATTTTTCACTATTTCCAATGGAAAGTTAACTCATTCTTGCGTAGTAAATTTTATATTTTTGTGAAATAATACATGTGTCGTTTTTCTTATTTAATTTACTCATTATTTTAGTTGTATATAGTATATACAACACCTATTTTATCATGTATTTCTATGTGTTTTCACGATTCGAAGTTTCGGTCGATACGTCGGAATTTCACCCGTTTTGATCCGGTTTGAGCGGTGATTGGACCAAAATATCAAAATTTCTTAAAGATCGAGACAAAAATTAAAAACAAAATTCCAAACATTGATCAGTACTACATATTTATTTGTACATCTTCAAAAAGAGAACCGGAATTGTTAAACCGGAATTAAACAGAAATTTCCGAAACGAGACCGAGATTTTAAATTTTCTACGTGACCGGAACGGAACCGAAAACCAGGATTTCAAACCTTGGTTCTAAGAACCAAACAAGGAGAACAATGGAGCCATACAATAGGACTTTTGTCCATGTTAAGCCATCAATTTTGTCAATATGCATGTGAAGAAAAGAATATACATTTATGTTATGCATATGAACTCATTTCTTACTTGTATCAGTCTGTTGCATTTTTCATGCTTCTGATGCTAGAAATAAACCACCTGCAGTTATGGTTGGAAGAGTCTTTTGTGACACTTGCTTTCAATAGCAATTCTCCAAGGCTAACAGATTCATTTTAGGTTATTTCCCTGTCTATGTGTTTCTTTGTTCAACTTATATATTTCCTTACATGCCTGTATCTCTATTGTAGGACTAAATATTATAACTAGAGCTCAGTTTGTTCTGAATTTGAACCTAAAATAAAAACAAGTGTATATATTTGATTAGAATCATTACCATGGTTTGGTACACTAAGTGAAACGCGGGCAATTCACGTTCAAATCTGTCCGTAGAAGCAAACCTAAACTTTGGTTTGCAGTTTTTTCTTCCCTCTTTGAATATTTCATTTGGACAAAATTGACAATATACTTTGAGAGTATATGTATTTTCTTCTTCTGTGATTCTGCCTAAGGAAATTTATTGCCAATGCCTATGCATTAACTTTGTGAAATATTTCCAATGTATATACATAATCAGACACAGTAAACCTTCAAAATTAATCGAAAAGCTTACTCGTCCGAAATAGAGCAATCAGGTAAATTATGCGGCTGATGTGGCCTATTCTCATTTGCTTGCAGCAGCAGCACGTGGGTATTTGAAAACGAAAATTAAACAAATACCCCATGAAATGCGTGAAAAGGGTACTTTTCAGGTGTTTAGGGTGTTTTTTGTTTCGGATAACGTAGCGGTGTTCAAAATTAATTCATGTTCTGAGGTGTGCATGCTATTGCTACTTGCAGGCCCGGCCCAACGCATAGGCAGCTGAGGCTAATGCCTAGGGAAACACGAATGCGAGGGGCAAGAAGAAAAATAAAACTACGTGATTCACAAAGTGAAGGGGAAAGTCATGGCATAGATAACAGAAGCTTTCATCCTCCAACGCCAGAAGCTCACTTGCGCTGCCTGTTTACCAGAAACTTGGTCGCCACCATGAAAGAAAATCACGCCTTCTCTCGGTTATCCCCAATTTTGCAAATGTTTTTATAAACATTAGGTGAATTATTAAAAATGTTGGAACAAGTGTATGAATGGCTCCTATATGTGAATAGTCTCACATCATTGGACTATATGGAAGAAGCAAGTATTTGTACTTGTTTCTAAGAAGTCATGTTGGGGCCTTGGACTCCCAATACATGCTTTGTTGTGAGGAGAGAGACCATGCATCATGACCACCAAACACGCGCGCGCGACCGACCGACTCGACCCGATTCGGTTCGGGCTCGGGTTTGGGCCTTGACTTTGTGGTGTAGACACTTATATTTATTAGACCAAAAACCTTGCCTTTTTCAAACCGTTTTATGGAAAATATTTCTGAGTCGACTTTTACATGAAACGGTAAACTGTTGACTCGTTATTTCAGTAGATCCGATTTTCTCTCACTGCCCAGTATTTTCGTTCAGCTATAATCCTTGTCTATATATTATCTTCAGTCGTAGACGAGTTCTTACCTACGACATTAAAAAAGAGAGCAGCTTTTTATATTCGAAAGTGCAAATCTGCACTGATTTGTTGTGCAAGCAAATCAGTTATTCTTTTTAGAGGTTGTTTTATCCTAGAGGCGGCGGCGGAAGTACGAACTGGTTTGCACCACCGACCAGATCGCCGAATCGTCTTCAAGAAAGCGACCAAGTACGTGACTCAGCCATTGTTTCCCAACAATTTGAAGACGAACTGAAACAATGGCTTCGACATCAACCCTGGATGATGCTGCTCCTCCTTCTGCCTTCCAGATCCCACTCGTAACTGCTGCTCCATTTAGATTCGAGGCTTGCATTTCAAGCGATGGCGTCAGAAGATGGAGTTCTATCTGACGATGAGAAAGGTGGCTGCTTCTCTGACCACCGACAAACCGCTGTTGCCAGACAAACCTGACGGAACTGATGAAACGTAGATGGCTTCCTGGACTGAACAATCAAAGCAACTACAGATCTGAACTGAACAGGTTCATTTGTGCAAAAATTTCATACTCAATGGCATCAGCGATGATCTATATGACTACTACAACTCGGAGGACAAGACAGCGAAGGAGATCTGGGAAGCGCTGAAGAAGAACTATGATACAGAGGAGGCAGGGACAAAGAAGTATGTTGTCAGCCGCTATCTCAAATACCAGATGACAGACGACAGGTCACTAGAGATGCAATCTCATGAGCTCCAGAAAATAGCTCATGAGATCATCTCCGAAGGTATAACATTGGACGAACAATTTCAAATTGCTGTCATTATTGACAAATTGCTCCCAGGTTGGAAAGATTTTAAGAATATCTTAAGGCATAAGACTAAGGAATTTTCCTTAGAGAGCTTGATCACTCGCCTCCGTATTGAGGAGGAGGCACACAAACAGGACTAGGAAGAGGAAGTGCTGGTTCTCTCAAACAACAGCCCTAAAAGGAATAAACCCGCAGTTCTGAAACCGAATTAGAAGTCCTTTAAGAATAAGAATTGGCGCAACAAACAGAATGAGAGTTCGTAAGGAAACCCAAAAGGACACCAAAAACCAGCCCAAAAGAATGATTCTCGACAGTTGTTTCTATGTTACAACTATGGAAAACCAGGTCATATGGCACAAAAGTGTTGGAACAGGCCAAGCTCTGCACCGCAGACGAACCTGACTGAGGAGCCTCTTACGGCTATGATTAGTGAGATTCACCTTGTTGGTGGATCAGAGGGTTGGTGGGTAGACACTGGTGCTTCTCGCCGTGTCTGCTATGATCGTGATATGTTCACCACATACGTGGCTGCTGATGATCAGAAAGTGTTGTTGGGAGATTTTCGTGCCACTAAAGTTGCGGGGGTTGGAAATGTGGAAATCAAGTTTACCTCTGGAAAGACTGTGATTCTGAAAGATGTTATGCATACTCCAGAGATGAGGAAGAATCTGGTTTCTGGTTTTCTTCTTAATAAGACAAGCTTTACTCAAGTTATTGGGGCTAATTTGTATACCCTAACTTATAGGGGAACTTTTGTGGGAAAGGGTTACTCTTGTGAGGGAATGTTTAAATTAAATGTTGAATCTAATAAAGTGACTACTTCTGCTTATATGTTGTGTGATTTTAATATTTGGCACTCTAGATTATGTCATGTTAATAAACAAATAATTCATAATATGAGCACCCTAGATTTTTTTTTCTAAAATATCAGAATCTGAGCCTGATAAATGTGAATTCTGTACACAAGCTAAAATCACAAAAAAAACCTCATAAATCTGTTGATAGAGTTTCTGAACCCTTAGACTTGATTCATTCTGATATATGTGAGCTTCATGACACTTTGACTAGACATGGACATCGTTATTTTATCACTTTTATTGATGACTGCTCTGATTTCACCTATGTATATCTTATGAAAAATAAAAGTGATGCATTTGACATGTTTAAAACATTCAAAACTGATATTGAGAATCAAGCAAATAGGAAAATTAAGAGACTTCGTAGTGATAGAGGAATAGAATATGAATCTAGTTCAATTCTGGACTTCTATAAATTACATGGTATTGTACATGAAAGAACTGCACCCTATTCACCTAAAATGAACGGTAAAGCTGAAAGAAAAAATAGGACTTTTACCGATTAGTAGTTGCCATCCTGTTAAATTCTGGTGCAGCAAAACATTGGTGGGGGGATATTTTATTGACTGTATGCTATGTTCTGAATAGAATCCACAATTCTAAGAATAAAATTTCACCTTATGAAATTTTAAAGAATTATAAACCTAATGTCTCATACTTTAGAACTTGGGGTTGTTTAGCATATGCTCGCATTCCAGATCCTAAGAGAATAAAATTAGCAAGTAGAGCATATGAATGTGTATTTATAGGCTATGCTATCAATAGCAAAGCATACCGATTTTATGACCTAATACACATAATATAATTGAATCAAATGAAGCCGATTTTTATGAAACAAAATTTCCTTTTAAATTAAGGAATAGTGGGGCACATCAAGTATGCCTATTAGAATAGAACTTAATAAAAGTTCTGAAGCTGAACCTAGAAGAAGTAAAAGTCCAAGAATCGTAAAAGATGTTGGTTCGGATTTTTGTGCTTTTACTATAGAGGAGGATCCCTTATACCGCCAAGAGGCCTTATCTTCTTTAGATGCCGATTTTTGGCAAGAGGCTATAAATGATGAGATGGATTCTTTGGAATCCTATAAGACTTGGCATTTAGTAGATTTACCCCCTAGTTGTAAATCTATAGGATGTAAATGGGTGCTTAAAAAGAAATTAAAACCTGATGGCACTATTGATAAATATAAAGCATGACTAGTAGCTAAAGGTTTTAGACAAAAAGAAAATATAGATTTCTTTGACACTTTTTCTCCCGTAACTAGAATAACATCCATTCGGGTATTAATCTCACTTGCTTCCATTCATAATTTAGTAATACACCAAATGGATGTTAAAACCGCCTTTTTAAATGGTGAATTAAAAGAAGAAATTTATATGGACCAGTCTGAAGGATTTTTAGTACATGGTCAAGAACATAAAGTATACAAATTAGATAAATCATTATATGGTTTAAAACAAGCACCTAAACGTTGGCATGAAAAATTTGATAACTTAATCATTTAACATGGTTTTAAAGTTAATGAAAGTGACAAATGCATTTATTACAAATCTGAGAATGACATTTGCACTATTATATGCCTTTATGTAGATGACCTACTCATCTTTGGGTCAAACATTCATGCCATAAACTCAGTCAAATCCTTATTAAGTGCCAATTTTGATATGAAAGATCTAGGTGAGGCAAGTGTAATCCTTGGTAGTAAATTACTAGGTCGGAAAAGGGAATTTCTTTGGATCAGTCTCATTACATTGAGAAAATACTGAAGAAATACAATTACTTTGACTGTAAACCTGCACTTACACCATATGATCCAAGTGTAAAGTTATTTAAGAACACCGGTGAAGGTGTTAGACAGTCTGATTATGCGAGCATCATTAGCAGCCTTCGGTATGACACTGATTGTACTAGACCCGACATTGCCTATGTCGTAGGATTATTGTGCAGGTTTACCAGTAGACCTAGTATAGAGCAATGGCATGCTATTGAAAGAGTCATGAAATACCTTAAACGAACTATGAACCTTGGATTACATTATGAAAAGTTTCCAGCTGTACTTGAAGGATATTCTGATGCAGACTGGAATACCTTATCTGATGATTCTAAAGCGACCAGTGGCTATATATTTAGCATCGCTGGAGGAGCTGTTTCTTGGAAATCCAAGAAACAGACTATTTTGGCTCAGTCCACAATGGAGTCTGAGATGATAGCACTAGCCACAGCTAGTGAAGAGCAGAGTATTTGAGAAATCTGCTAGCTGAGATTCCCTTATGGGAAAAACCGATACCAGCTGTGTTGATACATTGCAATAGTACCGCGGCTATTGCAAAATTTCAGAACCGTTATTATAACGATAAGAGACGACAAATACGTCATAAGCACAGCACTGTTAGAGAACTACTTTGTACATGCACCGTTAGAGTGGATTACGTATGTAGTGATGAAAATTTGGCAGATCCTTTGACGAAAAGACTGTCCAGAGAGAAAGTCCTTAATTCTTCTAAAAGAATGGGACTATTACCCTTAGACTGTTGAGTCACACACAATGGTAACCCAACCTAAATGACTGGAGATCCCAAGAACTAGGTTCAATGGGTAAAAGCAAGTTGTGTAGTAATAGGATTTGAACATGCTGTTTAATAAACCAAGAAGCATGTATTCCTGAAGTGATTAGAGGATGAGTTGATAGAAACTCTTAATGAGTTTTATACTCTTTTTGGAGTGGAGTACCTACCATCAGGAATACTCTTGATAGACTCACCTATTTGAATGTGGGAAGGTGGCCGTTTCCTATGGAGTTTTGGGCAAAACTTCTAAAGCATTCCCTAAACTGGGATAGACGTGCATGGCCATAAATGCACAGGCTTATTTGATTGCACTATAGAAAAGGTTGTGTGTGGTTTGATGTCAGGAATAGAGTTCAAGACTACGTGTCACTCTAGTAAAAATTGAATCTTGTTCACTATACAAAGGTTCAAGTCGGATGACACCTTTGTTTATGCACAATCTTATGTTTTTAGAAACTGCTCGAAAATATTTTTAAAAATTCAAGTGGGGGATTGTTGGAAATGTTTTTATAAACATTAGGTGAATTACTAAAAATGTTGGAAATGAATGGCTCCTATATGTGAATAGTCCCACATCATGGGACTGTATGGAAGAAGAAAGTATTTATACTTGTTTCTAAGAAGTCATGTTGGGGCCTTGGGCTCCCAGTACATGCTTTGTTGTGAGGAGGGAGACCATGCATCATGACCATCACACTCGAGCACGCGACCGACCGACTCGACCCGATTCGGTTCGGGCTCGGGTTTGGGCTTTGTGGTGTAGACACTTATATTTTTTGGACCAGAAAACCTTGCCTTTTTCAAACCGTTTTTTATGGAAAATATTTCTGAGCCGACTTTTACATGAAGCGGTAAACTCTTGACTCGTTATTTCAGTAGATCCGATTTTCTCTTACTGCCCTGTATTTTCGTTCAGCCCTAATCCCTGCCTATGTATTATCTTCAGTTGTAGATGAGTTCTTACCTCCACCATTAAAAAAAAGCGCAGTTTTTATATTCGGAAGTACAAATCTCCACTGATTTGTTGTGCAAGCAAATCAGTTATTCTTTTCAGAGGCTGTTTTATTCTAGAGGCGGCTGCAGAAGTACGAACTGGTTTGCACCATCGACCAGATAGCCGAATCATATTCAAGAAAGCGACCAAGTACGCGACTCAGCCATTGTTTCCCAACATGTCGGTTTGCTGTTGCTTTGCCCTGCCCTGGGTTGACGATACTGTGTTTGTTGCGTCGCCGCCTCATGCCCACAATTGATTTTGTTGATTTAAAATGTAAGTTTTGTGTTAATTTTATTTTATAATTTACAATATGATTACTGCTATGAATTTAAACATTTCTGCAATTTTGGACTTAGGTAAACCAATGTGCCATGTGTACGGTTAATTTCTTTCAATATGGTTGTTGTTATGAATTTAAAAGTATCTGTTGTTTCAGATTTAGTTGATTCAACTCTTTTTCTTGAATGGATAATTTTGTTGAAAATAAACAACATTGATTTCTTTATTCTTTTAGTGAATAAATATACTGATTTCATTGTTTATTTGAATAATTTCACAATTTTATAGTTTTACCTAGGGTTGCACACAACCCATATCCAATCCGACTCAACTCACCAACCCGACCGAAACCACATAAATCCAAACCATCCTAGTTCGAGTCAGATATGGGTTACAATTTGTATCTCATACTATATATGGGTCGGATTTGATATTTTGTTCAACCCAACATTATTTTTACCCAACCCAACCCTATATTAAAAAAACTAATTTAATATCAATCCACTAAAAATTTGAATAGCATAATCCTAGAATAACGTTTATGTATTCTATAGTAAATAACAAAAATAAGTATTTCATGTCAATCTAAACTAGACAGAATATGACAAATATATTTTAATGAGCATTTTAATGTATTTTAAATGAAACACTTGTTCTACCATGTAGTTAATTAATTTCATATGATGTGTTTTACAATGGAATTATATAAAATTATATCTTATAATGAATCAGTTATTTTAAATACGTTATGCTGGCTAAAATATAATATGTAATGCTGAATATTTTAATATTACCTTTTAAAAAAATTCCTCACATTTTCGTTTTTTATTATATTCGAGCAACCCAACCTAACCCCTTCTAAATCCGACACCCAACCCATACTTCAACCCAACCCATAACCAACCTCATATAGGGTCGGATACGGGTTGAACTACTTTCAATCCATGCCTATGCAGGCCGGATGAAGTATTTGGTTTAACCCGACCCAACTCGTACCTTGTGCGGCCCTAGTTTTACCCTTTCCCAATGCAATTTTCTTAATTTTGACCAAGGCACCATATATAATTGGACCGACAATGTGAAAGGGTTGTTGAATACAAATAGTTTAGATGGTTTACTGGTAGGTTAGCAAGAAACAACATATCTAAATGATAATGAAATATTTTAAATGCTCATTCACTTCATCGGATGGGGTTACTCTTCATTCGTAAACATAATAACTTTAGTGGAAAATAGGCATAATGACGAACTTTGGAAAAAAATTAGTCTGAAGGACGTCAAGTTTTATTTTTAGGCTGAAGAATAAATTTTGAAAAAAAAAATTAGGCTGAAGGACAATGCTAAATATAATTAGCATTTTCTGCAATGTAAAACTGAATAATGCTAGTTAAAACTAGCATTTTCGTGTAGTGTAAAAAACTGAATATAATGCTTATTACATTTAACATTTTCCTTCGGCTTAATTTTGGTACAAAGTTTGTCCTTCAGATTAAAAATAAAACTTGTTGTCCTTCAGCCTAATTTTTTTGGCAAAGTTTGTCCTTCTCCCTAATTACCTCATAACTTAAGTATATTTTTATGTTCCTTATGCTTTTTTCATCACTTTATGCAATTCCTACGTGTTAATTGGTGGTATGACTTGGCCTTCAATGAATTCCTTGTGAAGCAAGCTGAGAGTAATTTAGTCTTTTATGTTATTTTACTGATGATGTCGAAAGGAATAAACAGTAGGTAGATATACTGAAGCCGAGACCTCTTCCACCTACACATAACTTGAAAGGTTCAAAAATATATACTAGTTTTTTGTGTTTTGAGAGCTAAAAGACAATATACATATTTATGAAGGAATTGGTTCTAGTTTTAAGGTCTTCTTGGCATCACACTAAATTTAAGGAAAAATCAACTGTGCAATCTAGTTATTACACTATGTTAACAAAATTTTACTGTCAATGATAAATGTTTCATCATTGCCTTGGTTAATTAACTCTTAAATTTATTCTGGTAGCATAAAACAAGTTGGATGGGTAAGAAAATGAGCGATCATGTGTAGGCAGTAGATTCTCCTTAGTCATACAATGGTACCAAAACAAAACAACGTGCAGTCCATTGAAAGTGATTATTGATTATCACTTTTTTTTTTTGGTCAAGTGGCATCAAAACATTCAAAAATACAAAGCATCACCCTTGGGCCGGCCCTGGCTACTTGGGTGATGTTTCATCAGATATAACTTTTGCACCAAAACTAAACATGGGAGGTAAGTAGGTTATATCATCATACCATATTTTTGTGGCATGTTAAAATTTTAAATGTGCAGCAGTCTTCCTGTCGACATCTCTTAGGTGAATTTCACATTATATATATATATGTATGTATGTATGTCAACTGACCCTGGAATTTTTAACCATGTACAATCACAGTAGAGTGTTAAAACTTGCTATTAACGATATGGCATAAATGATTGTTATTACTTAATGAATGAATGTACAAAGTGATATTATATTACAATGTCTCCACATAAAGATTTAACGGCTAACACAGCTGTAATACGTAAGATTACATCTATGACCTTGTAACCCAAGTATAAATTATATTATCCATGGAAACTTCCATTCTAATTTCCTCTCGATAAATTAAGCTAGGGCTTCTTTTCTTCCCCATTTTCTTCTCCAATCTCTTCTATCTTTAGATTTTCTTTGAATCTTTCGGAATTTTCACTTGATAATGGTTGGTTAGTACATCAACTCTCTAATAAGTTATCGTTAAAGTATACTTCTAGATTGCCACTTATTACACACTCATGCAATAAATGCAGACCGATTTTGAAGTATTTTATACATGAGTGAAAGATGGGGTTTTTCAAGCATGGTACGATGCTTAAGTGGTCACACCAGATAATTAGATTCTTCCCATGGGTTGGTTCGACCTCTTTAAGTAGAGATTCTAGCTATGTTATTTCGACATTAGAGCCTGCCATGGTTCGATACTCGATGTGTACTGGAGCGACGGACAATTGGTTGCTTTTTCGAGCACCAAGAATCAAGATTTGTTTTCCTAGATAAACAATGTATATGTTCGTAGATCTATGGTCATCATGATCGGAGGTCCAGTCAGCATCAGAATAACCTCTTATCTCTAAATCCCTGCATACTATAAGATTTAGTCCATGATCGATGGTTCCTTTAAGTTAATGTAGAATTCATTTAACGGCTTTCCATTGATATTCATGTGGCTTATGCATGAATAATGACACCCTTTTTACACAATGTGATATATCTGGTCTTGTAGCAGTAGCATAATATAGCGTGCCGACCACACTTCTGTTTAGAGTACAATTTGAAAATGTTACCCTTTTACTTTTTTCATAGAGTTACTGATCATCGGGGTTGGTAATGATTTGGTTTTATCAATTTTAGCTCTTACTAAAATTTCTAAGATGTATTTTCTTCAGCAAAGAGTCATGCTATTGTTGAGTTTTCTACTTACTTTGATTCCAAAAAAATAGTTGAGCACCCTCAATTTTTTGTTGAAAATGCTTTATTAGATACTATGTTATCTTTTTGATTTCTCTGATGTTCTCAGTCAAAATGAGTACATCTACATATACTAACGCATAAGTTGAGCATCCATCTTCCCTTTTTATATACAAAAAGTTGTCAGATTTTGCATTGTTGTATCCAAAAATGATTAATGTTTGCTTCAGTTTTTCATACCATAATTGGGGTGCTTACTTTAAGTCATACAGTGCCTTATGTAGTTTGCATACTATTTTGTTGTTATCACCATCAGCACCAGAAAAACCACATATAGCGATGACCGTATTCCGTTTCTAATACGTCGCTATACTGGCCTTAGCGACGGATTTCTTGTATAAATTGGTGGTCGGTAAAAACCAAGACGGTAATAGTGTCAGATTTTGGCGACGGAATATAGCATGAGTTTTCCGACATTTTACTATGTATTTAATAAAAATATAATTTTATTTGATAATTTAGTTTTAATTTATTTACCGATGGATAATTAATTTATAATAAATTATTATTTATGAAAGGATTTGCTAAGCCCTTACTAATTGCCAAGGGATTAGTGACAAAAAAATGAACCAATAATTTTACCTGTAATCTATTGTTGTTCCCCTTCTGATGGGCCTATACACACACACTACAACAAAAGCACCATTTCACAACTGTCACTTGCACTATATAAATTCTATAACAATTTTTTGTCATGGTACAAAAAGTTGCAAAAACAAAGGGAATTCTGAACACATTCTACAAAATAGATAAGCATAAATAAACAATGTAATAGGATTAACAATTGCACTATATTAAATTATTTATCATTAGCTACTAAAAATCAATCTAAACAACATTCCCTACTATAAAACAACTCAAAGAGTTTTACTACGAAAACTAAGCTCCACTAAGCTCCTTTCAATCAAGTTACAATCAACATCTCAAGATCATTTTGCTTTTTTCCATCACCAATTAATTAGCAGTAGGATCATTATTAACATGACACTCACGCCAATCATCTCATAATGGAAACCAGCACCACAAGATTTCATACCGTTCTAAATCAGTCCCATAGCAACAACAGCCTATTCAACTATCTTTGGTTCAGCTTACATGCGACAACATCAATTTCATGCTAGTTACTTCCTTTCATAGTTCATTGGAAGTCCAATCTTGTATTCACCATATCACTTCAATAAGTAACGTAGAAGAAAATTCAACCTGCATTTACAAACAACTAGGAAAATAAAAAAAGAAGGAAAAAGCAAGCATCAGCGATAGTGAGTGATAAAAACCAAAGAGTGGCAGTATGATCAGCCCCGCATTTGCACAAGAAAAGATAATTCAATGTACAAAAAAAGGATTCTGATTGCATGCATGTTACAATGTATATTTCATCTTTTATTTTCATTCCTGTAACTTGGTTTGAAAATGAGAATAATTAACTGGAAGTAACCCACCAAAGTGTAAAAAATGTTGAATGGGGATTAAAAAACAACACTGACCTTGCCATTTACAGCTTTAAGCTCCAATTTCAATTTAGGCAGACCTTGAAATGCTAATTGAGAACGAAAATCTAAAATACCATGATATTCTTCATAGCAGAATACAAACTGCATGATATATTTGAGCAGTAAAATTGATGCCGAGTAACAACTAATAAATAACAGCTAAAAAGGCACAAGCAATAATTCGTAGAAACGTACAAAACTCGGAATATTAACGTTAAAGAAAAAAAGATGTCTTTAGTTTAGCATAAATTAGGTCCTGATTATGATGTAGTGTTCAATAAACTTAATTGTACAGCAGCTGTTGGATCTATGGCATGCTTCACTATTTAATATCTAAGCTATATTAGTAGTTCAAGAAAATGTTAGAATTGTCTCGCATGCTGTTAAGGAGGAATAATGGTTTGGATGCAAAAGTCCCAAATCACAAAATAAATTAGAGGAGGCATGTACAAATATGAGCTGGTAGGGGATTTATGTGCCAGCTCATATGCATGTAAGGAAGGAGGGATTTGTTCCAACCATCGTTACGTAACAGTGGTATGTGGTATCAGAGTCGAAGGTTACGAATTGGGCCACGCAGGCAAGGCAGTGCTCTCAAAAGATATTCGTAGGATGAGAGTCAAGGGGGGACTGTTAGGATTGTCTCGCAAGTTGTTAAGGAGGAATGATGGTTTGGATGCAAAAGTGTCACATCATGAAATAAATTAGAGGAGGTAGGCACGTAACGTTAGGGAATTCCTTTTGTTATATGGGAGTTGTGTGTCAGCTCACATGCGTGCAAGGAAGGAGGGCTTTGTTCCAACCATCGTTACATAACAAAAAAAAAATACCCACAACATTGTTTGCCAGCTCATATGTGTGCCAGCTCATATGCGCGCAAGGAAGGAGGGCTTTATTTAACGCATTGTTCAACTAAGATTTTGGTGACTTGTTTTGATAACCAAGTATAAAAAATAGTCTCTTCTTTAATGGAGTTAAAACAGTACATCTTTACATATCCAACATCCCCACTGAGATGACGTGTTGGAAATTTTTGGTGAGGTTATTAGACTGTAAATGTTTTATTCATACTGCATAAATAAATACAAATAATAAAATAAACAAAAAACACAAATTTATTTACACAGATCAACAAGTTGGATAAGCTAACTTTAACAAATATAAATGAATTGAATCTTATTTTGTACCAGAAACAAAGGAGTTAAAATTCAACACTACTCCCCTACACTATACGTAATCAGTAGTAACAAATTTTCCACATTTTATGACCTTAACATAGCAGCTTGGATCCGGGGAGTGATTTGCAAATTTCAGTTTATCGCCTTTACGATAAGCATTTAGAAAAAACTGTAGGTAAAGAGTACAATAAACCAATAAATAATCTTGATTGAAAGCTAAGGTTATCAGGTTAATAACAGTTGGAAATCACCCTTTTTTTTATCCAAACAGCTCCAAATTCTTGGTTCTGTACTTAAAATTTCAAATCTTAATTTTTGATATTATCATACCATTGTATCTTAGTAAGCCAAGAGCAGAAAACTTCTGCTGAAAGGTTTTCGTCTTATTTGGAACAAGTTGAAGGAGCACAAGTTAGGCATACCTGGTCATTAAGGTTGAAAAGGAAAGGTGAGTTTTCATGGTCGTAAATCTTTCCTCGTTTACCTGCCTCTTTATGTGAGATTAGTTCGCCAGTGTATTCACCAAGGTACTCATGTTTAGCAGTGCTATTCTATTAATATGACAACAACAACAACAACAACAATAATAATAAACAACATTGCCCAGCTAGAGATAAAGAGAAAAATAACATAGAAAGGAAACAATTACCTTAACAAAAGGACCCCAAGTAGATACATCAGAACCCCGCAATATGACCTACACATATACAAAACCGAGAACAAAAATTTAAGTTTATTGTTTACAAAGATCGCCCTACTTGGCTTGTTTTTCTTTGTTATTCAGCATGCACAAAATTGCTATATTTTCAGCCTTTTTTGTATAAGTATGCCTAGATAGGTGTTTTACTATAATATACAGGTTTATGACTCATGTAACGGGTTCATGAGCACAGTTTGAACCCCAAGCCTCATAGGATCCTCCCTCGCACTTGGTCAACCTCATAGGGCGTCTATGTAATAACAAGGTTTATTAAAAAAACTAAATAAAGAATTAGTTTTTGCATACATTCTATGTTTGGATGGCCCGGTCCATTTAAATACACTACGCCATAAATTACATACGGCAACCCCAGAGAAGTGATGCAGGAAGTGAAAAAAATATTGTTATAGGCCAAAAATGATCTATGGCAACACTTTTTTGGGGTTTCCTTTGCTGCGTTGTCTTAGAGTCAAAGGCAACGTCTTTCTATCCTAAGGTAACATCGCTACAGGTGTTGCTACCAGTACTAAATTTACATAAATGTGGGGCCCACTAAATTCTGAATCCCAGGTTCACGGAATCCTGTTATGCTACTAAAATCTGTAGCCAAGTTCACGGAATCCTGTTGTAGGGTCCACATGCATTAATTTATGGCAACACTATATTATAGTTACGACAACATTTAACACTACATACTGCAACATTATATCATAGCTATTGCATCATTATATAACATACTGCAACATAACAGCAATTAACATCGCACACTGAAATTAATAAACAACTTTTCATTTCAAATTAACTAGTAAAACAAATACTATTTAGTCAACTACAGAATAACAAAAAATAGCTAATAAATTCATTTTTACAGAGTACTTACAAACACATCAAACTAAAACAGTTTCAAATTAATAAAGCGCGAGCCTCCAGTGCATTCAGTACCTCTACTGCCTTCTTCTCCTGCAAAATAAAGCAGTTTCAAAAGTCATGCATTTCAGCAAAAGCCTTTAGTACAATTAATGCATTTCAGCACAACCAAAGTCATGCATGCCTCAGCTACAAACTAATGTAATTTCTCGTTTACATTGCAACACAAAATGGAAGACATGCATGCCTCAGTTTCATTTCAGCACAAACTATGGCCATAGTATAACTGACTACTTGCACTTCAGCACAATGACATTTCAGCACAAACTATGGCCAGAGTTGCTTTTCAGCACAGAGTTGCATTTCACAATCTATTTCTGAGTTGCAAATTGATGCAATGACTCAGCTTGTTCAAAGCACGAACGATATCAAGGAATGCAATAGTATGCCTGAGGCACTAAAATTTTAGACATTCCACGACTCGTTCAAGTACAAACTCAACCATTGCATCAATTACGAACTGACACGATCATTACCGATTAAAGAAAAAATAAAATTCTTAAAATTATATAGTTCATTACTGAAGCATTAGTCTTGTACATGATTAGTTACATATCAGCATTGAACTACAAAATTGTAAGAATTAGACTGATGCTTCAGTAAGCGGAAACTGTAATAATTCTGAAGTATACCTCCAACCATAAAAATAAGCAAAAATACATACCAGCAGTGTATGTCTGTTACGATCTCTGATTTGAACAATTTGTAAGGGCCTTGGACTACAAAAACAAGAAATTAAGAAGCCATGTTTTTCATTTTGCTAGGTGGAAGGCAGATTCGACTTATTGGGACCTCATCTCTACACTAACGAACATCAAAATCTTGATTTCCCAATCAATAAGCAAGCTGGATATCATTCAAATTCTCATTTTCATATTCTCTTTCGAGTTCACACCAGTCTTTCGGTAATTTCTTGATAATTGTGGCACATCTTATCAATTGGATCTTCTATATAAAACACCTGTTTTACTTATGAAGCCATAACAGAAGGATCAGATTTATGGCACAATCGATTAAAATTGACACGAGTCAGCCCATATAAATCTTTCTCTTCTAGGTACCAACAACACTTAAATAAAACCACACTAAATTCTCCCTAATAATCTAGTTCTAATATTTCTTCAATTGATCCATAGTTATTAACTTCACCAACCAATGGATTTTGATCTTTCGAACTTGCAAAGCTAGTAGTCAAGGCTGTCAAAAATACACCACTATTTTGTGTTGTACATTTGGCATCTCTGAACCTTGTATAAAATCTCTATCCATTGTTAACATATCCAGTAAACCGCTTGGCTGTTGGAAGAGGCCCCACTACAAGAAGTTGTACTTCTTTTGAAATGTCCTCCTTCTTCCCAACCTCTTCCTTTAACAACTTCCAAAATTCTTCACTGTATTCTCTCTCTTTTATATTTTTTTGATGATGCATGACCATCAATTAAAGCTCGATGTTCCATAGAATAACGACCAGGTTAATAAAAGATAGAAAGAAATTTGGTTGGATCTATTGCTAAAGCTGAAACTGACCATACCAAAAACAATTCTGTATTAATGAGAACATAGCTTAAGTACAAATCATACCTGAAATCCCTGGAAGTGCTGAAACTTGGAATTTACAACTAACCCTACATGAGGCTAGAATCAATAACATGTTTGTAGATTGTTTAAAAGATCTGATTTTACTGTCAAAAGGATGACATCAAAAATAGTTTTTTTTAAAATCTAGTTGACATCATTTCACAAGCTACGCAAAGAATATTATTATTGATGTTAACCGAACTTGTCCACTTTTCTAATTAAATAAACCATTGTAAACTTTAATTGCATAAAATTCCATCTGCCAGGTTCAAAAAGGAAAACATTATTCATTATGAAAAAAGGAATAAAATAACTAATAAAGGATTCATAAAGATAGGGTTAATACTTCAATACTTACTAAAATAAAAATACTTACCCAAGTAAACTCTCTATTTCCTTATTACCACAATTGAATAGAACGTAACGTTGACATTCCTTCAATTGAGAATTTTTAAGATGAATAGTTTTTCCATCTTTGTTTCTTTTTGTGCCAATAGGATATTCCAGATTTTGTGGACATGTTTTAAATCGCATTTTTCCTCCTCCATCACCACCTAAGAACCTTGAATAGAATATCAAACATTCATTTGCAAGATAACCTTCAGCAGTGGACGCCTCGAGTTTACCTTTGTTGCGAACATATGATTTCAGTTTACAAAGACAACGCTCAATAGGAAACATACAACGAACATGTGCAGGTCCACTATATTCAAGTTCCTTGCATAAATGAACTAGCAAGTGCGCCATTGTATTGAAGAAAGCATTTGGGAATATCATCTCAAATTGACAAAGAATTTCCATAATTTCCTTTTGTATCCTCTTGCGATCAGCCAAATCGATACTTTTACTCCAAAGACTTCTTAGAAATGCACCTAATCTTATCATAGGTATTGCAACTTCAAGTTTTACAGATTTCTTCACGACAAACTGTAGCAAGTAGTGAAGAAGAAAATGAGCATCGTGGCTTTTATACCTTGCAATTTTCATCTCTTTCTTGTTTACATATCGGCTGATATTAGCTGCACAACCATAAGGCAGTTTAGCATTCTCTGACACCAAGCAAAATAGTTCTTTCTCCTTGTTCATCATTTCAATTATGGCAGCCCTCATCTCAAGGCAATTCCCATCAGTTGATAGAACCGAATGAAGGACGTCCCTGATGCCTATCTCTTGTAAATCATACCGAGCATTTAAGTGGTCTTTCGACTTCCCATCAATATTTAGTAAAGTACCAAGTATGTTATCACAAATGTTTTTCTCTATCTGCATAGCATCAAGGTTATGTCCACATACATTTTGACTCCAATAAGGTAAATCAAAAAATATTGACTTTTTTAAAAGGAGATTCATTTTTATGCTTCTTGACCTCTTTTTTCCTAAAAATATTTTCATAACCAGCCAACAATTCTTCAATGTCAGTCCCGAATAAAATACCGGGAGTTGTTCCCATTTCAATTTCACCATTGAACCATTTCTTATCAAACCTCCACTTGTGTCCTAGGTCTAAAAATTTCCTATGATTCATGTAGCATATTTTTCTACTATGTTTCAAGTAAGTTGAAGAAGTCTCGAAATGACATACAGGACAAGCTGAATAACCCTTCGTGCTCCAGCCGGATAACATTGCATAGCCCGGAAAGTCGTTGATCGTCCATAACACGCTTGCACGTAACGTGAAATTATCACCAGGGAAGGC
Organism: Allium sativum; assembly: GCA_030737875.1. Taxonomy (NCBI): domain Eukaryota; kingdom Viridiplantae; phylum Streptophyta; class Magnoliopsida; order Asparagales; family Amaryllidaceae; genus Allium; species Allium sativum. Next base: position 412,280,810 of record CM060910.1, on the reverse strand, counting down.
ATCATAAATTTATATGCTAAGATCCCATAATTCTTTCAATTCTGCGATAAGGGGCTGCATGTAGGCATCAATGTAATTGTTAGGAGACTCTGGACCAGGGATAAGGGTTGAAAGTATCAAATTTTCTGTCTTCATGCATAACCAAGGTGGAAAGTTATAATTTACCAATACGATCGGCCATGTGCTGTGCTGTGTAGACATTGTACGAAAAGGACTGAATCCATCAGATGCTACTCCTAATCTAATATTTCTGTTTTTGGATGAAAAATGAGGATAATTGGCATCCATCATCTTTCATACCTCAGCTGGATGTCGAAGTCTGCCATCATTTTTTCATCCCACTACATGCCATACATAAGTTTTGCATACTCCTTCGACATGAACATCCTTTGCAATCTTGGTTTTAGTGGAAAATAACGCATCACTTTTGCTGGTACTTTGTGAATCCGCTTCTCCGAATCTTTGTCAATAGCCACTTTCTCTTCCGGTACAACCCACCTTGAAAAACCACAACTTTTGCAGTTATTTTCCTTTTCATTTTCTGCCCAATATAGCATGCAGTCATTTGGACATGCATGTATTCTTTAGTAATCGAGTCCTAAAACTTTAATTATATTTTTGGTATCATTGAAAGATAAAGGGATGTGGGCTTGTGGAAAAGCTTCTTTCATCAACTCTAATAAATCGTTGAATGCAGACTCAGTGATTCTATGTAGGCATTAAAAAGAGTAAAGCTTGACAATGAAACTTAATCGCGAAAATTTAGTACATCTGGGATATAATGGTTGTTTTCCCTCTTCAACATGTTGATGAAATTTTCTAGCATCGACATCTATTCCATTTGACATATTAGAAGATCCATCTTCATTGTTCTGCATATTTCCTTAAGTATGTTGCAACATCTCAACGAGATTATCTCCAAAATTTATTCTTGCTCCACAATCCATATCGTTATCGCTCATTACAAGATCTAAACAGGAAACTTCACAAATCCGTTTCATGTACAATTCAGATGGACCATTCCAAATCAGATGGTTGTCGACTAATTGTTGACAATGCCACTTGCGATTATGACACTTTTTGCAAGGGCATGTAATTTCATCACCTACCGCAAATCTAGAAAAAATATTTCGAATAAAAAGTTTCACTCCACTGATGTACCCTTCACTAAACTTAGGAAGTTCCCCTATAGTTTTTCCTCGTCGTTCATTGAGTGATACCTTTAAGCAGTACATTAGGCACATGTAAAGAAGTACATTACGCAACACAACAATCAAATTAGAAAAAAATGAAATATACATTGAGTGATACCTGAAGTAGCAGATTAAATCGAAGCACTAACTGAAATCTGAAACCCAAACGAACCCCAATTGAAGACCTAATTAAAAAACCGAAGCCCTAATTGAACTTGAACTCGAAGCTGCCCTACTGGAACCCTAATTATGTAAACTTGAACTTTTAGCCCTAATTGAACCTACGAGTGAGTGTTTGACAGGTTAAGCGGCGGAGTATTTTGTTAAATTTCGATTGAAACTTTCAATATTTTATTAGTTTTCCCCTCTTTGATTTTGCTTTCCACCGTAAACATTATTTTACGCGTGGATTGCTGATCTGGACTAAACATTATTTCACGCGGATGGCTGAACTGGACTGTTGGACCGTGTTGATGCGGATTGATAATTTTATTCACGAGGCTACTACAACATATGTTGATATATATGCTAACACATTTAAGCGTGCGTTGCAATAGACAAAAAACAGCATAGCAATGACAACATTGTAGCTAGCAACACCATGGATTTTCGTTGTGATAGGCCATCTATGACGTAGTGATAAATCAGTGTGATTCCATTGCCTTATGAACAGAAAATCGCTTTGTGTCTGCTGACGATGTTATCAATGCTTGAGAGCGTTGCTAGCTAAAAACTTGACGTGTGAAAGCTTTAACTAAAAAGCATGTCAACGCAAATGCTAGATGCATTTAATGATGCGGCAAAAATAACAAAATCTCATATTTCAATAGTAAATGCACCAGCTAGAGTTGAAATCTCAAAAGGATCAATAACAACAAATGAATCTAAAGCAAGACAAAAATGTGAAAGGCTGATAAATTTAAAAGAATTGGCATCCAGAAAAAGGAAGTCTAACGAAAATTCATCAATTGACGAACCTCTTGAAGAAGTTATAAATGATCCAAAGGATAACTAAAATGAGAATCTCAATTCTCCTAAAATCCATGAAGGGACTATTTTACCTACTGAAATAATAGAACCTTCCAAAAATAAAATGGTATCTAATAATAATGAGATCTTAATATTGTATACAAAATATAAAGAAATTTATGATCGAAGTAAGTAATAATTTATGATGTATTCTAAATCGAGGTAGCTAGTGAAATAGTTGAATTTTATGACTATAATGAGAATAACGAAAATGAATCAATTAACATAAATGAATGTAAAAAAAACATGATTGACCAAAGTGAAAAAAATGCTATTTAGGTTGCACTAGATTTGCTACAAAAACATGATGTACTTGGACCAATAGAGAAAACACCAGAAGATGTTATACTAGTGGGTTACAAATGAGTATTCGTTAGAGAAATAAATGATAAAAATGAAGTTGCAAGATATGAGACATGACTTGTTGTGCAATGTTTCCAAAACAGAGACTAGGCTTTGACTTTAAAGAAGTGTACTTTCTTGTATGAATATCATAATATTTTCATATTTAATAAGCCATGTAGTTTTTGAGAATCCTTATATAAGATTGACTGATGTTGCGTCAACTTATCTTTGCAGTGAATTAAATAACGATAGTTACATGAAAATCTCATATGGATATAGATTGCTTGAAGAAAAATCAAAATTGAGGTACTAGTTAAAACTAAGACGATTGAAACAATCCGGAAAAATGTGGTATAACCGTCTTAGTGAATATTTGATAAAAGTAAGATATAAAAACAATCTCATTTATCCATGTGTCTTTATAAAAAAATCGGTAAACAGATTTGCTATTTTAGCGATACATGTTGATGATATAAATTTGATTCGGACTCGAGAAGAGACTGATGAAACACTAAATTACTTGAAACAAGAATTTGTAATGAAAGACCTTGATAAAACTAAATATTGTCTATGTTTGCAGATTGAGCATGGTAAAAATGGCATATTAATTCATCAGTCAAATTACTTTGAGAAAATCATAAAGCGTTTTCAAATAGATGAAGCATATCCACTTAGTACGCCTATGGTTGTCAGATCATTAGATGTTAGAAAGGAGACTTACTGTCCAAAAAAAGATGATGAAAATGTACATGGTCCAGTAGTACCATATTTTAGCGTCATTTGTGCATAATTATATTTACCCCAATGCACATGACCGAATATTGTATCTTGGTTAACCTTCTAACAAGATATAGTTTTGCACCAACTAATAGACACTAGAATGGTGTAAAACAAGTCAAGAAGTATCTTCGTGGAACCATATATTTTGGTTTATTTTATTCTGACATAGGCATTAATCTGATTCTTGTAGGCTATGCTGATGCAGGTCACCATTCCGATCAATACAAGTCAAGGCTGCAAATTGGGTATGTATTTAATAACAACTATGCAGTTATTTCATGACGATCTACGAAGCAAACTATGGCAGCAACAACATCAATTGTTAAAACAAGTCCCACATCGGGGAATTTATAAAATAAATTCTGTATAATTATTAAGAGTTCACCTTTCACGTTGTCAATTGATTTTGTGATAATTATGGGTTATCTAACATGATATCAGAGCGGGTTTAATTCATGTGCACATAACTGTCACACTTGTCTACGTCACTCAATAAGATCCACGTGTTAGGCTTAGAATATGTCACACATGCGGAGGCATGTTAAAACAAGTCCTACATCGGGAATTTATAAAATAAATTCTGTATAAATATTAAGAGTCTACCCTTCATATTGCCAATTAGTTTTGTGATAATTTGGGGTTCTCTAACATCCAATCATTTTAAAATATTAGCACTACATGATGCGAGTCGATAATATTTTTGGTTAGTGTCATTAATCGAACATATTTGAAGTACATATAACTCCCCGCAACTATAGAAAGATCAAATTATTTATGAAGACAATGGAGCATGCGTAACTCAGATTCAAGCAAGTTATATCAAAGGTGATATAGGACGAAACACATTTCTCCAAAATCTTCTTCATGTAGAACTACAAAAAGATAATAAGATAGAGATGAAGCAAATCCAGTCTCAAGAAAATCTAGCAGATCTACTCATAAAGGTACTTCCAAAATCAACATTTCAGAAGATGGTTTATAAAATTAGTATATATATGCATCGTTTACTGCTAGACTATTTGAATAATGCATTATAAATCAAGGAGAGCATATGAAATTATGTTATAATATACTCTTTTCCAATACTAATATTTTTCTCACTAGGTTTTCATCAGCAAGGTTTTTAATAAGACATTATTGTGATTCAAAAGTACTCTCATTGCATCATTGTAAACATGTTGCCTAAAATTGAAATAATATTATACTCTTTTATTTATATATAATTTTACCCACAGAGTTTTTCAAAAAATGGTTTTAATGAGGCGATTCATCTTATCGTATTTGCATACGCGTATTCAAGCGGGAGTATTGTAATATATTGGAATAATAAGGATGAACACGCTTAATACGAGGTACATTAACATAATTTTCAAGACATATGAAGTGTGAGTCGAGTGACGCTAACTCCAAGAAAGAACTATCTTGCATAGATAAGTCCCTCATTAGAACTAGATTAAGAAAAAGCTTCCTACCCTATGCAGCCATGGCTGCCAATAAGTCTTTCTTGAATCCAATTTTCGACAAATGCCCTAATCAGTTAGGGGTCTCCTCATCTTCTCCCCCATCTTCCTCCATTCCTAACAGTAATCTTCCTCAATCTTCTCCTAATCTCCTTGTTGATGAAGAAGGCTTCACCATAGTTAACAATCGCAAGAAAGGGCTAAAACCGAAGCAGAAGACATATGATTCTGCACACTTTCGACAGGGCGCTGGAAGATCCAACGAATACCTTGTCGGAAATAAGCACAAACCATTTCCTGCTTCAAATGGTATAAGGTTTCAGCCAAGAAATCCAGTCAGATCTGATCAAGAAATTAGACATTCGGTCAAGAACAGATTTCCATCAGAGGGAAAGGCCTCGTTATGGGCGGACATGGTTAAGAGCGGAGGACAGAGTACCAATTTTGATCTGATTTATATAGAACCGACTGAATTACCAAGTGAGGAGAAGATTATTATCATTAGTGAGGAAACTAGTGCACGTACTGAAGGAAAATGGGAGATGTCAGTTGTAGCCTACGTGTTTGGTAAGCGCCCCCTTATCATCACTTTAGAGCTTTTGTTAGCTGAACATGGAAGCCGACAGGGTCATTCGAAATATTTACTCGTGAAAATGGATTCTTCATCAGTAGATTCACTAATTATGAAGATTGTGTCAAATTACTAACGGGGGGACCTTATTTCATCAACGGAAAATTAATAATTTTAAAGAAGTGGACCAAGAAATCCATTCTTGATCGCGACTTGCTTAGTACAATGCCTATATGGGTAAGGCTACCTGAGCTGAACCTGAGATTATGGGATAAGGAAGTTTTCAGTGCCATCGCAAGTTTAATAGGAACTCCACTCAAGATGGATGAACAAACGGCGAAATAAACTCGCCTGAGCTATGCAAGAATTCCGGTTGAGATTAGCGCTGACGCTGAATTACCAAATGAAGCGTCGATCTACATGCACGATGGAGAGATTATCTCTCAGCCGATAACCTATGAACTAATTCCTGATAGATGCAAGCTGTGTAAGTGCTTTGGGCATTCGTTCGAAAACTGCTTATATAACAAAGATTCGAACGAACCACCAAAGGAAGTCACAAATTTTGATCATGATGTAAACGCAGAAATTAGCTCACAAGGTATTTCTCAAAATCTTCCAATCAACGAACACGATAAGGAGCTTATTCAAGAAGAATACATGATCATCGATGCTTCCAATACAAATCTGGGTAACTGAGAATCACCAATAATTCAACAAATACAGAATTATGCAAGCATTTGTCAAAGCAAGCAGCAAGAAAATGATCATTACAAATCTAAAGAAGTCAGTACTACTGAATCTCTATAATTGAATGATCAAATTTCTGCATTGACTGAAAAACAAACAAACATAGGGGGGATTTCAGAAGCACAGGTCATTGATTCCTCACCCTCAAAGGAGAAACCAAGTTTAATTACAAATTTGGAAAAAATAAAAACGAAAGGAAAAGAAATTGAATGTGCGGAACTGCTTTCAGCTGATCTCATCTTCACTGATGAGTCTTTATTGGTAGAAAGCCTCGTTCCGACCAAATCTGCTTCTATTACTGAGGACAGCATTCAAAAGGCAATAAACCATGCATTAGTTGGATCCAAGACCTCCAAACCTGCATCACCAAAAAAGAAGAAGAAGAGCAGGACAAGAAGCCTAACAGATATAATCTCAGTAGAGGACACAGAGGATAAAATGGATCATGATTTCAGACAAAAATACATTAGTAAGAATACTAAAAGGGAAAAACAACTCAAATCAGCTGAAAACACCAGCTTCAAAAGGAGTGGCAAACATCATGAGGGACGAGGGGACAGCAGCAAAAGCACTGGTCCACCTTAGATAGGTGATATCCATTTCCTTTTCTTCTATTTTTCTATATTTTTTCTTATGGATATCATTGTGTGGAACATTAGGGGGCTTAATTCCCCTGCCAGACAGTTAGACTTGGTCAACTTCATGAACAAGTATAAGCCTAGTATTCTAGGTTTAGTTGAGCATAAATTAAATGACATTAGGATTAATGATCTGCAAACTAGATTTTTCTCAAATTGGAGCATTATTAATAATAATTTGATGGGTGGAAATGGTAGGATTATGGTTTTTCATAATCCTGCCATTTGGACCCTCATCAATTATTTTATTGATAAGCAGTATATACACTGCACATTTAAAAATAAAGGTGGTCTGGAAATTATTACCACTTTTATTTATGCTTCCAATTTTGAAAATGAAAGAAATATGTTATGGAGTTGCATTGAGCAGTTCAGTAATATTATTAAAAAGCCTTGGATGTTATTGGGGGATTTTAACACAGTCTTTTACCAATTTGAAAAAAGGGGAGGAAATACTGTTCCTTTTTCAAAATTAGAAAAAGTTGCTATTTTTCTGTTGAAATCTGGTTTAATAGAACCTATCATCTCTGGCAATAAATATACCTGGAAATCTGGAAAATTCAGGAATATTCATTGCAAGCTGGACAGGGCCTTATTTAACCAGATTTTCATCAATCTTTTTCCTAATATTAAGTGTTGTACCCTTCCTCAAAACACCAGTGATCATACACCTATTCTAGTTTCATTTAAGACAGATAAGGACATTTATAGTAATACCCCATTTAGATTTGTAAATGGATGGGTGTATGAACATAATTACGAAGAGGTTGTCTCCAAATGTTTTGATAATAATATTATTGGAACTGCTCAATACAAATTCAATAAAACTCTGCAGTTGGTTAAAACTAATCTTAAAAATTGGAACTCTTCTAGAAACAGTAATGACATTAAAGCAATTAGGGATGAGTGTGAGAGGCATCAAAATGATCTTGAAAAAGATAGCTCAGACAAGACTAAGGTTGAGAATTTTTTTAATTCTCAGGCCAAATTGGTTAATGCCCTTCATATTAATTCAGTTAATCTTAAGCAGAAAGCCAAGGTAAATTGGTTGACTGCTGGAGATGAAGCCAGTAAATTTTTTTACACCAAAATGTCATGCAGGAAAAACAGAAATAATATTGGTAAATTAATGGATGTTAATGGTGATATAATTAATAAAGCTTCTAATATTGAGTCAGAGGCTGTTAGATATTTCAATGACTTATATAACACCAATGATTATCCCTCTATTTTTCCAGATATAGAATTTAATTATATTGTGAATAGCAATAGTGATGATATTCTTTTGGCTCCTATTAGACAGGAGGAAATTAAGAATATTATCTTTAATGCTAACGTTGATAAAAGCCCAGGTCCAGATGGGTTTGGAGCCAAGTTTTATAAAACACATTGGGATGATATTGAGTATTTTTTTTGTGATTCTATAAATGGATTCTTTAGTTAAGGTAAATTGCTGAAGAACACAAACCATACTTTTTTGACCTTAATTCCTAAGGTGGAAAATCCTTCTGGACTAGAGGAATACAGACACATAGCATGTTGTAACTTTGTTTATAAAATTATCTCTTCTTTGCTCTGCAACAGATTGAAGGGATTTTTAAAATTTACTATTTTTGAATATCAAAGTGCCTTCATATCAGGCAGATTGATTTCTGAAAATTCCTTATTAGCCCATGAGCTAATAAGGAACTTCAACATGAGGAATAAAAACCTTATGTGTATTAAAATTGATCTGCATAAGGCCTTTGATAAAATAAATAGGAGTTTTATCTTATATATTTTGCAAAAAATGGGGTTTAATAACAGGTTTTGTGCTCTGATAAAGGAATGCATCGGCAATGTAACATATTCAGTTATGATTAATGGTTCCCCTAAAGGCTTTATTCATAGCAATAGAGGAATAAGGCAAGGTGATCCCTTGTCACCCTATCTTTTCTCAATTGTTATGGAATATTTCTCCATGCAAATGGATATTGAAGTGATTAGGGGAAACATTAAACCTATTAACAGAATCAAGCCTCACATTACACATTTATTATATGCTGATGACATGCTACTATTTCTTAAAGCTGATAAAGCTAGTGCTATTGCTGTTCACAGTATTTTAAAAAATATGGAAAAGTATGCAAGGTTAAAGGTTAATGAGAGAAAAAGCAAAATTTATTTCAGCAAATATGCTAGTAATAAGCATGACATTTTGCAACTTTTGAATTTTAAGGAAGGTAATCTTCCTGTTAAATACCTTGGCCTCCCCTTAAGCATTAACTCTATTAATGATAGGGACTGTTCCAGACTAATAGACATGATTCATGGTAAATTAGATGGGTGGTCTAGCAAACTATTATCAATTGCTGGCAGACTTGAACTTACCCACACTGTCATCACTGCTATGACCATGTATTGGGTTCAAACACACAACATCCCAGCCAATGTCATTCATAAAATTGATAAAATATGCTCTAACTTTATTTGGAGTGGTAAATATCATAAGGTAGCATGGGACACAGTTTGTAAGCCCAAAAAATTTAGTGGGCTTGGGCTTAGGAACTTAACAGACATAGCTGAAGTTAGCAAATTTAAGCTGTTTTGGAATTTTTTGAAGGGGGATTCTCTTTGGGCTAGATGGCTGAGAGCCAAATATTTAAATAACAAAAATTTCTGGTTGGCCAAAAAAGAGAATCATTATTCATACATTTGGAAAAATATTTTAGATTGCAGAAATATGGGCAGGAATCTCATTCATAGAAAGTTTAAAGATGGAACTCAAACCAGTTTATGGTTTGATCCATGGTTAAATGGCAATTCATTAATTAACCTTCTAGGTTGGGATAATTTGCATATTTTGGGAGGGATTAATAATAAAGTCAATAGCATTATTTTAAATAATTGTTGGAGCCTTCATAACAATCCTGCTGCTTTGATTTTTAGAAATGCTATTACTGATTATCATATTGATCAAAATAGATACAAGGATCACTGGTGTTGGAACCTTTGTTCTAAAGATAAATTTTCTTTCAAAAAAGTTTGGGAATTTTTACAGGGTGGTGGTGTAGAAGTGGATTGGCACAAAGTTATTTGGAGTAAATCTAATTGCCCCAAAATGGCCCACTGTGCTTATTTTGGTCTTTTAAATAAACTTCCCACTAGGGATAAATGCTATAATTGGAACAAAGAGTCTGGAAAAACTTGTTTGCTTTGCAAAAATGAGGAGGAAAGCTCCACTCATTTATTTTTTGATTGTAAATACTGCCAATACATTTGGTTTAATGCCAAAAGCTCTTTGGGTTTCAATCAAAAATATGCTACTCTTAACATTAGAGATAGTATCGATTACATTTTAAAGTTTTTTAAGCCCAAGACCATTAAATTCAAAAAATCTTGTTTCTTATTGACTGATACTATTTATTTTATATAGAGAGAGAGAAATCAAAGGTTACATACATGCAAAGAGATTAGCTGTACTCAGCTTTGGCATACTATTTTATATGATAGTAATATTGTTTTGCAAAAAGCTAACAGGAATTTGCAGTATAAAGTACATAGCCAGGGTCATTATAATAACAACAATGACTGTGATAAAATAGTGGAAGATTTCTTACTTAATGGCAAGCAGAGCACAAGTTGTATTTTCTCTAAACCCCCTCCTGGTGATTCTAAACTCCAATCTGCTATACATGGTCCTAGAAACAAAGGCAGTTATCATGCTGATGCTAATTACAACTTTATTAGGATGAATAATAAGAATTTTAAAGCTTCTCACTTGCCTGATGCAGATTGTAGAGATCAGATCACTTGCAGAGAAGAACCAGAGGGCAAATCCAGTGATTTTGAAAGACCTGACTTCCTTCCTGAAGCATCCATCAACCCCGATATCAATTCTTATAACTGTGAGGGAAGTAAACATAAATCAGCATCTTTTGTGCGTGATTTTAGTGCTAAATCGAATAGTAAATGCATACTTTTACCTGATACAGGGGAAGGTACCTTCAGCAGTGATCCAGATCTTCACAATCACCTGGAAACAAAGAAGACAGAAGGAAAAATCAGATTTTTACAGAAAATTGGTGATAATCACTACAAAAGCTTACTTAATCACCAGATCTATCATCTTTCCAACTGGTTAGAAGGTGAAAGTAGCAGCGGAGGACCCTCAGACGTTATCAGAGATTCTATAAAGCGGAAGAGAGACTCTGACAGCTCAAAAAGCTCAGATCCGATTGGTGTTATCCCTCAATGTTCCAAAGATAGAAATTGGTGTTCGAGAGACAAAGGAGACGTTAACAAGATTGGAATTAAGGAGAAGAGAAGAGATGTCATGGAGAATTTTGTTTGGAATCCGCCGTGAAGATGGAGGAGCTGATACATCTAGTAGTCCGCCATTTTCAGAGGGTTTGGAGTGAGTGAGAGAGTGGCGGTGAGGGATTGTATTAGGTTATAGTTGTATGAGTTGGTCGGGCCTGGTTCCGATTCATGGGCTTTGGGCCTTTTTTTATCTTTTCAAAAAAAAAAAAAAAAATTCAAGACATGTGAAGTCCATAAATAAATGAAACATTTCATTGTATATAGATCTGTATAAATAAAAATGTCTTTTTTCCTCATTTCTTATGCTTTTAGTTTATTTATAACAAAATGGTATTTTTATCGGCATTAATTTTTTTTATATAACAAAATAGATCTCGCTGAATCTCTATTTTTTCTTATATTATTAATATATCTCATTAAGTGAGGTATTTCATTACTCTACTCTTTTTATTTTTAATAAGGGGGCTTATATCTCGGTCATCAATAGTGCTTTTCTTTTTGTTATAATAGATAAGTCTAATAGAATGGATGATAAGGAAATAACTGAAGTAAAAATGCATATTTAATCTGTGACTGTTATTTCAACTTTGGCCCGTCACGTTTTTATCTAATGTATTCATATATTTCCAAATTTCCCACTATTCAACCTATTGGTCGTAGAATAAAATAGCCCTAGGTGGTTTGAAGTCCTGGCTCCGTCCGACTACAAGGTGACATGATCATTACAGTCATAGACTCATAATTTCTACTATCTTATGCCTTTCAACCTCTACCCTTTTCAAATTTCTCCACAAAACATGGTTTTATCCAATCAAACTACAGAAGGCTATGAGTAAACAGGGAATTGAGGGGCCTGCTTATAGATTCCTCCATGGAAGCACAAAGGAAGCGGCAGAAATGATTAGAGTAGCTACCAGCAAACCACTAGGTGGGATTTCCCATAAAATTCCACCCAGGGTTCTACCCAGCTATCATGCCTGGATTAAAGATTTTGGTATGTGTTCTTTAGTTTTGCATTATTTGAGCGATTTGCTTAGAACAGTTAAAAGTTTCTACTATTCGAATCTGGGGATCGTGCGTCTACATATGGAAGCTTCAATTACCCTTTGAAAATATTTTTTGACTCTGTAAGAAATATATTAATGGTGTAGGGAAGAACATACTGACATGGCAAGGGTTAGTCCCTCAACTATTTGTAAGTGACCCACAGGTGATAAAAGAGATACTGAACAACAAAGATGGAGCTTTCATCAAAACACCAACCGAGAATTTTCAGAAGAAAGTGATTGGAGATGGCATTATAGCAGCAGAAGGTGAAAAATGGTTCAGGCAACGCAAATTAGCTAACCATGCATTTTGTGCCAAAAACGTTAAGGTAATAACAAACTGCAATGCATCCTTGAACTAGCTACAAATTTTGAAAATGTTTTTGTTCAGGCTATGATTCCAGCAATCGTTTCTACTGTGGAAGATATGCTTAATAAATGGACAGAAATAGAGGGCAAAGATATTGATTTGTATCGAGAATTTCGAGTCATGGCATCTGATGTCATTTCAAAAACTGCCTTTGGTAGTAGTTACCTTGAAGGGAGAGATATTTTTGCAAAACTAGACAAACTTACTACATTTGCTGCTCAAGACATGATTAATCCACGGTTCCCATTTTTCAGGTGTGTGGTTGGTGCAACGATAATCAAGACATAACCCTTTTAAAATGGTTGTTTACATAAATCTCTTAGGGCAAGTTCCAGTGTTAAGTTTTCACATGAAGTAGGCGTCTGGTAAACAAATGCATAACTGCATCAAAGCATTTGCTAAAGTAAAAAAGTGCATCAAGTTATCTTGAAAAATTCTTATAATTTGTAAAACTGAATGGTATATTGCAAAATTGCATCAAAGTAAGGGATTTACTTGCTTTATGTTGAGGGTTGAAACATTATTTTATAATCCTAATATAGTGAATTGCAATTTACAACTCATAATGATATGTTCATAACGACTAATCCTGTTAAGGTTGAATTAGAACTAAAGAAACTTATGTCTTCGTCAAATTAACTTATCCTACCATGATTTCTTGATAATCTTAAGGAAAATTTTCCGAAGTAGTAAAGAAAGAGGGTCAGATATACTTGAAATGGAAATCAAAGATACCATTGCAGGACTTATTTAGAAAAGGGCAGAGAGCAACATTGCAGAAAACTCAGATGAATACGGAAACGATTTACTTGGTTTGCTTGTTAAAGCAAATCACGCAAGTCACAAAGAAAACAGGGTCAGCTTTGAAGCTGTAATCCATGAGTGCAAGACCTTTTACTTTGCAGGCCAAGAAACCACGGTTTCAATGTTGGCCTGGACTTGCCTCCTCTTAGCTATGAATACCGAGTGGCAAGAAAAGGCTAGAGAAGAAGTGACCGATCATTTTGGTAGTAGTCGCATTACTTCTGATGATGCTAGCACTATTGCTAGATTGAAAACGGTAAGCATTTACACATACAATGCATGCATACGACATTATCTTTTCTACCATCTAAATCAAATTCTTGGATACTGTAACAACGGTACGTAATTGCTCTTTTTGTAGATGAATCTGATTCTGAATGAATCCTTAAGGCTTTATGCACCGGTCGTTGTGATTACTAGACAAGTAGCGAAAGAAGTGAAGCTTGGAGAATATACACTTCCAAAAGACTTACAAATTTTTTTTGTCTCCGCTGATGGTGCACCATGATACAGACTTATGGGGAAATGATGCTCATTTATTCAATCCTGAAAGGTTTTCTGAAGGAGTCGCTAAAGCAACAAACAATACAATGTCATTTTTGCCCTTTGGTGCAGGCCCTCGCAATTGCGTTGGCAAAGGATTATCTATAATGGAGGCTAAGATGGCTCTTTCTATGATACTACGGAAATATTCATTTTGCCTTTCATCCACTTATGTGCATGCACCTTATAAACTTCTTACCAATATCCCTCAGTATGGGATTCAGGTTAGCCTTCAAAGGATATGAAGCACTGTACTTGAGTACGTTAATCCAAATGTACATTTGTAAGCTGATATACGGCCTTGTACTGTGTATGACTGACTTACTATATTATTCCATGTGGTTGATTGATGTTCTAAGAGCCAAACAATGGGAAGAAATGAACAGATATTTCTTACTCATTTCTTACTCGTATCAGTCTGTTGCATTTTTCATGCTTCTGATGCTAGAAATAAACCTCCCGCAGTTATCGTAGGAAGAGTCTTTTGTCATTTTGTGACACTTGCTTTCAATAGCAATTCTCCAAGGCTAACAGATTCATTTTAGGTTATTTCCCTGTCTTTGTGTTTCTTTGTTCAACTTATTTCCTTACATGCCTGTATCTCTATTGTAGTACTAAATATTATAACTAGAGCGCAGTTTGTGCTGAATTTGAACCTACAATAAAATGAAGGCGTATATATTTGATTAGAATCATTACCATGGTTTGGCACACTAAGGACCCGTTCGCAGTCATTAATTGGCACGCTGGAGTTTGTGTTCACGTCCGACTTGGTCCATTCAAAAATAACGTTCGGGAGACATTGGAAAAATATCCGTTGGCTTTCGACGCGTCGGACGCCAACGGATATTTTCCCAACGTATCCTTTCGCCATCTATAAATTCCCACCCCCCTTCATTATTTCCTGTCGAGAATTAATCTCAAGCATTTTAGCCAAGTTTTTAGGAATAGGAAGAGTCAAATCTCTATTATAGTGTGATTAGTAATAATTCAAATTTATGATCCTATTTTTATTGAGAGAGCTTTTAAAGTTGCTATTATTTAGAAAAAGATATTTTTCCATAAATATTTAGACATTTCCTAGAATATTGCAAATCTAGAATGGTCCATTGTATGCTATAAGTAGAAGAGTTCTCTCCTCATTTGAATCAAGCAAAATGTGAACAAAAAAAGAAAGTAATAAAAAATAGAATTTTTATTTTCCTGCAATGTTTGTTTTCTCCTTCTGTGTTTGCTATAATTCTCAAAGACTATCCAGTAGTTCATATAGTTAACAAATTGGTATCGGAGCTAGACAAATTTTTAACAAATTAGTATCAGAGCACCAGGTTGAAACTATGGCATTTTTATTTCTTTCGACGGTTGTTCTCACAAAAGAAAACTTCGAAGTGTGGAGTAACGAAAAGAAAGAAGAATTGATCTCCAAAGGATTATGGGAGATTGTTGAGTGTGGCTACGAGCGGTCAAAGATGTTAAAAATATGACGAAGAAAGAGAGGGAGACATTTCAAGGTCGAGATGGAAAGACCATCATGCCCGTGTTGCTATGTGTGAGAACGTTGATGAAGAAGCTTTCAACCATATTATTGGAGAAAAATCTGCAAGAGATTCGTGGAAATTACTGAAAGAGGTATACGCAAACAAGGAGGCCCTAATGACAAATAAAGAAGACGAGGCTGATTGTATGGATCTGAAAAAAGTCGAGCAGGAGGAAGCTGCTGACAATAAAGAATTCGCTGAGGAAGTCATTGGGAAAATGGATAATGATGAGATTGCTAATGTCGATGATACAAAAATTGATGATATAATGAATGTAGAAGAGGCAAGACAAAGAGCAGCCGCTGAAGCAGTTGCAAAACAAGAACAGACAGCTGTTGATAAAGCAAATGCTGAAGCACGATTGCATGCAGAAAGAGCCGCGGTTCAGAGGGCTGCCTCAGAAGCAGAGAAGGAGATACAGACCAAGTTGAGGAGGTACTGGCAGTGAACAAGGAAGAATATAATGTACTTGATAGCAATTTTGATGAGGACGAACCTGATGATGTAGAAGAGATTCAGGCTGTTGATGTAGAAGGCGAGGATAGAAGTAACACTAATGATGATTTTGTTGAGAAAGAAGTAGATTTGAAGGATACTGAAGTTTGGCTTGATGCAAATAATGCCATGAATGTTTATAAGGCGGTTGAATCAAATGAAGTAGGAAAAGAAAATACAACTAAAGTTGAAGAAAGACGTGACCAGCTAAGGTCTGTTATTGATTTGAATTCATCGGACTATGACAAACAGAAGCTGCAAGAGCGGTTGGCAAAGTTATCTGGTAGCGTTGCAGTTTTAAAAATTGGAGGAGCGAGCGAAGCTGAAGTTAGTGCGAAGAAGGATAGAGTTACCGATGCCTTGAATGCAACTAAAGCTGCTGTGGAAGAGGGAATTGTACCTGAAGGTGGTGTTGCTTTGCTGTATGCATTCAAAGAACTAGCGAACTTGCAGACGGCTAATTTTGACCAGAAAATTGGTGTTCAAATCATTCAAAATGCTTTGAAGATGCCAGCATATATTATTGTTGCGAATGCTGATCAAGTAGAAGGTGCGGTTGTTGTTGGCAAGCTTTTAGAGCAGGATCAAGCTGATGCTACTAAAGGTGAATATGTTGATATGGCAAAGGCTGGTATTACCGATTCATTGAAAGAGATCGGAACTGCATTAGTGGATGCTGTAAGTGTTTCTTCACTAATGACAACTACATAAACCGTGGTGGTAGAGCAACCCGAAGATAAGAAAGCGAGAAAAGAAGAGGAACTGATGGGAAAGAAAGTTTGGACGATTACTATACTTCTACCAAAACATGTGAGATATAAAGGAATCAAAAGTCTACAATCGAAGAATCCAGTTCACCACGAAAGGAGCAAGAACATAGATGTTGTAACAACCCGTATTTTTCGATAACATGTTAAAACGAGAATCAAGGCAGAATTTAATTTTAAATTCTGAATCAAGTAAAACGGGCTATGCCATTGCGTTCGTCTCGGAAAAATACGCGAAATAGAGTCCGAGTTTTCGAAAATCGGAGTCCGTATGACCCGTTAAAGGCCCAAAGAAGATTTCTGGGAATTTGAATTTCGGAAACAGTTTTGGATATCAGATCTGGGGCTAGGCGGGAAGTTTCCCCGCCTAGGCCATGTCGACAGGGCTGTCGACAGGCCTGTCGACTTGGGTCCAGACCAAGTCGACAGCCCTGTCGACTTGCCTGTCGACAGGGGGTGGCCGGGGCAAGCTGCCTGGTGCACCTGTTTGTCTCACCTGGTCTTGTTCTTGGGCTGGTTCTGGAAGCTTCCGAGATCTGATGGTCCTAATCTATCCTAGGGTTAATCTAAGGGCCTAAAACTATCCTAATCTCTATAAAAACACCCCTAAGCCCCCCCCTAAACCCTCATAACTCACCCTCTCCACGAAGTTCTGCCCAAATGCAAAGTGATCATGGCCTCCATCTCAAATCCCTAGAGCCTATGCACTCAAATCAAGTTCAAATCAAAAGGTGCAAGCTTGCTACACCAAATCAAGGCCAAATCAACATTGCTATGCGAGTTCCATGACGATTCTTCAACAAAGGAGGAACCTTTCTTAGCCAAGATGATTCATGCTTCTTTCCCTAGGCCTAACTATGTAAGTTCTAGCTACTTTTAGACGGAAACGGTAGTTTTGATAATGACATGGGATAAAATGAGGCTAAACATGATTATGCGAACCTATATGAACCTTACCATGCCTCTTGTGTTCATATTTATGATCTTAGGCCATGTGAGTGACTTAATCATGCCTCTCATGCTATGCATAACCTAGTTTAACTTGCAAGTTTGGATCTTTATGCATGAAATGCTAGCATGAACCTTTAGGAACCACTTTACTTGTGAAACATTGGCTAAGACAAGATTTTGGGGCTTATGCATGTTTATGAACCCAAACCCCTTATGCTAACATGCAAGTTTGTGGCCAAATCCTTTATGAGATTATGCATGCTCGTGGTCAATCCCCTCTTTTAAGTTGTGCATGTTTATGGCCAAACCCTTTTTGATAATATGCATGTTAGTGGCTGAATTCCCTTGTTACATTTTGTGTGTTTGTGGCCAAAACCCTTTTTATGACACTATGCATGTTCGAGGCCAATTTGTAGTCATAGTATTCCTACTATGTTGACTCGTCTATACTTACGTTGGAAACACGTTTTGGGGTTAGGTTAGACGAGCGTGAATATACATGAGAAACTTAACTTGAAGTTCCATGAAATATGATGTGAAACATGGTTTGGGTTAAATGGGTATAACATGGCAACATGCAACATTGAATATAGCATGTAAGTTAACATGTAAATATGCATAAAAACATGAGCTTGGGAATTTACCTATTAAGTTAGGTCTACCCTTTGGGAATTTACCTATTAAGTTAGGTCTACCCAAATGCTTGAAAACTTGTAACATGTTTTGGAAACATGATGAACTTAGATAATATAAGTGTGGCCAACTCGAGGTTGGGTTGAGTTTGCAACGTAAAACTACCCGGAACCGACCGGCCTAACTAGTAGTTGCAAACAATAGGACCCAATGTGAGAAGTTGGTCATGCCGCGCTTAAGACCCGAGGTTAGACTAGGTTGTGGTGTAAATCTACCCGGACCCGCCCGGCTTAACTAGTAACCACAACAAGGTCTAATGTGAGAGGTTGAGGGTGCATTAATTAAATTAATGCCACAAAATAGGGTTAAGTTAATTTGATTAATGAGGCTTAACCAAATATGATATGGACAAATGGGTTAAGTAATTTGATTAGGCTAATGATACTTAACAAAACATGATAAGCTTGGGTAGGTTAAGTAACTTGATTTGCCTGATGACACTTGACCATTTTTATACGACTAGTGGACGGGATTAAGTCAACCGACACTTAATCAATCCAACACGATAACGTGATAAGGTTAAGTAAATTTTCTTAATGACACTTAACTGTATAATACAGTTAATGGATGGGGTTAAGATTAGGCTTAACTAATCTGAACATGGTAATCGGATGGGGTTAAGTTAGCCTGGACTTAATTAATCCAACTTGGTAATTTAATGGGGTTAAGTTAAACACTTAACTAATTTAACATGATGATTTGATGAGGTTAAGTGACCTATACTTAACCAATCTAACTCGTTAATTTGATGAGGTTAAGTTAATCTATACTTAACCAATCTAACGTGAAAACATGATAAGGCTAAGTCACGAATCACTTGAATACGCTTGACCGATTTGACTCGGTAATTTGACAAGGTCAAGTTAATTTATATAATTAACCAATCTAAAATGGTAATTAGACAAGGTTAAGTTATGGATTGCTTAATATACTTAGCCAACTTGACACCTGGTTTGTAGGGTTAAGTCTTGGACTTGGATACTTAGCCAATTTTGACATGGTTTGTAGACGGGCTAAGTTATGAACTTAAGTGACACTTAACCCATTAGATAAACCCTAATTCGGAGGATTAGGTAAATAACCATAGTTAACCAGGATTATGGAAATAAGGCTAAGTGGTAAACCTTAGTTAAGGGAAACTAAGTAATAATTCTTAGTCAAGGAAATTTGGACCATTTCTTAGATAGATTAGTAACCCGATACGTTAGGTCAACGTTTAAGTATGCGTATAGGAGCAGGCTATCTGATTTAGATAAAGGCTCCAACGAACTGGGAAACGAAGCAGCGGCTTCGGGGAACGTGAGGATATTCTTGGGATCCCTCTGTGAGCTGCCAGGTCATTATACTAGGATCACGAGAGGTTGAGGTCTGCGGTAGAAGAACCAAGAATATGCCTTGGTTGCTATGCGAGCGACCTAAAGACTGGGGTGGATAGCAGTGAGTCAGCGAATACATAAGGTGCCCGAGATAGCAAGCTCGTCGATCATCTACCATCTTGAGTCAAGCGTGTACGTACGGAAAGGCAGGGAACACCCAACAGACCATAATTGCTATCTAATTATGGGTGAGGTAGGCCGTAGGATGTGGGCTGGCCGGAGTGTAGTTCTCATGCAAGATTTTCTCTTGTGTTGCCTTTCACTAGTTGAGGGAGGGGTCTCGTGGGACCATAGCCACGTGTAGAAAAGCAGACCTTAGTATCTGCATCGGCAGATAAAATCTAAAGCTCCCGACCGAGTCCTGTATTTCTTGTTTTGCCCTGTGACAGGACTCGGATGGCACGATGTGATACATGTGCATACAGTTATAGAAAAACGATTCACGATGAATGCGTGGGAAAAAGGGCGCGGTTGAGGGTTAGCGTAATCCCTAGTGGCCTAGGTGGTTTGACCCAAACCGAAATACGAAAGCGTGCAATAGGTAAGCGTAATCCCTAGTGGAGCTAGGTGGCGTAAGTCCTAGTAGTTCAAACGATGATTCATATGGAAGAGCCTAGCTAGAACAAGGGTGACAGTCCAAACGATTTCAAAGATAATACGACATGAGGAAGCCCGTACGAGGTACGGCAAAGGACTGAACTTATATACATGGAAAGAAACATATGATTTGAGTAACCTATATATGCGATATTAGGTTGACATGGACCATTACGCGACTTTGAGCACGGGACATTCATGGTTAACACATGACGCGGGTAGGGATACTAGTACGAGAGGTGCGGAGCAAATATACATGTTAGAACTAGGAAGAATATACATAATGGATACCGTGGGATGTTAGGCGGGGTAGATACCTTGGGATAATGTACTCGATAGAAATCTGACGATGTGAGACCTTGACTTATCATAACACCGTAGTTTATCACGATACCTTAGTTTACCTTGCCGCAGTAGTTCAACCGGCTACCCTGGTTTATCTATCTTGTAGTCATCCTTATGTTTACTTTCAGCTTATGCATGTCATGTTATCTTTACCTATTTTTATACTGGAAGTAGATAGGACTTACTCAGTCTTTTTGACTGACCCGTTTTGTTTCGCCTCTTTTCTTCCGTTTCCCCCCCAGGTTACAGGGAGGAAACAATGCAGTTTAGTTCGGACTTCTTCTGCTTGAAGGTCATCATGGATGGCTTGGACTTCTCTTGGCTATGGCTACTTTACTGTTTTTACTTGGGGAATAATTTATTAAAAAGTCTTTATGCTTCTTTACTATTGCAAGACAGGTTTTGTTGTACTCTGATGTAAAAGGCTTTAGACCTTATTTATTCATGTTATGAAAGTTTGATTTTACTTCCGCTATTTTATATGTTCTGTCTTGTGATATTTCTGTGCATGTTTACCAATAATGCCCCTCTAAAGCTAGTGCATTCCTTTGCGAGTGACCCTAGCGGAGGCGGGGTGTTACATTTGGTATCAGAGCAGAAGGTTACCAGACTGGGCAAAAGTTTTTAAAGACCTTCTGAAAACTATTTAAAAATCGTTTATAAAGAAGCATTTTTCAAGAAAATTTTCTTTTAAAAAGAAAAAGGCTATTCCCCAAAGGCCATTAGCATTATCCTTGTTTCCTTGATTGAATCTCTTTTCCTTTCTTTCCTCCATCTGTAGTCACAGTGATTTTGACTGCGACTAGTCTTTCTAGCTGCGTAAGTGTTTCCCGTACGATGGAGGTGGTTCTCGAGAGACCGTTGCAGAGTTATGCATGAAAGGATAGTAAGAACAAGGATAAAGGATACGAGCTCAGGGATAAGCAACATGTTGGTATGGCTGTGTCCTAAAAGGAGGGAGAAAGATGAACAATGAAACCCATGACGAGAGGGTACCTTTGGCATAGTGAAACGGGATAGATAGTTAAGTATCATGGACAAGGACAAGATCATTGGAAGGGCAATAGTATGCTCTCATTTCTAGGGTACCTCAGAAGGAGGGTAACGATCTTGTTAAAGGTTTAGCTTTTCTTCTCTATCATCCTGTCGGGACTTTGTTTTGACCACCGCATCTTTTAAGTCCGCTTCGATAGTTAAGTCTCTGCACCTTAGTACTAGCGTAGTAGAGGATCCCGTTTTTGTCTCAAGTCCTATTGGAAGATCGGTCCATTTACTCATGGCTTGTTTGGATTTGGGAATGTCTATATCAAGTGTTGAGCTTGGAAATAATGCTTATGTTTATAAGTTGCGGATGGATTCTAGGGGTAAAGTGGTTATCCAGTAAGGGATACCATTCTCGGTTTTAGAAAGAGGGTGGTTGGATTCTTGACTTGCCTTGGTGATACCCTCGAAGTCTCGTGTAACCCTTTTTGGGTTCTGTCATGGTTAGTTACCTAGAATCCCGGGATGCATTTGTTGGTAATCCGTTCAAATAGGATTCGCCGCTAAGGCGGACGGTTCGTTTCGATTATGCATGAGTTATGGGAATCACCCTAGTAAGAACTCTTGGCAACATGGATTGGCATCGGAAAACGAGGTCTGAGATTCATTAGTAAATTTTGGAAAGCTTGCATGAGATCATGAGTACGCAGTCATGTTTGCGTCAAGTATTTTAGGAAAAGGATAAGTGCAAGTGGAACGAGAAGCGACGAAGAAATGAGTTCCAGCTCATGTTATGGAAACAGGAAATAAGAAGCTGCGAAATCGTGAAGAAAAAGGGGCGGTCAAGGCACGATGGAACTAAGCTCAAGGTAATGCGACTCAGGAGACTGAAGACTAAATACGTGCATGATATCTCTTTTGGGAATATATCCTCGATCCCTGTTTTCTGTTGAGCTTGCTTGTAGGCTATCTTTTATGGATATCCCCTCGGTCCTGTTTCTGTTACAAATCCCGTAAGGAGTTTGTTTTGTTTATCTTCTCGATCTTATTTTGGGAACCTTAGGTAGGACGCAATGGATGTAAACATGTATTTGAAACATGTTATGGTTGATATGGTTGCAAATGGTTGCAAGTGGTTGCTCGTGGATGCGCGAATTTACATTAGATATTAGCTCGACTCGGTCACATTTCATATTGCATATGCACGAGTATTTATACTTGTTTATGGATGAAATTGAATGTGTTACCATGTGGACGTTGCATATGGATGAATGTTTGTGCACGCATATAGTATCTATATGACTAGGACTATTTGCATACATGTTGGATTCATGGCACTATACATATTTTGCATTAGAAAGATCATTCAGGCCTGATCATTAGCATCGGCTAAGGAACATGTACACACACGTTTTGCATATATTCATACAGCATTAGAAATCATCTAAGGACAATGGTTGCTTGTGGATGATGTTTTGAGTAGATGGATGATGGATGGTAGGATATGTTCTTCCTAACTTGGAGATTTCGGGGACGAAATCCTAAAAGGTGGGGAGAATGTAACAACCCGTATTTTTCGATAACATGTTAAAACGAGAATCAAGGCAGAATTTAATTTTAAATTCTGAATCAAGTAAAACGGGCTATGCCATTGCGTTCGTCTCGGAAAAATACGCGAAATAGAGTCCGAGTTTTCGAAAATCGGAGTCCGTATGACCCGTTAAAGGCCCAAAGAAGATTTCTGGGAATTTGAATTTCGGAAACAGTTTTGGAAATCAGATCTGGGGCTAGGCGGGAAGTTTCCCCGCCTAGGCCATGTCGACAGGGCTGTCGACAGGCCTGTCGACTTGGGCCCAGACCAAGTCGACAGCCCTGTCGACTTGCCTGTCGACAGGGGGTGGCCGGGGCAAGCTGCCTGGTGCACCTGTTTGTCTCACCTGGTCTTGTTCTTGGGCTGGTTCTGGAAGCTTCCGAGATCTGATGGTCCTAATCTATCCTAGGGTTAATCTAAGGGCCTAAAACTATCCTAATCTCTATAAAAACATCCCTAAGCCCCCCTAAACCCTCATAACTCACCCTCTCCACGAAGTGCTGCCCAAATGCAAAGTGATCATGGCCTCCATCTCAAATCCCTAGAGCCTATGCACTCAAATCAAGTTCAAATCAAAAGGTGCAAGCTTGCTACACCAAATCAAGGCCAAATCAACATTGCTATGCGAGTTCCATGACGATTCTTCAACAAAGGAGGCACCTTTCTTAGCCAAGATGATTCATGCTTCTTTCCCTAGGCCTAACTATGTAAGTTCTAGCTACTTTTAGATGGAAACGGTAGTTTTGATAATGACATGGGATAAAATGAGGCTAAACATGATTATGCGAACCTATATGAACCTTACCATGCCTCTTGTGTTCATATTTATGATCTTAGGCCATGTGAGTGACTTAATCATGCCTCTCATGCTATGCATAACCTAGTTTAACTTGCAAGTTTGGATCTTTATGCATGAAATGCTAGCATGAACCTTTAGGAACCACTTTACTTGTGAAACATTGGCTAAGACAAGATTTTGGGGCTTATGCATGTTTATGAACCCAAACCCCTTATGCTAACATGCAAGTTTGTGGCCAAATCCTTTATGAGATTATGCATGCTCGTGGCCAATCCCCTCTTTTAAGTTGTGCATGTTTATGGCCAAACCCTTTTTGATAATATGCATGTTAGTGGCCGAATTCCCTTGTGACATTTTGTGTGTTTGTGGCCAAAACCCTTTTTATGACACTATGCATGTTCGAGGCCAATTTGTAGTCATAGTATTCCTACTATGTTGACTCGTCTATACTTACGTTGGAAACACGTTTTGGGGTTAGGTTAGACGAGCGTGAATATACATGAGAAACTTAACTTGAAGTTCCATGAAATATGATGTGAAACATGGTTTGGGTTAAATGGGTATAACATGGCAACATGCAACATTGAATATAGCATGTAAGTTAACATGTAAATATGCATAAAAACATGAGCTTGGGAATTTACCTATTAAGTTAGGTCTACCCTTTGGGAATTTACCTATTAAGTTAGGTCTACCCAAATGCTTGAAAACTTGTAACATGTTTTGGAAACATGATGAACTTAGATAATATAAGTGTGGCCAACTCGAGGTTGGGTTGAGTTTGCAACGTAAAACTACCCGGAACCGACCGGCCTAACTAGTAGTTGCAAACAATAGGACCCAATGTGAGAAGTTGGTCATGCCGCGCTTAAGACCCGAGGTTAGACTAGGTTGTGGTGTAAATCTACCCGGACCCGCCCGGCTTAACTAGTAACCACAACAAGGTCTAATGTGAGAGGTTGAGGGTGCATTAATTAAATTAATGCCACAAAATAGGGTTAAGTTAATTTGATTAATGAGGCTTAACCAAATATGATATGGACAAATGGGTTAAGTAATTTGATTAGGCTAATGATACTTAACAAAACATGATAAGCTTGGGTAGGTTAAGTAACTTGATTTGCCTGATGACACTTGACCATTTTTATACGACTAGTGGACGGGATTAAGTCAACCGACACTTAATCAATCCAACACGATAACGTGATAAGGTTAAGTAAATTTTCTTAATGACACTTAACTGTATAATACAGTTAATGGATGGGGTTAAGATTAGGCTTAACTAATCTGAACATGGTAATCGGATGGGGTTAAGTTAGCCTGGACTTAATTAATCCAACTTGGTAATTTAATGGGGTTAAGTTAAACACTTAACTAATTTAACACGATGATTTGATGAGGTTAAGTGATCTATACTTAACCAATCTAACTCGTTAATTTGATGAGGTTAAGTTAATCTATACTTAACCAATCTAACGTGAAAACATGATAAGGCTAAGTCACGAATCACTTGAATACGCTTGACCGATTTGACTCGGTAATTTGACAAGGTCAAGTTAATTTATATAATTAACCAATCTAAAATGGTAATTAGACGAGGTTAAGTTATGGATTGCTTAATATACTTAGCCAACTTGACACCTGGTTTGTAGGGTTAAGTCTTGGACTTGGATACTTAGCCAATTTTGACATGGTTTGTAGACGGGCTAAGTTATGAACTTAAGTGACACTTAACCCATTAGATAAACCCTAATTCGGAGGATTAGGTAAATAACCATAGTTAACCAGGATTATGGGAATAAGGCTAAGTGGTAAACCTTAGTTAAGGGAAACTAAGTAATAATTCTTAGTCAAGGAAATTTGGACCATTTCTTAGATAGATTAGTAACCCGATACGTTAGGTCAACGTTTAAGTATGCGTATAGGAGCAGGCTATCTGATTTAGATAAAGGCTCCAACGAACTGGGTAACGAAGCAGCGGCTTCGGGGAACGTGAGGATATTCTTGGGATCCCTCTGTGAGCTGCCAGGTCATTATACTAGGATCACGAGAGGTTGAGGTCTGCGGTAGAAGAACCAAGAATATGCCTTGGTTGCTATGCGAGCGACCTAAAGACTGGGGTGGATAGCAGTGAGTCGGCGAATACATAAGGTGCCCGAGATAGCAAGTTCGTCGATCATCTACCATCTTGAGTCAACCGTGTACGTACGGAAAGGCAGGGAACACCCAACAGACCATAATTGCTATCTAATTATGGGTGAGGTAGGCCGTAGGATGTGGGCTGGCCGGAGTGTAGTTCTCATGCAAGATTTTCTCTTGTGTTGCCTTTCACTAGTTGAGGGAGGGGTCTCGTGGGACCATAGCCACGTGTAGAAAAGCAGACCTTAGTATCTGCATCGGCAGATAAAATCTAAAGCTCCCGACCGAGTCCTGTATTTCTTGTTTTGCCCTGTGACAGGACTCGGATGGCACGATGTGATACATGTGCATACAGTTATAGAAAAACGATTCACGATGAATGCGTGGGAAAAAGGGCGCGGTTGAGGGTTAGCGTAATCCCTAGTGGCCTAGGTGGTTTGACCCAAACCGAAATACGAAAGCGTGCAATAGGTAAGCGTAATCCCTAGTGGAGCTAGGTGGCGTAAGTCCTAGTAGTTCAAACGATGATTCATATGGAAGAGCCTGGCTAGAACAAGGGTGACAGTCCAAACGATTTCAAAGATAATACGACATGAGGAAGCCCGTACGAGGTACGGCAAAGGACTGAACTTATATACATGGAAAGAAACATATGATTTGAGTAACCTATATATGCGATATTAGGTTGACATGGACCATTACGCGACTTTGAGCACGGGACATTCATGGTTAACACATGACGCGGGTAGGGATACTAGTACGAGAGGTGCGGAGCAAATATACAAGTTAGAACTAGGAAGAATATACATAATGGATACCGTGGGATGTTAGGCGGGGTAGATACCTTGGGATAATGTACTCGATAGAAATTTGACGATGTGAGACCTTGACTTATCATAACACCGTAGTTTATCACGATACCTTAGTTTACCTTGCCGCAGTAGTTCAACCAGCTACCCTGGTTTATCTATCTTGTAGTTATCCTTATGTTTACTTTCAGCTTATGCATGTCATGTTATCTTTACCTGTTTTTATACTGGAAGTAGATAGGACTTACTCAGTCTTTTTGACTGACCCGTTTTGTTTCGCCTCTTTTCTTCCGTTTCCCCCCCAGGTTACAGGGAGGAAACAATGCAGTTTAGTTCGGACTTCTTCTGCTTGAAGGTCATCATGGATGGCTTGGACTTCTCTTGGCTATGGCTACTTTACTGTTTTTACTTGGGGAATAATTTATTAAAAAGTCTTTATGCTTCTTTACTATTGCAAGACAGGTTTTGTTGTACTCTGATGTAAAAGGCTTTAGACCTTATTTATTCATGTTATGAAAGTTTGATTTTACTTCCGCTATTTTATATGTTCTGTCTTGTGATATTTCTGTGCATGTTTACCAATAATGCCCCTCTAAAGCTAGTGCATTCCTTTGCGAGTGACCCTAGCGGAGGCGGGGTGTTACAGATGTTCGTTTTCATTTCATCTGGGAGCATGTCAAGGAAAAGGATGTGCAGCTGAATCATGTTACGAGTCGTGATCAGGTAGCGGATATCTGCACCAAACCGTTGCCGAAACTGTTGTTCGAAAATTGCAAGATGATGATTGGAATAAAGGATGGTAGATGCTTGAGCTTAAAGGAGGGATTTGTTGAGAATTAATCTCAAGCATTTTAGCCAAGTTTTTAAAAATAAAAAGAGTCAAATCTCTATTATAGTGTGATTAGTAATAATTCAAATTTATGATCCTATTTTTATTGAGAGAGCTTTAAAAGTTGCTATTATTTAGGAAAAGATATTTTTCCACAAATATTTAGATATTTCCTAGAATATTGCAAATCTAGAATGGTTCATTGTATGATATAAATAGAAGAGTTCTCTCCTCATTTGAATCAAGTAAAATGTGAACAAAAAAAGAAAGTAATAAAAAAATAGAATTTTTATTTTCCTGCAATGTTTGTTTTCTCCTTCTGTGTTTGCTATAATTCTCAGAGACTATCCAGTAGTTCATATAATTAACAAATTGGTATCGGAGCTAGACAAATTTTTAACATTTCCCACACCAAAACTGAGCCTCCTCTACGACCACATTTCAGAATTTTTTGGCGTCTATTCGAGCTTCAAAACATTTAATTTTTTTTACCGGTTAGCTTGTTTTTTTAGTAATTTATAACATATATATTTTCTGAGTTTTTCTATAAAAATAATAATTGGTTATGCAGTATGTCTACCGGTTCTGCCTCCGCTACTTCGCAGCCAGTTGCATACTAGACGGACGAATGAGAGTATGCGTTTATTGATATTTGTGTAGAGTATCTCGCCGAGCGCGAGACTGGCGTTAGCAACTTCTATTCATTAGTTGCGGCAGCAATGAACACCCGTTATAATCTGGATTTTATAGAAACCCAGATTAAAAATAAATGGGATAATATGAAGCGTACATTTCACAACTAGGACAGATTGCTTAGGACACCTGGCGGGGAATGGGATAAAGTGTTCGATTTTCTGGACGGTCATGATGATTTTGGGCTACCGGCGCTGGCAGATCATATAGATGATTCAGGAAGAATGCGCCGATGAAGTTCCAAGAGCAGGACATGTTATTCGAGGGTTGTTTGCGTAAAGCTACTCGTGCGTACCTGATTCCTGAGGTTGCACTCCCTACTGCAGCACCATCTCCACCTCCACCAGCACCTGTGCCAGCTGTTTCTTTCACCGTTGCCGACGCCGGTTACTATACTGATTGGATGGCTATCAGCGATCCCCCTTCTGGTCAGCCCTCTTGGCGCAAACATGTAGAGCATGGAAGTACGAGCCGATCTTTTATGACTGACCACGTATCGCAGCTTGCTACCCATTGCTACAAGATTGTTCGACGAGCGATAAATGTCAAGCGTTGGGAGATTCTGATGATTTCCCACAATGATCCGCGGAATGTGAAGATTGTTGATGATCTTACCGACGAGGGTATACGGGGGTTTCTGATAGCGGAGTTGAGCACATTACCACATCATCGTACTTTTTATGTACTTGTTTTATTTTAAGTGTAGTAGTCGTATTTATGTTTGTATTTCCGTTCGTATAATGAAATGTAGTCGTTTTGTTTTGTACAATTAGTATTTAATTAATTCAAAACAATTAATTTAAAAATTAAATACCTCGCTCAGATACCACGCTCAAATACTCCGTTCATAGCAAAAACACATTCCCCGTTCGCTGCAGTACCACACTCAAATGTCATACTCAAATATCCCGTTACCATTAGTTAAGAACGCACCCTAAGTGAAACGTGGGCAATTCACGTTCAAATCTATCTGTAGAAGCAAACCTAAACTTTGGTTTGTAGTTTTTTCTTCCATCTTTGAATATTTCATTTCGACAAAATTGACTATATACTTTGAGAGTATATGTATTTTCTTCTTCTGTGATTCAGCCTAAGCACTTTTATTGCCAATGCCTATGCATTAAATTTGTGAAATATTTCCAATGTATATGCATAATCGGACACAGTAAACCTTCAAAATTAATCTAAAAGCTTACTCATCCGAAATAGTGCAATCGGGTAAATTATGCGACTGTTATGGCCTATTCTCATTTGCTTGCAGCAGTAGCACGTGAGTATTCGGGAACGAAAATTACACAAGTACACCCATGAATTGCATGAAAAGGGAGCTTTTTGGGTGTTTTTTGGTTTGGGTAACGTAGCAGTGTTCAAAATTAATTCATGTTGTGATGTGTGTATGGTATTGCTACTTGCAGGTCTGACCCAATGCATAGGCAGCCGGGACGAATGCTTAGGGCAACACGGAAGCGAGGGGCAAGGGGAAAAAACTATGCGATTCACAAAGGGAAGGGGAAAGCCATGGTGTAGCTAACAGGAGCTTTCATGCACCACCGCCAAGAAGCTCACTTGCGTTGCCTGCCTACCAGAAACTTAGTCGCCACCATGAAAGAAAACCACGCCTTCCATCGGTTATCCCCAATTTTGCCATAATGTCGGTTTGTTGTTGCTTTGCCCTACCTTGAGTTGACGGTACTGTGTTTGTTGCGTCACTGCCTCAAGCCCTCAATTGATTTTGTTGATTTAAAATGTAAGTTTTGTGTTAATTTTATTTTATAATTTTAAATATGATTTGCTATGAATTTAAACATTTCTGCAGTTTTGGATTTAGTTGAACCAATATGCCTTATGTACGGTTAATTTCTTTTAATGTGGTTGCTGTTATGAATTTAAACATATCTTTTATTTTGGATTTAGTTTATTCAACTCTTTTTCTTAAATGGACAATTAATTTGTTGAAAATAAACAACATTGATTTCTTTATTCTTTTAGTGAATAAATAACACTAATTTCATTGTTTGTTTGAATAAAATCACAAATTTATAGTTTTACCTAGGGCTGCACACAACCCATATCCAATCCGACCCAACCCTATAACTCGATTGAACCCACATAAACCGAACCCATCCTATCTCGGGTCGGATATGGGTTACAATTTGTAACCCATACAATATATGGGTTAGGGTTTGATATTTTGTTCAACCCAACATTATTTTTACCCAACCCAACCTTATATCAAAAAAAAATTAAATATCAACCCACTTAAAATTAGAATAGCATAATCCTAGAATAATGTTTATGTATTCTATAGTAAATATACAAAAATGCATATTTCATGTCAATCAAAACTAGATAGAATATGACAAATATATTTTAAAGAGCATTTTAATGAATTTTAAAATGAAACACTTGTTCTACTATGTAGTAAATTAATTTCCTATGATGTGATTTACAATGAAATTATAATAAAATATGTCATATAATGAATTAGTTATTTTAAATACGTTATGCTGGCTAAAATCTAATATGTTATGTTGAATATTTTAGTATTACCTTTTAAAAAAATTCTTCGCATTTTCGTTTTTATTATATTCGAGCAGCAATCCAACCCAACCCTGCTAAACCCGACACAACCCATACTTGAACCCAACTCAAATCCAACCTCATATAGGGTCGGATACGGGTTGAACTACTTTCAATCCATAGTTATGCAGGTCGAATGAAGTATTTGGTCTAACCCGACCCAACCCATACTTTGTGCAGCCCTAATTTTACCCTTTCCCAATGCAATTTTCTGAATTTTGACCAGGGCATCATATATAATTGGATCGACAATTTGAAAGGGTTATTGAATACAAATAGTTTAGATGGTTTACTGGTAGGTTAGGAAGAAACAACATATCTAAATGATAATGAAATATTTTAAATTCTCATTCACTTCATTGGCTGGGCCGGCCCTGGCTACTTGGGTGATGTTTCATCAGATATAACTTTTGCACCTAAACTAAACGCAAGAGGTAAGTAGGTTACATCACCATACCATATTTTTATGGCATATTAAAATTTAAAATATGCAGTAGTCTTCCTATCGGCAGCTTTAAGGTGAATTTCATACTATATGTATCTGTCAACTGACCCTGCAATTTTTAACTATGTACAATCACAGTAGAGTGTTAAAACTCGCTATTAACGAAATGGCATAAATGATTGTTATTGCTTAATGTACGAATGTACAAAGTGATATTGTATTACAATATCTTCATATATAGAAAGATTTAATGGCTATTACAACTGTAATATGAAAGATTACATCTATGCCCCTGTAACCCTAGTATAAATTATATTATCCGTGGAAACTTCCATTCTTATTTCCTCTCGGTAAATTAAGCTAGGGTTTCTTTTCTTCCCCATTTTCTTCTCCAATCTCTTCTATTTTCAGATCTTCTTTGAATCTTTCAAAATTTTCACTTGATAATGGTTGGTTAGTACATCAACTCTCTAATAAGTTATCATCAACGTTTACTTCGAGATTGCCACTTGTTACGCGCTCATGCAATAAATGCAGATTGATTTTGTGTTTTATACATGGGTGAAAGATGGGGTTTGCCAAGCATGGTACGATGCTGAAGTGGTCACACCAGATAATTAGCTTCTTCCCATGGGTTGGTCCGACCTCTTTAAGTAGAGATTCTAGCTATGTTACTTCGACACCAGAGCCTACCATGGTTCGATACTCGATCTATACGGAAGCGACGGACAATTGGTTGCTTTTTCAAGTACTAAGAAACAGGATTCTTTCCCAAATAAACAATGTATCTGTTGTTAGATCTTTGGTCATCATGATCAGAGGCCCGGTTAGCATCAGAATAACCACTTATCTCTAAATCCTTGCGTACTATAAGATTTAGTCCATGATTGATGTTTCCTTTAAGTTAATATAGAATTTGTTTAACGGCTGTCTAATGATCTTCATGTGGCTTATGCACGAATAATGACACCTTTTTTTACACAATATGCTATATCTTGTCTTGTAGCAGTAACATAATATAGTGCACCGACCTCACTTCGTTTTAGAGTACGATTTGAAAATATTAACCTTTGACTCTTTTTCATAGAGTTACTGATCATCATGGTTGGTGCTGATTTGGTTTTATATATTTTGGCTCTTACTAAAATTTCTAAGATGTATTTCTTCAGCAAAGAGTCATGCTATTGTTGGGTTTTCTGCTTACTTTGATTCCAAAAAAATAGTTTAACTCCCTCAAATTTTTTGTTGAAAATGTTTTTTAGATACTGTGTTATCTTTTCTCTGATGTTGTTCTCAATCAAAATGAGAACATCTACATATACTAACGCATAAGTTGAGTGTCCATCTTCCCTTTTTATATACAAAAAGTTATCAGATTTTGCATTGTTGTATCCAAAAGTGATTAATGTTTGCTTCAGTTTATCATACCATAATTGGGGTGGTTACTTTAAGTCATATAGTGCCTTATGTAGTTTGCATACTATTTTGTAGCTATCACTATCACTATAAGAAAAACCGCATTTAGCGATGACCTTAATCCGTTTCTAATCTGTCGCTATACCGGCCTTAGCGACATATTTCCTGTATAAATTGGTGGTCGGTAAAAACCATGATGATAATAGTGTCAGATTTTGGCGACGGAATATTGCATGAGTTTTCCAACATTTTACTATTTATTTAATAAAAATATAATTTTATTTAATAATTTAGTTTTAATTTATTTACCGATTGTAACAACCCGGAAAATCCGAGCCAATTTAAAATTTTTAATTTGGTCATTTTAATGAATTTGGAGTAATTGAAATAAAATATTTCAATTAAATAACGAGTTAGAAATAGTGCGGCAGTTTAAAATTTTGAATTCGAACTTTGACTGAACGTACATGATGCAAAATAAAATGGATTTTAGCTAAACCAAAAATATTTAAATCTGTTTAACAATATCTTCCTAACGAATCTGAAAAATCGAAATTTCGTAGCGGGAATCAAAAGTTATGGCCAGAAAAATATTCAGAATGGTCGCTATGGAATAAATATAGCCCTTGGAAATTGACATTTTGCAAATGACCTTCGTTTTCGACAAAACCACTTTTGTTGGATCCGGGATTTCAATTTATTGCTAGGTTTCAAATTCCATAATTTTTGGAATTAATATGTGAGCGTGGCAAAGGAAAATGTGTTTGGTTGATTGCAGTCAAATTGGATCGACCAAAAAATGACTATTTTTCAGACGGTCTCAAAATTTGACGAAATCAGTTTTTTTGGGACCGTATCGTCCCAACATAGCAAGATTTATTTTTTGGGAATTTTTGGAATCAGTATGTGGCCCCGGGAAATTAAAATGTACGTTCAAAACAGAATTTGAATGTTTAATATTTTAATTTGAAGAATAACTGAATGTAACAGTCAAGTGGGCCTACGAAACATGTCCCATTGTGTTCGGAATGGGGGTATTTAGGTAGGGCGACAGTTGTTGGGTTTGAAATGGAGTTCGTATGGAGGAACGAATATTTTTGAGATTAAATAAATTAAATAATATAAAATATATATTGGGCCAATCAAAATAATTCGTTCACTTCATCGTTTCCACCCAAAACCCGTAAACCCTATATCTCGACGGCAGCTTGTGTTCTTCGCTTCCCTCCTAAAATCCGGCCAATCCACTCAGTAAAATCGAATGAGCTAGTTGGAGATTTTGAAGTGCTCTCCCTTCTCTTCAAATCCATACCAAATCTGTCCAGTATAG
The DNA here is from genome assembly GCA_030737875.1 of Allium sativum. Taxonomy (NCBI): domain Eukaryota; kingdom Viridiplantae; phylum Streptophyta; class Magnoliopsida; order Asparagales; family Amaryllidaceae; genus Allium; species Allium sativum. Next base: position 412,246,605 of record CM060910.1, on the reverse strand, counting down.
ATTCCTATTCATTGAGATTCACGCCCCTGAAGTCATCGACTTCGACCAACCGCCAGGACCTCCATGCTGCACCGAGTTCAACGCCACCCCCAGGCGCCGGTGCGCCACTCCCGCCCCCGCGACATCGTATAACCTGATCTTGTCCACGTGCTACAGATTTAGCAAAAAATCTAAACCTAGATTTGAAGGAATAGCTGAGGTATATGACCCTGGTTTTTAATTAAAGGTTATAACGTTTTTAAGCATTGCTAATGATGATTTTAGTATAAAAATCGTATCTCTAACATATGTTATCGAAATTCGATGAAACAGGAAACATCGGACTTGTAGCGACATCATCTTGATTTTAGAAGAAGCTAGATCGTATTCCGAGCACGCTACAAATTTCATAAGGATTAAAATCAATGTGAGACTTCTAAATTCAATATGGAATGGAAATGCGTTGTATAAATTATATGAGCGAAATATAAATTATATGTGCGTTGTACACCTCATGTATGAGCGTTGTATAAGTTATATGAGCGATGTATAAATTATACATGCGTTGTAAAAATCATATATGTGTTGAAATGGAAATGAAATATATTTATATACATACATACATACATATATATATATATATATATATATATATATATATATATACACACACACTCCCCTCGTCTACAGACCATGGACGATATAAATTGATTGTGATTGATGTGATATTGGTTGATAATAAGAATGGTTGAAAATTAGTTGATATGCGAATGGTTGGAAATATTTGTTTGTGGCTGAAAGAAATTGTTTGTGGTTGAAACAATGGGAATTGTTGTGGAAAATTCGTGTGATATGAAATTGATTTTAGATCATTTAGAAAAGCCACTTATGGAACGCCACGAGGCCTAAGGTAGTGCGAGGAGCCGTACTCGGGACGGTGCCGGTTTTTAACCCCCTACCATTATGCTGTCGAAATTTTCAGTAATATCTATGTGTTTGGATTATTTTCATGTATTGAATTATATTCATGCATTGAATAAATTATTTAGATAATAAAAATCACATTTTTATTATGCGTGTGAAATATATGAAGTATGCATGTATGAGATATTCATATGTTGAGATATTCATGCGTTGAATGACATTCATGTGTTGAATAAATTGTTTGTAAAGTAAAAATCACATTTTATCATATATATGGACTATGTAAAATATTAGTGTTTTAGATAAATTGTTTTAACACCAAAAATAACATTTTTATCTTATGTATGAAGTATACAAAATATTCCTGTTTCAAAGAAATTGTTTTAACAATAAAAGTATCATTTTTATTGTATGTAAGAACTAATTAAAATATTCATGTGTTGAAAAGGATTCATGTGTTGAATAAAAAGACTGAACAATAAAATTAACATTTTTATTGTGAATATGAAGTGCTAAAAACATTCATTTGTTGAATAAATAGTTTGAATGATAAAAATATCATTTTTATCATGTATACAACTCGCTAAAAACATTCATGTGTTGAATAAATATTTTGAAAGATAAAAATACCATTTTTATCACGTATACGACTCGCTAAAAATACACATGTGTTGAAACATATTTTTGTTTGCCAAAAATATCATTTTTATCCTATGTATGAAGTGTTAAAAATAACCGCATGTTGAAATAAACATTTGTTCGCTAAAAATATTATTTTAGTTTAGTTCTGCATATCTATAAGTGTGTTGAACCGGAATATGGATTAGCTGTTGATTAAAGAATATATTTGCATGCCCGACAAATACGTAAGTCTTAATGAGTTAGCCGCACGATTTTATTACTATGTGAACTCCTGTGAATGTCATTGGATGAGGGGTGCTGGTTGTTCTATGTAAAATAATAAACGTCGCCATAGGATAGTAACAATTAATTTTGAACTACACTACATGACATACTTCTTGAAGATAACATACCCTATCATATACCACATAAGCATTTGGAGCTTATGTGACGAGGTGGAAGATTTACCATACAAGCGAGAGGCTTGTATGGCGATGACTATATTTCAGGTTGGACTGAAGACTGATATGGACTATATAAAATATAACGGTAAATTGCCAGATTAATAAAAAAAACCACACGAGTCTGGAGATGACAATAAACACGTCTCTCTAGTCATTAAGGCACAAAAACCATTTATAGGATGACTATAATTTATTCTCTGGAGTTATGATCTATACACACTCCCCTGTGGACACCGAAATATATCACTATAAATATGTGCATGCTTTTTAGGATTTATTGGGTGCCTAATACGGTCCAATAAATTTCCAAACCCCTCCCCATACAAAGGAGGCTATGGCGAAATTTTCGAGAATTTAAAGGCGCTAGTGAAATATTTGAAATGAAAACCGATATGGAAGTCGTCGAATGAATTATATAATATATATATATATATATATTAAATAAAAAAATCATGCAGCTGCAGTTCGTGTTTTGGAATCGTAATTTTAAACGATTATATCGAGAAATCCGACCATTGGATTTTCCTAAAACCGGAACCGTTGGGTTCGATTTGGAGAGATCTTTCCAATGGAATCAACTTCGTTAAGATCCGACGGTTAGATTTTGAAAAATGTGTAAATCAAATTTGGAGAAAAACAGCACCAGGGCCACATTATAGCCTGAAACGTCATTTAATTAAATGGCGCTATTTTTAAATAAATAAAAATAGCGATATATCGTTATAAAATATTATAGGCGATATGGAATGGAAATAAACCGATTCTACTTGGTTTGCTTGATATTTGATGGTTGAATGTGTTTGGCATTAAAATTATATAAAGAACTAAAATGTGGATGTCGAATAATTTAACCATGGACAGAATTGATTTGAATTCCAATATATGTGAATTATTTGAAAAGTCCGAGTTAATGCTCATTTCAAATAATTGGTCGATGAATAAATGTCGAAGATACGAAGATGGTGCAAGACCGGTGATCTTCACATCGTGTAGATTATGACTGATGCCTTTGAGATGGGTAGCTCCCTTGACGAGGTTACAGTGGTAGTAGTCTGAGCGTACTTGTTGATCGTCCGGATATGCGAGGGCCTCTCTCTTGTCTTGGACATACAGAATGAGGAATAAGGTGCCTCCGGTTTCGTTCAGACCCAGAACGGACTTATAAATGGATGTGTGTCTGACGTGTATTCTGTGATGTATTCGTTGATCTCTACTAAATATACATTTGTTTGGCGTTGGAGAATTTATTCTCTTGCTTAACGCCCTTCTCTGAGACGTACGAGCTCAGAGGTTGTATATTAGTAGACATCAGTGGTATGGTGTGGATTGACAGCGTAGCATGCAAAGATGTAAATGATCAAGGCTTTTGTTCTAAAGTAGAGTCTTGTGGTTGATGATCAAAGCACGACTTTAATATAGCGTAGCTTTGTGTATGGCGTTGATTCGCGAGCCTCACACCCCGATATGAGTTAAAAACGGGATAAGGACCGTTGGGAGAACACGACGTTTCTTTCTAGCTATGGGTGGTGTCAGCGTTTTACTAGCCCTGACATTGTTGATTATTATACCTTTGTGGATGTTGGAATGTGAGCCGCCTCGATTATACCGGTCTCTATGGAGCCGATGGATAGGTCCGGGAAACGTATGTTCCGGAATTGCCAATCCACTAACGTAAGTGTGGACCGGCCCAGCCGATTCCAAGGGCTACCCAGAGTGTGTAGTCCTGGGGCATTTGCTAGAGTGTCTTGGAGCCGGTGAGGAGCTTTCCCCTTGCCTCGACTCATGACGGAATCTGAATTTCCAACACGAAATCACGGATTTGATTGTAACTTATATATGGCGACATAATAGATGGTAGCTATGCCATCTGGGATTGATATTTATGATTGAATTTTCTTTTGAAACATATATGAATAATGATTTTTCTTTACACGTATGAAGCATATTTTGGCCATTATAAGGTAAAGCCATATCCTCCGGTTTGCGTTGCATTGTATGATGGGACTTAGGTCTTATAATGGCTGCATTTTTATAAAAAGCATTGCGTTGTTTAAATAATTTACCTTATTTAATGCACTAGCAATCACTGGAGTAAACCCGTTCCGCGAAAGTGGTGTGGTCCTATGATTTGCCTTGTTATTGTTGTTTAAACAGTTAAGTAGATTTCTCATACCAGTCCCATGACTGACTCGTAGTTTGTTTCACTATGCAAACTCGGGTGCCCTTATTTTCACACGGGCAACCTAGTGACAGGTGACATGTTATATTTTGTCTTTCGCACTGCAGCATGGAGTGCACCTTTTGGCTTGTATGGTGAGGACTTGATTTCTCAGTATTTTGGCTATTTGATATTCCGCCATTAGTATCTTATATATATGATTCCGCTTATCGCGATGTAGACAGATTATTCCTATCATGTATTCTATAATCTATATGTCCCAGTGATCTTGATGTAGACTGATCATTTCCTTTTATGCACTAAGTTGTATCCTACACTATGCTGCTCTTATGTTATTACATATCATGATTCCGCTGTCATATTGATGTAAATTATTCTATTTTCTGTTTATGCTATTATTTGTTCTTTGCTAATGATGATTAATGTGTTATATTCCAATGATTATCCTTAATTCCGTCGTATGGGTTTTTGAGATTGTCACAGGTGGTATTAGAGCTTTGGTTAATCTTAGTTCTGGAATTAGACACATTAAACACCTTGTCAAGATAGAATCAGTAGTATTCTAAGGCGAGTAGCTCATTAGAGATAGGATTAGTAATGTCCTAGAATGAGCTAAGCAAAATAGCAAAATAACTTGATCAGTACATCGCTATCTTTTCATATATTCTTCTGCTTTTACCATATCTTAAAATTATCATTTCTATGAGCTTTACACTTTTCCTTCTTGTACAGAACTTGACTTAGATGGCTACCTGAGCAGCTGCAGCTAGAGGTAGAGCAGGCTGAGGAGGCCGAGGCGGAGGACGGGGGAATATCCCTGTTGTCCCAGAGCCTTTGATTCAGCCACCACCGCCCCCGCGCCACTTTGATTTAGACCGAGTGGGAAAGACATATAGGAATCTGGGAGGCAAGCCATTTTTGGGCACTAGTACTGCAATTGAAGCATTGGGCTGGTTGAACACATGTGAGAAGATCTTCAGGGGCATGGGTCTTGAGGATCATAGGAAAAGCTTTATGAGCGCTTGGTGATTGCAGGACGAGGCCCAACTCTGGTGGGACGCCATCACCTTAAATGAGGAAGAGGTAGTGATGACATGGAATGAATTCAAAACACTGTTCAAAGAGAAGTTCGTTCCAGAGAAAGAGATGGAGCGCTTGCATGATGAATTTGCCAATCTCCAGTAAGGAGATCGCACCATCCAGGAGTACCTCAATAGGTTCACTCAGCTATCCCGCTACGCTCCAGAGCTTGTTCAGACTATGAAGGCAAAGAATAAGAGGTTTATTCATGGACTTCAATGCAAGTATAAGGATAGGGCAATGAGCCATGTTAACCTTACATTCGCCGAGATGGTGGATATGGCTTGCAATTATGAGAGCCTGGATATGAGGAACATGCAAATAGACCGTGCAAAGAATTAGGTGGGAAACAAGTGCAATACTTTAGAAAGCCAACCCGAATCCAGCAACACAACAGCAAATGCCAAGCCACAAACGAATAGGCCACCCAGAGGAAGCTGCTACAACTGCGGTCAAGCTGCATGGAGTGCACCTTTTGGCTTGTATGGCGAGGACTTGACTTGTCAGTGTTTTGTCTATTTGATATTCCTCCATTAGTATCTTATGTATATGATTCCACTTATCGCGATGTAGACAGATTATTCCTATTATGTACCCTATGATGCATATGTCCCAGTGATCTTGATGTGGACTGATCATTTCCTTTTATGCACTAAGTTGTATCCTACACTGTACTGCTCTGATGTTATTACATATTATGATCCCGCAGTCATATTGATGTAAATTATTCTATTTTCTGTTTATGCTATTATATGTTCTCTGCTAATAATGATTAATGTGTTATATTCCATTGGTTATCCTTAATTCCGTCGTATGGGGTTTTGAGATCGTCGCACCGATGGATAATTAATTTATAATAAATTATTATTTATGAAAGGAGCTGCTAAGCCCTTACTAATTGCCAAGGGGTTAGCGACAAAAAACTGAGACAGGAATTTTACCGGTAATCTATTGTTGTTCCCCTTCTGATCTGCCTATAGACACACACACACACACACACTGCAACAAAAGAACCATTTCACAACTGTCAATTGCACTATATAAATTTTACAACAATTATTTGTCATGGTACAAAAAGTTACAAAAAACAAAAGGATTTCTGAACACATTCTGTAAAATAGATAAGCATAAATAAAAAATGTAATAGGATTAACAATTGCACTATATTAAATTATTTGTCATTAGCTAAAAAAAATCAATCTAAACAACATTCCCTACTATAAAACAACACAAAGAGTTTTACTATGAAAACTAAGCTCCACTAAGCTTCTTTCAATCAAGTTACGGTCAACATCTCATGATCACTTTCCTTTTTTCTATCACCAATTAGTTAGCAATAGGACCATTATTAACATGACACTCAAGCCAATCATCTCATAACAGAAACCAACACCACAAGATTTCATATCGTTCTAAATCAATCCAATAGTAGTAACAACCCATTCAACTATCTTTGGTTTGGCTTGCATGTGACAGCATCAATTTCATGCTAGTGACTTCCTTGCGTAGTTCATTGGAAGTCCAATCTTGTATTCACTATATCACTTCAGCAAGTAACATAGAAGAAAATTTAGCCTGCATTTACAAACAACTAGGAAAATCAAAAAAGAAGGAAAGATCAAGCATCAATGACAGTGAGTGATAAAAACCAAAGAGTGACAGTATGATCAACTCCATAGTTGCACAAGAAAATATAATTCAATGCACAAAAAAAGGATTCTGGTTGCATGCATGTTACAATGTATATTTCATATTTTATTTTCATTCCTATAACTTGGTTTCAAAATGAGAATCACTAAGTTGAAGTAATCCACCAAAGTGTAAAAAATGTTGAATGGGGATTAAAAAACAACATTGACCTTGCCATTTCTAGCTTTAAGCTCGAATTTCAATTTGGGCAGACCTTGCAATGCTAATTGAGAATGAAAATCATGAAACACCATGATATTCTTCATAGCAGAACAAAACCTGCATGATATATCTGAGCAATAAAATTGATGCCGAGTAACAACTAATAAGTAACAGCCAAAAAGGCACAATCAATAATTCTTAAAAACGTAAAAAATTGGGAATCTTAACGTCAAAGAAAAAAAGTGTTCTTTATTTTGGCATAAATTAGGTCCTGATTATAACGTGTTGTTCAGTGAACTTAATTTTACAACAGCTGTTGGAACCATGCCATGCTTCACTATTTGATATCTAAGCTATATTATTAGTTCAAGAAAAAACATACCCATAACATTGTTTGCTAAAATATGGAATCCTACCATGAGCTGTATTTGATGCATAGTTCAATTAAGATTTCGGGGAGTTGGTTTGATTACCAAGTATCAAAAACAGTCTCTTCTTTAATGGAATTAAAATAGTACATCTTTACACATCCAACATCCCCACTGAGATGATGTATTGGAAATTTTTGATGAGGTTATTAGACTGTAAATGTTTTGTTAATACTGGTTAAATAAATACAAAAAGTAAAATAAACAAAAAACAATAATTTATTTACAATGATCAACAAGTTGGACAAGCCAACTTTAACAGGAATAAATGAACTGAATCTTTTTTTCTACCAGAAACAAAGGAATTAAAATTCAACACTGCTCCTCTACACTATACATAATCAACAGCAACAAATTTTCCACATTTTATGACCTTAGCATAGCAGTTTGGATCCCGAGAGTGATTTGCAAATTCCAGTTTATCGCCTTTACGGTAAGCATCCAGAACAAACTGTAGGTAAAGAGTACAATAAATCAGTCAATAATCTTGATTGAAAGCTAAGGTTATCAGGTTAATAACAGTCGGAAATCATCCCTTTTTTTCAACCAAACAGCTCCAAATTCCTGGTTCTGTACTTAAAATTTCAAATCTTAATTTTAGAAATTGTCATACCATTGTATCTTAGTAAGCTAAGAGCAGAAAACTTCTATTTAAAGGTTTTAATCTTATTTGGAACAAGTTGAAGGAGAACAACTTATGCATACCTAGTCATTAAGGTTGAAAAGGAAAAATGAGTTTTCACAGTCGTAATTCTTTCCTCGTTTATCTGCCTCTTTATGTGAGATATTAGTTCGCCAGTGTATTCAAAAAGGTACTCTTGTTTAGCAATGCTATTCTATTAATATAACAACAATAATATAATAATAATAAACATTGCTAAGCTAGAGATAAAGAGAAAAATAACATAGAAAGGAAACAATTACCTTAACAAAAGCACCCCAACCAGATATACATCAGAACCCCACAATAAGACCTACACATATACAAAACCGAGAACAAAAATTTAAGTTTATTATTTACAAAGATCTTCCTACTTGGCATGTTTTTCTTTGTTATTCAGCATGCACAAAATTGGTATATTTTCAGCCCTTTTTTATAAGTACGGCTAAATAGGTGTTTACAATAATATACAGGTTTATGACTCAAGTAATGGGTTCATGAGCACAGTTTAAACCCCAAGCCTCATAGGATCCTCACTTGCACATGGTCAACCTCATAGGGCGCCTATGTCATAAGAAGGTTTATTAATAAACAAACTAAAGAGTTAGTTCTTTCATACATTCTGTGTTTGGATGGCCCGCTCCATTTAAATAAATCAATGTCATTACATTGCCTTATGAACAGAAAATCATCTAATTTTGTATAGTTTCAAATTAGCTACTTCTGCACAACCATCACAAGCAAATCAATACCACTAACCATCCCAGATCACATGAGGCAAACCACAATACAAAATTACAATACTCCACTTAACAAACACTGTACTGCAAAATCAAGACAAATAATTGAAAAATCAAAACAAAAATAAATTTTACGGTCTGAGGCACAGACGAACCTCGAGGCGTTGTAGTAGGGATCTCCTCTCCACATCAACGAAGGCCGGAGTTAGACCATGAGCGCTACTTTTCAGATCTACGGTCTGAGACACGAACGAACGAGACACGTCCAGATCCAATTAAGTACATGGCGATTCACGCAAGAAATCCAGATTAAAGCATAACGAACCAAGCCAACACTATTGTTTTGCGTGATTTTATTTTTCAATGCGAAGAAGATATATTTCAAGGGCGAATTAGTTTCGATTAAGAGGCAATATATTATTTCAGATCTGGAAAACATAATAAGTGGTTGTTTTTAATTGAGGGGCTTATGGAAGTCGAAAGAGCGGATGATAAGGAGGAATAAAAAATCGGTAAAGGGGGAAATACGAAGTTAGAGCCTTAATTTGCAGAAAAGAAGCGGCATAATTTTGGTTTGGAGGGAAATTTTGAATTGGAGCCAAGATGCATAAAAAATGGAGGGAAAATGATAAGTTGAAAACAAAATTTCAGCTACATAAAACAAAAGAATACTTATATATACTAAGTAAAAATTATTACTAAAGAAAACCTCAAAATGCATATAGAAGTAATAATAACAACTAACTTTTATATTATTTGATTTTTTAAAATGTTTTTCACTTTTTAGAAATTTAAACAATAAATAAGAAATTCGAATTAACAACTAAAAAAATCACTAGTTATTACTCCTTATTTTTTTTTGTTAAATACCACTTATTACAACCTAATTACAATTTAATATTTGTAATTGAAAATTAATTATCTAAACATTATTATTTGAACTTATCAACCAATTAGTTAGTTAATAATAATTAATTATACGATCCTTGATTATTAAAAATAAGTATAAATTATAAATTATGAAAATGTTACTCAATAATTATAAAAATTACTATAAATTATTAAAGTATTACTTATTAATGATTAAAAATATTAACTATAAATCATTATATAATACTATTAACACTAACTATTGAACTTTATTTACTATTAATAGAAATCATTTATTTTTTATTATTAGTATACTATTATTAACATTAATTATTTAAATTTATTTTACTTATCAATTACTTATTAAAAGCATAATATTAAAACATTTTATGAAGAATAAGCATACCAGTCCCTCGCAAATTCCTTGAAAACTTGGTGCAAAATAGTTTCAAAACATACACGACGGTAAACTCTCTCAAACTGCAACGGAATTCAGCGACGAAAAAATGATGACGTTAAACTTTTGCAATTTGCTATGGTTTAACAACGGAAATCATAACTTGATGGTAATATTTTGAAACAAGTTAAAATGAAAATTTTCTACAAAATATCGCTTTCATATTCCACGAAAATCCGTCACTAATTTGCGAGGGAATTTTCCACTGCTAAAAATTTGTCGCAATTTGCGGTTTTTATTGCAGTGCATGTGTATACCCTTGTAGTTGATACATGTATACATCCACTTGAAGTTCTCCATTTAGAACAACATTGTTGACTTTAAGCTAGCAATAGCTAGAATAACTCTGATGATAGTAGGTTTTAAAACTAAAAAGAAAGTCTCACTGAAGTCAAAACCATACTATTGTGGAACATTTTTCTATAAGTCTTGCTTCGTATTTTAGCATAGATCTATTTGGTTTCCTCTTAACTTTGTATGTCTATTGACTGCCAATAATGTTTTTGTTGTTAGGCTTGGTTACTAAATTCCAAGTCGTCTTAAGGCAAAGAATTTTACATCCATAGCATTTTTCCGGTGTTTGTGTTTACTTTTTTCATCACAAGTTGTTCGTTCACAGCTTTTTGCTATTGCACTGAAATTATTTGGTTTCGGTATTCCACTTTTAGCTCTAGTACTCATGTAATGATCTGTTTGAATTTGATTTTCTTCTTCACTACTTCTAGAAGGGCTGTTTTGATCAGTAGATGTATCATGCTTTCTAAAATGAGATGAATATTCCACTATTTTCGGTATCACTCTGACCTGATTCAACAAAGGAAATTGTGAGTTGTGATGAGTTGGCATCATGACCTGGCCCACTGTTGGGTATGGTGTGTTGGAGTTCCGACTCATCTTGATGGGTGGAAAATAGTCTTCAGTTTGAACTGATTTGACATGTGGAATGGGTGGAATGGAGATTCTTGCATTGTGGGCCTTATGTATGGTTTTTATTCCAGAGTTAGTTAAAGGGAAGGAGTACTAATTAGAGGCAACATGTCTTCATACAAACATTTTTCCTTTATTAGTAAGACACTTGTACCCCTTTTGATTTCGAGCATAGTCAATAAATGTGCATGGTTCAGATATGAAGCTTAATTTGTGATGTAACTACCCAAATTTTAGCAGGCCTAATTTTTCGCAAAATGCTTAAATTTTAAGTCTACTGAAACCCGAGTTGGTTTGTCGCGTATTCTACAAAAAGGTAAAGATACAATGTATCAGAGCTTACAATAAAATATCCCACAGTGGAATGAATAAAATATAATAGTAAGTAAATACTTGCCCTAATAGTGACAACGTCAAACAAATTTCTCTAAGCTATATAATCTATGTCACCTGTCTAACCTTTAGGTTTGTTATGACAAGGGGATTAGAACAAAAGTTATGATAAATGGACAATTTATACATTCAATAAATATTACTACATATATCATTCCATTACTTGTTTACCTTTATTAAGTTATTTTGGGTTTATTACACATTACACTACCGGTTTCACGCATAAATCATACCCATCTACTCCCAAGTAGAATAAACTAATAAATCATATATATGTAGCTATTTTCCCAATATATCGAGGTAACTCCCCATAATACCCTTCTTGAGTGGTCTCCATTGCCATACTGCGAAAACGTACAGGACCTCCATCGCCACGCTATGAAAGCGTACTAGACCACGTTGTGAAAGCGCTCTATGTCTCCATCACTATGTAGCAAAAGTGTACTAAGATGGGCTACAAAAGAGAATAAGTTTCTACCACTGCTCCATAAAGACGTCCAAAAGCTAAGTTCCTCTACGGAACTCAGTCGAAGATTTCTATTTATGTCAAGAATGATTTCGTTAGGCTCACAATACAAATATCAAATATCGACCCCCAGTAGTAAAAGATCATTGACATCTTGGTTTAGCTCCAGTCTTTCCCATACTCGCTCCGATTGATAATATAACCGGTATCTATCGACCAACTATCCTTTGTTGGGTCTTGACCACAAAGCCTCCCCGCCTACGAGCCGAGGCAGCCTCAAATCATCATATAAATCATCTTATTTAGTTTTTAGGTTGCCCGCAATGACAGATGCATCCAAGGCATACTCACCTGAAAGTACCGTACAAAACATGCCTCTGTGGGTTTAGCCTCGTTAGGCCTACCACAAAGGACCATCATGGAGTATTCTCACATCCCATAGAAGTCCTGCAGTTCCTTTCAGTCCCATTGAACAAGTTGGACGTGCTCCCACCATGTCTCCTGACACCTCCAATGATTTGCCCCGTTGGGCTCTTCATCACCACGGACTAGATCAAACGCATATTGCTATATTAATTAGACCCTATGTCTAATTTACCGTTATGCATTCCACTTTTCCTTTTCCGTTGATTTTCAATATTCATTCATTTTTTTAATCGAATATTATTTATTTATAAATCAACATAACTAGCTACCATAGAATATTAGACTCATAACTTACAATTTGTAAATCAATATGTTCGTAACTTAACCTATTTAAATCAATACATCCAAATTAAAGCCTAATTGTTCTTTTAATCAATTTCTGTCATATTCATATTTGCAAATGAATCATACCTATTTATTATGACTTCCCAATTTTCATGTTTATGCAAATATAGTTTGCGGTTGTAGGTTTGTAATAAACCTCACATATTCCTTTTTACCTATATTAACATCTTCCAATTATGTTACCTTTTTTATTTCTGCCTTTACAAGTTACTTTTCAGGAAATTAGACCTATTCCTAATTGATTGGTTATTAAAGCTATACAAAAACCTGCTCCTATAGTTTAAGTTAAAAACTGCAATAGAAACCTATAATTGCAAGACATTTCTATCAACTATTATTTTTAGAGTATTGAATAGTGCTCAATATGGCTAAATCACTATTTTGCATTAATCCACGCCTTTATTTATTTCTAAATTTGCAATTATGTTTTCTGCTTATTTTTCAAACCAGACTATGAAAATATATCTCCTTTTTCCTAACAAATCTTCTAGGCGATTTTTGACTTCCTATTTTAATTGGTATAATTTAATTTCTTTTTTCAACTTATTTTCCCCCACTACAATAAATAGACCCTATTACAATGGTGTAACACCGTTGTAAATAACATTTTACAACGATGGCGCCGCCGTCGTGTATTTAGAAGTTGAAATATACTAAAATCTTTTACAACTTTTCTGAACCGTTGCATCACCGTTGTAAATTTGGGTATTTAACAACAGTTGTCCACCATTGTAATAAATTTAATTACAATATTTTTTCTCCATTGTTATAAATACTGTAATTACGTAAGAGCATAGGTATAGCAACTTTTGCCACTGTTGTAACAAACTTCATTACAACTTTTCTTCTCCGTTGTTGTATATATTGTAAAATTGTAAGGTCATAGGTATAGCAACTGTGGGTTACCGTTGTGGATTCCTGGATATTACAACATTTTTCACCGTTGTAATATGTTCTATTACAACTTTTTTTGCTCTTGTAACTTCATGCACCTTACTAATAAAAAGAATTCATACATACATATATATATATATACATATATATTAATAACGTAATTCATATTTCAATGCAACAAATACTACTACACGGAATCATTCATATATATTAGTTAACATAATATTCACATAGTACATCACGAACTAAACTTGTCACCAAAAACATAACTGTTTCAAAATACATCCATCTAACACAAAAGATACATAAGAAAGTTAGAAGTTTTGTCCACAAAATATTGCATACCCTACGAAAGCACTCTAGTTGAAGGCAACTTAACTTTTATTCCAAGCTACAGTTGATCCAACAGCTTCTCCAATGGTAGTCATTTTGGAATTCGGCCTCCATAAGAACATTTCTGGATCCACCGCCGCATCAATCCAAACTTTCCAACCTTGCGGTCCAAGTTTTTTAAAGTGCACCAAAGCTTCTAGATCAGTAGATACCAAAGTTCCTTCTGCAACTACTTGTCTTTCCCAGTTCAATATTTTACATTTTTTGCCCCTCATTTTTAGCTTGCTTTTCAATCTGTTTAGGCTGTTGAACCGTCAAGTTATTGCTTCCACGGTGTGACTGCAAAAAAAGTAATTTTAATAAGTTCAATAAAACAAGAAACTGACTATAACTGTACATTCATTTCTCTTCTAATCCCCACATCATTTTTACCCATTTCCCAGTTTACTTAGTTTTTAAAACTGACTTTAACTTAACATAATACATAACTGTATTCAGTTTCCAAATCGAATCCAGAATTGAGTACTCAGTTTTAAAACAATGTTCTTGACTTTATAATCAAAACCAGAATTGAGTCCTTGGTTTTAAAACTGAGTACAAAACTATACCCAATTTTTAAAACTATGAATAGTTTAACCAAGAAAACTGTTGTCAATTTTAAAACTGAATACGGAATTGAGTATTGGTTTTAAAACTGGGTGCAAACTGTACTATTTTTAATATCTAGAAACTATGTAATGCTAATGCATTTTAATTAGTATTGCACAATAACCTAATGCAGAATGCATTTTAATGAGCTAATATATGAATACAACCTTCTCACATTAAACAAATAGTGGAAGGAAAAAATATTGTAGGTCCATTGTTAAGTAGGTTGCAGATAAAAACAATGTTTACTGTTACCTATTTTCTATTGCCTGACCATGTGCTTTATATTGAATAAATCAATTGCATTTAACAGATATCTACTCAAGCTAATCGTTATCGGCAGAGCAATACTGTTTAAGAGTACCCAACCCCCTTCATTTACTATCCTTAAAATCACCATAAAATTTCACAGCTCCGGTTAAAAGCATTTCAATGTTCGCCAAACATGTCACCAAGAGTTAAACTTGCATTGTCAAAAAAAAGTTGATGCACTTTAACAACAATATTCTAATAAAAAAGGGTACCTAAGGCGTTTTAGGATATGGAGTTGCAGGATTCTCCGCGTTACTTGCTTGCTTTCCTTTTAGCTCCTATAAAGATTTTAGAAATTTAACTATGTCACAAAGCTATAAATTAATTTATTCTATACATTCTATTCCCATCACAAAGCTATAAAAGGAAGGTTTGTCGCTGGTTTACAACAAGCATCATAGCATTGGATTATGGCAAGTGTTTTTTCTATAGATAGGTAACATTAAAACTAATGATCTGATTATGGTCAATTCATGTTTCCTAAACTTGGTTTAATTTCTATACCAAATAATATACTAAGTTGCCTATATAACTTCTATTCTTATATTGATCAAACACTGTGACTAGAAATGCATTTTAGTTTATATTTGTCTGAAGAGTTGTGTTTTTTTACGTCTCATATTTGAGAATATGAATTTCTCTACAATAATTTCTCTGGATTCCGAAAATTTATATGGTTGATGCACAATGATTTTTGACCCAAATACAAACTGCTATTATGTCCACCCGCTTACGTTTTGACCAAAATACAAACTTAACAACACCTGCACTCCTGCATCCAGGTTTATCTATTATATTATATGAAAGCACAATCTTCCTCCAAAGACCTTTCGGTTCCATTTCTACCAAAAAATCAATATGCTGACATGTGTTCAAAGAAATTAATCAATGGTGAAAAATGAGTTTAAACATATGCATCTCTTGGTTTTCTGCAGTAACATTCCTTCCTTCCACTGTTAGACATTCATAATTTAAAACTTCCCATAGGGGTGTTAAAAACTTACAATTCCAATTTATTTTCATATGCTTGCTAAAATTATTGTCAATGGAATGCTTTTTTTATGATTTTTTTTATTATTATATAAATAAAGTTTAATAGAATTGATTGTAATTCTTCCAAATCTAACCATTATTTCTTTATCGTTTGCCTCCTTGCTCCATTTCAATATTAATTAAGCAATTAATATTCAAAGGTTTTCACTTCTATATTTTTAACATATACAAATTCAAATTGTTGTTAGTCACATGTATCTATTCTATTATATATGTCAAAAAACATTACGCTAACCTATTTCAAAAGAAATTAATGAATAGTGAAAAAGTGAGTTTAAAACATATGCAACTCTTGGTTTTCTATAGTGATGTTTCTTCCACCCACTTTGAGACTATAACAATTTGAGAATTCTAATGGAATTATTTTTTGTAATGTATTTCTTAAAAGAATTCCAGTGGACTCACGAATTTTTTGTTGATTATCTTCCTATTATACATCTATTATATCTGTATATAACTTCTATTCTATTATATAAGAAAGTAAATATGATGTTGACTTTTCTTGCACCACATTTTCTCTTAGCTCAAATCCTCCACTCTCATTCATTTGGATAGAAGTTTACAATCAACCCACTGAACATAAAAATTATTTCTCAACCATTCCCTAAGTAACAAATTGTAATAAATGACACCTTATAAATTTTCCATTTCAAACATTCATTTTGTATTCAAATCCTTATGTTTTCCCAAATCTATTTATTTACTTTTATATTAGAAAGTGAATATAGCACTTTTAGAAGTCTCATCTCTAATTCACTCTAAATTGAATATTGTATTCTATACGATTCTTAATACATTATTCGCTTCCAAATAAAATTTCAATAGTTTACCACCGTTGACTTAGCAGTTAATGGTATCTCACTGTGTAACCGACGAAATATGAAAGGCTTATCCTATCTAAATACCATTTCTTTTTCTACTCTAATAATCTCATTTCCTCTTCTCCGCTATTTAATTACAAATTTATCATTCCTCTACTATGTTTTCGATCATTATTTTTATGTCCTCCATTTTTTATAATGTTTTCTCTTTGTATTTCTAATTCTATTTGTATACTTAATTCAAATGACCTAAATCTATTTCCAATTTTCATTTCTCAGTTAAAACACTCCCCTTTCTAAGTTTATTTTTTGTAATCATTCCAATTATCATAGGTTTTATTTAAAGTAATATGTATTTTTTTCAATTATCACTAGGTTTTATTTATTTTTCTACTTTAATATTTTTATAATTTCAGTTTCAAGAAGAAAAAAAGTAGTATGTAATTTTTCAATGTAATATGATAACGAATATACAGTTAAGTTCATCTTATTTGTTTTTTTATCTTTATATACTTTTGTCTCTGTTAATAATTTGGATTTTAGATTTTATTTTCTCCTAATTTCAGCTTTTTCATAGCAAGGTACCTATTATAATATAAAAAATATTGACTATAGCTCTAATATTTATGGGCATTGTTATTGACACTCCAAATATTATTAAGTGGGGGCTAATTTATTTTTTCTTCAAAATTTTTTAAGAGGAGTACCAATGAGGAAAGTAGCCCTTAATAAACAAAGGTAATTTTACCTTATTACCCATTTAGCCCCATAATAAATAAAGGTAACTTTACCTTAACAAATATTGCAAGGGCCGTAGTAGTTTTTTTTTTTTGATTCGCATATATCGAATTTTTTAAACCCTAAAGAATAAGCGTTTTCGGGGGAATAGGATCGAACTAATTTATTTTTGGCTGACATAAATATGCTGAATTTTATAATTAAGATGGCAATGCATCGAAATGATTATTAATTTTCGACATATCATTGTCGAATACATATATAGTTTATTACGTGCTGCATTCGATGCAATGGTGACGAACTGCTTATTTTAATTTGGTTTCCCTTATCGAGTAAGTTTTATCGAGTAAGTTTTTTTAAAATCTAATTTAAAGGGGAAATCCAAGAATATCGAGTAATGTGAAATAATATGATTGTGTAGGTCCTTATCAATTTTTCAAAGAGTGGAGTGTTTTTAAAAAATGACCCCCCCTTTAACAATAGTTGGAGTGTCAATAACAACACCCATATTTATTTCTAACTTTTCTTCTAAAACACAAGAATTCTCTTGATTCCTGGCTCAAACTTTTCACTTACCTTCTTTAAACATCAATGGTTTCCTTAACATTGTCCTTATTTGCAAAAATTGTCCAAAATCATTAATGATGACCATTTCTTTTCTTTATATTCTATCTCTAAATGTGGCCTTTTCATTTTCACTTTTCTATTCTCATTTCTTACAAGTTGGCATTATTGGTTGCTTTTTTTCTCATTTACTAAATTCATTTTCCAATTACTTTTTTCTATATTGCAGTATCAATCGTCAATTCCTCCTCTCAAGTATTGTTTACTATATATCGATTTCCAGCTCACGTTTAGGCATGTTCTTCCTTTAATTAAGTTCCATTGCTTTATACTTTTGTTTCTCCAGTGAAATTAATATTTTTCATATTAATCTAATTGATTCTCCGCCTAACTTCTGGTATGTTCTTCTTGTGGTTATGTTCCATTGTATTACGCTTTTTGATTCATTACCAAAATTAATGTCTCGATCGTGATCTAATTGACTTTCTACTATAAATAGGTAGATGTCATTCTCCTTCATTCCTATTTTTGGACATTGGATTTGTTTCCAGGCATTCGGTGCTTTTTAAATTTATAGATCCTCACTATGTAGGTTGCTTTAAATATAATTAATGATTCCAACGACTTTGAAAATTTTATGATGTTTGTTTATCTATAGATCGCTCTAATGGTTGACTTAATAACATCTATTTTATAAACTATTTTAAAGCATATGTTTCATTGTTTCTTTTGGATTTCTGTTTGAAATTATAATGCTCCATTTGTGTTTTTTGTGTTCCAATTATCCAAGTACACAAAAATAACGATTGATTTTGAGAGAATTTATTTAGCAGTGAAAATGTTGTACAAAAATAATTTTGGTTTCATGTTACGATTTATTTTCAATTAGAATTTTCAGAATGTATTATATATAAAATCGAATATGGTCTCCATAATCATCTTTCATGTCATCTCATTCATTTTCACCCTAAAAATAAATTCTCTTGATTTTTAACTTATAATTTTCATTTACCATTTTCAAACATGTATTTAATGTTTTCCTTAAATTTTCCTTAAATGCAAAAGTTGCCCAATACTACTAATAACGACCATTTCCTTTCTTTAATTTTCTATCCCTATCTAACTTAATGTCATCCTCTTTTGTTTTCTTATTTTCACGTTTTAGATTTTTTTTTGGGGCTAATTTATCTTGCATTTTGTTATGTTTGTTTTTTGTTTTCATTTTCGTTTACCATTTGAATTTTTATTCAATACTACAGTATCAATTTTCAATGTCTTCCCTCAAATCTACTTCATTGTACAAAAAATTAAATATGAGTTATTATGTAATATTCAAATCATTTTAGGCATGGGTTGAAATATTACATTTTGGTTTTTTTTAACCAAACAATATATATTTCTATCTTAATCTAATTCACTTTCAACCTTAAAATAGAGATATGTCGTCCTTCTTCATTCCTATTTTTGGGTTTTAACTTTGTTTTCCAATTTTTATTTCTTTCTAAGTGTATAAATTTTCATTTTGTTTTATGTACAACTAACCACTTTCATGATTTTTGATGATATGTATGTTGGTCCAATGGTTTATACCTAAATTTTGCTTTACAGACTATTTTTAGGCATTTGTTTTTTCGTTTTCACCTCAAAATCAAATTATCCTAATTTTTAACTTTTTCAAACATTGTATTCAATAATTACCTTAGCACTGTCCTTACATACAAAATTGCTCAATATTATTAATAATGACCTTTTCCATTCTTAAATTTTCTATCTTCAGAAATGCCTGACTTAAATTTTCCCCCTTGTGTACTCTTATAGTCAACGCTTTAGATTTCATCTTAAGCTAATTTTATCTTGAAATCTATTAAGAATGTTTGTTTATTTCAATTATAAAATTCCATTTTCAATTAGTGTTTTCAATATTATAGGATAAATTTTCAATACCTTTCTTCAAGTCTACTTTATTATATAGAAACTAAATATAAGTTGAATATATGTCGATTTCTTGCACAATTTTAGGTATGTATTTCATTCAATTATGTTCTATTATTTTATCCTTTTCGTATCTTCACCAATCATATTTCAATTTATGCTAATCCATTTTATACCTTAAATAGATAAATGTCATCCTTCTTTATTCCTTTTGTGGGTTATAACTTTGTTTTAAAGTATTTATTACTTTCTAATTTTACAAGTCATCATTTTGTTCTACGTCAAACTGAATGAATATGCATATGGGCTTTAAAATCGTATGCATATGTGTGTTGATGCACACAAAAAATTATTTTTCTATTTGTTTGTTTGTAAGTTGAATAATAAATTATATTTGCAAAAATACCAGCAATCGATTTTTTTATAAGTACACGATGTCTCGACATTGTAATGAACTAGAAAATTGTTTGTTGTATTTATCATGGACATTCCTCCTTGAGAATAGGTCCATTATGATTTTAAGATCTATTACTTTTGAATTTTTAGTGCTATGAAGTTGTCAAATGACATCATAAATTTTTAGTTCTACATGATGATTTGTTTGTTGTTAGGATACTTAAAATTTTGAGTTATTATTTATAATGACTTTTTTCATTTAACTAATGGTATGCTAGAAATTGCTTAATTCATTGTAACTCTATTACGTATTGAAATAGGTGTGATATTAGAATTTTAAATTCAGTGTTATGATATTATTTTTTATAAATTATGATTGTTTTAAGCTACTAATTCGGTTAATCGTATGGTTAAGTGGTGTTTAGGTAGCAAGCAATTAGTAAATTGGCTTTACAATTCTAACGACTTTTGTACTAAGACATATTATAAATTTGAAAGCTATTTACCGTATAATGTTGGATAAGAATGGTTACTCATTTATATTCCCAGAAAAGTTCCAATAAGTTCATATGTTTTTGGCATTATTCCGCATGCGTGCAGTACACATTTTTTTTTTCAAATAAATGTAAAGTTGTATCTCTCCTTTTTCCGAACTTTTTGTCCTTCATAATTAGTGTCTTTCCATTTTGCTCTATGTTTCATGGTTATCCAAGGAAGATTTCGTATGCCATGGGAGCACCAGCCTAATCAATTGATCTATAACATACTGTGAAAGATTTCATGGTTCGAAAGACAAATAGAAGCATGATACGAAAGTGGTTCCTATTTTGTTGCAAAAATCATGAAATTCTGCAAAAGTGCCAACAAGCCTAATCAATTGATCTATAACATACTGTGAAAATTTTCATGGTTCTAAAGGCAAATAGAAGCATGATACGAAAGTGGATCCTATTTTGTTGCAAAAATCATGAAATTCGGCAAAAGTGCTAATAGTGTGCAGACTAGAATACAAATTTGCTGTTCGAATGTTTAAATTTGTAACATTATGCATTTGAATTGTGATATTTTTCTTCAAAGGGGCAATGTTGCATGAATCCAAATTTTATTATTTTCTAATTGTATTTGATGTATAGATTTTCTATAGTTTTGATAGACTTGAAGTATGATTTAGATATACAATGTTTTTCTAATTATTGATCTGAATATTACGATTGTCACTTGGAATATTTATATTATATATAAAATTGAATACGGTTCCAGTATTTATCTCGCACCTCTATCATTTTCAACTTTAAAACTTAATTCTTCTAATTTCCAACTTAGAATTTTTATTTGCACCTTTAAAATATTCATTGGTTTTCTTAACGTTGTTCTTATGTGCAACATTTACCCAATATCATTAATAACATGGTGTTCTTTTTTGGTTTCTATCCTAAAAAATATTGAATTTAATATCACCCTCTTTTGTTTTCTTAACTTCCATACGGTAGATTTCTTTTGCAATGAAACTTATCTTGCAAAATTTATCAAGATTGTTTGTTTCTTTCATTTACATTTATCAAATTCTATTTTCTTTTATATTTTCCATAATAGAGGATCAATTTTCAATGTATTCTCTCAAATTTACTTTATGATACGAGAAATTCAGTATATGCATATTCTGTATATTATAAAAGCTATAATTTTGTCTTAATTTGTAATAATTAAGTATGGTTAAAAGTGTTTTGAATGTATATACAAAATACTACAAACATTCATAGTAACAATGGATTAACGCCTTAGAAAAAATTCATAGATAACGCCAAATTCGAACCTCAAAGAAAAGCAATGAACCGTGTTTAGAGCTATGAATTTATTCATACAGTAAAAAAGATGAAGGAAGATTGCATGAGATAGCAAAATGAAATTAAAAAATGATTGCAAAAAAAGTTAAATTTAAATGAACTATATTTTAAATTTTGAGTTGCATATAAGATGTTTTCTATTTGCCCAAGGAGGGGAGTTAAATTGTTTCCCTTGTGTCAACAGCGTTGGAAATGTTGATGATATTTATCATATTTTATTGAAGCTAAAGTTTTATCTTAGTTTTTCGTCCAAGAAACGCATAGTTTATCTCAAAACAAAGTATAGTTACTACAAAATTTGTTTTATAATAAAACGAAATTACTTGGACAATTTTTGACATTTTGCTACATAACATTGCAACTTCTATTTAATATCTTCTTTACATACAAATATAATCTCATATTTTTGTTATTTATAGTACACCTATCCATAATCAAAAAAATCATTTTGATAATAATCTAATTCTAATATATATATTTATAATAAGGTTGATACTTCAGTTAAGTTGTGCTCTCATTATGATATCTCAGAGACTCCAAACCAAAACCTCTAGAACCATTGTCTAAAATGCCAAACTCCTAACCACTCAAACTAGAGGTCCTTGACTCTATTTCTAACAACTTAACGTGTTAATTGTTGTTCTTTACACCATTCCATTTTATTCTGTTTTTTGTATTGAAATTTCATCAAAAATTAGCTTTATGCATGTTACATGTACTCCATTTTATGGTGATATATAATTTTGCATTAAATTAGCGTAACGATCGGGAATTTCGCTCGATCCGAATCGATCGGTAAACCGACCAAGACCGTTCGAAACCCCTGATTGTTTTGAGAACACGACAAATCAGAACGCAAACAGAAGAACATTTCATTGTTTATTACAACAATTCCATCAGAATACAAGATATACAGAATATAAATAAATATTACACATTCACTAAATATCAGAGATTACAATACATTACATAGCAGCGGAAAAATAATACAAAACACAACTGAAAGTAATACACGGATACAGAGCTTTCCGAGTATCGTTCCAGCTGTACATCAGGATCCTGTGAATATAAATCTGCAAAACCAAAACTACTAGCTGCCCGTGCGGAAAATAAGGGCACCCAGAGTTTATGTTAAAACAATAAACTCCAGGTCAGTCATGGGACTGGTGTGAGAACTAAAACAGTTATTAATCTTTATTTTAAAGTTAGGTAAATCAAGGGACCACGCCGTATAACATGGAACGGGTTTCCTCCCAAGAATACCAGTGCATAAAACAACAACGCAATGCTAAATAAAGAACAATGAAGCTATTATAAGACCCATGTCCCATCACACAATGCAACGCAAGCCGAAGGATAGGGTTTTTACCTTATAATAGCCAAGAATGCTTGGTACGTGAAATTTCATATTTTATTATTACTATAAATGTATAGTGTCAAAACAATTTCAATCATAAGTATCAATCATAGACGGCATAAGTGCCCCATACCACTATATCACCATATATAGGTATACAATCAAAACCACAAAGTCACGTATCAGAAGTTGGATTTCCCTTTGTGAACCGAGGCAAAAGATAGTCCTCACCGAATTCGAGACGCTCTAGTCCGCCCCTCAGCAACAGCCGCAACTGCCCCTTGGACGTCAGGGCCGGTCCACCGATGAGGATTATTATGCCTGAACACTACGTTTCCCCGCCCTTTGGGGCGTAAATGAGCCAAATGACTCCATCGGCTCCACACCGTCACCGATATATCCGAGGCGCCTCGCAACAGCAACAACCACATAGGTCAAACTCGTCAGGGCGTGTAAAACCGCTGACGCCACTTCTAACTAGAAAGAAACGCATGTACTCCCTGAGGTCCTTCTCCCGTTTCTGGTTTACAACCGGGGTGTGAGGCTCGCGAATCAACGTTATACAAAGCTATGCCACACAGGCCGTGCTTTGATCACCAACCACAAGACTCTGCTTTTCAACAGAAGCCTTGATCATATTGCCACTTAGGCATGCCACACAGGCAATTCACTCCATGCGTTTGATATCCATCAATATATAACCTCTGAGCTCGTACGTCTCAGAGAAGGGCGTTAAGCAAGAGAATAAATTCTCCGCCGCCAAACAGATATATATTTAATAGACATCAATCACACAGACTAAAATCCAATGTCAGACACACAGTCCATTTACATGTTCGTTCTGGGACTGAACGAAACCGGAGGCACCTTGTACCTCGCATATCCATTGATCTCCACGTACGTCTGGACGATCACTAACTGATTCCCTCGTCTTGGGTGTACGACCCAATCAAGATCATCAGTAATCACCCAAACGACGTGAAGACCTCCGGTCTTCGACTACCGTCTTCATCCTCGACACCACGTCGAATCAGTTATTCAGAATGGGATAAACCCGGTCTTTCTGAATAACCCGCGTATATAATAAACAAGTGTTACACAAACACAACATACGCCTCATTCCAATTCATCGGTCACTAACCGTAAATTAGTAAGAGAACAACTACCCAAATATTAACCCCGGAGGCTGAAACCAACATCAGATCAATACCCAGGAAACCATTCTTCTTAGCTAACCTACAGTTAGTTTCTAAATTTCACATTCTTAGGGAAAGGTTCCCATTAATTTTATCAAAGATAAATTCTTTTAAATTTATTCTTTAATCTTCCTTTGAATATCAAATCAAACTAGTCGGGATTAGCAAACCACACCGAAGTGATCATTTATTTTATTTCCCAATCCCAACTTATTCCCATGGAGCAAAACTGGTAATACTCCATATCTAACACCACAGTGTCATCGGTAAATATTAATTACCATTTTACGTTCAAATCTAGTTAAAGATTTAACTATTGCTTTGAAGCAAAACTGGTGATACTCCATTCTCGATCATTTCAATCTGATTAAAGATTCATTAAAACTCCACTTAGTTTTAATCTTCCCAAAAATCAATATTAATGATTATTTAACTTGGGAAAATCCTATCATGTCTTTAACTGGGTTAAAGAACCAATGTCATTTAAAACACGGTTCACGATATACCCAAAATCACCTTCCATTCTATCAGTCCCTAACCGTAAAATAGCAAGTGAGCAATTCCCTAAATATTAACCCCGAAGGCCGAAACCAACATCAGATCAATACCCAAGAAACCATTCAACTTAACTAATCTCCAGTTAGTTTCTAATTTTCTTAACTCCGTTGGGTCTAAGAACAGTATTATTGAAGATACCGTTCACGACAACCCAAAATCCCATTTGATATTAAACATAAGGCTCTGAATAGAAAATATATCGGCTTATATTCAATATCAAATTCTGAAACCAACGAATATCGTATTGGAAATAACGATATAAATATATCTTCCAAATTTCCATAACAACATCTGTATAATCACGAAATCCAACATCGAACTATTCCGAAGATGATTTCGATTCAAATCCATTCCAATTCAATTATTGGAAATTCTGGTTATCTTTAAAACCATTTCAAATCCACTTTATTTATTTTAAAAATAAATAGAATTATAATTCTAGTTCAAAACTAGTCCATTTCGATAAAAATCTATTTTTATCTTTTCAAATATGGAGTTTTTCATCCTAATTCTTCACAAATCATTTCTTATGATTTTACACAAATTATTACTATTTTTAATAATTTTATCAAGGCCCGTACAGTTGATTTCCATCAACGGCCATCGAACTGCACTTACAACGACCTTTTCCAAATTTGATTTGGACATAATTCCAAATCCAACTGTTAGATTTCAAATCTCTAATATTCAATAGAAAGCCCTTTTTGATACGAACCCAACGGTTCCGATTTTAGGAGAATCCGACGGTCGGATCTCCCGTAATATCCATTCGAAGTCTATGGTCGAAATTCGCGAACTGCCGCGGCGCGTTCTATTCAGGCCATTTAATATATATATAATATATATATTATATATATATACTTCGTTGATTTCCTTTCAAAACGTATTTTATAAATCGTTTTAAATTCATTTTTAAAAACGATTTCAACTTCATATTCAATTTCTAATCAAAATTGAATATTCCATATCATTAATTTATAAATGATATTATTTTCAAAACGTTATATTTTGAAATCACTTCTTTTTCTATATTCATTATAAAAATGAATAAAATCGATATAAATATCGTTCACGTAAAAATGGCGCATCTCTAATCAACACGGCTTTATATATTTCAATAACTTCGTTATTCTATTCAACAAATGAATTCTCTTCAACACATGAATATATATTTTTATTCAACACATGAATATATATTTTTATTCAACACATGAATATATATTTTTATTCAATATATGAATTTCCTTTATTCAACACATGAATATATATTTGTATTCAACACATGAATTTCCTTTATTTTCTAAATTGAAATGAGGCCCAATCAATTACCATATAATGTTAATTATATGGATTTTCTACAACACATGTATATAACAGCAACGATAAATCATCAGTCATCATCCAGAGTGCACAAAACAACTGCATAAGCATTAAATATAAATAATTAACGCTTACACAGTCTATCAACCCATCGATTGACATACAACTAAACAATCAGGATTAGTATACGTCAACTATCATCCCAATACCCTCGTGGGGTTTCAAATCATCAAACACACATTTTATTTGTGCAGTTGGGCGATGTGTAAAATTTATCGTCCCAATCAATATCAGTCAAATCAGTGTATATAAACAAATCGTCCGATTTGTTTATTACTATTTATTATATACACACGTTAAAAATTATATTTTTAACTATAAAATATTATCCACTATAGGATATTTTATTTCATTCACCATCACACAATCACATTTCACTACGCAACAATCAAACAAACAAGTCATCCATGGTCTGTGGACGACGGGTGTCGGGTGCTGCTAAGCACCGTCTGCATCCTAGTATATATTTCAAACCAGAAATAAATTAAAGGTGAGGAGTTCTCACCGACTAGCTAAACCAAACGTCACGACTCTTCTTATGTAGAAATCTTCGTCGTGCTCGCCTTTTGTCAATTTCATTGTCCGTAGCCACTACATATATAAAAATCACATTTTTATATTGTTGCTATGTATATAAAAATCACATTTTTACACCGCTACTATGTAGATAAAAATTCTATTTTTACACCGCTACTATATAGATAAAAATTCTATTTTTACACCGCTACTATATAAATAAAAATTCTATTTTTACACCGCTACTATATAGATAAAAATTCTATTTTTATAACGGTGTTCATATAATAAAGATCATAATTTTATAACGCTATCTTCTATATAAAGATTATATTTTTATAACGCTATCTTCTATATAAAGATTATATTTTTATTTTGAAATTATATACATAAAAACCATCTTTCTATATCAAATCTCTATACACAAAAATCACTATTTTATATTTTCAAAAATCATATCTTTCTACTTATAAAAAATCGCATCTTTATTATTTCTACTATATAAAAATCGCATCTTTATTATTTCTACTATATTAAAATCGTATCTTTATTATTTCGACTATATAAAAATCGTATTTTTTTTATTTCTACTATATAAAAATCGCATATTTATTATTTCTACTATATAAAAATCGCATCTTTATTATTTCTACTATATAAAAATCGTATTTTTAATCTTCCTATGATATAAAAATTATATTTTTATTATCTCTATAATATAAAAATTATATTTTTATCTTACTACTTGAACGATAAAAATCTTAACTTTCATGAATAAAAATCACCTCTTTCATGTCATTAAAAATGATAACTTTATATAAATAAAAACGATATCTTTATTTCAAGAATCACCTCTTTCCATTTCTAAAAATCTAAACTTTTATAAATTAAAAATCTAAACTTTATAAACTTAAAAATCTAAACTTTATTAACTTAAGAATCGAAACATTATTAACTTACATTGATTGGAGTAGGGGAGGGGTGTTGTTTGTCAGAGGAGCCATGGGGGTTGCTGGAGGGGGTCGCCGGCATCAGGGGGTGGAGCAGCGGCTGAAGGCGGTGGTTGCGCGATGTGTTTTCCGACATTTGGGGGTTTAAATCGAGTTAGGGTTTAACAGTGGGGGAAAGAGGGGGATGGAGGCGGTGGATCTGGACGGGGGAGGAAGAGGGGATCGAAGAGGAGGGAAGGCGGCGTGAGGGGGGTGCGGTGAGGTGGGGGCTGCCTACGGCGGCGCGCAGGCGGTGGTCGGAGGGGGGGCAACGCGATGATTTGGGTTTTTTTTCTCGTGATACTGAATAGGAGAGATAGGGAGAGGGATAGAAATAGAGGGGGGTATATAATATATATTATTTTATTTTATTTAATTAATTTCAAAAAGCAACTTTTTATTTTGACCTCGAAATCGAACCCACCGACTGTCGTCCATAACTAATTACCCCCATTCCGAACACAATGGGATATGTATCACAAGCTGATTCGATCGTTCCGATCAGTTTTCGTCAAAATCAAAATATAACTCTATATATTGAATTTGAACGCGCATTTCAATTTACTGGGGTCACATACTGACTCTAAAAATTCTCAAAAATATTTTCTAACTTTGTATTGACGATACGGTCCTAACAAAACTTGTTTTATCGAATTCTGAGACCGTTTGAAAAATGGCCATTTTCCAGTCGATTGAAATCAACTAAAACTGGTCAAACGCGTTTTCCTTTGCCACGCTCACATATTAATTCTAAAAATTATGAATTTTGAAACCTAGCAATAACTTGACATCACGGATCCAACAAAAGTGGTTTCGCCGAAAACCGAGGTCGTTTGCAAAATTTCCATTTTTAAAGGCCGAAATTCCATAGCGACTATTCAGAATTTTCAACTGGGTATAACTTTTGATCCCCGCTATGAAATTTCAATTTTTCGGATTCGTTGGAAATATATTCTCAATTAGATTCAAATATTTTTGGTTTCGTTAAAATCCGGTTTATTTTGCACCCGATACATTCATTTGAACTTTGAAATCGAATTTTCAAACTACCGCGCCATTTTCAATTCCTTTTATAATTTAAAATAAATATTTATATTCTAACGATGATCTATATAAATATATACGTTCTATTTCTATTCAAAATAAATTTCTTATCGTTTTATTTAAAATAATTCATTTTAAATAATCAAAATTCATTAAAATTGCCAAAATAAAAATTTTAAATTGGCTTAGAATTTCCGGGTTATTACAATTACGTTAATTGTTATGTTGGTTTAGTTGTTTCATGTATGAATAATTAGATTAATGGAAGATGATTATTATCACGTTCTAGAATTTTGATTGTATATTCATATTCTACACATATTTTTTTAAGTCGTATTACCCTATGTATGTTATGAAATATGATGTGCCAAATTTACTTTAATATTTTTATAATGCATTTCGTATCGGATTTGCCAAAAGGTAGACATGTTCTAATCTAAGATGGTAATTTTTAAACAAATTTTTTAACAATAATTCGACTTAAGTGTTACTTTTGGTTAAGTATGGAAAACTTCTATCAACTAAACTATGTGTCTACATATATGAGTGTGTGTTATAGAATAAACCTATATTGGATATATGTTTCTTACATTGGGAAACATAACACAGTAATGCATTTATTAACATGTTAAAAAAATTAATGACTAATATTATCTTTTGTTATATGAAGTTATTGTGCTTTAAAGATGTGTTATACGTTGTATGCTTTAGGATTACTTAAATACATTTTTCAACAAATATTTATCAAGAGTGTTTAAAAAATGTAATTTATTTCAAAAGTATAAAATATATAAACATACTTATTCATCATTGAAACTTAAAAAACTAAGAAATGTTAAAAAAAAATGGTGAACTCCGTGTGCGTAGCTCGGGTTCACACTAGTTGAAATAAATTTTGCTTCTGATTCCATGACCAAAAGAGACAACTACATAATTTATACTTCAAAAAAATAAAATCGATTATTAGTTTTGGTAGAGATCAAATTGCAACAAAATAACAAAAATCTTCCCTACCATCATTACAATGTATGTGAACAGAAGCAAAAGCAAATGCAATCATCACCAACTATAGAAGCCAAAAGGAAACACAATTATCACCAACTCTGGAAACCACACCATCCAATTCTGAACATGATCAATCACAAAGATCTACAGTCTAATAATACATCTTGCTTTAGTTTGGCTTTAAGCAAATATTCATATCATAAACCACCAACTACAAACCCAATCTTGTATGATTCTACATAGCTAATTTTGTGCCAATTCACTATGTTTTCCTCAAAGCTATACTAGGCCAGTTAAGTACCATAAGGAAGGATGTAGCATTTTCCAAAGTTTTTCCTTCAATGTACTGAATATAGTTGGTTGAGCTTCAAACTATCATTGTCCATTATTATCAAAAGATAGACAACAGAAGTGCATACACGAAAAGACTAGAGAAATTAAACAAAAGAAAGCAACTAGAAGGTCAAAAAAATAATTGCAAACTTAAGATATATCCATTTAGTGTTATAACATGTATTTTTTTCATTTATTCACCATATTAATTAAGATGTTGAATTCAACAGCAATAACCAAGTATATTTAAATAGATAAGGTATAAAACACCTTTAAAAAACAACTCATTTGCAATTATCAGAAGGGGGAGTACACCGTTAGACGAAGCACGAAAAAGTGGAAATCGACATTTGATCAGATTGATAGGTAGGTATCACAAAGCTATAATCAGATCATCATAGCTGGATTACTTATCTCAAAGTTAAAACATCAAAGCTATAATCAGATCATCATAGCTATAATCGTCGTTAAAATAAATTTCTAACTAACACTTACCATCAACATCGAAGTAAGCTGCTGTACTTTGGTCTCCAAGCCACTAACTTGGTTTCACAATGCATGTACTTCACCTAAGTTAGACCGAATACGAAGCTGATATGGTACAACACCAAACCAAGCCCGCTTACATGTCCTCCATGCTCCCGACCAAAAAGCATCGGCACGCCATCTTGAGTAACTGATGTTGCTCCCTGAGAATCCTGACTTGCGGCATGATGCTCCTCTATCTTAGACTACAAATTCAAAAACAACTAATATTAAGAAATTAAAATTAAAACCGCAGTTGCTTTTTTTTATTATATATTTGAACTTATTCTTACTATGCGTTCGGCAATAACTGAATTCTAAAGTTTTCCATTTTTTCTAGTGTGGCCTTTGCACCACAATTCGTCTCTAGTGATATCATATGTTTCCTTTTCCTTTTTCTGCAAAAATAGCTTAACAGCTTAAGAACGTACAAGAGATAACAAATAAAAATTGCTTTAACAATATTTTTTTACCATTTCTTCTTCCAATCTTGCATAACCTTTTCTGTTCATGGTGTGTGGAAATTTATTCTTTTCTCTAATACTTTTGAATCTTTGGCTTCTTGCCTATAAGATCAATTCAATAAACATGATATAGGAAAATGTAATATATTTAACAATTAAAATCAATTAGGTAAAAATAACCAGCTCAAATTTTTCTGACATTTTTTCATTTACAAAAGCATTCCACTCTTCAGCGCTCTTTGTATTTAATGGTTTTAGGTCTGCTAAAATATTGATAGAGTCGGGATTTTGAGATGTTTTTTTGATAGCTGCAACTAACCTTGATTTCGAATCCTTCCATCGTTGTCCTAGTATCATTAACAAGTAATCCTTATACACTATATCTAACTTGAATCTTGACTGCACCCAAAAAAAGGAAAGAAAAAAACCCGCATATTAGTCTCAAATAGTATTGCAAAATGCAAAGTTGTACCGTAGGCAGGTGCATAGTGGATTGCTCATAGTATCAAATAGTATTGCAATGCACTAGAGACATATATTGTTACACCCAACCACCACTGTTTCATTTAAATCTTATAACAAAGAAAAAGGAAGATCAGTGGCCATACAATTTTAGTCACACATCTAATATCATGATACATTGCGGATTGTGATCATGATAATGAAGCAATTGTTGTTCTTAGCACAACATTGAGGAATTTCAATAAATTTTTGATGATTGTGATACAGCCAGAAAGTTGAAGGATGAAGGTTTGGTCTGACTTCTCTTTACTAGGTATGACACAATCTAATGATGAAATGCTTGATTTCTTAACTGAGATCAAACACACATATATTAATCTGTGTTCGAATGAAGCTGTAATCAATTGAACAATACAAGTGTTTTGTGTTCGTAGAATGATTTGATAAACTAAGGTTGCTGAATGAAACTGTAATCAATCGAACAATACAAGTATTTTTGTACAAGTTGTATTTATATTACAACTGTAAACTTGGGTTATCACTACACGCCTATATGCTGAGTGTTATAGAATGATATCCAAAAGTAAACAAGTATTTACTCGTATTCTCCTAATTATTATTCATTTTGATCAAGGAAGATAAAAACTTCACTGTTTTCACTAACAGTTTAGGTTAGATTAAGACAAGGATATGGGTCATGCATGGGCTGTAATTTAACTAATAACAAAACTTGCATCGGTTTGAAAAACTAAACATGCATGGGTTTGAAAAACTTCATTGTTTTCACCGATAGTTCAGGTCAGATAAAAACTTCACTGTTTTCACCGACAGTTCACTGTTTTCTTCTAATATTACTATTAATATTAGTCTTACATGGTTTTGAAAAGATAAACATGCATGGGTTGTAATTTAACTAACAACAAAAAACAAGGATATGGGTTAGATTAAGACATCTAATCTAGAAAATTCAGGTCAGATTAAACTCAAATATTTGTACCTGTATACAAGTCCACATATCATCCCTTAAATTGTCATCGACTTTCCTCCATCCGCTAATGGTAAAAGGCACCATCTCCCTTACTAGTGTACCAATATAAGACAACAAATGTATGGAATTAGTACCTATGGCTTATCCTCTTTCATTAAATTTAACTTCCAGCTTCTCATCCGGTAGCATAGCAAGCAATTTCAACATTGTTCTTCCTTTCTTTTTTCTAGGTTTCGTCAATGTATGATGACCTTCACTAAAATTCGATTGAAGTTGGCTTGGAGTGGTATCTGAGGTGGTTGAAGTTTGTTGGAAGTGTATTTTACGGACAGAGGGTTGTACTAGGTTTGTAATGTTGATGCGGCTGTTACTAGAAGGAAGGGGCTGCATCTGGTTTGTAGTATCGACAAGGATGTTACTGGAAGGAGGAGGGGATGCATCTATTTTGTAGTGTGGCCAAGGTTGCTTCCGGTATGGCGAGGGGGGCGTTTTGGGTATTCAGCATGCTTTCGAGGAGATCTTCTTATAGCACTATTTAAATTCTGAAGCGAACGAGCAATTTCAAGATTGTTACCTTGGTTTTCATTGATTCTAACCCCACCCGCCCTCTGATCAGCAGCATGAACAGCTGCAAGTGCAGCTAAACTTTTCTTTTTTGCTATTTTCTTTGCTGTTTTTGAGCTCTAAAAAATCAAAATCTTTAGTCAGTTAAATTTTGACAAAGATTTAGTGGAGTAAATTGCAAGATGACATAGTCAATACATGACACCACACAGTCCAACATTTAAAAAGATTTAGAAAAATAAATTGCATGTGTTTGCAAAAGAAGTTGCATCCCTTGTTGATTGGATTAAAAGTTAACAAGCGTTCATGCACCAAAGCTAGACTAGAAAAAGAATAAACCGACTACATATACTGCTAATCAGACTCAAATGAGAAGCAAGATGACTGCATATACAAAGGACACATCTGTATGAATGCAAGATGACTGCTAATCATGGTGCTTCTTTGTTGTCTAAGGGAGGGGGTGAGTATGCGAAATAATTTAAGTACATTTATATGAACGTATGTGTTTGAATATTGGCGTACTATGAATCTATAATGTACCATAATACTATGAATCTACTTAGTTTCGATCCAGTTTTATTCATTTCGGTACTAAAAGATATTGCACTTGTTTGGACGGTGTGCTGCTATATAAACTAACCACATAAATATGGGAATGCCAGATAACTATACCATGAATGAGGGAAAACCAATGACATAGGAAATTATTAAACACAGAAATTAAAACTTATCCAAATTTGCCAAATCTTCTCTAGATTTCATTTACATATTTCTTTCTTAGTTATCTAAATTAATATATTTCATATTTATTATAACAAATATCTGCAGTATATCCGGAATCTTCTTTGTATGATTCTCTAGGCTATCTTTTCATTGTTCATTTAATATATATGTGTATTTTGCAATAGCTATATTTGGGTGCCCTTAGCACCACACTTTTGGTTATAGTATTCAATTGGTATCCAACACTAAATTCAAAGTGATAAGCTTGTTTATTTAGGTTATATATATATAACTCCGACATATATATAATACTATTGATAACTTTTTATAACAATTTTCGTCGACATTGTCATCTAAAAGAGGCAAAGATGAACGCAAGTCGCTATTGTGTGTTCAAGTTATACTAAATGTATATGTTTCAAAAATAGCTGATCTTCCTTTATTCTAACTTCTATATAAGATGTACTCCAACAAAAGAACTAAACGCATAACTGATAATTTAGTCGAACAAAAGATTCCAAAATAGTATTTAATAAACATGAAAGAAAAGAGCAACATATATGCCTTGGATTTTATTATTATTATTATTTAATTATTATTTTTTTCAAAAAACAAATCATATCCTATTTATTGCTGACTATAACTTTATAAGGCATATCTTCTTGGCGATCCAATGAAATTACAACAAGAAATGTGGAGTGGTTAACGAATACCGATAAGTATTTGCTCAATATGTTGTTCTTTTACCGGAAGAATTCAATCAAAGTTTAATTAAATTACGCATCTAAGAACTAATCGAGACTATATTAATTTTGCTTATATCAATTTCATTTGACATTTCTAAATCTATTCACTCGTTTACAAATGAAAACTTGAGACATACTATAGTTTTTGACAATAAGCCTTACATAATTATATTTTAGTGGATAAAATTTATTTAATTATTCATTTATTATTATTATTCCCCTACTTCTGATAGTGGGTTACAACGCATAATATAAAAAAGTACGCAAGTGGTATAAATAGCATTACTTGTATAGCAGTCCAAATATTTAAGAGGATTCGGATTGGATTTACCATCAAATTTTAAGGAGATTTTCGGCGTGGATTCCCGAACTCAGTTTAAAAAATTGTTTGATTAGCAGTCCAAATATTTATCTTTATGATCAAACTTGGATATCCTCATAACAGTGTTATAGATTTTGCATCTTAATTACATGACACATAATTCAATATTGCATGTCATGACACATAGTTCAATATTGCGTTCTAATTACAGGGCACATAGGTTACTATAATCAATATGATATAACATGTCATATTAGAGCTATAAAGAATTTTATTTTATTAGAACAAAAGATTGTAGTAAAATATGGGAAATTAAAATAATATTAATATTAAAAAAATTTACTTGTTAAGATCCAGAAAAAGGAAGGAGTAAAAGAAAGGTAGGAAGAAGAGATGCAGGTTTAAGAAAGAAAATTCATGGGAGGTCATATTATGTTGATCCGGTCCTTTTATGAGTTTTGTGAAGTTTTTTGACTACGTACAAATGTGTGATCTTTTTTGTCAATATATTACTGTAATTGACTTGTTTCTTTGTGTGATCCACTTATCAATATATTACCTCA
The DNA here is from genome assembly GCA_030737875.1 of Allium sativum. Taxonomy (NCBI): domain Eukaryota; kingdom Viridiplantae; phylum Streptophyta; class Magnoliopsida; order Asparagales; family Amaryllidaceae; genus Allium; species Allium sativum. Next base: position 412,210,521 of record CM060910.1, on the reverse strand, counting down.
ACACATTATACCAAAAGAGAAAAACAAGGCTGAAGGAAAAAAGCATGTGGTAAAAATGTATATGTAACTTGAATATCTCTCTTTCGTGTAGCACCATCTTCCTCGTCTATAATACAAGATCAATGTTCTTCTATTTTGTGATCGACCTATAAAAAAACAATGATTTATAAAGGATTAGAATATCACACTAAGTACAACACTACTTTGTAACAACTATGTACAAAATAAAATAGACTTGCAAAGATCACGTACGATAGGAAATAAAATTATTTTGATACATGCTAGGATGTCAATCTTAGATCAGATTATTTTATTACCATCTAACAACACTTTTATGGTATATATGAACATGCATAAAATAAAAAATCAATAAAATATGCTTACAACATACCAAAATACCACTACAACCCTCCCTTATGTAACTTTCATCCTCATTATCTACGTCTCTATCATCAAGTTGTGACTCATCCAATGGTTTACTAGTTGATTCTTCATCTTCGTCACAATTTTCCAATTCATGAAACCCTCTAGAGGGCGCTCTCAACACAACATACCAATTTGAAGAACTACCTTCTCTAGAGAAGAAAACTTTAACCGCTTGTGTTGCTAAGACAAACGGGTCGCTTGCAAACTAATTTTGAAACTGATGCAAATTGACCAATGTTGATCCATCCTCAATTTTGACTCCATGATACATATTTGCCCAATCACATTTAAATAAGGCAACTCGAAATTGACGATAATCCAATAAGAAAATCTCACGCAAGACCCCATAATATATTACTTTTTCAATAGACCCATCTACACAAACAGTACTTGCCTCAATGGAAACACCACTATTTTGTGTAGCCTTCTCAAAGTCTTTCGTATGAAAACGTCGACCATTAACAATATAACCAGAATAAGAAATTATTTGCGAATGAGGTCCGTATGAAAGCCATTTTATTATGTCGCTGACATTGGATATACGTCTATCATCTCTAACCTGGACAAGTACAATATATTAAATAAAGATTTATGTTGATCTATTCCTTTCATCATTAATACTTTTTTAACATATAAATATCAACCTTTTTTCAAAACAAAAACTAAAAGTCTCCGACTGCAATTTCGACAGTTCCAAATCGTCTCGTGTAAGATAAGGATGCAAACATTTTAGCTCCTCTTTGTGCAGCCCGCATACATAAATGTAATTAAAGATCTAATTTATTTTGTAGATCATAGTTAAGTTAGGCTTATACTTACTCTATATACGGCTCTACTTCTTCCGTATTAAACAAAACGTATTGATGAGCAGCACTAATCATTTCCTCATCGATCGTAATAGGTTTTCCTTTGGAAATAGGACGCCGTTCACGTATAAAATCATTTTGTTCCACTTCATTTTGGTTTTTCCTCTCTCCAATCTGCAATGCATCTTTAATATATCCAGAGCAATATTTCATACATTCTTCGGTAATGTAGCGCTCAGCAATGCACCCTTCAGGCCGTGCTTTATTTTTAACATACCCTTTTAATATTTTCATATATCTATAACCAAAATGCATAAACAAGTTACTTTCATAACTATATATACTTTTAGCTGCCAAGTATTTATAATAAATATTATCTCTCAAATGGATACATCCACCGATACTGGACCGGCCCACAAATTCTTGCTTCTTTCCCTAAATGTATTGTTAAATTAATCATGATATCAAAAAAGGAAGGGGGAAAGAACCTCTTTAGATCACATAGTGTTAATGCAACATGATACTCCATTAATTCTAGTTTATCCATATCAAGCACTCTTTGGCATATGTCATTATAAAATGAACATAGTCGTAGTAGTGCATTCCTAATCCCTTTAGGTAGAAGTCCTCTTAATCAACAGATAATAGTCGTTGCATCAAAACATGATAATCATGAGGCTTAAGGTTTGAAATCTTGTCTTCTTTTGCAAAAAAAATTCCAATATTTGAGCTATATCCATCATGCGCTTTCAAGTTCTTCATTCTACTATAAAATATCTCTTTTTTATGATCGGATAAGGTGCACGGTGCGGTTGGGAGCAATACTTTATTTCCAATGTCTATAGGATGCAATTTTTTTCTAATGCCCATTGCTTTTAGATCTTGGCGTGATTTGAGACCATATTTTGGTTTTCCTTTGATATCAAGCAATGTACCAATAATACTTTCGCCGATATTTTACTCAATATGCATCACATCTAGATTATGCCACAAAGGAAGTATCTAAAATTGACAAAACACAAATAATTAAGTACTAAGTAGCAAACATGAATAGAAAACGAAAAGCAGTGTTTCTAGTTAAATTTTACCTTCCAATAAGGCAAGTCAAAGAAAATGGACCTCTTCTTCCATATTTTATATCCTTTATTCATCATAGTTTTCCTTTTCCTTTTCCTTTCACCTTTCTCTTCTTCTTTTAATTTTTTCCCGCCATCATTAATAATATCTTGAACATCATCAAAGATTTGAACACCAGTTTGTATCTGAGGCCTTTGTCTATTCTCTATGGTTCCATCAAATAAGTTTTTCCGTTGACGATACTCATGGTTAGGTTCAAGGAATCGTCTATGACCCATGTATGCACACTTTTTACTAAATGGTAGCCATACTGAGCAGGTATTGACACCACAAATAGGACATGCTCTCTTACCTTTAACAGTGCAACCAGCTAAATTTCCATAAGCTGGAAAATCATTGATTGTCTTCTTCCAGCGAGACATACCACAAATAGGACAAAAATCACTATTTGCAAGCTATTTTCTAAATAAACAACAATCATTTACACATGCATGTATCTACTTATTGCCTAAACCAAATGACTTGAGCAACTTCTTTGTTGCATATGTAGAATCAGGAAGCACGTTTTCTTTAGGCAACATATCCTTAAGAAGTTTAAGAAGCTCTGTAAAGGTTGAATCTGATATACCATTTCGCGCTTTGTGCTTGAAAATAAATGCTGTAGCAGACAACTTTGTGTGGCTTGCACAGCCAGGATACAAAGGAATTTCAGCATTCTCCATCATTTCCTTAATACCTTCCCCATGTCTTTCTTCAACGTTGGCTTCTACCACCTTATCATAGATTTTTGCATCAACATACATTCTATAAATATCAGTCTCACTTTTATTTTGTGATTTCCCTTTTTCTCCATGAAAAATCCATACATCATAGGTTGGGTCCATTCCAAAACAAATCAAGTGTGACACAGCATCCCTTGGTTTTTGCCAAATTAGATTCCTACAAATACGATATGGGCATCTAATTTTTTCGGGATTTCCTTCACTCGCAACATGCCCATATACAAAATTTTCAATAGCTTGCTTATATTCGCTTATCATTCTATAAAACAAAAAATGTATTAAAACTCATTCTTAAATACTTATAGTGTGATGCTTGGGAACCTAGTTTTCTTCTTGCTACTACCATAATTATTTTTATACTATATGCTTCCTAACACCAAACTCATTCTTAAATACTTATATTTATTTATAATGGTATTAGGATTTGTGTTTATTATTTTTATTCATGGTATTAGTAAGAGGAAAATGGTGTGCCCTTAGCATCACACTACTTATAACTATGGAAGTAACAGCCAAAATGGTGAAACCTTGGTAGATTGACCCATGCTTTGTCCATCTTGCTAAAACGCCTCTAATTTTCGGGCTTACTGAAAAGAAGTATGCTCAACATTATCGTATAGCTTGGTTATATGAAGCCATCTTAGTAGATTACCCCTCTTATATGGAACAAATATTAACTTATATATTTGTTAAAATTTTATATCTCAAATGATCATTAAATGGTTCAGCAATTCATTAATGAATTGGTTAAACTTAGTAATGAAGTTGATATTACTTTGAAATTCAGTGTGCTATTATTTATGTATAAGGCTCAAACATCAACATGCTCGTCGGAAGCATTCCAACAAAGACAACAACAAAAAGCCTGCACATCTAAGTCAAATTTAATTCTTTTTATATCATTTATAGTGTTAAGTTCCAGTCTCATGCTACTACATAAAACCTAAAATATTTTTCTCCTAAATTTGGAATTTATAAATAGCACATCAGCTATAGCTCCATGCCTACGCTCTTAATTGACATACAATTATTTTATGTACCATAATTGTTTGAACACCAAAGAATGCATATACTTATATTTGTTTGAAAATTGAAATAGTCACATGACATATCAATGGGGATCTTTTTGCTTAGTACAATCAAGGGAAAAGAAAAAATAAATATGCTAATAAAAGGTTGCAGTATCCAAACCCAAACTAAAAGTTGGGCGTTGTTTTGATTATGGTTAAAACACATGGTTTGTCGACCATTTCATATATATTTATGGTTGGATATTGGATGTATAATAAAAAATTTAAAAAGAACAATAATTAAAAGATGGTGTGTGTTATTTGCTGCAGGAGGTTATACTATTGTAAATAAATATCTTTTATTAAAAAATAATTTAGTATAAAGGTTTTCTCAACTCAGGCAGAAAGTTTTATTAAGGGACAAGGTCACACGCAACAACTCTCATAGTAGCTGTTATCAATCACTAATCACACAGTAATATCACATTAGCGATTATTGATTGCTAATCACCACATTAATATTATACTAGTGGTTTAATCAGCCTTTGTCACCTTATTAAAGTGCCAGACACTATCATCTTTAGTAATTAGAAAAATTCGACCATAACATCTCATATCGCTTGGTTAAATTCAGGTATTTTCCATAAGCTAATCTCATTAATTACAGAAAATACAGGAAAATATGAACTACTTCTAAGGATCTACAGATCCAGGACCAAACACCAAAATAGAATATAAATCTTAAGCGTTAAATACTTCCTAAAAGTGGTCACAAGAATTTAATCAAGGCATCACATAATAGAATTAAAGTATTCGTTGATGGATTAGTTAATGGTACTTAAAAAAATCTATTCCATGAGTTGTATAATATTAAACGGAGCATTGATTCGAAAGTATTTAAGCCAATCGATAATGCAAAGTTAATTACTACTGCTTTCCTATTAAAGAACTAAATCTCCCATAATATTTATATAAAACCTCTCTTATGTATGAAATGACTTTTTATGTCTAATGTATATAGATTATACTAATAAAAGTTCAATTATTGCAAAACTAACTTGACAAATTAAATTGATAAAACACTCTTAGCACCCCTAAATAGTGCAACATCTCTATCCTCCTTATAATTTGGCCTAAAATGGAGTGCATAAGAGGTGCCTTGAAGTTGTGGACAGAGTCGTTGTCAAAATAAAGATTCATGCTCTTATTTTCTCTAGCGCTTTTTTGGGGGCTTTCTTGGTTAACCAAATTCGCCATATTGCTTAACAATATACAAACAAGATAACTAGGAGTTGACCACTTTAAATGCATGTACATTTCTAGAGGTTCAGTGTTAGGTCCAAATATGTAAAGTCCATGAACTCTGCATAAAGTAATAAAAAAACGATAATCTGTATAAACTGTAAAGTTATGTGATGTAAAACGTGCATGAGCTAGATATATACCTAAATATTGTATCTCTAAGACAATATAAGTATGTGGATTGTGGAACCTGGTGTTCTAGACTTCTAGACGATTCTCTTTTAATCCACAGAGGACTAATCAAGGTAGTTTTAAAAGGCATTAGAACCACTGGATAGTATGTGGACGGTTATACTGCCCCACTTAGAACTCAATGGTCAAACATATATGCACAAGTGGCTCTTACCTTCATTGCAATTTCATAATATGTCTTATGTTATATAATCGCCTCCATCTAGTGTTGAAATTGATGATTCAAATATTTGTAGAGAAGGAAAGAAATCAATTGATTGTCAATCAATTAATTGGCTCGTATATGGAAAGATATAAGAGGAAGTTTACTTTTTGGAAGAAAAATAACAGGCCAATCAATCAATTAATGAAGAATCAATTTACTCAAGGAAAGAGATTGAGACCATGATTGCGCCAACCATTTATGCTCCAATCAAATCAAGGAAGATATTATATTTATTTATCTTCATGTCCAAGTAATCTAGAAACTTCTCTTCTTTATCTCCAAGAAATCCCTCTATATAAATAGGGGTCATGTTTTTGTATGAATGCAAGCAATCCACCATTAATCTTCTCTCTATTATAATCTTATGTACTCATTTCTTCATTGAGAAATAAAAAAGTTGTTGGGTCCATGGACGTAGGCAAAGCCGAACCACGTTATATTGGTGTGTCCTTTCCTCTCTTTTCTGTTTTCGTTCACTCTATAATTAGTTCCACTTGATTTTATTTTATTTTTGGTATTGTTGAAATTGTTGACAGACTAGATCATTGAGTTTATTCGTTTTCCGTTGCCCAAATCTCTGATTTTGCACTACAGATTGGTATTAGGGAAAGTTATCCCATTCAAAGACCTTTTTAGACATGTCAAATTCCGCAAAGAATAATGGTGGTAGAAGCGCTACAAATTATGGAGTCGCTAGATTTGATGGAAAGGTGGATTTTGGCACATGGAAGATGAAGATGGAAGCGGTGTTGAAGAAAGAGAGGACATTTGAAGTTGTCTCAGATCCAGAGAAAATGAAGAAACTAGCACCTGAATAGATTGAAGAATTGGAAGAGGATGCTCTTACTACCATCCAACTTAGCCATTATAATGAAGTACTTAGAGAGTTTTTCTCATGTGAAAACTGCTAAGGAATTATGGGATGCTCTTCAGAGAAAGTTCTATGACAAGTCTCTCACAAACCGCATCATCTTACAACAACATCTTTATTCTTTCAAAATGAGGCCTGGAACAGATGTATTTGCTCATATAGATGCCCTCAACACACTTTTCATGAATCTTCGAGCAACTGATGTAAAGATTGAGGATGAGGCGCAAGCTGTTATTCTTTTATGTTCTTTACCTGTAGAGTATAACACTTTTGTTAACTCTAAGATCTATGGGCGTTCGACTATTTGCTTAGAGGATGCGAATACAAATTTTCATAACGAGATATTGAGAGGAAAGTTAGCAAGCATGATCATGGAGGATCATTCTGAAAGCCTTGTTGCACAGAGAGGAAGAAGTAAAAGTAGACCCAAATATGGTGGAGATAGAGCTAAGTCCAGAACTCAGTCAAGAGGAGCTCAAAAGGGAGTTTGTCATTATTGCAGAAAACCTAGACATTATATTGCAAGTTGCCCCAAGTTGGAGAATAAAAACAAAGTTGTTCCCCCAAAGGCTTCAGCATCTGCAGCGGAGACATTAGATTCAGATAATGATTCTGGCATTTTTACAGCTTCTGCCTCTCCTATGAAGAGTACTAAGTGGATTATTGACTCTGGAGCATCCTATCACATGACACCTGATAGACACTCTTTTTCCACTTATCATCAGCTAGATGGAGGAGAGGTTCTCATGGGAAATAATGCTTCTTGTCGCATGGTTGGTATTGGAACAATAAAATTCAGGATGTTTGATGGTGCTGTTTGTAATTTATGTGATGTCAGGCATGTGCCTGATTTAAGGCGTAGTTTGATCTCCATTGGAGCATTATGTAATTTTGGCTTAAAGTGTGTAATAGAAAAAGATTCGTTAAAAATTAAAAATGGCTCTTTGATAGTAATGAAAGGGGTAAAAGCTGGAAATCTATATTTCCTGAAGGGTATAACTACTATTGCGGAGACTGCTTCGGTTATTGATTCCGATTCTACCAAATTGTGGCATTTTTGTATGGGTCACATTGGAGAGTGCAGTTTAGAAGTATTGAGAATGCGAGGCTTGATTGACGGTGTTCATCATTCAAAACTTGACTTCTGTGAAGGATGTGTACTTGGAAAGCAGAGGAATGTTTCTTTTGGCATTGTAGAGCATAAGTCTAAAGATGTTTTAGAGTTTGTTCATGCTGATGTTTGGGGCCCTGCACCATGCATATCTTATGGAGGAGCCAGGTACTTTGTTTCATTTGTTGATGATTTTTCTAGAAAAGTATGGGTTTACTTTAAAAGTTCAAAGATGAAACTTTTGATAGGTTTCAAAGTTGGAAATCTCTTGTTGAGAAACAGTCTAGAAAGAAAGTGAAGGTTTTTCGTTCAGATAATGGTGGTGAATTCACTTCTCAAAAATTCTTCAAATTTTGTGAGTCCGAGGGAATCAAAAGACCCTACACCACACCAGGAGACCCTCAGTCAAATGGGGTTGTAGAGAGAATGAATCGGACTTTTTTGGAAAGAACTCGTTGCTTACAGCTGCATGATTAAATAAGAGATTTTGGGCAGAAGCATTATCTCCAGTGGTTGAGACGACCCGATTTCCCGTTCTCACGGAAACAAGGTTATCTTTGGAATATAACACAGAAACATATAATAGCAGAACAGAATTAAATAAATACACCAGAATGAACAACAAAATATACTGGATAAAAGTAATCATCAGAGTTACGCAGTATACAGGATCTTACTTAGTACAAATACAGTTCAGCTATACATAAATGTCTACAGCGGAAATAAACAAAATATGTACAATAGGAGCTGAACAGCATAAAAAGAAATAAATGATAGAATCCATCTTCAGCTCCAGCTATCCAGAAAAGAACCGGCTAAACCTGAAAACAAGGCTGCCCGTGTAGAAAAAGGGGCACCCGAGTTTGAAAGTGAAACAAACTACGAGTCAGTCATGGGACTGGTATGAGAAATCCACTCAACACATATATAATTGGCTAATCACAGGACCACGCCACTTTCGTGGAACGGGTTTACTCCATTGGATTGCCAGTGCTTTAAAACAAATCTTTCTTTTAAACATCGCTATGCTTTTTATAAAAATGAAGCCGCTATAAGACTCAGTTCCCATCACACAATGCAACGCAAACCGGAGGATAGAGTTTTTACCTTATAACAGCCAAATATGCTTGATACGAATAAAACAAAGACATTTGATATTATTGCTAGTGTTTATATGTTTCGGAAACAATTTCAAATCATAACTATCAATCATAGACGACATTAATGCCCCATACCACTATGTCGCCATATATAGGTATACAATCAAAACCGCACGATCACGTATTTGGAAATTGGATTTCCGTCATGAACCAAGGCAAAAGATAGTCCTTACCGAATTCGAGACTGCCTAGCCCGAGTCTCAGGCAAGCGCGCAGGCAAGCCTTGGAGCGACAGGGCCGGTCCACCGATGTGGATTATTATACCTGAGCACTACGTTTCGCCGCCCTTTGGGGCGTAAGCGAGCCAACGAATGACTCCATCGGACCCGGATCGTCCGATCTAACCGAGGCGCCTCGCAACAGCAACAACCACATAAGTCAAACTCGTCAGGGCGTGTAAAACCACTGACGCCACTTTTAGCTAGGAGGAAACGTAGGTCCTCCCTGAGGTCCTTTCTCCCGTTTTAGGTTCCTACCGGGGTGTGAGGCTCGCGAATTTACGTTATACACAAAGCTACGCCACACAGGCGGTGCTTTGATCATCACCACAAGACTTTGCTTTTCAACAGAAGCCCTGATCACTGCATCTTAGCATGCCACATAGGCAATTCACACCGTGCAACTGATGGCTATCAATCACACAGAACAAATTCCAATGTCGGACACACAGTCCATTTACAAGTCCGTTCTGGGTCTGAACGAAACCGGAGGCACTAAATACCTCGCAAACCCATCGATCACCACGTACGTCTGAACGATCACCACTCATTATCCATATTTCGGGATGCCTCCCAATCAGGACCTCGGTTACCATCCAAACGAGGTGAAGATCTCCGGTCTTCGACCATCGTCTTCATCTTCGAATTTCAATCGTCGGTCGATTATTCGAAATGAGAATTAACTCGGCCTTTCCAAATAATTCACGTATATTTAGAATTTCAAATCGATTTATTTCAATGGTTAAATTATTCGACAACACCAATTGTGTTCTTTAATGTAATTTTCACACCAAACATATTCAACCATCAAAAGCCACACAAATCAAGCAAATTCAGTTTATTTCCATTCCATATCGTTTATGGTATTTTATAACTATTTATCGCTATTTTTATTTATTTTAAAATAGCCAATTTATTCAAAACGACGCTTCGGGCCATAAGGCGGCCGTGGCGCTGTTTTTCTTCAGATTTGATTTACACATATCTGAAAATCTAACCGTTGGATCTTCACAAAATTTACATCATTAGAAAGGTCTTTTCAAAACGAACCCAACGGTTCCAGTTTCGGGAAAATCCGACGGTCGGATCTCCCGGTACAATCGTTTGAAGTTTCGATTTCAAAATACGAACTGCAGCGTCGTTATTCGATTAAATATAATTATATTTATATATATAAATAAATATAATCGTTTCTGGCGCTGTTTTTCTTCAGATTTGAATTAAACATTCCAGACAATCCAACCGTTGGATTTTCACAAGGTTGGTGCCGTTGGAAAGATTATTCCAAGGCGAACCCGACGGTTGAGATTTCGGGAAAATCCAATGGTCGGATTTCCCGCACTAGTCGTTTGAAATCACGGTTTCAAAATACGAACTGCACGGCTTCGTTTCGTTTTAATTTTATTTATATTTATATATTTATATAAATATAGTTCATTCAATGATTTCCATATCGTTTTAACTTCAAATATTTTTCTAACGCCTTAAATTTTGGAAAAATTTCGCCATAACCTCCCCTGCACCGGGAGCATCGGGAAATCGCAAATAGCGTTCCCGGTCCTTCTAATCTCAAAAAGAAAAAGAAAAAGCCAAGCGGCTAGCCAACAGGCTCAAAATCATCACCCAAACAAATCAGTAAATGTGTACCTATTTGTCGGGCACAAAATTTTATTCCTCTTCTCTAGCCCCTTTGCTATAACCTGTTCAATGAATATTGCATGTACATATATATACAGTTCTTATCATTTATCAATTTCTATTCGACTTCATATTTGATTTCTATTTGGTTTAAAAACTCCATTCATTCTAATGTTACATAAATAGGTGCAAATCATTTCATTAGCTAATTAATGAATATTTCAACTCATATATGTTTATTTCGAACAAGTGGCTATTTTTAACACTTCACATTTCAACGATTTATGCATACAATAAAAATGCGATTTTTATTGTAAAACGATTCATTTCATAACACTATTTTTCTATATAGTTCATATAGTCGATAAAAGGTGATTTTTATTATCAAACAATTTATTTCAAAATATGAATACCATTCAACACATGAATTTCTAATCAACGAATGAATATCAATTCAACACATGAATGTTTTCTATAGTTTCTATATATAGATAAAAATGTGATTTTTATTATCGAACAATTTATTTCAAAATATGAATACCATTCAACACATGAATTTCTAATCAACGAATGAATATCAATTCAACACATGAATGTTTTCTATAGTTTCTATATATAGATAAAAATGTGATTTTTATTATCGAACAATTTATTTCAAAATATGAATACCATTCAACACATGAATTTCTAATCAACGAATGAATATCAATTCAACACATGAATGTTTTCTATAGTTTCTATATATAGATAAAAATGTGATTTTTATTATCGAACAATTTATTTCAAAATATGAATACCATTCAACACATGAATTTCTAATCAACGAATGAATATCAATTCAACACATGAATGTTTTCTATAGTTTCTATATATAGATAAAAATGTGATTTTTATTATCGAACAATTTATTTCAAAATATGAATACCATTCAACACATGAATTTCTAATCAACGAATGAATATCAATTCAACACATGAATGTTTTCTATAGTTTCTATATATAGATAAAAATGTGATTTTTATTATCGAACAATTTATTTCAAAATATGAATACCATTCAACACATGAATTTCTAATCAACGAATGAATATCAATTCAACACATGAATGTTTTCTATAGTTTCTATATATAGATAAAAATGTGATTTTTATTATCGAACAATTTATTTCAAAATATGAATACCATTCAACACATGAATTTCTAAACAACGAATGAATATCAATTCAACACATGAATGTTTTCTATACAATGAATAAATATAGTTTAAGCATATGAAAATAATTCAAACACACAAATATTATTCAAAATTTCGGCAGCATAACGGCAGGGTAGTTAAACCGGGACCGTCCCTAGTACGGCTCCTCGCTCTACCTTAAAACCTCGCGGTTTTTGACAATGGGGATCATGCATCTAGTTCGCACGCAGGCGGCATGTATATATTTATTTCATTTCCACAAACTAATCCTATGTGGTTTCAACCAAATATTTTTCAACCTCAAACGGGTATTTTTCAACCTCAATCAACCAATATCAATCACAAACAATCCCAAACAACCATTCGTTATCAACCAATTATCACAACAATTTCAATCAATAAATATCGTCCATGGTTTGTGGACGAGGGGCGTATATATATATATATATTTATTTATTTATATATAGCAATTCACTTTTACTTCAACACATATATAATATTTTTAAATCAGAAATCTCACCAATAGCTATCCAATACTACGACTCTTCTTTTAGAAATCTTCGCCAATCTCGCCTTTTTGTCGCTTTCGCCCGTATTCTCTACATATGTAAAAATCGAATTTTTACTATGTTATTCAATATATAAAAATGGAATTTTTATTATGCTATTCAATATATAAAAATCGAATTTTTATTATGCTATTCAATATATAAAAATCGAATTTTTATTATGCTATTCAATATATAAAAATCGAATTTCAAAAATATAAATTCCGTCTTTTCAAAGATAAAGATTATATTTTTATTACTTTAAAAATATAAAAATCATATCTTACTTCTATTCTAAAGTTTAAATCTTTTCTTTTAAAAGATTAAACCTTTTTCTATTTCAAAGTTTAAACCTTTTTCCTATTTTAAACCTTAAAATAAAATCAGTTTTTACTTTCTTTTTAAATCAGTTCTTATAATTCTTTTTCAATCAGTTTTTGCATCTTTAAAAAAACAGTATTTAAATCTTTTTAAAAATTCAGTTTATATATCTTTAAAAATCAGTTTTTAAATTCTTTTTAAACCAGTTTTTAAATTCCTTTTAAATCAGTTTCTAAATTCTTTTTAAACCAGTTTTTAAATTCCTTTCTAAATTCTTTTTAAATCGGTTTTTAAATTCTTTTTAAATCAGTTTCTAAATTTATTTTAAATCAGTTTTTAGTTTTTGCAAAACGAAAATAAAAATAAAAAAAATAAAATAACCTAGAAACTCACCGGAGCTTGCGAAGTGGAGGGAAGAAGAAGGAGGCGTCGGCGGCTTCAGGGGGGGCTGCTTCGATTGCGTCGCGAGGGGTTCGAGGTGAGGGCGGCTTCGATAGTGAGGGCGGCGGCTTCGAGGTGTCGTTCGGTGGGAGGAGGCTGAACGGAGGGCGGCTTCGAGGTGTCGCTCGGTGGGAGGAGGCTGAACGGAGGGCGGCTTCGAGGTGTCGCTCGGTGGGAGGAGGCTGAACGGAGGGCGGCTTCGAGGTTTAGGTTTCCTTTTTTTTTTTTTTTTTCGTTTTCTGATTATGAATCGGGGGGGGGGGGGGGGGGCAGAAAGGAGATAAAGGAGGGAAGTAAAATATGTATATATATTTTTTTTATTTAATTTTTTAATCTTGCAAAAAGTTGACTTTTACATACGACCTCGAAACGAGGCCCACCGCCTGTCGCCCATAGCGTTTTACCCCCATTCCGAACACAATGGGATATGTATCGCAAGCTGATTTGATCGTTACAATCAGTTTCCGTTGAATTTACATTTAAATCACTATATTGAATTTTAAACGTACATTTCAAATTACCGGGGTCACATACTAACTAGAAAAATTCCAGAAAAATATTTTCTAGCTTCGTATTGACGATACGGTCCTAACAAAACTGGTTTCATCAAATTCTGAGACCGTTTGGAAAATGGCCAATTTCCAGTCGATTAAAATCAACTGAAATTGGTCAAACGCGTTTTCCTTTGCCACGCTCACATATTGATTCGAAAAATTATGAAATTTGAAACCTAACAATAACTTGACACTGCGGATCCAACAAAAGTGGTTTCGTCGAAATCCGAGGTCATTTGCAAAATGTCCATTTTTAAGGGCCTGAATTCCATAGCGACTATTCAGAATTTTCAACTGGACATATCTTTTGATTCCCGCTATCAAATTTCGATTGGTCGGATTCGTTAGAAAGATATTACCAATTAGATTCCATTATTTTTGGTTTCACTAAAATCTGGATTGTTTTGCACCCGGTATATTCAATTGAAGTTTGAAATCGAATTATCGAACTACCGCACTATTTTCAATTCTATATATAATTATAATTAATTATATTCGTTTTCAAATGTCAATTCACTCAGTTTTCATCGCCATTGTTTAAAATATTTATTTTAAATATTTAAAATCCATTATTTTAGCCAATTTAAAAATTTTAAATTGGTTCAGATTTTCTGGGTCGTTACAATCTCCCCCACTTAAAACTTTTCGTCCCCGAAAAGGAATAAAGTCGAAAGTGGTTTGATAAATCTACAATCACACAGCACAACAACCAATCCATCTGTTTTTAACCTTTTCAACTTTTCAAATATATATCTTTTATATATTCAAAAATTATACTTCTAAAACCAGACTATATATAAATATAATCACAAATACGTTATTTAAAAACATATTACCCTCGACTCGTTCTGGGGCACTTCTGACCCCATCTCTAACGAGTTGTTCTGATTCCGCTATACTCATACTAGGATATTGCTGATCCTATCTGTATAGAGTTACCCGTCCTAGAACACTACTGGTTCTATTTCTGACGAGTTCGTTAATATGTTATATTCCAGAACTAAGCTTAACCAAAGCTCTGATACCACGATGAGACGACCCGATTTCCCGTTCTCACGGAAACAAGGTTATCTTTGGAATATAACACAGAAACATATAATAGAAGAACAGAATTAAATAAATACACCAGAATGAACAACAAAATATACTGGATAAAAGTAATCATCAGAGTTACGCAGTATACAGGATCTTACTTAGTACAAATACAGTTCAGCTATACATAAATGTCTACAGCGGAAATAAACAAAATATGTACAATAGGAGCTGAACAGCATAAAAAGAAATAAATGATAGAATCCATCTTCAGCTCCAGCTATCCAGAAAAGAACCAGCTAAACCTGAAAACAAGGCTGCCCGTGTAGAAAAAGGGGCACCCGAGTTTGAAAGTGAAACAAACTACGAGTCAGTCATGGGACTGGTATGAGAAATCCACTCAACACATATATAATTGGCTAATCACAGGACCACGCCACTTTCGTGGAACGGGTTTACTCCATTGGATTGCCAGTGCTTTAAAACAAATCTTTCTTTTAAACATCGCTATGCTTTTTATAAAAATGAAGCCGTTATAAGACTCAGTTCCCATCACACAATGCAACGCAAACCGGAGGATAGAGTTTTTACCTTATAACAGCCAAATATGCTTGATACGAATAAAACAAAGACATTTGATATTATTGCTAGTGTTTATATGTTTCGGAAACAATTTCAAATCATAACTATCAATCATAGACGGCATTAATGCCCCATACCACTATGTCGCCATATATAGGTATACAATCAAAACCGCACGATCACGTATTTGGAAATTGGATTTCCGTCATGAACCAAGGCAAAAGATAGTCCTTACCGAATTCGAGACTGCCTAGCCCGAGTCTCAGGCAAGCGCGCAGGCAAGCCTTGGAGCGACAGGGCCGGTCCACCGATGTGGATTATTATACCTGAGCACTACGTTTCGCCGCCCTTTGGGGCGTAAGCGAGCCAACGAATGACTCCATCGGACCCGGATCGTCCGATCTAACCGAGGCGCCTCGCAACAGCAACAACCACATAAGTCAAACTCGTCAGGGCGTGTAAAACCACTGACGCCACTTTTAGCTAGGAGGAAACGTAGGCCCTCCCTGAGGTCCTTTCTCCCGTTTTAGGTTCCTACCGGGGTGTGAGGCTCGCGAATTTACGTTATACACAAAGCTACGCCACACAGGCGGTGCTTTGATCATCACCACAAGACTTTGCTTTTCAACAGAAGCCCTGATCACTGCATCTTAGCATGCCACATAGGCAATTCACACCGTGCAACTGATGGCTATCAATCACACAGAACAAATTCCAATGTCGGACACACAGTCCATTTACAAGTCCGTTCTGGGTCTGAACGAAACCGGAGGCACTAAATACCTCGCAAACCCATCGATCACCACGTACGTCTGAACGATCACCACTCATTATCCATATTTCGGGATGCCTCCCAATCAGGACCTCGGTTACCATCCAAACGAGGTGAAGATCTCCGGTCTTCGACCATCGTCTTCATCTTCGAATTTCAATCGTCGGTCGATTATTCGAAATGAGAATTAACTCGGCCTTTCCAAATAATTCACGTATATTTAGAATTTCAAATCGATTTATTTCAATGGTTAAATTATTCGACAACACCAATTGTGTTCTTTAATGTAATTTTCACACCAAACATATTCAACCATCAAAAGCCACACAAATCAAGCAAATTCAGTTTATTTCCATTCCATATCGTTTATGGTATTTTATAACTATTTATCGCTATTTTTATTTATTTTAAAATAGCCAATTTATTCAAAACGACGCTTCGGGCCATAAGGCGGCCGTGGCGCTGTTTTTCTTCAGATTTGATTTACACATATCTGAAAATCTAACCGTTGGATCTTCACAAAATTTACATCATTAGAAAGGTCTTTTCAAAACGAACCCAACGGTTCCAGTTTCGGGAAAATCCGACGGTCGGATCTCCCGGTACAATCGTTTGAAGTTTCGATTTCAAAATACGAACTGCAGCGTCGTTATTCGATTAAATATAATTATATTTATATATATAAATAAATATAATCGTTTCTGGCGCTGTTTTTCTTCAGATTTGAATTAAACATTCCAGACAATCCAACCGTTGGATTTTCACAAGGTTGGTGCCGTTGGAAAGATTATTCCAAGGCGAACCCGACGGTTGAGATTTCGGGAAAATCCAATGGTCGGATTTCCCGCACTAGTCGTTTGAAATCACGGTTTCAAAATACGAACTGCACGGCTTCGTTTCGTTTTAATTTTATTTATATTTATATATTTATATAAATATAGTTCATTCAATGATTTCCATATCGTTTTAACTTCAAATATTTTTCTAACGCCTTAAATTTTGGAAAAATTTCGCCATAACCTCCCCTGCACCGGGAGCATCGGGAAATCGCAAATAGCGTTCCCGGTCCTTCTAATCTCAAAAAGAAAAAGAAAAAGCCAAGCGGCTAGCCAACAGGCTCAAAATCATCACCCAAACAAATCAGTAAATGTGTACCTATTTGTCGGGCACAAAATTTTATTCCTCTTCTCTAGCCCCTTTGCTATAACCTGTTCAATGAATATTGCATGTACATATATATACAGTTCTTATCATTTATCAATTTCTATTCGACTTCATATTTGATTTCTATTTGGTTTAAAAACTCCATTCATTCTAATGTTACATAAATAGGTGCAAATCATTTCATTAGCTAATTAATGAATATTTCAACTCATATATGTTTATTTCGAACAAGTGGCTATTTTTAACACTTCACATTTCAACGATTTATGCATACAATAAAAATGCGATTTTTATTGTAAAACGATTCATTTCATAACACTATTTTTCTATATAGTTCATGTAGTCGATAAAAGGTGATTTTTATTATCAAACAATTTATTTCAAAATATGAATACCATTCAACACATGAATTTCTAATCAACGAATGAATATCAATTCAACACATGAATGTTTTCTATAGTTTCTATATATAGATAAAAATGTGATTTTTATTATCGAACAATTTATTTCAAAATATGAATACCATTCAACACATGAATTTCTAATCAACGAATGAATATCAATTCAACACATGAATGTTTTCTATAGTTTCTATATATAGATAAAAATGTGATTTTTATTATCGAACAATTTATTTCAAAATATGAATACCATTCAACACATGAATTTCTAATCAACGAATGAATATCAATTCAACACATGAATGTTTTCTATAGTTTCTATATATAGATAAAAATGTGATTTTTATTATCGAACAATTTATTTCAAAATATGAATACCATTCAACACATGAATTTCTAATCAACGAATGAATATCAATTCAACACATGAATGTTTTCTATAGTTTCTATATATAGATAAAAATGTGATTTTTATTATCGAACAATTTATTTCAAAATATGAATACCATTCAACACATGAATTTCTAATCAACGAATGAATATCAATTCAACACATGAATGTTTTCTATAGTTTCTATATATAGATAAAAATGTGATTTTTATTATCGAACAATTTATTTCAAAATATGAATACCATTCAACACATGAATTTCTAATCAACGAATGAATATCAATTCAACACATGAATGTTTTCTATAGTTTCTATATATAGATAAAAATGTGATTTTTATTATCGAACAATTTATTTCAAAATATGAATACCATTCAACACATGAATTTCTAATCAACGAATGAATATCAATTCAACACATGAATGTTTTCTATAGTTTCTATATATAGATAAAAATGTGATTTTTATTATCGAACAATTTATTTCAAAATATGAATACCATTCAACACATGAATTTCTAAACAACGAATGAATATCAATTCAACACATGAATGTTTTCTATACAATGAATAAATATAGTTTAAGCATATGAAAATAATTCAAACACACAAATATTATTCAAAATTTCGGCAGCATAACGGCAGGGTAGTTAAACCGGGACCGTCCCTAGTACGGCTCCTCGCTCTACCTTAAAACCTCGCGGTTTTTGACAATGGGGATCATGCATCTAGTTCGCACGCAGGCGGCATGTATATATTTATTTCATTTCCACAAACTAATCCTATGTGGTTTCAACCAAATATTTTTCAACCTCAAACGGGTATTTTTCAACCTCAATCAACCAATATCAATCACAAACAATCCCAAACAACCATTCGTTATCAACCAATTATCACAACAATTTCAATCAATAAATATCGTCCATGGTTTGTGGACGAGGGGCGTATATATATATATATATATATTTATTTATATATAGCAATTCACTTTTACTTCAACACATATATAATATTTTTAAATCAGAAATCTCACCAATAGCTATCCAATACTACGACTCTTCTTTTAGAAATCTTCGCCAATCTCGCCTTTTTGTCGCTTTCGCCCGTATTCTCTACATATGTAAAAATCGAATTTTTACTATGTTATTCAATATATAAAAATGGAATTTTTATTATGCTATTCAATATATAAAAATCGAATTTTTATTATGCTATTCAATATATAAAAATCGAATTTTTATTATGCTATTCAATATATAAAAATCGAATTTCAAAAATATAAATTCCGTCTTTTCAAAGATAAAGATTATATTTTTATTACTTTAAAAATATAAAAATCATATCTTACTTCTATTCTAAAGTTTAAATCTTTTCTTTTAAAAGATTAAACCTTTTTCTATTTCAAAGTTTAAACCTTTTTCCTATTTTAAACCTTAAAATAAAATCAGTTTTTACTTTCTTTTTAAATCAGTTCTTATAATTCTTTTTCAATCAGTTTTTGCATCTTTAAAAAAACAGTTTTTAAATCTTTTTAAAAATTCAGTTTATATATCTTTAAAAATCAGTTTTTAAATTCTTTTTAAACCAGTTTTTAAATTCCTTTTAAATCAGTTTCTAAATTCTTTTTAAACCAGTTTTTAAATTCCTTTCTAAATTCTTTTTAAATCGGTTTTTAAATTCTTTTTAAATCAGTTTCTAAATTTATTTTAAATCAGTTTTTAGTTTTTGCAAAACGAAAATAAAAATAAAAAAAATAAAATAACCTAGAAACTCACCGGAGCTTGCGAAGTGGAGGGAAGAAGAAGGAGGCGTCGGCGGCTTCGGGGGGGGGGGGGGGGGGGGGGCTGCTTCGATTGCGTCGCGAGGGGTTCGAGGTGAGGGCGGCTTCGATAGTGAGGGCGGCGGCTTCGAGGTGTTGTTCGGTGGGAGGAGGCTGAACGGATGGCGGCTTCGAGGTGTCGCTCGGTGGGAGGAGGCTGAACGGAGGGCGGCTTCGAGGTGTCGCTCGGTGGGAGGAGGCTGAACGGAGGGCGGCTTCGAGGTTTAGGTTTCCTTTCTTTTTTTCTTTTTTTTTTCGTTTTCTGATTATGAATCGGGGGGGGGGCCAGAAAGGAGATAAAGGAGGGAAGTAAAATATATTTTTTATTTTTTTTATTTATTTATTTAATTTTTTAATCTTGCAAAAAGTTGACTTTTACATACGACCTCGAAACGAGGCCCACCGCCTGTCGCCCATAGCGTTTTACCCCCATTCCGAACACAATGGGATATGTATCGCAAGCTGAGTTGATCGTTACAATCAGTTTCCGTTGAATTTACATTTAAATCACTATATTGAATTTTAAACGTACATTTCAAATTACCGGGGTCACATACTAACTAGAAAAATTCCAGAAAAATATTTTCCAGCTTCGTATTGACGATACGGTCCTAACAAAACTGGTTTCATCAAATTCTGAGACCGTTTGAAAAATGGCCAATTTCCAGTCGATTAAAATCAACTGAAACTGGTCAAACGCGTTTTCCTTTGCCACGCTCACATATTGATTCGAAAAATTATGAAATTTGAAACCTAACAATAACTTGACACTGCGGATCCAACAAAAGTGGTTTCGTCGAAATGCGAGGTCATTTGCAAAATGTCCATTTTTAAGGGCCTGAATTCCATAGCGACTATTCAGAATTTTCAACTGGACATATCTTTTGATTCCCGCTATCAAATTTCGATTGGTCGGATTCGTTAGAAAGATATTACCAATTAGATTCCATTATTTTTGGTTTCACTAAAATCCGGATTATTTTGCACCCGGTATATTCAATTGAAGTTTGAAATCGAATTATCGAACTACCGCACTATTTTCAATTCTATATATAATTATAATTAATTATATTCGTTTTCAAATGTCGATTCACTCAGTTTTCATCGCCATTGTTTAAAATATTTATTTTAAATAATTAAAATCCATTATTTTAGCCAATTTAAAAATTTTAAATTGGTTCAGATTTTCTGGGTCGTTACAGTGGTTTTCCTTATCAACCACACACCTTCTACCGCCATAAATATGAAGATTCCTGAAGAAGTGTGAAAGAGAGAGCCTGTATCATATTCCTTTCTCAGAGTGTTTGGTTGTCCAACTTATGTGCATGAGAGCAAAGTGAAGTTGGATCCAAGATCGTGCAAGTGTATTTTTCTTGGCTATAAGAAAGTAATTAAGGGTAATAGGATGTGGTTTCCTACTACCCAGAAGATTGTTACTAGCAGACATGTTACATTTGATAAGAAGGCTATGTTGAAGGTGGAGCCTTCTTCTTCAGTTAATGATGAAGTTATGAGGACAAATTTAGAGTACCAAATAGAAGGCAGATCATCAGACTTCCATACGAGTAAAAATGGTGATTCCGATGACACCGTGGTTGATAGGGAAGAGATAGAAGATCAATCTCAAGGTGGAGCTCAAATTCAAACTCAACCAACGAGAGAGAAGAAAAGACTTACATGGCTTGATGATTTGTGAGATTAAGCATTGAAGATATTGACTTTGATGACATGACAGCTTATGCATTAAGCATATTTCATGATGAACCAAGAGACTATAGAGATGCCATTAGTTCAGTTGATAGCTCCAGTTGGCTAGTAGCAATAGATGAGGAGATTGAGTCTTTGCAAAAAAATCACACTTGGGATTTAATGCCACTTCCTTCTGGCAAGAGAGCAATTGAATGTAAATGGATCTATAAGGTGAAAGATGGCGGCAATGGTGACTTAAGGTACAAAGCAAGATTAGTGGCGAAGGGTTATGTTCAGAAGAAAGATGTGGAGTTTCATGATATTTTTTCTCCAGTTGTTAGAGACACTTCCATTCGCATTCTTTTGGCATTATTTGCTCACTTCGACATAGAGTTGGAACAACTAGATGTCAAGACAGCATTCTTGCATGGTGATCTTGAGGAGGAAATTTACCTACATCAGCCAGAGGGGTTCATTAATAGCAGTAGGCCCGGTCATGTTTGTAAAATTAACAAATCTCTTTATGGCTTAAAACAGTCTCCTCGACGGTGGTATAAGAAATTTGATAAGTTTATGATCTCACATGGTTACTCTAGAATCTTTAAGGACCAATGTGTCTATTTTAAAAATGTAATGATGACATCATCTATTTATTACGTCATGTTGATGATATGTTGATAGCTTCTAAGAGCATGTCTAAAATTTCGGAGTTCAAGATAGAGCTCAGTAAGGAATTTGAGATGAAAGATTTGGGAAACACACAGAGAATTTTGGGGATAGAGATTCAGAGGGATAGAAGCAAGGAGTTTTGAAGCTCACTCAAACTCAATACGTCGAGAAAGTCCTATCTCGATTCGGTATGGAGAATGCTAAACCGGTGGCTACTCCAATAGGCTCTCAATTCAAGCTATCTAGAGATATGTATCCCACATCAAATGAAGACAAAAGGGATATGTGTAATATACCCTATTCTAGTGCTGTAGGTAGTCCCATTTATGCAATGGTGTGCACGAGACCAGATTTGGGCCATGCGGTTGGTGTTGTCAGTCGATATATGTCTAACCCAGGTAAAGAGCATTAGAAATCAGTGAAGTGGATACTCAGATATCTTCGTGGCACTTCTTCAGTTGGCTTGTTATATGGTGGAGTAGATGGGGACTTCTCTCTTAGAGGATACTGTGATTCATATTATGCTGGAAATAGAGATGGAAGGAAGTCGGTGTCGGGCTATGTTTTTACACTTGGCATAGGCCCGATTTCATGGAGATCAAAGTTGCAGTCTATCGTAGCTTTGTCGACTACCGAAGCAGAGTTAATATCGATTGTGGAAGCAACAAAGGAAGGATTGTACTTACTTTAGTTGTTGGATGATCTTTCAATGGCGCAGGGGACAGTGGAGCTATTTTCAGACAGTCAGAGTGCGATTCATCATGTTGAGAATCAGGATTATAGTTCACGGATGAAGAACATTGATGTTCGAGGTTTCATTCTTATGCTTGAGGAAGAACGAAGCAAGATCAAATTATCGAAGGTGGGTACTTCGTATAATCCTTCATATATGATGACCAAGTCACTTCCAAAGGACAAGTTTGAGCATTGCTCAAACTTGATCAGTTTGCTTCCTGTTATTTGAGCGCCATAGGGCTCTAGGCCCAATAACTTCTATGTTGATTGTTGAAGATGAGATGATGAAGAAAGATTTTCATATTTGAATCAAGAGGAGTGTTGAAATTGATGATTCAAATATTTGTAGAGAAGGAAAGAAAATGTTTGATTGTCAATCAATTAATTGGCTCGTATATGGAAAGATATAAGAGGAGGTTTTCTTTATGGAAGAAAAATAATAGGCCAATCAATCAATTAATGAAGAATCAATTTACTCAGGGAAAGAGATTGAGACCATGATTGCGCCAACCATTTATGCTCCAATCAAATCAAGGAAGATATTATATTTATTTATCTTCATGTCCAAGTAATCTAGAAACTTCTCTTCTTTATCTCCAAGAAATCCCTCTATATAAATAGGGGTCATGTTTTTGTGTGATTGCAAGCAATCCACCATTAATCTTCTCTCTATTGTAATCTTATGTACTTATTTCTTCATTGAGAAATAAAAAAGTTGTTGGGTCCATGGACGTAGGCAAAGCCATTGCCATTGCCAAATTAAGTGGACTTATGTAATCTTATGAATGATATGCCATTGCCAAATTAAGTGGACTTGATACGAAGAAGAATGAAGACTGCCCAAGATAGACAGAAGTCCTACGTAGATAAAAGAAGGACCGACCTTGAGTTTGAGGTTGGAGATAGGGTTTTCCTTAGAATATCTCCTTTGAGGAACGTCGTTCGCTTTGGATCCGCAGGAAAGTTGGCACCAAGATTTGTAGGGCCATTTCCTATCATTGAAAAGATTGGAAAGATGGCTTATAGAGTAGAGCTGCCCGAAAGATTGGCTGGAGTTCAAAATGTCTTTCATGTTTCTCACCTACGGAAGTGCTTACATGAGTCTGTGGAAGTGGTGGAACCAAGCATATTAGAGGAAGTAGAGGTAGAACGAGAGGCGACTTTGAGAAAAGTTCCAACTCGTATCTTGGGTAAAAAAGTCAAAAAGCTACGCAACCGCGAAGTCAAACTTGTTAAATTTCAATGGAGTGATGCTGAGGAAGACATGAATTGGGAGACTGAGGCCAAGATACGCACAGCCTACCCTTTTCTTTTTTAGGGTACATCTTTGATCTCTTTTTCCTTAAGTTTATTCATGCTCGTATCTATCTTTTTTAAGTATTTCCTTAGTGCTATTCTTGATCCTTAGGTAGAAACCAATGGATGTAAACATGTATTTGAAACTTGTTATGATTGATGGTTGCAAGTGGTTGCAAGTGATTGATAGTGGTTCCTCGTGGATGCATATACACACACATTAAGTGTTAGAACGTCTCAGTCACTTTCATATTGCATATGCATATATGTACTTGTATATGATTGAAACTTGATATGCTATCATGTGGATGTTGCATTTGTACGAATGATTGTGCACTCATGTAGAAAGTATGATTAGGGATGATTGCATACATAATGGACTCATGGCACCGACATGACTTGCATTAAGGAGGTCAACTGAATCAGTAAACCGCCTGATTTTGAATTAGATAAGGACATGTACACATACTATGCATATGATCCTGAAGCATTAGAAGTCCTTTTAAAGACGATGGACACCTGTCTTTGATGGATGAGTAGATGGACGATTAGATGGTAGGATATATGTTCTTCTCGACTCGAAGATTTCGGGGACGAAATCCTTTAAGGAGGGGAGAATGTAACATCCCGTATTTTCTATAAACATTAAAGTAACGAATTAAAGACTAATTAATTACAAATGTGAGAATTAAGCGAAACGGGTTACGCCATTGCGTTCGACTCAGAATTCTGCTTGAGATAGAGTCCGAGTTTGCATAAATCGGACTCTATATGAAGGAGTTACGACCTTCAGAAGATTCAAGAATTTAAATAATAAAACCAGCCCGAAATTCAAATTCAAGTTTCGAAATTCAAAAAACCCTGAAGCAGGCTGGGCGGGAAATTTCCCGCCCAGAAATCAGGTCAACCAGGGGGTCGACCTGGGTCACATAGGTCGACCAGGGGGTCGACCAGGGGGTCGACCTAGGGGTCGACCTGGGGGTCGACCTCCCCCTCGGGCTAGATCTGAAACATAACGTATTTCTTTGAGTGACGATTTTCTGAGTCATTAGGGCTTATGTGGCAAGTTCTGGTTGGTTCTCTTAGGTTTGAATGGCTTTGATTGGCTCTAGGTTAATCTAATGGCTCTTATTAAATCAAACTTCTATATAAGCAACCTAAATCTAAACCCTAAGCCACACAAAAATATTCCTAGAACCGTCATGCTGTCAATACTCTACCTAGTGTAGCCGCCATTCTCCTTCAACTAGAAAGCAAGTTAGAAACTATGAATCAAATCTAATTCAACTAAGAGAATTCAACGTCTACAACAAAGGAGAGCTATTCAGTTTCAGAATATAGATCCCAGAACACAAGACTAGTCTCCTTTTTTGTTAATCCAGTTATCATTTAGACCTAAACGATATTAGAATCGTGACTAAAATAACAGGATGTAGAACAACGCCTAATGTAAATTTATGCCTATCCTTTTTATTAAAACTGAATTGATTAAGACTATGACTCTTATCATGTTAATTTTGTGATCATGTTGTATGTAATTTGACGATAAATGTTAAATTCTTGGCAATGAACCTATATGTTGTATAATTTGGCAATGGCATATCATGTTGTATAATTTGGCGATGACATATCATGTTGTATAATTTGGCAATGGCATATCATGTTGTATAATTTGACGATGACATATCATGTTGTATAATTTGGCAATGGCATATCATGTTGTATAATTTGGCGATGACATATCATGTTGTATAATTTGGTGATGACACCTATATGTTGTATGTCAATTTGGGAATTTTGCTATGTTTATGCAAGTTCAACCATGTTCACATATATGACTAGAACTACATGCTAATTTGCAAGTTCACAACTACATTCCTAATTTAAGTTCATGTAGTTCTATGTAAAACCCCTATTTTACGATGTTGAGTAGATCTAAATTTGCAAGTTTATAATTAAATGTATATTGTTCTATGCCGAATTCATATGACACATGTGTAGTTAGATCCATATTTTTATGATGTTGGAATATTACATGTTCCTCTTTTTCCTCTTTTGTGTATGAGTTAGGCTATGTAGCGAGCCTAACATTTTATGTGATTTATGCGAACGTTTGACGGGGGTAACGTTGGGGAAAAACATGAAATTACATGTAAATGGCATATTTGACTCATAATCATGTAAATGGTTTATGGCATAAAGTGGTATAATTTTTATACCAAAAATTATGAACTTGATTTAAAGGGAAAGTGGGGATTGAATTGAATGACAATAATTTGAATATAAACATAAAGAGGTAAATATGTAATTTTAGAAAAGACGAATATGCCTAACCCGAGGTTAGATTGAGTTACGGTGTAAGACTGCCTGGAACCGCCCGGCACATCCAGCAACCGTAACAATATATCTAATGTGAGAGGTTAGTGCATTGAGCCCAAAAGAACCCGAGGTTAGACTGAGTTGCGGTGTAAAACTATCCGGACTCGACCGGAACATCCAGTGACCACAACAATACCTGTCTAATGTGAGTGGTTGGTGCTTTAATGAATGAATAAAACTAAGTCAGGAATGGTAGGGTTAAGTTAATTAAGGCAACACTTAACCATTACAACATCTTAACTAAACTGATGGGTGGGGTTAGGTTAACTTGGACACTTAACCAATTTAACATGTTGATCAGGAATCCCTAGTAACGGGGACCCATTTCAGCAGTAACCCACATAGATGTATCATGGTACCCTGAACTAGGCAGGGTGGGTCATAATTACTGGGCTAATTATAAGCGGTCAAAACAACGGCGGTTGGTGCGTCAGTGTAGGTTCCGACGGAGTACGGGCATGCACGTACTCCGGAGTGGAAAAAGCAGGCACTGGGCATCAGTAGTTACACACTGTGCATCTTGAATCGTGTCGGGTTGCCACCATAGGATTTGATACACCCCACGGTGGGACCAGCACAAGTATATACAATCGAGCGAGGCCGTGTGACACAAGTAGTAAATGCGTGCAAGTAGGAGCCGATCGATAAAAAGGGATCACTGAGTTTGAACTCATGATGATGGTTGAAATATCTAGTAGGTGTAGAGAATATGGATATGAGTGCGATAGTATGATTAGTTTATCTTGCCTTGTTTATCTTGCTTTATCCTATGTTACCTTATTTCTTTGTTATTGTCCTGCGTCCAGTTTATTCATGTCATGGTTCTCTTACCAGTTTACATGCTGAATAATCACTGGACTTACCAGACTCATGTCTGACCCATTTTTCTTTCGCTCTCTTTTCTTCCGTTCCCCCCTCCTCTCAGGTAGCCAGGGAGGGAATAGCTCAGCTTTATTCGGACCGTTCATCTTTCCAAACTTGAAGACTCCATGATGTATGGCTTGGAACCTCTTATATTTGGCTATGGCTTTGGACACACTACCACTTAGGGATTTATGCAATTTTATTTGTGTTTTATGCTTCTTTATGTTATAATCAAGACATAGATTTTGATGTAATGATTAAGAAGTTGTTTTGAGACAGTTTGCTATAATGTTTTTATTATGAACCACATATGAAATAAATTTAGTTTTTCCGCTGCTTATGTATGTCTGTCTTGTAAATTATCTGTGTTTTTTTACCTATAATGCTCCACCAAAGTTAAGGCATTCCCTTTGTGAGTGACCTTAATGGAGGTGGGGTGTTTCACTTAGTATCAAAGCAATGGTTTACCAGATCAGATAAAAAGTTTTTGAAAACTGTTTTCCAAAAAGAAGTTTAAAGAAGCAATTTTCAAGAAAAAGTGTTTTATTTTAAAAAGGCATAATCCCCCAAAGCCATATACACTATCTTTCTATCCTTTGTTTTGAATCTTTCCTTTTTCGTTTCAGCATGTCTGGGGATCTTAACCTTCCAGAGGGCGTGCCGGTACCTGGCTGGTTCAGAAGGTACCTAGAGGCTAGGGCTAATGATGCAGGACCAACAAACGTTCCTCATCCCCCAGCTGCAGCGGTTCCTCCTCCTCCTCTGCGTGCAAATGCTTTCTCAAAAATATTTAGAGACTTTCTAGCCATGGGTGGAAAGAACTTCAATGGAAATGAATCCTTCGTGGAAGCAAGAAACTGGCTCAAAGAAACTGAGGATTTGTTTGTTATCTTCGAAGTGACGATAGGCAGAAGATACAGTTGGCCGTATGGTTGCTTAAAGAAGAAGCCTCCTATTGGTGGGAAGTTACTAATGCTGAAAGACCAGTTGAAACTTAGATGGATTTCAGAATGAGATTTGAAATGAAATTCCTCTCACAAGCTGAACGAAGCCAACAGATGGAGAAGTTCTTATCTCTCAAACAGGGAAGTATGTCGGTCAAGGAATACGTTAACCAATTCAACCAGCTGGCTAGGTTCGGATTGGAGTTAGTGAACACTCCACATAAGAAGGCTCTCCGTTTTGTTAAAGGATTGAATGAGCCACTGCACAGCGTAGCTGTGTCCCATATACCTATAGGTGCGACTTATGAGAGACTAGTAGACATGGCATTGTTACAAGAAGAAGATAAGTTTGGAAAGAAAGAGACAAAGGTGGAAGTAACTCAAGATAAGAAAGTGGAGGGATCACAGAGCAAGAAGACAGATTCCAAGAAGGGCGGGAAGAACAACAAACCCCGTGACAAGAGGAAGTGTAATTTTGTGGCATTCCTGGACATCTGGTTAAGGACTATAGAAAGAAGAAGAGGAAGATGGGTGGTTGTTTCCATTGCAGCGAGACATGACACATGGCTAGGGACTGCCCAAGAAAGCAAGGGCAAGGGCAAAGAGCTGGATCTACTTCTAGAGGGCAGGTTTACGCTCTCATGGCACCTCCGCAAGAACGCGGTAGAAATATTTCTGTTGAGAGTTTAGTTTATCTTTTTGATCATCCTGTTCGTACACTCTTTGATTCTGGCGCATCACACTCTTTTATATCTACTGCTTTAGTTGAATCTCTGCACCTAGATACCAGTTTAGTAGAGGATCCCTTTGTTGTTTCAAATCCAGTTGGGGGCTCAACTTATTTGTTAATGATGTTTGGATTTGGAAATTTCTATCCTAAGTGTTGGGTTTAGATGTAATGCCTATGTTTTGGACTCATGGGCTATGGGTTGATTCTAGGCATGGATTGTCTATCCAGTAATGGTGCCATCCTCGATTGTGAAAAGAGAGTGGTTAGACTCATGACTCGCCTTGGTAACACTCTCGAAATTTCTTGCAATCCCATGAACTCTGTTATGCTTAGCTATCTAGAATCTCTTGATGCGTCTTTTGAGAATTTGCAGTCTGTTAGAGTAGTCTGTGAATACTCAGATGTCTTTGAAGAGGTGAAGGGGTTGCCTCCGAAGCAGGAGATAGAATTTCGCATGTACCTCGTTGATAATGCAAAACCCGTTGCTTTACCCATTAGACACATGGCTCCAAGGGAGAGGAAAGAACTCAGCAAGCAATTTAAAGAGTTGCTTGAGAAGGGGTTTATAAGGCGGAGTATTTCTGAATGGGGTGCTCCAGTAGTATTCGCAACCAAAGCAGATGGTTCGCTATGCCTATGCGTTGATTATAGGGAGCTAAACAAGATGACCAAGAAGAATAGGCACCCACTTCCAAGAATAGATGACTTGTTCGATCAGCTTGTAGGTGCATTGGTTTTCTCCCAACTAGATCTAGCTACCGGGTTTCATCAGCTAAGACTGGCTGAAGACAGTATTGATAAGACCGCGTTCAGAACCCCAGATGGTTTCTTCGAGTGGCCTGTCATGCCTTTCGGCTTGATGAACGCACCCGCTTATTTCGTTGACTTAATGAGCAGGGTGTTCAGGGAGTTCCTTAATAAGTTTGTGGTGGTCTTCGTAGATGACATTTTGATTTTTCTCAAAGAGTGAGGAAGAGCATGCCCAGCATTTAAAAGAAGTCATGTATACTCTTCGAGCACATCAGTTGAAAGCCAAATTCTCCAAATGCCACTTCTGGAGAGAGGAAGTAAGGTTTCTTGGATATGTGGTGTCCAAGGAAGGGTTAGCTATGGACCCCGCAAAAGTAATTGCGGTGCAAGATTGGAAGGTTCCACAGAATGCGACCGAAATCCAAAGCTTCCTCGAGTTAGCGGGATTTTACCGAAAGTTCATCAAAGACTTTGCGAAAATATCAGCTCCACTTACAAGGTTGACGAAGAAGAACCTAACTTTCAATTGGGATTTGGATTGCGATGTTGCTTTCCAACGATTGAAGAGGGCTCTTATAACAGCCCCAGTTCTGACATTACCGGATGGGAGCAAGATGTTTACCGTATACATGGATGCATGTGGTACGGTACTAGGTGTTGTCTTGATGCAAGAAGGGAAGGTAGTAGCTTATGGAGGCAGACAGTTGAAAGTACATGAGAAAAACTACCCAACCCACGATCTAGAGTTGGCTGCCATCGTCTTTGCGCTTAAGTTCTGGCACCACTATCTCCTAGGTGAGAAGTTTGAATTGTATACTGACATAAATCGTTGAAGTACCTTTTCTCACAGAAAGATCTTAACTTGAGGCAACAAAGGTGGATGGAGTTCTTGGCATCCTACGATTTTGAGATTTCCTATACCCCTGGAAAGAGCAATGTAGTAGCAGACGCCTTGAGTAGAAAGAAGCTGACCTTAAGTCCTCTCTTTGTAGAAAGGCAGAGCTTGGAGTACATAGCCAACTTTGACTTTAGACCCTCTGTCGATCATGTGACTGGTTTGTTAGCATCGCTAGAGGTGCGGCCTACTCGTTTGGACTAATTAGGAACCGCGTAACGTGAAGACCCTCAGCTAGTTGATGTGATGGATAAGCTAATTAGGGGTGAGATTTCTAGTCACCTCAATAGATACACCGTCGATGATAAGGGTTGGTTGAGGCAGGATGGAAGGCTATGCGTCCCACAAGCAAGGGATTTGGTGAAGAAGGTTCTCGAAGAGGCACACCATTCCAAGTTAACCATACACCTAGGTGGAGACAAGATGTATAAAGATGTAAAAAGGGTTTTCTTTTGGAACGGCATGAAGAGGGATGTAGCTGAATTCGTCTCTAAGAGCTTAATATGCCAGCAAGTCAAGGAGGAGCAAAAGAAGCCTGGTGGTTTGCTTCATCCTCTAGAGGTCCCACAGTGGAAATGGGATAGCATTTCAATGGACTTTATTGATGGGATGCCTAGGCCAAGAAGGGGCAATACCAGTATTTGGGTAATAGTGGACATGCTCACAAAAAGCGCTCACTTTATACCCGTTAAAAGTACAAGGACTGCCTCGTCTTTAGCATCTGTTTATCTTAAAGAGATAGTTCGACTCCATGGGATACCCTCCAGCATTGTGAGTGACCGAGATCCTATCTTTACGAACGAGTTTTGGAAGAGCTTGCAAGAGGCTATAGGCACACAGCTATGCTTAAGCACGACCTATCACCCCCAAACCGATGGTCAGACGGAAAGGGTGAACAGAGTATTAGACGACCTCTTGAGATTATGCATTCTTGACTTTGGAGGAACATGGGAGGATCATCTCCCTTTGGTGGAGTTTGCCTACAACAATAGTTATCAAGCCACCATAGGCATGGCACCCTTCGAAGCTTTATATGGAAGACCATGCCGATCACTAACTTGTTGGTGGGAGTCTACAGACAAGCTCATACATGGACCAGATATGATTAGAGAAACTTCAGATAAAGTGGACTTGATACGAAGAAGAATGAAGACTGTCCAAGACAGACAGAAGTCCTACACAGATAAAAGAAGGACCGACCATGAGTTTGAGGTTGGAGACAGGGTTTTCCTTAAAATATCTCCTTTGAGGAACGTCGTTCGCTTTGGATCCGTAGGAAAGTTGGCACCAAGAGTTGTAGGGATGTTTCCTATCATTGAAAAGATTGGAAAGATGGCTTACAGAGTAGAACAGCCTGAAAGATTGGGTGGAGTTCATAATGTATTTCATGTTTCTTACCTACGGAAGTGCTTACATGAGTCTTCGGAAGTGGTGGAACCAAGCATATTAGAGGAAGCAGAAGTAGAACGAGAGGCGACTGTGAGAAGAGTTCCAACTCATGTCTTGGGTACAGAAGTCAAAAAGCTACGCAACCGCGAAGTCAAACTTGTTAAAGTTCAATGGAGTGACGCTGAGAAAGACGCGACTTGGGAGGCTGAGGCCAAGACACGCGCAGCCTACCCTTTTCGTTTTGAGGGTACATCTTTGATCTCTTTTTCCTTAAGTTTATTCATGCTCGTATCTATCTTTTTTAAGTATTTCCTCAGTGCTATTCTTGATCCTTAGGTAGAAACCAATGGATGTAAACATGTATTTCA
Source organism: Allium sativum (assembly GCA_030737875.1). Classification (NCBI taxonomy): domain Eukaryota; kingdom Viridiplantae; phylum Streptophyta; class Magnoliopsida; order Asparagales; family Amaryllidaceae; genus Allium; species Allium sativum. The sequence goes on along the minus strand of CM060910.1, from coordinate 412,177,797 downwards.
AACAGGTTATGATTGATGGTTGCAAGTGATTGCTAGTGGTTGCTCGTGGATGCATATACAAACACATTAGGTGTCAGATTGTCTCAGTCACTTTCATATTGCATATGCATATATGTACTTGTATATGATTGAAACTTGATGTGTTATCATGTGGATGTTGCATTTGTATGAATGATTGTGCACTCGTGTAGAAAGTATGATTATGGATGATTGCATACATAATGGACTCATGGCACTGACATGACTTGCATTAAGGAGGCCAACTAAATCAGTAAACTGTCTGATTTTGCATTAGATAAGGACATGTACACACACTATGCATATGATCCTGAAGCATTAGAAGTCTTTTTAAGGACAATGGACGCCTATGTTTGATGGATGAGTAGATGGACGATTGGATGGTAGGATATACGTTCTTCTTGACTCGAAGATTTCGGGGACGAAATCCTTTAAGGAGGGGAGAATGTAACACCCCGTATTTTCTGTAAACATTAAAGTAACGAATTAAAGAATAATTAATTACAAATGTGATAATTATGGGAAACGGGTTACGCCATTGCGTTCGTCTCGGAATTCTGCTTGAGATAGAGTCCGAGTTTGCGTAAATCGGACTTCGTATGAAGGAGTTATGTAAAGACCCGGGCTTTGCCTGACCCGATCGATCGCAAAATCGACCAAGACCATTCAAATCCCGAATACTTTAACTTTGGGAATACAACAATCATCAGAACAAAACAGCAGACTTTTATAAACAGTACAAAATGTTTACATCAGAGTACAGAATATCAGAGTACATCGAATAAAAAATAATCGCAGCGGAAGATAAATTTTACATTTAATTTATAATACATTGCAGCTGAACAAAACTAATACAGCGGAAGTCTTTTCTATATTCTGGACACAGCTTTATGCTTCAATCCAGTATCCTGCTAAAGAGATAAATATCTGCAAAAAGCTACTCGACTGCCCGTGTGGAAAAGAGGGCACCCGAGTTTGCAAAAGTGGAAACAAACAACGGGTCAGTCGTGGGACTGGTGTGAGAATTCTTAACTAATATAACTAATAGTAAGGCAAATCCAAGGACCACGCCGCTAACGCGGAACGGGTTTACTCCAATGGATTGCTGTGCATAACAGTAAAGTAAATCGTCAAATAACGCAATGTTTTTTTAGAAAAATGAAACCACCATAAGACTCAGGTCCCATCACACAATGCAACGCACACCAGAGGATAGAGTTTTACCTTATGGTGATTAAAAGATGATAAATACGTAAAAACGATATTATTATTAGTGTGTATATGTTTTAATACATTTCAAAGTAAATGTATCAATCCTAGGAAGCATAGGTACCATATATTATGCCTCCGTACTAGTAATACAATCAAAACCGCAAGGGTCGTATTTGGAATTTGGATTTCCATCTGAGTCAAGGCTAGGGCGGAGCTCCTTACCGATTCGAGACACTCTAGCTAATGTCCCAGGATTACCCGCAGTTAACCCTTGGAAATGGCAGGGCCGGTCCTCAAATACAGCTTAGAGGATTGGCAATTCCTAAGCACACGTTTCCCGGTCCTATAGGACCTATCCGAGGCGCGCCTCATTTCATCATCCACATAAGTAAAATGTCAGGCCGTGATAAAACCCAAACACCACTTCTAGCTAGAAAGAAACGTGCTGCTCTCCCTGCGTTCCCTTCGCCCGTTTTAGACTCTACCGGTTTGTGAGGCTCGCGAAGTTACGTCATAACCACAAGGCCTGCTTTTCAACAAAGCCTTGATCATCTTCATCTTAGCGTGCCACATTGTCAATCCATACCGTGCCATTGATCGTCCATCAATATATAAACGGGTGTTAAGTAAAGAATAAATTCTTCACCACCAATCATTTATATATAGACAGAAAATCAATAACCTGATATTAACGGAGTACAACGTCAGACACACAATCCATTTAAACTTATGCTCTAGGTCTGAGCGAAAGTCAAATCCGTACAAATCAACACTACGTCCGGACGGCAACCACTGTAGCCCCTTCAAGGTAGCTACTCCAATCATGGGCATCAACAGTCGTCGTCCATTCGATGTGAAGACCGTCGGTCTTCTATGGTCGTCTTTAAATCTTCAATTTTTAAACGTCGTTTAAATTGTTTGGAATGAGATAAACTCGGACTTCCCAAACAATTCTCGTGTATATATAAGTTGGAAATCATTTCATATCGTTTGATTTTAAATTTTTATATATATAATTATTTATATAATTCCTCCATCCATTTCATCTTACTATATTTTCCTAATAACCAATCTTCTTATTTATATGCAATAACTCATCACACCAAACAATGGTTTCTTTTATTAATGTTCTTCAATTTCCATACATATCCTACACACAAAAATGTATTTTGTGTATCATTCCAATTACAACCAAAAATGAATATTTTTGTACGTCCTTCATAATTTAACAAAAAATGAGTATTTTTGTGTCATTTCAATTCCTAGCCAAAACGAAATATATTTTGGTGTTAACTTCATTTCTATACGAACGAATATATTTCTTATCTCTTTCAATGCAAACCAAAAAAAAATGATTTTTGCTATTTTATATTGGCAATGCAAATTTCCTTCTTAGGTGACGTCATGCAAATATAATTTTTAATATAAAATATAATATCATACCTTAATTACATAATAAGAATGTAATTCTAATTTACAGTGCAAATCCTCATTTATAGTTACATATATAAAAGTGTAAATTTTATTCGCTTACCACATTTCATATCATAGTTTCAAATAAAAGTGTAATTTTAATTAATAAAATGTCCTTCTTATCCTAAATAACCTCTTTTAAACAAAGGGACATGTTTATCTAGTTTAACACTTCTAATATAAGTGACATTCCAATCATATAATTACATAAAAAAAAATGTAATTCTCATTTCTTTTTATTTTGATCACATGAAATGTAATTTCCTTTAACAAAACTTGTCAGTACAAAACAATGTCAACTTAATTCCTAACAAATGAATATTTTGTCATCCTTTTTCGTTTGATCAAAATGCATATTTCTTACTCTTGACAAATGAGTATCTTGTCATCCTTATATTTTCTATCTTTCTTTTATATTTGACAAAATGAATGTTTTGCCATTCTTTTTATCTATTTTATAAAAATGAATCTTTCTTTTATTCTATCCATATAAAAATAATCTCTCTTTTTCCAATGACATATACAACTATGAATGTACATGTTAACAAACCTTCCATTACAATTGACATATAAACTGAATGTATATGTAAACAAATTTTACTTCATTTCTCTCATTAAATATAAAAGTGAATTAATATATACGCAAGCCTATTTCATCTCTCTCTTTACATACAAAAAGGAATTTGTCGCTATTCTTTACCTTAACAAAAATTGAAGTTGTCATACTCTTTACATTAACCAAAATAAATATATTTCATTTCATATGCAATGCTATGCAACGTTAACAAAATAAATATATATCATTCATATGCAATGCTATGTCATTAACAAAATAAATATATATACCATTCATATGCAATGCTATGTCATTAACAAAATAAATATATACCATTCATATGCAATGCTATGCAACGTTAACAAAATAAATATATATCATTCATATGCAATGCTATGCAACGTTAACAAAATAAATATATACCGTTCATATGCAATGCTATGGCATTAACAAAATAAATATATATCATTCATATGCAATGCTATGTCATTAACAAAATAAAAGTATTTTCTTTTATTACATTAAATAAAAATGAAATTTCTATTGTCGATCTTCTTCAATTGTCAAAATGAATCTTTTGTTATTTTAATCTTTCTTCTACATTTACAAAAATATGATTTTTGTCGCTACTTCAATATATTGACAAAAGTGATTTCATCGCTACTTAATTATATTGATAAAAGTGAATTCATCGCTACTTAATTATATTGACAAAAGTGATTTTTGTCGCTACTTAATTATATTGACAAAAGTGATTTTTGTCGCTACTTAATTATATTATGTAACATCTCCGTTATATATATACACAATATAAATATATGATTTTTATGGTTTGCACAAATTTTTCTTTTACAAACATGAATATTATACATTTTATATATTAACTAAAATGTTTGTCTTCGTCGTGCACACAAAATCATGTCAACATAAATGCGCACAATCATCACAAACAATCAACATGGAAATAATCATACATGCAGCAACAACATGAATTTCATATGATATGAATATAGATTTTGCAGTGAATTAAATAAATAAATAATTTTATTTTAAAAATAGAATTCTCACTTTGATTTTTGCTGAAAATTTGACTGTCTCGGATTCAGCTCTGGTCTGCGCCATCGCGAAGAGCTCGAAAAGACGAGTCCAACGCAATTTACGGTTCGTCAATCGGACCTCGTACGAGAGAGTTATGATTTATTAAAGTTGGACATAATTAAATAATTAATTAATATTCGTGAAAATACCTAAAAATTTCACTGTCTCAGAATTGGACAAAATTAGTGTCCACGCGTCCATCTCGTCGCCACGATCCCAACGCACCTGAAATCGTCGAATTTCGACTTCGTATGAGTGAGTTATGCAATTTTAAAGTTCTGGAAATTAATTAAATAATTTAAAAATAAAATAGAAAATACCCTCAGCCCGTTGACCGCGAAACACTATTCAATGCAGAACTTTGACCGCCATTTGCCGCTGCTTCAGGCCACCTGACGCCACGGGACCACCGCCAACGTCTTCGTCTTGGCGAGACGCACCACCACCAGAAAGGGCCGCCCCTAAAGCTTCTCCGATCATCGGGAAATCGCCTACGAACGATTTCGCCTCGCGGGTCCCACAGGCCGCCTCACACCTCCAAACTGCCTGAAATTTGGCGAGCACCTCCACCTCACGTAGACGAAGAACTTCCGTGTTCGTGACTTCGTCTAATTCTTCCTCGATTCACGGGAATTTCTGGATTTACGTTTTGAGCTTCTGAATTTCGAAAACAGCGAGCTTTAAGACGAGATTCCGGCGAATCCGAGCGCTGTTTGACAAAACCGACGACACCATTAGCTTCGTATCGTCGAGACCTTCGAGTGGACATATAATTTGCTATGGTTTGAAGAGATTTTATTTTCGACAAATTTTAGAGGAAGAGAGAGCCGCCATGAAAATTGAGAAAAATGATGAAAAAGAGAAGTGGCTTGTGTATTTCGAATTTCAGCCCTAAATTCTGAGGAAAAAGATAATATATACTATGGGTCTACTTTTGGTTTGGGCCCAAATATCATTACGTGTCCAATTACTAAATTTTCAACTGTTTTCTTCAATTCAAAAATTCTTATAAATACATGCTGATTTCAAAATTAATAAAATTTTAAACATAATTATTTCAGGTCATTACGAATCCAACGAACCTGATTTCGTAATTTTCCGAGTCCGTATGAATTTATTATGAATTTCCGAAGTCTGAAAATATGCTATTTTTCACTGTAAAAATTATACCGGCCACAAAATAATTCCAAAAATTATAAATTTTAGAATTTAACCTTATTTTAATATTCCGAATCCATAGAAACTGGTCTTGTCGAATTCGGAGTTCGTTTGCAAAAATTCCATTTTTCAGGCGTATATTTTTAATATTTAAAAATACCAAAAATAGTGGAATTTTTCCGAAACTCAAAAATATAAGTTCTTATAGTCATTTTTATATGTAAACAACATTCTGAAACCAATGGAGATGGTTTCGGGTCCTAATTCCTTATTCTGCAAAAAATTTACGTTTCGGGCCTTATATATAATATATACGAATTCTATAGCGTTTTTCTGAAAATTTAATTTTCTCATAACTTTCAATTTATAAACTGGAATCTTAATTTCTGAAACTCTTTGGAAAGATATTTTCAATACGGTCCTAGCGTTTCTTGTTTCGTCCAATTCCGATTTATATTTTATTTAATTTTTCAAAGTTGGAATTTCAAATCTGAAATTACCGCGCCGTTTTCAGGCTCGGAATGGATTTAATATAAATTTCAAGTTCACGCTCGAAATTAAATAAGTTTTTCATCGTTATTATTTAAAATAAATAATTTTAAATATATTCATTCATTAAAATTTCTTAAAATAAAATTTTAAAATTAACCCCAAAAATCAGGGCTGTTACAAGTTATGACCTTCACAAGATTCAAGAATTTAAATAATAGAACCAGCCCGAAATTCAAATTCAAGTTTTGAAATTCAAAATCCCCGAAGCAGGCTGGGCGGGAAATTTCCAGCCTAGAAATCTGGTCGACCAGGGGGTCGACCTGGGTCTTATAGGTCGACCAGGGGGTCGACCTAGGGGTCGACCTCCCCCTCGGGCCAGATCTGAAACATGACGTATTTCTTTGAGTGACGATTTTCTGAGTCATTAGGGCTTGTGTGGCAAGTTCTGGTTGGTTCTCTTAGGTTTGAATGGCTTTGATTGGCCCTAGGTTGATCTAACGGCTCCTATTAAATCAAACTTCTATATAAGCAACCTAAATCTAAACCCTAAGCCACAAAAAATATTCCTAGAACCGTCATGCTGTCAATACTCAACCTAGAGTAGCCGCCATTCTCCTTCAACTAGAAAGCAAGTTAGAAATTACGAATCAAATCTAATTCAAATAAGAGAATTCAACGTCTACAACAAAGGAGAGCTATTCAGTTTCAGAATACAGATCCCGGAACACATGACTAGTCTCCTTTTTTGTAAGTCCAGTTATCATTTAGATCTAAATGGACTAAAATAACTGGATGTAGAACAACGGCTAATGTAAATTTATGCCTATCCTTTTTGTTAAAACTGAATTGATTAAGACTATGACTCTTATCATGTTAAGTTTGTGATCATGTTGTATGTAATTTGATGATAAATGTTAAATGCTTGGCAATGAACCTATATGTTGTATAATTTGGCAATGGCATATCATGTTGTATAATTTGGCGATGACATATCATGTTGTATAATTTGGTGATGACACCTATATGTTGTATGTCAATTTGGGAATTTTGCTATGTTTATGCAAGTTCAACCATGTTCACATATATGACTAGAACTACATGTTAATTTGCAAGTTCACAACTACATGCCTAATTTAAGTTTATGTAGTTCTATGTAAAACCCCTATTTTACGATTCATGTTGAGTAGATCTAAATTTACAAGCTCATAATTAAATGTACATTGTTCTATGCTGAATTCATATGACACATGTGTAGTCAGATCCATATTTTTATGATGTTGGAATATTACATGTTCCTCTTTTCCGCCTTTTGTGTATGAGTTAGGTTATGTAGCGATCCTAACATTTTATGTGATTTATGCGAACGTTTGACAGGGGTAACGTTGGGGAAAAACATGAAATTACATGTAAATGGCATATTTGACTCATAGTCATGTAAATGGTTTACGGCATAAAGTGGTATAATTTTTATACCAAAAATTATGAACTTGATTTAAAGGGAAAGTGGGGCTTGAATTGAATGACAATAATTTACATATAAACATAAAGAGGTAAATATATAAATTTAGAAAAGACAAATATGCCTAACCCGAGGTTAGATTGAGTTACGGATTAAGACTGCCCGGAACTGCCCGGCACATCCAGCAACCGTAACAATATATATCTAATGTGAGAGGTTAGTGCATTGAGCCAAAAGAACCCGAGGTTAGACTGAGTTGCAGCGTAAAACTGCCCGGACTCGACCGGCACGTCCAGTCACCGCAACAATACCTGTCTAATGTGAGTGGTTGGTGCTTTAATGAATTAATAAAGCTAAGTCAGGAATGGTAGGGTTAAGTTAATTAAGGCAACACTTAACCGATGCAATATGTTAACTATACTTATGGGTGGGGTTAGGTTAACTTGGACACTTAACCAATTTAACATGTTGATTAGGAAACCCTAGTAACTTGGACCTATTTTAGCAGTAACCCATATAGATGTATCATGGTACCCTGAACTAGGCAGGGTGGGGCACGATTACTGGGCTAATTATAAGCGATCAAAACAACGGCGGTTGGTGCGTCAGTGTAGGTTCCGACGGAGTACGGGCGTGCATGTACTCCGGAGTGGAAAAAGCAGGCACTGGGCTTCAGTAGTTTTACACTATGCATCTTGAATCGTGTCGGGTTGCCACCATAGGATTTGATACACCCCATGGTGGGACCAGCACATGTATCTACAATCAAGCGGGGCCGTATGACACAAGTAGTAAATGCGTGCGAGTAGGAGCCGATCGATAAAAAGGGATCACTGGGTTTGAACTCATGATGATGGTTGAAATATCTAGTAGGTGCAGAGAATATGGATATGAGTGCGATAGTATGGTTAGTTTACCTTGCCTTGTTTATCTTGCCTTATCCTATGTTACCTTATTTCTTTGTTATTGTCCTGCGTCCAGTTTATTCATGTCATGGTTCTCTTATCAGTTTACATGCTGAATAATCACTGGACTTACCAGACTCATGTCTGACCTATTTTTCTCTCTCATCCCCCTCTCAGGTAGCCAGGGAGGGAATAGCTCAGCTTAATTCGGACCGTTCGTCTTTCCGAGCTTGAAGACTCCGTGATGTATGGCTTGGGACATCTTATCTTTGGCTATGTCTTTGGACACACTACCACTTGGGGATTTATGCAGTTTTATTTGTGTTTTATGCTTCTTTATGTTATAATAAAGATAGAGATTTTTATGTAATGATTTGGAAGTTGTTTTGAGATAGTTTGTTGTAATGTTTTTGTTATGAACCACGTATGTAATAAATTTGGAAGTCGAAAACAAAAATTAATTTGTTATAAATTAGAAGTCAAATTAAATCCAATCATCCCGCGAATAAAAAAAAGTCTATCGGTTGTTAACTACGAAAAAAACAAGTTGCCAAAATTATATTTATTAAAACTGTTGAAATATAGTAATAACTACCATATCAAATATTAGTTATTAATAATAGTTATTATTCAATGTTTACTTGTTATTCTACTTAGTTATAATCGAGTAATAATTATTAAAAGCATATAATGTATATATGTGTTACTAATTATTAATTAATAAGCAGTTAACATTAACTATTAAAAATAAATGACTACTTATTAACTATTAATTATTTAATAATAATTAATAAATATTATTGATTCTTAAGTTTATTATTAATTATCTTTAAATATTATTATAATTAGTTATTAAAAATAAATATTATAAACACGAAGTTTGTAATAGGCATCTATTACAACTAACAAAATGAAAAGTTGTTAAAAATATGTTTCTTACAACTTTATGGAACTGACAGTTGTAAAGAACATTTATTACAATAGTGGCTTTTCCACTGTTGTAAAATTAAAGTTGTAATATGGTATTTTTGTTTTAGTCCCCTTTTTTACATAATTATAGTAAATTTGGTTGCAATTGGGTTATGTTCCCTTTTCAATCCCAATTTTTTTTTTATTCATTCCAATCCATTCCAAATTTGAAGGAAAATCTTTTCAACTAACATGGAAATTCTCAAATCTAACATTTAACTACAAATTTACTGTGTACAATATTAATCATGTCACGCTCACAATTATCAATTCCTCTTTTGTTCATAATTCCAATTAAATTATGTTTTTCCAACGCGTGCATATTAAAAGGATTATAATCAGCCTTATAGATTAGGTGCACAATTCAATTATATATATGTCAAAATTTCAAGTTTATGTATATTTTCTGCATAACCAAAACTCAACATAAACTATATATATTCCGACGCAAAAGAAGGAAAAGAGGAAGAAGAGAACATATTATAAATTCTTACAGGAATCAACCATATAATATACTATTATAAGAAAATATAATTTAAATCCACTCACCTGATTGCTTTCCAAATCCGAATTTGATTTAGATCAGACATTTGAGGTTTCTATACTTCGAATCTCATACGAACGGGAAATGTAAGAACTTATAGCCTTAATCTACAACCTTTCATCTTCGGACCTCGAATCAGAGACTCTAAAAATAATATATATATATATATATATATATATATATATATGAATAGTTTGGAGGAAAAGGGAAATGGAAGAACTCTAGCATCCTCTCAGAAAATACGAGTTAGAGGCAAAGCTCTACTGGTTTATTTAGAGCTGCTCAAAAGAACACGTCCGTCCGATTGAAATGAATTAGATCCGTGTCGTTAACAACAAAATAAATCACGTTGCCCTGATGCAAAATGGGTCGACCCATGCTCCAAGTGGATCGACCCTTGGGTCGACCATATCCTCAAGTGTGTTGACCCCTGGACCGACCAACTACAAGTATGGGTCAACCCATATACAATTTTGAAAATCGTATATCGGGTCGTTTAGCTGTGTGATTATTCTTAAACATTTTATTTTTTAATCAGTTTATTGATTATTTCTTTTTTTTTTGACATGCGTTTTAATTTTTGAATTCGAATGCACAATTAACGCGCACATTAATAATTCTTTCTTTTTTAAAATTCTTGCGTGTTAAATTCTTTTAATTCCATAAACATTATTTTTTTTAATGTTGATTTCTACCATCTTAACACGCATTTTATTTTCAAAAAAAAGCATATTATTAATGCACGTATGTCCATCTTTAATTAAACATTACCCAATTAACGTCATTTCAGCTTCCCTTTATTACATGATTTTTATACCATTCATGACGCACATTTATTTTTCATGTTACATTTATAATTTATGTCTAAACATATTTATATTATATATCTCTATACGTGTGTTCACATTCTAGAATTAGTTATCTATTTTTAATTTTAAATGTCATTTCCATTATTTCTTTTTTAACGTCATGATATGCATTGTCAGTTTAAATGGTTACGTTTGTTAATATGTTAATGTTAACAACCTTCCACTACTTTCAAATTCAAACGCACGTTGTTTACACAATTAATGTGCACATATATTTTTCTGATTATTTTATAATGTATCATTTATTAACTTCCATTTTTTTATTTAATTATATTTATACCATTGCAACGTTAAATTTGCATAATGGAAAATTTTATTTATTGATCATTTATAACATGCATTTATTTTCAAATTTCATACGCACATTACTCATGTATTTATTTTGATAATTTTATTACTTAAAATAAGGGGTGTTACACCCTCCCACCCTTTAAATAATTTCGTCCCCAAAATTTAGTAAGGGTAAAATTATGTAATTTCTCACATAATCTGCACCCATAATGTGTACGTTCAATTTTTTCTACCATTTTTGCATATATGCTAAGTGTTACACAACATAAAAATACATGAATGCGGTGAATGCCTAAGCCGTACCTTTTATATGAATGTAAATTTTCTGGAAAATTCTTTTGAAAACATGATGCACACATCCCTAATATATTGAAAATTTCTATATAAATGCAATACTCTGAAAATTATAAAATACCTTTTTATCCAATTTTTCCCACACTCTTATAAAGTAAGAATGCAATTCATTTAGTTTTTACATCCAAACTCTACCAGTCAACTTTAAATATGAGAATTTCAAAAAATAACTAATTTTCTGAATTTGATTTCTTATGTAATAAAAATGTACAATTTTACGATTCTCATCCCACTTTTATACACCTTTCCCTTCATACTTAAAAACCTTTATCGCTAATCTTACAGAAATTCCTATTTTATGTTCCAAGCACAGTTTGCAAATGAAGATTTTTTTATAATTTTTCAAACTTACTTTGGAAGAATTTATTTTCTCTTATTGTTCTCATTTATTGCAGTTGTCGTCTTCATTTCTTTCTAATATATTTTTTAGTTGGTCAGCTTTTTCTTTCATTTTCATTTTATTTGTAATGTATTTTTTCTTTCTAGTGATCACCACAAACACCTAGAAAGAAAATATCTTGCTAAACCATTCTATTTTTCTATAATAAAATAGAACACTACATGCGAGTGCAAATCTATACTAAAAGAAAACATGCTCTATTGCAATTACTATTAGGGAAAAGATACAATGGCTAAATTTGCTATCCACAAGGACTAGGAGGCCTAAGACCACGTTCCTCTAACGTAAACAGTCCTCATTACTGAAGACAAATATAGCGTTTTCCTTTCTATATACTAGTCCCTAAAAACTCGCGCCGCATATCCCTAGTTCTCATTCCATCATAAATTAAGACAACGTGTCAAGCGTTCCTGTTTTCTCAATAAATGCGAAAAAAGGTTTTCCATTAATTATTAACTATGACGACCGACCATAACTCCTGCACTAAACAAGAGGAATAATGCGCTAAAAGGTGTGCCAAGCAGATATGGATGATTACCAAGGTAAGATAACACAATGCAACACCTATCTTATAACTCACAGCGCAAGGATAAAATATAATAGAACATATACAATAGGCCATAATAGTGAAGCATTTCTGAGTAGAAACTTAAACTTTCATAACAACTAGAAAGAATTATCCATACATCCTTGGATTACAACATAAGTGTCTGTACAAATTTGCTTCACTACAACATTCAAAGAAAGCACCAATCATAACAGCGGAAACAATAAGTACTAGGTAGTAGAAAAACTAATGTGCAAGCCTCCTGCTCGTCATCATTCTACATCCTCGCCTCATTAAGTTCTGCTACCTGTGCTACTCAGTCTGCCCATCCAAAACCGGATGAAAAACCCATGGTAATAAGAGGAAACATAAAACCTTGAGTCAGACAATAGTCTTAATAAGTGATAGAACAACTATCTGATCATCATTAATAAAGTATATGAGAATAGGCAAATTAATCAACCGATCCACCAAAACTCCAGAGAAGAACTCAAACCTATCTTCCCCACATCTGATAGTGATAGCATTTACAACAAGAATTTGAAAACAACGACGCATACATGGAAATCAAAAGCAACCAGACAATAGCAATCATATCAACTAGTTATATCTCACGTAAATCATCCTAATCGAGATCAACATCCCTCAAGCATAACCCCCGAAGGCCTAAACCAACATCAGACAAGCATCCAAAAAGCATCTCCCTCGACATCAGACAACTTACCCGAGACGGTACAAGCAAAACAACCAACATCAATAACCTTGGCTATCACTGCCTATCCTCTTTCGAAACCATCGTTAATCATATGACGGCCAATCTTGTCATATGTCAAGGGCAAATGGCAACCCCGGTTCTGGGAAAAACTCCATTCGCCTTTCATCGATACGTATCTAGACCTTTTAACGATACCCAGGGTATTCGACCAAGTATACGAAGCTAGAAAATATTTTTCGGGAATTTTTAGAGTTAGTATGTGACCCCGGTAAATTGAAACGCGCGTTCAAATTCAATATATAGAGTTATATGTTGGTTTTGACGAAAACTGATCGAAACGATCGAATCAGCCTGCGATACATATCCCATTGTGTTCGGAATGGGGGTAAAACGCTATGGACGACAGGCGGTGGGCCTCGTTTAGAGGTCGTATGTAAAAGTCAACTTTTTTTGAAAAAAAAAATAATTAAATAAAAAATTAAAACCCTCTTCCCCTTAAATCCCTCTACCCCCCCCTTTTCTTCAATCGATCAGAAAAAAAAAACAAGAAGAACGAAAAAGGGGGAGGAGCCGCCGCTCCTCCCAGCAGCGCCGCCGCGCGCCGCCATTAGGGCGGAGCCCCTCCTCTCGCGTCCCCTCCTCCCAACCTGCTCCGCCCCCTTCTCCACACGCGAGCCTCCCGACCACCGAAACCCTCATCGCCGTCGCACCCCTTTAGAATCCGTTGCCCACCTAGCCGCGAGCTCCTTCTCCTTCTTCCCCGCCTGCTCCTCCTTTTCCCCCCTAGCGGTCAATCGAGGACCCCGAACCCCCACAGCCCACCGCACCCTCCTGCGCCGCCTCCTATTCTTCTTCTTCTTCGACTGAGAAGCCCTCCATCTCCTCCTCTGACCAAAAACAAAGTGAGTGTTATAATTTTTTTATATAGAATTTGATTTATTTTTTTATGTTAAGTAAATCTTTGATTTTTATTTTATATAAAAATTCGATTTTTACATATTCATTCGCGTAGAAATTTTTTGATTTTTAATACATTCTTATAGAATAGAAAAGATTAGATTTTTAAAATAGAAAAGATTAGATTTTTATAGGTTGAAAGGCGAAATCTTTAATATTGAAAAGGCGAAATCTCAATGTAGAGAATAGCAGTGTAAAAATTCGATTTTTATATATTGAATAGCGAAGTAAAAATTCGATTTTTATATATTGAGTAGCGAAGTAAAAATTCGATTTTTATATATTGAATAGCAAAGTAAAAATTCGATTTTTACATATGTAGTGGCTACGGGCAGCGAAAGTGACAAAAGGCGAGAACGACGAAGATTTTTATAAAAGAAGTGTCGTGGAGTTGTGTAACGACCCAGAAAATCTAAACCAATTTAATTTTTTTTAATTTGGCTAAAATAATGGATTTTAAATATTTAAAATAAATATTTTAAATAATGGCGATGAAAACTGAGTTTGAATCAACAATTGAAAACGAATATAATTAATTATAATTATAAACAAGGCCTGAAAGGGCGCTGCAGTTTCAAAAATTGAATTCAAATTTTGTCGGACTGTACCGGGTGCAAAACAGAACGGATTTTAGTGAAACCAAAAATATTTAAATCTGTTAGTGAATGCCTTTCTAACGAATCTGAAAAATCAAATTTTCATAGCGGAAAGAAAAAGTTATGGCCGAATGAATTTTCAGAACGGTCGCTATGGAATTTATATAGCCCGTGAAATTGGCCATTTTGCATACGACCTCGGAATTCGACGAAACCACTTTTGTTGGATCCGGGATGTGAAGTTATTACTAAGTTTCAAATTTCATAATTTTTGAAGCTGATATGTGAGCGTGGCAAAGGAAAATGTGTTTTGGTCAATTACAGTTAAATTGGACCGACCAAAAATGGGCCTTTTTGCAAACGGTCTCAGAATTCGGCGAAACTAGTTTTGTTGGGACCGTATCGTCAAAACATAGCTAGATTTATTTTTCTGGAATTTTTCGAATCAGTTTGTGGCCCTGGCAAATTGAAATGTACGTTCAAATTAAATATTGAATGTTTTATATTTTGATTTGAATGGAAACTGACTGAAACAGTCGAATGGGCCTACGAAACATATTCCATTGTGTCCGGGATGGGGGTAATTAGCTGGGAGCGACAGTTGTTGGTTTCGATTTGGAGTTCGGATTAGGAAATTTCATTGAAAACTAATAAGTGAATTATATAATATAAAATTTTATATAAATACCCCTAAAAATTTGGCCAAACCCTAAGCCTAATTTTCACTTCAGACAACCGTCGTTCTTTTTAATTTCTTCAACCCACTGGAAATCCTTCCACACTCAACGAAATCGAACATCGTTAGATTCTTTGGATTGCTAAGCTCGAAAGCTCCATGCTGGTAGCCTTCAAACCGGGTGCGACATCAACTAGCTGGGCTTGATTTCCAGTCGTCGATCTAGGGCAGAACCGTGGCGATTGATGGGGGACGAGTGGTGTTAAACGGAGGATGGCGCAGTGCTCTCGGTGAGGAGGCGCAGCAGCTAGAAATGGTCGGAGGAACTCTGGAGGTCCCTGTTGAAATGCCAAGTCGACAACTTAGGCTACAGGCCAGAAAAGGATGAAGGTGAGTTCTCTGCAACATTTCTCTTCGAATTTCTTTTGAAATCTCATCTTGAATAATGTTGCGTGATTTTCTACGATGAATTGGACTTGATTTTGGCCTTAGAAACAGATTTTCCCCTTCGGTTTTAAACAGTCTCAGCTTTGATTGAATGTGGCGATTCTGGAAAATTGAAATGATGCCTCTAGTCTTGTTCTTGGCCTTCAATGTGTAAATCCGGAAACAATTAAATAATTTCCTTGCTCTTTGTTTGATTGAATGATGATTGTATGATGATGGTATTTAATAAATTATTAAAACAATAAAATTAACATTTTTATTGTACGTATGAACCATTAAAAATATTCGTGTGTTGAAATAAATGTTTGTGTGTTAAAAACATCATTTTTAACATGTGTGTGAACAAATAAAAATAGTGATTCATTGAAATAAATGTTTATATGTTAAAAACATCATTTTTAACATGTGTGTGAACAAATAAAAATAGTGATTCATTGAAATAAATGTTTATATGTTAAAAACATCATTTTTAAAATGTATATGGAGTGTGAAAATAATATATATATGAACTGTGAAAATAATATATATATATATATATATATGAAGTGAAAATATACATTTATGAAAAGAAAAAAATGAATATATATATATATGAAAAGAAAATGAAAATATATATATATATATATATATGATAAAGAAAATGAATATATATACATATGAAGTGAAAAATAATGTATATATGAAATGAATTATGTATATATAAAAAGTGAATTGCTATATATATATATATACGCCCCTCGTCCACAAACCATGGACGATATTTATTGGTTGTGATTGGTGTGAAAATTGATTGATAGCGAATGGTTGTTTGAAATTGTTTGTGATTGATATTGATTGATTGTGGTTGAAAAATACCCATTTGTGGTTGAGAAATATTTGGTTGAAACCACTTAGGATTAGTTTGTGGAAATGAAATGAATATATACATGCCGCTTGCGTGCGAACTACATGCATGATCCCCATTGTCAAAAACCGCGAGGTTTTAAGGTAAAGCGAGGAGCCGTACTAGGGACGGTCCCGGTTTTAACTACCCTGCCGTTATGCTGCCGAAATTTTGAATAATATTCATGTGTTTGAATTATTTTCATTTGCTGAAACTATATTTATTAATTGAATAGAAAACCTTCATGTGTTGAATCGATATTCATTCGTTGATTAGAAATTCATGTGTTGAATGGTATTCGCGTTTTAAATATAAAAATCACATTTTTATCTATATATAGAAACTATAGAAAACCTTCATGTGTTGAATCGATATTCATTCGTTGATTTGAAATTCATGTGTTGAATGGTATTCGTATTTTGAAATAAATTGTTTGATAATAAAAATCACCTTTTATCGACTATATGAACTGTGTGAAATGATCTCGTTTTGAAAGAAATTGTTTTATAAGAAAAATCCTATTTTTATCACCAATATGAAATATATAAAATAATAGTGTTTTGAAATGAATTGTTTTACAATAAAAATCACATTTTTATTATATACATGAATCGTTGAAATGTGAAGTGTTAAAAATAGCCACTCGTTCAAATAAACATATATGAGTTGAAATATTCATTAATTAGGTAATGATATGATTTGTACCTATGTATGTAACATTAGAATGAATGGTGTTTTTAAACCAAATAGAAATCAAATATGAAGTTGAATAGAAAATGATAAATGATAAGAACTATATATATGTACATGCATATTCATTGAACAGGTTATAGCAAAGGGGCTAGAGAAGAGGAATAAAATTTTGTGCCCGACAAATAGGTACACATTTACTGTTTTGTTTGGGTGATGATTTTATGAGCCTGTTGGCTAGCCGCTTGGCTTTTTCTTTTTCTTTTTGAGATTAGAAGGACCGGGGAAGCTATTTGAGATTTCCCGATGCTCCCGGTGCAGGGGAGGTTATGGCGAAATTTTTCAAAATTTTAAGGCGTTAGTGAAATATTTGAAGTGAAAACGATATTGAAATTGTTGAATGAACTATATTTATATAAATATATAAATAAAATTAAAATTAAAACGAAACGAGGTCGTGCAGTTCGCGTTTTGAAACCGTGATTTCAAACAACTAGTACGGGAAATCCGACCATGGGATTTTCCCGAAACCGCAACCGTCGGGTTCGCCTTGGAAAAATCTTTCCAACGGTACCAACTTTGTAAAAATCCAACGGTTGGATTGTCTGGAATGTTTAATTCAAATCTGAAGAAAAACAGCAAAAGAAGCGATTGTATTTATTTATATTTATAAATATAATTATATTTAAATCGAATAACGACGCTGCAGTTCGTATTTTGAAATCGAAACTTCAAACGATTGTACCGGGAGATCCGACCGTCGGATTTTCCCGAAACTGGAACCGTTGGATTCGTTTTGAAAAGACCTTTCTAATGATGTAAATTTTGTGAAGATCCAACGGTTAGATTGTCAGATATGTGTAAATCAAATCTGAAGAAAAACAGCGCCACGGCCGCGTTATGGCCCGAAGCATCGTTTTGAATAAATTGGCTATTTTAAAATAAATAAAAATAGCGATAAATCGTTATAAAATATCATAAACGATATGGAATAGAAATAAACTGAATTAGCTTGATTTATGTAGTATCTGATGGTTGAATGTGTTTGGTGTGAAAATTACAAAATTGCTGTTGTCGAATGATTTAACCATTAAAGTAAATTGATTTGAAATTCTAAATGTACGTGAATTATTTGAGAAAGCCGAGTTAATTCTCATTTCAAATAATTGACCGACGATTGAAAGTCGAAGATGAAGACGGTGGTCGAAGACCGGAGATCTTCACCTCGTTTGGATGGTAACCGAGGTCCTGATTGGGAGGCATCCCGAAATATGGATAATGAGTGGTGATCGTTCAGACGTACGTGGTGATCGATGGGTTTGCGAGGTATTTAGTGCCTCCGGTTTCGTTCAGACCCAGAACGGACTTGTAAATGGACTGTGTGTCTGACATTGGATTTTATTCTATGTTGATTGATCTCTATTAAATATACATCTGTTTGGCGGCGGAGAATTTATTCTTTTGCTTAACGCCCTTCTCTGAAACGCACTAGCTCAGAGGTTGTATATCGATGGACATCAGTCGCATGGCATGAATTGCCTGTGTGGCATGCTAAGATGCAGTGATCAGGGCTTCTGTTGAAAAGCAAAGTCTTGTGGTGATGATCAAAGCACCGCCGGTGTGGCGTAGCTTTGTGTATAATGTAAAATCGCGAGCTCACACCCCGGTATGAACCAGAAACGGGAGCGGACATCAGGGAGGGCCTGCGTTTCTTCCTAGCTAGGGTAGTGTCAGTGACCTACCAGCCCTGACATTTATATACTTTTCACCTGTGTGGTTGTTGCTGTTGCGAGGCGCCTCGGTTAGATCGGACGATCCGGGTCCGATGGAGTCATTCGTTGGCTCGTTTACGCCCCAAAGGGCGGGGAAATGCAGTGTCCATGAATTTTAATCCACATCGGTGGACCGGCCCTGACGATCCAAGGGTCACTCGAGCTCTGATCCTGAGACTCGGGCTAGGCAGTCTCGAATTCGGTAAGGACTATCTTTTGCCTTGGTTCAGGACGGAAATCCAATTCCCAAATACGTCATCATGCGATTTTGATTGTATACCTATATATGGCGACATAGTGGTATGGGGCATTAATGCCGTCTATGATTGATAGTTATGATTCAATTGTTTTCAAAACATATAAACACTAGCAATAATATCAAATGCCTTTGTTTTATCCGTATCAAGCATATTTTGGCCGTTATAAGATAAAAACTCTATCCTCCGGTTTGCGTTGCATTATGTGATGGGAACTGAGTCTTATAATGGCTTCATTTTTATAAAAAGCATAGCGATGTTTAAAAGAATGATTTGTTTAAAGCACTGGCAATCCAATGGAGTAAACCCGTTCCACGAAAGTGGCGTGGTCCTGTGATTAGCCATATTATATATGTGATGAGTAGATTTCTCATACCAGTCCCATGACTGACTCGTAGTTTGTTTCACTATCAAACTCGGGTGCCCCTTTTTCTACACGGGCAGCCTTGTATTCAGGTTTAGCTGGTTCTTTCTGGATAGCTGGAGCTGAAGATGGATCCTATCGTTTATCTCTTTTTATGCTGTTCAGCTCCTATTGTACATATTTGTTTTATTTCCGCTGTAGACATTTATGTATAGCTGAACTGTATTTGTACTAAGTAAGATCCTGTATACTGTGTAACTCTGATGTTTACATTTATCCAGTATATTCTATTGTTCATTATCTGGTGTATTTATTTAATTTTGTTCTGCGATTATCTGTTTCTGTGTTATATTCCAAAGATAACCCTTGTCTCCGTCAGTACGGGGTTTGGGTCGTCTCAACGTGGTATCAGAGCCTTGGTTAAGCTTAGGTCTGGAATATAACATTTGAACGAATTCGTCAGAAATAGAACCAGTAGTGTTCTAGGACGGGTAACTCACTACATATAGGATCAGTAGTATCCTAGTATGAGTAGCAGAATGAAATAATACCTAGATAGACACATTTACATTCAAGTATTTGTCTCTATGTTTTGAAATATCTTTTCTGTTGACCTGACCCTTTGTCTGCTAATTGCAGACGCTCTAGAAAATGAGTGCCAGAAACAGAAGAAGTAATACTGACCCGGATATAGAAGCTCTATTTATGAAATATAGGAATCTGGGTGGAAAGCCGTTCACGGGCGAAGAATCTATTATGAGAACACAAGCTTGGATTCGTTCGGCTGAGAAAATCTTCGAAGCCTTAAAACTTAGGGATGACCAGAAAAGATTACTGGACTCCTAGGCACTCGAAGACGAAGCTTTGTTCTGGTGGGATTCGGTTATTAAGGATAATCCAGAAGGTGATATCACCTGGGACAGATTCAAAGTGATTTTCCTGGAAAGATTTACTCCTCCCGAAGCAACCGAGAGATTATGTGATGAATTTTCTTATTTAATACAAGGTGATATGACAATCCCAGAATATCATAAGAAATTCAACGAACTTTCTCATTTTGCTCCTCATCTGATTAAAGACCCAAAGAGGAAGAATCTTAGATTTATTCATGGCCTGCAAAGAAAATATCAGAACAGTGTAATGAGGAACGTGAAGCTCCCCTTTTCTGAAATGATATACATGGCTTATCAGTACGAAGATCTAGACAAGAAAGGTATGCTACAGTACGAAGAAGGAGTCAGCTCTAGTAATAAAATCGAGTCTGAAACTGATCGTCCTGAGGCCAGTACAATGTCTGAAGTCGGTAAGGAGCCCAAAGTTAATCGAAAAAGGGCCAGATCCGAAAAGGAACCGCTAACGACAGCTGTATGCAGTAACTGCCATAAACAGGGGCATTTGACCAGGAATTGTAAACCCTCAAAGAAGATAAGGAGATATGAGACTAAATCCGGTAAGAAGTTCCAAGAGAATAGAAAGTGCAGTCAATGCCATCAGACCGGTCATCTTTCAAAGGCTTGCCCGCTATACAGAAAGCCCGAAGCAGTGCATCTAAATGAAGTAGTAGAAGTACCTACATCTTCGTCTGCTCCGGAAAGGTCTGATGTTTTAGAAGGCACGCTTAATGTCAAGAACATTCCAGTTAAAGTGTTGTTTGATACAGGCACGTCACGAAGCTTCATTGCCAAGAATGCAGTTAAGAAGTTGAATTTAAACGTGAAGAAGCTCAAAGAACCAATGACTGTCCAAAATCCGGACGGGGGTTCCATCGGTCTCAGTTGGGCTTGTGCAGTACCTATCTCTTTTTCCTGTTATAAATTCCCTACTATCTCTATGGTCATGAATTTTAATGAATTCGATCTTATTCTGGGATTGGATTGGCTAACCAAATATGAGGCAGAGGTTAGATGCACCGAGAGAGTTGTTAGGGCAAAGATAAAATCGGGTGGTTATATAACCATTCCCTGTGAAGGGCAGAAAGCTAATAGAAAAGACTTCTGGGCAGCTTTGGATGTTTCTCCAGCTCAAATAGAAAATACCCCAGAAGTCATAGAAAATATTCCTGACCTCATCAAAGATATTCCTGTCGTCAAAAACTATGCGGATGTGTTCGAAGAAGTTGTTCGCTTACCTCCGCAGAGAGAAATAGATTTCAAGATTGCTTTGATTCCGAATGCAAGGCCGATAGTTCACGCTATTCGAAGAATGTCCTTGAAAGAGAAAGAAGAATTAGACAATCAAACTCGACAGCTAGTATGGAAGGGCCTGATCAGGCCTAGTTTCTCTGACTGGGGTGCAGCAGTGGTGTTTGTCCCAAAATCTGACGGTACTCTACGTCTATGCGTGGATTATCGTGATCTAAACAAATAGACAATAAAGAACAAATATCCATTGCCGCGGATTGACGATTTGTTAGATCGATTAAATGGAGCACAAGTATTTTCACGAATGGACCTAGCTACAGGCTTCCATCAACTTCGAATTGCCGAAGAGTGTGTTCCAATGACAGCGTTCAGAGGCCCCGACTTATTCTACGAGTGGTTAGTAATGCCGTTCGGCTTATGTAACGCTCCCGCTTACTTCGTCGATCTGATGAACAGAGTATTCAGAGGAGTATTGAATAAATTTGTTCTAGTTTTTATTGATGATATTCTAATCTTCTCTAAATCAAAGGCCGAACATGAAAAGAATCTGGAACAGGTTCTAGAAATTCTGAGGCGAAATGTATTAAAAGCCAAATTTTCCAAATGTATCTTCTGGCAGGATGAAGTAAAATTTCTAGGCCACGTCGTATCGAAAGAAGGAATCGCTGTGGATCCAAGTAAAATCACAGCTATTCAGAACTGGAAACAGCCTAGTACTTCCACTGAAGTCCACAGTTTTCTCGGATTGGCTAGTTATTACCGGAAATTCGTTAAAGACTTTTCGAAGATATCTGGTCACTTAACGAAGCTTACGAAGAAGCACTCTAAATTCAAATGGACTCCAGAAAGTGAGGAGGCTTCCAAAGAGCTAAAGTT
Organism: Allium sativum; assembly: GCA_030737875.1. Classification (NCBI taxonomy): domain Eukaryota; kingdom Viridiplantae; phylum Streptophyta; class Magnoliopsida; order Asparagales; family Amaryllidaceae; genus Allium; species Allium sativum. Next base: position 412,155,078 of record CM060910.1, on the reverse strand, counting down.
AAGATTAACGACAGCTCCAGTGTTAACCATCATCGATGGCAACCAAGATTTAAAAGTCTGGACTGATGCTTCTAGAGAAGGCCTTGGCGCAGTGATAATGCAAAGGGGTCAAGTGATTTCTTATGCTAGCCGTCAACTGAAGCCGCACGAGAAGAACTACGTAACTCATGATCTTGAGTTATTGGCGATAGTATTCGCTTTGAAAATCTGGAGACGCTATCTTCTGGGCGAGAGATTTGAACTGTTTACAGATCACCAGTCGTTAAAGTATCTGTTCACCCAGAAAGACCTGAATTTGAGGCAGCAACGTTGGCTGGAGTTTCTTGCAGCATATGACTTTGAAATTATATATACTCCAGGGAAAGCAAATGTCGTGGCCGATGCGCTGAGCCGAAAGAATGTAATGATCGCTAGCTTTATTATCACGACTTCCTTGATTGACAAAATATCTATTCTTCAGAAGGAGGATAACTTTATTAAGGATATGATTAAAAGGATTCAGAAAGGCGAACCCTCGTGTTTTCAAATAGATAACGACGAGACTTTGAGGTTGAAAGGAAGGATTTGTGTTCCTGACATTCCAGAGCTCAAAAGGGAAGTGTTAGACGAGTGTCACAAGTCCAAGTTGAGTATCCATCCTGGTGTGGCCAAAATGTACAACGATCTCAAACGAACATTCTGGTGGAAGGCTATGAAAAGGGACGTTTCAATATATGTTAGCCGATGCCCTACTTGCCAGCTAGTCAAAAGTGACCAACAGAAACTGGCTGGATTGCTACAACCACTAGAAGTTCCTGGTTGGAAGTGGGAACATATTTCTATGGATTTCATTGATGGTCTGCCCAGAACCAAAAAAGGGAATGACAGTATTTGGGTGATCGTAGATCGCTTCACGAAGACCGCCCATTTTATACCTGTCAGATCAAACAGAACTGCTCAGAGTCTGGCGCAGATATACTTCAGGGAAATAGTTAGACTACATGGAGTGCCGCTCAGTATAGTCAGTGATAGAGATACAATATTCACTAGCAAATTCTGGGAAGCATTTCAAGTCGAGCTAGGAACGAAGTTAAACCTACGCACCGCTTATCATCCTCAGACGGACGGTCAGACTGAGAGGGTGAATCGCATTTTAGAAGATCTATTGCGGGCTTGTGTTCTAGATTTCGGTGGATCATGGGAAGACCATCTGCATTTGGCTGAATTCTCTTATAACAACAGCTACCAAGCGAGTCTGCCAATGTCGCCATTCGAAGCATTGTATGGTAGACCGTGCCGATACCCTGCTTGTTGGGTCGAACCAGGAAATAGACTTGTGTTGGGTCCAGATATGATCCGAGAAGCTGCCGACAAAGTCGATTTTATTAAGAAGCGATTACTCGCCGCTCAAAGCCGACAAAAGAGCTATGCCGATAGAAGAAGAAGAGATATATCCTTTGAAGTTGGCGACTATGTATATTTGAAAGTATCGCCATGAGAGGAGTTATCCGGTTCGGTAAAACTGGAAAGTTGGCGCCCAAATTCATTGGTCCGTTTCCTATTCTGGAACGGATCGGGACTCTCGCTTATAGGGTCAAATTGCCTGACTGGTTGCCTGGAGTTCATGATGTATTTCACATATCCCAACTTCGAAAGCACGTTCATGATCCAGACTTGATCGTGGAAGAAGCAGCTCAACATGACATTGAAATTACTCCAGAATTAGCCGTGAGACGTGAGCCGCTAAAGATTATCGGCAAAGAAACCAAAGAGCTGAGGAACAAGAAGGTTCGCTTAGTCAAAGTGCAATGGAGTGGAGATCCGCGAGATTGTACTTGGGAAACTGAGGAGAGCATTCAGAAAGCTTATCCTAGATGTCGAGTGGATATCTCTGATTGACTCTGGTGCAAGGTACATTTACCCTACTTTGCACTACCATTCAATTCTCTACTCTATTGTTATTTTCTTTTCATGGATGTGCACTTTTAATTCTATAGTCTGAATGATTTTAAAAGAATATAGAAGTTGATCAGAATATTTTTGAAAGGTTAAAAACAAATTGGTTGTTGTATTGTGGGATTGTAGATTTATCAAACCACTTTCGACTTTGTTCCTTTTCGGGGACTAAAAGTTTTAAGTGGGGGAGATTGTAACGACCTAGAAAATCTGAACCAATTTAAATTTTTTAATTTGGCTAAAATAATGGATTTTAAATATTTAAAATAAACATTTTAAATAATGGCGATGAAAACTGAGTTTGAATCGACAATTGAAAACGAATATAATTAATTATAATTATAAACAAGGCCTGAAAGGGCGCTGCAGTTTCAAAATTTGAATTCAAACTTTGTCGGACTGTACCGGGTGCAAAACAGAACGGATTTTAGTGAAACCAAAAATATTTAAATCTGTTAGTGAATGCCTTTCTAACGAATCTGAAAAATCGAATTTTCATAGCGGAAAGCAAAAGTTATGGCCGAATGAATTTTCAGAACGGTCGCTATGGAATTTATATAGCCCGTGAAATTGGCCATTTTTCATACGACCTCGGAATTCGACGAAACCACTTTTGTTGGATCCGGGATGTGAAGTTATTGCTAGGTTTCAAATTTCATAATTTTTGAAGCTGATATGTGAGCGTGGCAAAGGAAAATGTGTTTTGGTCAATTACAGTTAAATTGGACCGACCATAAATGGGCCTTTTTGCAAACGGTCTCAGAATTCGGCGAAACTAGTTTTGTTGGGACCATATCGTCAAAACATAGCTAGATTTATTTTTCTGGAATTTTTCGAATCAGTTTGTGGCCCTGGCAAATTGAAATGTACGTTCAAATTAAATATTGAATGTTTTATATTTTGATTTGAATGGAAACTGACTGAAACAGTCGAATGGGCCTACGAAACATATTCCATTGTGTCCGGGATGGGGGTAATTAGCTAGGAGCGACAGTCGTTGGTTTCGATTTGGAGTTCGGATTAGGAAATTTCATTGAAAACTAATAAGTGAATTAAATAATATAAAATTTTATATAAATACCCGTAAAAATTTGGCCAAACCCTAAGCCTAATTTTCACTTCAGACAACCGCCGTTCTTTTTAATTTCTTCAACCCACTGGAAATCCTTCCACACTCAACGAAATCGAACATCGTTAGATTCTTTGGATTGCTAAGCTCGAAAGCTCCATGCTGGTAGCCTTCAAACCGGGTGCGACATCAACTAGCTGGGCTTGATTTCCAGTCGTCGATCTAGGGCAGAACCGTGGCGATTGATGGGGGACGAGTGGTGTTAAACGGAGGATGGCGCAGTGCTCTCGGTGAGGAGGCGCAGCAGCTAGAAATGGTCGGAGGAACTCTGGAGGTCCCTGTTGAAATGTCAAGTCGACAACTTAGGCTACAGGCCAGAAAAGGATGAAGGTGAGTTCTCTGCAACATTTCTCTTCGAATTTCTTTTGAAATCTCATCTTGAATAATGTTGCGTGATTTTCTACGATGAATTGGACTTGATTTTGGCCTTAGAAACAGATTTTCCCCTTCGGTTTTAAACAGTCTCAGCTTTGATTGAATGTGGCGATTCTGGAAAATTGAAATGATGCCTCTAGTCTTGTTCTTGGCCTTCAATGTGTAAATCCGGAAACAATTAAATAATTTCCTTGCTCTTTGTTTGATTGAATGATGATTGTATGATGATGGTATTTAATAAATTATTAAAACAATAAAATTAACATTTTTATTGTACGTATGAACCATTAAAAATATTCGTGTGTTGAAATAAATGTTTGTATGTTAAAAACATCATTTTTAACATGTGTGTGAACAAATAAAAATAGTGATTCATTGAAATAAATGTTTATATGTTAAAAACATCATTTTTAACATGTGTGTGAACAAATAAAAATAGTGATTCATTGAAATAAATGTTTATATGTTAAAAACATCATTTTTAAAATGTATATGGAGTGTGAAAATAATATATATATGAACTGTGAAAATAATATATATATATGAAGTGAAAATATACATTTATGAAAAGAAAAAAATGAATATATATATATATATGAAAAGAAAATGAAAAAATATATATATATGATAAAGAAAATGAATATATATACATATGAAGTGAAAAATAATGTATATATGAAATGAATTATGTATATATAAAAAGTGAATTGCTATATATATATATATATATATATATATATATATATATATATACGCCCCTCGTCCACAAACCATGGACGATATTTATTGGTTGTGATTGGTGTGAAAATTGATTGATAGCGAATGGTTGTTTGAAATTGTTTGTGATTGATATTGATTGATTGTGGTTGAAAAATACCCATTTGTGGTTGAGAAATATTTGGTTGAAACCACTTAGGATTAGTTTGTGGAAATGAAATGAATATATACATGCCGCCTGCATGCGAACTACATGCATGATCCCCATTGTCAAAAACCGCGAGGTTTTAAGGTAGAGCGAGGAGCCGTACTAGGGACGGTCCCGGTTTTAACTATCCTGCCGTTATGCTGCCGAAATTTTGAATAATATTCATGTGTTTGAATTATTTTCATTTGCTGAAACTATATTTATTAATTGAATAGAAAACCTTCATGTGTTGAATCGATATTCATTCGTTGATTAGAAATTCATGTGTTGAATGGTATTCGCATTTTAAATATAAAAATCACATTTTTATCTATATATAGAAACTATAGAAAACCTTCATGTGTTGAATCGATATTCATTCGTTGATTTGAAATTCATGTGTTGAATGGTATTCGTATTTTGAAATAATTTTTTTGATAATAAAAATCACCTTTTATCGACTATATGAACTGTGTGAAATGATCTCGTTTTGAAAGAAATTGTTTTATAAGAAAAATCCTATTTTTATCACCAATATGAAATATATAAAATAATAGTGTTTTGAAATGAATTGTTTTACAATAAAAATCACATTTTTATTATATACATGAATCGTTGAAATGTGAAGTGTTAAAAATAGCCACTCGTTCAAATAAACATATATGAGTTGAAATATTCATTAATTAGCTAATGATATGATTTGTACCTATGTATGTAACATTAGAATGAATGGTGTTTTTAAACCAAATAGAAATCAAATATGAAGTTGAATAGAAAATGATAAATGATAAGAACTATATATATGTACATGCATATTCATTGAATAGGTTATAGCAAAGGGGCTAGAGAAGAGGAATAAAATTTTGTGCCCGACAAATAGGTACACATTTACTGTTTTGTTTGGGTGATGATTTTATGAGCCTGTTGGCTAGCGGCTTGGCTTTTTCTTTTTCTTTTTGAGATTAGAAGGACCGGGTAAGCTATTTGAGATTTCCCGATGCTCCCGGTGCAGGGGAGGTTATGGCGAAATTTTTCAAAATTTTAAGGCGTTAGTGAAATATTTGAAGTGAAAACGATATTGAAATTGTTGAATGAACTATATTTATATAAATATATAAATATAAATAAAATTAAAACGAAACGAGGTCGTGCAGTTCGCGTTTTGAAACCGTGATTTCAAACAACTAGTACGGGAAATCCGACCATGGGATTTTCCCGAAACCGCAACCGTCGGGTTCGCCTTGGAAAAATCTTTCCAACGGTACCAACTTTGTAAAAATCCAACGGTTGGATTGTCTGGAATGTTTAATTCAAATCTGAAGAAAAACAGCGCCAGAAGCGATTATATTTATTTATATTTATAAATATAATTATATTTAAATCGAATAACGACGCTGCAGTTCGTATTTTGAAATCGAAACTTCAAACGATTGTACCGGGAGATCCGACCGTCGGATTTTCCCGAAACTGGAACCGTTGGATTCGTTTTGAAAAGACCTTTCTAATGATGTAAATTTTGTGAAGATCCAACGGTTAGATTGTCAGATATGTGTAAATCAAATCTGAAGAAAAACAGCGCCACGGCCGCGTTATGGCCCGAAGAGTCGTTTTGAATAAATTGGCTATTTTGAAATAAATAAAAATAGCGATAAATCGTTATAAAATATCATAAACGATATGGAATAGAAATAAACTGAATTAGCTCGATTTATGTAGTATTTGATGGTTGAATGTGTTTGGTGTGAAAATTACAAAATTGCTGTTGTCGAATGATTTAACCATTAAAGTAAATTGATTTGAAATTCTAAATGTACGTGAATTATTTGAGAAGGCCGAGTTAATTCTCATTTCAATTAATTGACCGACGATTGAAAGTTGAAGATGAAGACGGTGGTCGAAGACCGGAGATCTTCACCTCGTTTGGATGGTAACCGAGGTCCTGATTGGGAGGCATCCCGAAATATGGATAATGAGTGGTGATCGTTCAGACGTACGTGGTGATCGATGGGTTTGCGAGGTATTTAGTGCCTCCGGTTTCGTTCAGACCCAGAACGGACTTGTAAATGGACTGTGTGTCTGACATTGGATTTTATTCTATGTTGATTGATCTCTATTAAATATACATCTGTTTGGCGGCGGAGAATTTATTCTTTTTCTTAACGCCCTTCTCTGAAACGCACTAGCTCAGAGGTTGTATATCGATGGACATCAGTCGCATGGCATGAATTGCCTGTGTGGCATGCTAAGATGCAGTGATCAGGGCTTCTGTTGAAAAGCAAAGTCTTGTGGTGATGATCAAAGCACCGCCGGTGTGGCGTAGCTTTGTGTATAACGTAAAATCGCGAGCCTCACACCCCGGTATGAACCAGAAACGGGAGCGGACATCAGGGAGGGCCTATGTTTCTTCCTAGCTAGGGTGGTGTCAGTGACCTACCAGCCCTGACATTTATATACTTTTCACCTGTGTGGTTGTTGCTGTTGCGAGGCGCCTCGGTTAGATCGGACGATCCGGGTCCGATGGAGTCATTCGTTGGCTCGTTTACGCCCCAAAGGGCGGGGAAATGCAGTGTCCAGGAATTTTAATCCACATCGGTGGACCGGCCCTGACGATCCAAGGGTCACTCGAGCTCTGATCCTGAGACTCGGGCTAGGCAGTCTCGAATTCGGTAAGGACTATCTTTTGCCTTGGTTCAGGACGGAAATCCAATTCCCAAATACGTCATCATGCGATTTTGATTGTATACCTATATATGGCGACATAGTGGTATGGGGCATTAATGCCGTCTATGATTGATAGTTATGATTCAATTGTTTTCAAAACATATAAACACTAGCAATAATATCAAATGCCTTTGTTTTATCCGTATCAAGCATATTTTGGCCGTTATAAGATAAAAACTCTATCCTCCGGTTTGCGTTGCATTGTGTGATGGGAACTGATTCTTATAATGGCTTCATTTTTATAAAAAGCATAGCGATGTTTAAAAGAATGATTTGTTTAAAGCACTGGTAATCCAATGGAGTAAACCCGTTCCACGAAAGTGGCGTGGTCCTGTGATTAGCCATATTATATATGTGATGAGTAGATTTCTCATACCAGTCCCATGACTGACTCGTAGTTTGTTTCACTATCAAACTCGGGTGCCCCTTTTTCTACACGGGCAGCCTTGTATTCAGGTTTAGCTGGTTCTTTCTGGATAGCTGGAGCTGAAGATGGATCCTATCGTTTATCTCTTTTTATGCTGTTCAGCTCCTATTGTACATATTTTGTTTATTTCCGCTGTAGACATTTATGTATAGCTGAACTGTATTCGTACTAAGTAAGATCCTGTATACTGTGTAACTCTGATGTTTACGTTTATCCAGTATATTCTATTGTTCATTATCTGGTGTATTTATTTAATTTTGTTCTGCTATTATCTGTTTCTGTGTTATATTCCAAAGATAACCCTTGTCTCCGTCAGTACGGGGTTTGGGGTCGTCTCAAGTTGGAATAGCTATTGGTGAGAACTTCTCACTCTAAATTTCCTTTTTCTAGTTATATATATACTAGGATGCAGACGGTGCTTAGTAGCACCCGACACCCGTCGTCCACAGACCATGGACGGCTTGTATGCTTATTTGATGTGTTATGAAATTTGTTTGTGAAGTTGATGTGGAATAGATAATGAAATATATTCATGTGTTGAAATAAATTAATTATCGTTAAAAATATAATTTTTAACGTGAATGTGAATAAATAAATATTTATAAACAAATCGGCCGATTTGTTTATATACACCGATTTGACTGATATTGATTGGGATGATAAATTTTACACATCGCCCAACTGCACAAATAAAAATCTGTGTTTGTTGATTTGAAACCCCACATGGGTGTTGGGATGATATTTGAGTACACTAATCCCAATTATTTAATTATATGTCGATCGATTGGTCGACAGACTGTGTAAGCGTCGTTTATTAATATTTGATGCTTATGCAGTTGTGTGGTGCACCTTGGATGATGGTTGATTGTTTATCATTGCTATTATATACATGTGGTGTATGGATTCCATATAATTAACGTTATATGGTGATTGATTGGGCCTCATTCCAATCGGGAAAATAATGAATATTATAAAAGAAAATTCATGTGTTGAAACTATTCATGTGTTGAGTGAAATATTTTATACAATGAAATTCACACCTTTATCATATTTAAAATTAGAACTACTTCATGGTGGAGTCTAATTGAAAATCAAACGATAGATACCATGATTTTATAAAATATTTTACATAACAAAAATAGTCGTGTGTTGAAAGAAATATAGATTCATGTGTTGAATAGAATAAATATTCATTTGTTGAATAGAATAAAGAAGTTTTGAAAAACATAAAGCCGTGTCGATTAGAGATGCGTTATTTTGACGCGAACGATATTTATATCGATTTTATTCGTTTTATAATGAATATTGAAAAGTGATTTCAAAATTTAATATTTTGAAATGAAATTCAAATTAAATTAGATTAAAATTCAAATTGAAATTGAATTGAAATCAATTTGAAATGAATTCGAATCGAATAGAAAATGAATTCGATTCGAATTGAATAGAAAGTGAATTTGAATTCGAATTGAATTCGAATTGAATAGAAATGAATTCAAATTGAATTAAATTGAAATTGAATTAAAAACGAATTGAAATCGTTTTGAATGAAATTTAAAACGAACTGAAATTGAATTGAAATCAATTTGAAATGAATTCGAATTGAATTAAATAGAAGGTAAATTCAAGTTGAATTGAGTTGAAACGAATTAGAAATTGAATTGAATTGAAACGAATAAGAATTTGAATTGAATTGAAACGAATTTGAATTCGAATTAAATAAAATTGAAATGAATTCGAATTGAATTGAAATCAAATCGATTTGAAATTGAATATAGTGTTGAAATGGTTTTGAAAACGAATTTAAAACGATTTATAAAATACGTTTTAAAAAGGAAATCGACGAAATATATATAATATATACATATTATATATATAATGGCCTGAATAGAACGCGCCGCGCCGCGGCAGTTCGTGAATTTCGACCATTGACTTCGAATTGACGTTGCGGGAGATCCGACCATCGGATTCTCCTAAAACCGGAACCGTTGGATTCGTATCGAAAAGAGCTTCCCAATGAATATTATAAATTTGAAATCTAACGGTTGGATTTGGAATTATGTCCAAATCAAATTTGAAAAAGGTCGCTGTAAGTGCAGTTCGATAGCCGTTGATGGAAATCGACTGTACGGGCCTTGATAAAATTATTAAAAATATCTATAATTAGTATAAAATCATAAGAAATGATTTGGGAAAAATTGGGCTGAAAAATTCCATATTTGAAAAGATAAAAATAGATTTTTATCGAAATGAACTAGTTTTGAACTAGAATTAAAATCAATTTATTTTTGAAATAAATAAATTGAATTTGAAAGTGATTTTAAAAATAGTCAATATTCCCAATACGTGAATTGGACTGGAGTTGAATCGAAATTATCTTCGGAATATTTCGATGTTGGATTTCGTGACTATACAGATATTGTTATCAGAATTTGAAAGATATATTTTATATCGTTATTTCCAATACGATATATGTTGGTTTCAGAATTTGATATTGAATATAAGCCGAGATATTTTCTATTCAGAACCTTGTAATTAATATCAAATGTGATTTGGGTTTGTCGTGAATCGTGTTTTAGATGACATTAGTTCTTTAACCCAGTTAAAGGCAAGATGTTGATTTTTGAAAGGATTAAAACTAAGTGGAGTTTTAATGAATCTTTAATTAGATTAAAATGTGAATTGATAATTTAAAGTATCAAATCTGAGAGGGATCGAGAGTGGAGTACCACCAATTTTGCTCCAATGCGATAGTTAAATCTTTAATTAGATTTGAACGTGAAATGGTATTTAATTTTACCGATAACACCGTGGTGTTAGATATGGAGTATTACCAGTTTTGCTCCATGGGATGAATAGGTTGGGATTGGGAAATAAAATAAATAATTACTTCGGTGTGGCTCGCTAATCCCGACTAGTTCGAAATGATATCCAAAGGAAGATTATAGAATAAATTTAGAAGAATTTATCTTGGATAAAATTAATGGGAACCTTTCCCTAAGAATGTGATTTTGTGAATAAAAGAATATTCTGAATTGGAATGAGGCGTTCATTGTGTTTGTGTAACATTTGTTTATTATATACGTGGGTTATTTAGAAAGGCCGGGTTATACCCATTCTGAATAACCGATTCGACGAGATGTCGAAGATGAAGACGGCGGTTGAAGACCGGAAGTCTCCACATCGTTTGGGTGATTACTAATGATCTCGATTGGGCTGTACACCCAAGATGAGGAAATCAGTTGGTGATCGTCCAGACGTACTTGGAGATGGATGGATATGCGAGGAAAGTGCCTCCGGTTTCGTTCAAACCCAGAGCGAACTTGTAAATGGATTGTGTGTCTGACATTGGATTTTATTCTATGTTGATTGATCTCTATTAAATATACATCTGTTTGGCGGCGGAGAATTTATTCTCTTGCTTAACGCCCTTCTCTGAGACGTACGAGCTCAGAGGTTGTATATCGATGGACATCAGTCGCATGGAGTGAATTGCCAGTGTGGCACGCGTTAGTGGCAATTGATCAGGGCTTCTGTTGAAAAGCAAAGTCTTGTGGTTGATGATCAAAGCACAGCCTGTGTGGTGTGGCTTTGTGTATAACGTGAATTCGCGAGCCTCACACCTCGGTATGAGTGAAAAAGGGGATACGGACCCAAGGAGTGCACGACGTTTCTTTCTAGCTATGGTGGTGTCAGTGACCTACCAGCCCTGACATTTATATACTTTTCACCTGTGTGGTTGTTGGAATGCGAGGCGCCTCGGATATAGGTCTGTAAGGACCGGGAAACGTGTGTTCAGGAATAACTAATCCTCAAAAGTAAGAGAGGACCGGCCTTGGAGGTTCCAAAGGATCATAGTGGGGTCCTGAGGCATTTGCTAGAGTGTCTTGAACGCGGAGAGGAGCTTGCCCCTTGCCTCGACTCATGATGGAATCCAATTTCCAATACGTGATATTGCGGTTTTAATTGTAGAACTAGTATGGCGACATGATAGTTGGTACCCATGCCACCTATGATTGATATTTATGATTGAAAATTGTTTTGACACTATACACTTATAATAGTATCAAATGATTTGTTTTGACGTATCAAGCATTATTTGGCTATTATAAGGGAAAACCCTATCCTCCGGCTTGCGTTGCATTGTGTGATGGGACCTGGGTCTTATAATAGTTTCATTTTTCCAAAGAGCATTGCGCTGTTTTGTTATATGCACTAGTATTCTTGGTAGGAACCCCGTTCCGTGTTATACGGCGTGGTCCCTTGAATTACTTTCTTTAAAATAAAGTTTTAAATAACTGTTTTAGTTCTCACACCAGTCACATGACTGACCTGGAGTTTATTGTTTTAACCTAAACTCTGGGTGCCCCTATTTTCCACACGGGCAGCTAGTAGTTTTGGTTTTGCAGATTTATATCCACAGGGTCCTGATTAACAGCTGGAACGATGCTCGGTAATCTCTGTATCCGTGTATCACTTTCAGTTGTGTTTTGTATATTTTTCCACTGCGATGTATTTAAATGTAATTTAAATCTCTGATATTTTTCGAATGTAATTTATTCATTTATACTCTGTATATTCTTGTATCTGATGGAATTGTTGTAATAACAATGAAATGTTCTCCCGTCTGCGTTCTATTTTGTCCTGTTCTCAAAACGATCAGGGGTTTCGAACGGTCTTAGTCGGTTTAACGATCAATTTGGATCGAGCGAAATTCCTTGCCGTTACAGTTTGGTATCAGAGCTTTGGTTTACAGAGCTCGAGAACAAGACACATTAGAACCATACGAAAGAATTCATCAGATATTGGATTAGTAATATCCAATTAGAATGACTCGTTAGAGATAGGATCAGTAGTATCCTAGAACGAGTGTGAAGAGTATATTTTTCAAATGAAAACAATTTTGTTTTGAAAATTTAAACCATTTTATACATATTTGATTATTTATTTATTTTGAATTTGGACAATCCAGTATATAAAGGTTTTGCATATACGCGTCATGAACGTATATTCGAAGTTTTAATATACTGAATAGATATATAATCACACTCTAGTCGCCCGGAGATAATTCTGGTAATGCGACCGCATTATCAATATTTATGTTCGTGTTTCGAAGGTGTGATTTCTATATATTTCCATTAGACTGGTGTGAGAACCAAAATATAGATAGATTTATTGTTGTGAATTGGCATCAAAAACATGATTTTTGTATATGTATCAAATTATGAATTTGAAACTCTAGTCCACCAATTGATTGATGTTTGTGTTGTTTGATAATTTTGAACTATTTAGCCTAATTGAACCAAATATTGAATTGTATTGAAAATTGGTCGCATTTGCTTGCATATACATGTATATCATTGAACAGGTCATAGCAAGGAGGCTAGAGCAGAGAATAAAATTTGTTTGCCCAACAAATAGGTACATGTTTACTATATAAATTACTGTTTTTTTGGGTGATGATGATTTTATGAGCCGATTGGCTTTTTCTTTTTCTTTTTGAGATCAGAAGGCCTATATGGCAATTTCGGGATTTTCCCGTGGCTCCCGATGCAGGGGAGGTTATGGCGAAATTTTTCGAAAATTTAGGGTGTTAGCCAAATTTTTGAAAAATTTGAAAATTCTCAGAAACAGAAAAGTTGGAGAATGGAAGTCAGATCGAATGTAGAGTTAATTAATCAAACCACTTTCGACTTTGTTCCTTTTCGGGGACGAAAAGTTTTAAGTAGGGGAGATTGTAACAACCCGAAAATCTGGGCCAGTTTAAAATTTTTATTTTGGCAATTTTAGCGAATTTTGAACATTTAAAGTGGAATATTTTAAATAATATCGACGGAAAATGTATTTTGAATATATTTCGAACGTATATTTATATACGCGTCGTCGTTAGAATATAAATAATTATATATAATTATAAATAGAATTGAAAATGGCGCGGTAGTTCGATAATTCGATTTCAAACTTCAATTGAACGTACCGGGTGCAAAATAAACTGGATTTTAGTGAAACCAAAAATAATATGATCTAATTGGGAATATCTTTCCAACGAATCCGAAAAATTGGAATTTCATAGCGGGAATCAAAAGATATGTCCAGTTGAAAATTCTGAATAGTCGCTATGGAATTCAGGCCCTTAAAATGGGAATTTTACAAACGACCTCGGATTTCGACGAAACCACTTTTGTTGGGTCCGTGATGTCAAGTTATTGTTGGATTCCAAATTTCATAATTTTTCGAATCAATATGTGAGCGTGGCGAAGGAAAACGCGTTTGACCAGTTTCAGTTGATTTTAATCGACTGGAAAATGGCCATTTTTCTAACGGTCTCAGAATTCGACAAAACTAGTTTTGTTAGGACCGTATCGTCAATACGAAGCTAGAAAATATTTTTCGGGAATTTTTAGAGTTAGTATGTGACCCCGGTAAATTGAAATGCGCGTTCAAATTCAATATATAGAGTTATATGTTGGTTTTGACGAAAACTGATCGAAACGATCAAATCAGCCTGCGATACATATCCCATTGTGTTCGGAATGGGGGTAAAACGCTATGGACGACAGGCGGTGGGCCTCGTTTAGAGGTCGTACGTAAAAGTCAACTTTTTTTGAAAAAAAATAATTAAATAAAAAATTAAATCCCTCTTCCCCTTAAATCCCTCTGCCCCCCCCCCTTTTCTTCAATCGATCAGTAAAAAAAAGAACGAAAAAGGGGGAGGAGCCGCCGCTCCTCCCAGCAGCGCCGCCGCGCGCCACCATCAGGGCGGAGCCCCCCCCCCCCTCTCGCGTCCCCTCCTCCCAACCGGCTCCGCCCCCTTCTCCACACGCGAGCCTCCCGATCACCGAAACCCTCATCGCCGTCGCACCCCTTTAGAATCCGCCGCCCACCTAGCCGCGAGCTCCTTCTCCTTCTTCCCCGCCTGCTCCTCCTTCCCCCCCCCCCCAGCGATCGATCGAGGACCCCGAACCCTCACAGCCCACCGCACCCTCCTGCGCCGCCTCCTATTCTTCTTCTTCTTCGACTGAGAAGCCCTCCATCTCCTCCCCTGACCAAAAACAAAGTGAGTGTTATAATTTTTGTTTATATAGAATTTGATTTTTTTATGTTAAGTAAATCTTTGATTTTTATTTTATATAAAAATTCGATTTTTACATATTCATTTGCATAGAAAATTTTTGATTTTTAATACATTCTTATAGAATAGAAAATATTAGATTTTTAAAATAGAAAAGATTTGATTTTTAAAATAGAAAAGATTAGATTTTTATAGGTTGAAAGGCGAAATCTTTAATATTGAAAAGGCGAAATCTCTATGTAGAGAATAGCAGTGTAAAAATTCGATTTTTATATATTGAATAGCGAAGTAAAAATTCGATTTTTATATATTAAGTAGCGAAGTAAAAATTCGATTTTTATATATTGAATAGCAAAGTAAAAATTCGATTTTTCCATATGTAGTGGCTACGGGCAGCGAAAGTGACAAAAGGCGAGAACGACGAAGATTTTTATAAAAGAAGTGTCGTGGAGTTGGAATAGCTATTGGTGAGAACTTCTCGCTCTAAATTTCCTTTTTCTAGTTATATATATACTAGGATGCAGATGGTGCTTAGTAGCACCCGACACCCGTCGTCCACAGACCATGGACGGCTTGTATGCTTGTTTGATGTGTTGTGAAATTTGTTTGTGAAGTTGATGTGGAATAGATAATGAAATATATTCATGTGTTGAAATAAATTAATTATCGTTAAAAATATAATTTTTAACATGAATGTGAATAAATAAATATTTATAAACAAATCGGCCGATTTGTTTATATACACCGATTTGACTGATATTGATTGGGATGATAAATTTTACACATTGCCCAACTGCACAAATAAAAATTTGTGTATGTTGATTTGAAACCCCACATGGGTGTTGGGATGATATTTGAGTAAACTAATCCCAATTATTTAATTATATGTCGATCGATTGGTCGACAAACTGTGTAAGCATCGTTTATTAATATTTGATGCTTATGCAGTTGTGTGGTGCACCTTGGATGATGGTTGATTGTTTATCATTGCTATTATATACATGTGGTGTATGGAATCCATATAATTAACGTTATATGGTGATTGATTGGGACTCATTCCAATCGGGAAAATAATGAATATTATAAAATAAAATTCATGTGTTGAAACTATTCATGTGTTGAGTGAAATATTTTATACAATGAAATTCACACCTTTATCATATTTAAAATTAGAACTACTTCACGGTGGAGTCTAATTGAAAATCAAATGATAGATACCATGATTTTATAAAATATTTTACATAACAAAAATAGTCGTGTGTTGAAAGAAATATAGATTCATGTGTTGAATAGAATAAATATTCATTTGTTGAATAGAATAAAGAAGTTTTGAAAAACATAAAGCCGTGTCGATTAGAGATGCGTTATTTTGACGCGAACGATATTTATATCGATTTTATTCGTTTTATAATGAATATTGAAAAGTGATTTCAAAATTTAATATTTTGAAATGAAATTCAAATTAAATTAGATTAAAATTCAAATTGAAATTGAATTGAAATCAATTTGAAATGAATTCGAATCGAATAGAAAATGAATTCGATTCGAATTGAATAGAAAGTGAATTTGAATTCGAATTGAATAGAAATGAATTCAAATTGAATTAAATTGAAATTGAATTAAAAACGAATTGAAATTGAATTGAAATCAATTTGAAATGAATACGAATTGAATTAAATAGAAGGTAAATTCAAGTTGAATTGAATTGAAACGAATTAGAAATTGAATTGAATTGAAATGAATTAGAATTAGAATTGAATTGAAACGAATTTGAATTCGAATTAAATAAAATTGAAATGAATTCGAATTGAATTGAAATCAAATCGATTTGAAATTGAATATAGTGTTGAAATGGTTTTGAAAACGAATTTAAAACAATTTATAAAATACGTTTTAAAAAGAAAATCGACGAAATATATATAATATATATATATATATATATATATATATATTATATATATAATGGCCTGAATAGAACGCGCCGCGCCGCGGCAGTTCGTGAATTTCGACCATTGACTTCGAATTGACGTTGCGGGAGATCCGACCGTCGGATTCTCCTAAAACCGGAACCGTTGGGTTCGTATCGAAAAGAGCTTCCCAATGAATATTAGAAATTTGAAATCTAACGGTTGGATTTTGAATTATGTCCAAATCAAATTTGAAAAAGGTCGCTGTAAGTGCAGTTCGATAGCCGTTGATGGAAATCGACTGTACGGGCCTTGATAAAATTATTAAAAATATCTATAATTAGTATAAAATCATAAGAAATGATTTGGGAAAAATTGGGCTGAAAGATTCCATATTTGAAAAGATAAAAATAGATTTTTATCGAAATGAACTAGTTTTGAACTAGAATTAAAATCAATTTATTTTTGAAATAAATAAATTGAATTTGAAAGTGATTTTAAAAATAATCAATATTCCCAATACGTGAATTGGACTGGAGTTGAATCGAAATTATCTTCGGAATATTTCGATGTTGGATTTCGTGACTATACAGATATTGTTATGGGAATTTGAAAGATATATTTTATATCGTTATTTCCAATACGATATATGTTGGTTTCAGAATTTGATATTGAATATAAGCCGATATATTTTCTATTCAGAGCCTTGTAATTAATATCAAATGTGATTTGGGTTTGTCTTGAATCGTGTTTTAGATGACATTGGTTCTTTAACCCAGTTAAAGGCAAGATGTTGATTTTTGAAAGGATTAAAACTAAGTGGAGTTTTAATGAATCTTTAATTAGATTATAATGTGAATTGATAATTTAAAGTATCAAATCTGAGAGGGATCGAGAGTGGAGTACCACCAGTTTTGCTCCAATGCGATAGTTAAATCTTTAATTAGATTTGAACGTGAAATGGTAATTAATTTTACCGATAACACCGTGGTGTTAGATATGGAGTATTACCAGTTTTGCTCCATGTGATGAATAGGTTGGGATTGGGAAATAAAATAAATAATTACTTCGGTGTGGCTCGCTAATCCCGACTAGTTCGAAATGATATCCAAAGGAAGATTATAGAATAAATTTAGAAGAATTTATCTTGGATAAAATTAATGGGAACCTTTCCCTAAGAATGTGATTTTGTGAATAAAAGAATATTCTGAATTGGAATGAGGCGTTCATTGTGTTTGTGTAACATTTGTTTATTATATACGTGGGTTATTTAGAAAGGTCGGGTTATACCCATTCTGAATAACCGATTCGACGAGATGTCGAAGATGAAGACGGCGGTTGAAGACCGGAAGTCTCCACATCGTTTGGGTGATTACTGATGATCTCGATTGGGCTGTACACCCAAGATGAGGGAATCAGTTGATGATCGTGCAGACGTACTTGGAGATGGATGGATATATGTTAATCATCATAATCACAATGCAATACAGTCAATCAGATCATCCATGGGTTTTCAAACAACAGTGAGGTGAGCTAACTGTATACAAATTTATGATAATTAAAACAGATAAAAATCAATACTGGTAATCTATATATTTTTAGTTATAAAATAAATAACTATACAAATATTTTAGTGAGAGAATACTCACATTGGTCTCCACTCCGTCAGTCTTTATTTGAGGATTGTTTTAATAAAATTAAACCGAACATTTAATTTTATCAAAAATTACAACAACTTCTATTTCCGTTCTGGTCAGTTCCATGCTGTAGTGTTTATTGTTGCGTTCCAACGCAACTGAAATCGTTGAATTCCGACCTCGTATGAAATTGATATGATAAATTATACATTTGATAATTAAATAAGTAATTAATTAAAATAATTAACTAATTTAAACCTTGGTTAACGTTAACTATCTCTTCCTCGTTCATTTCCAGGCCGACATTGAGATAAAAATCTTGTGCCCCTCCTTTAATCTCGCATGCTTCCCAAGGGGTTCGGACCCCGATCGAGCATTGCCACCCCCTCAGTTGTTGCGCCTCCGTCCATCCCCCCTTTCCCCGACCAACTTGCGCGCCTCAGGCACCCTAAAACTTCCCATGAACGATAGCCCTTTGAGGCATGAATTCGCGAATTTTACTCCACTATTTCCGATCTCAACCATTCAGATTATAGATCTCATGTAGTTGTACAATTTTTGTTTTGTAAATCTTTGAAGTTATTGAGTGGATTAGCGAAAATTTGAGGAAGTAGAATCGAACGAAATCGTCCATTCATGGAGAGAAAGCGACATAGAAATTTTACGAGGAATTAGGGCTTTAAAAATTATATATATACCATTTATTTAATTATTTTAATTCATAAATAGCTCGTTTAATCTCCGAACTCCAAATCAAACCCAACGAATGTCGTTCCTAGCTAAATACCCCCATTTCGGACACAATGAGATATGTTTCGTAAGCCAGTTCGACTATTTTGATCATTTTTTTAATCAAAATTAATATATAAATTAATATAACGGTCAATATTGAATTTCAACGTACATTTTAATTTACCTGGGCCACATACTGACTCCAAAAATTACGAATATTGAAATCTAGCTATGTTTTAACGATATGGTCCAAACAAAATTAGTTCCGTCGAATTTGGAGACCATTTGAAAAGTGGCCTTTTTAACTGGTCGATTAAATTTCAAATTGAAATTGAAAACACGTTTAAATTTACTACGCTCACATATTAATTCCAAAAATTATGAAATTTTAAACCTAATAATAATTTGACATTCCGGATCCAACAAAACTGGTTTCGTCGAAAACAGAGGTTGTTTGCAAAATGGCTATTTTTAAGGGCTATATTTAATATTAATATATATAAATTCTATAGCGACTATTTTAAATTTTAAACTGGACATAACTTATAATTTACAATATTAAATCTCAATTTTTCACATTCGATAGAAAATTATAGTTCAAAATATTCCAATGTTTCTTGTTTCCTCGAAATCCGATTTATTTTAAATCCTATACATTCGATTGAAATTTAAAATCGAATTTTAAAATTACCATGCCATTTCAGGCTCGTTTTATAATTAAGATAAATTCATACGTTCTAACTTTGGTTTAAATAAGTTTTTAGTCATTATTATTTAAAATAAATCATTTTAAATATTCAAAACCCATTAAAGTAGCTAAAATAAAAAATTTAAATTGGTTCAGAAATTCCAGGTTGTTACATGACTATGCCCAAGTATCATTTTCTATAGACGCATACCCATAATATGAAATAGAGTTTTTGTCACCTAATGCAAAATGCATCTTGAGAAAGCAAAATACATTGAATATAAATGGAGATCAAACAATGATTGGCCTAGAATTAATTCAACATGCAACTATAACATGGCAGTTTCCCTAGATGAAATACAAAGTTAATGAAGCAACCTATGATCAAATGTTCCTACTCTTCCATCCTTAAGGTAGGTCCAGTTTATTTCCACATAGAAGTTTCTTAAACTTCTACTCCCACAACGTATTCCACCCAAATATTGGACATTTTTCAGCATTTAATTGTGGATTTCTTTTAAAAAAAGAAAAGGTGGCACTCTGATTAAGCACAGATGAAACTCAAAAAAAAAGTAGCAGCAATTTTTTGAGTTAACCAACTTTACAGAAAAATGTGTTGTGTTTCATCTAGGCCCCTAATTTTACAGTTAGCACCAATTATGTCCTAATGCATAGCATAGTATGTTTTGACATCATCACTCAAATATGGCTACAGAACTTACATGAAGCCCATATAAACCCCAAGTACAAGTAATGTATACGAATGAGAAATATACGAATTAGAAAACCACAGTAGCTGAACCAAAGTTACTAAACACCATCCACCAATGTAAACATTATCCTAATTATGTTTAACAATCTTATAATTGGGTACACATGAGTTTCAACTGTATTGTCAGATGATTTAATTGTTTAATTGGGTTTCATGTATAATTAAGACAATAGATTATTAAATAACTTTAGAACTATGCCTGTGAAATCAACAGAAAAAATGGTAGACAGTAAAATACAACCATCATTTTGCATCTATGTTTCAGTTACGAAAGCCAAATGGTCCTTCTTTATCCATTCAAACTGCTCTCGTTCTATGGAGAAACTGCCTTAATATTAGAAGTATGACTCTCAGTTTTCCATTTTGGGTTTCAAATCGGAAATTTCCACCATTGCAATCATCTTGTATATCTTGCTATTTTTGTTAAACCTTGCTTGTGGGTAGAAGTTAAACCAAGTATAAATCGTAATAAACCTATGAAATTAACATGCATTTTAAAACAGGTAAAACTTGAATCGTCGTAAGTCATATGAACATTAAATCCAGATCAAATCCTTCAAACAGGAACCCTAACATCGAACTTAAAATTTCCATTTTCGTGGAAACTGTACCACTAAATCGACCAAATCTAAAGTTGAAAATTTCTTACCCGAGAAATCGAAAGCAGATAAGAGATGAGAAGATTTGGTTTATCTCACGTAGAGATTGAAACAGAATCGCAAATTGCGATGTTGGTGGATATTCCTCTTTGAAGTAATACCTAGATCCTTCACAAGAAGATCTGAGAAGGCGGTGGTATCAAATATGTTCAATCGATGGATTGGTTAGGTTGATCCCGAATTTTCAGAACTAAGATTGAACTCACGATAGTAAAATTGATTGAAAAATTCAACTGATTTTGGAAATTTGGGGAAGTTAAAGAAAAGAAAATAAGCAGTAAGGTAAAATAACAGTGGGAAATAGAAATGATATTCGCGTGATTTGCATGTTAGACATTAATGATTTCCACATTAGACATTAATGATAATGTTCAATGATATTCGCGTACCAAGCATATTTGGTTATCATAAGGTAAAATTTACCCATAATGGTGTGAGCTTGCAATGTGTGATGGGATGCGGGTCTTATGGTAGCTTCATTTTCCAAAAAGCATGCACGAAGTTTTGAAACCCTTTTGATAATTGTTTGATATATGTATAGTTTTCACCTAGTTCTCAAGTTGGTTAATCCAAGCCTGACTCGAGCGTTTTGGCGCTTGGGTCATATCCAAGTGTATTTCGGGTTTAGACAGGATTCGAATAATTCCCAGATGATTCCAGTAGAGCTTTCGTTCTTCGTCAGAAGGTAGGGCGTATTCTACTATCAGCACTTGGATGTCGTGGTTGTATTATGTGCAGATAGAGTTTATAACTATCCACTGTATGTTTGATAATTTAAATGTTTCCCATTGTAAAGTTTTCGCTATACAATTATATTTAAATATTATATTTTGTTCTATTTCGCTGTGAGATTCTGTTCTTTTTTCTTGTTCTGTTTCGATGTGTTTGTTCTGATAAACTTTGATGGAGTGAGTTTACGATATTTGGTTTTGCGGTATATGAAACCGAGGATGTGTTAGATATCGACTATTAAAGATTGAAAATTCGGTTTATAGCAGGACATTTCAAGGATGCTTACATTCTGGACTGGACCTATGTGGTTTATAGTCGGTTGAAAGGGTGAGAATTTTCAGGGTCATCACATGTGGTATCAGAGCTTTGGTTTAGCGGAAATCTTGGATATTTGGAGTAAAAACTCGTGAGAGATAGGATCAGTAGTATCCTAGGACGAGTGACTCATTGGAGATAGGATTAGTAATAACCTAGAATGAGTTGAGAGTATTATATATGAGAGACGTATTTGTGATTTTAATATATAAATGATTTTAAATTTTAAGGAAAAATTATATGTACATATTATATACAAAAGGATTATGTTTTGATAACATGTAAGGTATATTTAAAAAGTTAATCAACCAATTGATTGCTGAATCTGATGTATGCTTATTAGTCTAACTAATAAAGAAGAGTATAAGTATATACTTAATTAAGTCTTGCTATGAGGTATAAAAAAATTAAAATATTCAACTATACATTTAGGAATCAAAAGGGGAAGTGACCATAGATGTAATAACTAAGTAGGGTATACTTAGCAAAACATTGTGAAAGATTAAATAAAGTTAGTAAATCTAAAAATGAAACTCCTTGGTCATTTTACCAAAAATGTTTTAGAAAATGTATAGGTTTAAAAGATTAGTTTAATATTATTTTCTAATTAGGAGCTCTTTATTTAAATTCTAGAGGGGTAAGCAACTTTCAGTTCGACAGTACTTGGCATGATTCAAAGAGCCATTTGCATCCCACAGTTCTTCTGATAGCTTGGATGATAGGTTGTCAGACTCCCGGAGTAGCGTTCGCCATAATAGTTCTTTATATACGACTAGCGGCAATAAGTACTTATCAGATGCCACCTCAGCCTTTAGACCAGTAGCGGCTTTAGATTCAGATTCTGATCCAGAGAATGTTCCTATGGAGACAGATTCCATAGAGCCTAAGGATTCAGGTGCTTACGATGATTGGATGTTAGCAGACAATGAAGGCCCGGAGTTTGATTTAGATGGTCACGTCATTATAGACGATCCACTTCCAACAATAACACTTGTAGCGGATATTAAACAGCCACAGATGATGGAGATCATCCCTGACTTTATCCTTGAGGTTGTTTTAGAGACTACTCATGAGGAGCCCGAGAGGGTATTGCCTGAGTTACCACGACAAGAGTTAGTCGGGTCGATATGGGATCTCGCGCCTGATATTGATGAGGAGATTGAGCCGGATGTGGATATGTAGATTGACGAGGCTAGCTACGATGCCGACGATGAGCTCGATAACGAGTTCCTCGAGGTTCCAGATGATTATTGGCTTGATGGGGAGGAGGAGGAGATTCCGGAAGAGGATCCGGACGACTGTTCCATTGAGTAGTATCTGGCACTAGGACGGGATCTAGGTGAGAAGGCTGGGATGTGGGTGAGAAGGCTGGGATGTGGATGTGGATATGTAGATTGACGAGGCTAGCTACGATGCCGACGATGAGCTCGATAACGAGTTCCTCGAGGTTCCAGATGATTATTGGCTTGATGGGGAGGAGGAGGAGATTCCGGAAGAGGATCCGGACGACTGTTCCATTGAGTAGTATCTGGCACTAGGACGGGATCTAGGTGAGAAGGCTGGGATGTGGGTGAGGAAGCCCAAGAGCCGGAGGAGATAGAACTTTTAGGACCTTCAGTTCATGAGTCCAAGGAGGATTAGGGAGCCAGTTGTTGCTTCAGTCTGTGTTGATATTGTATATGTGGTTAGATCACGTTTTTAAGCAGGATAAGTACTAGGTATACTGTTGACGTCAAAAGTTGGTCATTAGTGACAATCAACCCCCAATTGTGTGATCTACACACGAATAAAGATAAAATATGCAATAAAAAGTGAAAGAACGGGGAGCACACACAGAATTTTTGTAGTGGTTCGGCAAAGACAATGCCTACGTCCACTTTATATATTATTTCTCTCCTTTTTGTGATTACAAATACAATGCTTTTTCTGATTGGAGAAAAGAAAGAAAATGACTATTTTCCTTTCTTCCTTTTTGGAGATTAAGATTCTGGAGGAGAGTAGAGATGAAAAGTTTGAAGGAAGCTCTCTGGCCAAGAGAAGTTGTTTTTTTCCTCATTAAGCTTGGAGGTATTTATAGGTGGAAATTGTTCCTTGGGCTGTTGCGAAATGGTCCGGCCATTTCGGGAAGGTCCAGATACGTGGAATCCATCCATTGGCTTGAATTTCGGCTGGAAGACTGATTCCACAGTTCATAAATAGTATCCTTGGAAGTTGTGGCCGATGTGGCATCCGTGGAGAGGTATATCAAAAGCAGAGCTTTGTCCGCATATGGTTGACTGCCTTTATCTCCTCGGAAGTCGGGATATTAAATGGACTGGCTCTATAGAAATTCTCCACGCTGGTCCGAGATAATCGGTCGACGAGCTCCTTCTGAAAGCGAGAAACTCGGTCGCCCTGGTGAGCAATTTTTCAGGTAATGCGCAGTCAATTTGTCTGAGTTGGATTTGGGCCAATATGCCATTGCTTGATGTAGCGTTCCTGATGGGCCTCTTGGAGCGCAACTTGTATTTGGTTGTGTGTTTGGGCTTTGGTTTTGGCCCGATAAGATTAGTGCCAAAAAGAGGGCTAACACTTTGCCCCTCAAAATATATCTTCATCGACAGAGGGAGGTGTATTCTGAAATCTGAACTGAAGCACAAACGATCGATCTGCTATGGTCGCGCCGGACCATATCAAGGCCAGAAAACCGACGGTCCGATGTTGTATTAAGACCAGAAATCCGACGACCATGCCAGGTCATATTAAGGCCAGAAAACCAACAACTATCGGAAACCGTATTAAGGCCGAGGTGATGATCGCCACTGGTACATAAGTTGGTTCCTGCAAATACAAAACAAACCATGGGTCAAGAATTTTATTCCACTTGGCTTTAGAAGGTGGCGAGTATAAACCATACTCGGCTTGGTGGCGAGCATAACCATACTCGGCTTAGTGGCGAGTATAAACCATACTCGGCTTAGTGGCGAGCATAAACCATACTCGGCTTAGTGCAAGTGTTTCTCATGCTCAACTCATGTTGGGTTAGTTAGTTTAACGAGCTATGCATGCTCATGGTGTAAAGAAAGAGAGTGTAATCCACACTCGTGTTTAAGAAAAAGAGACCTTTCTCACTTGAAAGAGTAGGTGTCTGAAGTAGTGGTGGGCTTTCGCGCTAACCACATAGAACAGAGGGGCAAGCATTAATCATGCTCGGCTTAATGGCGAACACTAATCTGGTTCGGCTTAGAAATTTTACAACAGTCGATCTACTTTTGCAAAAAGTAAAGTTCATAACTGCTAAGCATCTATTACAAAGAAAATCTACGAGGACAGCGATTGATTACATAGCATCAAAGCGTCCCTATTACTGAAAGAAATACATCGAGAGAAAAAAAATCTAATTAATGATAATGCCACGAGTGCTAGTCTCAGGGTCCTTTCCATTTCTAGGAGCTTGCGGCCCAGCCTGAGGAGCTTGGGCAGAAGGTCGTGGCGGCATGGCCGAGGCGCGATTTTTGACATACTCAGCGAGTTCCCCTTTTCTGACTCGTCCTTCGATGAGATCGCGTAGATGTCGGCAATCATTTGTATTATGTCCAGCTACGTTGTGGAATATACAATGCTTGCCAGAGTCAAGTTCCATCTGGGTCGGTTCTCGTTGAGGTGGCCTTGGAGTGGGGAAGGACTCGCGCATATCGAGATAGATGTCGAGCAAAGAGGAATCGAGCTCGATGTACTGATTATATTTGTTTTCATTTTGAGGTCATACATTGCGTTTATCCTTTTCCGGGGTCGTTCCTCTTCCTTTATTCTGGCCATTGCCGTTGAGTGGACCTTGTTGTTTGGCTACTAAAACTTCAAGGCTCTTCATCTCAAGGCTGGCATCCTCTTGTCGAAGGAATCTTTCGGCCTCGGAATAGAAATCATCTATATCTTTGGGAGGATCCCTAGTTAAGGAGTTCGAGAATTCTGATCTCTTCTAAACTCCCGCGATGGCTGCCATCAACACCATCGATGGCTCGGGCCGATCGACAGATGCTACGGCTGCGTTGAACCTTTCGAGGAAGGATCTTAGCATCTCTCCGGATCGCTGTTTGATGGTAGATAGAAACATGACACTTTTCGGTCAAGAGATATGCACTCGAAATTGCTCGATGAAGTGGGTGACTAGAGTATTCCAACTACCGACCGACTCCGTTGTTAGCTGCCGAAACCACATACCGGCTATATCTGTGAGAAAGAGTGGAAAGAACTTAGCCATGAAGCTGGTCGATGCACCAAGTACTTCCATATGTCGCATGTATCGCATAAGATGAATGGTCGGATCAGTGCGACCGTTATATGGTTCGATGGCAGGGAACCTGAAGTCCGGAGGATTTCGAGAATTTCTAATTTCTCTAGTGAAGGGGCTGCGATTGACATTGTCTATGTCTTGCTGCGAACAATTGCCCCGAGTGAAACGTCGGATAATGCTTGCAAGCTGACTCCCATCTCCGAGGAGTCGTTGCCATGAACTTAACTCTGTATCCTGAGGGGGTTCTGTACGAGGATCCAGCAAAAGCATGCTCGGAAGGGTGGTCGTTGGCTGGGCTCGACCTCCGAGAGTTGAGTGAAGGTGTGAGGGAAGGTGAGATCTGGCGGGTTGTTCTGGGTAGAATGACCCCTCAGGAATCTGATGAGTCGTGGATCGAGCCATATTTGTAGCTAAAGGTCTAGGCTGATCCAGCATAGCATGTGATGTTCGGGGGCCAGGGTTGCCCCCGTTTGAAGCGAGGTTAGGAGGGTTTACAGTAGCGTTTTCTTCCGCTACGGTGAGGACCAGCATGGTAGGGTGGCTCCCCTCGTTCGAAGGGAAGGCTATTCCAATTCTTCGTTGAAGAGGAAGAGTGGTTAGACTGGTCTGTTGCAAGATCCCGGGTTGTAATGGGAATGGCGTTGATTCTGAGGGACCCGGGGGTAGCTCGACTGATTCGATAGGTCGAGATGTTCCAAAGAGTGGGGGCATATTTGTCAGACGACCGAGATCTTGGTCGCCTGCATCCTGAGGTTCTGTTGTTGCAGCCGCGCTGGTCTCTGGAAGCGATATTCTCGGCTGGGATCGATCGGTTGGTGGAACCAAACTAGGATGAAATAAAGGTGTAGCCTGATCAGTGGCCTGATTTCGTGCAGACCGAAGATCGGTCATTGCACCAGCTTCGGTCGATGGAGGAATTGATGTTGAAGCGTTCATCCCTGTTTCCAGTCGACCGAGAAGGTGATTCATCAACTGTTGTTGTCGTTCGAGGACTTTACCCTGAGATGTCATATGGTTTCTGAGTTCGACCACGATTTTATCCATATCGTCCCGGGTAAGGAATTGGGACATGTTGTCATGAGAGGAAACTCAGTGGCTTGCTTCTGCAGCATCGGCATCAGCTGCATCGACGTTTGCAGGACGAGAGGATGTTGCATCTTTCTTTCATCTGTTCGCCATGACCTGGGATAAGCAGGAGCTCGATGGCTGTGTCGGTGCGTTGCCCCTACCTGGCACGCCAAAGTGTTGACGCCAAAAGTTGGTCACTAGTGACAATCAACCCCCAATTATGTGATCTACACACGAATAAAGATAAAATATGCAATAAAAAGTGAAAGAACGGGGAGCACACACAGAATTTTTATAGTGGTTCGGCAAAGACAATGCCTACGTCCACTTTATATATTATTTCTTTCCTTTTTGTGATTACAAATACAATGCTTTTTCTGATTGGAGAAAAGAAAGAAAATGACTATTTTCCTTTCTTCCTTTTTGGAGATTAAGATTTTGGAGGAGAGTAGAGATGAAAAGTTTGAAGGAAGCCCTCTGGCCAAGAGAAGTTGTTTTTTTCCTCATTAAGCTTGGAGGTATTTATAGGTGGAAAATGTTGCTTGGGCTGTTGCGAAATGGTCCGGCCATTTTGGGAAGGTCCAGATACGTAGAATCCATCCATTGGCTTGAATTGCGGCTGGAAGACTGATTCCACTGTTCATAAATAGTATCCTTGGAAGTTGTGGCCGATGTGGCATCCGTGGAGAGGTATATCAAAAGCATAGCTTTGTCCGCATATGGTTGACCGCCTTTATCTCCTTGGAAGTCGGGATATTAAATGGACTGGCTCTGTAGAAATTCTCCACGCTGGTCCGAGATAACCGGTCGACGAGCTCCTTCTGAAAGCAAGAAACTCGGTCGCCCTGGTAAGCAATTTTTCAGGTAATGCGCAGTCAATCTGACTGATTTGGATTTATGCCAATATGCCATTGCTTGATGTAGCGTTCCTGATGGGCCTCTTGGAGTGCAACTTGTATTTAGTTGTGCGTTTGGGCTTTGGTTTTGGCCCGATAAGATTAGTGCCAAAAAGAGGGCTAACATATACATTTTGGAGCACGACACTATTTTGATATTGCATAGACCACCTCAAGTACATAGTACATGCTCAGGTAGGTGGGTTAGGTGCATATACATAGCTTATACCTTAAGTGGCACTCTACACTATGGTACATGTTATGTTTGAGATTACAGTATGATGTTCCGTTTTTAATGTACTAAATGTTATATGATATGACACTTTTGGTTATAAATTCATGAGTATTGTTTCAGTATTTGGTTCTTAACTTCGTTCCAATTTCGAGGACAAAATCTATTTATGTAGGGGAGCTCGTAACGACCCATATTTTTAATCACTTCAAAATATGAATTTAAATATATTCAAAAGGATTTTCAAATAAATATGACTAGTTGGATTTGAAATTTATTCAATATTGAATTTTTATATTTGAACAACCTATATTTTAAATGTGTAATATAAGGGTTGAATATATCAAGACAAAAATATTAGAATTTGATTTACAAAACAATGAATAAATCGATAAACTTGTTGACTAGTTTTGTAAAATTAAAATAGCGATATAATTAACAGATCTAGTTTTGATTTATTTTAGTTTGAAAATATTGATTAAATAGGTCTAATATGGTTCAAAATGAATTTATATGATAATGAACCTATTTATAAATTTTATAGTTAATTTATACCGATAGAAAATACAAGTATAATTTACACTAATTTAAATTGGAAATTTAAAATTGTTAGGAGGATAATACTTGTTAATAGCTATTTGGATACCTCCATAAGTATTTTAAATGGCTAATGGCATCTTAAAATAACATGTTAATATACACTAACTGTTTTATGTAGCTTAAATAATTCAAAGGAGTGGTTAGTGCTTTCTTATGCATGCTTACATAATAATTAGTTTAATTTAAAAAGGAAAAACAACTCATTTTCACCATTTCCAAAACCTCCCCTTCATTAGACAACTCACACCCTCTTGCCTCCACTTGTCACCTTCTTCCATGTTGCCTCTTCCTTAGGTAACTTAGCATATGGGTTAAGAGATCGTTTCATTTCATTTTGTTTTCATTTTCATTTTGTTTTCTTCCATCTTCTTCTTACACTCCACAAACTCCACTTCCCCCTACTACCAACGCCGGCCACCGCCATCACCGCCCCACCCCCGCAAAGCCCCTAGCAGCCCTCTTCTCTTAGCCGTGGGCCCCTTGGCTAAAAATGCCTCCTTTCCTCCTTAAGGTCCAAAGCTACCTCCTTTGATCCATGTTTGCACCACCCAAGCTCTTCCACCTCTTCCTACCATCACTGCATCTCCCCTTGGACCCCACCAGTATGCGCGTCACACCACTCACTCCAATTCGTGGACCCCACTCCTCTTGGTCGTTCCCTAAACACCTTAAAATCTCACCTTTCCACTTCTAAATGCAAACAAATATATACTTATATATCTTGAGTCCGTAGCGATGTTGAGTTGAAAAGGTTATTGGTTTAGTTACTAAGTGAAATTCAAGGTTGGAGTCAAGCTAAAGAAGTCATACACTAAAAAATTGGGGGAGTAGAGAAGAAATGGTGAGCGAATTTTGCTCACATTTGGTTAACTATTGTAATTAGTGTAGCTAATTATGTTATGTGTAGTAATTGCTAATTAGTTAAGTAATTTTTGGTTTAATGATGTTAATGGTTAAGTTAGAAAATTAATTAGTTAGTGGTTTAGCAACTAAAGTGGATACATTAAGGGTTATTAAGTTAAACCATAATAGGTTAGTTTGGTTGATAACGTGTTGTTATGGATGGATGAAAATGGATGAATAGTGACATTAATTAATATTGACGTGACATTGGTCAATATTGATGTGACATTGATTGATAACTTGATGTGATGTGTGTTGACATTAATTTGACATGATTGTATTTACTAATAATTGCAAGTAAATTATTAAAGATGGTTAATACTTTAGTTAAAGTGATTTGAAATAGCACTTAAGTTTAATGACCTTAACATTCATGTTAATGATGCCATTACATAGTAATTGATTTTTAACGAATGTTAATGATGTGTTAAATCCATATAATTTGGATTATATGGTGATTGATTGAGTTTTATTCCAAATCGAAATTTAATTGAATTTTTTATTGATTAAATAATAAGAGAAAAATAAAAGTTGAATTTTTAATCCAAATGATTTGGAAAGATAGTTTAAGTTATTACGAATAGTTTTCGTAAAAGTGGAAATTTTATTTGGATATATAGAAAGTGTTTTAACTAGATTTTATTATCCAAACCATCTTAGTTTTTTTATGGGTTTCGGGAAAGTTTGGGTTTCAAAAGATCAAGTTTGAAAAATAATATTATTTTAATGATTTAAATAATATTATAATATTTAAATAATGGAATGTTTGAATTTAAAGTTAAATATTAGAAATATAGATTCCAAAAGTTATTATATATGTTTTGAATAATTAATACATTATTTTGAAGGCAATTTGACTTGATTTTAAATATAAGTCAAAGTTTTGTCTGAATAGGACTAGTCGCGCAGCAGTAGTTCGCAATTTTTGACTGTTGACTTCAAATTGAAGTATCGGAAGATCTCACCATCGGATTTTCCTAAAACGAAAAAGATTGGGTTTGAAATGAAAAGAGTTTTCAAATGCAGAAGAAAGTTTTAGTATCCAATGGTTATATCTTGAAATAAGTTCAAATCAAACTTGAATAAAAATCGCGCCTGTAATAACCCGAATTCCGACAGACCGAATTTTTTTCAAAATTCCAATCTATCGAATCTTGGATTGGTTTGCTCTGGTATCCTGTAGAAAATACAGAGACATAAAATATGTCAAAGCTCAGAAAAATATCTCACAGCAGAATGGATAAAATATTATATACTCAAAGTATAGCCTTACACGATTAATAATACTGCCTAACCAGAATCCAAAGCTATCATATCCCTGCCACAAATCTAACCAGCGAGTATGTTATGAGGAGGGGGTCAGAACACAAGTTCGGGCGACTGGATTTAAATATTTCACTTTGGATAACACTACATATACCGTTCAATCATATTTTCTTATTTATTAGGTTGCTTGGGTTAACGGCAATCAAGGCATGCACACGTCGCACCCATTTACTTCCTAGTGGATTAACCTAATACAGTATATATATGTAGCTACTCCCAATATTAAGGTATACCCCATAGTACCCCACTTGCACGGTCTCCAACGTAATGCCACAGAAGTGAACGTAGTCCCTCATCCTACACCGAGCTGACGTATGGATCTCTACATAACAATTTTACATTCTGTATACGTCTGCCATTACTACGCTATGTAAGCGTACGGACTGCCAACGTCGATCGAATCAGAAATCATACCGGAGTAATGCCCTCAAGTCCACAATACACCACCCAGAGCCGACATGCATGTATCTAGACAGTACTTGGTGCCTTAACCGTACGTCCTCTAATGTGCACCGAGTTCCGTGGCTGGGTGATACAAGAAACTTGGAACTCGGTCGGGAGCTTTTCCTTATCTATACAGACCTGTCTTTAAGAGCCTTTATATACAGATGTTCCTAGAGTCTGTTTTCACGGTGGCTATGGCCCCACCTCGGCCCTCCCTCAACTAGTAAAGACTACAAGAGCTAAATGATTGCCCCTAAGAAAAACAATCTAAACATCCATTTGGCATGTCCTTCAACCACCGTACCCCGCTAGTGAAAGGTGAATGGTCTATTGGTTTTAGCTCTAGTCTTTTTGCATCCCGCTGGCTGCCGATGACGGGTATCCGACGATCTACTATCCTTGTTGGTCGTGACCCTTCGCCTCCCCCATTGAGGCAACCGTCGAATCATCCTGGTGTCACTGCATCACAACATTCTAACTGCATAGCTACTTCTACAGTCAAGGCCCACCCACCTAGTAGTTAGGCGCAGACCCAACCTCTGCGAGCACAGCCTAAAACATCTTCCACCGCACAGAGGACTACTGGGAGCACCTTACGTGTCTCAGGAAGCCGTGTGATTCCCCTTCTAGTCCTTTGGAGCCGTCAGAAAAATAACATGAATGTGCGCTCCTCTCTTGTCTTATAACACTACAATGGTCTACCCCATTGGGTTATTCACGCTCAAGCGTGCGGAGTGGTCCAAGCGCCTCACTTTAATATGTTGTTAGACCCTATGTCTAAACTTTCTTTTACGCGCTTGCCTTACCTCGCCAGGTTTCCATTTAACTTGGTTATTCCCAGTCATATTGAATTCTTGATCAAGTTACCACGTTCGTCTTGCTTATTAATTTTGGTTATATAACTTAACCCATTTAAGTTTGTTAATAAGCCCAAAACATCTTATTCTCTAGATTGTGGCCCAAGGTCTGTAATCCACAATACCTTTATATTCTTGTTTGATTTTATCGTTACAATAACATGTTCTACTTAATATGTAATTAAGTATATCTCAATTCACATGTTTTCTATTTAACACGTCAGTCATTATTTATGATTAAATATAACTTATTTCATAAGTTTTCCTCATCCTTTCTCATTTAATCATAATTTCATTTTACACCGTTACTACAACTTAATGTTGTTTACTTATTGACTTTGTTAGCTTAACTAAGGCCTATTAATAAGTTTCTCTACCTATTTATTATAACCTATGTTATAATTTCCTCTTGTCCCTAGGAAAAGTCTAAACATGTTATTCTTATCAGCGGGTTTCAGACTTCCAAGTTTACAGATTAATTAATTTTATAATTAAGTACAACTTCTTATATTTCATATATTTCCCCCCTTTTCTCAACTGGTTTCTGGCTTTCCCTATTTACTGATTACTTAATTTACAATTAAGTGTCCCTTCTCTCATTTCACCAGTTACCCCATTCCCTTAATAGTTTATTATAACCTAAGTTATAATCTTCACTTGACCCTAGGACAAGTCTACCTATTATACAACATTATCTTTAATGTTAATTATTAATAATAGGTGATTATCATTGCCCA
This sequence comes from Allium sativum, assembly GCA_030737875.1. Classification (NCBI taxonomy): domain Eukaryota; kingdom Viridiplantae; phylum Streptophyta; class Magnoliopsida; order Asparagales; family Amaryllidaceae; genus Allium; species Allium sativum. Next base: position 412,121,740 of record CM060910.1, on the reverse strand, counting down.
TTTAAACCATTTTCTTCGTTGGATTTCAGTATTCTTCATTCACTGTAATATATGTTCCTTATTTTAACTAAGGAAAACACTTCGTGCACCAGTTTGATGTATAGAAGGAATCGGTGATTTATTTTCATAATGTATTCCCATCTAAATATGTGGTGGCAAGTAATTTCTTTCCTTTTTCTTACTTTATTCACTATGGCTTACTTGCAAACACGTTCTCAGAAATAGGTCATTAGGGAAATACATCACTTTTCCTTCGCATGGCACCAACTCAGTCCATTACATCCCTTCCTTTCTTATTTTATGAGTTAGACATTTAATTACCATCATTTCTATTTATTCATATCTTGTTATATACATACAAATATATACACATATGCAACAGACCTCTCACATTAAGCCTACACTTGTGGACGCTGGATTTGCCGGGCGGGTCCGCCAGACTTCTACCACAAGTTGACTTAACCTTGTGTATTAGCAAAATTACATGTTTTAATTATGCACTTAGACCCCTCATATTAGATTTACCACTTGTGAATGCTGGATATGTCGGGCGGTTTCGGGCAGACTTCTATCACAAGTACAATATAACCTTGTGTATAAGAGCGTTATAGTGTCAAATTACTGTGAATCTAGGCATGTTCGTTCTTTAATAATTATTCCTATTCATCTAAATTTTAGGCATATTGTCCTTTTCATATGTTTACTATAACCCAGTTTACATGTCATCAAATTATGCCTATATTTTGTTGCATGTCCTTTTTAACATGTGTTTAATTCTATTTTGACATGTAAATATTTAATCGGGTAATTGTTCAAATCCAACAAGTTAACATGTCATTTACTTAATAGTATGCCACAAGTGAATCAATGGAATAATAACCATAGTAATCGCTATTAACAAGTTTGTTTTTCAACATGTAAACATGCATCACCTTAACCAATTCAACATATGAATTCCTAACCTATTCATACTAACATCTCACTTTAGTCATTATCGACTTATGTTAAACATTTAACATGTCATATTTCAGTTATACAAAATAAGGAATGGTAAACGATAACATATTATTATCTAAAATGCTATAGCTTAAACTCACTCACCTCGTATGATTTCCCAATTCTGGATCTAATCCAGTTTTAGCATCCATGGTTTTTCCCTTAATCGGATTCAAAACCTAACGACCATGGATTGATTATTTTCATTAAAAGAGAAGGGAAAGAAAGAGGAAGAATTTGAATAGATCGGATCTAGAATTTTACCTTGCTTTTCATGATTCTGAACAATCTTTTATTATTGTCAATTCTCTCCTCTAGATCCAGAATTTAATATCTTCTTATTAATAATCTAAATTTCTGAAGAGATCTTTAAGGGGGAAAACGACAGAGCTTTAGCGTAGACTCAGAATTATGAGGCTTAGGGTTACCTCTAGAGGTTTATTTATAGGTGTATCAGAGAAAGCAGGACCCTCATATTTGATTAAAAACCATCATAAACGTCCAAATCTCAAAAAAACCTATTTTGCCAAAATCTGCCGCGGGGGGGGGGGGGGGGGGGGGGGTTTGGGGGGTCGACACCCCTGGGTGGGAAATATACCGCACTCTCAAATTTCGAATTTCTGAACCTATTTTTGAATTTATGAACCTACTATATATATATATATATATATATATATATTCTTCCTGCGCGTATACAAACTTTAAACCTTGATAACTTCTTCATACGGTGTCCGATTTACGCAAACCAGGTGTCTATTTTGACCAGAATTTTGAGATGGACGCAATGGCGCAGTCAATTTTACTTAATTCTGAATATTTAATTAAGTTATTCTTATTTTATTATCTTAATTTAAAAATGCGGGGTGTTACATTCTCCAACCCTTAGGAAATTTCGTCCCCGAAATTTGGTAAGGATAAAATCAATTAACCCCTCGCATAATATACATTCATCATGTATGCATCTAATTTTTGCAAACATCGTGCACTTGTGCAAAGTGAAATACGACATAATAATGCATGTATGCCTAAGCGGTACCTCCTATATGTATGCAAATTTCTCAAAAATCCTTTTTAAAATATGATGCTCATATGCTAAATATACTGGTAGTTCTACATGAATGCAATATTTTGAAAATCAAAATGCTATTTTATCCAAATTTTCCCACACTCTTACTGAGTAGGAGCATAGTTCATCCAATTGTTGCATCCATAATCCTACCAATCAACTTTTTTTTTTGAATTTCAGAAAAATCTAAATTTCTAAATTCGATTTCTTATGTTACAAAAAGGTGGAAAACGGAAAACTTCGCATCTTCCGTTTTTTCCCTTTTCCAACCATTTTCTAACCGTACTTGGATTTTATGTAACTATTTATAAAGATTCCCTATTTTCCTATCCAAGCACAGCCCACATAAGAAAAATTTTCTTTGTTACTGAGTTTCTTTTCATCTTATCTTGGATTTTTTTATTTTTATCCATCTTTTCTCATAATTTTCCATTTTGTTTCTTTACTGAATTTTCTGTTTCCTTTTCACTTGTAACATTTCCCTTTCCTTAGCTTTTTTAATCATCTGATCTTAGTTTAAATTTAAATAAGCCTTATAGCCTTTCAACTAAAACAGGAGAACAGATACCCTAGACAACTGCTACTAAGGGCCAAGAATCTCGGGACTATGTCCCCCTCAGACAGAAAAGTCCAAACTGTGGGATCTAAGACAGGTTTAGGTGTTGCCTTAACTACCTAACAAGAACAAAATAACGGAACGATCCCAACTGGAATGTACTAACGGGTTTTACCCCTAACATGAAAATTAGCAACAAAATTTAAACACTTACTTGCCCTTTTTCTATCTAGTAGTCACCACTAAGTCTAGCTGTGTACCAATAATTATTTTAAGCAGCACCCTAGGCTTTTCAATGCATACGCATTCTATGGGAACTCACTACTATTCCAAGATAATTCTCGCTATCTGCTTCATAGCCTCAAAACTGTTCCCGTCTTCCCTAGGCATTAATCCTTACCTACTCCATACTTTTAAAACATGGTTTAGCCTTTTTTCATTTAAACTTTCTTCCAAAAATTTAAAAGTGTCAAACTTTATTTTCCTTATGAAAATTTTCTTTTTCCAAACCATAAAACATGTCATCTTCAAAAAATATAAATCATTATTTTTTTCAAATCAAAAAAGCTGGAGTAGATAAGGACAACTATTTCTCAGTCGGGTTTATAACTTGTTCTTTCCTATAAGGTCAGCTCAGTCTCTTACCACAAGGTGAAAACATCCACTCTATTCTTAATTTCTACACTTATTTTGTCCACCCAACAAAATTATTTTATCAAAATAATTTATCCAAAAAGGATTGCCTTAAGAACAGAGATTTCAAATCTTTCTTTATTAAAAACTCTTGTATGAAATATAACAAGAAAACTAGCGAGCTATATATGCTCTATAATACGAACCTTTTTACTAAGCAAATTTTACTTTAGACAAAGTTTTCGAAAGAAATCACTATTTACAAAATATACCCCATTTTACTTCAAAACCTAATATGTACTTCTTTACATATTTTAAAACTATAACTTTTAATATTAAACTTGAAAACATCACAAACCATTTTCCCAAAACTTTTACAATTTCAAGTTCTTAAAAGTTAACAATGGGGCTAGACTCAAAGCGGGTTTCCAATTTTTCTAAGCTTTCCTAGACGCTCCCAAGGTCAGTTTTCTCAGCTATATATATATTCCTAATCCATTTTTCTCTTTTCAACCTTTTTCCAAATTATAAGGTTTTCAAGCCCACTAACCCAAAATGTTAATCATATGGGATTCACTTTCCTTCCATATAAAGTACATTGTACACTCTCCACCCAAATTACCTAAGGGTCTCTGATTTCCATATTCATTCCTTTAGTGTACAAAACAATCATCCCATTTCTAGCCATGTTATACTCTTTCTATTTAGTGGGTTTCTCTATGGATCTAGGTATATATATGATATATTTATATTTTAAAAAAAAATACAAATTCGTTCACTCACTATCTATACATGAATCCTAAACCTAAGCTTTGATACCAGATGTAACAACCCGAATTCCAACAGACCGATTTTTTTCAAAATTCCAATCTATCGAAACTCGGATGGTTTGCTCTGGTATCCTGCAGAAAAGACAGAGACATAAAATATGTTAGAGCTCAGAAAATATCTCACAGCGAAATGGATAAAATATAATATACTCAAAGTACAGCCTTACCGTATTAATAATACTGCCTAACCAGTATCCAAAGCTATCATGTCCCTGCCACAAATCTAACTTGCGAGTATGTTATGAGGAGGGAGTCAGAACACAAGTTCTGATGACTGGATTTATATTATACACTTCGGATAATACTACATATACCGTTCAATCATATTTTCTTATTTATTAGGTTACTTGGGTTAACGACACTCAAGGCTTACACACATACACACATCGTACCCATTTACTTCCTAATGGATTAACCTAATATAGTATATATATGTAGCTACCCCCAATATTAAGGTACACCCAATACAGAAGTGAACGCAGTCCCTCATCCTACGCTGGACTGACGTATGAATCTCTACATAACAATGTTACGTTCCGTATATGTCTACCACTACTATGCTACGTAAGCGTATGGACTGCCATCGTCGATCGAATCAGAATTCATACCGGAGTAATTCCCTCAAGTCTACGATACACCACCCAGAGCCGACATACATGTATCTAGATTGTCCCACATACGTATCGTCAATTGTAGCTTGATGTCTTAATCGCACCTCCTCTAATGTGCACCGAGTTCCATGGCAGGGCGATACAAGAAACACGAAACTCGGTTGGGAGCTTTTCCATATCTCCACAGGTCCGTCTTTAGGAGCCTCTATATATAGATATTCCTAGGGTCTGTTTTCGTGGTTGCTATGGCCCCATCTCGTCCCCTCCCTCAACTAGTAAAAACTACAAGAGCTAAACGACTGCCCCTAAGAAAAACAATCTAAAATCCATTTTTCTCTTCCCTCAACCACCGTAGCCCGATAGTGAAAGGTGAATGGTCTATTCGTTTTAGCTCTAGTCTTTCCGCATCCCGTTGGCTGCCGATGACGGGTATCCAACGATCTACTATCCTTATTGGTCGTGACCCTTTGCTTCCCCGTTGAGGCAACCGTAGAATCACCCTAGCATCACCGCGTCATAGTATTCTGACTGCATAGCTACTTCTGCAGTCAAGGCCCACCACCTAGTAGTTACGCGCAGACCCAACCTCTGCAAGCACAACCTTATGTACCTCAGGAAGCCGTGTGCTTCCCTTTCCATTCCTTTGGTGTAACAACCCTGAATCTTGGGGCCAATTCAAAATTTTATTGTAACTAATTTTAATGGGTTTTGATATTTAAAATGATTTATTTAAAATAATAATGATTAAAAATTAATCTAAATCAAAGTTAGGATGAATAATTTAATTCTAATTATAATAGGAGTTAGAAATAGCGCGGTAGTTTGAAAAGTCAAACTTGAACTTTGACTGACCGTACAGGATGCAAAATTTAACGGATTTTAGTGAAACCTAAAATATTAGAATCTCTTTTAAAATATCTTTCTAACGAGTCTGAAAAATTGAAATTTCATAACGGGAATCAAAAGTTATGCCCAGTTTAAAATTTAGAAAGGTCGCTATGAAATTTATATATAATATATAAAGGTCAAAAATGCTACTTTTTGCATACGAAGGAATTGGGACTCGAAACCACTTCCATTGAGTTCAGAATGATGTTTCTGCATTCAAAAAGTATAAACACTTATATATTTCGAGTTTCAGAAATTATTTGTTTAAAAATGTATTTTTAATATTTAATATATACGCCTTAAAATAGTCATTTTTCAAACGACCTCTGTTTTCGACGAAACCACTTTTGTCGGATCCGGAATGTCAAAATATGGTTAATTTTAATTTTTCATAATTTTTAGAATTAATTTGTGGTCGTGGCAAAAAGATTTCAGTTTTGTCAATTTCGGTCAATTTTAATCGACTTGAAAATAGTCATTTTTCAAATAGGCTCAGAATTGAACGAAATTAATTTTCCTAGGTCCGCAACATCAAAACATAGCTAAATGTATTTTTTGGGATTTTTCGAAGTTAATTTGTGGCCCCGGTGAATTTATTTGTACGGTTGAATTAAAAATAAAAGAAAATATTTTAAAATAAAGAAAACTGGGTCAAGACTGTCGTTTGGGCTTGCGGGACATGGCTAGATGAATCCGGAATGGGGGTAAATAGGTAGGAACGACAGTTGTTCGGCTGAAATCTGACAAAGTTGCTAATCGGGCCTTAATTGGGTTAATATATTAATTAAATATTATAAATAACTAAATTATCCTAAACCCTAGCATCATTGTGTACCACCGCCGTTCTAACTGATCGATGGCCATGGCGCTCTCATCTTCTTCCCCTTCTATCTCTTCCGTTTCTCAATGATTTTCAGAAAACCAAACGCCAAATCGAAGAGCTTTTCATGCTCTGTATAATCAACGGTCACGATGGGTTTTAGTGTCCCGGATTTCACGAATTTGGCTCCCAAACCCGCTGGCTTTGAGCGCGGATGATGAGGTGGGGGGCCCACCGAGTGGGCGGCGATCTGGGAGTGGGAAAGGTCGAGGTCGGCGGTTCGAGTGGTGCGCTCTAATCGGCTCCGGAGTGCTTCGTTTGGCGTGCGCGCGGTGGTTGGGGTCAACGAGGATGGGTTTTCTTGCTCCAGGCGTATGCGAGACAAGGAAGAAAGAGCAGCCCGATTTGTTTAAGGGTAATGAAGGAATAAATAATGTAATTAAAATTAATTATATATATTTAAATGTATAAATCTTTAAACGAGTGTAACTTGTTCAAACAGCGACGAAATTGAACAATTTCAGGTGCGTTGGAATCGCAGGAAAAAGATCTACACTATGAAACAAACCAGAACTAAAACAGATAACTTTGGAATTTTAGACAAAAAAACCATTTGTGAGATTTCTATTTTTGAAAATATATTTTATCCTTTGTTGTTTGAATTGCATATACACATGTTTTGATAATTGAATCATTGATTGTTGTACTTAAAATTTTGTTGTTTATTGATGGTGATTGTTTGTACTACTCATGTGTGATAGATCTGGTTATGTATAACCAGAATTCCCCTTTTAATTTAATCTAAGTTGTAGATCCGAATTCTATTCTGAATCTATGTATGAAAAATAAAAGTTTGCAATCCTTGTTAATGAAAATAAAAGATTGCAGCATGGTTGATAATTAAAAGATTTCTCATTTTTGTTTGTTAAATAAGAAGGTTTCATTTGTTTTAAGAAAGAAAAGAACTTACATTAGGTTGTTATAAAAATTTATAAAAAAAAATTTACATAAAAAGAATTAACTTTGTTGTGTAAATTAAAAAAGATTTCATTTTCTTTTATTATGTTTGTAATGCAAGAACACAAACAAAAGATTTCTAACAGTATTTATATTGTTTTGTAAAAATGAAAAATAACATTGTTTACTCTATTTTTATCAAAAGAAACTTTATTTTCATTGTTTGAAAATGAAAAGAATCGATTGTGTTTGGCAAAAAAAAAATCACTTTTGTTTGTAAATGAATAGAACCACTTTTGTTTGTAAACAAAATGGAATTTTCTTTTGTTAAAAGATTACACCGTCATGTGTTTATTTAAAAAGAAAAGACTCATTTTTGTTTGTTAATAAAAAAAAGAAGTTACATAGGTTTTGGAAAAAGAAATTTACTTTTTTTATAATTAAAAGATTTCACTTTTGTGTGTAATGAAATAGATAACAAAAGTTCACTTTTGTGTGAAATGAAATAAAGAACATTTTGTTGTTGTTTTGAAATAAACAATAAAAAAAGAAACAAATATTCATTTGATTTGTTATGGATGAAAAGAAAACAAATTATTCATTTGTTTTGTTAAGAATGAAAAGAATGGAAATTTACATTGATTATGTTAAAGAGGAAAAGTTACATTTAATTTAATATAATAGGTAAAAAGAGAAAAGTTTTCATCTTTTATTTAATGGAATAGAAAAAGATAGAAAAAAAATTACATTTGTATGTAATGAAATCAAAAAAAAGGAAAATTACATTTTTATAATATTATGTAAAGATAGGAAGAGTTACACTTTTACAATGTAATAAAAGAAGTAAAAAAAAAAGTTACATTCTTTATAATGTAATAAAAGAGAATAAAGTAAAGAATACATTTCTTTTCATATAAGGAAAAGAATACATTTTTATGCAAGTCATGAAACGAGGAAGATGATCATATTTTTATATAAAAATATGCTAACATTAAAAATCTCAATTTTTAATGTAAAGTTAGAATATAGAAAAATGATCATAACGTTAAAGCGAAAGTATGATTACATTGAAAATTTTCATTTTCAATGTAAAGTAGAAAAGTAGAAAATGATCATATTTTGAAAAGAAGCATAGGTTGTCATTGGAAATCCCAATTTCAATGTAAATGTAAAATATATAAAAATATGATATGAGAATAAAAAAAACACCGTTTTGTTAACAAATATGATATGAGAATAAAAACACCGTTTTGTTAACAAATATGATATGAGAATAAAAAAAACACCGTTTTGTTAACAAATATGATATGAGAATAAAAACACCGTTTGTTAGCAAATATGATATTAGATTAAAATACCGTTTTGTTAGAAAACATGTTATGTGAATTAAGATATTGTTTTGTTAGAAAACATGTTATGCGGATTAAAATACCATTTTATTCGAAAAGTCACGTTAATGAAAAATATCATAATTGTTAGAAATATTATGTTAGGATAAGAATAGCACATATATTAGAAATGTTATGATAAGATTTAAATTGTCATTTTTGTTAGGAAATGATAAGTTGGGTTAAAAATATCATTTAGTTATAAAATGATGAATTACATTAAAAACACATTTTTAATGTAATATTAGAAACATTAGACAAAAATTAACATTTTTGTTCATTAAAATAGATTGAGCAAAAATACACATTCTTGTTCATTAGACAGAAATTAATATTTTGTTCGTTAAAATGGATTGGACAAAAATATATATTTGTTCATTAGAAACAAAAATAAACATTTTTGTCAAGGGAATAGAATTGAGACAAAATTCACATTTTTGTCTAAATAAAAGAGTTGAAACAAAAATGTACATTTGTCAAATGTGGTAGTTGAAAGCAAAAATTTCAGTTTTGTTAGAAGAGATTGGAATTAAAGAAAAAATTTCATTTCGTTGAACCAGAATTGTCAACAAAAATGAATGCATCACTTTTAGGCATTCTGTTGAGATGGAATTTGTATGTTAATTAAAGAAATAGGTTTACCATCATAATAAACATTAGAATTTGTGTATAAATAAAAAGGACATTTTTATTGTCAATACATATTAGAATTTGTGTATGAAATGAAAACACATTAGCATCATGTGGCGAATTCATGTAAATAAAAACATGAATAAAAATATGAATTGAAAAAGTGTATTTTTATTTACATTTTAGATGTAAATAAAAACATGGAAATAAAGGTGACATTTTAATTTACATTTTAGATGTAATCAAAAAGATAGAATTTAATGTATATTTTCATTTTCAAAATAGAGACAATAAAAAGATTGGAGTTAAAAGAAGTATTTTTATTGTCATTTTAGGGACAATAAAAAGAGTAGGTTTAAAAGTGACTTTTTATTGATGTTTTATACACAGTAAAAAGAATATATTTTCATGTTCTGTTTTTGTCGTCATTTTAGATGCGATAAAAAGAATTGATTTTAAAGTAGTTGAAATCGCCAAACGATTTATATATATATATATATATACATATATAAACATAAATTAAAATTAAACGAGTCGCGTTACTGCAGTTCGTGATTTAAAATCGTAACTTTAAACGATTATACCGGAAGATCCAACCGTCGGATTTTCCCAAAACTGAAACCGTTAGGTTCGCCTTGGGAAGATCTTTCCAATGATATGAATTGTGTTAAAATCCAACGGTTAGATTTAGAGAAATATGTAAAACAAATTTGGTTGAAAACGACGCTAAGGTCGCCTATTGACATGAAATATTGTTAAATAAAATCCAATTATTTTTATATAAATAAAAATAGAGATTAATCGTGTAAATTAATATTAACGATAAGAAATGATTTTAAAAAATATATATATACGAGGATCATTTGAAGGGTCCGAGTTCAATCTCATTTCAAATGACTATTCGTCGATCTAAGTCAAAGAGTTGAAGACGGTGATTGAAGACCGACGATCTTCACATCGAATGGATGAGGACTACTGACGCCCGTGATTGGAGTAGCTACCTTAAAAGGGGATGCAGTGGTAGTTGTCCGGACGTATTTGTTGATTGTTCGGATATGCGAGGAATAAGGTGCCTCTGGTTTCGTTCAGACCCAAAATGAACTTGAAAATGGATTGTATGTCCGACGTTGTATTCCTTTATACGGTATTTGTTGATCTTTGCTAAATATATATCTGTTTGGTGTTTAACACCCTTCTCTAAGATGTACGAGCTTAGAGGTTATATATTGGTAGGAATCAATGGTATGGTATGGTATGGATTGACAGTGTGGCATGCTAAGATGCATGGATCAAGGTTTTGTTGAAAAGCAGGCCTTGTGGATGATGATCAAAGCACGACCTGTTTAGGCATAGCTTTGTGTATAGCGTGACTTCACGAGCCTCACAACCCGGTTGAGTCTAAAACGGGAGAAGGGAACGCAGGGAGAGCATCACGTTTCTTTCTAGCTAGGGGTAGTGTCAGTGCTTAAACTGGCTCATATTTTACTTATGTGGATGATGGAATGAGGCGCGCCTCGGATGATAGGTCCTATAGGATCGGGAAACGTGTGTTCAGGAATAACTAATCCACAAAGCTGTATGTGTGGACCGGCCCTGCAGGATCCAAGGGTTCACTGCGGGGGATCCTAAGACATTAGCTAGAGTGTCTCGAATCGGTAAGGAGCTCCTCCCTAGCCCTGACTCATGATGGAAACCCAATTTCCAATACGACCCTACGGACTTGATTGTATTACTAGTATGGAGGCATAATATATGGTAGCTATGCTTCCTAGGATTGATACATTTACTTTGAAATGTTTTTGAAATATATATACACTAATAATAATATCAAATTCGTTTTTATCGTATCAAGCATTTTTGACCATTATAAGGTAAAACTCTATCCTCTGGTTTGCGTTGTGTGATGGGACTTGAGTCTTATGATGGTTTCATTTTTCTAAAAAGCATTGCGTTGTTTAACGATTTACCTTAATTTATGCACCGGCAATCCATTGGAATAAAACCCGTTCCGCGTTAGCGGCGTGGTCCTTGGATTTGCCTTATTACTGTTAGTTATATTAGTTTAGAATTCTCACACCAGTCCCATGACTGACTCGTAGTTTGTTTCACTTTGCAAACTCGGGTGCCCTCATTTCCACACGGGCAGTCGAGTAGTTTTTTGCAGATATTTATCTCTTGAGCAGGATTCTGGATCGAAGCCTAAAGCTGTGTCCAGAGCATAGAAGTCTTCCGTTGTTTATTGTGTTTAATATTGTAATTTATCTTCCGCTATAATTTTATTCGATGTACTCTGATATTCTGTACTCTGATGTAACATTATTGTGATGTTATAAAAGTCTGCTATTATTGTTCTGATGTGTTGTAGCCCAAAGTAAGCATATCTGGCGATTTCCCGCAAGGGCGATTTTCTGGTCGTTTCATTTGGTATCAGAGCTCTGGTTAGCTCAAATCTTTGGGATACAACTCGTTAGAACTGAACAAAAGACTCATCAGAGATTGGATTAGTGATATCCAATAAGAATACTCATTAGAGATAGGATCAGCAGTATCCTAGAATGAGAAAACTCATTAGAGATGGGGTTAGTAATGCCCTAGAATGAGTTGAGAGTGAAAAGTATATAATTAACGTATTTTGATTATATATACAATCCGATCTTTGGAAATATGTTTTTGAATATATAAAAGTTTTATATTTTAAAAGCTAATCAACTAATTGATTGATGGTTGTGTCAACTAATAAAACTTTAGAAACGAATTAAAGAATGAAAGATGAGTTAGATACTTAAACAACTTTTTTGCTTCGTTCCTTTTCGAGGACGAAAAGTTTTAAGTGGGGGAGACTGTAACAACCCTGAATTTTGGGGCCAATTTAAAAATTTATTGTAACTAATTTTAATGGGTTTTGATATTTAAAATGATTTATTTAAAATAATAATAATTAAAAATTGATCTAAATCGAATTTAGGATGAATAATTTAATTCTAATTATAATAGGAGTTAGAAATAGCGCGGTAGTTTGAAAAGTCAAACTTGAACTTTGACCGACCGTACAGGATGCAAAATTTAACGGATTTTAGTGAAACCAGAAATATTAGAATCTCTTTTAAAATATCTTTCTAACGAATCTGAAAAATTGAAATTTCATAACGGGAATCAAGAGTTATGCCCAGTTTAAAATTTAGAAAGGTCGCTATGAAATTTATATATAATATATAGAGGTCAAAAATGCTACTTTTTGCATACGAAGGAATTGGGACTCGAAACCACTTCCATTGAGTTCAGAATTACGTTTCTGCATTTAAAAAGTATAAACACTTATATATTTCGAGTTTCGGAAATTATTTGTTTAAAAATGTATTTTTAATATTTAATATATACGCCTTAAAAATAGCCATTTTTCAAACGACCTCTGTTTTCGACAAAACCACTTTTGTTGGATCCGGAATGTCAAAATATGGTTAAGTTTAATTTTTCATAATTTTTAGAATTAATTTGTGGCCGTGGCAAAAAGATTTCAGTTTTGTCAATTTCGGTCAATTTTAATCGACTTGAAAATAGTCATTTTTCAAATAGGCTCAGAATTGAACGAAATTAATTTTCCTAGGTCCGCAGCGTCAAAACATAGCTAAATATATTTTTTGGGATTTTTTGAAGTTAATTTCTGGCCCCGGTGAATTTATTTGTATGGTTGAATTAAAAATAAAAGAAAATATTTTAAAATAAAGAAAACTGGGTCAAGACAGTCGTTTGGGACTGCGGGACATGGCTAGATGAGTCCGGAATGGGGGTAAATAGGTAGGAACGGCAGTCGTTGGGCTGAAATCTGACAAAGTTGCTAATCGGGCCTTAATTGGGTTAATAAATTAATTAAATATTATAAATAACTAAATTATCCTAAACCCTAGCATCATTTTGTACAGCCGCCGTTCTAACTGATCGATGGCCATGGCGCTCTCATCTTCTTCCCCTTCTATCTCTTCCGTTTCTCAATGATTTTCAGAAAAAACAAACACCAAATCAAAGAGCTTTTCATGCTCTGTATAATCAACGGTCACAATGTGTTTTAGTGTCCCGGATTTCACGAATTTGGCTCCCAAACCCGCTGGCTTTGGGCGCGGAATGATGAGGTGGGGGCCCACCGAGTTGGGCGGCGGTCTGGGCGTGGAAAAGGTCGAGGTCGGCGGTTCGAGTGGTGCGTTCTGATCGGCTCCGGAGTGCTTCGTTTGGCGTGCGCGCGGTGGTTGGGGTCAACGAGGATGGGTTTTCTTGCTCCAGGCGTATGCGAGACAAGGAAGAATGAGCGGCCCGATTTGTTTAAGGGTAATGAAGGATTAACTAATGTAATTAAAATTATATATATATATATATATATATATATATATATATATATTTAAATGTATAAATCTTTAAACGAGTGTAACTTGTTCAAACAGCGACGAAATTGAACAATTTCAGCTGCGTTGGAATCCCAGGAAAAAGATCTGCACTATGAAACAAACCAGAACTGAAACATAGAACTTTGGAATTTCAGGCAAAAAAACCATTTGTGAGATTTCTATTTTTGAAAATATATTTTATCCTTTGTTGTTTGAATTGCATATACACATGTTTAGATAATTGAATCATTGATTGTTGTACTTAAAATTTTATTGTTTGTTGATGGTGACTGTTTGTACTACTCATGTGTGATAGATCTGGTTATGTATAACCAGAATTCCCCTTTTAATTTAATCTAAGATGTAGATCCTAATTCTATTCTGAATCTATGTATGAAAAATAAAAGTTTGCAATCCTTGTTAATGAAAATAAAAGATTGCAGCATGGTTGATAATTAAAAGATTTCTCATTTTTGTTTGTTAAATAAGAAGGTTTCATTTGTTGAAAGAAAGAAAAGAACTTACATTTGGTTGTTATAAAAATTTACATAAAAAGAATTGACTTTGTTGTGTAAATTAAAAAAGATTTCATTTTCTTTTATTATGTTTGTAATGCAAGAACACAAACAAAAGATTTCTAACGATATTTATATTGTTTTGTAAAAATGAAAAATAACATTGTTTACTCTATTTTTATCAAAAGAAACTTTATTTTCATTGTTTGAAAATGAAAAGAATCGAATGTGTGTGGCAAAAAAAAAAAAAAGAATCACTTTTGTTTGTAAATGAATAGAACCACTTCTGTTTGTAAACAAAATGGAATTTTCTTTTGTTAAAAGAATACACCATCATGTGTTTATTCAAAAAGAAAAGATTCATTTTTGTTTTTTAATAAAAAAAAGAAGTTACATTGGTTTTGGAAAAAGAAATTTATTTTTGTTATAATTAAAAGATTTCACTTTTGTGTGTAATGAAATAGATAACAAAAGTTCACTTTTGTGTGAAATGAAATAAAGGACATTTTGTTGTTGTTTTGAAATAAAAAAAAAAAAAAGAAACAAATATTCATTTGATTTGTTATGGATGAAAAGAAAACAAATTATTCATTTGTTTTGTTAAGAATGAAAAGAATGGAAATTTACATTGATTACGTTAAAGAGGAAAAGTTACATTTAATTTAATGTAATAGATAAAAAGAGAAAAGTTTACATCTTTTATTTAATGGAATAGAAAAAGATAGAAAAAAAAATTACATTTGTATGTAATGAAATCAAAAAGAAGGAAAATTACATTTTTATAATATAATGTAAAGATAGGAAAAGTTACACTTTTATAAGGTTATAAAAGAAGTAAAAAAAAAGTTACATTCTTTATAATGTAATAAAAGAGAATAAAGTAAAGAATACATTTCTTTTCGTATAAGGAATAGAATACATTTTTATGCAAGTCATGAAACGAGGAAGATGATCATATTTTAATATAAAAATATGCTAACATTAAATATCTCAATTTTTAATGTAAAGTAAGAATATAGAAAAATGATCATAACGTTAAAGCGAAAGTATGATTACATTGTAAATTCTCATTTTCAATGTAAAGTAGAAAAGTAGAAAATGATCATATTTTGAAAATAAGTATAGGTTGTCATTGGAAATCCGAATTTCAATGTAAATGTAAAATATATAAAAATATGACATGAGAATAAAAAAAACACTGTTTTGTTAACAAATATGATATGAGAATAAAAACACCGTTTGTTAGCAAATATGATATTAGATTAAAATACCGTTTTGTTAGAAAACATGTTATGTGAATTAAGATACTGTTTTGTTAGAAAACATGTTATGTGGATTAAAATACCATTTTATTAGAAAAGTCATGTTAATGAAAAATATCATAATTATCAGAAATATTATGTTAGTATAAGATTAGCACATATATTAGAAATGTTATGATAAGATTTAAATTATCATTTTTGTTAGGAAATGATAAGTTGGGTTAAAAATATCATTTAGTTATAAAATGATGAATTACATTAAAAACACATTTTTAATGTAATATTAGAAACATTAGACAGAAATTAACATTTTTGTTCATTAAAATAGATTGAGCAAAAATACACATTCTTGTTCATTAGACAGAAATTAATATTTTGTTCGTTAAAATGGATTGGACTAAAATATATATTTGTTCATTAGAAACAAAAATAAACATTTTTGTCAAGGGAATAGAATTGAGACAAAATTCACATTTTTGTCTAAATAAAAGAGTTGAAACAAAAATGTACATTTGTCAAATGTGGTAGTTGAAAGCAAAAATTTCATTTTTGTTAGAAGAGATTGGAATTAAAGAAAAAATTTCATTTTGTTGAACCAGAATTGTCAACAAAAATGAATGCATCACTTTTAGGCATTCTGTTGAGATGGAATTTGTATGTTAATTAAAGAATTAGGTTTACCGTCATAATACACATTAGAATTTGTGTATAAATAAAAAGGACATTTTTATTGTCAATACATATTAGAATTTGTGTATGAAATGAAAACACATTAGCATCATGTGGCGAATTCATGTAAATAAAAACATGAATAAAAATATGAATTGAAAAAGTGTATTTTTATTTACATTTTAGATGTAAATAAAAACATGGAAATAAAGGTGACATTTTAATTTACATTTTAGATATAATCAAAAAGATAGAATTTAATGTATATTTTCATTGTCAAAATAGAGACAATAAAAAGATTGGAGTTAAAAGAAGTATTTTTATTGTCATTTTAAGGACAATAAAAAGAGTAGGTTTAAAAGTGACTTTTTATTGATGTTTTATACGCAATAAAAAGAATATATTTTCATGTTATGTTTTTATCGTCTTTTTAGATGCGATAAAAAGAATTGATTTTAAAGTAGTTGAAATCGCCAAACGATTTATATATATGTATACATATATATAAACATAAATTAAAATTAAACGAGTCGCGTTACTGCAGTTCGTGAATTGAAATCGTAACTTTAAACGATTATACTGGAAGATCCGACCGTCGGATTTTCCCAAAACTGAAACCGTTAGGTTCGCCTTGGGAAGATCTTTCCAATGATATGAATTGTGTTAAAATCCAACGGTTAGATTTAGAGAAATGTGTAAAACAAATTTGGTTGAAAACGGCGCTAAGGTCGCCTATTGACATGAAATGTTGTTAAATAAAATCCAATTATTTTTATATAAATAAAAATAGAGATTAATCGTGTAAATTAATATTAACGATAAGAAATGATTTTAAAATATATATATATATATATATATATATACGAGGATCATTTGAAAAGTCCGAGTTCAATCTCATTTCAAATGACTATTCGTCGATCTAAGTCAAAGAGTTGAAGACGGTGATTGAAGACCGACGATCTTCACATCGAATGGATGAGGACTACTGACGCCCGTGATTGGAGTAGCTACCATGAAAGGGGCTGCAGTGGTAGTTGTCCGGACGTATTTGTTGATTGTTCGGATATGCGAGGAATAAGGTGCCTCCGGTTTCGTTCAGACCCAGAACGGACTTGAAAATGGATTGTATTTCCGACGTTGTATTCATTTATACGGTATTTGTTGATCTCTACTAAATATATATCTGTTTGGTGTTTAACACCCTTCTCTAAGACGTACGAGCTTAGAGGTTATATATTGGTAGGAATCAATGGTATGGTATGGATTGACAATGTGGCATGCTAAGATGCATGGATCAAGGTTTTGTTGAAAAGCAGGCCTTGTGGATGATGATCAAAGCACGGCTTGTTTAGGCGTAGCTTCGTGTATAGCGTGACTTCACGAACCTCACAACCCGGTTGAGTCTAAAACGGGAGAAGGGAACGCAGGGAGAGCAGCTTGTTTCTTTCTAGCTAGGGGTAGTGTCAGTGCTTAAACTGGCTGATATTTACTTATGTGGATGATGGAATAAAGCGCGCCTCGGATGATAGGTCCTATAGGATCGGGAAACGTGTGTTCAGGAATAACTAATCCACAAAGCTGTATGTGTGGACCGGCCCTGCAGGATCCAAGGGTTCACTGCGGGGGATCCTGAGACATTAGCTAGAGTGTCTCGAATCGGTAAGGAGCTCCTCCCTAGCCCTGACTCATGATGGAAACCCAATTTCCAATACGACCCTACGGACTTGATTGTATTACTAGTATGGAGGCATAGTATATGGTAGTTATGCTTCCTAGGATTGATACATTTACTTTGAAATGTTTTTGAAACATATATACACTAATAATAATAATATCAAATTCGTTTTTATCGTATCAAGCATTTTTTACCATTATAAGGTAAAACTCTATCATCTGGTTTGTGTTGCATTGTGTGATGGGACTTGAGTCTTATGATGGTTTCATTTTTCTAAAAAGCATTGCGTTGTTTAACGATTTACCTTAATTTATGCACCGGCAATCCATTGGAATAAAACCCGTTCCGTGTTAACGGCGTGGTCCTTGGATTTTCCTTATTACTATTAGTTATATTAGTTAAGAATTCTCACACCAGCCCCATGACTGACTCGTAGTTTGTTTCACTTTGCAAACTCGGGTTCCCTCTTTTCCACACGGGCAGTCAAGTAGCTTTTTGCAGATATTTGTCTCTTGAGCAGGATTCTGGATCGAAGCCTAAAGCTGTGTCCAGAGCATAGAAGTCTTCCGCTGTTTATTGTATTTAATATTGTAATTTATCTTCCGTTGTAATTTTATTCGATGTACTCTGATATTCTGTACTCTGATGTAACATTATTGTGATGTTATAAAAGTCTGCTGTTATTGTTCTGATGTGTTGTAGCCCAAAGTAAGCGTATCCAGCGATTTCCCGCAAGGGCGATTTTTAGGTCGTTTCATTTGGAGCCGTCAGAACAATCAGATGAATGTGCGCTCCCCTCATGCCTAATAACACAACGATGATTTACCCATTGGGTTATTCACCCTCAAACGTGCGGACTGGTCCGAGCACCTCACTTTAATATGTTGTTAGACCCTATGTCTAAACATTCTTTTACGCTCTTGCCTTACCTCACCATGTTTCCATTTAACTTGGTCATTCCCATTCGTATTGAATTCTTAATCAAGTTACCAAGTTCCTCTTGCTTATTAATTTTGGTTATATAACTTAACCCATTTAAGTTTGTTAATAAGTCCATAACATGTTATTCTCTAGATTGTGGCCCAAGGTATGCAATCCACAATCCCTTTAATATTCTTGTTTGATTTTATCATTACAATAACATGTTCTACTTAATATGTAATTAAGTATATCTCAATTCACATGTTTTCTGTTTAACATGTTAGTCATTATTTATGATTAAATATAACTTATTTCATAAGTTTTCCTCATCCTTTCTCATTTAATCATAATTCCATTTTACACTGTTACTATAACTTATCGTTGTTTACTTATTAACTTAGTTCTCTTAACTAAGGCCCATTAATAAGTTTCTCTACCCATTTATTATAACTTATGTTATAATTTCCTCTTGTCCCTAGGACAAGTCTAAACATGCTATTCTTATCAGTGGGTTTCAAACTTCCAAGTTTACATATTACTTAATTTATAATTAAGTACGACTTCTTATATTTCATATGTTTTCCCCCTTTTCTCAACTAGTTTCTGGCTTTCCCTATTTACTGATTACTTAATTTACAATTAAGTATCCCTTCTCTCATTCCACCAGTTATCCCATTTCCTTAATAGTTTATTATAACCTAAGTTATAATCTTCACTTATCCCCAGGATAATTCTACCTATTTTACAACATTCTCAGTAATGTTAATTATTAATAATAGGTGATTATCATTGCCCATTTAAACCATTTTCTTTGTTGTATTTCAATATTCTTCATTCACTGTAATATATGCTCCTTATTTTAATTAAGGAAAACACTTCACCCACCAGTTTGACGTATAGAAGGAATCGGTGATTTATTTTCACAACGTATTCCCATCTAAATCCGTGGTGGCAAGTAATTTCTTTCCTTTTTCTTACTTTATTCGTTGTGGCTTACTTGCAACCACATTCTCAGAAATAGGACATTTAGGGAAATACATCACTTTTCTTTCGCATCGCACCAACTCAGTCCATTACATCCCTTCCTTTCTTATTTTCTGAGTTAGACATTTAATTACCATCATTGCCATTTATTCTTATCATGTTACACACACACACACACATATATATGTATATGTATATATATATATGCACTAGACCTCTCACATTAAGCCTACACTTGTGGATGCTGGATTTGTCGGGTGGGTCCGAGCAGACTTCTACCACAAGCTGACTTAACCTCATGTCTTAGCACCATTACATGTTTTAATTATACACTTTGACCCCTTACATTAGATTTACCACTTGTGAATGCTGGATATGCCAGGTGGTTCTGAGCAGACTTATATCACAATTGCAATCTAATCTCGTGTCTAAGAGCGTCACATTGTCAAATTACTGTGAATCTAAGCATGTTCGTTCTTTAACCATTATTCCTATTCATGTAAATTTTAGGCATATTGTCCTTTTCATATGTTTACTGTAATTCAGTTTACATGACATCAAATTAAGCCTATATTTTGTTGCATGTCCTTTTTAACATGTGTTTAATTCTATTTTGACATGTAAATATTTAACGGGTAATTGTTCAAATCCAACAAGTTAACATGACATTTACCTAATAATATGCCACAAGTGAATCAATGGAATAATAACCATAGTAATCACTATTAACAAGTTCGTTTTTCAACATGTAAACATTCATCACCTTAACCAATTCAACATATGAGTTTCCTGACCTATTCATACTAACATCTCACAATAGTCATTATCGACTTATGCTAAACATTTAACATGTCATATTTCAGTTATACAAAATGGGGAATGGTAAACGATAACATATTATTATCTAAAAAGCTATAGCTTAAACCCACTCACCTCGTATGCTTTCCCAATTGTAGATCTGATCCAGTTTTAGCATCCATGGTTTTCCCTTAACCAGATTCGAAACCTAACGACCAAGGATTGATTATTTTCATTAAAAGAGAAGGGAAAGAAAGAGGAAGAATTTGAATAGATTGGATCTAGAATTTTACCTTGTTTTCATGATCCTGAACAATCCTTTATTAACGTCAATTCTCTCCTCCAGATCTTGAATTTAAAATCTTCTTATTAATAATCTAAATTTCTGAAGAGATCTTTAAGGGAGAAAACGGCAGAGCTTTAGCATAGCCTCAGAATTATGAGGTTTAGGGTTAGCTCTAGAGGTTTATTTATAGGTGTATCAGAGAAACCAGGACCCTCAAATTTGATTAAAAACCATCAGAAACGTCCAAATCTCAAAAAAACTTAATTAGCTAAAATCTGTTGCGGGGGGGTCGACCTAGGGGTCGACACCCCCTTAGGGGGTCGATACCCCTAGGCGGGAAATATGCCGCCCCCTCGAATTTCAAATTTCTAAACCTATTATATATATATATATATATTCTTCCTGCGTGTATACAAACTTCAAACCTTAATAACTTCTTCATACGTTGTACAATTTACGCAAACCAGGTGTCTATCTTGACCAGTATTTGGAGACGAAAGCAATGGTGCAGTCCGTTTTACTTAATTGTGAATATTTAATTAAGTTATTATTATTTTATTATCTTAAGTTAAAATGCGGGGTGTTACAGCGCCATTGAAGTTTGCGATCCAAATTTGGATTTTTATGAAATAAGCTATTTTTAAATTAGTATAAATAGGGATAAATTACGATAAATCATAATAAACGATTTAAAAATGATTTGGATTGAATATACTAAGTTTTGGAAAGTTAAAAAGTTATTTTATGAAAATGAGTTGTTTTAGCAACGTTGTTTGCGACGGTTTATGGAACGGGTTGAAATAAAAAGGTTTTAATATAGCAATGTTATCCAATGGTTTTGCGAACATATCTAAAGGATCAAAATAAGGATTTTTGATATATTTTGGGATTTGAGAAGTACGTAATAAAGTCAATTTTTCCAATTAATGAATTAAATTGGAAATGAATGGAATTAGTTTGGTTATAATTGAGATAAGTCTCTGTGGATGAAGACTTTTACTATTTAAGGAATTTAAAAAGTCTTGCCATTATTCCTCTTATAATGTTAGTCCGATACGAGAATTTATGTCAATTGTGAGTTTATATTGATTCCATGAAGATTTCATTAAGAATGAAAGAATGATTTTGGGTTTATCGTAAATGATGTCTTAAATAACGTTTGTTCTTTAACCCATTTAAATTATTTTCTAAATTTGGTTAAGGAAGATCTTTCGCTTTAGTCATTGTTAGAATCCAACCTCCAATACAAACCTTTATGGTTTTAGTTGTAATCTACGTATGTAGACGTAATATATGGGTACCTATGTCTGCTATGATTTATACATTTACTTTTGAAAGTGATTTCCTCATTAGATATTAATGATAATCTTCATGATTTTCACATACCAAGCATATTTGGTTATCATAAGGTAAAACATGCTCCTAGTGATCTGCGCGGCATTGTGTGATGGGATGCTAGTCTTATGGTAGCTTCATTTTCAAAAAAGAATACACGAAGTTTTAAAACCCATTTGATGATTGTTTGATATGTGTATGGTTTATTATCTAGTTCTCAAGCTGGTTAAAACCAAGCCTTACTTGAGTATTTTTGCACTCGAGTCAGATCCGAGTGTATTTCAAGTTTAGACAAGATTCGAGGAATTCCCAGACAATTCTAGAAGAACTGGCATTCTTCGTTAGAAGGCTGGGCATATTCTGTTATCTACACTCGGATGTCGTGGTTGTATTATGTGAGGATAGAGTTTATAACTATCTGTGGTATGTTTACTCTGATTATTTAAATGTTTTCCGTTGCAAAGTTTTCGCTGTAAAGTTATATTCAAATATATATTTTTCTACTCCGTTGTGAGATTCTATTCTTGTCTCTTGGTTTGTTCCGCTATGTTTGCTCTGATAAACCCTAATGCACTGAGTTTGCGATATTTGCTTTTGCGGTATACGAACACCAAGGATGTGTTAAATATCGACTATCAAAGATCGAAAATTTGGTTTATCGCAGGACATTTCAAGGATGCTTACCTTTTGGACTGGACCTGTGTGGTTTATAGTCGGTTTAAAGGGTGAGGAATTTTGGGATAGTCACAGTTTAAATAAATTATGGTGAATCCAGAGTTAAAACAAACTATATTCCTTTATATTAAAACATTTTCATAGTAAAATATTTTTTTTCTAAAAATTATATAAATATATGATAAAAATGTTTAAGAAACTATATATAAAATGATATAAAAGTATATATATACAAAACTATTAGTATACTAAAACTTAGTAGAACAAGGAATTTGAAAATATTAGTAATTATAATAAAACTAGTAATAAGTTTGTGAATAAAACTAAAGTGAAAAAATCTATTAAACATAAATTTGAAAATAGAATTATTAATAAATTTGAGGAGTTAAAATATTTCGTAAACTAAAGAAAAATATATTTATAAATAAGGAAGTAATTTTGAACTCATTTGAAAAATAGATTTAAAATCAAGTAAATAATTCTAAAATTATTTTGAAAGGAAGTTTGAAATCAGGATTAAAATTAAAATCAGAATTTATATTTAAAATCAGAATCTAATGCTGACCAGAGTTTTAACAGAATATCTGGACACATTTACGCTATAATTCCTGAACTCTTGATTTCTTAATACTCTTAAAACTTGAACTCTTCTATTTGAAATCTTGATTCTCTGAACTGTACAGTCTTCAATAATAAATACCTTCATAGATTTTCTTGTATACACATAGACACACACAAAAATATATTCTAGAATATAGGGTTAGTATATATTTTATAATAATAATAATTGAAACAAAGTAGAAACAAGGTTGTTGTCATCAAAAACATCATCATCAATGTCTTAGTCTCTAACATCGACTTTCCTTTCTGAGTTTATTACCTTCGGGTTTGTTTACGATGTGCATGTTATGATATTAGTGAAGTTTTTTTGTTCAAAACTAAATATGTAACGTTAGTGTGAAAGTTGTCTTTTATAGCACATCATTTTGAAGTTAATTAGTACTATTTGTTCACTAAGTAATTCAGGATCATTATGCATATCCCACGCATATCATGATTTTTTTTTTTGGTAGTAATGAATGAGAAATTATTCACATGTACAAGGTTACTTTTTAAATAAATAATTAGCTCAGTCACAATGAAGTTCAAGTAGTCAATTAATATTTGCACTGTCAATCGAACTCATTTAATGTTTTTGTTTTTTTAATGCCTTGTTCACTATTTCCTTTTTTAAGGCTATTGGTACATGTAGTTTCTCATGTAAATGATACCAACATAGCCTTATAGTAGTTATAGGAATTTAATACATTATTTATTTATTTATTCATTTTCAGTCTTGGTAGGGTACTTAATTAATAACATGGCAAACATTGTCAAACTTGAATCCAAGGTATTGGACATATCTAGAGAAAACTATTTGTCATGGATACTAGATGTTGTGGTTTATTTACAATTTCAGTGATCAGAAAATACCATTATAAATGATAACAATATATCTCAACATAACAAAGTAAAGGCTCTAATATTTTTATGAAGTTACATCCACAACGATCTCGAAATAGAATATTTAACTAGAAAAAATCCTCTCCACTTATGGAACCTCCTAAAGAAGTGTTATGACCACCAGAAGATGGTCATACTTCCAAATACAAGGCAAGAGTGAACCTGATGTTTCCAGATTTTAAATCTGTAAGGGAATACAATTCCGCAATATTTAGAATTGCTTCTAAAGTCAAATTATGTTCAGAAAAGGTAAATGATTCACAAATGTTGGAAAAGATTCTCTAAACATTTCATGCCTCGAATATACTCCTACAATAGCAATACCTAGAGTGCCATTTTACAAGATATTTTGAACTAATTTATTGTTTATTAATTGCTGAGCGAAATAATCATATGATTACTAAGAGTCACTCCTCAAGGCCAACTGGTACGGTTGCATTACTAGAAGTTAATGCTAATTTCGTCCACTTGAGAAGAGGTCATGATAGAGACAGAGATAGAGAACGTGGTTGTGCACCTAAATATAAATCCAACAGAGGTGCTTATAGAGGTTTTAGAGTTAATAAAACTACTATTTTTAAAAGACGGAAAAATAAAAGTGAGCCTAAAATGAATAATGAATCACCTTCAGAAAACAAAATGCATTATAAGGAAGTTTGTTATAATTGTGGACGCTTTTCTTATTCGTCATGTATATGTAAATAATCTAAGAAAACAATTGAGGAATACCATCAGTCGAAGAATATAAAGAGTAATTACGCTGAGGGATTGTTCAATAATTCTAACATGAAGTCATATGATTTCTTTGAAGATTACGATAGAAATTTCATTAACGGTGGAAAATTAAATGCAATAATCAAAAATATGACCAAATTGATTAATGAGTACCTGAAGCTAATTGTGTGGGTTTTTCCTTTATTTTTTTAGCATATATTAATAAGTTAGTTTGAAATTTTTGTTTGTTTATTTATTGCTTTATTTTATGAACTTGCTGAAATAATATGTATCGTTGGATGTTGATAAACAATTTGTTTCCAAAATCCTTCATGTCTTAGAAAGTATTAACATCTATATATGATTACAAGTTATTTCAGTGACTGACTAATTGTTTTGTCTTTAATTCGTAAGTTAACGAAGATCAATATTTAAGTGATGATATATGTCTGTTAGATAGTGCAACTACTCATATGATTTTGAAAAACTAGATGTTTTTCTCTGACTTATCTGAAAATATTTTAGCTAAAGTTTCTAGTATAGCTGGAGCTGCTAATATAATTGGAAAGTTCGGAAGAGCTCATAAAGTATAACTAATGGTACACATATATTCCCTCAAAATGCACTATATTCAAGCAAAAAAAAATCTGCTAAACTTTAAAGACATAATAATGAATATTGGAACTATAAATGAAAACAACAAAGAATATCTTTGGGCTATTTCTAAAACTAAAAGCCAGAAACTTATTTTAGAAAAAAATTGTTTCAATTTCAACTGTAGTATACTTCACAAAAATAGGCATAGTTGAATCTCATTCTATTAACATGAGCCATTATTTCATAAATACAAAGACAATGATTCTTTGGCATAATCGTTTAGGTCATCCTAGATCAACTATGATGCATAAAAGTGCAAAAATTCAAAAGGACATGGTTTATCAAATCTGTTGAATTTACCATGTGATTACCTTTATGCCCCATATGTGCAGAAGAAAAATCAAATACTCGACTTTCATAAAATAAAATCACTTCTAAATCTCTAACATTTTAGCAAAGAATTCGGTGTGATATATGTGGTCCAAGCCATCCTACATGTGAACCATTTAGGTATTTTATGGTATTAATTAATGCATCAACTTGTTGGTCACATGTATGTATTCTCTTTACTAGAAATATGGCATCTGCCAAATTACCTGCACAAATAATTGAATTACGAGCTTCCCTAATCATCAAATTGAATCAATTCAACTAAATAATGTGGGACAATTTACTTTTCAAGTATTTGATGGTTAATGTCTACCATTGAGAATTGAAGTTTAACATCTAGTAGCTCATGTTCGTATTTAAAATGGTCTAGCAGAGTCATAAATTAAGCGTTAGCAACATATTGCAAAACTGTTGCTTATGCAATCAAAGCTACATGTTGCCATCATAGCTTTTAACTGGATCCTAACCAAATATTTCATATCCGTGAAAATTTGGTTGCGTTGTGCATGTGCCCATTAGGCCCCCACTTTTTACAAAAATGGGTCCTGAATGAAGGTTGAGAATTTATGTGGGATTTGATTCACCTTCAATAATTCGTTATCTTTGACCTCTCATAGGTGATGTCTTTACTGTAAGCTTTCCAGACTGTAAATTTAATGAATTAATTTTCCAAATTCCAATAGAACGATGTTAAATACCATATAATAATCTATTTGTGTTTCATTTGAATTCACATACCAAAAAATGCCAACATGAGGTATAAAGAAATTTACATATTCAGAATTTTACAAATCAAATTGTTAGACCGAAAAGTGGCACTAACACCAAATACGGTGTGAAATCCTCACAAACACAAATCATAGAATGTAAGCAGTAAAAATCACAGGGACACGCAATATTTTATTGTGGATCGGCTCACACTAATCCTATGTCCACTTTATAGTATTTTGTTTATACTGACAGATTACAAGAGAAATCAATACACTGAGAGAATGATGAGAAAGTAGAGTGATTATACACGAAATACTCATGTTAAGTGCATGAATTTATACATGAAATCCTCATGTTATGTAATGAGTTCGATGATCTGTTGTAGCGCAAAGTCCTTGCGTGGAGTAATGGTGGAAGCCGTGAGGAGGAAGAGCCAAAAGATCCCTTTGAAATCCCAACGTTTCATCTATTTATAGATTTTAGAGTGGCTCGGGTCGAATGTGACATTGAAAGTATCCAACGGGTCGCTGAAATGTAGTGCGTAAGTGGAGATTGTCTCCTCTGATCGTGTGAAGCCATGTGTAATTGGACCCGGTAAAATAGGATTTGATCGTGCCTTAAAAGTAGGATCACGTTGTATGTAGAATCAGTTGCAGGCGGCTCGGGTCGGGCTACTTCGTCCCGATATGGAGTGAGTTTGCCGAGCTCATTTGTGCGTGGCGATTCATGAGGGGTCGGGTCAGATTCGACCCGTGCTATTCGACCCGGTTTGATGTTGAATCGAATGAAGGCGAAGCTGCCTTCATTCGATCTGACCCGAAGGCCAGTACATGCAATATCCAAGCTTTCCAATACTTCGTCACTTCATCTAACTGATTGCCGATCGATGCAAGTTTATACTCAAGTCTTGAGTAGCTTTCCTGACAGAGTGTTTCTGCACACGTTTACGGAAACATGCGTAACTTTCAAACCGTAAGGCCGTTTGGGCCAAACGAAAGTTGTACCTAGAGCTAATTCAGAGAGCTACAAGAGTTACCTTGCAAAATACCGTAATTGCTGATTTCGGTCCCAAAATAGGTCATCTAAAAGGGGTTTCAGGCTATTTTAAGTTTGTGTTGAGACTTCGACCAAATCGCTTTGTGTCTGCTGACGATGTCCCCAATGCTTGAGAGCGTTGCTAGCCTGAAACTTGACATGTGAAAGCTTTCACTAAAAAGCATGTCAACACAAATGCTATATGCATTTAATGATGCTGCAAAAATAACAAAATCTCACATTTCAGTAGTAAATGCACCAGCTAGAGTTGAAATCTCAAAAGGATCAATAATAACAAATGAATCTAAAGCAAGACAAAAATGTGAAAGACTGATAAATTCAAAAGATTTGGCAGCTAGAAAAAGGAAGTCTAACGAAAAATCATCAATTGACGAACCTCTTGAAGAAGTTACAGAAGATCCAAAGGATAACTAAAATGAGAATCTCAAGCCTCCTAAAATCCATGAAGGAACTATTTTACTACAGAAATAATAGAAGCTTCCAAAAATAAAATGGTGCCCAATAATAATGAGATATTAATATTATATACAAATTATAGAGAAATTTGTGATCAAAGTAAATAATAATATATGATGTATTCTCAATCGAAGTAGCTAGTGAAATAATTGAATGTTACGACTATAATGAGAATAATGAAAATGAATCAATTAACATAAATGAATGTAAAAAAACATGATTGACAAAATTTAAAAGACGCTATTTAGGTTGCACTAGATTTACTTCGAAAAAATTATTTACTTGGTCCAATAGAGAAAACAACAGAAGATGTTATACCAGTGGGTTACAAATGAGTATTCTTTAGGGAAAGAAATGATAAAAATGAAGTTGTGAGATATATGACATGACTTGTTGCGCAAGGTTTACTGTAGAGACCAGGCTTTGACTTTAAAGAAGTGTACATTCCTGTATGGATATCATAACATTTTGATATTTAATAAGCCATGTAGTTTTTGAGAATCTTTATATAAGATTGACCGATGCTGCGTCAACTTATCTTTACAGTGAATTAAATACCGATCGTTACAAGAAAATTTCATATAAGTTGAGGTACTAGTTAAAACTGAGACGATTGAAACAATCCGGAAAAATGTGGTATAACTGTCTTAGTGAATATTTCATAAAAGTAAGATATAAAAACAATCTCATTTATCCATGTATCTTTATAAAGAAATCGGTAAATGGATTAGCTATTTTAGCAGTATATGTTGATGACATAAATTTGATTCGGACTCGAGAAGAGACTGATGAAACACAAAATTACTTGAAACAATAGTTTGTAGTGAAAGCCCTTGATAAAACTAAATAATGTCTTAGTTTGTAGATTGAGCAAGGTAAAAATGGCATATTAATTCATCAGTCAAATTACATTGAGAAGATCATAAAGCATTTTTAAATGGATAAAGCATATCCACCTGGTACGCCTATGGTTGTCAGATCATTAGATATTAAAAAGGACCTTTACCGTCCAAAAGAAAATGTACATGGTCTAGAAGTACCATATTTTAGTGCCATTTGTGCATAATTATATTTAGCCCAATGCACAAGACCGGATATTGCATTCGCGGTTAACCTTCTAGCGAGATGCAATTCTGCACCAACTAATAGACACTGGAATGGTGCATATGCCATGAGGTATCTTCGTGGAACCATATATTTAGGCTTATTTTATTCTGACATAGGCAATAGTCTGATTCTTATCGGCTATGCTGATGCAGGTCACCAATCCGATCCATACAAGATACATGGCAAGATTACAAACTGAGTATGTATTTAGTAACCGCTATGCAGTTATTTGGTGATGATCTGCGAAGCAAACGTTGGTAGCAACATCATCCAATGTTAAACCAAGTCCTACGTCGGGGAATTTATAAAATAAATTCTGTATAAATATTAAGAGTTCACTTTTCACATTGTCAATTGCTTTTGTGATAATTTAGGGTTCTCTAACATGATATCAGAGCGGGTTTAATTCGTGTGCACATAACTGTCATACTTGCCCACGTCACTCAATAAGATACACATGTTAGGCTCAGAATATGTCACAAATGCGGGGCGTGTTAAAAAAAGTCCCACATCGGGAAATTTATAAAATAAATTTTGTATAAATATTAAGAGTCCACCCTTCATATTCCCAATTGGATTTGTGATAATTGGTGGTTTTCTAACATCCACTCATTTTGAAATATTATCACTACATGAAGCAAGTCGATAATGTACTTGGTTAAGGTCGTTAATTGAGCATATTTGAAGAACGTATCAACTCCCTGCAACTATAGAAAGATCAAATTATTTATAAAGACAATGGATCATGCATAACTCAGGTTCAAGCAAGATATATCAAATGTGATATAGGACGATACACATTTCTCCAAAGTCTTCTTTATGCAGAACTACAAAAAGATAATAAGATAGAGGTGAAGCAAATCCAATCTCAAGAAAATCAAGCAGATCTATTCATAGAGGTACTTCCAAAATCAACAATTCAGAAGATGGTTTATAAATTTGGTATATATAGATCGCTTGCTGCAAGACTATTAGAATAATGCA
This sequence comes from Allium sativum, assembly GCA_030737875.1. Taxonomy (NCBI): domain Eukaryota; kingdom Viridiplantae; phylum Streptophyta; class Magnoliopsida; order Asparagales; family Amaryllidaceae; genus Allium; species Allium sativum. The sequence continues at coordinate 412,091,351 of CM060910.1, read as the reverse complement.
TTATATATCAAGGAGAGCATACGAAATTGTATAAATGTACTCTTTTCCCTTACTAATATTTTTCTCACTAGGTTTTTGTTAGCAAGGTTTTTAATAGGACATTATTGTGATTCAAAAGTGCTCTCATTGCATAATTATAAACATGTTGCCTAAAAATGAAATAAAATTATACTCTTTTTTTATATATAATTTTACCCAGAGAGTTTTCAAAAAATGGTTTTAATGAGGTGATTCATCTTATCGTATCTGCATACGCGTATTCAAGTAGGAGTATTGTAATATATTGAAATAATAAGGGTAAACACGCTTAATACGAGGTATATTATCGTAAATTTCAAGACATGTGAAGTCTATAAATAGATAACACATTCCTATTGTATATAGATCTTGTTGTATATAGATCTGTATGAATAAAAATGTCTTTTCTTCCTCATTTCTTATGCTTTTAGTTTATTTATAACAAAATGGTATTTTTATCATCATCATCATCATCTTTTTCTTCTTTTTTTTTGGGATAACTCAATAAATTTTTGTTCAAATAGAATCCAAGTAAACGCGTATCTTCTTCTCGTTTCCACAATCTATCTGAAAACCAGAAAAAAGTGTTGGAAACAAATATGAATTTTATTTGACTACAAGCAGAGAGAGACAGATCTCTGGTTAATGGAACCTGGGCTACTGCCCGGCTGAATCTTTATTTTTTCTTATATTATTAATATATGTCTTATTAAGTGAGGTGTTCCATTACTCTTGCTCTTTTTATTTTTAATAAGGGCTAGTTGTAGCTTATATCTCAATCCTCAATAGTGCTCTTTTTTGTCATAATAGAGAAGTCTAATCGAATGGATGATAAGGAAATAACTGAAGTAAAAATGCATATTTAATTTGTGCCTGTTTTTCAACTTTGACCCGTCAGGTTTTTATCTAGTGTATTCATATATTTCCAATTTTCCCACTATTCTGATAAGGATTGACAAAATTTATGTCAATCTTTTCATATATGGCATGCCATTGAAATATAATAAATATCATGATAAGGATTGACATAATCTATGTCAATCTTTGCATATATGGTATGCCATGAAATAGAATAAATATCATGATAAGGATTGACATAATCTATGTCAATCACTATATATATAGTATGTCATTGAAATAAAATAAATATCATGATAAGAATTGATTGCATGTATTTGTAATTATATATATTTGTGATTCATGAATAAACAATTGTATCCTTCTCTTCAACTCTTCATCATGGTATCAGAGAATTGATCCAAAACAGTTCAACTTCCTCTTCTTCAATGGCTCTTATTAACCAAACTTCATCCTATCATATTCTTAACGACAGTAATCCCATAAAACCCTACATTTTTCTAGGCAAATGTCAATGGTGCCAAGAACAAGGACATGTGATTGCTCATTGCCCTTTATTTAAGTAAAAGTTTCCTAATGTCATTCCTCCTTCTTCAAAATTCTCAACTTCCATCAAACTTATTCACACCAAAATCTCAAGCAAACATTGTAAATCCCTCTGCCTCTTCATCCTCGTCAACATGGCTTCTCGATAGTGGTGTTTCCTACCACGTCACGAAAAATTTGAACAATCTATCCCTCCATGCTCCTTATGATGGAGCCGAAGAGTTGATCGTCGGGGATGGCAAAGGCCTCAAAATCACTCATGCCGGTTCTTGTTCTTTATCATTACTCAAACTAAATAATGTTTTAGTTGTTCCTGCCATGTCCAAAAATATAATTTCTGTTTCTCAACTTTGTCATGATAACAATATCTCAGCTGTCTTTTTTTCCACCTCTTTTCATATAAAGGATCTCAAAACGGGCGAATCTCTATTCCAGGGGTTGGTTGCAACAGGCATTTACCATCTCAAATCCAAAACCCCTACAGTCTACGCAAGTACAACCAATTCACTTGATCGGCATCATCGTTTAGGGCATCCATCTCATAATGTTTTTAGACAAATTGTTTCCAAAAATAAACTTCATGTTCCTAGTATCTCCACTTTAGATTGTGATTCATGTGTTTGCAATAAAAGTCATAAACTTCCTTTTTCTACTTCTTCTATTGTGTCTACTGCCCCCACTTGAGTATGTTTATTCAGATCTTTGGACATCACCGATTTTCTCTCATGATGGATTTAAATATTATCTTATTTCCGTTGATCATTTTTCTAAATACATTTGGTTGCATAATTTGAAATGAAAATCAGATGCAAAACATATATTCATTCGCTATAAAGCTCTAGGTGAAAAGTACGCTCAACTGCCTCTCAAAACTCTCTACTCGGACAACGGTGGTGAGTATGAAAGCCTACGTAACTACCTGTCCATCGATGGAATTTCGCATCTCACAACTCCACCCCACACCCCTCAACACAATGGCTATTCGGAGTGATGACATCGACACATTGTTGAGACATTTCTATCACTCTTAACTCATGCTAAAATTGTAACAACCCTGAATTTTGGGGCCAATTTAAAATTTTAAATTTAGTAATTTTAATGAGTTTTTGATATTTAAAATGATTTATTTAAAATAATAATTGATTTAAAATTGAAGTTAGAATGAATAATTTAATTCTAATTATAAAAGGCGTTAGAAATAGCGCTGTAGTTTGAAAAGTCAAACTTGAACTTTGACTGACCGTACAGGATGCAAAATTTAACGGATTTTAGTGAAACCAAAAATATTAGAATCTCTTTAAAAATATCTTTCCAACGAATCTGAAAAATTGAAATTTCATAGCGGGAATCAAAAGTTATGCCAAGATTAAAATCTAGAAAGGTCGCTATGAAATATATAAAGGTCAAAAATGCTACTTTTTGCATACGAAGGAATTTGAACTCGAAACCACTTCCATTGAGTTCAGATTGACGTTTCTGCATTGAAAAACAGCAAACACTTATATATTTTGAGTTTCGAAAATTATTTGTTTAAAAATGTATTTTTAATATTAAATATATTGGCCTTAAAAATAGTCATTTTTCAAACGACCTCTGTTTTCGACGAAACCACTTTTGTTGGAACCGGAATATCAAATTATTGCTAGGTTTCAATTTTTAGAATTTTTCAAATTAATATGTGAGCATGGCAAAAGGAAATGTGTTTTGACTATTTCAGTTAAATTTAAACGCCTTAAAAATAGCCATTTTTCAAACAGTCTCAGAATTCGACGAAAATAATTTTGTTGGATTCGTATCGTCATAAAAAAGCTAAAAATATTTTTCTTTGAATTTTCTAAGGTCATATGTGGCCCCGGCATATTTAAATGTAAGGTCAATATTTAATTAATTAATTTTTATTGTAATTTTAATAAAATGAGCAACAGATTTCGAAATTGGGCCATGAGACCTATCCCATTGCGTTCAGAAGGCGTCAAAACCTTAAGAACGACAGTGAGCAGGCCAAATTTCGAGTTAGTGGCCAAACGGACCTTTATCGGATAATTAGATATTAACCTAATTAAATAATAATATAAATAAGAAGCAAAAGTACGGGCTCCTTCATCTTCCTCTCGTTCTACACGCCGCACACACAACCCATGGCTGAAATTTTCCCTCTCCAAATCCTCCCAATCCACAAAGAATTAGCTTAGGCCGTAGTGCAACTTTTTGAAGCTCTTCTCACTCTCTTTAATCTCCAACAAGTTTCATCCATTTTCATCGACCGTAGGCGAAGAATGAGCACCGCAAACCCGCGGCCTTTACACCCAAACCGCACCTTCCATGTACCACCATCCATCACCCTATTTTCTGAGCTTGTAGATCTCTCGTAGCCGGTCGTTTTGCCGCAAACCGTTCGCAAAACCATCAACTACAGAGGGAGAAATCTTGATCCAAAGTTTTGAACAAATCAAGGTATGAAATTTCAGAATTTGCCACGCTTTTAGATGTGGCAACTGCAGTTGTTAAAAGCTGTTTTCTAATATATACATATGAACTTCAAATTGAAATATTTCAGATCCGAAACCGCCGTGACTTTGAACACGAGATCTGATCGAGTTTGGACCTTCATTTCAAATCCAAGCAATGTGAGAATTTATTTTTAATTAAATTTAATTAATTTAATTATTATTAATTTAGTTATTATTTTTGCGTAATGGGAAGTTTGAATGGCAAATATAAGTGGATCTGCGATGGATGTTATTCTAAGTTATGGATCTGAATTGGTTGTGATGTTATGATATTAGATCTGAAAATTTAAGTGTTAATTATTGTTTGGGGTTGTTAATTCGATTTGATCTCTTTATTATTTAAATTATTGTTTGTGGTTGGATTGGACATGAAATATTGGACACAAACGGTAAAATTAAAATAACATTTTTGTTTAGATGTAAATTAGAACGATAAAATAAAAATAACATTTTTATATGTTATTTAGATGTGAAATAGGACCGTAAGATTAAAAAATTAACTTTTTATATGTAATTTATATATGAAATTACACCGCATGAATGAGATAACATTTTATATGTAATTCATATATGAATTTGCATTGTATGACTAAATTACATTTTTCTATGTAATTAAAAGATGAGTTTGCATTGTATGATAAAAATTACATTTTTATATGTAATTAACACATGGATCTACATCGTATGATAAAAATTACATTTTTATATGTAATTAAAAGGGGGAATTTACATAGGATGATAAAAATTACATTTTTATATGTAATTTAGATATGAATGAAAACGGTAAAGTAAAAAAAAAAATACATTTTTATATGTAATTAGAACATGAATTTACATTGTATGATAAAGATGACATTTTTATACGTAATTAAGATGTGAATTTACATTGCATGATAAGAATTACATTTTTATTTGTAATTTAAATATGAATTTACACCGCATGATAAAAATTACATTTTTATATGTAATTTATATATGAATTTGAACCGTAGGATAGGAAATTACATTTTTATATGTAATTTATATATGAATTTACACCGCATGATAAATTTACATTTTTATATGTAATTAAAATGTGAATTTGCATTGTATGATAAAAATTACATTGTTTACATGTAATTTTGATATGAATGAGAACAGTAAAATAAAAATTACATTTTTTTGTGAATTTCAAATGTGAATTCGCATTGTATGATAAAAATTTACATTTTTGTATGTAATTTAGCTATGAATTAGAACGGTATAAATAAAAATTACATTTTTATATGTAATTTAGTTATGAATTTACACCGTATGATAAAAATTACATTTTTATATGTAATTTAGTTATGAATTTACACCGTATGATAAGAATTACATTTTTATATGTAATTTAGTTATGAATTTACACCGTATGATAAAAATTACATTTTTATATGTAATTTAGTTATGAATTTACACCGTATGATAAAAATTACATTTTTACATGTAATTTAGTTATGAATTTACACCGTATGATAAGAATTACATTTTTACATGTAATTTATTTATGAATTTGCACCGTATAATAAAAATTATATTTTTACATGTAATTAAGACATGAACTTGCAACGGATAATATAAAAATTACATCTTTATATGTAATTAATATATGAACTTGCAATGTAAATTAAAAATTACATTCTTATATGTAACTTAAGATGAGATTTACATTGCAAATTAAAAATTACATTTTTCTATGTAATTGGAATATGAGTTTGCATTGTATAAATAAAAATTACATTTTTATATGTAATTAAGGTATGAATTTGCATTGTAAAATAAAATTACATTTTTAATGTAATTTAAAAAGGATATAAATTTGCACCATTATATAAATTTCATTTTCAATGCAATTAAAAAGTAGAATTTGACGGTGTGATAAAAATTACATTTTTTTTTGTATGTAATTAAAGAATAGAAATTTGCAAATTATATTTTCATGCAAATAGGATATGTAGGAGAAAAAGGAACTTATTTACATTTAAGGAAATAAATGAATAAGGAAAAGAAAAAGGAAGACATTTATTACTTATATTTGTAAATAGATAAGAAAAAGAGAGGTTTTAATAATATTCCTACGCATTAAAGGAATGAATTGAAAGTTACATTTTGGTTGTTTATAAGCACAAATATGTCATGCCAATTAGGTTAATATAAGGTATGTCATTTATGATAGTATAAAAAGTTAGAATTTAAAAAGTTTACCTTTTTAATTGTCCCTTTGTTAAATTAAGAAGAATTTGTTTTCACAATGTTATCAATTTTGAATTAAAGGAATGTTTTTATTTTATATTCATCTAATGAAATTAATTGACGTTGATGTAGAAAGATTACATCTTTGATGTAAATATGTTAGAGAAAAAAAAATATGGTTTCAAAATTGGACATCTTGAAAAGATTTTTTTATAGAAAATCATAAAATTAGGGAAAGTTACAATTTATATTAAATTCTTGAAATTGGTATATTTAGGAATAAAGAATACCTTAGAAGTAGGATTCTTTAAGGGAAAGGATAATTTAAATAATGACATGTTTTGAAAAAAAAAATATAATTATAAATTATAATTGTGCTTGGACACGAGGTTAGGTTACATTTGTGGTAGAAGCCTGCCCGGACCCGACCGGCATATCCAGCAGCCACAAATGTTGAACCTAATGTGAGAGGTCCAAGTACACAAATACGTAACGGGCCATGACACGAGGTTAAGCCCAACTTGAGGAATAAGTCTGCCCGGAACCGACCGGCACATCCAGCATCCACAAGTCGTAGGCTTAATGTGAGGGGTCTAGCCCATTATAAAAATATATATAAAGGGATAAGACAATGAATTGGGCTATTAAATCCGTTTTTAAAAATAACGACACTATTTTTAAACCCAAACGAGTTTATCGATTTACTTTATCCAATTTATAATGAATATTAAAGGAGGGATAATTTCAAAATGAATATTTTGAAAATTAAAATAAAAACATTATTGTGTCTTATGTTATATATCAAAATGTTATGAAACCAAGTGTTCTCTACTTGTTATGATAATCACAATAATAAAATGGACGAAGGAATTATATTTATATAATTATATATATATAAATTAAAAATTTAATGAATCGAGCGTGGTAGTTCACATTTTAGAATCGTACTTTTAATTGATCATACCAAAATATCCGACCGTCGGATTTTCCCAAAACTGAAACCGTTAGGTTCGCCTTGGGAAGATCTTTCCAATGATATGTATTGTGTCAAAACAAATTTGGGTAAAAACAGCGCCATTGTCTCCTGTTTGAATGAAGTGTTGCTAAATAGAATTTAATTATTTTTATATAAATAAAAATGAAGATTGATCGTTATAAATTAATGTTAACGATATGAAATTGTTTTCAAATTTATATATGCGAGAATTATTTGCAAAGTCCGAGTTTACTCTCATTCCAAATAATGATACGACGTTTGAAGATTTGAAGACGGTGATTGAAGGCCGACGATCTTCACATCGAATGAGTGTGTTGCTATTGAGACCCATGACGGGAGTAGCTACCTTGAAGGGGCGACAGTAGTAGCCGCCCGGACGTAGTGTTGATTGCACGGTTTTGGCTTTCGCTCAAACCCAGAGCATAAGCGCGTAAATGGATTGTATGTTTGACGTTGTATTCCTTTATACTGTATTCGTTGATCTCTGCTAAACATATATCTGCTTGGTGTTTTACACCCTTCTCTGAGACGTACGAGCTTAGAGGTTATATGTTGGTAGAAATCAATGGTACGGTATGGATTGACGATGTGGCATGCTAAGATGCATTTGATCAAGGTTTTGTAGAAAGCCAGGCCTTGTGGGACGAATAAAGCATAGCCTGTTTAGGCATAGCTTTGTGTACAACGTGACTTCGCGAGCCTCACACACCGGCGGAGTCTAAAACGGGAGAAGGGAACGCAGGGAGAGCAACACGTTTCTTTCTAGCTAGAGTGGTGTCAGTGACCTACCAGCCCTGACATTTTACTTATGTGGATGATGGAATGAGGCGCTTCGGATGATAGGTCCTATAGGACCGGGAAACATGTGTTCAAGAATAACTAATCCACGAAGCTGTATGTGTGGACCGACCCTGCAGGATCCAAGGGTTAACTGCGGGGAATCCCGAGACATTAGCTAGAGTGTCTCGAATCGGTAAGGAGCTCCTCCCTAGCCTTGACTCATGATGGAAACTCAATTTCCAATACGACCTCATGCAGTTTTGATTGTATTACTAGTATGGAGGCATAGTAGTATGGGATACTATTCTTCCTAGGATTGATACATTATTATTGAAATTGTTTTTAAAACATATACACACTAATAATAATATCAAATCCGTTTTTATCGTACCAAGCATGTTTAATCACCATAAGGTAAAACTCTATCCTCTGGTGTGCGTTGCATTGTGTGATGGGACCTGAGTCTTATGGTGATTTCATTTTTCCAAAAGCTTTGCGCTGTTTTACGATTTACTTTATACTTATGCACAGCAATCCATTGGAATAAACCCGTTCCGCGTTAGCGGCGTGGCTCTTGGATTTGCCTTATTATTATTAGTTATTAGTTAAGAATTCTCACACCAGTCCTTGTTTAGCATGCCGGGAATAGGATGCAGCATGATGGGGGGTTCTTGCTTCGCGGTTTGGTGCCGAACGGGAGACTCTTACCCCCCACATGTCCCTGTTGAGGGTTGGTTAGGAAGTGGCCGGAAGGCTCGAGAGGGTCGCCGTAAAACAAGGTGTCTGAGGTACAACTGTAAGCCACGGTGGGTTTTACCTGTTGTACTGGAGGATGAAGGGATGGTTGTAAAGCCTACCGGATTTCGCGGTGTCGTTACAGTTGGTATCAGAGCTTTGGTTAGCTCAAATCTTTGGGGTACAACTCGTCAGAACTAAACAAAAGACTCATCAGAGATTGGATTAGAAATATCCAATAAGAATACTCATTGGAGATAGGATCAGCAGTATCCTAGAATGAGAAAACTCATTAGAGATGGGGTTAGTAATGCCCTAGAATGAGTTGGGAGTAACAAGACTATAATATACGTATTTGTAATTATAATCTATTTTAGAAAATATGATTTTGAATGGATAAAAGATTATATATTTGAAAGTTAATCAACTATAAAATTATTTAAACCAATAAGAGTGGAAAAATGGGGTAGGATAATTAAACACTTTTAGCTTCGTTCCTTTTCGAGGACGAAAAGATTTTAAGTGGGGGAGACTGTAACAACCCTGAATTTTGGGGCCAATTTAAAATTTAAAATTTAGTAATTTTAATGAGTTTTTGATATTTAAAATGATTTATTTAAAATAATAATTGATTTAAAATTGAAGTTAGAATGAATAATTTAATTCTAATTATAAAAGGAGTTAGAAATAGCGTTGTAGTTTGAAAAGTCAAACTTGAACTTTGACTGACCGTACAGGATGCAAAATTTAACGGATTTTAGTGAAACCAAAAATATTAGAATCTCTTTAAAAATATCTTTCCAACAAATCTGAAAAATTGAAATTTCATAGCGGGAATCAAAAGTTATGCCCAGATTAAAATCTAGAAAGGTCGCTATGAAATATATAAAGGTCAAAAATGCTACTTTTTGCATACGAAGGAATTTGAACTCGAAACCACTTCCATTGAGTTCAGATTGATGTTTCTGCATTGAAAAACAGCAAACACTTATGTATTTTGAGTTTCGAAAATTATTTGTTTAAAAATGTATTTTTAATATTAAATATATTGGCCTTAAAAATAGTCATTTTTCAAACGACCTCTGTTTTCGACGAAACCACTTTTGTTGGAACCGGAATGTCAAATTATTGCTAGGTTTCAATTTTTAGAATTTTTCAAATTAATATGTGAGCATGGCAAAAGGAAATGTGTTTTGACTATTTCAGTTAAATTTAAACGCCTTAAAAATAGCCATTTTTCAAACAGTCTCAGAATTCGACGAAAATAATTTTGTTGGATTCGTATCGTCATAAGAAAGCTGAAAATATTTTTCTTGAAATTTTCTGAGGTCATATGTGGCTCCGGCATATTTAAATGTAAGGTCAATATTTAATTAATTAATTTTTATTGTAATTTTAATAAAACGAGCAACAGATTTCGAAATTGGGCCATGAGACCTGTCCCATTGCGTTCAGAAGGCGTCAAAACCTTAAGAACGACAGTGAGCAGGCCAAATTTCGAGTTAGTGGCCAAACGGACCTTTATCGGATAATTAGATATTAACCTAATTAAATAATAATATAAATAAGAAGCAAAAGTACGGGCTCCTTCTTCTTCCTCTCGTTCTACACGCCGCACACACAACCCATGGCTGAAATTTTCCCTCTCCAAATCCTCCCAATCCACAAAGAATTAGTTTAGGCCGTAGTGCAACTTTTTGAAGCTCTTCTCACTCTCTTTAATCTCCAACAAGTTTCATCCATTTTCATCGACCGTAGGCGAAGAGTGAGCACCGCAAACCCGCGGCTTTTACACCCAAACCGCACCTTCCATGTACCACCATCCATCATCCTATTTTCTGAGCTTGTAGATCTCTCGTAGCCGGTCGTTTTGCCGCAAACCGTTCGCAAAACCATCAACTACACAGGGAGAAATCTTGATCCAAAGTTTTGAACAAATCAAGGTATGAAATTTCAGAATTTGCCACGCTTTTAGATGTGGCAACTGCAGTTGTTAAAAGCTGTTTTCTAATATATACATATGAACTTCAAATTGAAATATTTCAGATCCGAAACCGCTGTGACTTTGAACACGAGGTCTGATCGAGTTTGGACCTTCATTTCAAATCCAAGCAATGTGAGAATTTATTTTTAATTAAATTTAATTAATTTAATTATTATTAATTTAGTTATTATTTTTGCGTAATGGGAAGTTTGAATGGCAAATATAAGTGGATCTGCGATGGATGTTATTCTAAGTTATGGATCTGAATTGGTTGTGATGTTATGATATTAGATCTGAAAATTTAAGTGTTAATTATTGTTTGGGGTTGTTAATTCGATTTGATCTCTTTATTATTTAAATTATTGTTTGTGGTTGGATTGGACATGAAATATTGGACACAAACGGTAAAATTAAAATAACATTTTTGTTTAGATGTAAATTAGAACGATAAAATAAAAATAACATTTTCATATGTTATTTAGATGTGAAATAGGACCGTAAGATTAAAAAATTAACTTTTTATATGTAATTTATATATGAAATTACACCGCATAAATGAGATAACATTTTATATGTAATTCATATATGAATTTGCATTGTATGACTAAATTACATTTTTCTATGTAATTAAAAGATGAGTTTGCATTGTATGATAAAAATTACATTTTTATATGTAATTAACACATGGATTTACATCGTATGATAAAAATTACATTTTTATATGTAATTAAAAGGGGGAATTTACATAGGATGATAAAAATTACATTTTTATATGTAATTTAGATATGAATGAAAACGGTAAAGTAAAAAAAAATTACATTTTTATATGTAATTAGAACATGAATTTGCATTGTATGATAAAGATGACATTTTTATACGTAATTAAGATGTGAATTTACATTGCATGATAAGAATTACATTTTTATTTGTAATTTAAATATGAATTTACACCGCATGATAAAAATTACATTTTTATATGTAATTTATATATGAATTTGAACCGTAGGATAGGAAATTACATTTTTATATGTAATTTATATATGAATTTACACCGCATGATAAATTTACATTTTTATATGTAATTAAAATGTGAATTTGCATTGTATGATAAAAATTACATTGTTTACATGTAATTTTGATATGAATGAGAACAGTAAAATAAAAATTACATTTTTTTGTGAATTTCAAATGTGAATTCGCATTGTATGATAAAAATTTACATTTTTGTATGTAATTTAGCTATGAATTAGAACGGTATAAATAAAAATTACATTTTTATATGTAATTTAGTTATGAATTTACACCGTATGATAAAAATTACATTTTTATATGTAATTTAGTTATGAATTTACACCGTATGATAAGAATTACATTTTTATATGTAATTTAGTTATGAATTTACACCGTATGATAAAAATTACATTTTTATATGTAATTTAGTTATGAATTTACACCGTATGATAAAAATTACATTTTTACATGTAATTTAGTTATGAATTTACACCGTATGATAAGAATTACATTTTTACATGTAATTTGGTTATGAATTTGCACCGTATAATAAAAATTATATTTTTACATGTAATTAAGACATGAACTTGCAACGGATAATATAAAAATTACATCTTTATATGTAATTAATATATGAACTTGCAATGTAAATTAAAAATTACATTCTTATATGTAACTTAAGATGAGATTTACATTGCAAATTAAAAATTACATTTTTCTATGTAATTGGAATATGAGTTTGCATTGTATAAATAAAAATTACATTTTTATATGTAATTAAGGTATGAATTTGCATTGTAAAATAAAATTACATTTTTAATGTAATTTAAAAAGGATATAAATTTGCACCGTTATATAAATTACATTTTCAATGCAATTAAAAAGTAGAATTTGACGGTGTGATAAAAATTACATTTTTTTTGTATGTAATTAAAGAATAGAAATTTGCAAATTATATTTTCATGTAAATAGGATACGTAGGAGAAAAAGGAACTTATTTACATTTAAGGAAATAAATGAATAAGGAAAAGAAAAAGGAAGACATTTATTACTTATATTTGTAAATAGATAAGAAAAAGAGAGGTTTTAATAATATTCCTACGCATTAAATGAATGAATTAAAAGTTACATTTTGGTTGTTAATAAGCACAAATATGTCATGCCAATTAGGTTAATATAAGCTATGTCATTTATGATAGTATAAAAAGTTAGAATTTAAAAAGTTTACCTTTTTAATTGTCCCTGTGTTAAATTAAGAAGAATTTGTTTTCACAATGTTATCAATTTTGAATTAAAGATTTTTTTTTATTTTATATTCATCTAATGAAATTAATTGACGTTGATGTAGAAAGATTACATCTTTGATGTAAATATGTTAGAGAGAAAAAAATATGGTTTCAAAATTGGACATCTTGAAAAGATTGTTTTATAGAAAATCATAAAATTAGGGAAAGTTACAATTTATATTAAATTCTTGAAATCGGTATATTTAGGAATAAAGAATACCTTAGAAGTAGGATTCTTTAAGGGAAAGGATAATTTAAATAATGACATATTTTGGAAAAAAATTTTAATTATAATTATAAATTATAATTGTGCTTGGACACGAGGTTATGTTACATTTTTGGTAGAAGCCTGCCCGGACCCGACCGGCATATCCAGCAGCCACAAATGTTGAACCTAATGTGAGAGGTCCAAGTACACAAATACGTAACGGGCCATGACACGAGGTTAAGCCCAACTTGAGGAATAAGTCTGCCCGGAACCGACCGGCACATCCAGCATCCACAAGTCGTAGGCTTAATGTGAGGGATCTAGCCCATTATAAAAATATATATAAAGGGATAAGACAATGAATTGGGCTATTAAATCCGTTTTTAAAAATAACGACACTATTTTTAAACCCAAACGAGTTTATCGATTTACTTTATCCAATTTATAATGAATATTAAAGGAGGGATAATTTCAAAATGATTATTTTGAAAATTAAAATAAAAACATTATTGTGTGTTATGTTATATATCAAAATGTTATGAAACCAAGAGTTCTCTACTTGTTATGATAATCACAATAATAAAATGGACGAAGGAATTATATTTATATAATTATATATATATATAAATTAAAAATTTAATGAATCGAGCGTGGTAGTTCACATTTTAGAATCGTACTTTTAATTGATCATACCAAAATATCCGACCGTCGGATTTTCCCAAAACTGAAACCGTTAGGTTCGCCTTGGGAAGATCTTTCCAATGATATGTATTGTGTCAAAATCCCACGGTTAGATTTAGAGAAATGCGTAAAACAAATTTGGGTAAAAACAACGCCATTGTCTCCTGTTTGAATGAAGTGTTGCTAAATAGAATTTAATTATTTTTATATAAATAAAAATAAAGATTGATCGTTATAAATTAATGTTAACGATATGAAATTGTTTTCAAATTTATATATGCGAGAATTATTTGGAAAGTCCGAGTTTACTCTCATTCCAAATAATGATACGACGTTCGAAGATTTGAAGACAGTGATTGAAGGCCGACGATCTTCACATCGAATGAGTGTGTTGCTATTGAGACCCATGATGGGAGTAGCTACCTTGAAGGGGCGACAGTAGTAGCCGCCTGGACGTAGTGTTGATTGCACGGTTTTGGCTTTCGCTCAAACCCAGAGCATAAGCGCGTAAATGTATTGTATGTCTGACGTTGTATTCCTTTATACTGTATTCGTTGATCTATGCTAAACATATATCTGCTTGGTGTTTTACACCCTTCTCTGAGACGTACGAGCTTAGAGGTTATATGTTGGTAGAAATCAATGGTACGGTATGGATTGACGATGTGGCATGCTAAGATGCATTTGATCAAGGTTTTGTTGAAAAGCAGGCCTTGTGGGACGAACAAAGCATAGCCTGTTTAGGCATAGCTTTGTGTACAACGTGACTTCGCGAGCCTCACACACCGGCGGAGTCTAAAACGGGAGAAGGGAACGCAGGGAGAGCAGCACGTTTCTTTCTAGCTAGAGTGGTGTCAGTGACCTACCAGCCCTGACATTTTACTTATGTGGATGATGGAATGAGGCGCCTCGGATGATAGGTCCTATAGGACCGGGAAACGTGTGTTCAGGAATAACTAACCCACGAAGCTGTATGTGTGGACCGGCCCTGCAGGATCCAAGGGTTAACTGCGGGGAATCCTGAGACATTAGCTAGAGTGTCTCGAATCGGTAAGGAGCTCCTCCCTAGCCTTGACTCATGATGGAAACCCAATTTCCAATACGACCTCATGCGGTTTTGATTGTATTACTAGTATGGAGGCATAGTAGTATGGGATACTATTCTTCCTAGGATTGATACATTATGATTGAAATTGTTTTTAAAACATATACACACTAGTAATAATATCAAATCCGTTTTTATTGTACCAAGCATGTTTAATCACCATAAGGTAAAACTCTATCCTCTGGTGTGCGTTGCATTGTGTGATGGGACCTGAGTCTTATGGTGATTTCATTTTTCCAAAAGCATTGCGCTGTTTTACGATTTACTTTATACTTATGCACATCAATCCATTGGAATAAACCCGTTCCGCGTTAGCGGCGTGGTCCTTGGATTTGCCTTATTATTATTAGTTATTAGTTAAGAATTCTCACACCAGTCCCATGACTGACTCGTAGTTTGTTTCACTTTGCAAACTCGGGTGCCCTCTTTTCCACACGGGCAGTCGAGTAGTTTGTCTACAGGTTCTTATCTCGAGCAGGATGCTGGATGAAGCTTAAAGCTGTGTCCAGAGCATAGTTATCTTCCACTGTATCTATTTTATTGTTTCCGCTGCAATGTATTAAATTTATTTTAATTTATCTTCCGCTGTAATTTTATTCAATATACTCTGATATTCTGTACTCTGATGTAACATTATTATGATGTTTATAAAAGTCTGCTGTTATTGTTCTGATGTTGTTGTATTCCCAGAGTTAACGTACTCGGGTTTTGAACGGTCTTAGTCGATCTAGCGGTCGATTAAGGTCGGGCGAAATGCGTGTCGTTACAAAAATGCCCCTTGAATATTGGACAAATGCTTGCTCAACATCTGGTTACTTGATTAATCGATTTCCCACGCCAACTCTAAACAATGTGTCACCGTACTTTAAATTATTCGGCCAACATCCTAATTATTCCAAGCTTCGAAGTTTAGGATGTCTTTGCAACCCATGGCTTAAACCCTACAATTCTCACAAACGTGAATTCAAATCTCAACCATGTATTTTTGTTGGTTATTCACCTACTCAAAGTGCATATTATTGTCTCGAATTAAACACTAATCGTGTTTATGTTTATCGTCATGTTCACTTTAAAGAGAACATTTTTCCTTTTTCTAAACTTAAAAATTCAACTGCCTCCTTGTCTGACCTAGTGGAACAATGGGCACCTCTCACATTATCTATATTAACAAACACCCAATCTTCCTCCTCTCATTCATTGCAAACTAACTCACCTTCCAGCATACCTCCTACCTTAATCCCTACTTCACCCATTTCATCTCCTATGTCCACAACAAACTCATCTCAACCTCCTAATACCGCTACTGAGCTTTCCTCTACTTCATCTCAGTCAAACCTCGATATATCCACATCTACAAATTCAATACCCAACAATCCTGTACATTCTCCTCAGATGACCACAAGACTTCAACATGGCATTAGGAAACCAATCAGTAAACTGAATTTAAATGCGGAGGTCCATGAAATGGAGATCCCAAAAAATATCACCCAAGCATTAAAAAGCCCCATTTGGCGCAAAGATATGGATGAAGAGATTAATGCATTGATGAAAAATAGAACTTGGGATCTTGTACCTTCATCTATGTCACAAAATGTAGTGGGATGCAAATGGATTTTTCGAATTAAAAAGAATAAAGATGGTAATATTATTCAGTACAAGCCTCGCTATGTTGCAAGAGGTTTTAATAAGAGAGTTGGCATTGACTACGGTGATACTTTTAGCCCCGTAGTTAAACTCGCCACGGTTCAGCTTGTGCTCTCACTTGCGGTTAATCAAGGTTGGTCATTGCGCCAATTTGACATAAACAATGCTTTTCTATAAGGTACACTCACTGAAGATGTATACGCCATACAACCTCCTGGCTACACAGATCCTATACATCCAACACATGTATGTAAATTATACAAGGCACTATATGGGTTAAAACAAGCTCCAAGAGCTTAATATAAAGAACTACGGCAATATTTAATTGATTTGGGCTTCAAGAACACGGTCTCTGATTCATCCTTGTTCACACTGCACAAAAACGGTGACATCATTTATTTGTTGGTTTATATGGATGATATTATTGTTACAAGTAATGCAACTCATGCAATGGAAGCTTTTATAAAGAAATTAGCGACACGTTTCTCACTCAAAGACCTTGGAGAATTGTCTTACTTCCTGGGAGTGGAAGTAATGCCTCATCCAAAAGGTATTTTCTTGAGTCAAAAGAGTTATATTGCTGATATTTTGTGCAAAGCTAATATGGACAATGCAAAACCAGCTGCAACACCATTAACAACTCATCCTCCGTTAACTATGCATGGAAATCTTCTCAACGATCCTACTGAGTATCGTACTTTGATAGGAAGTTTACAATATTTAAGTCTTACAAGACCTGATGTGGCATCCGTAGTGAACAAGTTAGCTCAATAAATGCAGCGTCCAACCGAGGAACACATGCAATTTCTACATCGTCTTCTTCGGTATCTAAGTGGTACACCTACTATGGGTTTAACTATACACAAAGATTCACCTCTCACGCTCCATGCTTATTCTAATGCGAATTGGGCTCGTGACAAAGACGACTACATTTCTACAACAAGAAATATAGTCTATTTGGGCAAGAATCCTATCTCCTGGACGTCAAAAAAGCAGCATACAAGAGCTAGATCATCTACCGAGGCCGAGTACAGGGCAGTGGCAAATGTTACTGCCGAAATTCTTTGGGTAGGAAATTTATTCAAGGAGCTTGGTCATAACCTCACTCTCATGCCAATCATCTATTGTGATAATGCTGGAGCTATATATGTGTGTGCTAATCCGGTTTTTTATTCTAAAATGAAGCATCTGGGATTGGATTACCATTTTGTCAGAGAAAATGTGCAAAGTGGAAATTTGAGGGTCTCTTACATCTCCACTAATGACCAGCTCGCAGATGCTCTCACCAAGCTACTACCACGTACCTCCTTCATAACATTGATTAGCAAAATCGGTCATTCATCTTGGCCGTCCATTTTGAGGAGGTGTGATAAGGATTGACATAATTTATGCCAATCTTTTCGTATATGGCATGCCATTGAAATAAATAAATATCATGATAAGGATTGACATAATCTATGTCAATCTTTGCATATATGGTATGCCATTGAAATATAATAAATATCATGATAAGGATTGACATAATTTATGTCAATCACTACATATATAGTATGTCATTGAAATAAAATAAATATCAAGGTGGAGATGTGGAAGTTGATTGGCATAAAGTTATTTGGAGCAAATCTAATTGCCCCAAAATGGCTCATTGTGCCTATTTTGTCCTTTTAAATAAACTTCCCACTAGGGATAAGTGTTGCAAATGGAACAAAGGTTCTGAAAAAATTTGTTTACTTTGCAAAAATGAGGATGAAAGCTCCACACATTTATTTTTTGATTGTTGTTACTCCCAGTACATTTGGTTTAATGCCAAAAGCACTTTGGGTTTCAATCAAAATTATGTTGCTCTTAACATTAGGGACAGTGTGGATTATATTTTGAAGACTTTTAAGCTCAAGTCCGCTAAATTCAACAAAGCTTGTGTTTTACTGTCTGCTACTATTTATTATATTTGGAGAGAGAGAAATCAAAGGTTACACACTGGTAAAGAGATTAGCTGTACTCAGCTTTGGAATGCTATTCTCTATGGTAGTGATATTGTTTTACAAAAAGCTAACAGACACATGCATGATAAATTGCATAATCAGGATCATTATAATAGCAACAATGATAATGATAAACTAGTGGAAGATTTCTTACTTAGTGGCAAGCAGAACACCAGCAGAATGCTCTCTAAACCTCCTCCTGGTGAAGCCAATCCCCATCCTGCTACCAGTGGTCCTAACAACAAAGGGAGTTATCATATTAATGTAGATTATAACTTTAGTATAACTAAAAGTAAGAGCATAAAATCTTCTCACTTGCCTGGTGCAGATATTAGAGACCAGCTCCCTCGCAGAGATGATTTAGAGGTCAGTTATAGTGATTATGAAAGATCTGACTTCCTTCCTGAAGTATCCATCAACCTCGCTATCAAATCTAAAATTTGTGTGGGAAGTAAACATAACTCTGCGTCAATTGTGCGTGATTCTATTTCTAAATCGAATAGTAAATGCGTGTTTTTACCTGATACAGAGGGAGGTACCTTCAGCAGTGATCCAGATCCTCAAAATCACCTGGGAAAAAGGAAGACAGAAGGAAAAATCAGACTTTTGCAGAAAATCGGTGATAACCACTACAAAAGCTTACTTAATCACCAGATCTATCACTTATCTAACTGGCTAGAAGGTGAAAGCAGCAGAGGAGGATCCTCTGATGTCATCAGAGATCCATTCAGGAAGAAGATAAGCTTTGACAGCTCAAAAAGCTCAGATCTGTTGGATATGAACTACTTGTCTTCCGCAAACCTTCAAAGTACAAGCGATAGGACTTGGTGTACGAGAGACAATGAAGACAATAACAAGCTTAGATCTAAAGAGAAGGGAAGCGAAGTCATGAAGAACTTCGTCTGGAAACCGCCTTGAAGAAGGAGGAGTTAATTTTTAAGGAGTCCGCCATTTACAGTGTTTTTCTCTTTAGGGTTTTGCTTTGTAAATTATGTGGCGGCTAGGGTTAAGCCATTGAGCATGTGTCTTTTGTTTTTGTGGTTCGGGTTTGTACCCGAATTCATGGGCTTTGGGGCTTAACTCATTTTATCATTTCAAAAAAAATAAAAAAAATAAAAATAAAATAAAATAAAAAATCCTTTTGATGATTGATTGCATGTATCTGTAATTATATATATTTGTGATTTATGAATAAACAATTGTATCCTTCTATACAACTCTTCGTCATATTCAACCTATTGGTCGTAGAATAAAATAGCCCTAGGTGATTTGAAATCCTGGCTCCGTCCGACTACAAGGCGACATGATTATTACTGTCGTAATTTCTACTATCTTATGCCTTTCAACCTCTGCCCTTTTCAAATTTCTCCAACAAACATGGTTTTATCCAATCAAACTGCAGAAGGTTATGAGTAAACAAGGAATTGAGGGGCCTGCTTATAGATTCCTCCATGGAAGCACAAAGGAAGCTGCGGAAATGGTTAGAGTAGCTACCAGCAAACCACTAGCTGCGATTTCCCATAATATTCCACCTAGGGTTCTGCCTAACTATCATGCCTGGATTAAAGATTTTGGTATGTGTTCGTTAATTTTGCATTATTTAAGCGATTTGCTTAGAACAGTTAAAGTTTCTACTATTCGAATCTGGGGGTCGTGCTTAGTTACCTGCATATCGAAGCTTCAATTACCCTTTGAAAATATTTGTTGACTCCGTAAGATATAAATTAATGGTGTAGGGAAGAACATACTGACATGGAATGGGCCAGTTCCTCAACTATTTGTAAGTGACCCGGAGTTGATAAAAGAGATACTAAACAACAAAGATGGAGCTTTCATTAAAATACCAACCGATAATTTTCTGAAGAAATTGATTGGAGATGGCATTGTAACAGCAGAAGGTGAAAAATGGTTCCGGCAACGCAAAATAGCTAACCATGCATTTTGTGCCGAAAACGTTAAGGTAATAACAAAATGCAATGCATCCTTGAACTAGTTACAAATTTTGAAAATGTTTTTGTTCAGGCTATGATTCCAGCAATCGTTTCTAGTGTAGAAGACATGCTTAATAAATGGGCAGAATTAGAGGGCAAAGAGATTGATTTGTATCGAGAATTTCGACTCATGGCATCTGATGTCATTTCAAAAACTGCCTTTGGTAGTAGTTACCTTGAAGGGAGAGAGATTTTTGCAAAACTAGACAAAATTGGTACATTTGTTGCTCAAGACATGATTAATCCACGGTTCCCACTTTTCAGGTGTGTGGTTGGTGCGACAATAATCAAGACATAACCCTTTTAAACTGGTTGCTTACCTAAATCTCTTAGGGCAAGTTGCAGCGTTAAATTTTCACATGAAGTAGTCATCTGGTGAACAAATGCATATGTGCAACAAAACATTTGCTAAAGTAGAAAAGCGCATCAAGATATCTTGAAAAAGTTCTTATAATTTGTAAAACTGAACGGTCTATTGCAAAATTGCATCAAAGTAGGGAATTTACTTGCTTTATGTTGAGGGTTGAAATATTAGTTTATAATCATAATATTGTGAATTGCAACTCTTTATGATATGCACGTAACAACTAATCTTGTCAAGGTTGAATGAGAACTAAAGAAACGTACGCCTTTGTCAAATTAACTTATTCTACCATGATATCTTGATAATCTTAAGGAAAATGTTCCGGAATAGTAAAGAAAGAGAATCAGATATACTCGAAACGGAAATCCAGGATACCATTGCAGGACTTATTAAGAAAAGGGTAGAGGGTAACATTGCCGAAAACTCAGATGAATACGGAAACGATCTACTTGGTTTGCTTGTTAAAGCAAATCACGCAAGTGACAAAAAAGACAGGGTCAGCTTTGAAGATATAATCCATGAGTGCAAGACCTTTTACTTTGCAGGCCAAGAAACCACCGTTTCAATGTTGGCTTGGACTTGCCTCCTCTTAGCTATGAATATCGAGTGGCAAGACAAAGCTAGAGAGGAAGTGACTGATCATTTTGGTAGTAGTCGCATTACATCTGATGATGCTAGCAGTATTGCTAGATTGAAGGCGGTAAGGGTTTACACATACAATGCATGCATACGACATTATTTTTTATACTACATAGATCAAATTCTTGGATACTGTAACAATGGTACATAATTGCTCTTTTTGTAGATGAATATGATTCTGAATGAATCCTTAAGGCTTTATGCACCGATTGTTACGATTACTAGACAAGTAGCGAAAGAAGTGAAACTTGGAGAATATACACTCCCGAAAGACATCCAAATTTTCTTGTCTCCGCTGATAATGCACCATGACACAGACTTATGGGGAAATGATGCTCATTTATTCAATCCTGAGAGGTTTTCTGAAGGAATCGCTAAAGCAACTAACAATTCTATGTCATTTTTGCCCTTTGGTGCAGGCCCTCGCAATTGTGTTGGCAAAGGATTAGCTATAATGGAGGCTAAGATTGCTCTTTCTATGATACTACAGAAATATTCAGTTTGCCTTTCACCCACTTATGTGCATGCACCTTATAAACATCTTACCAATATTCCACAGTATGGGATTCAGGTTATTGTTCAAAGGATATGAAGCACTGTACTTAACTACCTGAATCCAAGTGTACATGTATAAACTGATATGCGGCCTTGTATTGTGTATGACTTGCTTATTATATTATTCTATGTAGTTGATTGATATTCTAAGAACCAAACAAGGAGGACAATGAAATCATACAATAGGACTTTTGTCGAAGTTAAGCAATCAAATTTGTCAATATGGGAAGAAAAGGACAATCTCTCATTTATGCATGTGAACTCAATCGTTATCTTTCATTTGTTTTCCACTCATTTTGTATGTTTTATATAGCAGGGATGTGGCTGTTATTGACGTATTGTGCAGCTTAACCAGACCCGTGAACACATTATATATTATTGTACTGTACGTTTACATAACACAACAATAGTTCTACAGGCTGAATAATCCCAGGAATAGTCTAGAAAGCAACTTCTCAATCCATTATTGCCACAAAATTTACCTATGTAAAATGTTCTTTCATCGCAGAATTAATTATTTTATTATATAGCTTGCAGTTGGTTGCTGATCTTCACATGATTCTTCTGATCAGAAATCAAGTCTCATTCTATAAATTCCCTAGCATCCTGTTCATTTCATTCTGCAACTACATTCTCCATAAAATGGACTTCAAAATCAATATGAAAACACCACCTATTATAGTATTACTACTAGTATCAGTCTGCTGCATTTTTCATAATTCTGATGCTAGCAATAAACATTCTGCTGTTATTGTAGGAACAGTCTTTTGTGACACTTGCTTTCAACAGCACTTCTCCAAGGGTAGCAGATTCATTTCAGGTTCATTTCTCTGTCTTTGTGTTTCTTTTCCCCCTGAGAGTATATGCGCCCCCCCCCCCCCCCCCCCTCTCGTGATTTAGCCTAAAGGCTTTTGTTGCCAATGTCTGCATTAGCTTGGTGAAATATTTCCAATGAATATACCCAATCAGACACGGTAAACCTTCTAAATTAATTCATGTTCTGATGTATATACTAGTACTTAACAGTTAACTGATATTAGGATGATATTTCAGGTATAAAATTGAATTGCACCTTCTAAACTAAACGCAGGGGGTAATTAAGTAGGTTATATCATCATACCATAATTTCTACGGTATGTTAAAAACTTAAATATGCAGCGGCCTTTCTATGGGTTTTCAGGTGAATTTCACTATTTACGTGTTTGTAACTCTATCATCTTACACTGGAATTTTTTAACCATGTAATTACCATTTAGTTTTTGACCATAGTAGGCAGACATAAGTCTGCAATCTAACACTCTCTTGCTGTTACAGGCGCATCAGTCACGGTAGAATGCGAAAACTTCAAAAAAGAAGCAAAAACAAACAACCATGGAAAATTCAGAATCCTTCTACCACCAAAAACAGCAGTGAACTCTTGCTCCATCACACTTCTCAAAAGCAATAATCCATTTTGCTCCATACCAACCTCATCCTTTTCCTCTTCATTAAACCTCCGGCTAAAATCGAAAAGAAAAAACCTACACATATACACTTCAGGTTTCCATACGTTTAAGCCCTTACAAAAACCAAATTTATGCAGCAACCAACTATCGAAACGATCATATTTATCAAACTACAAAGCAAAGCCTGATTTCTTCTTTTTCCCACCAATTCCTTTTCTTCCACCTCCTTCACTTCTGCCTCCAGTGATACCTACACCGCCTCCTTCTATTCTGCCTCCATTGGTACCTTCACCCCCTCCTTCGATATTTCCACCCCTTTTTCCTTCTCCTCCGCCTTCGCTTTTCCCTCCGCTTTTTCCTCCAGGACTTCCTTTTCCATTGTTGAGTCCACCTCCACCGCCGCCGCCACGTTCTTTGTTTCCTCCATTGCCGTTTCTTCCTCCATTTCCCGGGGTTCCGCCTGCTAAGCCTTCTGCTGAAAACTTACCTTGATCGTTTCTTGATGATTTTTATAGTGTTTATAGCTAAAGGTCTTGTTTATAGATAAGATCTTTGACTCCAAACGTTCCTGGTTAACGTGTGTTTGTACATGTTATTCTACTTGGTTATGCCACATTATTATGTTTGGTTTGATTGCTTGCTTAATTTAGTTTGTGTAATTTTATGAGAGTGAAACATTTGAAGAGTCTTTATTTGTATTCCAAGGTTCTGAAAAATCTTCTGAAACTATAAATCAAACCTAATATCTTCAACACAAACGTGGTTTTGGTATGTATTTTTTCTTCTTCTATATCTGTGTTTTGTTCTCATTTCATTGGAAGAATAATCACATATATATTTAATAATAAAATACCGTTATACTAAAAATCTGCGAAAATGCTTAATAGACCGACTTTGTGTTTGTCGGATCATGGGGAAGAAACAAAAAAGTAGGGGGGAACCACTGCAATTTACAAATTAAAAGTACCCTTGCATTACAATATTTTCATCATTTTGCACAGTTGGACCGAAACTCCTTCGGTCCGTGTAGCACTGTTCAAAAGATCTGCTTCACATGTGTTTACGTGGATGTGATATCAACAAACACTAGTTGGTAGTACTTATGGTTGTTGCTAAAAACCTCCCTCACTCTCATTTCATTTTTATTCTCTTTCGGTTAGTCTATTATATCTCTTCAAATCATAAGACAAAACACTAATATATTTCGACATCATTAGTGGGCACTTTCTTGAAATCTTGACATTGTGTTTGTTCAACAAGTCATAGCTAAAGGTGTCAAATGGGTCATGTATGCTAGGGCTGTCAACAGATACCCGAAAAATCCGATATCCGTCCGCATCCGTATTCGAAAATATGAAATATATCTGTTATCCGAGATGCGGATACGGATATCCGAAAATCATTCCGGATACGGATATGAGTAGTATCCGTATCCGAAAAATATCCGTCCGATTTTCTGATACGTGTATGTATGTATATATTATATAATTTTTAATTTATATTTAACATTAAATTAATATATAAATTTCCTCAAAATAGCTAACCTAAACTCAACTATTGAATTATAAAGGAATGTTGTATTTTGTATTATGCAACATTTTAAATCATGTACTCATTTTATTTTGTGGTATGGTTATAATTAAAACATAATTGTGTATGTGCTTCCATGATTTATGTTTTGTTTTATTTTAGTCTTAGGGTTGTGTATTTCATATTTTAAACACTTTATCTATTAAAATATTTGTTGTACGGAATTTATTTGATTGATGTCCTGCATGTAATTTTTAATTAGATGTATTCACATTTTTAAAAAAAAAATATTTTATGAGCCAAATTTGCATGTGAGTGATGTATTTGTAAACTTTTATTGTTTTATTTTCGGATAACCACATCCAATGTACAGTTTTAAGTTTCGGATACGGATATTTCAGATATTTTTGGATATCCGTATTCGCTAAGGCGGATACGGATATTTTCGGATATCCGAAAATATCCGCGGATATGGATACGGATATTTTTAACTGGTATTCGCGGATATCGGATACGGATTCGGATACAGATTTTAATATTCGGATACGGATTCAGATACAGCATTATCCGTATCCGACTACATCCGTTTACAGCCCTAATGTATGGTCCTATAAAGGTCAAACAAAATTTGACCCAATCCATTTACGATTCATTTGTTCTGACCCATTCAACATAAAGGTTTCCTGACTCAACCCACATATTATGTGGGTTATCTATTTAACTCATTTAAATATATTCTGTTATTTTTCAAGTACAACAATTAGTCATCTTGAGAAACTATAACATTCGCTCTAAAGAAAAAGCATCTGAGTGTTCCATACTGTCCGTAATTAAGGTGTGAGTTTATCGGTCGAGGCATTGCCCGATATCGAGCCAGTATGAACAAGTTACTACAGTTCGATCAAAAAATAGCGACTTCGTGTGTGGGCGTAGTTCAAGTATGAGAATATAGTTTGTTATTTTTCTAAGTAAAAGCGTTAGTTACCATGAATAACTACATCGCACGCTTACAATACGAAGTATCCAAGTGTTTCAAATGGTCGGTAATTTAGGTAGAAGTTCATTGGTCAATGCCTCGTCCGATTCCGAACTAGTATGAAGAAATTACTGCAGTTTGAACAAAAAATAACGACTTTGTATGTGGGCGGAGTTCAAATATGAGAAGTTAGCCTATTATTTTCTAAGAGTCTTTTTGGCAAACAAAAGCAATTGTTTGATATATGAAAATTTGAAATTGTAAAATTTGAAAATTTTAATTTTGAAATTTTGAATTTTGAACTTTGGAAATATTTGAAATTTTTGAATTTTCGAAATATGAAATATGAATTTTGAAAATTTAAAATTTTGAATTTTGAAATTTGTAAATTTGGAGCATGAAAACTTGAAAATTCACAAATTGAAATTTTAAAACTTTTAGAAACCCTAAAATTTATTTTTTTTGAAAATTTAGGTAAGAGTTAATTGGTCGAAACTCGTCTGCTTTTGAGATAATATGAAGAAGTTACCGCAGTTCAAAAAAAAAAAAGTATGTATGGAGTTAAATGAGCTACCCATTTATAACCCTTTTAAAAACGACTCAACTTTTTTATGACCCGTTTAATAAAAAATAACGACTTCGTGTGTGGGCGTGGTTCAAATATGAGAATATAGTTTGTTATTTTTCTAAGTAAAAGTGTTTGTCACCATGAATAACTACATCGCACGTTTACAATACGAAGTATCCAAGTGTTTCAAATGGTCGGTAATTTAGGTAGAAGTTCATCGGTCAATGCCTCGTCCGATTCCGAACTAGTATGAAGAAATTACTGTAGTTTGAACCAAAAATAACGACTTTGTATGTGGGCGGAGTTCAAATATGAGAAGTTAACCTATTATTTTCTAAGAGTCTTTTTGGCAAATAAAAGCAATTGTTTGATATATGAAAATTTAAAATTTGGAATTGTAAAATTTGAAAATTTTAATTTTGAAATTTTAAATTTTAAATTTGAAAATTTGAATTTTGAACTTTGGAAATATTTGAAATTTTGTTATTTTGAATTTTTGAAATATGAAATATGAATTTTGAAAATTTAAAATTTGAAATTTGTAAATTTGAAGCATGAAATTTTGAAACTTTGAAAATTCACAAATTGAAAATTTAAAACTTTTAGAACCTAAAATTTAATTTTTTTTGAAAATCTAGGTAAGAGTTAATCGGTCGAAACCTCGTCTGCTTTTGAGATAATATGAAGAAGTTACCGCAGTTCAAAAAAAATTGTATGTATGGAGTTAAATGAGCTACCCATTTTAAAACAGCTCAACTTTTTTATGGCCCATTTAATAAAAATTCATAAATGGGTTGACCCAACAAGGTTGTTAGGAGGGTAAATGGGTTGTGTAAATGAGTATGGGTATCTTTTGACAGGTCTAGACTCATAGCCCCATAAACATTGTACAACTTTTTATGGGTTGTATCATATGCAACTCTTAAATCATAAGTCTTTATTCCAATCTCATTTCGGCCTTAAGTTCGTTCAACAAATCAAAATAAACTATTTACCCTTACACATCATTTCACGATGGCCAAAGTATGATATATATATATATATATATAAGTCTATCTAACATAAAATACGGACATAATTAATGACACAATGAATCTCTACAATTGGATTCCACCATGAATTCCACCTCTTCAAATAAAACCAAAATGATTCAACGGCTAGTACTTTGTGTTTCTCAACTTGCGTTTAATTTTGTGTTCATACAGTCATTATATATATATATATATATATATATATATATATATATATATATAGAGAGAGAGAGAGAGAGAGAGAAAGCAAGCGATTATTTAAACATAAATTGATGACACAAAATTAAGTACGTAAATTATGGACCATTAGATTTGTTTGTCTTTACATGAGAGATGGAATCTAGGGTGGTCCAATGGTTCACAATTTGTATATTATTTTTTGTGTCGCCAATTTGTGTTCGACTAGACTTTCCCATATGTGTGTGTGTGTGTATCTGGAGTTTGATAAACAATCGTATTACTTAACATCATGTAGTCAATATGTTAATAATAACACACATAGTACCTAGTTTGAGTTTGCTCAATTACAAGAGAGTATGTGTAAGTAATTTAACAATAGAAAAATAATACACGATAATACTTATATTAAAGACACATAATCTTCGATATACTTAATTCGATGACATCAATATATTGAATGTTGTATTTGCTATGAAATACCTTTGTGATTTAAGTGTCGAACATATCAAAATCATGGTAGATGTATTATAAATATGTATTTATTCTAAGTCTAATTTGCTTTCATATTGTACCATATTTAACTTATACAATCTTTTCGTATAAAGTTATATTATTAAATAATGATGTTTATACTCCATTAAACTTGTTTAGTATTTCATGCATAATATTATAATAATTAAATATTATTTAATTAATTGATACTTTTGTTAATTAATTAATATATTATTTAATTATAGCATATTATATGCATGCACATTAACATTATAACCTTTATAATTATCATTATCTGGTCTTTTTCCCCGACTATATCCGATTGATTGGAAAAGTTAGACTCGACGACTATTGAGTCACATAACCCAAAGCGGTGATCCCAAAAACCTGATATCATGCACTGACCATACCACCATCTTATCACGTGAAGTTGGAAAAATTAGCAATTAGGCATGCTCAAAGTGTGAATTCTCACCGTCCATAGGCAAATGATCGACATACTTGCCTCACCCATAGGGATCAGATCGACATACCCTTCTCTACCATCCATAGGCATGAGATCGATATATCAACGTTTTGTACCAGTTGGAAGTTCAAGTTCATCCAGTATCACTCCATATCTCTCAAGCAACAAGGAAAGTTCCAAAACCATCACCAAAATCAAGAAGTTAAAAATGAAATGGAGCTATGAGAGGGATCCTGCCTCCTTGTTCGATAACTAGGGGGATTGGTATCGATCCCTCCATAGGGGTCGATGTTGATTCATGTCTTAGCACAATTATAGGTTGAGCTTCTCGATTTGACTCTGTTTATGGCTTCAAGACTTTCTCAGAAATGCTTCCAGTCGACCTACATCCATAAATACTAGTTGCCTTAAAGAGGAAATGACCTTTTTGGCTCTTTGTTTTCCTAAGTATCTTGTACGCTTCGGATCTTTATCGATCTGAGACATTCTAACTCAAAATAATGAACAAAATGATCTAAACCCTTCAAGTGCAAGTAGGCTCAAATGCCGAAAAAATAGAAAATCTATCGTGTATATTTTCTTATTGTTTTCTGATGTTTAATCTCAGCTTTTCCTTTACTTCTATGAATTTCTTTGTATTATATTCTATTGAAAATGGTTTTGATAAACAAAAGGTGAATTGTCAATAAAATTGATTAAATGTAAGTTGGCTCCTATATGTGAATAGTCTCACATCTTGAAATTATATGAAAGAAGCAAAGTATATATATGTGTTTCTTAGAAGCTATGTTAGGGTCTTGAGGCTCCCAATACATGCTTTGTTGTAAGGAGGGAGACCATGCGTGACCACCACACACACGCGCGATCGATCGAATCGGCTCGGTTCGGGTTCGGGCACGTGCCTGGACTTGGGCTTGGGTTTGGTGGTGTAGACACTTATATTTTTGGACGAAAGAACACTGCAATTTTCGAATCGTTTTTTTATGGTAAAATTTATGAAGTATTTTTTATTTGACACGGTAAACTTTGATCCACTTTTTCTGCCAATTCTCTCGCACTACCAGTAACTGTTCGGCACACTTATTCTCGTCTACATTATCTTCAGTTTTGGACGAGATTTACACAACGAATGACATTTCTTACCTCTTACCTTCTCCATTAAAATTCTTAAAAAAACGAGAGGTTAATTTTTTGTGTTTGACAGTGCTAACCTGGGCTGACTTGTTGTGCAAGCAAATCAATTATTACCCTTCGAGGTTGTTTTATCCTAGAGGCGGCGGCGATACGTACGAACTGGTTTGCACCACCGACCAGATCGTCGAATTGTCTTCAAGAGAGCCATGAAGTACGTTACTCAGCCATTGTTTCTCAACAAATTGAAGACAATCTGAAATAATAGCTTCGACTACAACCCTAGATGACATTGCTCCTCCCTCTGTCTTCCAGATCCAGCTGGTAACTGTTGCCCAATTCCGATTCGAAGGCCTGCACTTCAAATGATGGCATCATAAGATGGAATTCTACCTGACAATGAGAAAGGTGATTGTTGCACTAACCACCGACAAACCGCAGCTGCCAGACATACCTGACGAAGCTGATGCAGAAAAAATGGCTTCCTGGACTGAACAATCCAAGCAGTTGCAGACCTGAACTAAGAAGGACTATCTCTGTAAGAACTTCATTCTCAACGGTCCCATCCATGACCTATACAACTACTACAACTCAGATGACAAGACACTGAAGGAGATTTGGGAAGCGCTAAACAAGAAGTACGACACAGAGGAGACGGAGGAAAAAAAGTATGTAGTTAGCCGCTACCTCAAGTACCAGATGACGGTCATTAGAGATGCAGTCTTATAAGCTTCCGAAAATAGCTCATGAGATCATCTCTGAAGGTATGGCTTTAGATGAATAGTTCTAAGTTGTTGTGATTATTAACAAACTTCCCCCAGGATGAAAAGATTTTAAGAATGTGCTGAGGCACAAAACTAAGGAATTTTCCTTAGAGAGCTTGATCACTCGCCTGAGAGCTTGATCACTTGCCTCCGTATTAAGGAGAAGGCGCCCAAAAAGGACCAGAAAGAGGAAGTGCTGGTTGTCAAAAAAAAACAACACTAAAAAGACCAAATCCGCAGTTCTGAAACTGAACCAAGAGTACTTTAAGAATCAGAACCGGAGCAACAAAAAAATGGGAATTCGCAAGGAAACCAGAAAGCACAACAGCGACCAACCCAAAAGAATGATTCTGGACAGTTGTTTCTATGTTACAACTATGGATAACTAGGTCATATGGCACGAAAGTGTCAGAACAGGCCAGGCCCTGCACCGTAGGCTAACCTGATTGAGGAGCCTCTTACGACTATGATTACTAAGATTCACCTTGTTGGTGGATCAGAGGGTTGGTGGGTAGACACCAGAGCTTCTCGCCATGTCTGCTATAATCGTGATATGTTCACTACATACACGGCTACTGATCAGAAAGTATTGTTGGGAGATTCTCACACCACTAAAGTTGCTGGGATTGGAAATGTAGTAATTATGTTTACCTCTGGAAAGCCAGTGATTCTGAAAGACTCTAGAGATGAAGAAGAATCCAATTTCTGGCTTTTTCTTTAATAAGGCTGGCTTTACTCAAGTTAGTGGGGCTGATTTGTATACCTTAACTTATAAGGGAGCTTTTGTGGGAAAAGGTTATGCTGGTGATTGGATGTTTAAGTTGAATGTTGAATATAATAAAGTGACTAGTTCTGCTTATATGTTGTGTGATTTTAGTATTTGTCACTCTAGATTATGTCATGTTAACAAACGAATAATTCATAACATGAGCACCTCAGATATGATTCATGAAATGTTAGAATCTGAACTTGATAAATGTGAATTCTGTACTCAAGCTAAATTCACAAAGAAACCTCATAAATCTGTTGAAAGAGGATTTGAACCCTTAGACTTGATTAATTCTGATATATGTGAGCTTGATGTTACTTTGACTAGACACGGACATCGTTATTTTATCACTTTTATTGATGACTTTTCTGATTTCAGATTTGTATACCTTAAGAAAAATAAAAGTGATGCATTTTACATGTTCAAAACATTCAAAACTAAAATTGAGAATCAAGCAAATAGGAACATTAAAAGAATTCATATTGAAAGAGGAACAGAATAGGAATCTAGTTCTGTTCTGGATTTCTAAACTACATGGTATTATACATGAAAGAACTGCATCTTATTCACCGGAAATGAACGTTAAAGCTGAAAGAAAAAATAGGACCTTCACCGAATTGGTAGTTGCCACTTTATTAAATTTTGGTGGAGCGAAACATTGGTAGGGGAATATATTATTAACCATGTGCTATGTTTTGAATAGAATCCCTAAATCTAAGAATAAAATTTCACCTTATGAAAGTTTAAAGAATTATAAACTCAATGTGTCCTGCTTTAGAACTTGGGGGTGTTTAGCATATGTTCGCATTCCAGACCTTAAGAGAATAAAATTGGCAAGTAGAGCATATGACCGTGTATTTATAGGCTATGCTATTAATAGCAAATCATACAAATTTTATGATCTAAATACACATAATATAATTGAATCAAATGATGTTGATTTTTATGAAACAAAATTTCCTTTTAAATTAAGGAATAGTGGGGGTACTTCAAGTATGTCTATTAGAACAGAACTTAATGAAAATTCTGATACTGAACCAAGAAGAAGTAAATGAGCAAGAATCGTAAAAGATTTTGATTCAGATTTTTGTGCTTTTACTATAGAGGAGGATCCCTCAGACCTCCAAGAGGCCTGATCTTCTTTAGATGTCGACCTTTGGCAAGAGGCTATAAATGATGAGATGGATTCTTTGGAATCCAATAAGACTTAGCACTTAGTTGATTTACCACCTCGTTGTAAATCTGTAGGTTGTAAATGAGTGCTTAAAAAGAAATTAAAATAGATGGCACTGTTGTCAAGTATAAAGCCTGTCTATTAGCTAAAGGTTTTAAACAAAGAGAAAATGTAGATTTCTTCAACACTTTTTCACTTGTAACTAGAATTACATCCATTCAGGTATTAATCTCACTTGCTTCTATTCATAATTTAATAATACAACAAATGGATGTTAAAACCGCATTTTTAAATGATGAATTAGACAAAGAAATTTATATGGACCAGTCTGAAGGATTTGTA
Source organism: Allium sativum (assembly GCA_030737875.1). NCBI lineage: Eukaryota > Viridiplantae > Streptophyta > Magnoliopsida > Asparagales > Amaryllidaceae > Allium > Allium sativum. Next base: position 412,058,375 of record CM060910.1, on the reverse strand, counting down.
GTACATGGTCAAGAACATAAAGTATGCAAATTGGATAAATCGTTATATGGTTTAAAACAAGCACCTAAATAATGGCATTAAAAATTTAATAAATTAATCATTTCACATGGTTTTAAAGTTAATGAAAGTGACAAATGCATTTATTACAAATCTGAGAATGACATTTGTACTATTATATGTCTTTATGTAGATGACCTACTCATTTTTGGGTCAAATATTCATGTCATAAACAATGTTAAGTCTTTGCTAAGTGCCAACTTTGATATGAAAGATCTAGGTGAGGCAGTGTAATCCTTGGTATTAAAATTACTAGGTCCGAAAAGGGACTTTCTTTGGATCAATCACGTTATATTAAGAAGATTCTAAAGTTGTACAATTACTTTGACTGTAAACCTGCATGTACACCATATGAACCCAGAGTAAAGTTATTTAAGAACACTGGTAAAGGTGTAAGAGAGCCTGATCATGCGAGCATTATTGGCAGCCTTCGGTGTGTTACTGATTGTACTAGACCCGACATTGCCTATGTCATGGGATTATTGTGTAGGTTTATCAGTAGACCTAGTATAGAGCATTGGCATGCTATTGAAAGGTTCATGAGATACCTTAAATGAACTATGAACCTTGGATTACATTATGAAAAGTTTCCAGTTGTACTTGAGTGATATTCCGATGCAGACTGGAATAATTTATCTGATGATTTTAAAGCAACCAGAGGCTATATATTTAGCATTGTTGGAGATGTTGTCTCTTGGAAATCCAAGAAACAGACTATTTTGACTCAGTCTACTATGGAGTCTGAGATGATAGCACTAGCCACAACTAGTGAAGAAGCAAAGTATTTTAGAGATCTGCTAGCTGAGATTCCCTTTTGGGAAAAACCGATTCTAGTTGCGTTGATCCTTTGCAATAGTACCGCGGCTATTGCAAAAGTTCGAAACCGTTATTATAATGGTAAGAGACGGCAAATACGTCGTAAGCACATACTGTTAGAGAGATACTCTCTTCAGGTACTGTTAGAGTGGATCACATAAGGTGATAAAATTTTGGCAGATCCTTTGACAAAAGGATTGTCTAGAGAGAAAGTTCTTAATACTTCTAAAAGAATGGGACTATTGGCCTTAGATTGTTGACTCACGGACAATTGTAACCCGACCTTATGACTAGAGATCCCAAGAACAAAGTTCAATGGGTAAAAACAAGTTGTGTGGTGATAGTTGTTGAACATGCTATTTAATATATCAAGAAGCATGTATTCCTGAAGTGATTAGAGGACGAGTTGATAGAAACTCATAAAGAGATCTATACTCTATTTGGAGTGGAGTACCTACCTTCAGGAGTACTCTTGATAGACCCATCTATGTGAATGTGGTAATGTGGTCGTTTCCTATGGAGTTTTGGGCAAAACTTCTAGAGTATTCACTAAACTGGTTAAGGCGTCCATGACCATAAATGCACGGGCTTATTTGATTGCACTATAGAAAAAGTCGTGTGTGGTCTGATGTCAGGAATAGAGTTCAAGACCATGTGTCACTCTAATAAAAACTGAATCTTATCCACTATGCAAAGGTTTAAGTCGGAAGACGCCTTTGTTTATGCACAATCTTATGTTTTTTAAGACTTCTAGTTCAGTTTCAGAACTACGGGATTGGTCTTTTTAGTGCTGTTGTTTGTGACAACCAGCACTTCTTCTTTCTGGTCCTTTTTGCGTGCCTCCTCCTCAATACAAAGGCGCGTGATCAATCTTTCCAGGGAAAATTCCTTAGTCTTATGCCTTAAGACATTCTTCAAATCCTTCCATCCTCAGGGGAAATTTGTCAATAATCACAGCAACTTGGAACTGTTTGCCTAAAGCCATACCTTCCGAGATGATAACATGAGCTATTTTCTAAAGCTCATAAGACTGCATCTCTACTGACATGTCATCCGTCATCTGAAACTTGAGGTAGCGGATGATTGCATACATCTTTGCTCCTGCCTCCTCTGTGTCATACTTCTTCTTCAGCGCTTCCCAAATCTCCTTTGTTGTCTTATCATCTGAGTTATAGTAGTCGTACAGGTCATCGCTGAGGCTGTTGTGAAAAAAATTCATGCACAAATAGTACTGCTCAGTCCAGGTCTGCAATTGCTTCGATTGTTCGGTCTAGGAAGCCATCTGTACTGCATCAGCTTCGTCAGATCTGTCTGGTAGTCGCGGCTTGTCGGCGGTCAGTGCAGCAACCACCTTCCTCATTGTCAAGTAGAATTCCATCTTCTGACGCCATCACTTGAAGTGCAGGTCTTCGAATCAGAATGGGGCAGCAGTTACCAGCGGGATATGGAAGGCAGAGGGAGGAGCAGCGTCATCTAGTGTTGTAGTGGAAGCCATTATGCCATTTAAATTTACTTATTTTTGGTAATAAATGTATAGTTCTAGTTCAATTTACATCTCCAGCAACTGCTGGATGTAAATGAAACATTGCTATTACATTGTGGCTTCAATCCACCTACTGTTCAAGGATTACAGTAGATCCATAAGACTATCTTGGCTATTTTCTGCAACTGTTTTCAATTTCATGTGTAACTTTTTATGATCTTGACAAGCAGATTCAAAAATATATTTGCAGATGGTTAGGGCCGGCCTGATATTATTCAATGCCCTGGACGAACAACTTTTTTTTCATTTTTGTTGCCCCATTATTTAAATAATAATCCTTACATATGCATAAAACAGGAAAATAATCACAAGGACAAAATTAAGGGCTTTTTTATTCATAAGGACAGCACATTAAAAATTTAACCAAAAGGACAATACACTAATTATATTTTCCTTCTCTAAATCGCGTGCTCTGCTTCTTCTTCGTCGCTCCTATCTCGCGTGATTTTTTCCTCGTTCAATTTTTCTCCAGCGCTGTTTTTATCTTCGCGATTTGATCTTCAAACATCTCTTTCATTAGATCATCTTCAGAATCGATCGATCTCCTCAATTCAAACAATTTGACCTAATTTTATCGTCTCAAAACCTTCATCGATTATTAAAGGTGCTGCGGATTTTGATTCGATAGGCAGTAAAGATGATTTCGTGATTTTGTGAATTCGTCGTAGAAAATCGAACGAGAGAGACGAACGACAGAGATGAACGATGGAAGTTACTTTTTTGGATGGTGAATGTAGTAGCAATTCGTAGGTATCATTTTCCCATTTTTTAAGGTATCATTTTTCTTGTTATTATAGTGTTATTCTTCTGTGTTAATTTATTTTCGTGATATAGTAGTTTTGTACTTGTACTTTTGCATTAACTTTGCAACTCAATCAAAATTATGTCATTTTAATCAATCAAAGTAGGATGTAAACATTTTTATTCATTAGTTTTCCTTTAAAATATCAAAGCAGTTTTTAGGTATCATTTTTATATTTTTTTAGGTATCAGTTTTATATTTTCAACATGAATTTACATCATAGCAGTTTTTAGGTATCATTTTTATTTTATTTTAGGTATCAGTTTTATATTTTCTAGTTGAATTTATATCATAGCAGTTTTTAGGTATCATTTTTATATTTGTTTAGGTATCACTTTTATATATTCTATTTGAATTTACATCATAGCAGTTTTTAGGTATTATTTTTATATTTTTTTAGGTATCACTTTTATATTTTCTTGTTGAATTTACATCATAGTCGTTTTTAGGTATCATTTTTATATTTTTTAAGGTATCAGTTTTATATTTTCTAGTTGAATTTACATTATTATGTTGGTATAAGTATTGATTGTGTATGAAAATCTTGCAGGTACTGCATGCTGCTGGAATTTACTTGAATTCAAGACTGGATTGAGTACAAATAAAAGTAAATGCATGAATGCATTCTTGGAATGGGGAGCAGTGTTGTATGTACTTATATTGTGTAGGAAAACAATGTATCCTAGTATATCAGTTATGTATAGTTGTAGGTATCGTATGATACAAGTGGGTATTATTGTGTATTATTGAGAATAATCTCATTTTTGTGATAATTGAATTGAATCGATTGCTATTATTTTTTAAATCCGTAGGTATTATTAAGAATAAATATTATTTTTGTGAGATTTGAATTGACTAAATGGATGTTGTTTTTTTATTAGTAGGTATCAGTTAGAATTAATGTTGTGTATCAAAAAAAGTCAATTACCAAAGCAAACAACACAAATCTACCTACTTGCCACAGTTCTCATACACAAAGCCATAAAAATGATACCCAAAAACTGCTTTAATATTTTAACGACAAAAAAAAATACAGAAAATGTTTGATTTACAATTTGATTGATTAAGATGAAATAAATTCAATTGAATTACAAAGCTAGTGCAACTGTACAGCAACAAAAAGTAGCTAAAAAAACATAGCACAGTGAATACAGTAAAAATGATACCCAAAAATAAAATAAAAATGATACATAAAAACTGCTGTAATGTTTTAAATAAAAAGTAACACAAAAATTACTTACATCACAGTTTGGTTGATTATAACGAAATAAGTTCGACTGTAATACATAGATAATGCAACAATACAACTACAAATTAAATACAACATTAAAAACATAACAAACGAATATAAAACAATGTTAAATAAACAAAAATGATACCTAAAAAACTATAAAACTGATACCCACGCGCTGAAAATATGAACATTAAAATTGCATAACCAAAAAAAAATCACGAATCACCTTGCGAAATAACCCTAAAACTAATCGGCAGAAATCGTCATTAAATTATAATGATTATAGCATCAAATAAAAATCCAATCGAGGTTGATTTTTGAGATCATTTTCGTGCCCTAAATTTTTCTATTTCAATTGATGTTTGGGGTTCGATTATACTACATGTCGCGGATTTTGATTTCATTCGATTTCCATTTGATATGATTTCGTTAATTTTGATTTGCTGATGTCGTGGTACGAAATCGGAGAAGAGAGAAAGGAGCGACGGTTCGGAGAAGAGAGAAAGAAGCGACGGAAATTTCTAGGCTTATGTCCTTCTGAGTAAAATTTTAGGCGCATGTCCTAATGAATAAAATTTTAATACCGTTTGTCCTTCTAAATTAATTACCCTGCATAAAATTACATGAAAAATAAAAGTATGCAATGAGGCAGTGATCACAAAATATTATTAAACTAAATCACTAGTTACAAGAAAAAATATTATATTGTCAACAAAGTATCAAACCAAAAAAATAGCAAAATTAATTTCTTCTTGCACTTTTTGAAGCAAACTTCTCTATAATTTCCCCATAGCTAAGCTTATCTAAGTACCCGTTTTCAATGGAAATAATAACTAATCCACTTATTCTCTACTATGACATAGTGCTTCGAAGATATGTTTTTATCAACTTTAATTTTAAGAAACTTCTTTCTGTCATAGCAACGGTAACCAGAATAGTCAACAAAATTCGATAAGAAACCCAAAGATTAAGAAATCCACTTACATCCCCATATAACCTCAATAAATTCATAATATAAATTGATTTGGTTACTTTCGATGGTAGGATTCCTTTTAGTTGTCAAAGCTCGAAGAACAATTCTTCGCCATAATTATCTTATTCTTCATTATTGTCCAAAATCTTTCTAATCTCATATAATGCTTCTTCAATTCCTTGTCATCAATATTTTTAAATCTCAAATTTAACAAAAAGCCAAAAGTTTCTTTATAAAGTTAAAAAAATTTAATTCGTTATTTATTAAGTGTAATTTAACAAACTAATTCATACCTAATTCAGTCAATGATTATAATTTCATAATTCATAATCATTCAACAAATTATTTAATTCATTTAACAAATTAAATATCTAACCAATTAAAAATAACCAAACAAAGTAATCAACATCAACAAATATCAAAAAATATAATGACATTAAACTTACATGTTTATTGTAGTTGGAAAGCTTAAAATAGGTGAAAAACAATCCCTTATCCTACAAATTGAAACTAAAACTGAATAAATGGACCTGCTACTTCCCTTAAAAATTGACCTACTACTTCCAGACTTCCAGTCGCCTTAAGCCCTTGGCCTCTTCCCATAGCAGATCGAAATCTTCCTGTAAATTGAATTATATAAGCCCAAATGCCCAATTTCCAAGCAAAAGATTTAAAGAATGAAACTGCAAATAAGAAGAAAAAAATCATTGTCTTAGTATTGAATCGAGCTGAAACTCCAAATTGGTTGAATCCGAAATCGAAATCGAACTGAAACTCCAAATTGGTTGAATCCAAAATTGAAACCAAACCCAAACCCAAACCGATCAAAATCGAACTGAATTTTGTTGCTCTCCTTTGCTCGAGCGGCTAGCCGAAGCCTGTCGTGGACCGCGATGGAAGGTTAAACCTAATGAAGCATCAAAGTCGAAGTTGAAACTCGAATGGAGTGGAGCGGCTCTGGCTGTGGAGCGATGTTTTTGGAATAGCAGTGAAATTTTTCCCATTTCAAATGCCCCCTATTAGTGATGGAGTTAATTGCCATCATTCAGAATGTTAAGGTCGATAGAGGCATTTCATCGAACACATGGGTTGAAGATACAAACACCTATGTTATTGTAGGTTCTGAAGTTATCTTGATCAGTGACCAACTGGAGATGGTGGCGAATGATAAGGGCAAGGTACCACCGATCCAGAAATGTTCCATTGATGATATCAAATGATGTGCACGAGTAATGGCGTGCATTTGCGTAATGGAAGAAGAAGAAGAATTAATCGATATTGATATTTGGGCTTGCACTATTGTTCATTTTATTAATGTAATTTGGGCCAAGGCTCAACTGAAGGGTACCTGTTGAATTGTATAAATAAGCCTGAATACCGATTGTACGTGCATGTTGAATTGAATAAAGATATTCTACTTCTTTCTCTAATATTCATGGTTGTCTCTCTTTCTTTCTAACTTCTTTCTCCTTCAACTCGCTTGCAATTCAATCTATCTTCTTCATATCTCAATCGAACTCTCTGTTTCTTTACAACAATCTAATCTCCTTTTGCATCCTACTTATCTCTTTTTTCTTCCTATTTTCTTTCCCAACAACAATCGAATTTTTTTGGGTTGTTATAGTTGGTATTAGAGCATAAGGTTAAGTAATAACCTTGGTTCTGTAGCGTGACTCACCAGAGATGGGGTTAGTAATACCTTAGATTGAGTTTGAGTGTGTGTGTGTGTGTGTACGAGAGCATGTATTTGTAATAGAATATAAAATTATTTTCATATTATTTTTGCCTAGTATATTTTGTAAAGAAGGTAAAAGTAGTAATTTTATCAAATTATTATAATATTGGTAATCACTAAAATATACCAATGTTGATTTGAATGGAATTCAAATTGGATTTTGAAGTTGGAGTGATTTAACGAAAAGAAATTTTTGATTTTGAAATGTGTAAATGAGAATTTTAATATTTAATTTAATTAACGCAGTTAAATAGACTGAGTCAAAATAAATCGTATAAGTTATAATTGAACTTGAGTTTTGAAATAAAATTGAACTTAAGTCAATAGGAATTAGACTTGAGTTTGGAATATAGAAATACATTCAAGATAATGAATTTGGATGAAATATAAAGGAATCGATTTATGTATCCAAACGTATTGCTATGACTTTGGTTATAAATAAATTTCATGTAAATTGAATAATATATAAAATATATTAGAGTGAATAATCTAAATGTTTGAACCTACGTTGCATGATTATAAAACTAATGAATTTTGTCTGATTTAAAGACAGTTGCAAAGGCTAATTCACCATTGAACCTGTTCGATTGAGTTCTAAAGCTAATTGGATCTGGTTTGGCTATAGCTGCATACTAATTGAGTGAGCTCACTTATAGCTTATCACTTATCCTTAATAATGCTCACATAAGGTATGCCTATGCAAAAATACAAAATTTGTTATATGATTTTTTTTTGTTGACAGTGTAGGTCGATGTATACATATTTATCTCTCTTGTTATATTTCGAAAGTCTCTCTGTAAGGGGAGACTCTATTGAAATTTTCCAAAAATTTAAAGTGTTAAAAAAAATTTGTTATCAAAAATGAATTGGTTTTTTTATTAAGTCTAATTGTATTAGTTGAAACTAAAAGCTCAGAAAGTGAAACAGAAGATTTCAACTAAATGGATTTACGAAAAGTTAATGGGTTTATAGCATTTTCCTGCATTAGTAATTTTGGGGATGAAATTCTTTCAAAGAAAAGGAATGTAACGACCTGGATTTTTAGTTGTTCAGTTTAAACATTTAAAATTGGATTTAAATGTTGATTTGGAAATTTAATTAATTCAAAGTCAACAATTTTGGGTATTAATTTAATTTGAATAGTAAAATAATAAATTTACTTTTAAAATATTCGAAATAAGTTGAATTTGCAGTACAGTATGAGTTGGACAATACAAAAGATCAATTATGTTTAGATTTGAATTATAATAAGGAACTCATTTATTAAACAAAGTTTGAACGTGTAAATAAAAATAAATTAAAAATGAGTTCGCCGCATCGCGGTAGTTCGTAGTTTTACGATTTGAACTTCAACTGTGTACGTAGAATTCAATATAAGTCGGAATTTTTCGAAAGAAGAATCTTCCGGAAAATTGAGATTCATATTGTAGATTTTGAGTTACATCAAAATCAATTTTTGAGAAAGTTGCTATAGAATCATTTATAAACTATATAGTTTTATTTAATAAAAAGAATTTTTTTTAATAAATTGAATTTCAATTTAACTTAAAATTTAAAATATTGAGTTTAAAATCCATTTAGTTTATTTGGAAGTTATATAAAATTCTCTTTATACATATGTGATAATAATAATTTATTATCAATGAATTTGTTTGTTGTGAAAAAGATTATATTTTATCGATTTGATATGGAACTTAAGAATAGCCAATTTTCATTCAACCTCATTTTTCAATGAAACCAATTTTATAAAATCCAAATCGATTAATTATTGTATGATTTTAGGTTTCACGTCAATTGGAGTTATCATGTGATCGTTCATGATGTAAACATGTATCGATTTACGTTGTGAAATTAAAAGGGAGTTTTTTAGAATGTCTTGGATTTCAGCGAAACAAGTTCCATTGTGTTCGGAATATTAAGTTATTGTTGGATTACAATTTTCATCACAATCGGAGTTGTATGTGATCATTTAAACATGAAACTTACGGCGTAAATTTCACGTAAATATTTTAATTATATAGTTCACTTATAAATAACCCTAACAATTTCCTAACCCTAAGTCAGACGAAATTCGTGGTCAACCAAATTCAGCCGCCACCTATTTCACTTCATTTTATAAATCAATTTTTAACTCGCAAACAATTGAGAATCGGTGAAGGTGGTCAGAAGGAAACTTGTAGGGGATGGAATGGGCACCCTCTCGGTGGTGGTTCCGTTGGCAACGGTGAATGGAGGTGGTCGAAATCGGTTCTTGAACAAACGGAAGCAGTTTTTGGTTAATTGCTCAATGGTCGTGGGTTAGTGGGTCCTGTCGTCTGAAGGTGATTAGTGTGCAAGAGGTTGGCCGAGAGATTGGCGTTGGTTCGTAAGTCTAATGTTATCAATGGTTAGAGATACAGGGTTCGAACGGGTTTGGGTTGGTCGTGTTTTCTGGCAATTTTGATCGGCTAGGTAAGTCGTGCTCGCTGACGCATGGATGCCTCACAAAGGCGGTGTCGGCGGTGGGTCGGGGCAAGGCTATGGTGAACTGCAGCGGTGGCACTGGTGTCATGAAGATTACGAAGTCATTGAATGGGATGTTGAATCAATGACCCGGGGACCTATATCGCGACTTGAACGATGGTTACATAGTGGATTAAGGAGATTAAGCACGGTAATTAATATTAAATTAAGTTAATTAAGTGATTAAGGGAATAATTAGTAAAGTTTTAACGTTTTCTTTATACTGAATGTTATAACATGTGTAATTATTTCATACGTTAATAGAATTTAACAAAACAAGATGCATTGAGATCGTATAAACGAAGGCTCCGCGCATAAGCTGGTTTGGAAGGATTTGGATCAAATGAGATTTTTACATAATTCTACCTACTCATTTGAAATTGTATAAATCAACCTTAACTGTCAATCGAAATAGATGGTGAGTTAACTCTAACGCCTTCTGAAATTCTATGATGTGATTAAAATTCATATAATTATAATTCTTCGTTGATAGTATAAATTGTATATATGGATGCTTTGGATGTTATTGTTTGATTTTTGAATGTCGTAATTTATATTTATGTCATTTAAATGCATTAGATTAAATTATATCTATTTCATATTCATTATTAAATGATATTATGAACTGTGATGCAGGGAATTACAGGCTGGAAAGTGGAAATAAGAGTAAAGATTCCCAAACCCTTGTATCATTCACTTTTGTTGCTAGTTGAAAAAAGAAATCTGCAAATAAATCTTTGGAAACTCATATCTCTTCAGCTAAAAATGCAGTGACCAGTACCATCCTTTGATCAGCTAACACCACCCCTGTTAGCAATCATTTTGGCATTTTTGATGTCCCTGATGATGAATTGATTGATCTGTCCACTTCTGATTTGGTGACTGAGCATGTATCACCCGTTCACAATCCTGTACATGTTCATGCACAAGTTGATTTACACACTCCTGAGTGTGTTTCAATTTCAATCAATCTACATAATTCCTTTCAAATTGGTTCTCCTTGTAATACTCTTTCTCTTCCAAATCAGATTTTTGGTGACATAAAGACCTTTGCTGCCTCTTCAAGTCCCTTGATCTCTACAAATCCTACTTCTTCTTCTGTTCCAAAAATACCTAAATCTCCTACTTTTCCGATCCCTAGAAATAGGGTTACCAAAAGAAGTAGAGGTCATCCAAAGAAATCCATAGCTCTAGATCTTGATAAATCCTCTTCTATTTCTATTGAACAATATGTTCTCAGTTTGCCATCTTATCTATCAACCTTAAATTCTTCTTCTGGTGTTAAAACCAGAGCTTCCTTGTCTCATTCGTCTCAATGATAGACAAAACTGCTTTCTGGAATGTTAGGGGTGCAAATCCCTAGCCAAACAGTTAGAAATCACCAATTAATTAAATACTAATAATATCCATTTGATGGCTGTTGCGGAAACCAAACTGAATCACATTACTACTCGTAAAGCAAGGCAAAACATTAGACCAAACTGGTCCTCTTTCCATAACTTATCTCAAGCACCTTTTGGTAGATTGCTTGTTATTTGGAATCCAAATACATTCTCGCTAATTCCTATTCAAGTGCATATGCAATTCATTCATTCAAAAGTCATCCATATATCCTCTAACACTTCTTTCTATCTTACTTTTGTTTATGATGAAAATTCTATTGCTAATAGACAACCTTTCCTTGATCTTCTCCTATCACTTCAACAAAATTCTTGTCCCTGGATTTGCCTAGGTGATTGGAATTGCATGCAATTATCTTCTGACAAGCAAGGAGGTTCGCCTTTAACTTTCAGAAAAACAAGACCTATTAATTGTGCCATTCATGATTCTAACCTTATCCCTATTCCTTCCAATGGTGCTAAATTCACTTGGAACAATTCTGCTAGAAATAGCATCAGAACTTTTTGCAAAATTGATAGACCATATCAGAATTTTTCTGCTGTTGCTTCATGGACTAACCTTACTATTAACATCCCTCCTCCTTCTTTATCTGACCATTCACCATTGATTCTGGATTGGGGAAAGACTAGCATGAAAAGATATCCCTCGTTTTCATTTTTTAATAATTGGACTGATCATCCCAATTTTTTATCAATTGTTTCTAACAGTTGAATGGTTCATGTACATGGTAATCCAATGTTTATTTTACAGGAAAATTTGAAAATGTTGAACATGGTTTTGAAGGTGTGGGCAAAAGGAAATTATGGTGATGGTGTCACCTTATCAAATACTATCAGAAACAATCTTTTCAAGGTTCAGAATGATATTATGGACTCCAGATATGAGGTTGATATGGCTAATCTTTCAATTCAAGAGAAATCTTTAATTTCTGAATTAGTTAAGGCAAATATTGAAGAAGGAAAAATGGAAAAGCAAAGGAACAAGATAAAGTAGAATCTTCATGGAGACAAAATACCTCTACATTTCGTAACTCTTTGAAGATTAAATAAGCAATGACTAATTTAACTTCTATACAAGATGCGAAGGAGAGACTTTACTCTGATACTGATGGGATCCAAGCTACTTTTCTTCACTATTTTTCATCACTTCTAGGTAACTCTTCTAGTAACTCTATTAACCCAGAGTCATTCTCCCATGTTAATTTCCCAACCATTCATAATGAAAAGAAGCTACAGCTAATAAATGAGATATCAAATGACGAAATTATTAAGTCTATCTTTTCTATAAAGAAAATAAGTACTCCTGGGCCCGATGGATTTAATGCGCATTTTTTAAAGTTTACTGGTCAATTATAGGTGGGGATGTCATAAAAGCCATTAAAAAAATTTCCTTCATAGTAAAATGTTGGGGGGAATTAATGCAACAAGTCTTGCTCTAATTCCTAAGACATTTATGCCTTCAAATGTTACTCAATTTAGGCCAATAGCTTGTTGCAACTTAATATACAAGTGCATTTTTAAGATATTGGCTCGTAGAATGAAACGTGTGCTTAATGATGTTATTAGTCCAAATCAAAGTGCTTACTTACCTGGGCGAGATATTGCTGATAATATTATGTTAGCTACTGAGTTGATGAGGGGATACAATAGAGCAAATATCTCTCCAAGATGTGTGATGAAATTAGACATTCAGAAGGCATATGACACTGTCAGGTGGGACTCCATTATCTATATCCTTTTCAGAATGAATTTTCCAGTCCCTTTTCTCTGTTGGGTATACACATGTATTTCTTCAGTTCATGTTACTCTTTCTGTCAATGGCTCGTCTTTTGGATATTTTAAAACTAAGCAGAGGCTGAGGCAGGGAGATTGTTAAAAACCCGCAACTTCCCCGGCAAGGGAAGCGCGGATAGTTCGAGAACAAGCCCCAGAAGAACGCAGACGGAAGAACATTTCATTGTATATTACAACAATTCCATCAGAATGCAAGAATATACAGAGTATAAATGAATATATATTACACAGAAATATCAGAGATTTAAATTACATTTAAATACATCGCAGCGGAAATAATACAAAACACAACTAGAAGGAGATATACGGATACAAAGCTTTCCGGATATCATTCCAGCTGTAAACCAGGATCCTGTGAATATAAATCTGCAAAACCAAAATTACTAGCTGCCCATGTCAAAATAAGGGCACCCAGAGTTTAGGTTAAAACAATAAACTCCAGGTCAGTCATGTGACTGGTGTGAGAACTAAAACAGTTGTAAATCTTTATTTCAAAGTTAGGTAAATCAAGGGACCACGCCGTATAACACGGAACGGGTTTCCTCCCAAGAATACCAGTGCATATAACAACAGCGCAATGCTAAATAAAGAAAAATGAAGCTATTATAAGACCCAGGTCCTATCACACAATGCAACGCAAGCCGGGGGATACGGTTTTCCCTTATAATAGCCAAACATGCTTAGTACATTTAAAACAAATCATTTGATACTATTATAAGTGTATAGTGTATAAAACAACTTCAAATCCTAAGTATCAATCATAGACGGCATGGGTACCATATATCATGTCGCCATACTAGGCTCTACAATCAAAACCGCAAATGTCACGTATTTGGAAGTTGGATTTCCATCTATAACCGAGGCAAAAGATAGTCCTCAACCGATTCGAGACTCTCTAGCCCGAGCCTCAGGATCAGAACGCATCAACCCTTTGGATCGTCAGGGCCGGTCCACCGATGTGGATTATTATGCCTGAACACTACGTTTCCCCGCCCTTTGGGGCGTAAATGAGCCAACGAACGACTCCATCGGACCCGGATCGTCCGATCAAACCGAGGCGCCTCGCAACAGCAACAACCACATAAGTCAAACTCGTCAGGGCGTATAAAACCACTGACGCCACTTCTAACTAGAAAGAAACGCGTGTCCTCCCTGATGTCCTCTCCCGTTTTTGGTTCATACCGGGTGTGAAACTCGCGAAGTAAACGTTACACAAAGCTACGCCACAAAGGCCGTGCTTCGATCATCAACCACAAGACTTTGCTTTTCAACAGAAGCCTTGGTCATTTGCCACTTAGGCATGCCATACAGGCAATTCACTCTATGCGTTTGATATCCATCAGTATATAACCCCTGAGCTCGTACGTCTCAGAGAAGGGCGTTAAGCAAGAGAATAAATTCTCCGCCGCCAAATAGATATATATTTAATAGAAATCAATCACACAGACTAAAATCCAATGTCAGACACACAGTCCATTTACAAGTCCGTTCTGGGTCTGAACGAAACCGGAGGCACCTAGTACCTCGCATATTCATCAATCTCCAAGTACGTCTGGACGATCACCAACTGTTTCCATCTTCTTGGGTGTACATCCCAATCAAGATCATCAGTAATCACCCAAACGACGTGAAGACCTTCGGTCTTCGACCATCGTCTTCATCTTCGACTTATCGTCGTATCAGTTATTCAGAATGGGATAAACCCGGTCTTTCTGAATAACTCGCGTATATAATAAATACGTGTTACACAAACACAACATACGCCTCATTTCAATTCATCAGTCACTAACCGCAAATTAGCAAGAGAATAATTCCCCAAACATTAACCCCGAAGGCTGAAACCAACATCAGATCAATATCCAGGAAACCATTCATCTGAGCCAACCTACAGTTAGTTTCTAAATTTCACATTCGTAGGGAAAGGTTCCCATTAATTTTATCAATGATAAATTCTTTTAAATTTATTCTTCAATCTACTTTTGAATATCAATTCAAACTAGTCGGGATTAACGAACCTTACCGAAGTAATCATTTGTTTTAATTTCCCAATCCCAATCTATTCATCCCATGAAGTAAAACTGGTTATACTTCATATCTAACACCACAGTGTTATCGGTAAATTCAATTACCATTTCTCGTTCAAATCTAATTAAAGATTTAACTATCGCCTGGAGCAAAACTGGTGATACTCCATTCTCGATCTTTTCAATCTAATTAAAGATTCATTAAAACTCCACTTAGTTTTAATCTGTGACTGGGTTAAAGAATCAGTGTCATTTAAAACACGGTTCACGATAAACCCCAAAATCACATCACATTTCAATCAGTCCCTAATCGTAAATTAGCAAGTGAGCAATTCCCTAAGTATTAACCCCGAAGGCCGAAACCAACATCAGATCAATACCCCAGAAACCATTCAACTTAACTAATCTCCAGTTAGTTTCTGATTTTCTTAACTCCTTTGGGTCTAAGAACAGTATTATTTAAGATACCATTCACGACGACCCAAAATCACGTTCCATTAATTATCGGGTTAAAGAACAAGTGTTATTTAAAACACTGTTCACGATAAACCAAAAAATCAATACCAATTCAATTCCAATTAAATATTATTTAATTGGTACACTTCATTAAATCTAAATAAAAAGATTTAATCTTTTCTCAACTGGGTTCAAGAATAGTGTTAATAAAGGCACCATTCACGACAAACCCAAATCACATTTGAAATTAAATACAAGGCTCTGAATAGAAAATATACCGGCTTATATTCAATATCAAATTCTACGACCAACAAATATCGTATTGGAAATAACGATATATATAGATATATATATATATATATATCTTTCAAATTTCCATAACAACAACTGTATAATCACGAAACCCAACATCGAAATATTCCGAAGACAATTTCGATTCAAATCCATTCCAATTCAATTATTGGAAATTCTGGTTATTTTAAAAACCATTTCAAATCCAACTTATTTATTTGAAAATAAATAGAATTATAATTCTAGTTCAAAACTAGTTCATTTCGATAAAAATCTATTTTTATCTTTTCAAATATGGAGTTTTTCATCCCGATTCTTCCCAAATCATTTCTTATGATTTTACACAAATTATTGATATTTTTAATAATTTTATCAAGGCCCATACAGTCGATTTCCATCAACGGCCATCGAACTGCACTTACATCGACCTTTTCCAAATTTGATTTGGACATAATTCCAAATCCAACCGTTAGATTACTAATTTCTAATATTCGTTAGAAAGCTCTTTTCGATACGAACCAAACGGTTCTGGTTTTAGGAGAATCCGACGGTCGGATCTCCCGTAATATCCGTTTGAAGTCAATGGTCGAAATTCGGGAACTGCCGCGGCGCGGCGCGTTCTATTCAGGCCATTATATTATATATATAATATATACTTCGTCGATTTCAATTCAAAACGTGCTTTATAAATCGTTTTAAATTCATTTTCAGAACGGTTTCAACTTCATATTCAATTTCAAATCAAAATTGAATATTCCAATATAAATTCGTTTTAAATTCATTTCAAATCGATTTCAATTCAATTTCCATTTAATTCGAATTTCTTTTCAATTTCAGTTTGAATTCAATTCCCTTCGATATCAATTCGGATTCAATTCTATTCATTTAATTCGAATTTCAATTCTATTCGAATTTCAAATCATTTCAGTGTATTTCGAATTTCAAATCAATTCAGTTTAATTCGAATTTCAATTCACTTTAAATATAATTCGAATTTCAATTCATTTCAATATAATTCGAATTTCTTTTCAATTTCAATATAATTCGAATTTCAAATCTATTTCAATATTCATTGAAAAATGAATAAAATCGATATAAATATCGTTCACGTCAAAATGGCGTCAATCTAATCAACACGGCTTCATATATTTCTGTTTTCAAATATTCTATTTCAAATATTTCTTTTTCAAATATTTCTATTTCAAATATTTCTATTTCAAAACTGGAATGAGACCCAATCAATTACCATATAACGTTAATAATATGGATTTTCTACCACACGTATATAACAGCAACGATAAATCATCAACCATCATCCAAAGTGCGTTCTACACTACATAAGCATCAAATATAAATATTTAACGCTTATAACAGTCTGTCAATCAATCGATCGACATACAACTAAACAATCGGGATTAGTGTACGTCAAATATCATCCCAATACCCATGTGGGGTTTCAAATAATCAAACTCAGATTTTATTTGTGCAGTTGGGCGATGTGTAAAATTTATCGTCCCAATCAATATCAGTCAAATGTGTGTAGATAAACAAATCGTTCGATTTTTTTATATTAATTTATTTCATTTCCGTGTTAAAAATTATATTTTCAACTATAAAATATTTTTAACTATATAAATATTTTATTTCGTTTCACATCACATCACACAATCAACTACACATCAAAATCAAACAAACAAGCATACAAGTCGTCCATGGTCTGTGGACGACGGGTGTCGGGTGCTACTAAACACCGTCTGCATCCTAGTATATATTTATAACTAGAAAAATAAAATTAAAGGTGAGAAGTTCTCACCGATAGCTAAACCAAACGTCTCGACTCTTCTTTGTAGAATTCTTCGCCGTTCTCGCCTCTTGTCACTTTCTTTGCCCGTATTCTCTACATATGTAAAAATCACATTTTTACTTTGCTATTCGATATATAAAAATCGAATTTTTACTTTGCTATTCAATATATAAAAATCAAATTTTTACGTCGCTATTCAATATATAAAAATCGAATTTTTACGTCGCTATTCAATATATAAAAATCGAATTTTTACTTTGCTATTCAATATATAAAAATCGAATTTTTACTTTGCTATTCAATATATAAAAATCGAATTTTTACTTTGCTATTCAATATATAAAAATCGAATTTCTACTTTGCTATTCAATATATAAAAATCGAATTTTTACTTTGCTATTCAATATATAAAAATCGAATTTTTACTTCGCTATTCAATATATAAAAATCGAATTTTTACTTGGCTATTCAATATATAAAAATCGAATTTTTACTTTGATATTCAATATATAAAAATCGAATTTTTAATCTTCCTATGATATAAAAATCATATCTTTTCTTATGTTAAAATTCAAACTTTCCGATGTTAAAAATCTCGCCTTTTAAAGTTTAAAAATCTCGCCTTTACTATTTATTTCATTCCAATAAAGATCGCCCTTTTATACTAGAGATAAAAAAACAAAAATTGAATTTTTATACTAGAAAATATAATAAAAACTCTGAAATTAGAATCAACATTGAAAACTCACTTTTCTCTAATCGATTGAAGAATCTCGCCTTGGTCCGAACTTGTGCGCCCGGTTTTCAATAGGAGCAGGGGTCCGATTCCTCGCTGGCTTCGCCCTCGTTGTCTGCTCGAGGCTGGAGGAGGTGTTGGCTTGGCGCAAGGACTGGAGGTGACCGTTGTTGCTGCGTCGAGGTGGGGGTTCGCGCGTTTGGGTTTGAAGAGAGAGGAGGGAGGAGGTGAACGGGGCGTCGAAGGGCCTGAACGGGGAGGTGGAGGCTATTGGAGACGGAGGGGGGGTCGGGGATGCTTTGGGCGGCGGTTTCTGGTTGAGGGCGACGGAAATCGTTCGCTAGGGTTTTGCTGTGGGGGAGTTTCACTGAGCGAGGTCCATTCGAGAAGAGAGGGAGAAGAGGATCGGGAGGAGGGCGATGGTGGCGGAGGATCACCAGCGGAGGCGCGGCGGTAGGAGCTTCAGCTCGATCGCGTCTTCCCTTTTTTATTTCAATTTTTGTTTATTTGTGAACGGGGGCTGAAGTGTAAAGAGGGAATTAGGGTTAAGGAAATTTATATTATTATTTAATTATTTCAAAAGGTAACTTTTACATTCGAACTCGAAATCGAACCCACCGCCTGTCATCCATAGCTAATTACCCCCATTCCGAACACAATGGGATATGTATCGTAAGATGGTTCGACTGTTTCGATCAGTTTCCGTTCAAATTAAATTATAAATCTATATATATTTAATTTGAACGTACATTTCAAATTATCGGGGTCACATACTAACTAGAAAATTTCCGAAAAAATATTTTCTAGCTTCGTATTGACGATACGGTCCTAACAAAACTAATTTCGTCGAATTCTGAGACCGTTTGAAAAATGGCCATTTTCCAGTCGATCAAAATCAACTAAAACTGGTCAAACGCGTTTTCCTTTGCCACGCTCACATATTGATTCGAAAAATTATGAAATTTGAAACCTAGCAATAATTTGACATCGCGGATCCAACAAGAGTGGTTTCGTCGAAATCCGAGGTCGTTTGCAAAATGGCCATTTTAAGGGCCTGAATTTCATAGCGACTATTCAGAATTTTCAACTGGACATATCTTTTGATTCCCGCTATGAAATTTCAATTTTTCGGATTCGTTGGAAAGATATTCCCAAATAGATCCTATTATTTTTGGTTTCGTTAAAATCCGGTTCATTTTGAATCCTGCACATCCATTTGAAGTTTGAAATCGAATTATCGAACTACCGCGCCATTTTCAATTCCTTTTATAATTTAAAATAAATATTTATATTCTAATGACGATCTATATAAATATATTCGTTCGAATTCTATTCAAAATAAATTTCTCGTCGTTATTATTTAAAATAATTCATTTTAAATAATCAAAATTCACTAATTTGGCCAAAATAAAAATTTTAAATTGGCCCAGATTTCCGGGTTATTACAATCTCCCCCACTTAAAACTTTTCGTCCTCGAAAAGGAACGAAGCCGAAAGTTGTTTAACTATTCAACTCAACTTTCAATATTTTGATTACGGCTTAAGTTCTTCAACTTTTCAGTTTCTAAAACCTTTTCAAATTTTTCAAAAATTTGGCTAACACCCTAAATTTTCGAAAAATTTCGCCATAACCTCCCCTGCACCGGGAGCACCGGGAAAATCCCAAAATTGCCATACAGACCCTCTGATCTCAAAAAGAAAAAGAAAAAGCCAATCGGCTCATAAAATCATCATCACCCAAACAAAACAGTAAATTATGATAAACATGTACCTATTTGTCCGGCAAACAAATTTTATTCTTCTGCTCTAGCCTCTTTGCTATGACATGTTCAATGTAAGTACATGTATATGCAAGCAAATGCGATAAATTTTCAATCCAGTTCAATATTTGGTTCAATCTGGTTAAAGGTTCAACATTTTAATTAATCAACCAATAATCAAACAACACAATCAGCAATCAATTAGTTGATTATCATTTCAAATTTATAACTTTGATATATAGTCTAAAAATCAGATTTTTGATGCAAAATCACAACAATAAGCCCTATCTAATTTTGGTTCTCACACCAGTCAATAGGAAATATATAGAAATCTCACTTTCTTCACTCGAACATAAATTCTGATGATGATGCATCAATCATCAGAATTCTCTCCGGGAGACTAGAATGTGATTCTATATCTACCCAATATATCAAAACTTCGAATACACGCGGATCAGACGTATACGCAAAATCTATATATACTGGATTGTCCACATCAATATAAATAAATAACCAAATACGAATAATTGATTTAAATTTTCGAAACAAAGATTGTTTTCACTTTAAAAACATACTCTGCACACTCGTTCTAGGATACTACTGATCCCATCTCTAACGAGTCTTTCTCATTGGATGTTACTAATCCAATATCTGATGAATTCTTTCATATGGTTCTAAGGTGTCCGGTTCTCTGAGCTTTGTAAACCAAAGCTCTGATACCAACTGTTAAAAACCCGCAACTTCCCCGGCAAGGGAAGCGCGGATAGTTCGAGAACAAGCCCCAGAAGAACGCAGACGGAAGAACATTTCATTGTATATTACAACAATTCCATCAGATTACAAGAATATACAGAGTATAAATGAATATATATTACACAGAAATATCAGAGATTTAAATTACATTTAAATACATCGCAGCGGAGATAATACAAAACACAACTAGAAGGAGATATACGGATACAAAGCTTTCCGGATATCATTCCAGCTATAAACCAGGATCCTGTGAATATAAATCTGCAAAACCAAAACTACTAGCTGCCCATGTCAAAATAAGGGCACCCAGAGTTTAGGTTAAAACAATAAACTCCAGGTCAGTCATGTGACTGGTGTGAGAACTAAAACAGTTGTAAATCTTTATTTTAAAGTTAGGTAAATCAAAGGACCACGCCGTATAACACGGAACGGGTTTCCTCCCAAGAATACCAGTGCATATAACAATGCTAAATAAAGAAAAATGAAGCTATTATAAGACCCAGGTCCTATCACACAATGCAACGCAAGCCGAGGGATACGGTTTTCCCTTATAATAGCCAAACATGCTTAGTACGTTTAAAACAAATCATTTGATACTATTATAAGTGTATAGTGTATAAAACAACTTCAAATCATAAGTATCAATCATAGACGGCATGGGTACCATATATCATGTCGCCATACTAGGCTCTACAATCAAAACCGCAAATGTCACGTATATGGAAGTTGGATTTCCATCTATGAACCGAGGCAAAAGATAGTCCTCAACCGATTCGAGACTCTCTAGCCTGAGCCTCAGGATCAGAACGCATCAACCCTTTGGATCGTCAGGGCCGGTCCACCGATGTGGATTATTATGCTTGAACACTACGTTTCCCCGCCCTTTGGGGCGTAAATGAGCCAACGAATGACTCCATCGGACCCGGATCGTCCGATCAAACCGAGGCGCCTCGCAACAGCAACAACCACATAAGTCAAACTCGTCAGGGCGTGTAAAACCACTGACGCCACTTCTAACTAGAAAGAAACGCGTGTCCTCCCTGATGTCCTCTCCCGTTTTTGGTTCATACCGGGTGTGAAACTCGCGAAGTAAACGTTACACAAAGCTACGCCACAAAGGCCGTGCTTCGATCATCAACCACAAGACTTTGCTTTTCAACAGAAGCCTTGGTCATTTGCCACTTAGGCATGCCACACAGGTAATTCACTCTATGCTTTTGATATCCATCAGTATATAACCCCTGAGCTCGTACGTCTCTGAGAAGGGCGTTAAGCAATAGAATAAATTCTCCGCCGCCAAACAGATATATATATATTTAATAGAAATCAATCACACAAACTAAAATCCAATGTCAAACACAGTCCATATACAAGTCCGTTCTGGGTCTGAACGAAACCGGAGGCACCTAGTACCTCGCATATCCATCGATCTCCAAGTACGTCTGGACGATCACCAACTGTTTCCATCTTCTTGGGTGTACATCCCAATCAAGATCATCAGTAATCACCCAAAAGACGTGAAGACCTTCGGTCTTCGACCATCGTCTTCATCTTCGACTTATCGTCGTATCAGTTATTCAGAATGGGATAAACCCGGTCTTTCTGAATAACTCGCGTATATAATAAATACGTGTTACACAAACACAACATACGCCTAATTTCAATTCATCAGTCACTAACCGCAAATTAGCAAGAGAATAATTCCCCAAACATTAACCCCGAAGGCCGAAACCAACATCAGATCAATATCCAGGAAACCATTCATCTGAGCCAACCTACAGTTAGTTTCTAAATTTCACATTCTTAGGGAAAGGTTCCCATTAATTTTATCAAAGATAAATTCTTTTAAAATTATTCTTTAATCTACTTTTGAATATCAATTCAAACTAGTCGGGATTAACGAACCTTACCGAAGTAATCATTTGTTTTAATTTCCCAATACCAACCTATTCATCCCATGAAGTAAAACTGGTTATACTTCATATCTAACACCACAGTGTTATCGGTAAATTCAATTACCATTTCTCGTTCAAATCTAATTAAAGATTTAACTATCGCCTGGAGCAAAACTGGTGATACTCCATTCTCGATCTTTTCAATCTAATTAAAGATCCATTAAAACTCCACTTAGTTTTAATCTGTGACTGGGTTAAAGAATCAGTGTCATTTAAAACACGGTTCACGATAAACCCCAAAATCACATCACATTTCAATCAGTCCCTAATCGTAAATTAGCAAGTGAGTAATTCCCTAAGTATTAACCCCGAAGGCCGAAACCAACATCAGATCAATACCCCAGAAACCATTCAGCTTAACTAATCTCCAGTTATTTTCTGATTTTCTTCACTCCTTTGGGTCTAAGAACAGTATTATTGAAGATACCATTCACGACGACCCAAAATCACGTTCCATTAATTATCGGGTTAAAGAACAAGTGTTATTTAAAACACTGTTCACGATAAACCCAAAAATCAATACCAATTCAATTCCAATTAAATATTATTTAATTGGTACACTTCATTAAATCTAAATAAAAAGATTTAATCTTTTCTCAACTGGGTTCAAGAACAGTGTTAATAAAGACACCATTCACGACAAACCCAAATCACATTTGAAATTAAATACAAGGCTCTGAATAGAAAATATACCGGCTTATATTCAATATCAAATTCTACGACCAACAAATATCGTATTGGAAATAATGATATATATATATATATATATATTTCAAATTTCCATAACAATAACTGTATAATCACGAAACCCAACATCGAAATATTCCGAAGACAATTTCGATTCAAATCCATTCCAATTCAATTATTGGAAATTCTGGTTATTTTCAAAACCATTTCAAATCCAACTTATTTATTTAAAAATAAATAGAATTATAATTCTAGTTCAAAACTAGTTCATTTCGATAAAAATCTATTTTTATCTTTTCAAATATGGAGTTTTTCATCCCGATTCTTCCCAAATCATTTCTTATGATTTTACACAAATTATTGATATTTTTAATAATTTTATCAAGGCCCATACAGTCGATTTCCATCAACGGCCATCGAACTGCACTTACAGCGACCTTTTCCAAATTTGATTTGGACATAATTCCAAATCCAACCGTTAGATTACTAATTTCTAATATTCGTTAGAAAGCTCTTTTCGATACGAACCAAACGGTTCTGGTTTTAGGAGAATCCGCCGGTCGGATCTCCCGTAATATCCGTACGAAGTCAATGGTCGAAATTCGCGAACTGCCGCGGCGCGTTCTATTCAGGTCATTATATTATATATATAATATATACTTCGTCGATTTCAATTCAATACGTGCTTTATAAATCGTTTTAAATTCATTTTCAAAACAGTTTCAACTTCATATTCAATTTCAAATCAAAATTGAATATTCCAATATAAATTCGTTTTAAATTCATTTCAAATCAATTTCAATTTAATTCGAATTTCTTTTCAATTTCAATTTGAATTCAATTCCCTTCGATTTCAATTCGGATTCAATTCTATTCAATTTAATTCGAATTTCAATTCTATTCGAATTTCAAATCATTTCAGTGTATTTCGAATTTCAAATCAATTCAGTTTAATTCAAATTTCAATTCTCTTTAAATATAATTCGAATTTCAATTCATTTCAATATAATTTGAATTTGTTTTCAATTTCAATATAATTCGAATTTCAAATCTATTTCAATATTCATTGAAAAATGAATAAAATCGATATAAATATCGTTCACGTCAAAATGGCGTCAATCTACTCAACACGGCTTCATATATTTCTGTTTTCAAATATTCTATTTCAAATATTTCCTTTTCAAATATTTCTATTTCAAATATTTCTATTTCAAAACTGGAATGAGGCCCAATCAATTTCCATATAACGTTAATTATATGGATTTTCTACCACACGTATTTAACAGCAACGATAAATCATCAACCATCATCCAAAGTGCGTTCTACACTGCATAAGCATCAAATATAAATATTTAACGCTTATAACAGTCTGTCAATCAATCGATCGACATACAACTAAACAATCAGGATTAGTGTACGTCAAATATCATCCCAATACCCGTGTGTGGTTTCAAACAATCAAACTCAGATTTTATTTGTGCAGTTGGGCGATGTGTAAAATTTATCGTCCCAATCAATATCAGTCAAATGTGTGTAGATAAACAAATCGTTCGATTTGTTTATATTAATTTATTTCATTTCCGTGTTAAAAATTATATTTTCAACTATAAAATATTTTTAACTATATAAATATTTTATTTCGTTTCACATCACATCACACAATCAACTACACATCAAAATCAAACAAACAAGCATACAAGTCGTCCATGGTCTGTGGACGACGGGTGTCGGGTGCTACTAAACACCGTCTGCATCCTAGTATATATTTATAACTAGAAAAATAAAATTAAAGGTGAGAAGTTCTCACCGATAGCTAAACCAAACGTCTCGACTCTTCTTTGTAGAAATCTTCGCCGTTCTCGCCTCTTGTCACTTTCTTTGCCCGTATTCTCTACATATGTAAAAATCACATTTTTACTTCGCTATTCGATATATAAAAATCAAATTTTTACTTTGCTATTCAATATATAAAAATCGAATTTTTACGTCGCTATTCAATATATAAAAATCGAACTTTTACGTCGCTATTCAATATATAAAAATCGAATTTTTACTTTGCTATTCAATATATAAAAATCGAATTTTTACTTTGCTATTCAATATATAAAAATCAAATTTTTACTTTGCTATTCAATATATAAAAATCGAATTTTTACTTTGCTATTCAATATAGAAAAATCGAATTTTTACTTTGCTATTCAATATATAAAAATTGAATTTTTACTTCGCTATTCAATATATAAAAATCGAATTTTTACTTTGCTATTCAATATATAAAAATCGAATTTTTACTTTGCTATTCAATATATAAAAATCGAATTTTTAATCTTCCTATGATATAAAAATCATATCTTTTCTTATGTAAAAATTCAAACTTTCCTATGTTAAAAATCTCGCCTTTACTATTTATTTCATTCCAATAAAGATCGCCCTTTTATACTAGAGATAAACAAACAAAAATTGAATTTTTATACTAGAAAATATAATAAAAACTCTGAAATTAGAATCAACATTGAAAACTCACTTTTCTCTAATCGATTGAAGAATCTCGCCTTGGTCCGAACTTGTGCGCACGGTTTTCAATAGGACCAGGGGTCCGATTCCTCGATGGCTTCGCCCTCGTTGTCTGCTCGAGGCTGGAGGAGGTGTTGGCTTGGTGCAAGGACTAGAGGTGGTCGTTGCTGCTGCGTCGAGGTGGGGGTTCGCGCGTTTGGGTTTGAAGAGAGAGGAGGGAGGAGGTAAACGGGGCGTCGGAGGGCCTGAACGGGGAGGTGGAGGCTATTGGAGATGGAGGGGGGGTCGGGGATGCTCTGGGCGGTGGATTCTGGTTGAGGGCGACGAAAATCGTTCGCTAGGGTTTCGCCGTGGGGGAGTTTCAGGGCGTGAGGTCCATTCGAGAAGAGAGGGAGAAGAGGATCGGGAGGAGGGCGATGGTGGCGGAGGATCGCCAGCGGAGGAGCGGCAGTAGGAGCTTCAGCTCGATTGTGTCTTCCCTTTTTGATTTCATTTTTTTTATTTGTGAACGGGGGCTGAAGTGTAAAGAGGGAATTAGGGTTAAGGAAATTTATATTATTATTTAATTATTTCAAAAAGTAACTTTTACATTCGAACTCGAAATCGAACCCACCGCCTGTCGTCCATAGCTAATTACCCCCATTCTGAACACAATGGGATATGTATCGTAAGATGGTTTGACTGTTTCGATCAGTTTCCATTCAAATTAAATTATAAATCTATATATATTCAATTTGAACGTACATTTCAAATTATCGGGGTCACATACTAACTAGAAAAATTCCCGAAAAATATTTTCTAGCTTCGTATTGACGATACGGTCCTAACAAAACTAATTTAGTCGAATTCTGAGACCATTTGAAAAATGGCCATTTTCCAGTCGATCAAAATCAACTGAAACTGGTCAAACGCGTTTTCCTTTGCCACGCTCACATATTGATTCGAAAAATTATGAAATTTGAAACCTAGCAATAATTTGACATCGCGGATCCAACAAAATTGGTTTCGTCGAAATCCGAGGTCGTTTGCAAAATGGCCATTTTGAAGGGCCTGAATTTCATAGCGACTATTCAGAATTTTCAACTGGACATATCTTTTGATTACCGCTATGAAATTTCAATTTTTCGGATTCGTTGGAAAGATATTCCCAAATAGATCCTATTATTTTTGGTTTCGTTAAAATCCGGTTCATTTTGAATCCTGCACATCCATTTGAAGTTTGAAATCGAATTATCGAACTACCGCGCCATTTTCAATTCCTTTTATAACTTAAAATAAATATTTATATTCTAACGACGATCTATATAAATATATTTGTTCGAATTCTATTCAAAATAAATTTCTCGTCGTTATTATTTAAAATAATTCATTTTAAATAATCAAAATTCACTAAATTGGCCAAAATAAAAAATTTTAATTGGCCCAGATTTCCGGGTTATTACAGAGATCCAATCTCTCCTTATCTATTTGTATGTGTGATGGAATTATTGTCTATACTGTGAGACAAGGCCTTTATTTGCAAGCAAATAGATTTCCATCCTTATTGCAATAAGATGAAATTATCCTCAATTCTATTTGCTGATGATTTACTCCTGTTTACAAAGCTGAATCTTAAATCTATCAGTGGAATAATGGACGTCCTTGGTACTTTTAAGATGATGACTGGTCTGACAATTAATAAGAATAAATCTAAATTGAAGTGTGGTGGAGTTTCTGAAGTAATTGAAGACTCTCTTCATGATTATTCAGTTTTATCTCCAATGTCAGATTCAGAAAATTATTTAGGGCCTCCTCTTTTTGTTCAAGATTGTCATCAACTCAATGTTTACCTCTTGTTGAAAGCATCATCTCAAAATTTTCATTTTGGCCACAATATAAATTTTCTATGGCAAGAAGGCTTGTTATTGTCAAATATGTGGCTACCTCCATGGAAATATATTATGCAAGGTTGTTTATATTTCCAACAAAAATTACTGATTTGATCAATTCTGCATTAGGTCATTTTTTATAGCATGGAAATCCTTATTCAAAAAAGTTAATCCTAGATTCGTTCAAAAAGATATGCACTCCTATTTCTAGTGGTGGGCTTGGTGTTCTGAGTTTGAAAACTTGGAACAGAGCAGCATTATCTACAAGAATTGACAAAATACATAGGTTTGATTCGAATATTTGGTCAAGTTGGTGTAGAATTAATATCAAGAATCAACATTTTTGGACGATGGAAACACCACTTGACTGCAGCTGGACTTGGAGAAATATGTTGAAGCAAAGGGTTTCATTTCTGCCAATGTTTCTGTGTGGTAGGAAATATAAACAACACATTTTATTCTGGTTTGATCCTTGGAGTGGCAAGGGAATAATTCTGGGAAATTTAGTTGATTATTCTATCAGAATTATGACTAGAATAAATGAGAATGCAACATTGTCTTCTGTTTGTACTAATGGTTTGCTTTCTTTGCCTCATTGCAGCTCATTCTTAATTCGATCAACTTAGGATAATTTAATGAGGTTCCAATTGCCATCTGATTCTGTTCATTCAATTTGGAATGACAATGTCCATAGGATTACGTCAATTTATGAAGGGATGACAGCTGATCTAGGTGTTTTTCCATGGCATTTGAGAGTGTGGATGACTAATTCGTTACCTAAAGAAATTTTGTTAATGTGGAGGGTTTTGATGAATGGAATTCATATAAGGGGTAACCTGAAGGAGATGGGTATGATAATGTATGATTCATGTATATTTTGCGGGATTTTTCTGAAACTGTTCCGCATCTGTTCTTTGAGTGTTGTTCACTGGATTTGTATGGAAACATGTATTGTTGTATTATGGACTTCATTATTCCAGACAGGTATCAACCGAAGAGTGGTTCTTGATCTTTAAAAATACAAGATGGAAAACATTACTGGATGCTGGCTTTTGAAGCTGTTAAAGAGATCTTTGTATTTTTTGTGGATGGAGCGGAACAATAGGATATTTAGTGGAGTTTCTATTCCTAAACATGTATTGGTCCGATCTATTACTAGATGTAGTTGATGTATTTTGAAAGCTTCTTGTAATATTCGGGTTTATTTAATAAATGGTAGAGGTCATTCAACCCCGCTTGCTATGCAAAAAAAACTATAGGTTGGAGAGATCCAACTAGATTCCTCAAATATATTGTATGTTAGTTGTTTTTCATATTACTTATATATAAATTGTTGACCCAGTTGACACTGAAATTTGTTTGGATATTGATCGTTGAACTAAATTCAACAATTATTGTATTGTTAATCAATAGACAATATTGATTAAGTGATTGGCAGCATATGGCCTAAAATCCATCTTTTTAGGACGTTGATTTATCGTCAGGCGAATTAACGCAATTAAAGTTATAATTATTTTATAAACTAAAGCAAAATTTTCAATTATATTTTTATAAGTTACATAAAATAGAAGTTTTATAAATAAATCAATATTTATAAGTTGGTTTTTATAAAGTGATTATATAATGATCTATATAGAAAATTCTTATGTTTTTAATAATTAAGGAAGTTAGAAATTAACCAAAAGGTTAATATTCTGGAATAATTGTTTCAGGGAAACAATTAAGCGAGATCACATAAAATTAGTTATATTAATTATTAATTTAATAGGAAAATTAGAGAAAACTAGTGAGCAAGTTAACTATAGTTTTAAGTTTGATTAAGTTGACTGTTTCTAACAGGAATTGTTAATTTAATTAATTTATTTTCAATTAAATGAATAAATATAGTTTTTATGAACAATCGTTAAACTTATCGTGTGTTCTTAGAAGTTAATTAATCTTTAATTAACTATGATTATCGAATTATTTATTATTAATTAAGTTAATTATTATTTTAATAACCTTTTAAAGGGATTAACTATGCGATCTTTAATTAATAAAGAAGTTAAGCACTTCTACTTTAGTCAATGATGAAGTAAACAACTTTTACTTCAATTAATGTTGTAACTAATTATTATTTAATTAATAATAATAATAAAAAGGATTACCTTTTTAACAGAAATCATTTAAGACAGTAATCATGTTTGTGATACAAATTTAGTAAAATCAGGTAAAGGATTTTGTTAGGGGATTTAGAAATAAATCCAAGTTTTATAAACAAAAGTTTATAAAAGAAATTCAAAAATAGTGTGATTGTTTACTTAATTTTTAAATAAAGTAAAAATGGTTTTAAATTGAAAAGACACATTTAAGCTTTTGCAAAGAAAGGATGCTTAAATGGAGTTAGGTAAAGAATTAATAAATTTATTTTAGTGATAGAATCCAGATTAAATACCACAATAAGATGTTAAATGAAGAATTAGTAAATGGATTTCGTAATAAATCTAAGTTATAAAACAATTCGTTTAAAGAGGTTTCAAAGATAAAGATTTGTATTTTAGTAAGAGATTACAAAATGAGTTAAATAAAAGATAATTATAGCAGAAAGTTGATCTTTCAAAAGCAAGAAAATGGTTTATTAAACAATATTTTAAATTAAATAGTAAATGAGATATTGTGATGTCAAAAATAATATCAGTTTTGAGTTACAAACTTTTATATATCTTATGATAAAAATGTTGTCCATGAAGGTCTGAGAGGTAACTAAAATACCCAACTTGAACGAATTCATTATTATTACGGGATGATATTAATTAGTAATGGTACAAGATATTGGAAATAAGTTATTATTTCCATAAGGAAAAGATTGTAACTTTATTTTGTAAAATTTACAAATTTAATAAAACCATTGAGTTTTACCATAAACAAAGTACTACTTAACAATGTTGGCCCAGATATACACTGTGACTATACTTATACCGTTCGGTCAAGTATATGACACTATTTTCTAAGTAATGAAAATAGTAAGATTTTTTGAATACACTTATTATATAGAGATAAGCGAATGACTATTGATTTTAAAATAACGAAAACAAAAGATATTTGAAATATAAGTATTCCATTGAGATAAATATATGGAAATTGATTTTCAAACTGATGAAATGGTTTTAATGAATGGTTTTTAATGAAAAGGGCCTGAATTGCTGATATACTTATCTGTACCGTTTGATTTGATAGGTAAATTACCGACTATCAAATAAATATCCCTTTTGACTATTGACGTATTAGTTCATAGAGATTGGGATAAGAACTGGACCGAAAACCACTTTGAACCGACTCTGCGTTTGAAAACTAACTTGCAGGGATGCTTATGCGATTTAAAGACGAAAATTAAGGACCGTGGATCTTCATGACCGGAAGAACTACTTATTAAATTTCTCTAAGTCACTTCTGGAGATATTTTGACAGTGATTCTATCATGATTGAAATCTTCGGATTGTAAGGACTACTCGCTGTTAATCCTTGGGGTGATTCCTATATAGGATGCGATAGGAGAGTGCCTTCGGTTCATGTTGTTCCATGATGACTTGTATGGACGAATGTCTGATGGAGTATTTCCTAAGAAACACGTACATTGATTTTTATAAATATACCAAGTTTTGTTGCCAAGAAGGAAACTTCAATTAGCTTAACACCCAGAATATATTTGTGCAAATCAATTAGTGATTTGATGGATCTAACAATGTAAGATTTAAAGTTAATGTGATGCTCTTTGAAAGGTAATTGTGACCTTAAGCCTCATCACTCGAGAAATGATAGAAATCGGATAGGCAGCATTGCAATTTAGGTCATTTCCATTAAGGTGTATTGTCACTATCTAGAGAAAATTCATTTGTTTCTTCTTTTGTCACATTTGTATTTTACGTGGAACGGTTGCTGATACCAACTGTGGGTGGCAGCATATTCGGTACACTCAAATTGATTGAGTGGTCGGTCATGTATGGCCGAGTTGCAAGATGTTCTTACTGAACCCTAGCGTTTCCTCTCTAGAGAACACTGATCAGGAGGTGGTTCCATACCTTGTCATGTTGAAAATTCAAACTCCAATACGAGCCATACGTTTTTAGATGTAAACCAACTATGTTGGGAAGTGAGATAAAGCTTTCCGGCTATATTCCTATATATTTGTGAATTGATAGACAATACTATATTATCATTTGATTTTGATATAAAAAGTGATTTGGTTATCGCAAGGAAAAACACATGCCATGTTTATGCGTGGTCGTGTCTTATGAGAGTTCCATTCTTTAAAGGATTTTCCAAAGTTAACCAAGTTTTTTTATGCGAATTTATCAGTGAAAGTATTTTGTATTGATCTGGGTTGATTTTGCTTTGCTTCAAAATGTGCTCGCGTCAGATCGAGTATATTTTCCAGGTTAGGTTTTACTTGGAGCTTCAGGAGAGAAGCTAGAGTCGGGATGTATTCCCATATTTTATGGTATTAATTTATTTTGGTTGTGTGTGTTGTATTATCAGATTTTATAATTGGATCTAGTGTATACGCTGATTGTATAATCATATACAGTTTTCTCCATGTGTAAGAGTTTTGATATATTATATTTCATTCGTTCCACTGTGTGATTCTTTTCTACTCCGATTCTATAGTATTAGTATTCTTCTTATTTTCTCTCTATTCTAACATTTCTTTCTGTCTACTTCTCACATTTAAAACTTCTTTTATTAACTATCTGGGTTTTGAGTACTTGAGTTTTGGCAAGTGAATAAAAGATAATGAATTATTGTTGAAATTCGAGCATCGAAATTTTCCGGGTCGTTGCAATTTGAATAGGTTTGGGTTTGGTAACAAACATTGTTGCACTAATTCACTGTAGCACACACGTATACTACAGGTCGCAATCGAGTTAAGTGTCACATAGGGGTAATGATGCTGTGGAGATGATGGAGCTTGAGGCAAGGAGTTTGTAAGCAAAATAGGTTTGATATCTCATTGAGAGAATAAGGAGAGGTGGAGGGTAAAAGTAGCGAGTTTTAGCCATAAATTGGTTTCGAGTTCTGTTGAATGTGAGCAGTAGTTTTTTCATGAGGTAATGATGTGGCATTTTATTTGGTGAGAGATTGTTTGTTTTGTTTTAATTTAAAATTCCAATGTTTGAACGTGAATAACTTTTTCATATTAACCCAAATTGAGACGCGGTTTTCCTCAATGCGATCATATCGAAATTCCAGACATTATGGTGCTGGTTCGGATCGATTCCGAGACTATCAAATTTTGGGCCTTTATATGAATTTTGAACGGGTTCAAAATCAAAGGTGGGTGATTAAACACACTCATGCAAAACAAAAATATTTGAATATTAGTTAAATTTAAAATCATGTTGTAATATCGATTGTATTGGTAGTTTAAAATGCATAATTATGCTGATTAGCATCGATAATATAATTTAATTTAACTACTAGTTTAAATTTTACAGTTAGGTTAAAATTAAAATGCTAGTTTAAACCCATTAACTAATAACTAGTAATTGATGTGATATTGAACTACTGGGATGGATTGATTTTGATGGACGCCTTGGATTGATATATTTGATATATCAGTGTTTGATTGTGTGGTTCACTCTTTTATTCGTCTTACTCATGTATGATTGGATGTTATGGGCATCAAATAAACATGGGATTAATTATCTAAATTGAATTCAAAATATAGGTTGAAATGATAAATACCTATGACCAGTGATTTGGATTGAAATGATATATATCCATCCCTGAAATGCTAATATTTTATTTAAGTATACCTGGCCATAGGATAGAAAATTATATATGGATACCGATTGGTTAAATAAAATTTGTTTTAAACCTTGAATTTTGAATGATTCATTTAAAAGAAATATAAGTGATATTTTATAAATTGATTTCCTCTGAATTTGAACTTTGAATTTTGAAATTTGGAAGTTAAGGAAATATTTATTATTGTAAATTGAAGCTAAAAATTTGAAATTGAATCTGAATTGAATCTATTGAAATTGAATTGTTTAAAATTTAAAATAACTATCCATCTTTAAATTTTGCTTTAAAATAAATTGATTTAAAGTGATATTTAAATTGTGAACTCGAGATTACTATAAACTGAAATAATTTAAAATGAGAATTTTTATTGGAAACTTTGAATATTTCAATAGAACTATTTGAATTGAATTAGATTAAAATGGAAGTTGATTCCAATTGAAATATTGAAATTTATTCGATTTGATTCGACATTAGAATGTGACTTCAAGTTTATTAAAAATTAGGAAGAAACATTTCTAATTCAAACTATTTTATTTTAAACCATTATACAAACTGTTTTACTAAACAACTATTTCACTTTACCAACTATTTTATTTTTCAACCATTATATATGTTAACTATTTTAATAAAATACCTTAATAAATAACTATTTTACTTTATAAACTATCTTTTTAACTTATATATATTAATTATTTTAATAAACTACTTTAACAATCAACTATTTATTTTGTAAACTACTTTAACATTTAACTATGTATATTTAACTAAATTTGATAAATCCTATTTTTAAATTCAAACTATTTATATATAAAGTTTTTAATGTTCTAACTATTTATTTTCAAACTATTTAAATATATCTAAACTATTTTAATATATAAACAAATTCAACAATTTTAAATATTCAAATTGATTTAAAATTTGGGATTGTTTCAGGATTCTAAGTTTGGTTTTATATAGAGATTTTTAATATGAAGGTATATTCTATTCTAGATATGAAATGTTTTAAAGAAAAAATATGATATTTTTTATATGATGTATGAGCCACTGAAATGTAAAAGATCCAACTGGTGTGTAATAAGAATGTGGTTGTTGAAGAGACAGGGATCATATATTGTCGTACTCTCTACATATATTGAAAACCAATTTAACAACTGTGTATGTGGTGGAGAATCTAAAATAAAGTAGGATGGTTTGGCGAACGATTCTGATTTGAGGTATTTACGTGATCTTGACTCCCGTGAGTCAGCTTGATGTGACTAAAACAGGAGCTTCGCCGAGACCAAGTGAGGTCATTCCTCTTATCGAGCAAACTTCTTTGATACCATTCTATTACTTTTGTGATGTGATTGGTTGCCATCCTTCAATTTTGATTATGGAAGTATGTCTCCAGGTGAGCGGTAATTGATGCTACGCTTTACCACCACTCCGACTCTACAAACGGTGTATCCAACCTAGCATTGCCTCGAGTGCCATGTCACATGCCTTATACGAACCCACTACGATTTTGGTTTGTATCGTAGTATATGGAGGGACCCTCTGAGTAACCCACCGGTTTGGTGGAGCTTACAGTACCGTATATGCTATGGAAATATAAAACGATGTAAGGATAATAATGATAATCCCTCTTACGCTATTTTAATACTCTACTTTACCGAATAAACACTATTATAATAGTCCATTATATTACATAATATCTAATTTAACGGATCCTTAGGAGATGGAAATTACTGTAACATCTCTTAAACTATCGCACTCACAAATACATTGGATATGAGATGTGAATTACCATAAGCATCCCTGACACCATAACACTACTAGTATTGCGTTTTTTTAATTTGACTGTATTGAGAATATTTTAGTCCTGATCTGAGTGTTTTGTCATTCATTTGTACTCGGGTCAGCCTAAAATTTCAATTAGAGAAGACAACATTATATTGGAGAATGAAGATGAAGTTTTGGAAAATTATCTGTTATATATTCCTATTACATCATTTCTGTCCTGTTGCATTATTACTATGTCTATGTATGTATAACTCTGATAATTGTTGTAAAGTATAAGCAAATGTATATTTTAAACTTCATGAACTATTATGTGATTATTATATTTTGTCCTTTCGCAGTGAGATACTGTGATTGTTTTCTTCTTTCTTTCTTTTCTTTTATTACCCCAATAACTATCTATGTTTTAGACTTGTTATTTGTGGATTATTATCGACTTGAAAGGTCCAAAATGCAGGTCGTTACATTATTTTCTTGTAAAATCGATTTGAGTGGAATATTTTTTGTTATATATTCATTTCAAAATATTATAATACATTTAACCATTTAAATATATTTTTTAACTAATTTTGAAAGTTTAATAAATATTTTAAAATTCATTTTTAATTTTTTATTTACTAATTTTTTGAACTAAAGTTAAAAGTTAGCACTTATGATAATTAAGTAAAAAAAATTATTCAATATTAATTAAAAGTTATAATTAACATGCACTTATCAATAATTAACACAAACATTGGCTAAAATTATTAATAAGCATATTAATCGATAATCGTCCACTAATTTTCTAATTTAATACCAACTCTAGTTTTTAATTAAAAATTATACAATTAATCCATTAACTAACATCACCAAATTAAATACTATTATCATTAACTAATACACTATAATCATTAAGTTGAAATCCATAATCAACTAATTTTTGAAATTATTGTTTTAATTATAACCCCAAGTCAACTAATAAACTATCAACCTCATCAAATACAAATTAATCATCAATTTCAAATGCACAATCAATCAAATTTAAAAGTTAGGATTATAATCCTACTTGATGTCGAAGAGGAAGAAGATACCGAACAATTGAAAGATGGCAGTCAACGACGACTAATGAATAGGCCTGCGGCTGTCAGGCCCAGTTTTAGGGCTTAGCCACGTAAGCGACTGAAGACGACAACCATCCTTTGGTGGGGTAACAGTTAGGATGGAGCAGGGTGTGGCGGTGGTTGCCAGTAAATTAAACGTTTTTATTTGAAGCACCAATGTATTTCTTGTTGTTAGAGGTGTTTGTAGATTGGTTGGTTATGTGTAATTTGTTGATTGTTAGGTGCGGTGCTCAAGTCCCAGCTTTGTTGTTGTTTTCACATTTTTTTTCGTCTAGTAAACTATGCATTTTTCCGAGGCTTCGTCAATCTTTCTAGAGCAACCATCCTCCTCGAGCCGGCCCAGACAGCGGCTGCCACGACACCAACGACTGCGGTGGAGGCTTGGCCTTTTTATGCGTAGGATAAGTTTAGTTTTGGAAAATATATGAAATGTACTCTGGTTAGTTCACGGACTGTATAGAGGCTAGGCGATAGTTTGCAATGGCCAGTGTCGACTGGTTCATTCAGTGTCACAAATGAATGTCTCTGTGCCCAACCTTCCTTGTAATGCATTGGTGTAACGAGTAAAATACTTTAGTTTGACTTACTTTGTAAAATGTATATCTGAAAATTTAATGTAAGGAATTGCAAATCATAATTCATAAATCCCATGAAATTCGTATGTAGTTTTTCTATAGATAACATTTTCAGGTTCAGAACCTTTTTTTCTTGTGAAACTTAGTAATTTATTTAATAAAAAATGAAGGTTTACAAATCTTTAGTTGTACACAATCAAAACAAAATGAGAGGGAAAATACCTCAAAATTTTACTTGTACTGAAATAATACAACTAAAGATAAACAAGTACTAAGTGAAAAGGGATCAAGCCAAAGGCGACAATTAGAAGAAAACATAACATGTCCCCTCTAAATTAATCACGAATCACGTGAATTGCCGCTAGCATTGTTTAAGAGTAATAGTTGAACACAAATTTAAGTTATGTTAAAAGCATATGACGCTTGTACAGTTAGTTCGAAGGATAATGCACGCGTATGTTAGTAAACAACCGTATATTGAAAGTCTGATGTGGTAGAATGTAATAAAACATGAATTGTAATAAATTACATGTCTTTATTTTTCTTTTATCATAGGATAAAACATGAAGAAGGCACGATAGAGGTGGCCTTTGATTTCATTTTCCCTTCTTTTCATTACTATTTAGTTATCATCAGGCTCAATCAATATTTTAAAGGAAGTATAATGATG
Organism: Allium sativum; assembly: GCA_030737875.1. Lineage (NCBI taxonomy): Eukaryota > Viridiplantae > Streptophyta > Magnoliopsida > Asparagales > Amaryllidaceae > Allium > Allium sativum. The sequence goes on along the minus strand of CM060910.1, from coordinate 412,020,763 downwards.
GTTTATTTTTCTGTATTGTCCATATCATGAAGATTTCATGCTATTCCCATAATCTTATATACTACCATGTGTTTTGTAAAGAATTTTATGATGGCAATAATAATAGTCAAAAGTAATAAAGTTTGTTTTACACCTCGGATAACTTCCATGTTAGGATTTATTTTTTATTTTTTATTTTGAGTTATTCAAAGTAATGATAGATTTCCTTCTCTTATGTGCTTGTTGTACATAAGCAATAAGACATGAGGTTTATAGTCATCCCGCTGAGAAGTTTCTTCTGATACAAGACATATTGGAAGTTAAAAGAAAAGGGAAAACACAAGAATTCCTCAAAACAAAACTTGAAAACATTAATTAAATGATATTGAGTTGGGATTTCATGCTATTAGAAATAATAATTAAACATGGCTGTTAGCCCACGCACGACTAAATTTTTTTTTACCATGCTTGCACGATGCACGAAGCACGTGTGCATGCTCGTTGTGGTTTTTATTACATGTATGTATCAACATTTCAACATAAGTAAACCATGGACTTTACTAGAATGTTTCTTTTTCCATTATACTTTTAAAAAAAATATTGGTAGAATGTTTCTTTTTCCATTATACTTCAAAAAAAAATTGTTTTTGTAGTTACAAGGGTACACAAGTTCAAGTTTTGCTTAGCAACCATTATATCCCAATCTTGAATACAAGTTTTGCATTTATATGTCATGAGATTCTAACTTATGGCCTTAGTCATATTCTTATCCGGAGACTTTTTAGCACCTGAGTTAGTGGTCAAATTGTTGTCTTAAAAGATAAAAATTTGTAAAAGCATTAATTCATTTCTTTATATGTATTTCTAGACACTTTAACTAGCAACATATACACACATGTGTTTTGTAGTGCTCTCAAAATAAGGCTATTTCGTGACTCACTGATGTGGCGTCTTCCATCATTCGAAGGGTGAACGATGATGTGTTTTTTGCGTTTCGTGCTCTTTCTTTCTTGGGCATTCTTCGCCCTCGATCTTTAGCGTCGGCTGGTGCTTTCGATGTCACTAGAGGTTCACGCCCTCAGGCGGGAGTAGGTTGAGTTATTTTTTTGTAACGACCCATTTTTTCGTATAGTTTAAGCTGACATTTAACCTTACATGTCTAACTCAAAAAGCACAGGAAAGCATATTATTAGCAGAAAGAAATTAGGGAGTGAGAAGAAGAAAGAAAGAATGTTAAAACTTAATAGTAAAAAATATTTATCTACCATTTGCAAATTTAAAACATTTGAATTTTCAAAACAACTTGTTTTTTCAAATAATTTCCATTAACAAATTAATATGTTATCAATCGATCACTTAGAAACTCAAAAATGAATATTGATTATGTGGCCGTCATCATCAGAAATATTTTCCATCGACTGAAGTGAGTTCAGTGCTTTATCACTTTCAAAATTCATTTAAAATAACTTTTATTCAAAAATTATTCAAAGTAATGTTATATTACTTTATAATATTTCAAAAAATATTTTCTAAACATCCAGGATTTAAATTCTCAATTATGTTCTGAATCCAGTTTAGCTCATCTGTATATTCCATTCTAATACAAATTCTATTTGGCTATATATAACCATATCAATATTATAATCTCATTACATTATAATAACAACCAACCAATCACATCAATAATTTCAGAAAATTATTTCTTTATATCAAAAATATAATTCTAGGTAAAATTATTTCATTTACCCCACTTAAAAACAATATTATGTCGAATTGCTCTGTTCAAGTATTTAGAAGAACTTATCGATACAGTTATACAACCTGTATCAACTAGAATCCATAAACCACTCAACAAATTAATCAAACAATTTTTATAACACTAACCAGTACGTTCTCTCATATATATACACTCAAACTAGATCTAGATTATTATTTACCCCGTCTCTATTGAGTTATGCCACAGAGCCAAGGTTATAACTATACCTTCAGCTCTGATACCACTTGTAACGACCCACTTTTTCGTATCGTTTAAACTGACATTTAACCTCATATGTCCAACTCAAAAGGCATAGGAAAACGGGTAATTAGGAGAAAGAAATTAGACGGTGAGAAGAAGAAAGAAAATTCAAACTTAACGGCTACAAATCCAGGTCGTTACATTTTTTTCTTTTCATATTTGCCGATGATTAGAGTTGGATGCTTTCTTCCATCTTCTACTCTAGAGTTAGAGGTTGGATGCTTGCCTCTAATTTTGTAGCTGGAGCTCACGATATGGTTCAGACTATTGTTTGGTAGCTTCTTGCTGGATATGGGTCTAGAGCTCGAGACTTTTTCTGTGGTTTGCGTCTTTTCGACGATAGAGCTTACGGATTGGGTAAGTCAGTGAGCATGCATTTGATTTCGTGAAGATTGGGCCCTTTTGGTCTTTTATACTTTAGTTCATGTGGAGTTGTTGGTATGTGTTTTTTTGTTTGTTTTATGTGGTAGTTTTGTGTTCATTTATGTCTTTATATTTTGCGTCCATGGTTTTAGTATAGTATGTTGAACGATTGAACTGTTTTTGTGAACCACCGAAGAAAGACTATTTTCTTCTTTTAGATTTTACATATTCTTAATTTTTACCCAAAAAAAAAAATTACACACACATGTGTGCACACGATAATATTTTGTTTTTACTTTAAGGACGTACAATATGATAAATTATGAATCTTCACAAAACAAAAGATGCTCAGGATACTTAAATTCCAATCAAAGGATGATCTGGATAACAACGTATATCACGGTAGGTATGGATACAAATCTGAATATGATAACTAGCCGGGTTACTAAAATCCAAGCCGGATTAAATTTCTGCAAAAAATTGGATGTTTAAAATACATTTAATATTTTACTATGTCATTGTCAATGATATGAATAAAAGATAGGAATAAGGTGGTTTGGAATGTCTAAATTTGTAGCCCAATTTTCTCAACAGCTATTGCTGTATAGGCCCATGCCAAAAGTAAATGAAAATTTACTCCACGCAAACTACATCTATCAAATACATGGGCTTTAGGCCCTGTAACTTTTTTTTACTACTTTCAGAATAAATTTATCAAATACATCAGTTTACTTTATCATTTATAGTACTATTACCTTTTGAATTGCATGAAAAGACGCATATTTCCATCAGTATTATGGCTGTGCCTGTGCTAATAATTTCAATTATCCATTTAACATTTTTTTCCTGTTTAACCACATGCAGCAGCGTTCCCTGTTGCTTCTGACCGTTTGCTAAGTTCCAGTTGCCAAGTGTGAGCGAAAATTGGAATGTGAATGTAAAATTAAGGTGGTTTGAAAGTACGGACGGTGGTTTTCCTCCAAATTCATCCGCAAATTCAGGTGAATGTTCTCATATCATAACTTCTCCGTACTTCCTTGGAGAGATTGCAAATCTAATAAAATTAAGTCCTCTACATCTAATTAGCATGTATTAGCTAAACTGAATAATGTAGCCAAACTCATTAAGTTTAATCCTTTTTTTTTTTTTTTTTTTTTTGATAATTAATAGGTTTTGAATTCTAATTTTATGTCTCTTTAGTTTGTTAGCTGGATTTGGTTGCCAATATTTAAAAACCAAACCAACCAGTTACGCCAAATTTAAAAACCACATTATTTTAAAATAACGAAATTTTTAGAGGCAATGTTGCTATTTATAATATATGTATAACAATATTATTTTTATTTCAGTTTATTTTAATATTTGTTTGAAGTGAAATTTGCTTTTAAATAGTTCATATGATATGGACTCAATTATTTGTTTCGGTCTTATATTACAATAACAATAAGGAGAAATTGTTAATTTTAAGATAAAATGATTAAATCAACAAAACCAAACAAAATACTGTTGTTGGTTTTTGTTTGTTTTAGTTGTAGAAAAAAAATATTGGTTTAGTCTGTATTTGTTGAATTATTATTTTGGTTTAATCATTTTTTACCTATTCCAAACCGTACCAGCAATTTTCTCACCGACATCCTTGTCATTATCTTATTTCCCAAATTGTGATTACTTTTCTATATAATAATCGATTAAATTACTAATTAATTTACTTAAAGTGTAATTATTTCTTGATTGTCCCAAAAGAAACGAGTATCGATTAACAAGATTAATTTGTTTTAACATTTGATCCACCAAAGGGATTTGTGGGTATATTCAATCGATTACTATAAGCCATCATTAGTGGCGCCATCAAGCGACCAAATCCTAAAATCATGATAGCGTGGATCGATTGTTGATGGATAAATAGATTATTTGGAATTAGTCTACAATATCCCTAAAGCGGATAAATTTAAAATATCCAAAAAAAAAATACGGATCTTGAAATTATCCATTCGGTTTTTGTTAAGATTATACTTAAAATTTTGTGTAATTTAGTATGACATTAGACGTGTTTGTTTTTCTTATTATGCTAAAAGCATGTATTATATAAATTTGATGCATGTTAATTACTCAAAAATGTTCATTATTATTCCATTATTTATTTTGCATAATTTAATAATCAGCATCACTGAAAAATGAATGTGTTAAACCAAAATTACCTACCGTTAGCGGATAAGATGATTATTCAATATTCATTCGTACATGGATTCGGATTTCCTATATTTAAAATTGATTAAAGATGTAAATGGTAATATAATAGTATACGTTTCTGAAAGTACCGGTTTACAGACCTATTACAATTATAGGTCATGCCATCAGCTACTTTATGCCTACCTAGGAATTGCAACAATAAAAAGGAGCTTAAGATGCAACCTACTCGGGAATTGCAACAACAAAAAAGAGCTTATGGTGCAACATTTACAAAAATGTAATCCTCTTGGACTAAGGAGCTTAATCACGAGAATTTATGCTGAAATCCCAATTCATAATGCACAAACATGTGGTGTATGCCACAAGATCAAAGCTTGATGATTTGATCAGTGTTGAATGTTGAGTGGTATAATAAAAGCAAGTATATTCCATTTAAAGACCGTAACTGAATATTTGAAAAACGTAAAATTCATCTATGTTTATATTATGATAAATACCCAATTTTCCAAAATACGGATGCGCGTGTAATGTCATTTGCACTCCCAAATAGCGATGACCATGTCATCATTATAATGATGGTTAATGTCAAAAATCTAAACATGTAGTACTTTATGGGTTGTTGAAAGGTTGTTACTAGCCGTCGCTATAATAGACCCAGACAACCGTCGCTAACCATCACTATTCTGGATCCAAATGGTCATCTAATTCCAATTCCAACAATAATTATCATAATTTTGTTGTTGGCAATGGTCATCTAATTCCAATTGTTGGTCACGGTAGCACTAATCCAATTGTTGGGACTTGTCTCAACATCAAATTTCAGTGGCCTATAATAAGCGATCAACGTCGCCACCGCTCGATTTCCCGCTTTACTTCCTCCTTTGTTTCATGCTTTACTTCAAATTTTATTTTCTGTTATATTCAAAACTTCTTCTAAACAGTCTGTAATAATCTGCAAGTGATGCACTGAACATTTGTTCTGTAACTAACATCATATTTGCCTGAGTAAATCTCTTACTTGCAATATTTTAGATAATTTAAAATTTGCTAAAAGATGATTCCTTATTACAGGCTATTCGACAAACGCTTGCTTCCTCGAAACCCAATGCAATGTAGCAACCCCAATAACACTAGCTCAAACGGCGAGTACAAAAAATATCAGCATGCATAAATGTAACGATTAAAAGCACCACCTTGGAAAGTGAACGAGAGGAGTTGCCAAAGGTTAAACGGTGGAGAGTTTGGCAAGCGGATCCAAGGTTGCAAGTTCCAAGGGGTAGTTCGTGCCCAACTGCAATCACTTGTCGTAGTCAGGTGCATCTAACAAGGGGTTAACGTTCGCTCCACGGAATAACACAAACCCTTGCAAACCCAGCAAAGTTCTGTCAAGAAAACTTCTCAGTCCAGCTGCGATTGCTTACCATAGTTAAGCGTATCCGACACGACGACTGATGGTCACCTTGTGGAACTGCGCAAATAAAGTCCCTCCATAGTAAGGTCAAACAAAGTCCTCCCATAGCAGAGGCAAAATAAAGTCCCTCCATAGTAAGAGCAAACAAAGTCCTCCCATAGTAGAGGCAAAATAAAGTCCTCCCATAGTAGAGGCAAAATAAAGTCCTCCCATAGTAAGGGCAAACAAAGTCCTCCCATCGCAAAGGCAAAATAAAGTCCCTCCATAATAAGGGAAAACAAAGTCCTCCCATAGCAGAGGAAAATTAAAGTCCTCTCATAGCAGAGGCAAAACAAAGTCCTCCCATAACAGAGGCAAAATAAAGTCTTCCTTGAGCGGAGGCACTAAATCCCAAGACCTCCCTAGGCAGGGGCACTAAATCGCAAGTCCTCCCTGAGCAGGGGCACTAAATCCCAAGTCCTCCCTGAGCGGGGGAACTAAATCCCAAGTTGTCCCTGAGCGGGGGGCACAAAATCCAAAGTACTCCCCTAGCGGGGACATAGCATATAAGTCCTTCTAAGCCGGGGCACAAATAATTAAAGACTTCTCCAAGATGGAGCACGAAAAATAACTCATAACTACGTATTTCCCAAATAGAAAATATTGTACACCATCATATAAGTCATTAAAATGATGACGTTTGGAATACACAGTCGGCTTTAGTCGATTAGTCGATCTTAAGTATTAATGTAAATTCGAATTAGAATATTGTGTTTGTACAAATAATATTCGACAAGTTATGAATCATTGAATAAAACATTCCTGGGCAAACATTTTATTCAATTCAAAATAAATTCGCTATAAATCATTTTCTTAATGATTAACTAATCCACCATTGATATGGATAGTCGATGGTGAGTATAAGTCCAAAATTATCCAATTGCTTGTTTTAACTACTGAATAGGTGACATGAAGCATATGAATTCAAAGTATGATCCGCCATAGCAAAAAAAGAGCTATAACTAGATTCCAACGCAAAATATTTCAATAGCCATGTTCATTTCGAAGCCCGCATTTTTCACAAGCAAAAAATACAAGCTTTGATGGGCAAATGTTAACCCCGTTGTGAAAACACGGTTCAGGAAATAATACATTGACTGATAGCAATGAATCAGGCACATTTCAGAGTGTATGAGCGCTAGCCCGATCGAGCACAAGACGGTCGAGATCAATACGGTGGCATGCTGCAACTCGTTCGCGCGTTACATCCCAATCGCACACGAACTCTACGTACGCACGTGATCAAACGTGGTCATGCATGTGTACAATGAGCATTCACATGATAACATACATGAGGATCGGTCGTTCATTATGTTGGTCCCTCACTTCCTCGTCGTGCATACCTCATGATCGTACATGTGTATTCTGGACGTTCGTTTCAATATGATCACACACATGAAAGGAGGATCGCTCATCAGTACACTGGATCGCTCATGCATGTTATAATACATTGAGTAAAATATTACATGAAAGTCTCATGATCGTTTACAGTTGGGTTAACTGTTATACGAACACCAGGTCAATAGCTGTATGAATGAACATAAATCACTCCAAAGATCTACATGCAGCAACGTTCCAATAGGTTAGCCGCTCAGCAGATTTTGGTGTCGTTCACCGTAATTCTGGTTGGACATATTTCAGCTACAGTACCAAGAAATAACAAACACACAACATGTGGCATTAGCGTACAACAACTATGAATGGTTCAATGCATGTAGTATGGGACGCAGTAATTAGGAGGGATCACTCGTTCATTGTTGAGGAAGGTCGCTCGCTCCCATATCAATAGAGCGGTCACTCATCAAACATGCAATGGTAAAGTCGCATTATATGGTGGCAAATATAAGGGTTGTTCACCTCGGAGTCACGTGGGTCGAGCACTGTTTGGAAGAGGGATCAAGCAACGTTGGGGAATCATAACTGCTGTATATAAAAGATTGGTCCAACTATAATACAATGGCAATGTAGTAATTTATGTTCCCATTTCTTAAACAATTACTTGCCACGAAAATATATAACAAAAGGAACTGCATGTGGCGTTATAATGTGTGAGAAGCAGGACCTAATACACGTGGTCAGTAAAATGAAACCACGCATCACAGGGTCGCTTGCCTCAAAGAAATAAATGGCTCGCTCGTGCAATTTCATGTTTCTTGGTCGCTCGTTCGAAGCATTTTTGGTCGCACATGACAATTGTGTACAGTTGGCCTCTACTGGCCCGTGGAAGTTATGTAAATACACCAGCGTGCGACCCATACCCTATTCACAATAATTACAACTTTTCCACCTGGTCCAAACTTCTCCTATAAGTACCCCATTTCACCACACTTCAAGGGACCGATTCTTCCACCCCGAAGGGATGCCCAAATCACTTATCCACCATTCTTAAGCACTCTAAGCTTTCTCCAAACTCCATTAATGGCCGCTAAAGCTCACTTCATCTTCCTCCATCACCAAGTGGACCAAGTCTCCTCCTTCCTCCATTAAAGATCGATTCAAGCTCTCTCCATCCATCTCAAAACCGAGATCCATCATCTCAACCTCCGTTCAAGTTCTCTCCTACCGCCATTAAACATCCTCGAAGCTTCGATTCACATCTCAATCGCCATGGACTCTTCGTTGATCCTCTAAGTGCTCAAACCGTAAAGCATACAGTATCACACTCATCGCATTCAAAGGATCCAACCACTTCCATTACAGTCCAGAGAGAATCAAGTCATTAAAGAGAGGAAAATCATTGTAAAAAGAGAGAATGAGTCAAAATGAGATGTATGAGATGATGAACTTTGTAAATCTCTCCATGATAATGAAATGGCTTCCAAAGTGGACGTAGATCTACTCTAGGTCGAACCACTATAAAAATCCTTGTGCATTTACTTACTTTTCCCCGCTTATGTTGCGATTGTGGCTCCTTTTAATTTCTAACCATATTAGGAAAGTACAATTTACGTACCTTTGGTGTTGAACCATTTTCGGTTTAAACAAAGTATGAAGGCAAAGTTTGTCTAAGAAATGGCATAAAAATAATGTAGGGAACAACCTAAAAAATGAGAAGACGTGAATGCAAATAATCATAAACAAAAAAAGGCAGGACGACTGTTATACACAGACAAAATTCGATGAAATATTGCATGTACTTCTATTCCTTATTTTTATTTTTATTTTATTTAACAACAATAAAATTAATTTTTAAAGAAAGAATGAAACCTAGACAGCAGCATTATTACACTTGGATATTCAAATATTATACAGATTGAAATCGTTAACTCTAAAACCTACCATTTTTATGAATACATGCATAATAATAATCTGAAGAAGTACGATCTAGGAATGAACCCAACCAAGAAAAGTTTCATAAAAACAGGAGATGCGGAAGCATATACTTCTATTCCGTAAGTAACAAATACATATAAATTCAGTTTCGATAAAAACATAATTGATGATAAAAATACTTGAATTGCATGAAGAGTAACTACACCAGTACCTCGACGAAACCCTAGAAAGAAATTGTAATCGAAGGCGTATGGGTAATCGCTAATACCAAGGTGAAGGCGATAGCGAAGACGTTAGGGAGACGCTTCGACTCGGAATAGCTATTTGTGGCCGAAATCGAATCAAGCGAAAAATAATGAAACAAAGTTACATCCGGCAAAACAATTAACTGAAATCGGATCTTATCATATAGAGGAAAAAACGAGGAATTAGAATGCGTTAGAAATGTTTAGAAATTGAAACTACTAATCTATCCCTTGTACTTCACAATATTTAAGGAGTGAGTTTGCATTCTAACGGTTTTAATTATTATAAAAGAAAATTAACAAAAATAACCATTAGTACTTCATAACAGTTATAACTGCTGCAACTTTTAAAAGAATAAGGGTTACAAGTTAGTTGATTTGGTGTAGTGTTATATATAACCAACTCAATATTATAATCTCATTATATTATAATAACCACCAACCAATCACATTGATAATTTCAAAAATATAATTCTAGATAAAATTATTTCATTTACCCACTTAAAAACAATATTATGTCGAATTGCTCTGTTCAAGTATTTAGAAACACATATCGATACAGTTGTACATCCTGTATCGACCAGAATTCGTAAACCACAAAACAAATCAATCAACACAATATAAAACATATTTTATAACACTAACAAGCAAGCTCTCTCATATATATACACTCAAACTCACTTTAGAGTATTACTAGTCCCGTCTCTATTAAGTTATGCCATAGAGCCAAGGTTATGACTAAATTTTCAGTTCTGTTACCATTTGTAATGTCCCATTTTTTCGTACTGTTTAAACTGACATTTAACCTCACATGTCCAACTCAAAAAGGCACAGGAAAGCGGATAGTTACGAGAAAGAAATTAGAGGGTGAGAAGAAGAAAGAAAGAGAATTCAAACTTAATGGCTAAAAATTTGGGTCGTTACATTTTTTTTCTTTTCATGTTTGTCGATGATTAGAGTTGGATGCTTTCTTCCATCTTCTACTCTAGAGCTAGAGGCTGGATGCTTCCCTCTAGTTTTGCAGCTGGAGCTCACGATATAGTTCAGACATTGTTTGGTAGCTTCTTGCTGGATATGAGTATAGAGCTCGAGACATTTTCTATGGTGGCACTTTTCGACGATAGAGCTTATGGGTTGGGTAAGTCAGGGAGCTTGCCTCTGATTTCGTGAAGATTGGGCCGTTTTGGTCTTTTATACTTTAGTTCATGAGTTGTTGGTTTGTGTGCTTTTTTGTTTTATGTGACAGTTTTGTGTTCGTTTATGTCTGTATGTTCTGCGTCCACGGTTTTAGTATAGTACATTGAACGATTAAATTGTTTTTGTGGACCATCAGAGAAAGACTATTTTATTCTTTTTGATTTTATATATTCTTAAATTTTACCCAAAAAAAAAAGGTTACACACACATGTGTGCACACGATAATATTTTGTTTTTACTTTAATGACGTATAATACGATAAATTATGAATCTTTAGAAAACAAAAGATGATCAGGATACTTAAAATACCAATCAAAGGATGATTTGGATAACATCGTATATCACGGTATGTATGGATACAAACCGAATATGATAACTAGTCGGGTTACTAAAATCAAGGCTGGATTAAATTTCTGGAAAAAATCGGTTGTTTAAAATACATTGAATGTTTTACTATGTCAATGTCAATAATATGAATAAAAGATAGGAATAAGGCGGTTTGGAATGTCTAAATTTGTAGCCCAAATTTCTCAATAGCTATTGCTGTATAGGCCCATGCCAAAAGTAAATGAAAAATTACTCCACACAAGCTACATCTATCAAATACATGGGCTTTAGGCCCTGTAACATTGTTTTTTTTTTTTTTTTTTTTTTCAACTTTCAGAAAGAATCCGTCAAATACATCAGTTTACTTTTATCATTTATAGTACTATTACCTTTTGATGGATTTTATTTTTATTTTTTAACGTTTAACCGCATGCAGCGCCGTTCCCTGTTGCTTCTGACTGTTTGCAAAGTTTCAGTTGCCAAGCGTAAGCCAAAATTGGAATGTGAGCTGTTAATTGCTTTCGCTGCCATCATTTTTGAAAGTACGGACAGTGGCTTTCCTCCAAATTCATCCGCAAAATCAGGTGGATGTTCTCAGATTATAACTTCTCCGTACTTCCACGGACGGATTGCAAAACCAATAAAATTAAGTCAATCTCCGTCTAATTAGCATGTTTTAGTTATACTGATGAATAATGTAGCCAAACCAATTAGTTTAATCGATTTTATTTGATAATTAATAGGTTGGTTTTCAATATTTGAAAACCAAACCGACCAGTTAAACCAAATTTAGAAAATCAAGTTATTTTACAATAACGAAATTTTTAGAGGCACTGATACTATTTATAATATATGTATAATAAAATTACTTTTATTTCAGTTTATTTTAATATTTGTTTGAAGTGAAATTTGCTTTTAAATAGTTCATATGATATGGACTCAATTATTTGTTTCGGTCTTATATTACATTAACAATAAGGAGAAATTGTTAATTTTAAGATAAAATGGTTAAATCAACAAAACCAAACAAAATACTATTATAGGTTTTTGTTTGTTTTAGTTGTAGAAAAAAATATTGGTTTAGTCTATGCTTGTTGAATTATTATTTTGGTTTAACCATTTTTTACCTATTCCAAACCGCACCAGCAATTTTCTCACTGCCATCCTTGAGGTTATCTTATTTCCCAAACTTTGATTACTTTTCTATATAATAATCGATTTAATTACTAATTAATTTACTTTAAGTGTAAATATTTCTTGATTGTCCCAAAGGAAACGAGTATCGATTAACAAGATTAATTTGTTTTAACATTCGACTCCACCAAAGGGATTTGTGGGTATATTCAATCGATTACTATAAGCCATCATTAGTGGCACCATCAAGCGACCAAATCCTAAAATCATGATAGCGTGGATCGGTTGTTGATGGATAAATAGATTATCTGGAATTAGTCTACAATATCCTAGAAGTGGATGAATTTAAAATAACCAAAAAAAAAAAAAAAAAAAAAAAGAATACAGATCTTGAAATTATCCATTAGGTTTTTGTTAAGATTATACTTAAAATTTTGTGTAATTTAGTATGACATTAGACGTGTTTATTTTTCTTATTATGCTAAAAGCATGTATTATATAAATTTGATGCATGTTAATTACTCAAAAATGTTCATTATTATTCCATTATTTATTTTGCATAATTTAATAATCAGCATCACTGAAAAATGAATGTGTTAAACCAAAATTACCTACCGTTAGCGGATAAGATGATTATTCAATATTCATTCGTACATGGATTCGAATTTCCTATATTTAAAATTGATTAAAGATTTACATGGTAATTGTTAGATCAAAATTTGGACCTAACACCCAAATCGTTCTGATTCTTATAGAGTTTAACTGGAGAATGAAGAAAAAGCAGAAAACACACAGAATTTATAGTGGTTCGGCGTTAACAAGCCTACGTCCACTTTATACGTTATCAATTATACTTTGAATGCTAATACAATCAATGATTTCTCTCTAGCTCACTTTTACAATTGTGATTTCTCTCAGTAATCTAGTAATAAAACTGATAAGAAATGGTGATATGACAATAATGGCGGAATCAGTACTCAATATTGCCAAAAAGATCCTGAAAAATGCCAAGCTCTGGGCTATTTATAGCTGATTTTGTCAGGCGGATCGCGGTCACACGTGGCACGAATCCCGAGAATATCGGATCGTATCGCAGCCGATGAAGAATTAGTCAAATTAGCCGTTGTGGACAGGTGTCGCGATCCCCTTAAATATCGGATCGAGCAAAGGGGGAGAATCATTCAAAATGACAGTTGGGGACACGTGTCGCTGGATCCGTGCATCTCGGATCGCCGAAGACTAGCTCGTGCTTGAACGGGTCAGAGGCTTCGTCGTGCATCAGGGGATCGGATCGGTCTGTGCAGGATAGTAGCGTAAGGACGGATCGAGTCGTGCAAGGGTAGTTGGATCGCTGAAGTTATGGGGGCGATCCGATGAGGGGCGATTCGTTCCTTCATGTACTTAGGGAACGTAGTTTCATACTTTCTTCTTGTGAATGAACCTGGGTGGCTTGGTCAAAAAGCTAGCCAACATTTTGCCCCCTCGAAGTATGTTTTATCGATGATGGAACATGCTTCGAAACTATAAAAATGTGTTTTCATAAAGAGATGCAAATCAGTGGACAATTCTTTTTCTAGGATCTTTCAGAGTCTTCATCATCGAATCTGTCAGGTGCATCTTTGAATTTTCATTTCTGTCGGTCATTCATCGATTCGGATCGCATGCGCGAGTCGCGGTCCGTTAGCGAGTCATTCGCCTCGTCCTTTGGTGAGCACTTGGGCCTCTTCACGGAACGGAACGAGGTGGGCTCCTCTTCGAGACGTGGTGGGCTTTTGGTTCGCGGCCCGTCTATTTTCGTGGATCGAATAAGACAAAAAAGGGGAGACAAACGGTCGCCCTTTTGCCTATATAAACCGACCCTCACCTTCATTCTCCTCTTCTTCTTTCTTTGTTCACAGCCGCCGCCAATTTTTCTGAAAGAAAACCCTAACTTTGATTTTCGAATTCCCAACCAATCTCAAACTTTAAAAAGGTAATTAAACTGCTTTTCTTTAGTTTCTAGCTTGTTCGCACTGATTCAAAGAGGGGAGACAGCGGAAATTCGTAGGATTCGACGATAGTGAACGCGAGAGTGCCTGGTGCGAAGAGGAGAGTTGAGGAAGAAGAAGGAAGGGATGACCAGGTCGGTTCGTGGAAAGTTGATTTGGCTAGTGGATCGGATCGCGGAAACGGCAAAGCTACGATTCGTGGGGAACTAGGCGTAAGTGTCGGATCGCGGAGATACCGGAGCTTCGTATCGTGGAGGATGGGGGGGCGATGCGGATCGCCAAGATACCATCGCGATCCGTTCAGGATGAATTGGTGCGCCTCACGATCCGAAGCTTTTTCATGACCTAATACCCTTCCGCGTATCGAGTCCTTCACCACGATCCGTCCACATGTTGCGATCCGAACCTGTCCTGCGATCCGACTGACGAACGATCGGATGCACATGCTGACTAAATAATATGATGCAACTCTAACAAATCGATGAACAGTTAGGTTAGAGCCCTTGAAACAAACATTCCAGATCGAACAAATGCCTAATTTATCAACCGAACGATGACCAATGTCTGGATGATTTTATTGACCCTTGTACTTTTATTTAATGCATGCACAAGCACACACACCGTCACTTGCACACACGGGGGACGGGTAGTTTTAATCTCATTTCTCATGTTTTCTCGCCTAACAGTAATGTCGGATAATCATTCCTCTTCAAGATCCGTTACAGAAGCGGAGTCCGAGGTTCCTGAGCAATACAACCCCGAGGTCCCTCCAATTAACCCAGGGGGTGAAGATTCTGGATCCGAATACGAGGCAACGGAATCAGATCCGTCTAAAAGTACTTCACTTAGTGAAGAGTCTGAAGCAGACAGGCGAGCTCCCGACGAGATTCCTGGCGCGCTCGGAATAGAGAAATTTTCTGATTCTTTAGCATCTAAACTCGATGATATAAAGCTTAAAAGAATTTGCCTGAGGCATGGGATCCCTTGGGATGATGTGAGGACACCCGTTAGCGAAGATAGACCCCACTTAGCTCCGGAAGGGTATATGGCAGTCAGCCGAACCATGTGCTTGGTAGGGGCTATTCCTCTGTTTCCTCCAATCGTCACCGAGACCTTAAAACGACTGGGTATCGCTCCGATGCAGCTTCATCCTAATGCTTACGCGTCTCTATACACCCTATATATTGCATACGCGGAGATCCTGCATACCGAACTCACATTTAGAGATTTAACATTCTTTTATCTTTTCAAGCATCGCTCTTCGGCAACCCCAAATTTCTCTTTCTTTGAATCGGTGGCGAATAGGAAGGTTCTGTATGACGGATATAGCAATATAGGGGATCCCAAGTCTGATTGGTTCTATATAAAGAAACAGGCCGGGTGCTCAAGAAGATGGCTTAAATCAAGTAAACTTTAATCTTTCGATTGAATATCTTGCTTAAGAAACTGAAGCATTAACATCCCCCTTTTTTTGTTTTAAGCAGATCACGTCTTCCCCAAGACGGAAGGCCCGTTATACAATAATCGATTGTCTATTCTTCTACAAAGCAGATCCGATTTTCTAAGGATCAAGAAGTGCATCACTGACGAGAATCTTCATAAGCATCGCCTTCTGGATATAAGATTTGGACTTGGTGCTGGCGGCAAACCCTACAAATACGTGCCCCCTACGCAGGGAGAGGGAATATCTCGGGCAGCAGAGACAACTAAATTCCGTAAGAGTCCTTCTCCAATAATCATCCAGGATGACGAGGACCTGAACATATATAGAGGAGATGAGGCTCGTGGTGACAAGCCTAAGGAAATCCCAATCTCTCTGCGGGGTTTCCTCTCCAGGGCTTCCCTTCCGATCGAACCTGCTGCTCCCGATGATTTGACAGATGAACAGCTATTTAAAGAGCTGAGCAAAATTCCTCTGCCCGATGATGTATACGCAGAGGGGGACTTTGAAGGGGAGCCATTCTTTCCTGCTTCTGAGGGGACCACCGTTCCAATTAGAGAACAAGAAACTACTCAGATGAGCCTGACTTCAGGCCCGGGTCCGTTAGGGGGAATTATATGGGATGCACAAATCACACACACTGCCTGACCCCGCACTTTTATATCATCAGTATTCAAGGTTTTAATATGCTCTTTTCTCCTTTGCAGGAAAGATGTCTCGTAGGCGGTCTTATTCTTATCGTTCTCTTCGTGAGGGCACACCCAGTCTCCATCCGAGTACCGAGCGCTCTCGCGGCCTTTCTCACAAGCCGACTTCTTCGCAACCTCGGTCTCCACCGAAATCGACATCTGGCAAGCTTCCCAGTTATCCGGTAGCTCCTGCAGGGGGAAAACAACTTCCTAAAGAGTTAACTCCTCCGAAGAGTGCACCCTCTCACAGCAGGTCGTCAAAAAGACATTACGAGCCTAAGGATAAAAGCAAGGATCCAATCAAAGATTCTGAAAAGGAGAGGAGTGACATTGTCCCTTCCAGCCAGCCAGAGTTGGCTGCCCCCGGGTCACGGGATTACATCCATGGTCCCGAGACTCAAGGTAGGCTGGAAAAGTTGCGGGAACAATTCCCCAACATCTTCTTCGAAAGGATGACGTTTGTTCCAGCCTTGGAGCCAGTCCCTAGGAACTGGGATAATGAAGTTGTCGGGCACATTCGCCATGTAGCCAGGCAGTATGAGATGATGAAGAAACATGCGGTTAATCTTTCAGAAGTCATTCGAACGCTCGAAATGGAAGCACATAGATCTAAAGTGAAAATTGATAACAACGAAAGGGCCAGGACAAAGATGGAGAAGGACTTGGAAGATGCTCAATCCCAACTCGCCTTAGAGCGGAGAGATGCTGAAAATTATAAGATCGAATTGGAGAATGCTAAGAAGCGCTTTCATTCGGAACTTGACTCAAATAGCCAAGAGAAGATGGCCTTAAAGAAGGAGGTAGAAGATCTTAAAATGGCCAACATTGAGTTGAAGACAGCACAAGGCCATTTTGAAGCTGAGAGAGCTGCTTGGGAGGCAGAAAAAGCAAGCCTGAGAGAAAGTTTAGCTTTGGCTGAAGCGGAAAAGTTGATTTTGAATGATCAAGTCGTGGATGCGGAGAGACGGGCAGCTCTCGCCGAAAAGAATGTTGAAAGTGCCATTTAAATGGCTATTGCTTCTAAAAACAAGCTTCTCGAGAGAGAAAAGGATATCGAAGGGTTTGAAGAGATGATCTTTGACTTCCTGGGCCAAGTCCTCAAAACCCGCAACATCTCGTGGATCCCGGACTACCACGTTACTTTAGCCAATTTATGGGATGCCATCGTTGAGGGTGAGAAGCAGAGATTGGGAGTCGAAGAAATTGATGAGGATGAGCTGATGAAGACCATCCTCAGGGATAACGAGCCCGAGGATCTGGCAGAGGGTCGTCGTCTAATTCAAGCGGAAATGGAAAAGGAGAGGGCCCTGGCTAAGGGCAAAAGCAAGGCTGACGAAGGTTCGAGCTCAGCTGTGGAGCCCAAGACCTCCGGAGTTGAGGAATACCATCCTGATGATCCATTAATCCCTTTAGGCCTAACTCCTGTGGTTGTTGGAGCTCCTGCAGCTAGCCTAGATGGAGGATCTGCGGAAGGTATCTCCCTTTTTTCCCCACAATTTGTTAAAGCAATTGTGAATTGTCGTCGTTTGGTAGAGCAACCGATTGAATTAGTAACATGTGTCCCACATAATACAGGTGGCGAGCCCGTCGACAAGGATGTTGAGCAAAGGAAAGAGGCGGAGAAGGTTGTCGTCTCGCCAGGTGCCGATGTTGATATACCGAAACAGGCTGAGGGTGCAACAGCAGAGAAAGGCGTCCTGACACCCAGTGCTGATGTTCCCAAGGATGATGAAACCATTGAGGCCTTGAAAGATATGGATGGGCGCCATGTAGAGGATGAGGAGGATATCATTAGCGCCAAAGAAACCGAAGACGATGACGACGAAACTTTGGCCAACAGAAAAGCTAGGCAGGAAAAGGAGATGGCTTTGAAGAAGGTGGGACAAGAGCCTTTGAACATAGTACCTATCGCGGAGTTTGATCCCAAAACTGGTATGGTTTTGAAACTCCAGCCCAAATCCATCAGCAGACAGCTTCATTTTGCGAATCCTGATGATTTCCCAACTTCCCTTTCTGATAAAAGGAAGAGAAAGGAGGCGGAAGAGGAATCTTCTGAAGAGTCGGACGTTCCTCTCATAGACAAGAGGAAGAGAAAGAAAGGTGATCAATCCGACGCTGACAAGGCGAAGCTAGAGAAACAGAAGCAGGAGAAGCGGTCAAAGCGTAAATAGGATATTGTCGCTTGTTTATATGTTGTCCTTAGGTTTCCCACTGGTCAGGAAATGTAATTATGAGACTGGCCCACATTTTGCTTTCTAGGTTGTCTTTCACTTTGTAGGCTTGCAGTATATAAATGAAAGTTTATCTCTTTTTGCATCATTATGTACCTGTATTCAATAAACTTTTCATGCTTAGTCATAGACCATCTAATTATAACTACAAATCAATCAAGCAACAGAAAGAAAAATTTAACAATTTCAGTGCTGCATCGAAGTTCATGTATATATGTATATATGTATATGTGCCCCCAATCAATCGTTAACATAGCGCCTAACTAGGGCTTATTAGGGATTGATTAGCATTGTCAGCACGTTGCCCCCTATTTCTGAATATGGGGGACTTAGAGAATTTAGCAAGATAATTGTCCTTATGGTGCTGAGTTTCTGGCACCTTTCTCAGTGCTTAACCATAGATTCCTTTATACTCTCTCGGCGGCCGCCGAGGTTAGAGTTTGAATTCAGTAGTTCAGTTGGTCCCCGTTCCTTCAGCGGGGAAGGAGTTCTTTCTCTGCGCTCAATCAAAGACGCTTTTATACTCTCTCTCTCTCTGGAGAGTTAGAGTTCGAGCTCAGCAATTCAATCGCTCCCCGATCCTTCAGCGGGGAAGGAGCTCTTTCTCAGCGCTCAATCGGAGACGCTTTTATACTCTCTCTCTCTCTGGAGAGTTAGAGTTCGATCTCAGCAGTTCAATCGCTCCCCGATCCTTCAGCGGGGAAGGAGCTCTTTCTCAGCGCTCAATCGGAGACGCTTTTATACTCTCCTAGCGGTCGCCGAGGTTAGAGTTCCGTCACGGCAGTTCCGATCATGGTACATCGCCATGACCTACGGACATCGCCTTCATGTCCGTTATCCTCAGAATTTTGACTGTTGATTACATTCCATTCTGATGGATGGCACCTATAATTATATGCTTCTGGGATCGTTGCATGATTCACAGCAATTTCCATAAAAATAGAAAGACAAATAAATAATGCAATAAAGGTAAACGACACACAATATTTTTATAGTGGTTCGGTCGAATCATGACCTACGTCCACTTTATAATTTTTTGCTTTAAGGAATCAGACTATTCTAGGCAATTCGTGCCCTGTACATGGTTCTCAACAAAGCAAAAGAACAGATTTGAAATTTTTATGTTAAGTATGGCCGTAAATGTTGGGCATTCCACACTCTGGGGATTTCCTTTCCATCTACGGTAGTCAGCTTGAAGGTTCCATTATCAAGCTTGCTCAGAATGGAGTACGGTCCTTCCCACTTCGCACCCATATGAGTTGGGGGTGGAAAGACATGCTTCAGAACCAAGTCTCCGGGTTCCAAGGTTCGGGATCGAACCTTTTTGTTGTAATATCGAGCGACTTGTTGTTTGCATCTCAAGGTACGCAGATCTGCTTCATCCCTCTTTTCTTCGATCATATCCAGGGATTCAAGGAGCAATTCGTTATTAGTCATCGGATCGTAATAAGTCACTCGGTGAAAAGGTACTTTTATCTCAACCGGGATGACTGCTTCTGCTCCAAAAGCAAGGGAGAAGGGGGTATGCCCTGTTGCCGATTTATACGTTGTCCTGTAGGCCCATAGTGCCAAGGGTAATTCATCAGCCCACATGGCTCTGGCCCGCTTCAGTCTTCTTTTCAGAATGGACTTAATCACTTTATTCGCCGCTTCGACTTGTCCGTTTGATTGCGGGTGCGCCACAGAGGTGTATCATTTCTCAATGTGGTATTTCTGGCAGAAGTTTCTGAATTCAGTGCTATCGAACTGAGTTCCATTATCAGTTATAACAATCTTTGGAATTCCAAATCGGTAGATGATGTTTCTAACGACAAAATTGATCACTCGTTTGGTTGTGATTGTAGTCAGTGGTTCAGCCTCGACCCACTTAGTGAAATAATCTACGGCTACAATAGCGAACTTTGCTCCGCCCCTAGCTATGGGGAGACTTCCGATGATATCAATTCCCCACATAGCGAAAGGCCATGGGCTCGTCATTGTTTTTAACTGATTAGGAGGTGCCCTAGGTATCTTTGAAAATCTCTGGCACGCATCACACCGTCGTGCGTATTTCGCCGCATCCTTGTTTATGGTAGGCCAGAAATAACCATGCCGCAACACCTTTTTCGCCAATGTTTGCCCTCCAGTGTGATCGCCGCATTCGCCTTCGTGTACCTCCTGCAGCACACGCTCGATGTCATCATGAGCTATACACCGAAGAAGGGGCATCGAAAATCCTTGTCTGTAAAGAACTCCGCCTTGCAGAACGTATCGGGCAGCTTTACGAATTACTTTACGCCTCTCGCTTTTCTTGGTCGGAAGCGCTCCATTCATCAAGAAATTCTTTAGAGGGGTCATCCATGACTCCCTTTCTGGTTCCGTCTCGAGTATTGGATCGATTTCCATTTGATCTATACTAGGAGACCGAAGTACTTCAACGGGGGCTAGCCCGGTCTCTTCAGGATCGTCGGAACTAGCCATCTTTGCCAACCTATCCGCCTGTTGATTCTCTAACCGCGGAATGTGAGATATGCTGTAGTGATCAAAGTCGTTCAGCAACTCTTTCACTTTCTTCAAGTATAAAATCAATCTTGCACTTTTGGCTTGGAATTTTCCAGTAACCTGGTTCACAACTAACTTGGAGTCGCAAAAGATGTCCAGCTTTGTGACTTCTAACTCCTTTGCGATCCTTAGTCCGGCTATCAGGGCTTCATATTCGGAGTCGTTGTTAGTGGCGTGAAACTCCATCTGAATAGCATAGGATATCAATCGTTTCTCGGGAGTTTCAAGCACTATTCCAGCGTCGGATCTCTTGTCATTCCTAGCGCCATCAGTATACAATCTCTAGGCACTGGGATCGAGAAGTAATTTTGAGGGGTCAACTTCTTCGTTTGCTATATCCTCCTCCGGGACGGTAAACTCTGCTATGAAGTCGGCTATCACTTACCCCCGAATTGACCGTCGGGGCTGAAAGTTCAGATCAAATTGACTTAACTCAATGTTCCATTTGAGTAATCTTCCAGACGCCTCTGGTCTCTGTAGAACTTGCTTGAGTGGATGATCAGTGTATACGGTAATGGGATGCGCTTGAATATAATGTCGAAGCTTTCTAGAGGCGATCAACAAACCATACGCCAACTTTTCTATCCTTGGATAATTACGCTCTGCTGCCGTCAATTTTTTGCTCACGTAATACACAGGTCTTTGGACCTTATCTTCTTCTCTTACCAACGCTGAGCTGATCGCGTGGGACGATACTGCCAAGTACACGAATAAGTCCTCGTGATCCATCGGCTTAGATAATATCGGATGTTTCTCCAGGTGTCTCAGCAAGTTCTGAAACGCTTCTACGCAGTCGGGCGTCTATTTGAAGTGGCGTTTTCCTCGCTTTATTAATTCGAAAAATGGGATGCATTTGTCCGTAGCCCTGGAGATAAATCTGCTTAGTGCGGCTACTTTCCCTGCAAGGCTTTGCACATCCTTAATTTGCCTAGGTTCCTGAATGTCTCTGATTGCCGCGATCTGGTCTGGATTAATCTCAATCCCACGAGAGCTGACGATGAACCCCAAGAATTTTCCGGAGGTGACACCGAATGAACATTTTGTTGGGTTGAGTTTCATCCCGTACTTTCGAAGAATGCCAAACATTTCTGCCAAATCCGTAGTGTGATTGGAGGATTATTTGGACTTAACCAACATGTCGTCAACGTATACCTCCATTGTTTTCCCAATCTGGTTATAGAACATTCTGTTCACTAACCGTTGATATGTAGCGCCTGCGTTCTTAAAGCCAAAGGGCATTACTACATAGCAATATAATCCCAGATCCGTAATAAAACTAGTGTGTTCTTGATCCGGAACGTGCATTGGAATCTGGTTATATCCTGAATAAGCATCCATAAAGGATAGGAGTTCATGACCCGCCGTTGAGTCCACCAACTGATCGATCATGGGTAACGGAAAGCTGTCTTTCGGGCAGGCTTTATTCAAATCCGAGAAATCGATACACGTTCGCCACTTCCCGTTGGCCTTCTTTACCAGGACTGGATTTGAAATCCAGTCTGGGTAGATTGAGTCTCTGATAAATCCATTACTTTTTAGCTTTCCAACTTCTTCTTTCAAGGCAGCGGACCTCTCTGGGCCCAGCATTCGCCTTTTTTGTTTTACCGGAGGATGTTTAGGGTTAATGCTTAATGAATGGCTCATGATTGATAGAGATATCCCGCACATGTCTGCGTGGGTCCAAGCAAATACATCCAAGTTATTTTTTAAGAAATTCGTCAGTTCTTTAGCGAGATTCGGATTTAACTAGGATCCGATCTTAAGGACCTTCTCTGGGTCACTATCATCGATCGGTACATCCACAGTTGTCTCGTTGGGAGTCGCCATTCTGTCCCCAGGTTCTTGGTCCTCTCTGGGATCTATATCCTCGGGCAACTCTCTGGGCGACTCTCCTACGGTTATCCTCTTTAGTTGCTATAAGGTCTCCGCCCTTGTAGGGGGAGAAGCGCCCTTGGTTTCTATGTCCCCTCCATCGCGGAGTAGCTTTAGCTCTGCAACATAACATGCTCGTGCGGCAACCTGATCTCCTCTGACAATACCAACACCAGCTTCCGTAAGAAATTTCAATAATAAGCACCAGGGGGCTATACAGGCTCTAAACTTTGCGAGGGCCGGTCGGCCCAGGAAGGCATTGTAGGGTGATTCAACATCCAGAACCACGAAGGGAAGGATTCTCACTCTCTGGCGTTCTCCTTCCCCGAGCGTAACTGGTAACTCTACATAACCCATTGGAGCGGTGGATGCTCCGTTAAATCCACGGATCCATCCCTGACAGGGCTTCAAGTCTTTTATCTCGAGGTTCATCTGATCGATTGTCCTTTTGAAAAGAATATTGACAGAACTCCCATTATCCACCAAAACTTTATGAACAGTGGCCGGGCCAATAGGTACTGTGATTACAAATGGATCTTCAGTCGGAGCATGGACTCCAATGCTTTCTCGTTTGCGGAAAACGACATCGTCGGACATCATCTTTTGTTGCTTTATCGGGACGTTGTCCTCGGGGTTGCTACACTCCCCTACCTCGAGGTGTTGCTTGGCTGCATTGACATACTGATCCAACGCCTTGGAACCGTGTCCGGCGAGATAAAGCCCTCCGATCACGGTATTGATAACAATGTCCTTTCCCTTTTGCTGGGCAGTTGGCCTGACAGCAGGTTGATTCTGGTTCTGATTTGGGGCATGTACGGCTTGCCCCCTGTCTCTTGGCGTTACTCTGTATTAATCTAATTTTCCTTCTCGAAGAAGCCTCTCGACTACATCTCTTAGGTGACGGCATTCATTTGTCGAATGGCCATGAATCTGATGAAAGAGACAAAACTTCCCCGTTTCGCGTTCTTTCTCCGTCGACTCTCTGGGAGGTGGCCTCTTATTTTGGAGGACATTATATGAATCCATGAAGATATTTTCCAAAGTATCGTTTGTTGGCGTATAATTCTCAAAAGCATTGGGACGAGTCCTTCTCTGGGAGTCGTTCCCTCGATTCCTCTTCCGGTTGTAGCCATTACTGTTATTATCATTGTTCCCTGACTGACGACCACCCTGATTCCGATTTCCGACATTAACTTCGACCTTCCCCGAGCTGTCTCCTGTCTGTTTAATGGCGACATTGCTCTGGATTTCCTCCTTATCGGCCGTTTTTGCCTTTCGGTTAGCATATACTTCTTCCCGGCGTAAATGTACGTTAGCTTTTTCGTAGAATAACTCTCTAGTATGGGGCGGCTTGCCGGCCAGGTATCTCCCAAATTCAGTGTCTTTATCTACTCCATCAATCAGAGCTGCGACAACGGTTGGCTCATGAGGATCTTTAACTTCAGTAGCGGCCAGGTTGAAACGGTCTAGGTACACCCTCAAACTCTCGCCTGGTCGTTGCTTGACAAGGAACAAGTCAATCACACTCTTTGTCTTTTGTGCGTAGATGTAGAACTGTTTCACGATCCTTTCACTCAACTCCCTGAAGCTGGAAATTGATCTTGCTGGTAAGCGAGTAAACCATAACAATGCTACATCCTCCAAGAATATGGGAAATGCTTTGTACTTGACAGCGTCAGAAGCTGCGGCAGCGGTCATTGACCAAGAATATCTCATCAGATGCTGGACGGGATCAGATCTACCCACGTAACGGTTCATCTGTGGCATGTTGAAACGCCTCGGGAAAGTCGCATCTAAAATATCATCAGTGAAAGGGGTATGACTGCGGTCAATTCCCCAATCTTCATTCCGTTGTCCACGGCTATTTGCCAGAATTTGATGGATCATAGCTGCAACATTTGCACTGGTCAGCGGAGGTTCGGGGTCAGTGCTTCTTGCTCGGTGGGGTTCTCTAATCTCTCTTCCGGGAGCAGTCACAAAATCCGGGGCTCGGATTGGGCTTCGTTGCCCCCTGTTACCATGAGCATTTACACGGCGACGGGGCTGAGGCAGTCTGTTCTGTACAGGGCTGTCCACACCTCGAGCTCTGGGAGTTGCGGCGTGATCGTTCACATTACGGTTTGAGGGCCCTGCACCCAGTGCCTCTTCTTCCCGTGACGGCAGGGTTCCAAATCGAAGCTGCTCTATATTTTCGGGTCTCTCATATGGTCGTCGCGGAGGTCTAGGCGATTCCTCTGACAAAGAAGAATATCCTGGGGTGAGCGGACGAACTGGTGGGGTCCTTTGCCTTGCGAGATCATTAAGCCTTCTATCCATAGCGGTCAAATTTTGTCGCAGAACGGAGCTTTCCTGCCTTTGAGCAGCCAATTCATCAAACAGTCTCTCCCACATTTCAGAAAAGCGAGAGAGATCCCCCTCAGTAACAGGAGCAGAAGGGTCATACTGATCATCATCACTTTCTCTTATGCGCAAAGAACTTGAGCCGGGTCGAGCGGAGGGGCCAGGACGGTTGGAGCGAGCCATAGGCTCCTTTCCAGGTCTAGTTGTAGTCTGATCATCAATTCGGATCGCTGTGGATCGAGGATGGTGGCTCGCAGCGCCCCCCTGGGATCGTTTCGTGGTCATGGTTCGCGGAGGATTCGAGGCGTTATCACGGGATCGAGTAACAACCCCTTCAGCAGTTCGGATCGTCTCGTCTTCGTCGACTCGGAGCATGGCACCTTCATCGGATCGGTTCGCCCCCGGCGCTCCACGATCCAAAGTTCCCTCATTGCCTAGCTCGTGCACACTTTCTTCAACTGCTTCGTTCGCGATTTCATTTGTTCGTGAAGCTCGTACTTCCTTAGATCTCTTCCCAGCCATGATATCAGATGTCGCTGGAATCTTCAAAGAACTGAATAGTGAAGTTTTGGGACTGTTTTCTAAGTGAAAGCACCAAAATGTTAGATCAAAATTTGGACCTAACACCCAAATCGTTCTGATTCTTATAGAGTTTTAACTGGAGAATGAAGAAAAAGCAGAAAACACACAGAATTTATAGTGGTTCGGCGTTAACAAGCCTACGTCCACTTTATACGTTATCAATTATACTTTGAATGCTAATACAATCAATAATTTCTCTCTAGCTCACTTTTACAATTGTGATTTCTCTCAGTAATCTAGTAATAAAACTGATAAGAAATGGTGATATGACAATAATGGCGGAATCAGTACTCAATATTGCCAAAAAGATCCTGAAAAATGCCAAGCTCTGGGCTATTTATAGCTGATTTTGTCAGGCGGATCGCGGTCACACGTGGCACGAATCCCGAGAATATCGGATCGTATCGCAACCGATGAAGAATTAGTCAAATTAGCCGTTGTGGACAGGTGTCGCGATCCCCTTGAATATCGGATCGAGCAAAGGGGGAGAATCAGTCAAAATGACAGTTGGGGACACGTGTCGCTGGATCCGTGCATCTCGGATCGCCGAAGACTAGCTCGTGCTTGAACGGGTCAGAGGCTTCGTCGTGCATCCGGGGATCAGATCGGTCTGTGCAGGATAGTAGCGTAAGGACGGATCGAGTCGTGCAAGGGTAGTTGGATCGCTGAAGTTATGGGGGCGATCCGATGAGGGGCGATCCGATAAGGGGCGATCTGTTCCTTCATGTACTTAGGAACGTAGTTTCATATTTTCTTCTTGTGAATGAACCTGGGTGGCTTGGTCAAAAAGCTAGCCAACAGTAATATAATAGTATACGTTTCTGAAAGTACCGGTTTACAGACCTATTACAATTATAGGTCATGCCATCAGCTACTTTATGCCTACCTAGGAATTGCAACAATAAAAAGGAGCTTATGATGCAAACTACCTGGGAATTGCAACAACGAAAAAGAACTTATGGTGCAACATTTACAAAAATGTAATCCTCTTGGACTAAGGAGTTTAATTACGAGAATTTATGCTGAAATCCCAATTCATAATGCACAAACATGTGGTGTATGTCACAAGATCAAAGCTTGATGATTTGATCAGTGTTAAATGTTGAGTGGTATAATAAAAGCAAGTATATTTCATTTAAAGACCGTAACTGAATATTTGAAAAACGTAAAATTCATTTATGTTTATATTATGATAAATACCCAATTTTCCAAAATATGGATGCGCATGTAATGTCATTTGCACTCCCAAATAGCGACGATCATGTTATCATTATGACGATGGTTAATGTCAAAAATCTAAACATGTAGTACTTTATGGGTTGTTGAAAGGTTTTTGCTAGCCATCGCTATAATAGACCCAGACAACCGTCGCTAACCATCACTAATCTGGATCCAAATGGGAATAGTGAGTTGTCGTAAACTGGGAATATAATTATACAATCAGTATCTTTTAAGCAATCTAACCACAAAAATAACGTAATATCCTTATCCACTTCATCTACGTCACCATAAAATCAACTTACCTGGAACTGTGCCTGAATCCTCATAAAATAAATTATGTTATACTTACATATGCAATATTTTCTTTCTCATCATGGTCCCAAGAGTATGAAACTATGATTGAATCGTCAGTCCGACTTACCGTATGAGTATGCGTGGAACTTCCCAATAATACACAAGAGCATCGCACGGCCTCTCTTGAAATATGCACGTATAAATATATATTATATATTGTTACATTACCTATCTTTTAACAACTTAGAGCATAAGATCTTTAATTGTTTGTCTTAATTAATAAATATACCAGGTCCTCGTGGTGATACCAAAATAATTTGAAGCCACCGCGATATGTGACGGGATTGTTGCTCCTATTTGCTGAATTCCTCTGTGATTTCCCCTATAAATTTAAGTTGAAAAAATGTTCTACAATTCTAATTTATATATCAATTGCGCAGAACAAACTAAATTAAATATGTAGTAACATTACCTGAAACTCTCGTTGCCCCACCATCTGAAAAAATCATCCCGCACAGTAGCGCTCATCCAATTAGGCTTCTTTCCAACTGTTTTTAGGCCATTTATTGTTTCCCTTTATTTCTTTGTAATTTTACTATTCCAGTGGCTCTGTATGAGGGAAATATCAGCATCCTGAAGGTCAATTAAACCCTGCACATTTGAGAAAACAGAGTTATGCTTTTTTATAAATAGTATTGTAACACCCTGTATTTTTATGTTAATAATAAAAAGAAAAAATATAAAAGATTATATTTTTAGAATTTGACCCCGAGACATTTACTAATGTGTTCGTGGTGTTTTGCTGATTCGTTTTGGTATATGGCATGACCAAAACGGAGAACGTACGCTAAAGATAACAATAAATTAGATAATTGAAAAGCTGTGTGTGTATATAAGTAAAATTTAATCTTAGTAATGTTGTATAAACGGTATAAAAAAAATCAAAGAAGTAAAAAGGGGCAAGTAATTAAACGTTGTTAATTAAAAATTTCAAATTCAGAAACAACGTCCAAGAAAACACACGTGGACCTAGATGGATCGACCCACATGCTGCCTAGGTCAACCTATGGATTGACCGAAGAAGGGCTGGGTCGACCCACGTAGGGGCGGGTTGACCCTAGGGTCGACCCGAGCCGGTCCAGATCTGTTTTTGTGACGTGGCTTTTCTGATGTGTGCGGTTCAGATTTGAAGGGAATAAATCCGACGGTTCAGACTTTCTTGTACACCTATAAATAGACTAGCATGGCCTAGCCCGAATCTCATATTTTCTGAGATACTGCCTGGGTACTGTCATTCTTCTTCCTTCTCAAATCTCTTTAGAAAATAGAATAAGTAGTTACAGAAATGGGTGTTCAGAATTCTGATCAGCGTGAGGTAAGTCCTTGAATCTGGTTTATATAGCTTTCTCTTCTCACTCTTGTTTAGTATCAGATTTGTGAAGCCATGGTTATTTGGATTTTAGATTCAGTTAGGAAGGCCATGGAATAACAAATCTGGATCAGATTCATGGATTGGAAAACTGTTGGGTGAGTGAATCTAAATTATATCATTTTAAATAACGGTATATTTATAATTTGTATTCCCCGTTATATTTAATTTGCTGAACAACTGATAAATATGGAAATTGAGTATTAAATATGCTTAGAACATACTGAGAGGATCACTGTTGTATATAGATCTGTTCCAATAACCTGTTAATTAGATATTGTAAGTCAAGTTAGTATGGAATTGCGAATACTTTTTTTTTTTTGAAAATTGGTTTGCTTTTATTAACAACTATAAAAGTAAATAATAAGGTTAGCATACTAACCTAAATACAAACTGAAAAGCATAAAATATATGCATATAAAAGAGAGTTTTGAACCCATGATGAGGTTACCAACTCCATAGCAAGTGCAATCCCTCTGCACTTCTAATCCTCTATTACTATCCTTCGAGTCTTTTCTTTGAGTGATGGAGATTAAAACAGTTTGCACCATTCCATTATTCTTAACCAACTTGTAGCACTGCGCTGACATCGAACAACAACTATGATTTTCTAGTCCGAAACTGATGATGAGAAGTACATGAGAACCCAAACTACCATCTGTATACATTCCTTCAAACTGCTACTCAAAGCATCAAAATGGTACGGATGCCTATATGCAGCAGTGTTAGAAATGAGATAGACAGTACTAGTTCTACAATGAGCAAATTAGATAAGCCTGATTATGTTCACCTTCCCAAATTCTGCATGAAATAGCACAAACCATTCCGTTTTAAAATAGATTCTACTTTTCTGAGAGAAAGTGAATGAACAAACATGACCTTTAGTCCGGGTCCAATCTAAGTCTTTCTAAACTGGAACTGTGAAATATATTGGTTCAAATTGCACCCAACAGAGATGCCATAACCCAGATAGAAAAATGTAGGAAATCCTAGCTTTTGAATGAACTGAATTTGCAAAGAAACACCAAACCACTTTTTGCAATAAAATTAAATCCAAGTTCGGCAAAATTATCTCAGTTGAAGCCGATGTTGCTAATGAGAATCATATGAGCCCAAAAAAACGATCTTCATAACTCACAGGCGATCTTTATCATACCCAACAATTGTCAGCCAGATTCGGGAATGAACAAGTAACACAAGGCGAGGAAGAACACTAATGAACTTTAGTAAAACAACAACTTCCAATATAACTGAAAATCAACGCTGAAAGTTTTCTGCTTACTGAAACATGTTAATACTCTCGGCATGTAAATCAGAGTTACTTAATTCCATTTTCCTTTTATCCGCAGTTAAACTTTTCCATTACAAACCAAAATGGCTAATAAATCAGATATTCATCCCAAAAGATGAAGAAATAAGACTACATGGCCAGTTAACTTGAGGCGCATTTCACACCTTGCAGTGTAAAGCAATTTTCAACAAATGAAATGCACGAGAATCGTGCAATCAAACAATTGGATCGTTTTACGGAATTGTAAAACAGTTTGAAAACTTAATTTTCCAATAGCCGCATCTTTCCCCCCAGAAAATTGAACACAGATCCAACAAATGAGAGATCGTATTTTATTTGAATAGAAACCGTTCTAAATCGCAAATTGAAATCATAGATCGGTTTTTACCTTTCAGAGACTGGTTCGAAGTCGCACACAATTCCAGATTAAAGAGGATCGGTTTGAAGACCAAGGAGATCTGATTTTATATGTCGCGATTGATTCGATTTCACCAAGTCTCGCTAGTCACGGTGGCTTGATCCTCAGTAAGATGACTTTCAGAAGCAGTTTTGAGGCGAAAGAATGGTCTAAGTTGCGATTGTGATTTGGCCTCAGTGGAACGAAATACTCATGTACTGGAGAAGACGTCGATCTACTATAGGTTGACCAGATTTGTTATAGAAATTTAGACTGATGAGGCGGTTGGGAAGAAAAAGACATGAATCGCCATTCCTCTCCCCATAGGAGAGGAGAAGCGGTTTTAATGGAATTGTGAATACTTGTGGTAATTGAGATTAAATCAGCTGAGAGCACTACTGTTGTATAAGACATGTTTCCATTAATCATCTATCTGAACTGGAATTTACTGTAAATGCTGTAATTATGGAATTTACGATAAACATGAATAATTGCTTAAGAATATTATTATGTCAAAAGGTTGTTATTGAATTACATTTAAATTTTGATTAACGAGAAAGAATAGACATGCCTAAGTTGTATGAAAATTTTACAATAATTAGGAAATTGTAACCGCACTAAGACACGAGGTTAAGTTCAACTTGTGGTAGAAGCCTGCCCGGAACCGCCCAACAAATCTAGCATCCACAAGTAGTCAACTTAATGTGAGGGGTCTGGTACCTAAACATACATACATATATATATATATATATATATATATATATATGAACATAAATGGAATGTGTGAAAATTTACAATATAGTAAAGAGATAAAGGTTACAATAGTAAAAGTTTGGTTAATGTAAAAGGACCAAAGAAAATGTGATAAATTGGGAATATAACCTATTATAATTAATTACATTAATAAGAATGTTGTATAATAGGTAGGCTTGTCCTAGTAACACTTTGAATTATGACACGTGATATAATTAATAAAAAGGGGAACACTTGTTAATAGCCTTAGTTAAGAAAACTAAGTTAATAAGTAAACAACACAAGTTGGAATGACGGTACAAGAATTGGAATTAACGGCGAATAATAATAACCCGTTATGATTAAGTATAAATGAAAGAGTGGAAGATAATAAGTAGACTTGTCCTAGGGTGAAGTGGAAATTATAACATAGGTTATGATAAATGGGAAGAAATTTAGTTAAAAGAATAAGTAAATAACAACAAGAGGTTGTATTAAACCAAGTTATGGTTAATGAAAAAGAATGAAGTAGGCTTATTATTAGTAGACTTACAAAAGATAACTATAAAATCTAATAAAAGAAATTAACAATAAGTGGAAGCCCACTCAGGCGGCATAAATCTAAATGATGTAAGAAGACTTATGGAATGAAATAAGTTATAATTAATTATAAATTAAGTAATATGTCAAATGAAAACTTGCTGATTGTGATAGGATTTACTTTATGACACATTAAGTAGAACATGTTATTGTAACCTGAAATTGATCGATGAATGATAGGGTAATAATGTAAAAAGATTATAGATTACAAACCTTGAATTACAATCTAGGGAATAACATGTTATGGGCTTATTAATGATCTTAAATGGGCTAAGTTATAAATGAAATTAATAAGCGAGATGGTTCCATTCCTTAGAGATATAAGGGGCTCGGAGAGAACTTGGTAACTTGAATAAGAAGTTAATATGATTGGAAATAACTAAGTTAATTAGAAATCAGATCAGGCAGAGCAAGCGCATAATTAAAACATTTTGACATAGGCTCTAATAACGCGTTAGCGTGATGCGCTTGGACCAGTCCGCACGTTGGAAGGTGAAGAACCCAACGTGGTAGATCATCGTGGTGTCTTGAGGCATGAGAGGAGCACGTCCATCTGATTACTTTGCTGATATTCTGGTTGTTGGCTTTGTGGGATTGGAAGGCAGCACGCGGCTTCTGAGGGATGTGGTAGGGTACTCCGTGATGGTCCTCTGTGTGGTGGTAGCACTCAAGTTGTACTCACAGAGGTTGGGTTTGCGCGAAATCACCCAATGGGTATACCTTGACTGCAATGGTAGTTTGGCAGCCAAAAGGCTGTTGGGTGGCGTGGAATGATTCGATGATTTTGCCTACAGTGAGGCTGGTCTAGACTAAATAAAGGACAGTAATCCTCGGGTACCTGTCATCGGTAGTCAGTGTGACGCGAAAAGACTAGAGCTAAACATACAGACCATCGATCTTTCACTATCGAGACTTTGGTTGCAGGACACGCCAATTTGAATGTAGATTGTTTGCTAGGGGCACATCACTTAGCACTTGATGTGGTCTTTCACTAGTTAAGGGAGGGGTCGAGATGGGACCATAGACACCATAGAAATGCAGACCATAGTTTAGATATATGTACTTTAGACCTCTTTAGCAGACCTATACGGATATGGAAAAGCTCCCGACCGGGTTTCGTGCATTCAAATGCATCCTTATTACAGAACTCGGGGTACAGTAGACAGTACGTATGCATGAGGATACATGCACGCTGCACCGGGTGGTGTATCATAGACGCTAGGGCATTACTCCATGTTAAGATCGAGCTTGGCTGAAGATTTTCGGATATGGCAGTCCGTACGCTTATGTAGGATATTGATGGTAGTTCTGTGCAAAACGTGGCGTAGTTTTATGTAGGTCTGTACGTCGCTTCGGCATAGGATTAGAGTTACATATGTGGCTTAGTTTTATAAAGATCCGTTCGTCGCTCTAGCATAGGATAAGAGTTGCATACGCTTCCATGGCATGATGGTAGAGACCGTGCGAGGAGGATACCATGGGAAGTACCTTGATATTGGTCGTAGCTACATATATTATATTAATTTAATCTACTGGAAGGTAGATGGGTATGACGTGTGTTTAAAGCCTTGAGTGCTATTAACCCAAACAACCTAATAAATACGTAACATAACTTAACGGTATATATAGGGTTATTTCAGATTGTGTAATTTAGTCCAGTCACTAGAACTTGTGTTCTGACCCCCTCCTCATAATACACTTGCAGGTTAGGTTTGTGGCAGAGATATGATAGTCTTGGATACTGGTTATGCAGTATTATTACCATTGGTAAGGCTATATTTGATTATATTATACTTTATTCCATTCTGCTGTGAGATGTTTTCTGAGCTCTGATTATTTTATATCTCTGTCTTTTCTACAGGAAACCAGACAAGCCAATTCGAGTTTCGGTAGAATTTTTTCAAAAAAAATTGGTTTATCGTAATTCGGATTGTCACACCTAGTATCAAATCTAGGTTCTGGATTCCTGTATAGATAGCGAGTGCACGTATTTTTATTTTAAAAAATATATACACATACTCACTTAGATCCAAGGGAACCTACTAAATAGAAAGAACGGTTTGTGGAAAGAACTGGGATATCCGTTTTGTACACTAAATGAATGATTATGGAAATTTGAGACCCTTAGATGGTTTGGGTGAAAAGTGTACAATATGCTTTGTATTGGAGAAAGATGTATCTCATATGTTAGTATCTGAGATGTTAGTATTTCAGTTAGTGGGTTTGGCAGTAGGGCCTTATTAATTGAAAAAAAGAGGAAGACGGATTAGGAATGTATATATATATATATATATATATATATATATATATATATATATATATATGAGAGAATTGACTTTGTGGAAATATCTAGGTAAGTCTAGGTAAGTTGGAAACCCACTTTTAGTCTAGCCTCATTGTTAACTTTTGAGAACTTGAAAATCTAAAAACTGTTGGGTAATAGTTATGGTTTTTTTTTTCAAGTTTAGACGTTAAAAGTTACAATTTTGAAATATGTACATATGTAGATACAATTTTTGAAACAAAAAGAGGTATTTTTGATGTTTGAAAAAAAAATACATTAGTAACATATTTGAAAAGTACATATTGAGTTTTGAAATAAAATAGGGTATATTTTGAAAAACGGTGATTTCTTGTGAAATTTTTGTCTAAAATAAATTCTTTTAGAAAAAGGTGCACCATATAGAGCATGTATAGCTCGCTAGTTTTTAAGTTATAAAGTATGAAAGGATTAAAAAGAAAAGTATAGAAAAGATTGCATTTTGTTAAAAACTAAAATTTTTGGTGAAGAGAATTTTGAAGTTCTCTATTCTTTTGACAACAATTTTTAATAATTGTTTTGACATAAAATTTTATGGGTGGAAAAATTAAGTTGTAATAATTAAGAATAGAGTAGGCATTTACACCTAGTTGTACCTTATTGAACTAACATTGTAAACATGAACGGTAGTGAAACTGATAGAAAAGTAATTGTCCTTATCTACTCTAGTTTTTGGTGATTTGAAAAGAAAAAAAAAGAATGATTTGCATTTTTGGGATGACTTTTTTTTATGGTTTGGCAAAAGAAAGTTTTAATATGGAAAAATAAAGTTTTGACACTTTTAATTTTTGGAAGAAAGGTGAAATTGGAAAGCCAAACCACGTTTTTAAAATCATGGAGTAGGCAAAGGATTAGTACCTAGGGAAGGCAGGAAATATTTTGAGGCTATAAAGTAAATAGTAAGGACTATTTTGAAAATAATGGTAAGGCTCCCGTAGAATGCGTAAGCATTATAAAACCTAGTTACTTTCTTAGAAAAGACTGTAAGTACACAACAAGAACTAGTGGTGACTACTAGATGGTAAATGGTAAGTAAGTGTTTAGATCCTTTAGTTTGAACTTTTCTTTATCAGGGGACATGGTCCTAGGATACTTAGCCCTTGGTAGTAGTTGTGTAGAGTGCTTGATTTCCTGTTTTAGTTGAAGGATAAGAAGGCTTATTTAAAAATTAAACTAAGATCAGTGGATTAAGTTAAATAAACTAAGAAAAGAGTAATGACATAACTAAAAAGAAAACAACAAATCAAGTAAAGCAAAAAGACATGACAATTGAGAAAATTGGAATTTTTTTCCTAAGTAAGTTGAAAAAGAAAATCATCAACAAAAAAAATTTTATTATGTAAACTATGCTTGGATAGGAAGATGAGGAATCTGTATATAATAGTTACATAAAATCCAAGTACGGATAGAAAAGGTACATAAAAGAGAAACGCAAGATGTGAAGTTTTCCACCTTTTTATAACATAAGAAATCGAATTCAAAAAATTAGATTTTTTTGTAATTCGCAAATTTGAAGTTGTTTGGTAGGGTTTGGATGCAAAAATAGGATGAACTACATTCTTGCTCTGTAAGAGTAGGAAAAATTGGATGAAAAAGTATTTTGATTTTCAAAATATTGCATTCATATAGAAATTGCCAGTATATTTAGGATGTGTGCATCATGTTTTCAAAAATATTTTTCAATAAAAATTTGCATTCATATGGGAGGTACCACTTAGGCATTCATTTCATTCATGTATTATTATGTTGAATTACACTTTGCACAAGTGCAAAAATGATTGAAAATTAGGGTGCACACATGATGGTTGAGAATTATGCGAGGAATAACTCAATTTCATCCATATCAAATTTCGGGGAAGAAATTTCCTAAGGGTGAGAAAATGTAACACCCTGTATTTTTTATTTTAATAATAAAAAAGGAAAAATATAAAAGATTATATTTTCAGAATTTGACCCTAAGACATTTAATAATACGTTCATGGTGATTTTCTGGTTCGTTTTGGTATATGGCCTGACCAAAATGGAGAACGTATGCAAAGATAACAATAAATTAAATAATTGAAAAGTTGTATATATATATATATATAAGTAAAATTTAAACTTAGTAATGTTGTATAAAGGGTATAAAACAAATCAAAGAAGTAAAAAGGGGCAAGTAATTAAACGTTGTTAATTAAAAACGTCAAATTCAGAAACAACATCCTAGAAAACACACGTGGACCTAGATCAGTCGACCAATGGGTCGACCCAAGAAGGGTTGGGTTGACAAACGTAGGGGCGGGTCGACCCAAGGTTCGACCCGAGCTGGTCCAGATATGTTTTTTTGATGTGGCTTTTTTGATGTGTGCGGTTCGGATTTTAAGGGATTAAATCCGACGGTTCAGACTTTCTTATACATCTATAAATAGACTAGCAGGGCCTAGCCTGAATCTCATATTTTCTGAGATGCTGCCTGAGCTCTGTCATTCTTCTTCCTCCTCAAATCTCTTCAAAAAACAGAATAATTAGTCTTAGGAAATTCTGATTCAAGATTTGGAGGAAAATGATATATATATATATCAACAAATGGGTGTTCTGAATTATGATCAGCGTGAGGAAAGTCCTTGAATTTGGTCTTTTTTTTTGAGCTAAAATGTGTGATCTTCTAAAAAGAAGAGAGCACACATATATAATAATAAGAATAACAGTCTACAAACTCAGACTATAGTGCAAATAGGTAACCATAAGTACTATGCAAGGCATGACTAATTTTATGTATAGGAAAGTAGATAGATGAACTCCGGACAAACCACCGCCCATCATACTCCAATATCGAATTTCGGCAAGGCCACCACCCGATATTAAAGTATATCTACTCCTATAAAATAAACTAGTCACTCCAAACTAAATACCAAAAAATACGAAAATAGGAAAATAGGAAAATACAAAAGACTCTCCAAAAACACACTATAAGAACACCAAAGCGAGAATATCCACCATCCAAAAACAGCTATTCATAATCTCCACAGCTACACTCTACAACCTGCAAACTGAAATGGACTAACCACTATATAGCTTTCTTTCTCTTTTCCCTCTACTTTAGTATTAGATTTGTGAATCCATGGTTATTTGGATTATAGATTCAGTTAGGAATGCCATGGAATAACAGATCTGGATAAGATTCATGGATTGGAAAGCTGTTAGGCGAGTGGATCTAAATTATACCAATTCAAATAACAATATATTTATTGTTTTTATTCCCCGTTACATTTAATATGCAGAACAATTGATAACTGCGGAAATTGGGTATTAAATTTGTTTAGAGCATATTGAAAGGACCACTGTTGTATATAGATGTGTTCTAATAACCTATTAATTAGATATTGTAAGTCAAGTTACAACGGAATTTTGAATACTTGTGGTAATTGAGATTAAGTCTACTGAGACCACTACTGTTGTACAAGACATGTTTCCATTAATCATCTATCTAAATTGGAATTTACTGTAAATGTTGTAATTATGGAATTTATGATAAACATGAATAATTGCTTAAGAATATTATTATGTCAAAAGGTTGTAAATAGAATTACATTTAAATTTTGAATAATGAGAAAGAATAGACATGCTTAAATTGTATGGAAATTTTACAATAATTAGGAAATTGTAACCGCACTAAGAAACGAGGTTAAGCTCAACTTGTGGTAGAAGCCTGCCCGGAACCGCCCAACAAATCTAGCATCCATAAGTAGTCAACTTAATATGAGGGGTCGGGTACCTAAACATATATATAAATAGATGAACATAAATAGATTGTGTGAATATTCATAAGACAGTAAAGAGATAGAGGTTACGATAGTAAAAGTTTAGTTAATGTAAAAGGACCAAAGAAAATGTGATAAACGGGGAATATAACCTATTATAATTAATTATATTAATGAGAATGTTGTATAATAAGTTGGCTTGTCCTAGAGAAAAGTGGAATTATAACATGTGTTATAATTAATAAAAAGGGGAACACTTATTAATAAGCCTTAGTTTAGAAAATTAAGTTAATAAGTAAACAATACTAACTAGAATGACAGTGGAAGAATTGGAATGAACAGGGAATGATAATAACTTATTATGATTAAGTATGAATAAAAGAGTGGATGATAATAGGTAGACTTATCCTTAGGACAAGTGGAAATTATAACATAGGTTATGATAAATGGAAAGAAACTTATTGAAAAACCTTAGTTAAAAGAAATAAGTAAATAAGTAAATAACAACAAGAGGTTGTATTAAACCAAGTCATGATTAATGAAAAAGAATGAAGTAGGCTTATTATTGGTAGACTTGCAAAAGATAATTATGAAATCTAATAAAAGAAATTAATAATAAGTGGAAGCCCGCTCAGGCGGCATAAGTCTAAATGATGTAAGAAGACTTATGGAATGAAATAAGTTATAATTAATTATAAATTAAGTAATACGTCAAATGAAAACGGCTGATTGTGATAGGATTCACTTAATGACACATTAAGTAGAACATGTTATTGTAAACTGAAATTAATCGACGAATGACAGGGTAGTAATGTAAAAAGATTGTAGATTACAGACCTTGAATTACAATCTAGGGAATAATATGTTATGGGCTTATTAGTGATCTTAAATGGGCTAAATTATAACTGAAATTAATAAGCGAGAGGGGTCCATTTCTTCGAGATATAAGGGGCTCGAAGAGAACTTGGTAACTTGAATAATAAGTTAATATGATTGGAAATAACCAAGTTAACTGGAAATCGGATGACGTAGAGCAAGCGTGTAATTAAACGTTTTAGACATAGTGTCTAATAACACGTTAGCGTGATGCGTTTGGACCAATCCGCACATTGAAAGATGAAGAACCCAACGGGGTAGAACATCGTGGTGTCTTGAGGCACGCGAGGAGCACGTCCATCTGGTTACTTAGCTGATATTCTACTTGTTGGCTATGTGGGACTAGAAGGAAGCACGCGACTTACGAGGGATGGGGTTGGGTACTCCATGGTGGTCCTCTGTGCGGTGGTAGCGCTCAGGTTGTGCTCGCAGAGGTAGGGTCTGCGCGAAACCATCCTGTGGGTATACCTTAACTGCAATGGTACTTTGGCAGTTAAAAGGCTGTTGGGTGGCGTTGGGTGATTCGACAATTTTGCCTACAGAAAGGCTGGTCAGGACCAAATAAATGATAGTAATCGTCAGGTACCTGACATCGGCAGTCAGTGTGACGCGAAAAGACTAGAGCTAAACCTACAAACCATCAATCTTTCACTATCGAGACTTTGGTTACGGGACACGCCAATTTGGATGTAGATTGTTTGTTAGGGGCACGTCACTTAGCTCTTGATATGGTCTTTCACTAGTTGAGGGAGAAGTCGAGATGGGACCATCGCCACTGTAGAAATGCAGACCATAGTTTAGATATCTGTACTTTGTGCCTCTTTAGCAGACTTATATGGATATGGAAAAGCTCCCGATCGAGTTCCATGCATTCAGGTGCAACCCTATTACGGAACTCAGGGTACAGTAGATGGTACATATGTGTGAGGATACATGCACATCACACAGGGTGGTGTATCATAAACTCTAGGGTATTACTCCGGGTTAAAATCGAGCTTGGCCGATGAGTTTCGAATATGGCAGTCCGTACGCTTATATATAGCATAGCGATTGTAGTTTTGTGCAAAACGCAGCGTAGTTTTATAGATGTTCGTACGTCTCTCCGGAATAGAATTAGAGTTACATACGTGGCAAAGTTTTATGGAGATCCGTACGTCGCTCTAGCATAAGATGAGAGTTGCATATGCTTCTGTGGCATAATTGTGGAGACCGTGTGAGGAGGGTACCATGGAAAGCACCTTGATATTGGTGGTAGCTACATGTACTATAATAGGTTAATCTAATGGAAAGTAGATGGGTACGATGTTTGAGTAAAGCCTTGAGTGCTATTAACCCAAACAACATAATAAATAAGTAACATAACTTAACGGTAATTATAGGGTTATTTTAGATTATGTAACTTAGTCCAGTCACCCGAACTTGTATTCTGACCCCCTCCTCATAACACACTCGCATGTTAGGTTTATGGCGACGATATGATAGCTTTGGATACTGGTTAGGCAGTATTGTTACCATTGTTAAGGATATATTTGATTATATTATATTTTATTCCATTCCATTGTGATATGTTTTCTGAGCTATGATATATTTTATATCACTTTCTTTTCTATAGGATACTAGACAAGCCAATTCGAGTTTCGCCAGATTAGATTTTTTGAAAAAATTCGGTCTGTCGGAATTCGGGTTGTTACAAGTATAAACGTGAATTGATAAAACATGTTCCTAATGTATAAAGTGACACTGTATAAATTTACCTAATAAACATGGCAGTATTCTATAAATAACATGATATTATATAAAATGTTCTGTTAATAACATAGCAATGTTTAAAGTGTTCTATAAATAAATTAACAATGTATAAAGTGTTCTTTATAAACATGAATTGATATCTATACCTAAGAAGTAAAATATACAACAACTTGGTGTGCATGACTACATAATGCAATAATTGATATATCACACATATCAAAATGTCATGCCAAATAGTCTCCTTAACGTTATTTGGAATTAACGTCCACTTAGGCCAATATGTCGTCATGTGACTTATGTATGTTTGTCGTGATATCCCAAGAACCATGGTTGATTGCTCTAGCTCAAATCCACCGTGTTAAATAGGAAAAAAACATTTAATATTTCATGACTACTATATATATTTATATTATATTGTACAAATATGAAATTTAATTTTGAAACTTAATACATACCCTCCATTTGCTTTAGGTTGCAACCACACCACATGACATGCTAGCTCCTATGATGTACCACCGTCATCCCCACCCATAGGAGGATTAGTCCCTCTCTGAGAGGAAGAGGGAGAACCAGAATGTAAAGAGGTACATCTACGTGATGACATATCTATAGTACCTATTACAGGCAAACATTATAGCAGAACATAAAAAAGATTATGTAAAACATACATTATGGTATAACATAAAAAGGACCATGTGATACATAACATATAATTTTTAATGAAGACAGTATAACGTTGAAAAATATAAATTTACCTTCAAAAAATGTAGATAATTGATCAATCCTCGTCACTTTCGGATTCATATTCCATTTCGTACTCTATATTTTGTTCCTTTGTAGTCTCAAATGCTTCAATTAATGCATTTGATTCATCATTTAGAGGTACAAAATATGTTTGACCATCGATTATTCTTCTTCTTCTATTTTCCTTAATGTCTATTTGATAAGCTTATTTGTCGGGAATATTTCGTCCATTAAATGTAAAACTTGCCTTTATTTTAAAAACATCCAACCAATATATTTTATCTCTTCTTAGAGATCGGTAAGGAGCATAATAAACTTTAAGAGCTTGTTTAGAAAGTACAAAAGGATTGTATTATAATAACGTTAAGTTTGTTTTATTTCTCTAAGATTATATTTTTATTTTGGATTTCAGAACCTAGAACGTTGTTGAACCAGTGGCATTTAAACAAAAATACTTCTTCCGGGGGTCGTGTGAAATATGCCAATTGCAAAACCAAGGTTTGCATGCCATAAAAATTATTTATATGATTATTTGGATCATCGGTGCATTTAACAAATACACCAGTGTTGTTAGTTAATTTTTCAGCACCGTATTCTTTTTTATTTAATTTATATCCATTTACAAAGAATATTGGATAAGCGTTGACTTTCCTTTATGGTCTCATGGCAAAATGTTTCAATCCTTCGTCTACAGCACAATTTACCATATAAAAAACGTAATTAGAAAACTACATAGCAAATTCTTTGTCGATATCACCGTTTGGATATTGTAATTCGTAAGCACTGTAATTATAGAACAAATGTTGCATTAAATTAGGATACACGTATGCATATTTGTAAATATGCGTAGGTAGATGATATAACTGTATTACGACGAATACAAGTATATTATCTAACAAACAATGCAACTTCAGTACAGTTAAGAAGAATATATATGTGTATGCTACATGGTAATCTCTATCATCCAACCATACTTCTGCCAATTACCAACACACCGACCGTATTTTTTAAAAATAGATAAAGTCACTTGGCAATCATTTTGATTAACACCTTCATCATTACGTATAGCATTTTCAAATGATATGTTCATATGGTCACTAAAATAATGAAGGAGAAAAAACAAGGCTTCTTCTTTAATGTATGATTTGTGAATCGAACCTTCAACATGAGCTTTCTACCTCCCTTA
The DNA here is from genome assembly GCA_030737875.1 of Allium sativum. Taxonomy (NCBI): domain Eukaryota; kingdom Viridiplantae; phylum Streptophyta; class Magnoliopsida; order Asparagales; family Amaryllidaceae; genus Allium; species Allium sativum. Next base: position 411,978,325 of record CM060910.1, on the reverse strand, counting down.
TTTTAGATGATTTAAGTACCTATTAAGAATTATTTTTAATCAATTTTTAATACATTTAATTAAACCAATATTTATTGAACTAAATATTAATATAACGTTGAAAATGGATACATCATCCACATTGCACAAGCCCTCGAAGTCATGCTAAATAATAATTTACGAACTAAATATTAATATTTATTTTTAGATCCATTTTTATATTTTATTTATCGAAAACAGAGTCCGTATTAAGAAGTTATTAATAAAACAAGTTGTACGTAATTTGTTTACACGCAAGGTTTGAAATTCCAACTAAGTAAATATAAATCTGGAATATGAATAAATATTTAACGGCATAATGAGATATTCCTCAAGGGTTTGAAATTGGGTGTGTGTGTGTGTGTCTCTCTCTCTCTCTCTCTCTCTCTATATATATATATATATATATATATATATATATAGAAATGGGTAAAATTTTATTGGGTAACTTATGCCAAAATATGTACACGGCTGGTAATAAGCCATTGAACTAACGTGTTAACTGTATAAACCCACTACCAACTAAAACAATCACATTTCCTAATTAAGAAAATTCAATATCTATTTCAGCCCTATTAACTTGTCTTCCTCAATCGAAGCTTCCACACAGTCATGGCGGTCGATCAATCTCCACACTTTAATAGCTGGTACCAGCGCTTTCTATCGCTTCCGATCGGCGATCCACTCCTCCAAAAACATCTCATATATGTATCCAGTTATCGGTAAACCTCTTTACTCTTTACTCATTAATTTGATTTCGTTCTCCGTGATTCTACTAACTACAACCTCATCTATACTCTTCTTGTCAAAAATCCTGCGATTTCTCTCTTTTCAAATCATCCATACCATTGCCGCAACGATGCATCTATAGAGTTTGGATTTTAGATTCACCAAATGTTGATCGACGGCTAGGAAATGTATGATTTCTAGTAGTTTTAATTTGTCATTCATGAACCTGAAATAGTCGCATCAATTAATAAGAATAGATTTGGCGTAATCACATTCAAAGAACAAATGTTCGTAACTCTCTATATTAGAATTGTGTAAGTGTAACAACCCGGAAAATCTGGGCCAGTTTAAAATTTTTATTTTGGCAATTTTAGCGAATTTTGATTATTTAAAATGAATTATTTTAAATAATATCGACGAGAAATTTATTTTGAATAGAATTCGAACGTATATATTATACGCGTCGTCGTTAGAATATAAATATTTATATATATAATTATAAAAAGAATTAAAAATGGCGCGGTAGTTCGATAATTCGATTTCAAACTTCAATTGAATGTACCGGGTGCAAAACAATCCGGATTTTTGTGAAACCAAAAACATTAGGATCTAATTGATGATATCTTTCCAACGAAGTTGAGAAACTGAGATTTCACTTTATAAATGATGAGATATGTCCAGTTGAAAATTAGAAATAGTCGCTGTGGAATTTATATATATTTTAATATAATATATAACCCTTAAAAATAGCCATTTTGCAAACGACCTCGGATTTCGACGAAACCAGTTTTGTTGGGTCCGGGATGTAAAGTTATTGCTAGGTTTCAAATTTCATAATTTTTCGAATCAATATGTGAGCGTGGCAAAGGAAAACGCGTTTGACCAGTTTCAGTTGATTTTAATCGACTGGAAATTGGCCATTTTTCAAACGGTCTCAGAATTCGACGAAACTAGTTTTGTTAGGACCGTATCGTCAATACGAAGCTAGAAAATATTTTTCGAGAATTTTTAGAGTTCGTATGTGACCCCGGTAATTTGAAATGTGCGTTTAAAATTCAATATAGTGATTTAAATGAAAATTCAAAAGGAAACTGATTCAAACTATCAATTCAGCTTGCGGTACATATCCCATTGTGTTCGGAATGGGGGTAAAACGCTAGGGACGACAAGCGGTGGGCCTCGTTTCGAGGTCGTATGTAAAAGTCAACTCTTTAGGATAATATAAATAAATTAATTAATAAAAAAAAAATATCTCTCTCCCCCTTTTTAACCCAGGCCCCCCCCCGATTAAAATTATTTCAAAGAAAAAAAAAAAGGGAATCGAAGGCGACGGAAGACGGAGGAGGCCGCCGCCCAGCTTCCTGGCGCCGCCGCAGGCCAGGCGCCCTCCACCCTCGCCCCGCTCTCGCCTTCCTCCCCCTCTACTGATCGACATAGCCCCCCCCCCTGCGTCATCGACGTCAGCGCGCACCCCTCTCCCCTTTCGTCGATAACCCCTCCCAGACCCGCCACCTAAAGCTACGACCCCCCCCCTGTAAGTCTTTTCTTTTATTTATTTATTTATTTTGTTTTGTTTTATATATAAACTGAAAATGAAAAAGAAAAAAAATAATAATACTGTACTGATTTTATAAAATGATTAAAACTGATTTTTATTTTAAATTTAAAAACTGATTTTATAAAGCATTTTTAAACTGATTTTATAAAGCTTTTTTAAACTGATTTTATAAAGATTTTTTAACTGATTTTATTTTTTTGTAAGATATAAAGACTGATTTTTTTAAAAAAAAGATTTCAAAACTGTTTTTTTTAAAGGATTTCAAAACTGATTTTAAGTTAAAAAAAAAAAGGATTTGAATTTTAAATAAGAAAAGATTAGAACTTTAAAAAAGGAAAAAAGATTTGAACATCGAAGAAAAAATTCGATTTTTATATATTGAATAGCGAACTAAAAATTCGATTTTTATATATTGAATAGCGAACTAAAAATTCGATTTTTATATATTGAATAGCGAAGAAAAAATTCGATTTTTATATATTGAATAGCGAACTAAAAATTCGATTTTTATATATTGAATAGCGAACTAAAAATTCGATTTTTATATATTGAATAGCGAACTAAAAATTCGATTTTTATATATTGAATAGCGAAGAAAAAATTCGATTTTTGTATATTGAATAGCGAACTAAAAATTCGATTTTTATATATTGAATAGCGAAGAAAAAATTCGATTTTTATATATTGAACTTTGAACTAAAAATTCGATTTTTATATATTGAATAGCGAACTAAAAATTCGATTTTTATATATTGAACTTTGAACTAAAAATTCGATTTTTATATATTGAACATCGAAGTAAAAATTCGATTTTTATATATTGAATAGCGAACTAAAAATTCGATTTTTATATATTGAATAGCATAGTAAAAATTCAATTTTTACATATGTAGAGAATACAGGCAATGAAAGTGAAGAAAGGCGAAACGACGAAGACTTCTGCAAAAGAAGTGCCGGGGAGCTAGGATAGCTATATGTGAGAACTTCTCACCTTTCAATTTAATTTTTCTAGTTATATATTTATACTAGGATGCAGACGGTGCTTAGTAGCACCCGACACAACCGTCCACAGACCATGGACTTGTTTGTTTGACTGTTTGGTGATTGATTGCGATATTGGTTTGAATGTGGTTTGTGGTGTGAAAAATCGAATCGATAAATTGGTTAGGATTAGACGTGCGCCGTTATAAGGCGTAGGAGTAAGGCTAGGTTAGACCCTTACTCCAAATTTTGTGGTTTGCAAAATGAAATTGATTTGATTGATGAGTGAATGGCGTGGGCCTTCACTAGACCGGGGATAAGGCTAGGCCTTGTCCCGTTTCTAGTATCGTGCCGTTATGCCGCCGAAATTTTCTAAAAAAAGTTAGAAAAATAAAAATAGCATTTTATTTAACGAATGAACTGAATAGAAATTCATATGTTAAAATAAAATGTGTTATCGTTAAAAATATAATTTTTAACGTGAATGTGAATAAATAAATATTCATTTACAAACCAGACGGTTTGTTTATGTACACTTATTTGAATGACATTGATTGGGAAGATAAATTTTACACATCGCCCAACTGCACAAATAAAATATGTGTTTGATTGTTTGAAACCCCACACGGGTGTTAGGATGAAATTTGAAGTTCACTCATCCTGATTGATTAAGTATGTCGATCGATTGATTGACAGGCTGTTATAAGCGTTAGATATCTATATTTGATGCTTATACAGTGTAGTGCACTTTGGTTGATGGTTGATTATTTTTCAATGCTATTATATACATGTGTTGTATGAAAATCCATATAATTAATTTTATATGGTAATTGATTGGGCCTCATTCCAGTTTAGAAATAGGAATATTTGAAATAGAAATACTTGAAATAGAATATTTGAAAATAGAAATTTATGAAGTCGTGTTGATTAGTTTGACGCCATTTTGACGTGAACGATATTTATATCGATTTTAAACGAATTCAAAATGAATTGAATTGAAAGTGATTTCGAAGTGAATTAAATTGAAAGTGATTTCGAAGTGAATTAAATTGAAAGTGGTTTCGAAGTGAAATAAATTGAAAGTGATTTCGAAGTGAATTAAATTGAAAGTGGTTTCGAAGTGAATTAAATTGAAAGTGATTTCGAAGTGAATTAAATTGAAAGTGGTTTCGAAGTGAATTGAATTGAAAGTGGTTTCGAAGTGAATTGAATTGAAAACGAATTCAAAGTGAATTGAATTGAAAACGATTTCGAAATGAATTGAATTGAAAACGAATTCAAATTGAATTGAAAGCAAATTGAAATGAATTCAAATTGAATTGAAATTTGAATTGAATAGAAATGAATTTTGAATCAAATTTATAAAGAAGAATTCAATTTTGCTTTGAATTGAAATGGAAGTTGAATTAGATTTTGAAACGAATTTTAAAACTATTTATATAATTCGTTTTAAATGGAAATCGACGAAGTATATATTATATATATTATATATATAATATAATGGCCTGAATAGAACGCGCCGCGCCGCGGCAGTTCGTGAATTTCGACCATTTATTTCAAACGGACATTGCGGGAGATCCGACCGTCGGATTCTCCTAAAACCGGAACCGTTGGGTTCGTATCGAAAAGAGCTTTCTAATGAATGTTAGAAATTTGAAATCTAACGGTTGGATTTGGAGATACGTCCAAATCAAATTCGAAAAAGGTCGCTATAAGTGCAGTTCGATGGCCATTGGTGGAAATCGACTGTACGGGCCTTGATAAAATTATTAAAAATAGTAATAATTTGTGTAAAATCATAAGAAATGATTTGTGAAGATTTGAGATGAAAAACTCCATATTTGAAAAGATAAAAATAGATTTTTATCGAATTGAACTAGTTTTGAACTAGAATTATAATTCTATTTATTTTTAAATAAATAAATTGAATTCGAAAAGGGTTTTAAAAATAACCAAAATTTCCAATGATTGCATTGGAGTGGATTTGAATCGAAATTGTCTTCGGAATGTTTCGATGTTGGAATTCGTGATTATACAGGTGTTGTTATGGAAATTTGAAAGATATATATTTATATCGTTATTTCCAATACGACATTTGTTGATCGTAGAATTTGATATTGAATATAGGCCGATATATTTTCTATTCAGAGCCTTATATTGAATATCAAATGTGATTTGGGTTTGTCGTGAATGGTGTCTTCACTAACACTGTTCTTGAACCCAGTTGAGAAAATATTAAATCTCTTTATTTAGATTTAATGAAGTGTACCAATTAAATAACATTTAATTGGAATTGAATCGATATTGATTTTTGGGTTTATCGTGGACAGTGTTTTAAATAACACTCGTTCTTTAACCCGATGATTAATGAATGTGATTTTGGGTTTATCGTGAACCGTGTTTTTAAATGACACTGATTCTTTAACCCAGTCAAAGATTAAAACTAAGTGGAGTTTTAATGAATCTTTAATTAGATTGAAAAGATCGAAAATGGAGTATCACCAGTTTTGCTCCAGGCGATAGTTAAATCTTTAATTAGATTTAAATGTGAAATGGTAATTGAATTTACCGATAACACCGTGGTGTTAGATATGAAGTACTACCAGTTTTACTTCATGGGATGAATAGGTTGGGATTGGGAAATTAAAACAAATGATTACTTCGGTAAGGTTCGCTAATCCCGACTGGTTTGAATTGATATTCAAAAGTAGATTAAAGCATAAATTCAAGAATTTATCTTTGATAAAATTAATGGGAACCTTTCCCTATGAATGTGAAATTTAGAAACTAACTGTCGGTTGGCCAAGTAGAATGGTTTTCTGAATATTGATCTGATGTTGGTTTCGGCCTTCGGGGTTAATATTTGGGGGATTATTCTCTTGATTAATTTACGGTTAGTGACTAATGAATTGGAATGAGGCGTATGTTGTGTTTGTGTAACACTTATTTAAAATATACGCGAGTTATTCGGAAAGACCGGGTTTATCCCATTCTGAATAACTGATACGACGATAAGTCGAAGATGAAGACGATGGTCGAAGACCGGAGGTCTTCACGTCGTTTGGGTGATAACTGATGATCTTGATTGGGCTGTACACCCAAGAAGATGGAAACAGTTAGTGATCGTCCAGACGTACTTGGAGATCGATGGATATGCGGGGTACTAGGTGCCTCCGGTTTCGTTCAGACCCAGAACGGACTTGTAAATGGACTGTGTGTCTGACATTGGATTTTAGTCCGTGTGATTGATCTCTATTAAATATATATCTGTTTGGCGGCGGAGAATTTATTCTCTTGCTTAACGCCCTTCTCTGAGACGTACGAGCTCAGGGGTTATATATTGATGGATATCAAACACATGGAGTGAATTGCCTGTGTGGCATGCCTAAGTGGCAATTGATCGAGGCTTCTGTTGAAAAGCAAAGTCTTGTGGTGATGATCAAAGCACGGCCTTTGTGGCGTAGCTTTGTGTAACGTTTACCTCGCGTGTTTCACACCAGGTATGAACCAAAAACGGGAGACGGACGTCAGGGAGGGCATGCGTTTCTTTCTAGCTAGAAGTGGCGTCAGTGGTTTTACACGCCCTGACGAGTTTGACTTATGTGGTTGTTGCTGTTGCGAGGCGCCTCGGATTGATCGGTCGTTCTCGAACCGATGGAGTCATTTAGTTGGCTCATTTACGCCCCAAAGGGCGGAGAAACGTATTGCTCAGGCACTATAATCCACATCGGTGGACCGGCCCTGAGGATCCAAGGGGCAGTTGCGGCTGCTCCGGAGACGTGGGCTAGATTGTCTCGAATCGGTTGAGGACTATCTTTTGCCTCGGTTCATAGACGGAAATCCAATTTCCAAATACGTGACTTTGCGATTTTGATTGTATAACCTATATATGGCGACATAGTGGTATGGGGCATTCATGCCGCCTATGATTGATACTTATGATTTGAAGTTGTTTTATACACTATGCACTTATATAGTATCAAATGATTTGTTTTAAACGTATCAAGCATTCTTTGGCTGTTATAAGGGAAAACCCTATCCTCGACTGCGTTGCATTGTGTGATGGGACCTGGGTCTTATAACAGCTTCATTTTTCTTTATTTAGCATTGCGCTGTTTGTTTTATGCACTGGTATTCTTGGGAGGAAACCCGTTCCGTGTTATACGGCGTGGTCCCTTGATTTACCTAATGATTTAAAATAAAGATTAATAACTGTTTTAGTTCTCACACCAGTCACATGACTGACCTGGAGTTTATTGTTTTAACCTAAACTCTGGGTGCCCCTATTTTGACACGGGCAGCTAGTAGTTTTGGTTTTGCAGATTTATATTCACAGGATCCTGGTTTACAGCTGGAACGATATCCGGAAAACTTTGTATCCGTATATCTCATTCTAGTTGTGTATTGTATTATTTTCCGCTGCGATGTATTTAAATGTAATTTAAATCTCTGATATTTCTGTGTAATATTCTTTTATACTCTGTATATTCTGTAATCTGTTGCATTGTTGTAATATACATTGAAATGTTCTTCTGTATGCGTTCTGTTTTGTCTTGTTCTCAAACGATAGGGCGTTTCGAACGGCCTGGATCGGTTTAGCGACTGGTTCGGACGGAGCGAAATTCCTTGCCGTCACAGTAAGACACATTTAGTTTCATCAGTAATTCCCCATTTGGATAATCTGTCTCTGGTAGGAAGTCGCCGAGGCACTGCTTTGTGCAGAGTGTTTGCCATTTTAGGACATATGGCTTGGTCCTAAACTATTTTACTCCGAAACACTAAGTTGAAATTGTTTCTGTTATTTTCCCAAGCTGTTTTGGATGAAAAACCGTCATTAGCATGTTTCCACTTCCAAATGTCATATTCTCTATCGAAGAATAGCGACATATCTTTGATCCTTGACTTATATTCCGTGTTACATGGAAGCATATCACATTTCCACTCATAGTTTTCAATTATATCTTCCTCCTTAGAACTAGGACAACCATATGCAGAGTATGTGTCCTACCCCACATTATCAACTAATGATTCATCATCAATCCATGGGTCAAACCATTAGTCTGTCACTTTTCCTTTAGCAAAAACCCTTTCATAATTTTTGGCTAAAACAGGTCTATCTTTTAATATTGCCTTCCAATTTGCAGATGCATTATTGTCAATTCTCATTTGCCAAAAATTGCCTTTTAAATATCTTCCTCTCATCTATTTCGCCCATAAACTGTAAGCTTGTATAATTTTCCAACCTTGCTTTAGAATAAACACTTCTCATATCTCTTAAATTTCTGAGTCCAACTCCTCCTTCCTCTTTATGTCTACATAAATCAATGTACTTTATATAATGCATCCCTCCCTTCCAAATACAATTTGCACAAACCCTCTCAATCTTTTTAATAGATGCTCTAGTAATTTGAAAGGTCTACATCCAAAAATTAACTTTGGGGTGTATACAAGTATGAATAAGTTCAACCCATCCAGCAAAAGAAAATAGTTTAAAGCTTTAACCTTGCAATTTGTCTCTAATATTAGAAACTAGAATAGCTTATTCTCTGTTTGTAATTTTATCAGTTGAAAGAGGGACTCCCAAATATTTAACCAGAAACTCACCTTCTTCTAAACCCAAAATGTCCTTGAACACATCTTTAGTAACATTTCGGCTTATATTCATTCATCTTAAGTCCCACATATTTCACAAGATCTCCAAACAAGTTTCTAATAGTTCTCGCAGCCTTAACGTATGCTTTTATACAAATTATCAGGTCATCTGCATATAGGAGGTAGCTAAGACTAGGTTGGAAATTATAAACAATTTGAAAGCATTTGTTATGCTCAGCAAGCTCCATCTGAAGAGAGAAGTATTCCATGGAAATGGTGAAAAGGTAAGGAAATAAAGGACCTCCTTGCTTGATACCATGATTGGATCTAATATGTACTTTCGGAACACCGTTAATCGAAATGGAAAAGGTAGGAGTATCAATACACTCCTTAATTAGATTTACAAACTTTTTTCAGGAATCCCACTGCAAAAAGCATATAAATAATGAAATTACGATTAATTTTATCATATGCTTCGTGGAGGTCAACTTTTAAACAAAATTTATCTGCTTCATGTCTATCAGCAATAATGTCTGGTAATATTTTCTTCATTCTGTTGCATAAAACCTTGCTTAATATTTTATAAATAAAATTGCAACAAGCTATAAGTCTGTAGTCTTCAACTCTAGCTGCGCTGGACTTTTAACTTTAGGAACGAGACAAATAAAAATGTGGTTTATTTCTTTAAAAAAATTCCCTGGGTCCAATGGCTCTTATATTGATGTTACAACATGACTTTGCAGGAAATCCCGGTGCTGTTTGAAGAAACTGGCTCCTAATCCATCAGGCCCCGGGCTTGCGTCATCCGGGATGGATTCAACAACCTCCCACACTTCATGAATGCTGACACAATCCCCCAACATATGTCTACCGCTCTCGTTAATCACCCTTCTGCGATGTACATGAGGTAAGTTAGAATGGTACAAGCTATTATAAAGTTCATAGTAATAATTTAAAGCTTCCTGCTCCATTTTCAATTTATCATTAGACCAAGAACCATCTAAATTAATTAACTAGTAATTGGTATTCATCTGGGTCCGAATAACCATTTTGGTATAAAAAAAGTTTAGTGCATTCATGTCCTTCAGTTATCCATTTCTCCTTCGCTTTTTTGTTTCAACTCCAACGCTTCAGCTTTGAAAATCTCCTTGAGTTTGCTTTGATCAGAATAGTAGTCCCTCCAAGTATCATCATTAGCAATGCCATCATCAATATTTTGAAGAATGTCAACAATTTTATTTTCTAGAATAGTAATTTGATCATTATCTTTAGGTCTTTCTTTGTTCCGTTGTTTCATTCTAACTTTAGCAAATTTGATAATTTGGAGTAAGATATAAGATTCATGTATCGAAAAGGATTGTCCTTTTCATTCACATCTCTTTCCAACAAATTCCCAAGCATAGTACTACGATCTCTTGTAGAGTTGTGCAAAATTTTAATTATGATCACTCGAAAAACATTAATACAAGCCACACTAACCATAATTCTACCAAGTTTACATGAATTTTGTAACACCCCGTAATTTGAACATAAAAATTCACAAATTAAAGTATACTTAATTAAGTGAAATGGGTTGCGCAGAGAAATATATATATTGATATATATATATATATATATATAATTGAAAATTAAATAAATAAATATGCAAAAATGTTCAAAACAGCGAATTGGGAGAGGGGAATAACCGAACCGGCCGATTTTTGAGGTCGACCCGAGCTCGCTGGGTCGACTAGGGGTTAATCCAGGGTGTTTGGCTGTCAACCCGTGGGCCGATTCGCTCAAATGCAGATTTTGCATTTGAATGGTTCTCATGGTTCAGCTTTAATCTAAAGGCCCTAGATGGTTCCTACACTTGACTTCTTCCCCAAGACATGCTTTGATGGCTTGGATTGAATCTAGGGTTAATCCTATGGCTAATACTATACTAATCCTCTATAAAAAGACCCCTAAACCTAGCCTAAATCACCATTATTCAATCCTACAACTAAACTATGTCAAATTTGTTCCTCTCATGGCCTCCACTTTCATGCTAAAATTCCTAAGCCTATTTCTATGAGAGATTGTGAGTTCATACAAGTGCTTTCAAACTTGTATGAGTGTTCTTAGTTTGCATTCAAGTCAAGTTGCAACATTTCTATTTCAAAGCAAGGATTTTTATTGATTTGGCGCAAGGGTTTTTCAATTGGGGCTTTCATATTTTGGTGCTTGCATAAGGGCTTCGTCTCAATCTTTATAATAAATATTCATTTGTGTCTTCATAGCGTAGTAAACCCTTTTCTACTTTCTTTTTATTGAACTCTAAAGTTAAATGAATGATGCAAGTTTGGGGTTGATCATTATGATATGCAAGTTTCAAGTTTGGTTGATCATTATATGCAAGTTTGGGTGATCATTATATGCAAGTTTGGTTGATCATTATGCAAGTTATGTATGACACATGTTGCCATGTTATGCAAGTTTGGGTTGATCATGTTATCATGTTATGCGAGTTTGGGTTGATCATGTTATCATGTTATGCGAGTTTGGGTTGATCATGTTATCATGTTATGCAAGTTTGGGTTGATCATTATGCACATGTTATCATGTTATGCAAGTTAAACTTGAAGTTGTGAGCTTAAAGCTTCAAGCTTTATGTTAAAGGTTGCATTTTGGCAACATGAAAGTTATCATATCCCTTATGATAACTTGCATGTGAGGCTAAATGCGAACTTCTAGCAACTTCTACATGTTATTTATCACCATGTATCAGTCATATGCTAAGTTTGGTTTTATGCATGCTTTTGAAGCCTAATAATGCAGTATGCAAGTATATGAACATATGTACATTTCATATGCCACCATGTTAAACTTGTGGCTTCAACACCTTTATGTCATGGTTATGCCAAGTTCCCTATTTTATCCTTTATGCATTGTTGCGATTATGTAAACGATGGGATTACGTTGGGGTTGGGTAACATAATGACATGAACATGATTATTGTAACATGACGTGATATGTTAACTTGTAATTATGTTTTGGAAACATAATGGACATGACACTTAGAAAATATGAGTGTGGCCAACTCGAGGTTGGGTTGAGTTTGTAGCATAAATCTACCCGGACCCGCCCGGCTTAACTAGTGGCTACAAACAATAGGACCCAATGTGAGAAGTTGGTCATGTTGTGCTCGAACCCGAGGTTAGACCTAGTTGTGGTATAAAGCTACCCGGACCCGCCCGGCTTAACTAGTAACCACAACAAAGTCTAATGTGAGAGGTTAAAGCGCATTAAGTTAATTAATGCCTCCTGATTAGGGTTAAGTCATGGTCCACTTAATACTTAACCAATTTGGGCTTGATGGATTAATCGAGGTTAAGTCAGGAGCTTTGGGTACTCTTAACCGATTTAATCCACGTTTGGATCGGGTTAACCACATTTAACCCGTTAAGAAACCCTAGTTGCGTGGTCCTTTTCAGCAGTAACCTTCTAGATGTATCATAAGACCCTAGGACTAGGCTAGGGTGGGGCACGATTACTGGGCTGATTGTAAGAGACCAAAAGAGACGGTTGAATGATGCCCCGGTTGTTCAGGCGGACCATGGTCGTGCACATCAAGTCCGGAGTTGAACACAGGCAACGGTAGGTTTGGACTGTGCATCATGGTATGGTGTCAGAGGGTTACACCGTAGGGCCAGATACACCCTAGGGTGGACCCTGCACAGTCAACTACATTACACGATTAAGCCGCATGACACCGACACTTGACGAGTTAGGCTTATAGGGAGCCGATCGACTAGACCGAGTAGTTGGACCTTGATTTAGGTCACCTCATGATGATGGGCCAAGCTTGGGCCAAGGGATCAATTCTTGTTTTTACTTGACATGTTAGAATGCTAGTACACCCGTGGTGCAAAACATAACCTTAATTATGCGATGACACATTTATCTATCTTGTTAGTTAATCATCATGCCAGTATGTTGTTATCCTTATGTTCATCTCAGCTTCTCATGTCAGTTAACTTTACTAGTTCATAGACAGATAGTAGTAGGGCTTACCAGTCTTTTTGACTGACCTGTTTTCTTTCGCCTCTTTTCTTCCGTTCTCCCCCCCCTCAGGTTCTCAGGGTGGGAACATTGGAGCTTAGCTTGGATCTTTACAGCTTGCTTACTGGATTTGCTCATGTACGGTTTTGGACATTGAGCTAGCTATGGTTTATCACTTCATTTTGGGGATAGTACTTTATGTATTTCAGTTTTTCAGTTTATGCTTTTATCTAGACTTTGTTGTTGGAAAAATAATGACCAAGTACTTTGTTTTAACATGACTATGGTTTTGAAATGCTAAGTTTTATCCGCTGCTTTACTACTCTGTTTTACTTATATGTTCTTTCTTGTGATATCTGCATGCATGTTTATCTTGTTTAACGCCCTTCCAAAGCTAATGTCCTTGCAAGAGTGGCATTGGCGGAGGTGGGGTGTTACAAATTTTTCTTCTTTTCTCCACTTTTCCATGTGTACTTTAGGCCAGAGTGGATAGGCTCCATCAATCCAGCTCCTACCACACACTTGTTGTACTCTTCAATACACACACACAAAGGGGACAAAAACAAACAAGAAACGAAAACAATGAATTAGTTTAAATAAAATAATCAATATAAAGCAACGATACAGGGAATTCAAATTCTCCGACTCGACCACAGAAGGGAGTCGACCACCCTATAATAGAGGGTTGACTTGCCTTCTGTATAGGGAGTCAATCGCTCTCTAGTGTATTGGGTGGAATACGTTGTTTTTTCTAAGGGATTCATTTATAATTTCGCTTCAAATGGACTGTCTAAATTAAATCAAACTAATCCAACAGTCCATATACACACATGTAAATTAAACAACTAACCATAAATTAACAAATGTAATTAAAACGAGGATTAGAGTTTATACCTTAATTGGAGGAGATTAGTAGGCTAGAAAGGAAGAGAGAGGGATTTTCACGTGTTAGAGAGGCTAGGGAAGGAGGGAGTGTCAGTGAGTGGCTGAATTGAAGGAGAGATCGGTGTTTTGTAGAAGAATTTTGGAGTAAACCGAATGAAGAAGAAGAAGTAGGCTTTGACAATTAGATCACGGTTTACCAACGACTACCATCGACCGCCAACGGACTTAAACCAACGGGTTCAAACGGCCTTCAATGGATATATCTTTTAGTTCGTAAGGAAATCGAAGAAAGTACTTTGCCCTTGGAAGTTGTTGCCATATAGTCGTTAGCGGCCGTTGCCAATTTGTTTATTAGTGTATGATTTGAGTTTAATATATGCTTAGTTTGTCCTTTTATTTGTTTTAATTGATTAATGATTTCGAGCCATATATTGATGCTACTTGATACGATACAGATGTATATATGTATGTACCTGTGAGTTATTCATATCAATACATATATACAGATGTATATATGTTTAGTTTTTTTTCCCTTTTTGTGAATTATTCAGCCTTACGGCGGATTTCCTTCACTACACGGTTGTGCTCTTCACTTCAATTATCTGTCTAATACAACACAGCAATGGTTATGTATACTAATAATGCCCTACGAAAGCTATACGAGATTAATACTTTACAAGAGATTTAAGCAAAGAATCGACCCCACTTCCTATTTCTGCATGGCACTGTGTTTCAAGTTATATTTCTTCTGCGGTGAAAAATAAATAACAGTAAAATTTTATTTTATTTTACGGTTTTAACCACATGTATCAGCGTTCTCTACTGCTTTTGACCGTTTGCCATGTTACAGTTACCAAGTGTAAGTCATAATTCAAATATGTTGCCATCTTGATTTGAAAGCACGGACGGTAGGTTCCCTACAAGGCTACAAGTTCATCCGGAGAATCAGGTGGATATTCTCAGGTTATCCCTTTTCCGTACTTTCTTGGAGAGACTGCAATACCATTTGGAATTAAATTTGATTGATTTTATTCGATGGTTGGTCGGTTTTGATTTCTGATTTTATATCTCTCTAACTTATTGATTGAAATTGATTTTCATTATTTGAAACCAAACCGATCAACAAAACCGAACTTTGAAGTTAAATCGTTTTAAAATTAAAATAAATAAATTATCAGTGGCAATGGTACTATTTAGAATATTTGTATAATAACAAACAATAATATTTGGATAACAATATATATTTTTTTAATTGAATTTTCATTTTAAATGCTCGAACGTTGTGAGCTTGATTATTTATTTCAATCTTATATAATACTAGCAACCATAATATTTAGTTAATTTTACGATAAGACAAATAAGCCAGCAAAACCAAACAAAAAGTTATTCGTTTGGTTTGATTTGATTATACAAAAATATAGGTTTTGTTTACATCTCTTGGATTATTATTTTGGTTTCAATCTTTATGATTCGTTTAAACTGTACCAATAATCTGTTTATCTCATTGCTTGTTGTCATCTTATTTTCTAAATTGTGGTTATTAATCATTGCTTGTTGTCATCTTATTTTCTAAATTGTGGTTATTTTTCTATACAATAGTTGATTAAATTGGTAGTTAGCTTACTTAAAGTGCAACTACTTCTTGATTGCCCCAAAATGAACAGATACCGATTAACACAATCAATTTGCCGTAGCGAACTCCACTAAAGAGCTTTATCGGTAGATACAATCGATTACTAAGTCATCATTAGTGGCACAATCAAGGGACCAAATTTTAAAATCATGATATGATAGGTCAGTCAATGGACAAGTAAATTATTTTAAATCCGTCTGCATCTATATCTCGAAAGCAGATAAATATCAAATATTCAGAAAAATGAATATGGATTTGAATATTATCCATTCGGTTTTTGTTAATATCATACATAATATTTTGTGTAATTTAGTACGACGTTAGATATGTGTTTTTTTCTTTCTATTAAGCTAGTAGTTTGAATTATATGAATTTGATGATGTTAATTACTCAACGTTATTCAATATTATTCTTTTATTGATTTTTCATAATTTTATAATCAATGGAACTGAAAAAAGTACGTATTCAACCATAATTATCAACTTATATTCCTCAATTTATCGACCTTAGTGGTATAATGGATAAAATAATTTTTCAATATCTGTTTATATGTAGATGCAGATATTCGATATATAAAAATGATTACATATGTAGATGCGAATGTGACACTATACATTTTTGAAAGTATTCGTTTACAGACCTATTACAGCTATTGATCAAGCCATTAGTTACTTTATGGTTACATGCAAACTTGCACCAACAATAAAGAGCTTACAAAAATGTATTACTTTTGGGGCTACGAACTTACAAAGTTTAGCTACGAGAATTTATGCTGAAACCCCAAATCAAAATGCAAAAATATTTAGTGTACGCCTTAAGATTGAAGCTTGATAATCTGATTAATGTTGAATGTTGAGTTGTATAATAAATGTTAGTATATTTCATTTAAATATTATCATCAAATTACCGAAAATTTTAAAATCCAATTATATTTGTATCGCGATAAATATCCGCAAAAAATGAATTCACATATAATGCCATCTTTATTCTAAAATTAATCCATTCGTTTTTCACCAATATATAATTTTTGCGTATTCAATGAAACGAAAGACGTGCATTCATCGTTTTACCAAATCTATAGTTTATATTGAGTGCATTTAACATATATAAGCTGCTCAAAACTATTTACTATAATCATATTTGTTAGTTTTAAGTATTTTTATTATCAATGCTATTGAGAAATAAACATGTTAATCAAAATTTAATTTATATTTCTTGATTTATTGATCGTTAGCTGGTACTCAGTATCTGTTTAAATTCACAAATGCATATATTTGGTATTTGAACTTAACCTTGAACAAGAATGAGTATACATTACTATTCACATTTGAAAATATCCATTGTTCTCGTGGAAATAATATTACATCTACATTCATTTGCATTCATTCACAAGACTTCGTGCAATACACTTCTGGTTCCTACTTTATGACCGAAGGCAATGATACACTAAGTACAGCCTCTTCCCTCTCAAAGATCTAGCTATCTTGTTGATATGTTCTCAGTGTTGGAGAATGGAGTTTTGATGACAACAAACTTATTTCAATTATCATTGATTATAAAATATATACTAACGCTTTTTGTATAGAATATATATATATACACACACACACACACACACACACACACACACACACAAATATGCAGGAATTATATAGGAAATATTACTAAATACTGTACAGTTTAAAGATGATAGAGATTCAAAGATCAGAGAAATTTCAAGACTCATGAGTATTCAAGATTTCAAGAGTTTAAGATTAATATAGTTATAGAGTCTAGATTGTGTAAGACTCTAAATAGCACTCCAGGTTCAAATTCTAATTCTATTTTTCAAATTTTGATTTTTAATTCTATCCTCAATTCTCTCTATTTTATTTTCTATCTTTTCTATTTTTTCCTTTCTTATTCTTCTTTATTTTTCAAACTTAAATTTTATATATTTATATTCTTATACTTTATATTTATATAGTTTAAAACCTTATAATTTTATAAATATATTTATATAGTTTAAATTTATGTTTTCATATGATTTTCTACTTTATAACATTAATTTACAATACTATATTTTGATTCAAGAATTTCCAGAATTATATTTATATCAAAACACTTGAAAAAATATTTTAAAATTCAAAAATACATTAGGGTATGTCGACATAAAAAAAACACCATGTCGACATATAACTGTCACTTTTTCAATTTTGAAAGGAAGTGTCTTTTCACAATTTGAAACGATTCAGAAACGTTGCAACCTTTCACACACTATAAAAAGGGGTTAAAACCGAATTTTTAAACATATCTTCTTCTCCACTTTCATCCTCTTTCATTATATAATCATTCTTAATCATTTTTATGATTTCTACACTTATACTCTACCGAATTCAATTCTGTTTTGATCGAACTTCTTCTCTCTGCACTCTCTTCTCATCTCTATCTAAATCAAGTGCTATTGAAGAGTTCTAGGGCTGTTTGTAACTGTTTGGGTTGAGTAAAAGAGGAATCCGTGGTATCCTTGTTGCTGAGAAATCAAGGAAATAGGAATCAGTGTTTCCTTATAGCTGAGAAATCAGAGAAGTAGAAATTGGTGGTATC
Source organism: Allium sativum (assembly GCA_030737875.1). Classification (NCBI taxonomy): domain Eukaryota; kingdom Viridiplantae; phylum Streptophyta; class Magnoliopsida; order Asparagales; family Amaryllidaceae; genus Allium; species Allium sativum. The sequence continues at coordinate 411,960,320 of CM060910.1, read as the reverse complement.
CCTTGTAGTCGTGAAATCAAGGAGGGTGTACTTGACTGTTGATATAGTAATAAAACTCTGCGCAATCCAGCGTTGTGTGGGACTGAACGTAGGAGTAATCCGAACCAGTATAAAATCCGGTGTGTTCTTACCTTTTCTGCATCTTTATTTCTATTAATTTTGTATCTGTGTTTGAATCTGTGTCTGTGATTATGTTTATGGTGTTTGATTCATCCCGAAGTTCATATAAATTTTAGATTTTGTTTAAATTCTCACAAACACTATTCGCCCCCTCTAATGTTTGTTTTGCCTTAGCGATCCATTCCACATTCCCTAACAATTGGTACCAGAGCAAGGTCTGTCAAAAAGTTCATAATCTGATTTTTTGGAAATGGTGATAATGGTAAAGTTTGGAATCTCTGTTAATACTAGTGTCTATTCATGCATTACAGCAATGTTGAAAGAGTTTGCATATAATAATGTTAAGGAGGCTTGTAATCTACTAAAATATTGTTCAATTTAGAAAAGGATGAGTTCTATGGCTTTTGAAAATTAAAAAGCTGAAAAGATGGGTAAAATGGTCGTTGGCAATTCAAATTCTGAAAAGGTGGCTGTTGGAAATTTGAATCTTGAACTGGTGTATTACATGACTATTGAAAATTCAAATTCTGGAAAGCATTTGGTGGAAATGAAAAAGGACAAATGGATAGTGGCTGTTCGAGACATATGACTGGAAATCCATAAATACTCGATAATCTGAAGTATGAAGATGGTGGAATGGTGAACTTCGGAGATAACTCTAAAGGATACATTATTGGAATCAGCAATGTCGGTAATTCTGAAACTCCTACTATTTCTAATTTTTAATTAGCTAGGAATTTAAAACACAACTTGCTAAGTATAAGTCAACTTTACGATAAGAGTTATAAAATAAATGTTGAAAAGAATAAATGTTTTATAGAAGATAGGAATTCAAAACTTATATTTGAAGGAGATATAAAGAAAAATGTCGACATATTAAGTATGAAAATCTCCAGCGATAATTTATGTCTTATGGCCAATACAAGTGATCTCTGGATCTGGCATAAGAGATTCGGTCATACAAATTTCAAACACATTTCTAGAATTTCTAAATTAGATTCAGTCAGAGGATTACCCAAAATGAAATTTAAAGTTAATAATTTATGCGACGCTTGTCAATTCGGAAAATTAAAGAAGAGTTCATTTAAATCAAAAGAAGAAATTACTACTTCAAAACCAGTCGAGTTAATACACGTGGATTTATTTGGTCCATCCCAAGTTCATTCAATAAATCATAATAGATATGTGTATGTAATAGTTGACGACTTTTCTAGATTTACTTGGACTTTGTTTCTTAAGAATAAAGGTGATGCTTTCAATCAGTTTAAAACTTTTTCTAAAAGAATTCAAAATTTGTTATCACTAAAAATTAAAATAATACGTAGTGATCGTGGTGGAGAATTCAAAAATGAGAATTTTGAAAAATATTACAATAAAAAGGGAATAACTCACAATTTTTCAATTCCAAGAACCCCTCAACAAAATGGAGTAGTTGAACGTAAGAATAAAACAATACAAGAATGTGCAAGAACTATGTTATCCAATTGTAATTTACCAAGGAATTTTTGGGTTGAGGCAATTGCAATAGCTTGCTATATTATTAATAGAATTTCAATTAGACCTTTTACTCATAAAACACCATATGAACTTTTGTATAATAATAAACTAAAAGTACCATATTTTAAAATATTTGGAAGTAAATGTTTTATACTAAATGCAAAAGATAATTTAGACAAATTTGATTCAAAATCCGATAAAGGAATTTTTACTGGATATTCATAAAGAAGCAAGGCTTGTAGAGTTTTCATTACTTGAACTAACACTATAGAAGAAACATTAAATGTATCTTTCGACGAAAACTATAAAAGTATAACTCAAAACAATGAAGACGATTGTGAAAATGAAATTAATGAAATAAATTATAAGATAATCAACCAAATAAAATAATTAGATTATTTAGAGACCATCCTATAGAAAATACCTTAAGAGATATTGAATCCGTTGTCAGAACTCGTAATCAATTAAATAATATGAGTAATACTGCATTTCACTACAACAAAACAGATCTATTACAACGTCCATTTTACAACGGGCGTTTGCTGCCCGTTGTAATAGACTGCTGTTACAACGGTCATTTTCTGGACCGTTGTAATAGATGCCTGTACAACACCCTTTCTACAACGGGCATATAATGCCCGTTGTAATAAATGATATTACAACGGTCATTTTTAGGCCCGTTGTAATAAATATCTATTTTACAACGGTCACAAAACGCCCGTTGTAATAGATGTCTATTTTACAACGGTCACAAAATGTCCGTTGTAATAGACGCTAATTTTTGACAATTAATAATTACAATACTTCCATAAAATTAATTTTGATTATTTAATAATTAATCATTAATCATATATTACTTATTATTAAGTATAATATCATATTACTAATTACTAATCATTAATATATTATATTATTTATTAATATTTAATAATCAATCATTAATAATATTGTATTAATCATTTATAAATTATAATAATTAATGATTATTAATAAATAATCTCTAATTATTAATTATTATATATAATCAATATTCCAACAAACTTAATTTTACTTTCCAGTTATTAGTAAATAATATATATCCAGTAATCAATATCAATAATTTATAATTAACAATAAACATTAATAATTTATGATTAATAATATTACTACACTATATGAAAAATAATCATTTTAACCGATGTTAATTTTACAATGATCATATAAATTTATGCTAATTAACAATAAACATTAATAATTTATGCTAATTTTTAATTTTGAAGGTTGTTTTTTATTTTTTATTTTTTAAACATTGTAAGTCTGTAGTATTCAATGATATTTACCAAATATTGTAAACTCGAAGTTGATCAACAGCAATAAATAGTTGTAAATTCTATTTATTTATTATTTTACAACATTATCATAACGTTATGTCAATCCATATTTAGGACAACGTTTGTTATACGTTGTTACGATTATACAACTTTTGATTAATGTTATAAATTCTAATATTTCAACTTGATATATTTTTGTTTTAGGAAAAAAGGTTTTAGTTTGCCTTGCAAAAAAAAAAGGTTTTAGCAATCCATACCAACTTTAAAAGTAGATCTGAACCGTTCTTTCAAATTGACTTGTTCGAACCATGCTATTTTTGAGGGGCTCATATGCGAAAAACATCGAATTAAAAAAAATCACGTTCTCCTCTAACCCTAAATTCGGTCTCTCGTGATTTCTCCATTAAATCCCTAAATTCCCTAAATTATTATCTCTTGTAGGTGCTTAATGGTGGAACCACTTGGACCAACCTCCTGTGATAGTCTATCAATTACGATCTTCTCCACTACCTTGCAATTGAAAGCCAGACTCATCTGCAACAATCTGAAAATCGAGCTCCTCTGCAATTCGAGATCCGCTGCCACCTGAGTTGAGTTTCTGTGCCATCATTGCCTTTTCATGCTATAGATACGGTAACCTTAATTCCTTTAGATTTGATTTATTTACTACTTTTACCTAATTATTTTGATCTGAATATGGAGTAAACCTAAGTACCTAATCAATTTGTTTTACAATCTGAGTATTTGGTCATTTTTAGCGTTTATCACTAAAAAAAATGTCATATTCTGTTCTATAATTTTTCTAATATTCCTTGAGAATTAGACAATTCGATGAAACGATTCACTATTTCATCTGCAAGCATGTTTTCTTCAGCCGAGAACAACCCTAGTTTGTTAATGAGGCTATGTACTTGTATTCTATTTTTATTATTTGACATTATTGCATGGAAATACTGGGAGTATTGAAGCCCTTTAGTTAGCTAGTTTATTTTTTCATCGTAAATGTTTTCTGCTGCTTCGAACAATAAAGTTTATATTTCGGAACATCAAATTGTAAATGATTCTTTTGTGTTTAAAAGTGCCAAAACATGTATTATTGGAATTTTTTGGCTAGTAGAACAGAATATAATCAGCTAAAATGTGTCTTTTACCAAAGAATCTATATTATAAGTTCTTGCTGAAAAATCATCCTTGTATGTAATTGATTGTCTCTGTAATTATCAACAGTTATTCAAAATTAGAGTCTCGCACTTCTCCTTTAAGTTAAATACTTTTAATTGAAAATAGAGTTACCAAGTGCTGGTATGAAGAGTTGGAGTGAATTTGCAATCTAACAATAGCCAACATATATTAAAGAAAGGGATCCGACGGTATGGTTGAAATGGACCCGGATTTTCCTAGAGGTGGTGCTGAGCCTCAGGTGGAAGTAGTTGATTTTTTTTATTGCTCTTAGCCATGTCATTAACTATTTTACCGTATTATTTCAAGGGCCTCACTACAAGAAAAGTTCTTTATTCATAGCATTAAGAAATATAAAACAAAAGTGTTTTAACACTCCTTGATCCTTTTTTTCTACCCAACAACATTGCGTAAGCGCCTCCACGTAAATTGCAAACCGATTCTTCATTTTTTTAACTGCTTCCTCCATACAAATCCCTAATCTAACAGCACCACTGAAAAACCCTAACTGTTTTAAATTTAAATCTTCTTCTCCATTCTTTGACATCATACCAATGACAACGTTGTTGTACATGAAGGTGGGTGGCCACTAACTCAAATTCGACAATCAACTGTCGCATCCGTCAAGCATTTTGTCGTGTTATTTAACATATTATTTTCATTATAGGGAGCATGGATCAATATTTCCTTCTTTTCTGCCTATTTTGAACAACCGATTAACTTTGATTTCTTATTATAAATTGTAGACTATTATGATTGAACATGTAATGAAGCAATTACATGAAAAGCATTGTCACAGTTATGGTAGTTTCCCATGTAAAAATTAGGAAACTGAAAATAATGGTATATTTGAATGACTAAATGAAAATAAATTGATTATCAACTTCATCCAGTTATTCTCCTTTGCATATTGTCTCCGTTGTTGCTCTCTTCATCCTAATTATTTGTTAAATCTATTTTTTATAAATGGGGTTTAAAAAAGAGGTGAGCTTGGATTTTGATGTTCAAATTATGTGATATAACATGGACTTTGATAAATCTTCAATAAGAAAGCTAGTATATGATTTATATAATATTCATGCATAAAGAGTTGAACTTTTTTGCAAGTGTTCGGTCGACTATCTTAAACAACCTATACATCCATAAATGGATGTAAGTAAGAAAAAGTTTTTAAATACATTGATAAATCAAGAGTAAAGAAAACTAAGGGAAAAAACTATTGGATAAAATATAGGAAACAGCTTTATAACTGTTAAATTTTAAATTCGTAAAGTATAGTCTTTCTAAATTGCATTGATAAGTTATTGCTCATCAAATTTAACAATGAAAGAGTTGAATAAAATTGTCAAAATAAATCATAGTTAATACCATTTGATTGTTTTACCTTATTACCTGTTCAACTACATGAAAAAAAAATCTTCCTAAAATAAACAAACTGTAATGTAGAAATAAAGAAGAGCAAGAATTTAATAGACTTACATAGTAGTATTTATAGAAAATATAATCGATGAAATCAAATGAGTAAACGAATAACCATTAGTATGTCTCAAGTCTAACATACCTATATTAATTGGGATACGTACGATAATTTAAGCTGAATCATAACCATCTTGTTTTTCATACAAAATAAAACTAACCTGTTGATATTAAATGGTGATGTGGCAGCCTTCATTTTCACACTAAATACACGCCCTCTTATTTCCTGGTAGTAGCGAGTTAATGTCAGTATGAATGCATAGTTTTTAAAGCTAATTGAAGAAAACAAATCAAACTGAGACGAATGACATGTAATAAGGATCACACCAAAGCATTTGTTTGATAAATAAAAAAAGTAACCTATACATGATAAAGGGAGTATTCACCAATCAAATTTATTTGCTTTGTATTACAACAAATTAGATAATACCGTTGGAACTAAAAAATACATGATATACAGTTCGGGTTGCAATAAGTCACACAAACTACATGCAATGTAAGAAATAACATCAAATCGAATCTTAAGTTAATGTAGGGTAGAGTTTAATGTCAAATTGAGTATCGGAAACAAAAATTATAATTGTATTCCTTTTCCATTGCACAATTTTTTCCCCTAAGTTATATGTAAGTAATGGATATGTATAATTTGGTTTAATTTGTTATAATGGATCCTGAAGGGAAAACAATCAATGTACAATGTGCAAGAAATACAGATACAAATGCACGGATTTTGTGCACTCGCTCATGCTTGGATTCGATGTCCTGGATGCACTCGCTCTCCACCGTATCGACGATCTATACGTCGGCTCCTTCGAGATCAAGGACATGAAAACGCTCAGAGGAGAGCATCTCTCTCGTGCTATTGGAAGGCTTTCGGGCAAAGAAGGCAAAACCAAGTTCGCATGGGCGGAGGCACGTTGCTACTGGCCTGGGCACGTGCCCCTCCCAGTATCCGCGTAAACGAAAAACTAAACAGGAAAAAGCTTGTTCTCAGAAAAATAAAATAAAAAACCCTTCTCTCGTTCTCAGAAAATAAGTAAAAACCCCAATTTTTTAATAATCAAATCGCAAGTCCAATTCCAAGCACAACTCATCGTTGCAAGGCATCCTAAGTCACCCTCCACCGTCTTGCAAAAGCAGCTTGATGCAATCTCCTTCACAGCCGCAGGCCATCTTGTTGTTGGTCGCCTGGTCTCTGAAAATAGTAGTGAGTAGTGGCCTAATAATTTGATTTTATCGATTAATCTAAGTGTTTTTTAGTTGATTCGGCTTTTGATTGCATCAACTGTTGTAGAGTTGGTAATAACGTGATTCAGTTTTTTAGTTTGCTGCAAAGATGGGTTCAAGTTGATTATTATAGTGTTAGCTTAAAAATGATTACTGTTCAGGGATGTATTTTATAAGAGAATGGACAAAGCAAATAAAGGGAATTAATAACAAGATCAAGTTCAGCTAAAACATAAACCTTGAAGACAATACCTTTAGTCTTTAGAGTAGATCAATTTCAGTTGTCATGAAAATAAGGTTGACATGTAAAAGAAATTATGCAGTTCAAATGGTTGACAAAAAATAATTTTGCAGACTACCTGAAATGAAAAAATTTCTGTAGATCAAATGGTTGACATGAAAAAAAAATACCCCTCCCAAATATATTTTTTGGCTACGCCACAGCAAGTTCGCCATCGAGAACTCAACTAGAACCAAAATCGTTATTGTCGATACAATGATTCACATCCTTGGTTCAGTTCTCAACATCAAAGTTGCTAGGGATGCACTTTGCAGTCTCATTTTGGGGTCCCCTGCTCGAAAGGTTTATTCTAAGCTTAGAGCTGTTACTGCTCAATTGGCTGAGAAGTATTAATATTTACTTTTATATCTTTGAGTTATCCTCGATTTTTATATCGGTTATGTTATTGTTACCTACATGCTATTTCTGTACCGTTGAAAATGTAACATGAGATGGATCATCAGCCTTGTGATTCATGGTTTGGTTTATTTGCTGTAGGAATTTTGTAGGAATTGAATTGCTTGCATGTATTTGGTTTTTTGTATGTCTCTGCTAAGCGTAGCAATATTTTACAGCTCTGAATTATTTATAATTTCAATTATAATTTCCTTTGGACGCTTAAAACACAGAAAATAATGTTATTAATAGTTTATACCGTGATGCTGCATTTGAAGTCTTAAATTGCTTGGGCAAATAATTATAAAAAATCAGCTTCAAAAGCAATGAACTTTGTTTAGTCATAATAAATCAACAAATAGGCATAACAAATAAATTAACAGTAAGCAACTTTCACATGTTATTTTCTTTTTCTTTTGTTAGCCTTTATTATTATTAACGTTTTTATTCTCACTTTCTAGGCTAGTAGTTGTCCCAGAGTGATATCTCTTGATTTTTCTACACAAGAGGATTTTACATATCTTGTTAGCATAATCGGACGTCTTGGTCAGTCTTGTCATAAATGAAGAACATTCACATTGCATCAATAGGACATTGCAATCAAGCTGAAAAAACTGAAGAACATTCACATTGCATCAATCCGACATTGCAATCAAGCTGTGCTGGCTCTAGCAGAAGCAAGCTTAAGGTATGGTGCATATTTAGCAGAATTTGCAGTTTGTTTGTAACAATATATTTAGCTCTACTATTATTTTCATTCTCAGAACATAGGAAATGTGTTATTACAAATGTTGTCTCTCCGAGATTTGTTGTCCCAGAGTGATAATAATCCTTTTTCCTTCAATTTTGTTGGAAGTCCGAGATTGTTGTCTCTCCGTATATTGGGCAGTTGCGTCGAAGGCACTAAACTAACTGCTGAGAAGAAATACTGGGGAGGAGAAGAGGGAAGTTCAATTTACCGTTGGTTTCTGGTAAGGGGATTTATTTATTTATTTTTAGTTGTATCAATAAACATAATTTCCTAACCAGCATACAAATGTTGTTCCTGCAAATGTTCCTATGATTAATTTATAATTTTTTGCTACCTGTAGTTTTGGTATGGGTATGCGTGTGCATGCAACATTTTTAGGGTAAATAACATTGGACCAAATAATAAGCATCCAGATCCGTCTGAAGCAATAAGTGAATTTTATTTTGCGAACTATTGATATAAAGAAAAGAAATGGAAAGAAAGCACCTCCAGTCTTAAATAAATATACATGTGTAAAAAAGCATTGCAAAATCTTAAAATAAAAAGTTTCATATGTTATACAAAATTTTAGCGCAGCATTTTCTCTCTATAAATCTGAAATCAACAAGACCCATAAAATGTTAAGAATTGTTCTTATTCAAAATTTAGTTGAAAACACAATATTAATGGATAGATCGTTAAGAAAAGCATTTATAATTTGGGAGTACATCATTAACTTAATAATAGAGATGTTGCTCATCCCTATTAATGTCTAATTTTGGGTTGGACTTGGGATTTAAGAATAAAGTTAGTCTTTTCACTTCTTGCAAATGAAACATTAGTCAATAAGGGATAAATTATTTAGCAAATTTTCCCTCTTCTATTACTACCAATTAGTGGCTGATGCATCAAATCTTTTAGGTTCTTTGATCAGCTTAAGTTGATTGATACTAAACTAATGTGGTAAGAATTACTATTGATATCTGTAAGATTATAGACAGAGCATATACGAGTTTCTTACCCTCCCCCGATTATGTCATTTGGTTATATACATAAACACATCCGTTACATAGCCTTGATGTAGTTCATTACAGAATGCATTTCAGATTTATGGGTCTAAAAATTGCCTTCAAATCAATAAATAGTTATGCCTTAATTTTTAGAACAACTTAGATATGTGGATAATGCTAATTCCTCATCAAAATTGGTATTTGCAGAGATAATTTCCATACCAGTGGACATGCATGCTACAAAGGTTTATTTGGGTAATGCTAATTCCTCATCAAAATGTGGTAACTTTTTTTCTTTTTTTGCAGTCACACCGTGCTAGTAAATATATGCAGTCTCAAGATCAACAGGCCGTTGGATCTGCCGTCGCGTGGCACAAAGATTACATTTCTTGGTCTAGTTTTGGTACTTATGAAACTAGTTATGTAATTATGTTAGAACTATATCGACGTAACTTATGTAACCTTTTGGAATGTAAACTTATCTAGTCTTTTGGAGTATAAACTTATCGAACTTTTTGAAATGTGTTGGAATTATATGATTCTTGCTTCAGTCTTTTAGTATGTGTTATTATGTGATTTTGATTGTTGCATTACAGTATTTATTGCATGTTAAAATATTCATTATTATTATGGATGCATATCGCAGCAGTTATATTTAAATTTTCTATTACAACGGGCAAAAACTGTTGTAATATACTGTATTACAACGGGCAAAGGCCGCTTGTAATTTATTAGCTATTACAACGGGTTAATAACCATTGTCATTGAGTCATTGCACGTGACAGAGCCAGTTATTACAACGGTCTTTTACAATAGTCATTGCCCGTTGTCAAATAGTCAGGAGCTATTACGACGGGTCATATTAAGACGGGCATATGCCAGTTGTGAAATACATATTACAACGGTTTTTGCCCATTGTAAAAGGACTGTTTTGTTGTAGTGTTTATATCAATATTGAACCCAAAAATCCAAAGGAAGCTTCTTCCGATGATTCATGGATACTTGCTATGCAAGAAGAACTGAATTAGTTTATTAGGAATGAAATATGAGAACTTTTTCCTAGACCAGAGGATAAAACAATAATAGGAACCAAATGAGTCTATAAAAATAAAATGAATGAACATGGTGAGGTAGTAAGAAATAAGGCAAGACTAGTAGCACAAGGTTATACTCAAGAAAGAAGGAATATATTACGATGAAACTTTTACCCCGTAGCAAGACTAGAGGCTATTAGAATTTTACTAGCTTTTGCAAACTATAATAATTTCAAATTATATCAAATGGATGTCAAAAGTGCTTTTCTAAATGGATTTGTCAAAGAAGACGTATATGTAGAGCAACCACCCCTATATGAAGATGAAAAGTTACTAAATCACGTATATAAGCTGAAGAAAGCGTTATATGGATTAAAACATGCTCCTAGGGCTTGGTATGATAGATTACGAAATTATTTATTATAATCAAATTTTGAAATAGGAAAATTAGATAGTACTTTATTTATCAAGAAGAATAAAAAAGATATGCAACTAGTACTAATATATGTTGACGATATAATTTTTGGGTCAACAAATGATAAAATGAACAAAGAATTTTCAGATATTATGACCAAAGAATTTGAAATGATCCATATGGGAGAATTATCGTTCTTTTTAGGGTTACAAATTCGACAATTAACGAATGCAATATTTACTAATCAATAAAAGTATGCAAGAGATTTAATTAAAAAATATAATCTAACAACAACAAATGGAAGACCAACACCTATGGCAACTAATATTGCTTTAAGTAAAGATGATACATCAAAAGACGTTGATTAAAAATTATATAGAGAAATGATATAATCTTTATTATATATTACAGCTAGTAGACCAAATATAATGCATAGTGTATGTATCTGTGCAAGATACCAATCACAACCTAAGTGAACACATTTAAAAGCTGTAAAACGTATTCTGAGGTATGTAAAGCATACATCAGATTTTGGATTATTTTACCCTAAGAATGATTCATTTGATTTAGTTTCGTACTGTGACGCTGACTATGCGGGATGTAAATCCGATCGTAAAAGTACTAGTGGAACATGTCACTTCTTAGGACATTCCCTTGTATCATGGTTCAGTAAAAAGCAAAATACTGTATCTTTGTCAACAACTGAAGCAAAATATATCTCTGCTGCTTTGGCTTGTTCACAAGTAATATATATGCAACAAATTTAAATGATTTCGGTTTAAATATAAATAAATCTCCTATATACTGCGATAATACAAGCGTTATTAATATTTCTAAAAATCCAACTCATCATTCGAGAACTAAACATATCGATGTGAGACATCATTTTCTAAGAGATAATATAAGTAAAGAAAAGATTTCACTTGAATTTATAGAAACTGATAAACAAATAGCAGATATATTAACTAAACCATTAAATGAAGCAACATCCACTAAATTTAGGAGAGAATTAGGCATATGTTCATTAAGTGAGTTGGAATAATTAAATAAATTAAATATATAAACATAACATAAGAAATTAAAATAATAAAATTCAAACCAATAGCGTGTTGACATAGAGTTTTTGGTATGTCGACATATAACTGCCAAAATTTCAAATTAAATTCCCACCAAAAGTTAGTTATTTCAATTATTTAAACCTTCTATTTTGACTTTTCTTTTTCATTCTCATTCTTCTTCTCTGTAAAATCTCTAAATTAAAAAATACAATGGCCTCCACTAATCTAAATACTCAAATCAACTCTGTTTCACACGCTGGACCATCTAAAGGTCCGTTTCAACGATCTACGCTATCTAGGGTTATCAAAGTCGAAGAAAAAATGGAGTATTTACTACAAATGGTGGAAAGTCAAGATCAAAACAGGCAAAGGAAAGTAATGAGAAGCCTCTTAAAGTTTATAATGGATAACGAGGCTAATCCGATAATCATTGATGATGATAATCAAGCCTTGAAATAGGAGGAAGAACCAGAAGAAGAACCAGAGGAAGAACCATAAGAGAAAGAAGAAATGATGGAGGAGGAGGAGCATCAGGAGTTGCAACAAACGATTATGGATAAAGATGATAAGGATGAACGTGTAGGAGAAGTCGTATTTGATGAAAATGGGAATGTGATTGAAAAAATGGATAATTCTGTCTCCATTATCAAAATTGTCCAATTCACAAATCTCCCACTGTTAAATAATTAAGTGTTTAAGGGTTTTCTTGTTCTTTCATTTTTATTTCGTTCCTACGACAAATCATATTTGTATAAATTCGTGTATTTGTACAAATTCATGTTTAATAAAAGTGTCATTTACGATTATGGTTTAATTAATTATAACTCTCTAAAAATATGGATATAAGATTAAGGGGGGGTATCTTTATAGGTTAGTTACTTAAGTTTTAATCAGAAAGTTATACAATTTAGTGGGAGTTCTCCTAGAATTTCTTTCTGATAATTCCAAAGGGGAGAGTTATAAAATATAGGAATAGTTTGTAGGATTCTTACAGACAGGGAGAGTATTAGAAGGATCATCATCAACAGGTATACACAGGTATGATATTTTATAAACTAAGGTTATCATCATCATCAAAAATGGGGAAATTGTTGGAGAATGGAGTTTTGATGACAATAACCTTATTTTAATTATCATTGATTATAAAATATATACTAACACTTTTTGTATAGAATATATATATATATATATATACACACACACATGCAGGAATTATATACATGAAATATTACTGAAGACTGTGCAGTTTAAAGATGATTGAGATTCAAAGATCAGAGAAATTTCAAGACTCATGAGTATTTAAGAATTCAAGATTAATATAGCTATAGAGTCTAGATTGTGTAAGACTCTAAATAGCACTCCAGGTTCAAATTCAAATTCAAATTTTCAAATTCTGATTTTTAATTCTATCCTCAATTCTGTCTATTTTATTTTCTATATTTTCTATTTTTTCGTCTTATTCTTCTTTATTTTTCAAACTTAAATTTTATATATTTATATTCTTATACTTTATATTTATATAGTTTAAAACCTTATAATTTTATAAATATATTTATATAGTTTAAATTTATGTTTTCATATAATTTTCTACTTTATAATATTAATTTACAATACTATATTTTGATTCAAGAATTTCCAGAATTTTATTTATATCAAAACACTTGAAAAAATGTTTTAAAATTCAAAAATACACTACGGTATGTCAACATAATAAAAACACTATGTCGACATATAACTGTCACTTTTTCAATTTTGAAAGGAAGTGTCTTTTCACCATTTGAAATGATTCAGAAATATTGCAACCTTTCACACATTATAAAAGGGGTTAAAACCGAATTTTTAAACATATCTTCTTCTCCACTTTCATCCTCTTTCATTATATAATCATTCTTAATCATTTTTATGATTTCTACACTTATACTCTGCCGAATTCAATTCTGTTTTGATCGAACTTATTCTCTCTATACTCTCTTCTCATCTCTCTCTGAATCAAGTGCTATTGAAGAGTTCTAGGGCTGTTTGTAATTGTTTGGGTTGAGTAAAAAATGTATCGGTGGTATCCTTGTAGCCGAGAAATCAAGGAAGTAGGAATTGGTGTTTCCTTATAGCCGAGAAATCAGGGAAATAGGAATCAGTGGTATCCCTTATAGCTGTGAAATCAAGGAGGGTGTACTTGACTGTTGATATTGTAATAAAACTCTGTGCAATCCAACGTTATGCGGGACTGGACATAGGAGTAATTCGGACCAGTATAAAATCCAGTGTCTTCTTTCGTTTTCTGCATCTTTATTTCTATTTATTTTGTATCAGTGTTTGAATCTGTGTCTGTGGTGTTTAATTCATCCCGCAGTTCACATAAGTTTTATATTTTGTTTAAATTCTCACAAACACTATTCACCCCCCCTCAAGTGTTTGTTTTGCCTTAGTGATCCATTCCGCGTTCCCTAACACTCAAATACCCCGCTCTAGACTTGTGAGTTGTGAGATTTATCATTAGTTGTCCGAGAAGAGGGAAAAAAGCGAAAGTTAGTGTAAAATGTTAGAATTTTCTTTATAATGCGATCTTTCATGATTAATGATGTACAATTCAATTGAATAGCCCTAGGATCATCAATACCGAATATTTCACAAACAAAAGGGAGAAACTTGATATGATATATTGTTTAAGATGACGTACTTTGATTAGCAGCAGACGTTGTAATGGTCGTCAACTTCTTTTTTTAACTTCTAATGTTTACTCTTCTTCTCAGAATTTAGTTTCTCTCTCTTACCCTTTTTCCTTATGTGTTTCTAGATGAAGAAGAACGCAACTCTTGACTTGGGGAGAGAAAGGACCCAATCCTTTATATAACATTTAACTCTAAATCTGGTACGTCCATCGTATACCAATTCAACGCTTAAAATTAATCACAGACCTAACGTTCTAAATATGGACGGTCTATTTATGTCCTAATTAGTCGGGTCATATTAAGATTAGAAATTGCATAATGAAAAATGAAACATTCTATTTATGACCCAATTAATGGGGTCAATTAAGATTAAAAATTACATAATGAAAAATGAAACATTCTATTTATGACCCAATTAATAGGGTCACGTTAAGATTAGAAACCGCATAACGTTAAAGGTAAATGAAATGTTTTATTGCAGGAAATTTCTAACATTCTCCCACTTGACCCGATTATTCATAATATCAAGCGTTGAACATAATACTATGATAAATTGTTGACAGTTATGGCGGTTGTGCATTATTAGTTCAATGCATTCCCTTTCATATACTACAATACCAACAATCCATCAATTTACACTCATAATTTATATAAAACAACATAATGGTACGCATAATGTCTTATATAATAATGATTAACCATAATATCTTTATAAGACTCTTTCTGGTTTAAAATTACAAAAATTACGTACTACCACATTAAAACAAGAGACACACAATTGTATATCAGAAACGCATAAAAGAACTCAGAATGTCACGCATCAATCACGTATAAATACTTGCTTCTTCCATATAGTCCCATGATGTCAGACTATTCACATATAGAGCCATTCATACACTTATTCCAACATTTTTAATAATTCACCTAATGTTTATAAAACATTTACAACAATCCTCCACTTGAATATTTAAAAATATTTTCAAGCAGTTTCTAAAAAACATAAGATTGTTCATAAACAAAAGGTGTCATCTGACTTGAATCTTTGCATAGTGAATAAAATTTAGTTTTTACTAGAGTGACACGTTGTCTTGAACTCTATTCCTGACATCAAACTACACACAACCTTTTCTATAGTGCAATCAAATAAGCCAATGCATTTATGGCCATGCACGTCTACCTAGTTTATTGAACGCTCTAGAAGTTTTGCCTAAAACTCCATAGGAAATGGCCACATTTCCACATTCACGAAGGTGAGTCTATCAAGAGCACTCCCGAAGGTAGGTACTCCACTCCAAATAGAGTATAGAACTCATTAAGAGTTTCTATTAACTCATCCTCTAATCACTTCAGGAATACATGCCTCTTGGTTTATTAAATAGCATGTTCAACTCATATCACTACACAACTTGTTTTTACCCATTGAACCTAGTTCTTGGGATCTCTAGTCATTTAGGTCGGGTTACCATTGTGCGTGACACAACAATCTAAAGGCAATTGTCCCATTCTTTTAGAAGAATTAAGGACTTTCTCTCTGGACAGTCCTTTCATCAAAGGATCTGCCAAATTTTCATCACTACGTACGTAATCCACTCTAACAGTACCTGTAGAAAGTAGTTCTCTAACAGTGTTGTGCTTACGACGTATTTGTCGTCTCTTACCATTATAATAACGGTTCTGAACTTTTGCAATAGCCACGGTACTATCGCAATGTATCAACACAGCTGGTATCGGTGTTTCCCATAAGAGAATCTCAGCTAGCAGATTTCTCAAATACTTTGCTTCTTCACTAGTTGTGGCTAGCGCTATCATCTCAAACTCCATAGTAGACTGAGCCAAAATAGTCTGTTTCTTGGAATTCCAAGAAACAACTCCTCTAGCAATGCTAAATATGTAGCCACTGGTCGCTTTAGAATCATCAGATAAGGTATTCCAGTCTGCATCAGAGTATCCTTTAAGTACAGTTGGAAACATTTCATGATGTAATCCAAGGTTCATAGTTCGTTTAAGGTATCTCATAATCCTTTCAATAGTATGCCAGTGCTCTATACTAGGTCTACTGGTAAACCTATACAATAATCCCACAACATAGGCAATGTCGGGTCTAGTACAATCAGCGGCATGCCGAAGGCTGCCAATGATGCTCGCATAATCAGACTGTCTTACACCTTCACTAGTGTTCTTAAATAACTTTACACTTGGATCATATGGTGTACATGCAGGTTTATAGTCAAAGTAATTGTATTTCTTTAGTATCTTCTCAATGTAACGAGATTGATCCAAAGAAAGTCCCTTTTCTGACCTAGTAGTTTTAATACCAAGGATTACACTCGCCTCACCTAGATCTTTCATATCAAAATTGGCACTTAATAAGGATTTTACTAAGTTTATGGCATGAATGTTTGACCCAAAAATGGGAAGGTCATCTACATAAATGCATATAATAGTGCAAATATCGTTCTTAGATTTGTAATAAATGCATTTGTCACTTTCATTAACTTTAAAACCATGTGTAATGATTAAGTTATCAATTTTTTCATGCCATTGTTTTGGTGCTTGTTTTAAACCATATAATGGTTTATCTAATTTGCATACTTTATGTTCTTGACCATGTACTACGAATCCTTCAGGCTGGTCCATATAAATTTCTTCGTCGAATTCACCGTTTAAAAAGGCAATTTTGACATCCATTTGGTGTATAAGTAAATTATGAATGGAAGCAAGTGAGATTAATACCCCAATGGATGTTATTCTAATTACAGGTGAAAAAGTGTCGAAGAAATCTATATTTCCTTTTTGTTTAAAACCTTTAGCTACTAGTCGTGCTTTATATTTATCAACAGTGCCATCAGGTTTTAATTTCTTTTTAAGCACCCATTTGCAGCCTATAGATTTACAACCAGGGGGTAAATCTACCAAATGCCAAGTCTAATTGGATTCCGAAGAATCCATCTCATCATTTATAGTCTCTTGCCAAAAATCGGCATCTAAAGAAAATAAGGCCTCTTGGTAGTTTAAGGGATCTTCCTCTATAGTAAAGGCACAAAAATCCAAACCAAAATCTTTTACGGTTCTTGCTCTTTTACTTCTTCTAGGTTCAGCTTTAGAATTTTCATTAAATTTTGTTATAATAGGCATACTTAAAGTTTCCCCCCTTTTCCTTAATTTAAATGGAAATTTTGTTTCATAAAAATCGACATCATTTGATTCAATGATATTATGTGCATTTAGGTCATAAAATCTGTATGCTTTGCTATTAATAGCATAGCCTATAAATGCACATTCATATGCTCTACTTGTCAATTTTATTCTCTTAGGGTCTGGAATGCGAACATATGCTAAACAACCCCAAGTTCTAAAGTATGAGACATTGGGTTTATGATTCTTTAAAATTTCATAAGGTGAAATTTTATTCTTAGATTTGGGGATCCTATTCAGAACATAGCATACAGTCAATAAAACATCCCCCCACCAATGTTTTACTGCACCAGAATTTAGTAGAATGGCAACTACTAATTCGGTAAAGGTCCTATTTTTTCTTTCAGCTTTACCATTCATTTCAGGAGAATAGGGCGCGGTTCTCTCATGTACTATACCATGTAGTTTATAGAAATCCAGAATTGAAGTAGATTCATATTATGTTCTTCTATCACTACGAAGTCTCTTAATTTTCCTATTTGCTTGATTCTCAATTTCAGTTTTGAATGTTTTAAACATGTCAAAAGGATCACTTTTATTTTTCATAAGATATACATAGGTGAAATCAGAGCAGTCATCAATAAAAGTGATAAAATGATGATGTCTATGTCTAGTCAAAGTGCCATCAAGCTCACATATATCAGAATGAATCAAGTCTAAGGGTTCAGAAACTCTATCAATAGATTTATGAGGTTTCTTTGTGATTTTAGCTTGTGTACAGAATTCACATTTATCAGGTTCAGATTATATCATTTTAGGAATCATATCTAGGGTGCTCATGTTATGAATTATTCGTTTATTAACATGACATAATCTATAATGCCAAATATTAAAATCACACAATATATAAGCAGAAGTAGTCACTTTATTAGTTTCAACATTCAACTTAAACATACCCTCACAAGCATAACCCTTTCCCACAAAAGTTACCTTATAAGTTATGGTATACAAATCAGCCCCAATAACATGAGTAAAGCCAGCCTTATTAAGGAGAAAGCCAGAAACCAGATTCTTCCTTATCTCTGGAGTATGCATAACATCTTTCAGAATTATAGTCTTTCCAGAGGTAAACTTGATTTCCATATTGCCAATCCCTGCAACTTTAGTGGTGTAAGAATCTCCCAACAACACTTTCTGATTATCAGCAGCCGTGTATGTAGTGAACAAGTCACGATCATGACAGACATGGTGAGAAGCACCAGTGTCTACCCACCAACCAACCCTCTGATCCACCAACAAGGTGAATCTCAGTAATCATAGCCGTAAGAGGCTCCTCAATCAGGTTAGCCTACGGTGCAGAGCATGACCTGTTCCGACACTTTCGTGCCATATGACCTGGTTTTCCACAATTGTAACATAGAAACAACTGTCCAGAATCATTCAGTTGGGCTAGTTTCTGCTATCCTTTTGGGTTTCCTTGCGGATTCCCATTTTGTTTGTTGCGCCTGTTCTGATTCTTAAATGATTTCTGGCTCGGTTTCAGAACAGCGGGTTTGGTCATTTTAGTGTTGTTGTTGACAATCAGCACCTTTTCTTTCTGGTTCTGCTTGCATGCCTCCTCCTCAATACGAAGGCGCGTGATCAAGCTTTCTAAGGAAAATTCCTTAGTCTTATGTCGTAAGACATTCTTAAAATCTTTCCAGCCTGGGGGTAATTTGTCAATGATAACAGCAATTTGAAATTGTTCGTCAAATGTCATACCTTCGAAGATGATATCAAGAGCTATTTTCTGAAGCTCATAAGACCGTATCTCTACTGACCTGTCATCGGTCATCTGGTACTTTAGGTAGCAACTTACAACATATATCTTTACCCCTGCCTCCTCTGCATCATACTTCTTCTTCAGTGCTTCCCAGATCTCCTTTGCTGTCTTTTCATCTGAGATGTAGTAGTCATACAGGTCATCGCTCAGTCCATTCAGATTGAAATTCTTGCATAGGTAATCCTGTTCAGTCCAGGTCTGCGGTTACTTTGACTGTTCAGTCCAGGATGCCATCTTTGCTGCATCAGCCTCGTCAAGTCTGTCTGGTAGCTGCGGTTTGTCAGTAGTCAGCGCAACCACCATTTTTCTCATCGTTAGGTAGAACTCCATTTTCTGACGCCATCGCTTGGAATGCAAGCCTTCGAATCTGAACGGAGCAGCAGTCACGAGAGGGATCTGGAAGGCAAAGGGTGGAGCAGCATCGTCTAGGGCTGAATTCGAAGCCATTGTTTCACATCGTCTTCAAATTGTTGGGAAACAATGGCTGAGTCACGTACTTGGTCGTTTTCTTAAAGACGATTCGGCGATCTGGTCAGAGGTGCAAACCAGTTCGTACTTTCGTCGCCGCCTCTAGGATAAAACAACCTCTGAAAACAATAACCGATTTGCTTGCACAACAAAGCAGTACAAATTTGCACGGTTGAGTGATCGAAAATTTATGAAAGAAGATTTTAATGGCGGAGGCAAGAAGAGAATATGTAATTTGATGTTTTTTCTCGTCTATAGCTGAAGACTATATATAGAACGGGAATTAGGGTTTTACCGAGTAGTGGTAGAAAAAAATCAGATATGCTAAAATTATGGAACAAAAGTTCCGTTGCATAAAAATTACCATTGCATAAAAATTTTCCATAAAAAATGGTTCAAAAAAAGCAATGTTTTCTGATCCAAAAATTATAAGTGTCTACACCACAAAGTCAAGGCCCAAGCCCAAACCCAAACCGAACCGGGTCGAGTCGGTCGATCGCGCGCGTGTGTGTGGTGGTCATGGTGCATGGTCTCCCTCCTCATAACAAAGCATATATTGAGAGCCCCAAGGACCCAACATGACTTTTTAGAAACAAGTATAAATACTTGCTTCTTCCATATAGTCCCATGATGTGGGACTATTCACATATTGAGCCATTCATACACTTATTCCAACATTTTTAATAATTGACCTAATGTTTATAAAAACATTTTCAACATAACTTCATAAATTACTATTGTATTTATTTATTCCACTATGAGATATTCTGTTATTGTATCTCTATGATTTGTTTATAGTTCTATGATTTGATTTTACTTACTGACAGTTTAATTAACAATTTTTTGTTTCGAATGATTCGAGTTTGTTTTACTATCAGCTTCAATTGAACGAAATAACTGGTCGTTATAGACCGTACATTCCATATCTTACTATTTATAAGAAGGAGATACAAATCCAGTATATTGAGTATTTAAATATATATTAGATACAAATGTAAGAGCTTTTTTTTACTTTACTCACTATTCTTTTTTTGTTTCTCTTTAAAAAACAGATGTGTTGGAAAATTGATGAGCCAATTTATTTTCTCTAGTTAATTGATGCTTCTTCCAATTACCTATGCTTCCACTTCATTTCCTTCTTAAAGCATATGTATGATTTGCTTTTATGTAATTTGGTTGAGTAGATTTGATACCACAAAAATGCTGGAAAATGAGAATAATAACTGAGATAGAGTATAAAATAAGTAGAATGGCCGGATTTTTATCTGGTTGGATAGATGATTGACTACATATACATATAGAAATTCATTAAATAGTAAAAATTCTAACTCAACATTAATATGTAAGATTAATAAATAGTGCTAACATTTCGGCCCATCCATAAAATGAATTTATAACATGAGATATTTTTCATTATAGATCTTCAAATCAAATGGATCTGTTGCTTATGTTCAATGTTATGTTTTACGCACACATAAATAATCTATCCTTTATCTCTTCAATTTTAAAAAAACAACGAAAGATCTTGAAAATAAATTAAAGAGATGCAAAGATGCCTGATTTTCCAAGAGTTAAGAAAAACCACAAAAATGCTCCTATTTTATTGAGTTGCATGCGTTTATTTTTTATTTTTCTTTTAATCTTCCTAGTTAAGAAGTTAGCAATTTTTATGATTACCTATCCATTATTAATATGTTTGTCTTTCATATTGAATACTATGTTAATTAGTATTTATATAAGTTTGCTCCTTAATATTACATCAACTAGTATTAGTTACTCAAATGAATTTGACTAGAAATGTTCTTCCTCTTTAATACAATTGGAACGTCAAAGTTCGAGTGATAGATAAAACCAATTTGAGATCCTATAAAAATATTAAAAGAGAATGTTGGTGTTTAGCATAGAACTCATCGAGAAGATATAGCTAAGTTTAATTTAATGCTTCCAATTATACGTTCTCCTATTGTACAATTATTAAATTATTATTATAATACTCATTTATTTCAAATTAAAAGGATACGCAATTGAAGCTACGATGTTTAGTAAAGCTGTAGACAAGTGCAATCATATATTTAAGCATGGAAAATTTCATTATATTTCTAAAGGAATTCTTAAACCTACGAAAAAGAGATCCAGTGCTGTAAAAAAAATTGAATATGAGATGACTATAAATGAGTACTTATTAGTTGAGGCAGCAGGTGATGCGAGGTCACCCGTGATCGTATACAACTTTGTAATGACTAAACAACTTCAAAAATATCTTGCAGAAAAGAAAGTTGTTGGTAACGCATCCACTTTTTATTTTTATTTTTTTTATAAATCATTGTTTATTTGCTTAACAGAAGTAATTTTTAAATGTAATAGTTCTCGTTCAAAGTGTCTCATCAATCAATGGCGTTCGAAGAAAAATCAACTCATTCCAAAACATGTATAATGTTACAGACGATTCATTAAAAAACATATTAGACAAATCAATTTGTTTTAATCAGAATATTTATGATTGGATTTTAATTAAACCAAAAATGTTATTCTAATGATATATGAAGAATTTGCTATGCAAGTCGGCTCTGATCTCGTGAAAACGGTTAATGAAGCTTATATAGTAGCTATTAAATACATAATACTTGTTGATATCTTACGTGGTGCTTGCGGACCAGGCTAGGTGCACTAGAGAGTGTTTTACGACTCTGTTCGGATTTCTTTCTAAACAAATTCAAAAATAAAAATAAAAAAAATACTTGTTGATATAACATATAGTTATGTACATGTGACTGATTTCATATCAATGCATTGATATTAGACCTTTTGTGCCAAACTCGCGTACATGCATAATACTTGATGTGGCTGGATTTACACTTTTACAATTACTTTTTACAATCTAAAACAATCTAGTTTACATTTCGTTAAATTCATAATTAAGAAAAACAAATATATTATTTCTTCGATGTTATATAACTCAATGGTCAATTTTTTACCGTTGCAGTTGTATTACTACGTGAAATCAGAATTAAATAACATAAAAACAACAGGTTTATTTTTTATTTTATTTTATTATTTTTTTAACTTTTGAATTATTCAAACTAATGGTGGATTTCCATCATTACACGGTTATGAATATTAATGCCGTACAAAAGGTGTACGAGATTACAGTTTTTTTTACAAAAGCCAGATTCACCTCACTTCCTATCTCTTTGGCACTACCTACCTATTTCTGCAAAAGCCACTACACATGTTTCTTCGCAGTGTTAAAAGTAAACAGTACTCCAGTAAAGTTTCCTTTTCTGATCATTTAACCACATGTAACGTTGTCCGTTGCCCCTGAGCATTTGCAAAGTTTCAGTTGCCAAGTGTACGTCATCATTGGAATATGGTGCTTTTGTTGCCATCTTGTTTTGGAAATACGGACAGCAGCTTCCCTACAAATTCATCCGCAAAATCAGGTGGATATTCTCTGTATACTTTCTTGGAGAGATTGCAAAACCATCTCTCTTTTGTTAGATTGCAAAACCAAAACCCCCTCACGCACCAATTAAATTTGATGGATTTTGTTAGATAATCGATAAGGTTTTAATTATTTGTTTCAATCTTATTATATCAACTAGGAAGAGATCTACTTATTTCTAAGATAAAACAACTAAACCTACTAAACCCAAAAAAATATATTATTGGATTGGTTTGTTATGATTATAAAATGACATAGGTTTGATTTATATTTTTGAATTATTGTTTTAGTTTCAATTTTTTTGATCGGTTTCAATCACACAACATTTTGCTTATATCTACACCTCAATGTTATCTTATTTCCCAATTTGCATATAATAATTGATTAAATTATTAATTAGCGTACTTAAAGTGCAACTATTTCTTGATTATCCCAAAATGAACAGGTACCGATTAACAAGATCAATTTGCCGAAGCGTTAAACTCCACTAAAGAGCTTTATAGGTATATTCAACCGATTACTAAGCCATCATTAGTGGCACAATCAAGGAACCAAACCCTAAAATCATGTGAGGATAGGTCGGTCAATGGATAAATAAATAATTCGAAACATGCTTGCATTTATATACCGAAAGCATATGAATATTAAATATTCAGAAAAACGAGTACGGATATGAAAATTATCCATTCGAATTTTGTTAAGATCATACTTAATATTTTGTGTAATTCAATATGATATTAGACTTGTGTTTACTTTTTTTATTAAGGTCATAATTTTTACCATTTGAATTTGATGTATATTAATTACTCAAAATTATTAAATATCACTCAATTATTTATTTTTCATAACTTTATAATCAGTGAAACTAAAAATAGTATGCAACAAACCCCAAATCAGGATGCATAATTATGTAGTGTATGCCTCAAGATTGTGTTGGGATCCCTCCTTAATCAGAGAGTTTCTAGAAAATTCTAGATCTTTCTAGAGAAATCTAGAATTTTCTAGAATGTACCGGAGAACTCTAGAGAAGTGTAGAACCCCCTAAAAGCTTGTGGAACCCTCTGGAATATTCTGAAGACGTCCGGAACCGTACGGAAGAGTATGGAAGGATGCATAAGGGAATTGAAGAATGTAGAGATTCCAAGAGAGTATGGAGCATTCTAGAGAATCAATCTCCACCATTCGATGCAAGTAATCTCCGCCATTCATCATGGAGGTTGAGTGATATAAATAGGAGAAGGAGCCCTATTACTATCAATCCAAGAATCAAGAGAGAAGTCACTTCTTAAAGTGAGAAATACTTGAGAGTTAGAGAGAGTCACTTTAAGAGAAAAGAGAGATAACTTTGTAAGTCTTTGTCCTCAAGCTTGAGTGAGCCATCAAGTGTGAGTTACTTTTGTAAATCATATTCTTGTAACCCTACTATTCTTTTGTATAGTGGAAGAATCTCCATATTGGAGAATTATAATGTAACGACCCTGATTTTCGAACAAAATTTTTAAAATATTTAATATGGTTTTAAATATTGAACTGATAATATAAATGAATTTTTATATTTAGTTATCGATTTAAAAATCGATTTCGATTTAATATATTAAATTATCGTAATACGAAATATAATTAAAATCAAAGTTAAAAACTGAATCAAAACAATTCAGATAATCAGTTTTAATTCTAATTGAATATAGACGACGATAATAATAATTTATTATCAAAGAATTTATTTGTGTTGAATTTAAATTATTCTATATCAATTCAATATGATTATTTTTTATATATATATACGTTCAAATTAAATTTCAGAATATATACTATGCAATTCAGGAGAGCGTTATAACATTATAACGCCGGTCGATATGTAAAAATATGGGTTCTTAATTTCAAATAATGGACCCCAATATTATTTTAGTGGATAAGCACGAGATCAAATCGATATCTGTTTAAAATAAAATGAGAATCTCTTTATATCAAATCATATTAATTATAAAATCAAATTAATAAATGTCTTTTCGTCAACCACCCTACCTATTATACGGTCACTCCCTACTACGTGCCTCCCAAGTTTTCTTCTTCTTTAAATCGCGTCCTTCTATTACCATTTGCATACATCCGGTAGCAAAGTAAAAATCAATGCTTCCGAGAAGTAAATGGCTGCTCCCTACTTCAATTTAAAATCGCGAACCCTTCTCATTCTACAAATCAAAACCGAGAGCTTCAAATCGAATAAATCCCAAATAGAAATTTGAAATCGCTAATCCCATGTGTTCAACACCAGAATGAGATGCTCGCAAAGGAGTGCGATTCCTTTCTCGAACTCGAAATTCACAGCAACAGTTAGGCACAGGTCGGGCACGAGACGCGATGGTGTTTTAGGGGGCTCGACAGTGGTTAACGCTGATCAGGTGATTTCGATTTTAGGTATTGTATTGGGTGCGATGGTGTTTTACTGGGTGATTTTAGGTGCGATATAGTGATGCACGATTTGTGGAAGTCGAGTGGAGTTCGGATGGGGTTCGGCGGATTTGCTAACTTGCGAAAGTTTGACAGTGGAGTAAGGAATACTGATTTGTTTTGGTGACCAGAAATTGGACGTCGATGAAGGGTATCGTGGTTGAATGATGAAGAGGTTCATATTTGTTCTTCAGGGAGGGTGGAGCTCGGGAGTATTGGTAATAGAACAGTAGATGGAGAGGTGTGTTTGAACGTTGTTGAACTTGTGGCACTACTGTAGTGTTGCAGGAGCAAGCATGATGGGTATGGAGGAGTTTATCACGGTAAACACCGATGGTTTGTGGCATTGAAATGGTGTCAAGTAGCATGGCGAATTGTTATGAGTAGCTCAACGTAGGAAAGGGGAAAAGTGGCAGTTAACATCGGGAAAGAAAGGTATATCGCCGGGATTAAGGTATACATATATACATAGAATAATTGTTTATTTATTTTAGTAGTCAATTTAAATTAATACGGTTTAATCGTTAAAAATTAAATACTCGTAGGTCCTAGATAGATAATTCGAGATGATTCGTAAACGCGACAATATGGAATTTCACTAGCGATTCTGCTCAAACGAAATTAAGGCGAGTAAATCCCACTCACAGTTTTACATTTAAGTTTATTTTTAATCGTCAAAAATAAATTTGTTGGTTGCTTGGGTGCATGAATGAATTGTTGAATTATTGTGGTTATTATACAATATATATATTAATTATTTAGGCTTGGTGGTTGTCGCTATTATTATATATATTGGACATTTCCTGCAATACTATTAGCGGAAGACCCTACGCTCCACGTATATAAGTGGATCCCCTTTTATACCGCGATATCCCGCCTTGAAGCAGGATTGGTATTATTTATGTGACTAACATCCGTGGATGCATAGAAAACAGGTTGGAGGGATCCAACTGGATTCCTCAAATTTATTTATTATTGTTTACATATTTACATGTGTGTTGTGTTGAATTGGACTGATGGTTTGGTTATTTGGATATTTAAATATCACTGGCCCAAGTATTTATATTTAAAAACATCAAAAAGGGGCATTTGAATTTAAAAAGGAAAGTTTACTTTTCGAAATAAAAATGGAATGTCAAATGGATTTTGAAATATCAACTTGCTTTTAAAAATAAAAACAAGTAGTTAAATTTATAACAATGTTCTGAATAGAAAGAAATATTATCATTTGATAATATAAATTTTTAATTTCAAGTATGATTTTAAAGTTTTATGAAGTGGAAATTGGATTTTAAAAATGAAATTTGAAAATAGAAACTGTTTTCAATATTTAAAACCAAAAGTGGAATTCATAAAAGATGCTTATAGATAAAGCAGGGAAATTTTCAGTGAATAATTTTTATTTAAATTCAAATATGATTTGAAAAGGAGAATTTCCAAAAATAGAAAGTGGGAATTTAAATGATATTTGAAATAGAAAATTTGTTTTATATATTTAAAACAAGAAGTGTAAATTATAAATAACATTCGTAAATAAATGTGAAAAAGTATCATTTGATAGTTGATAATTTTAAATCCAGGTATAAATTTAAAAGAGAATTTTAAATTGGAAAATCGTTTCGGAAAAAGGAAGCGATGAGATTTTTATTCGATATTCGGAATGTAAACTGGAATTAAATAAATCCACATGGATTTATAGGTTGAAATAGATTATGTCAAATTTGTAGAAGTAAATTTTATTTCCAAAAGATATTGGAATGGTATTAACTAGAGGAAACCGATCTTTTTATAGAAATAAAAATTTTCACATGAGAATCGAGTTTAAATGGAATTGTAAACGAAAGATGTTAAATTTAAAATAGGAAAATGATTTATAAACCATGTTTATAAATGAAATAAAGTAATTTTTCTTTAGATAGGTTGGAAATATATTTACCCCAATTATAAGAACTGACATTTAAAAATCATATTTTTAAAAGAGATAGAAGAGGGGATTTTTATGATAAGTAGTGGCGGGTTTGTATTACAAACTCTTATCCAGCTCAAGATAAGAACGTTGTCGGTCAAGGTCTGAGAGGTAATTAAAATACCCCAACTTGAACGACTTCACTATTATCAAGAGATGATATTAGTTTGTAATGGTAGTTGGATTAAATAATTATTTACATGAAGGGAATTTATAATTGGAATTTGATGAGATCGATATTTTATAAATAATCAAATTCATAAGAATTGGACTTGAATATAGGAATTTGAGTTTGAATACATTCATAACTAAGTTATGAATGTGAAATAAAAATTGACAGGTTTGAATAACTTGAACTGCTATGTCAGATTTGGATAACGAGCTTGAATTACTTTAAAGTATCGAAAAGCGAGTTGGAATTATTTTATAAACAAAGTTTTTAAACATTTATATATAATTTAATTAAAATGAACTCGTCGCAGCGTGGTAGTTCGTAATTTGGTGTTTCGAACTTCAATTGAGTATATAGAACTCAATATAAGTCGGAATTCGATGAAACAAGAAAAGCCCAGACTTACTGAATAATAGTTTTCTAATGGAAGAGAAAAACCTGAATTTCGTCTTATATATTTTGAGTTATATCAAAATCAAATTTTTAGAAAAACAGCGCTATAATCCTTTTTAAACCATAACGGTTTATTTAATAAATTAAAAGAATTTTAAGTGGGTAAAATTCGATTTTCCATTAGAAAGATCCAGATTTGAGTTATGAACTAAATATAAACTCAGGTCCAGTAATTGGGTTGATTTTCAGAATAAATAAAATCAGATTTTTATTTGTTTATCGATCGAGGTTAACTAATTCCAAAAAGAATTAGTTGATAGAATATGATTTGAGTTGAACTTAGTTAAATGAATCGAATTTGAAAATAGAGATTGGAAATTCAAATGTAAAACTTGGATTTGAAATTGTAAGCAAGAAGATTGAGTTGAATTAGGAATAAGTAAATACAAACACATTTGAACGTGATATGTTCAAGTTTAAAAGAAAAATGGAACTAAGAAGCTAATTTGAAATTTAGTTAGCAAATGTAAAGCGAGAGACGTAAAAAGGGATGGATTTGTTGAAATGAATAGGCAATGGTCATGTATATTTTAAACAGGTATGAGGTGAGGAATACGAAGAAAATATGAAGAATATATTGACTACCCGACAAAAAGGTACATGTTTAAATTTCCATATGAGGTTTTATGCGCCGAATCGGCAAGCCGCTTGGCTTTTTGATTTTCTTTTTGAATGGAAAGGGCCTAGAGAGGCGAGTTGAGGTTTGAACTATTTGCCAATAAAAAGGAGGTTATGGCGAATTTTTCCAAAAATTTAAGGAGTTAGAATATTTTTAGGAAAATTTGATAATAGAAATCGATATAACGATATTCGCTAAGAAAATGAATTTAATATAAAATATCAAAAAAGGGCCAGTGATTGTGAAATTGTTTGATGGATGTTTATTTTTCCTCTGATAGTTAAAACACCGGCTATCAAAGATTTTTGACCATCGTTGTCAATACGGAGAGATAGGTTGGATTTATTATCCGAAAACCACTTCGTATAGGCATAGGCGTTGCGAATTAGATTATGCTGAAAATAATCGAAGACAGAGTGAAATGCAAGGGCTGTTTTGTTTGTTCAATCCCAGGACAACTTGTATGGACGAATGTCTGACAGAGTATTCCTAACGGTCACATAAGACGATCTTTTCAAGGTATTACGTCTGGTGGCGGAGAATTCGTTTCTCTTAGCTTTTATACCCGTAATATTTTTGGGAAGTTCAACTAGTGATTTGACGGGTTTGACGATGTGGCATTCAAAGTGTATGGTGGCCTGATGTTCTAAAGGATAGATGTAGCCTTAAGTTTCACAACCAGGAAATGACAAAAATTGGGCAGACAACATGGCTATGTGGATCGCTCCCATTAGGGTGTATAATCACATATCTAGAGAAATTCCTTTTACTTCTTTAATCTATTTCGATGCTACCCCTTTTCGGGAAACGGTGGTTTGAGCCCAATCATTGGTGATATACATTCGATACACTCAAGCGAAATGAGTGGTCGGTCATGTATGTGCCGGGTTGCAAGACGTTCTTGTTGAACCTAGTGTATTCCCCTCTAGAGATACACTATCGGCAGGTGGTCCCATACCTTGTCATAATTGGAATCCAATCTCCAATAAGCGCCCTGCGATTTTTGATTTTATACTATATATGTAGAGCGTGAGATGCAAGAACTCTACTATTTGGTTATTTATTTGATTAGACATTATTATAATATCCCTGGATTTTGATATCAAAAATGTTTTGGGTTATAGTAAGGTAAAAACCGTCCGTGTTTATGTGTGGGCTGGTCTTACTATTATCCTTTTCTTTCAAAAGGTTTTTCAAAGTTGAACAATATGGTTGGAGTTTACGCACACCAGTCCCATGACTGATCCAGAGTTTATTTTGTTTGTTTTTCCTAAACTCTTGGGTGTCCAAAATTGTGCGGGCAGTCAAGTGTTTCAGGCTTTATAGATACACTTGGAGGAGCTTGAAGCAGGAGGCTTCAATGTTAGTTATTTAGAGTTATTCCCACTGTACCAAATGCTGTATTGTATTCTAATGATGGTATGTATATAGGATATAAAATTTTGTATTTCAAAGCTTATGTTATATATTATATTTTATTCGTTCCACTGTGAGGTTCTGTATTGTTATTTCTGTTCATCTTTTATCTTTTCCATATTTTTTAACCATAATGACTCGTATTTCTATATTATTTGAGTTGGACATCGGTTGTGTTAGTCAGCTTAGATAGTACGGATTTGCGGGCCGTTACAGTTGGTATCAGAGCTTAGGTTAAGCGAACACCTTGGCTTTGGTGGGGGTTTACTTATTAGAGATAGGGTCAATAGTACCCTAGAATGAGTTGAGTGTATATATATGAAAGAGCATATTTGTATGTTGATA
This sequence comes from Allium sativum, assembly GCA_030737875.1. Classification (NCBI taxonomy): domain Eukaryota; kingdom Viridiplantae; phylum Streptophyta; class Magnoliopsida; order Asparagales; family Amaryllidaceae; genus Allium; species Allium sativum. The sequence goes on along the minus strand of CM060910.1, from coordinate 411,929,630 downwards.
TAAAAATTGTTTTATATTGTGTTGGCTTGTCTGTTGGGTAGTTATGAATTCTGGTCGAATCGTAGGACGCCACGACGTTGATAGTAGTTTCTAAACACTTGATCAGAAGAATTGACATAATATTGTTTTAAAGTGGGTAAATGAAATAATTTTATCCAAAATTATATTTTGCTATAAAAGTAAATAATTTTCTAGAATTATTTATATATGGATGAGTTGGTTGCTATAGTTAGATTATACACTTGAAATGGTTATATTTTAAATCAAATAGAACTTGTATATGAATAATATATACAAATGAGATGAAATTAAATTATATTAAAATCAGAATTTGAAATTTAAAACCTAGGTGTTTGGAAAGATATTTTCTAAAGTATATGAGAATGATATAGCCTTGTTTTGGAAGGATTTTTGAATAAGATCGTTTTGAATGGATTTTGAAAGTGATAAAGCACTGAACTCACTTCAGTGGCTGGAAAATAATTCTGATGATGACTGCAGCATCACAATATTCATTTTCGAGTTTCTAAGTGATGGATTGCTACCTTAGAAAAGCTTTTGAGGGAAATTTGTTTGAAAGAAAACAAGTGGTTTGAAATTCATATGTTTTGAATTTGAGATAGTGATGAATATATATGTATATATTTATGGGATTTCAATATTGTTTTGAAATGAAACCCGGGGATTTGAATTCTAAAATTTAAATTTAACTTAAGCAAGTTAACTGAATCGAAATGAATAAATTGTTCAAAATCAATTTGAATGGAATATGAATTGATTGTAGATCATTCAAATTAAATGAATGAAAACCAAAAGTTTGTGGGTACTGAAATTCGTTGAAATATGTAGAGTTGAGTTTCAACATAAGTATGTTTTGAAAAGTACATAGGTTTGTAGCATTTTTCTTACCTTAGCAATTTCGGGGACGAAATTCTTTTAAGGGGGAAGAATGTAACGACCCTGATTTTCGAACAATTTTTTTAAAATATTAAATATGGTTTTAAATATTGAATTGATAATATAAATGAATTTTTATATTTAGTTATCGATTTAATATATTAAATTATCGTAATACGAAATATAATTGAAATCAAAGTTAAAAACTGAATCAAAACAATTCAGATAATCAGTTTTAATTCTATTTGAATATAGACGATGATAATAATAATTTATTATCAAAGAATTTATTTGTGTTGAATTTAAATTATTCTATATTTAATATGGTTATTTTATATATACGTTCAAATTAAATTTCAAAATATATACTGTGCGTTTCAAAAGAGCGTTATAACATTATAACGCCGGTCGATATGTAAAAATAAGGGTTCTTAATTTCAAATGATGGACCCTGATATTATTTTAGTGGATAAGCATGAGATCAAATCGATATCTGTTTAAAATAAAGTGAGAATCTCTTTATATCAAATCTTATTAATTACAAAATCAAATTAATAAATGTCTTTTCGTCAACCACCCTACCTATTCTACGGTCACTCCCTACTACGTGCCTCCCAAGTTTTCTTCTTCTTTAAATCACGTCCTTCTGTTACCATTTTCATACATCCGGTAGCAAAGTAAAAAATCAATGCTTTAGAGAAGTAAGTAGCTGCTCCCTACTTCAATATAAAATCGCGAACCCTTCTCATTCTACAAATCAAAACCGAGAGCTTCAAATCGAATAAATCCCAAATAGAAATTCGAAATCGCTAATCCCATGAGTTCATCACCAGAATGAGATGCTCGCAAAGAAGTGTGATTCCTTTCCCGAACTCGAAATTCACAGCAACAGTTAGGTACGGGGCGGGCACGAGACGCGATGGTGTTTTAGGGGGCTCGACAGTGGTTAACGCAGATCAGGTGATTTCAATTTTGGGTATTGTGTTGGGCGCGATGGCGTTTTACTGGGCGATTTTGGCTGCGATGTAGTGATGCATGATTTGAGGAAGTCGAGTGGAGTTCGGATGGGGTTCAGCGGATTTGCTAACTTGCGAATGTTTGGCGATGGAGTAAGGAATACGGATCTGTTTTGGTGACCAGAAATTGGACGTCGATGAAGGGTACCGTGGTTGAATGATGAAGAGGTTCAGATTTGTTCTTCAGGGAGGGTGGAGCTCGGGTGTATTGGTAATAGAACAGTAGATGGAGAGGTGTGTTTGAACGTTGTTGAACTTGTGGCACTACTGTAGTGTTGCAGGAGCAAGCATGATGGGTATGGAGGAGTTTATCATGGTAAACACCGATGGTTTGTGGCATTGAAATGGTGTCAAGTAGCATGGCGATTTGTTATGAGTAGCTCAACATAGGAAAGGGGAAAAGTGGCGGTTAACATTGGGAAAGAAAGGTATATCGCCGGGATAGAATAATTGTTTATTTATTTTAGTAGTCAATTTAAATTAATATTGTTTAATCGTTAAAAATTAAATACTCGTAGGTCCTAGATAGATAATTCGAGATGATTCGTAAACGCTACAATATGGAATTTCACTGGGGATTCAGCTCAAACGAAATTAAGGTGAGTAAATCTCACTCACAGTTTTATATTTAAATTTATTTTTAATCGTTAAAGATAAATTTGTTGGTTGCTTGGGTGCATGAATGAATTGTTGAATTATTGTGGTTATTATAATATATATATAGTAGTTATTTAGGCTTGGTGGTTGTCGCTATTATTATATATATTGGACATTTCCCGCAATACTATTAGCGGATGCCCGCAGTATCATTAGCGGATGACCCTACGTTCCACGTATATAAGTGGATCCCCTTTTATACCGCAATATCCTGCCTTGAAGCAGGATTGGTATTATTTATGTGACTAACATCTGTGGATGCAGGGAAAACAGGTTGGAGGGATCTAACTGGATTCCTCAAATTTATTTATTATTGTTTACATATTTACATGTGTGTTGTGTTGAACTGGACTGATGGTTTGGTTATTTGGATCTTTAAATATCACTAGCCCAAGTATTTATATTTAAAAATATCAAAAAGGGATATTTGAATTTAAAAAGAAAAGTTTACTTTTCGAAATAAAAATGGAATGTCAAATGGATTTAGAAATATCAACTTGCTTTTAATAATAAAAACAAGTAGTTAAATTTATAACAATGTTCTGAATAGAAAGAAATATTACCATTTGATAATATAAATTTTTAATTTCAAGTATGAATTTAAAGTTTTATGAAGTGGAAATTGGATTTTAAAAATGAAATTTGAAAATATAAACTGTTTTCAATATTTAAAACCAGAAGTGGAATTTATAAAAGATGCTTATAGATAAAGCAGGAAAATTTTAAGTGAATAATTTCTAATTTAAATTCAAATATGATTTTGAAAAGGAGAATTTATTCTCCAAAAATAGAAAGTGGGAATTCAAATGAAATTTGAAATATAAAATTTGTTTTATATATTTAAAACAAGAAGTGTAAATTATTAATAACATTCGTAAATAAATGTGAAAAGGTATCATTTGATAGTTGATAAATTTAAATCCAGTTATGAATTTAAAAGAGAATTTTAAATTGGAAAATCGTTTTGGAACGATGAGATTTTTATTCGATATTCGGAATGTAAACTAGAATTAAATAAATCCACATGGATTTATATGTTGAAATAGATTATGTCAAATTTGCAGAAGTAAATTTTATTTCCAAAAGATATGGAATGGTATTAACTAGAGGAAACCGATCTTTTTATAGAAATAAAATTTTTCACTTGAGAATCGAGTTTAAATGGAATTGTAAATGAAAGTTGTTAAATATAAAATAAGAAAATGATTTATAAACCATGTATATAAATGAAATAAAGTAATTTTTCTTTGGATAGGTTGGAAATATATTTACCCTAATTATAAGAACTGACATTTAAAAATCATATTTTTAAAAGAGATAGAAGAGGGGATTTTTATGATAAGTAGTGGCGGGTTTGTATTACAAACTCTTATCCAGCTCAAGATAAGAACATTGTCGGTCAAGGTCTGAGAGGTAATTAAAATACCCCAACTTGAACGACTTCACTATTATCAAGAGATGATATTAGTTTGTAATGGTAGTTGGATTAAATAATTATTTACATAAACGGAATTTATAATTGGAATTTGATGAGATCGATATTTTATAAATAATCAAATTCATAAGAATTGGACTTGAATATAGGAATTTGAGTTTGAATACATTCATAACTAAGTTATGAATGTGAAATAAAAATCGACAAGTTTAAATAACTTGAACTGCTAAGTCAGATTTGGATAACGAGCTTTAATTACTTTAAAGTATCGAAAAGGGAGTTGGAATTATTTTATAAACGAAGTTTTTAAACATTTATATTTAATTTAATTAAAACGAACTCGCCGCAGTGCGGTAGTTCGTAATTTGGTGTTTCGAACTTCAATTGAGTATATAGAACTCAATATAAGTCAGAATTGATGAAACAAGAAACGCCTGGACTTACTGAATAATAGTTTTCTAATGGAAGAGAAAAACCAGAATTTCGTCTTACAGATTTTGAGTTATATCAAAATCAAATTTTCAGAAAAACAGCGCCATAATCGTTTTTAAACCATAATGGTTTATTCAATAAAATAAAAGAATTTTAAGTGGGTAAAATTCGATTTTCCATTAGAAAGATCCAAATTTGAGTTATGAACTAAATATAAACTCAGGTCCAGTAATTGGGTTGATTTTAAGAATAAACAAAATCAGATTTTTATTTGTTTATCGATTGAAGTTAACTAATTCCAAAAAGAATTAGTTAATAGAGTATGATTTGAGTTGAACTTAGTTAAATGAATCGAATTTGAAAATAGAGATTGGGAATTCAAATGTAAAACTTGGATTTGAAATTATAAGCAAGAAGATTGAGTTGAATTGGGAATAAGTAAATACAAACACATTTGAACATGATATGTTCAAGTTTAAGAGCAAAATGGAACCAAGAAGCTAATTTGAAATTTAGGTAGCAAATGTAAAGCGAGAGACGTAAAAAGGGGTGGATTCATTGAAATGAACTGGCAATGGTCGTGTATATTTTAAACAGGTATGAGGTGAGGAATACAAAGAAAGTATGAAGAATATATTGACTGCCCAACAAAAGGTACATGATTAAATTTCCATATGAGATTTTATGCGCCGAATCGGCAAGCCGGCCTTTTGATTTTCTTTTTAAATGAAAAGGGCCTAGAGAAGCAAGTTGAGGTTTGAACTATTTGCTGATACAAAGGAGGTTATAGCGAATTATCCGGAAATTTAAGGAGTTAGAATATTTCTAAGAAATTTTGATAATGGAAATCGATATAACGATATTCGCTAAGAAAATGAATTTAATATAAAATATCAGAAAAGGGCCAGTGATTGTGAAATTGTTTGATGGGTGTTTATTTTTCCTTTGATTGTTAAAACACCGGCTATCAAAGATTTTTGACCATCGTTGTCAATACGGAGAGACCGGTTGGATTTATTATCCGAAAACCACTCCGTATAGGCATAGGCGTTGCGAATTAGATTATGCTGAAAATAATCGAAGACGGAGTGAAATGCAAGGGCTGTTTTGTTTGTTCAGTCCCAGGACAACTTGTATGGACGAATGTCTGACAGAGTATTCCTAACGGTCACATAAGACGATCTTTTCAAGGTATTACGTCTGGTGGCAGAGAATTCATTTCTCTTAGCTTTTATACCCGTAATATTTTTGGGAAGTTCAACTAGTGATTTGACGGGTTTGACGATGTGGTATTCAAAGTGTATGGTGGCTAGATGTTCTAAAAGATAGATGTAGCCTCAAGTTTCACAACCAGGAAATGACAAAAATCGGGCAGGCAGCATGGCTATGTGGGTCGCTCCCATTAGGGTGTATAATCACCAATCTAGAGAAATTCCTTTTACTTCTTTAATCTATTTCGATGCTGCCCCTTTTCGAGAAACGGTGGTTTGAGCCCAACCGTTGGTGATATACATTCGATACGCTCAAGCGAAATGAGTGGTCGGTCATGTGTGGGTCGGGTTGCAAGACGTTCTTGTTGAACCCAGTGTATTCCCCACTAGAGATACACTATCGGCAGGTGGTCCCATACCTTGTCATAGTTGGAATCCAATCTCCAATAAGCGCCCTGCGTTTTTTGATTTTATACTATATATGTAGAGCGTGAGATGCAAGCGCACTACTATTTGGTTATTTATTTGATTAGACATTATTATAATATCACTGGATTTTGATATCAAAAATGTTTTGGTTTATAGTAAGGTAAAAACCGTCCATGTCTATGTATGGGCCGGTCTTACTATTATCCTTTTCTTTCAAAAGGTTTTTCAAAGTTGAACAATATGGTTGGAGTTTACTCACACCAGTCCCATGACTGACCCAGAGTTTACTTTGTTTGTTTTTCCTAAATTCTTGGGTGCCCAAATTTATACGGGCAGTCAAGTGTTTCAGGCTTTACAGATACACTTGGAGGAGCTTGAAGCAGGAGGCTTCAATGTTAGTTATTTAGAGTTATTCCCGCTGTATCAAATGGTGTATTGTACTCTGATGATGGTATGTATATAGGATATAAAATTTTGTATTTCAAAGCTTATGTTATATAATATATTTTATTCGTTCCGCTGTGAGGTTCTGTATTGTTATTTCTGTTCATCTTCTATCTTTTCTATTTTCTTTAACCATAATGACTCGTATTTCTGTATTATTTGAGTTGGATATGGGCTGTGTTAGTCCGCTCAGATAGTACGGATTTGTGGGCCGTTACGTATAACCTCATGTGCTTGCATTGCTACTTTTAATCTTAAAGTTCCTATCTTAACCTCACAAAGCGGGAAAGACCGAGATTTCCCAACAGTGGTATCAGAGCGAGGTTCATCCGTAGCCGTAATCAAGCTCGTGTATTTTCAAGATGGAGGATAATGACGCTCACTAATGAAGAGGAGCCTCAAAGCTATAAAGAAGCAATTGGTGATTGTCATAAAGAAGAATGGAGAATAGCCATGCAAGAAGAAATGCAATCAAATAACACATAAGAACTAGTGGAGCTACCAAAAGAGAGAAGAGCTTTGAAGAATAAGTGGGTGTATAGAATCAATACCAAAGAGAATTTTTCAAAGCCTCGCTAAAAAGCTCGGTTAGTCGTCAAAGGATTCAGACAAGAAAAAGGTACTGAATTTGAAGAGATATTCTCTTCTGTGGTAAAGTTGTCATCAATCCGAGGAGTCCTCGAGGAAAAGAAAATACATCTTGATAAGTTTCACACATATGAGAATTGGTCTGACATGTTGACCAAGGTAATACCAATAAAGAAGTTTGAAGATTGCAGTCAAGGTGCCAGTTTGCTACTACCCCCAATTATGTCGGGAGGGGGAGATTTGTTGGGATCCCACCTTAATTAGAGAGTTTCTAGAAAATTCTAGATCTTTCTAGAGAAATCTGTAATTTTCTAGAATGTACTGAAGAACTCTAGAGAAGTGTAGAACCCTCTAGAAGCTTGTTGAACCCTCTGGAATATTCTGGAGACGTGTGGAACCTTACGAAACTTTACGGAAGAGTATTGAAGGATGCATAAGGGAATAGAAGAATGTAGAGATTCCTAGAGAGTATGGAGCATTATAGAGAATCAATCTCCACCCTTGGATGCAAGTAATCTCCACCATTCCTCATGGAGGTTGAGTGGTATAAATAGGAGAAGGAGCCCTATTACTATCAATCCAAGAATCAAGAGAGAAGCCACTTCTTAAAGTGAGAAATACTTGAGAGTTAGAGAGAGCCTCTTTGAGAGAAAAGAGAGATAGCTTTGGAAGTCTTTGTCCTCAAGCTTGAGTGAGCCACCAAGTGTGAGTTACTTTTGTAAATCATATTCTTACAATCCTACTATTCTTTTATATAGTGGAAGAATCTCCATATTGGAGAATTATAAACTCTTGTGCTTCCATTGCTACTTTTAATCTTAAAATGCCTATCTTAATTTCAAGAAGTAGTAAAGACCGAGATTTCCCCAACAGATTGAAACTTGATGGTTTTATTAGTGTTGAACGTGGAGTGATACGATAAAGTAAGTATACTTCGTTTAGTGGTTGTCGTTGGATATCTGAAAAAAACTGATGCGCATATAAAGTCATCTGTATTATAAAAATATCCATTTGTTTTCCATTGATAATATACCTTATTTTATGTGTATTTAATGAAATGAAAGACATGTATTCATCGTTTATCAAGTTAATAGTTTATATTAAGTGCATTTAATATGTATTAATTGCTCATAATTATTTATTATCATCATATTTATTAATTTTGCCTACTTTTATAATCAGTGTGATTGGAAAATAAGTATATTATTAATTTTGTCCGTAGTTTTAGGCCAACAGTTAAAAACTTTGCATCGTGGTAACAGCGACACGGGTTCGAAACCCAGAATGGCATGCTAGGAGTTTACCATGTGCATACGCTAAGATTAGTCACTTACGTGGTGCTCGCGGGTCAGGCTAGGTGCACTAGGGAGGGTTTGATGAATCCGGTCGGTTTCCCTCCTGAACAAATTCAAAAATATCTATGTTTCTTGATTTACTAACTGTTGGTTAATAGGACAGTTACATCAATATTCATTTGCTGGACTTCTTGCAACACTTCAGCGTCCTATTTTTATGACAAGTTGCTCTTAACCCTCTCTCTTTTTTCGTTTTGTTTGCAGTAAATGTTAATTTATCGGATTATCCTACCCTTCTTGTTTAGCATTGTAACACCCCGTAATTCTGTTAACACTAATGTTCACAAATTAAAGAATAACTAATCTCAAATATGAGAATTGAGGGAAACGGGTTGCGCCATTGTGTTCATCTCGGAATTCTAGTTGAGATAGAGTCCGAGTTTGCGTGAATTGGACTTCGTATGAAGAAGTAACGGCCATTAGAAGTATCAGAAAATTCAAAACAGATTTCAGAAAATTCAAATTTCGGAGTCAGACAGGCTAGGCGGGAAAATTCCCGCCAGGGCCAGGTCGACCATAGGGTCGACCTGCCCTGACCAGGTCGACCATAGGGTCGACCTGGGGGTCAACCTGCCCAGACCAGGTCGACCATAGGGTCGACCTGAGGGTCGACCTGGGGGTCGACCTGCCCCCCCCGGGCATATTTGAATTATGACCTGTTAATGACTAGACGCTGACTCATTAGGGTTTCTGATATGTTCTGGTTGCCTGGGATTAATTCCGGGTTGATCGGACGGCTTAAACTAATCCTAAACTCTATAAAAACACCTCTAGACTCAAACCCTAAAATCAAAACAAAATTAGATTCATGGCCTCCATGCCGTCACCTAGCAACTCAGCATAGCCGCCACCAATTAGAGAGGAAGAAAGCTAGCCTAAATCAATTCTTTCCAACTTTAACAAGGAACATTCTTCAAGGGAAAGCTATTACAACTTCAGAACTCAGAATTCAGAATTCAAGACTTTCTCTGAATTGTGAGTTCGACAATTTTAATAAAATAATTAGCAAATTAATTGGATTGAGTTATGATGTGGACTATTTGGACATGATGTGAATTGTTGACCGCATGTTATTATTCATGTAGTAAAATTATGATGTTTATGTTGTAAATTCTATAATGCTATCTTGTAAAGTTGTGATCATCTATGTTGTAATTTTATGATTGGTTTATGTATAATCGAATCACCATGTTGTTCATATGCTAGTTTGGGTATGATGATTCATATGATAAATCATAAGTATTTATGCAAGTTTAGATTTTTATTAAGACATGAATCATATGCAAGTTGGGGAAAAATTATATGTAACCTTATATGCTTCATGACATCTATTTTAGATCTAAAGTTAGGCTATGACATGTGTGAGTTATATGCCAAATTCTACATGCTAGTTTACATGTTTAGATGTAAGTTTATACCATTGTTATGTTGCATAAATCACATATGCAAGTTTATATGAATACATGTGTTTGAAAATGAATCATGTTATGCAAGTTTGTGGTTACAGCCTATGCAAGTTTACACCTTTAGATGTAGATCTATGACATACATGATTTATGCAAGTTTGTGACCATTATCTAAACAAGTTCACACCTTTAGATTTTGATTTATGACATATGTAATTTTATGCAAGTTGTAACTTTGGCCTAGGCAAGTTTTAGATGTAGAACATCATTCACACATGCAAGTTCACCCCTTATGTTTAGATCTAGTTTTAATTATACGTATGTTGTGATGTTTTCTCTTTATTCCATGAGTTAGACCATTCGAGTCTAACGTATATTTTACGTTAAACGAACAAACGTACAACGTGGGGTAAGGGGATAATATTAAAAGATTTAAATGGCATAAATGCCTTAAAAGGCATAAAATAAATTTGTGATGAAAATTGGTGTGATTTTACATACCATAAATGGATGGACATAATTGAGTCAATTATGGACATCAATAAATTTGGAATTGATTGATAATTTGAATAGGGAAAGTAATTCAAATTGGGGGATGATTAATTAGGAGTAATTAATCGTCTAAGACACGAGGTTAGGCTCTTTTGTGGTGTAAGACTGCCCGGACCCGCCCGGTAAATCCAGTTGCCACAAATGCCAATCTAATGTGAGAGGTCTTAGACATAAATTAAATACGCAACAATTGTAAAGACACTAGGTTAGGCTCGTTTGTGGTGTAAGACTGCCCGGACCCGCCCGGCAAATCCAGCTGCCACAGATGCCAGTCTAATGTGAGAGGTCTTTATAAGGTTACGGTCTTAATGAATTAAGAAACACTTAACTGGATAAGCATGTAGTGGGACATGAGGGGGGTTAAGTGGGTGCCTTGGGTGGCCTGGGAATCTAGTGGGTGTCTTGGGTGGCATTGAAAATACGATCAGAAACACTTAACCGAAATTGAAACATGTAATTGAAACATGAATAAGAAGTAGGTTAAGTGGGATGTACTAGAAGGGACCAAGCTTAGGTGGATAGCTTGTGTCAAGTAATGGGGGGCCCGTTTCAACCAGTAACACATACGTATCTTTTGTGGGCTCGACCCAAGTTGAGGACGGGACACGCATATTGGGCTTGACTATAAGAGGCCAAACCGGGTTAGCGGTGGCAACGCAAGTCCAACGGGTTCATATGCGTGTGTGGACCCGGGTTGGTAGGTATGATGTTGTTGCATTGTGTAGGTATAAGACGTGCATTATTTGTGGTATCGGGTTGCCACTTTGGGGAGTGATACACCCCACATTGGGGCCAGCACGGGTATCTACGAGTTAGGGAGCCGATCTCTTGGGGGTTAGTGGGTACACCTAGTGGAGATAGGGGTAGGCGGCACCTATGAAGGCAACTAGGGGTGCACGAAACTACCAATATCATTATTAAGTTCTGTAGGCGGGATCAACCTTCGGGTGACTAGTGGTGGTGCAGTATAGCAATTATCTTATAGTGTTGGTGCAGTTTAGTAATTATCTTATAGTGGTTTAGGTGCGCTTTAACGATATCGTTGTTCATCTTGTTTCCTTGTCTACTCTGCCATACTCAATGGTTGATGGTCATTTCCTGATTTTCCAACTTATGCCTTAGCCTAGTTACTTAGGTGATTATATTATTAAAGTTATCGCACTCGCCAGACTTTATGTCTGACCCCCTTTGTTTCCTCCTCTTTTCTTCCTTTTCCCCCAGGTGCTCAGGTTGGAACTAGCACCAGTGGAGCTTGATTTTGGACAACTGTGCTTCTTGCTTTTAGAAGATTGCTTGGATCGCTGAAGTAAAGTTCAGCCTCTCTTTTATTTATGGCTATTTTGTATTGGGGTATATGTCTTTCAATTTATGTACTTTGATTTAGTCAAGATGGATATTATGTACTTAGCTCTGGTTTTGATGATGTAATCAAACATATGTATTTTCCGCTGCAATGAAATAAAGTTTTTAATTTTTCAAGTACTGTTATATCTGTCTTGTTGTTAAGTTTCTGTTCTATACTCACTTAAAACGCTCCATAGAAGTTAATGCATTCCCTTTGGGAGTGACATTAATGGACGTGGGGTGTTACACGTGGTATCTGAGCTGAAGTTTACCAGAATAGATATGAATTTTGAAAAGCTGTTCTTCAAAACCACTTTTATAAAGAAATACCTTCAAAAGTATGTTTTAAGGAAAGTATTTTCAAGAGAAAGGCTTATTTTAGAAAGCATAACCCCAAGGGCCATATATCTTTCCTTTGGTTCTTTTGTATTGAATCTTTCCTTTTTCGTTTCAGCATGTCTGAAGCATCTGAGATACCAAAGGGTGTTCATGTACCCGGTTGGTTTCGTCAATATCTCGAGGCTAGGGCCGCCACCGCAGGTCCAGCAAATTCTCCTCCTCCTTCTCCTCACGTCGATACTTTTTCTAAGATATGTAAGGACTTTCGGGCAATGGGTGAAAAACCTTTTCACGGAACAGAGACATTTGTTGAAGCTCGAAATTGGCTAAAGGAGGTGGAAGAATTGTTTGGAATCTTTGAAGTGGATGATGGAAGGAAAGTCCAGTTAGCTGCCTGGCTAATGAAGGATGAGGCCTCGTTTTGGTGGGAGGTCACTAATGGAGGACGTCCAGTCGATACATGGCCAAATTTTAGGCAGAGGTTTGAGGCGAAGTTTCTCTCATGAGCTGAAGAGAATCTATACATGGAAAGGTTTCTAGCATTGAAGCAAGGGAATCTATCGGTGAAAGAGTACGTCAACAAATTCAACCAGTTGGCAAGATTTGGCTTGGACTTGGTGAATACTTCTGAAAAGAAGGCCCTGAGATTTGTTAAGGGTTTGAACGAGTCGCTTCATGGGTTAGTTATGACCCACATCCCCATGGGAGCTACCTTTGAGAGACTAGTTGACATGGCACTTATGCATGAAGAGGAGAAGGGCGCCAATGCTAATAAGGCACCCGAGAAGAAAGGGGATCAAAAGAAACCGCAACAGCAACAACAGAACAAGAAAGGTGGCAAAGGCAACAATGGTAAGGGAAAGAAAAGATGCTTTAACTGTGGGACACCCGACCATCTAAGAAAAGATTGTAGGAAGAAAAAGAAGAATGGTTGTTTCCACTGTGGCGAGTCGGGACATCTTATTAAGGACTTCCCAAGGAAAGGGCAGAGGGCAGGGTCTACCTCGGGAGGACATGTGCAGGCTCTTATGGCACCAGGGCAGACAAGGGGACAAGTTCAGGCTCTCGTGGTCCCACCGCTGCAAGAACGAGGTAGAGCAATTTCTGTTGAAAGTTTAGTTTCTCTGTTTGATCAACCTGTCCGTACTTTATTCGATTCTGGCGCATCATATTCGTTTATCTCTACATCATTAGTTGAAACAATGCACCTAGATACTAGTCTAGTTACGGATCCCTTAGTAGTCTCAAATCCTATTGGTGGTTCGGCTCATCTTTCTATGATTTGTCGGGATTTGAGAGTGTTTATCTTGGGCGTTGAGTTTGAATGCAACGCCTTTGTTCTTGGCTTCATGGGCTACGGTTTAATTCTAGGTATGGATTGCCTAACTAGATATGGGGCCATCCTAGATTGTGAAAGAAGGGCAGTTAGATTGTTGACTCGTTGTGGGAAGACCCTTGATATTTCTTGTGACCCTAGAGGTCCAGTAATGCTTAGCTACCTAGAATCCCTTGACGCATCCGATGATGATTTGCATTCTGTTCCCATAGTCCGTGAATATGTTGATGTCTTTGATGAGGTGAGGGGTTTACCCCCAAAACGTGAGATAGACTTTCGAATATATCTAGTAGACAATGCAAAACCAGTTGCATTGCCAGTGCGCCATATGGCTCCGAGAGAAAGAAGAGAATTCAATAAGAAAGTGAAAGAATTGCTTGAGAAGGGGTTCATCAGACGTAGTATATCGGAGTGGGGTGCTCCAGTAGTATTTGCCACGAAGGCAGATGGGTCCCTTAGACTTTGCGTGGACTATAAAGAAATTAATAAGCTTACTAAGAAGAATAGACACCTACTGCCGAGGATTGACGATCTTTTCGATCAGTTAGTTGGCGCCTCAGTGTTTTCGCAGTTGGACTAAGCCACGGGTTTTCATCAGTAGAGAGTGGCCGAGGATAGCATAGACAAGACTGCCTTTAGGACTCCAGACAGTTTCTTCGAGCGGCTTGTGATGCCCTTCGGTTTGACAAACGCCCCCGCATACTTTGTTGATTTAATGAGTAGGGTGTTTAGGGAGTACCTTAATAAATTCGTGGTAGTCTTTGTGGACGACATCTTGATCTTTTCAAAGAACGAGGAAGAGCATGCCCTACATCTTAGGGAAGTGTTGGAGACTCTTTGAGCTCAAAGCCTTAAAGCTAAATTATCTAAATGTCACTTTTGGAGGAAGGAAGTGCGATTCTTAGTGCACGTGGTTTCCAAAGAAGGGATAGCCGTGGATCCCGCAAAGGTAATGGCCATCCAAGATTGGAAGGTCCTTAAAAATGCTACCGAGGTGAGGAGTTTCTTAGGGTTGGCTGGCTACTATAGGAAGTTTATCAAAGTGTTTGCAAAAATATCAGCCCCATTAACACGCTTGATGAAGAAGAACCTAGTTTCATATGGGATGTAGATTGTGATGATGAGTTCCAACGTTTAAAGAAAGCTTTGACCACAGCCCCAGTCTTAGTGTTGCCAGATGGGAGTAAGCCATACCGTTTATATCGATGCTTGTGGGACAGGACTAGGCGCAGTCTTAATGCAAGAGGGAAGGGTAATAGCCTATGGTGGAAGGCAGTTGAGAGTGCATGAGAGAAATTGTCCTACACATGACCTAGAGTTGGCCGCTATTGTTTTCGCGCTTAAGTCTTGGCTCCATTATCTTCTTGGCGAGAAATTCGAATTATTCACTGACCACAAATCGCTAAAATACTTATTCTCTCAAAAGGACTTGAACTTAAGGCAGCAAAGGTGGATGGAATTCTTAGCATCCTACGACTTCGAGATATATACCCCTGGAAAGGGTAACGTGGTGGCGGACGCCTTAAGTAGAAAAAAGTTGTCCTTGAGTCCGTTGTTTGTTGAGCGGCGAAGCTTAGAGTTCATCTCTACGTTTGACTTTAAACATTCCATTGACTTTGTACCCGGTTTGCTAGCATCCTTGGAGGTCAGACCTATGCTTTTGGGACAGATTGGCGAGGCACAACGAGATGACCCACAGTTGGTTGAGTTAGTAGAGAAACTCAAAAGAGGGGAGTCATCGAGCCATCTACGTAGGTATACCATAGATGATAAGGGTTGGTTACGTAGGGACGGTAGACTTTGTGTACCACGAGACGAGAATTTGAGGAAGACCATTCTTGATGATGCACATCGTTCGTAGATGACCATCCATCCCGACGGGGACAAGATGTACATGGACATGAGACAAGTTTACTTTTGGGCCGGCATGAAGAGGGATGTGGCTGAGTTTATCGCTAGATGCTTGGTGTGCCAACAAGTGAAAGCAGAGAAAAAGAATCCCGGTGGATTTCTTCACCCATTGGAGGTCCTACAATGGAAGTGGGAAAGTGTCTCGATGGACTTTGTTGACGGGTTACTGAGATCGAGGAAGGGTAATACGGGGATTCGGGTCATGGTAGACAGACTTACCAAGAGCGCCCATTTCATTCCCGTGAAGAGTAAGAGGACTGCTCCATGGTTAGCCTCCGTATACATTCGAGGGATAGTTCGTTTGCACGGTGTTCCTACTAGCATGGTGAGCGACCGCGATCCTATCTTTACTAGCGAATTTTGGAAGAGATTGCAAGAGGCGGTAGGGACTTAGTTATGTTTGAGCACCGCATATCATCCTCAGACGGACGGCCAGACCGAGAGGGTGAATCGTATTCTAGAGGACCTATTGTGGTTGTGTATCTTAGATTTCGGAGGTACATGGGAGGAACATCTTCCGTTGGTGGAGTTCACATATAATAACAGCTTTCAGTCTAACATTGGCATGGCACCGTTCGAGGCTCTTTATGGACGGCCGTGTCGTTCGCCTACATGTTGGTGGGAGTCTACAAATAAGATCTTACTTGGGCCCGATATGATTAGAGAGACTTCGGAAAAGATCGATTTGATTCGAAGAAGGATGAAGACCGCGCAAGATAGGCAGAAATCTTATGCGGACAAGAGAAGGACAGATCTCGAGTTTGATATTGGGGACATGGTCTTTGTCAAGGTGTCTCCATTACGGAACGTCGTTTGCTTTGGGTCCATTGGGAAGTTAGCACCAAGGTTCGTAGGGGCGTTTCCTATTAAGGAGAGGATTGGGCAGATGGCGTATAGAGTGGAGTTGCCCGAGAGACTTAGTGGTGTACTCGATGTATTCCATGTATCACATTTGAGGAAGTGCTTGCACGAGACTGCGGAAGTGGTAGAGCCGAGCTTGCTTAGAGTGGTGGAGATAGAGCCTGATGCGACGATTCGACGAGCTCCTACGTGAATTCTTGGGTTAGAGGTTAAGAAGTTGAGAAATCGAGAGGTCAAGCTAGTCAAAGTGCAATGGGGATATGATGAGAGCAACGCCACTTGGGAGATGGAAGAGAAGATGCGCTCATTACATCCTTTTCTTTTCGAGGGTATGTCTTTTTATTTCTCCTTTATCGCTTACCTTGTACTTATCTTATCTTTAGTATGTCCTCTCGCTAGTACCTTTGACCTTTAGATAGGGTTGTCCTATGGTTGAAACATGTGTTTGAGACATGCTATGTATGATGGATGCATGTGGATGCAAGTGTTTGCTAGTGGTTGCTCGTGGATGCATATACACACACTTTAGGCACTAGATCGGCTCAGTCACATCATATTGCATATTGCATATAAATGTGTGTGCATATTTAAGCTAATGGATGTATAATGGTTGTGCTATCATATGGATGCAGCATTTTGGTGAATGGTTGTGCACGCATGTAGAAGTAATATGTATCGATAGGATTCTTTCGCATACATAATGGACGCATGGCACTATCATGATTTGTATTAAGGAGGTCAACCGAATCAGTAGACCGCCTGATTTTGCATTAGATAAGGAACATATACACACACTTCTTGCATATGTTCATACATCATTAGGAATTTTATAAGGACAATGGATGCCTGTGTTTGATGGTTGAGTAGATGGTTGTTTGGATGGTAGGATATGCATTCTCCTTAACTTGGAGATTTTGGGGGCGAAATCCTTTAAGGAGAGGAGAATGTAACACCCCGTAATTCTGTTAACACTAATGTTCACAAATTAAAGAATAACAAATCTCAGATATGAGAATTGAGGGAAACGGGTTGCGCTTTTGTGTTCGTCTCGGAATTCTAGTTGAGATAGAGTCTGAGTTTGCGTGAATTGGACTTTGTATGAAGAAGTTATGGCCATCAGAAGTTTCAGAAAATTCAAAACAGATTTCAGAAAATTCAAATTTCGGAGTCAGACAGGCTAGGCAGGAAAATTCCCGCCAGGGCCAGGTCGACCTAGGGGTCGACCTGCCCTGACCAGGTCGACCATAGGGTCGACCTAGGGGTCAACCTGCCCTGACCAGGTCGACCATAGGGTCGATCTGGGGGTCGACCTGCCCCCCCCGGGCAGATTTGAATTATGACCTGTTATTGACTAGACGCTGACTCATTAGGGTTTCTAATATGCTCTGGTTGGCTGGGATTAATTCTGGGTTGATCGGATGGCTTAAACTAATCCTAAACTCTATAAAAACACCTCTAGACTCAAACCCTAAAATTAAAACAAAATTAGATTCATGGCCTCCATGCCGTCATCTAGCAACTCAACATAGCCGCCACCAATTAGAGAGGAAGAAATCTAGCCTAAATCAATTCTTTTCAACTTTAACAACGAATATTCTTCAAGGGAAAGCTATTACAACTTCTGAACTCAGAATTCAGAATTCAAGAATTTCTCTGAATTGAGAGTTTGACAATTTTAATAAAATAATTAGCAAATTAATTGGATTGAGTTATAATGTGGACTATTTGGACATGATGTGAATTGTTGACCGCATGTTGTTATTCATGTAGTAAAATTGTGATGTTTATGTTGAAAATTCTACAATGCTATCTTGTAAAGTTGTGATCATCTATGTTGTAATTTTATGATTGGCTTATGTATAATCGAATCACCATGCTGTTCATATGCTAGTTTGGGTATGATGATTCATATGATAAATCATAAGTATGTATGCAAGTTTAGATTTTTATTAAGACATGAATCATATGCAAGTTGGGGAAAAATTATATGTAACCTTATATGCTTCATGACATCTATTTTAGATCTAAAGTTAGGCTATGACATGTGTGAGTTATATGCCAAATTCTACATGCTAGTTTACATGTTTAGATGTAAGTTTATACCATTGTTATGTTGCATAAATCACATATGCAAGTTTATATGAATACATGTGTTTGAAAATGAATCATGTTATGCAAGGTTGTGGTTACTGCCTATGCAAGTTTACACCTTTAGATGTAGATCTATGACATACATGATTTATGAAAGTTTGTGACCATTATCTAAACAAGTTCACACCTTTAGATTTGGATTTATGACATATGTAATTTTATGCAAGTTGTAACTTTGGCCTAGGCAAGTTTTAGATGTAGAACATCATTCACACATGCAAGTTCACCCCTTATGTTTAGATATAGTTTTAATTATATGTATGTTGTGATGTTTTCTCTTTATTCCATGAGTCAGACTATTCGAGTCTAACGTATATTTTAAGTTAAACGAACAAACGTACAACGTGGGGTAAGGGGATAATATTTAAAGATTTAAATGGCATAAATGTCTTAAAAGGCATAAAATAAATTTGTGATGAAAATTGGTGTGATTTTACATAACATAAATGGATGGACATAATTGAGTCAATTATGGACGTCGTTAAATTTGGAATTGATTGATAATTTGAATAGTGAAAGTAATTCAAATTGGGGATGATTAATTAGGAGTAATTAATCGTCTAAGACACGAGGTTAGGCTCTTTTGTGGTGTAAGACTGCCCGGTCCCGCCCGGCAAATCCAGCTGCCACAAATGCCAGTCTAATATTAGAGGTCTTAGGCACAAATTAAATACGTAACATTTGTAAAGACACGAGGTTAGGCTCGTTTGTGGTGTAAGACTGCCCGGACCCGCCCGACAAATCCAGCTGCCACAGATGCCAGTCTAATGTGAGAGGTCTTTATAAGGTTACGGTCTTAATGAATTAAGAAACACTTAACCGGATAAGCATGTAGTGGGACATGAGGGGGGTTAAGTGGGTGCCTTGGGTGGCCTGGGAATCTAGTGGGTGCCTTGGGTGGCATTGAAAATGCGATTAGAAACACTTAACCGAAATTGAAACATGTAATTGAAACATGAATAAGAAGTAGGTTAAGTGGGATGTACTAGAAGGGACCAAGCTTAGGTGGATAGCTTGTGTCAAGTAATGGGGGGCCCGTTTCAACCAGTAACACATACGTATCTTTTGTGGGCTCGACCCAAGTCGAGGACGGGACATGCATACTGGGGTTGACTGTAAGAGGCCAAACCGGGTTAGCGGTGACAAAGCAAGTCCAACGGGTTCATATGCGTGTCTGGACCCGGGCTGGCAGGTAAGACGTTGTTGCATCGTGTAGGTATAAGTCGTGCATTATTTGTGGTATCGGGTTGCCACTTTGGGGAGTGATACACCCCACTATAGGGCCAACACGGGTATCTACGAGTTAGGGAGCCGATCGCTTGGGGGTTGTGGGTACATCTAGTGGAGATAGGGGCAGGCGGCACCTATGAAGGTGGCTAGGGGTGCACGAAACTACCAATATCATTATTAAGTTCTGTAGGCGGGATCAACCTTCGGGTGACTAGTGGTAGTGCAGTATAGCAATTATCTTATAGTGTTGGTGTAGTTTAGTAATTATCTTATAGTGGTTTAGGTGTGCTTTAACGATATCGTTGTTCATCTTGTTTCCTTGTCTACTCTGCTATACTCAATGTTCATGGTCATTTCCTGATTTTCCAACTTATGCCTTAGCCTAGTTACTTTGGTGATTATATTGTTAAAGTTATCGCACTTGCCGGACTTTATGTCTGACCCCCTTTGTTTCCTCCTCTTTTCTTCCTTCCCCCTCAGGTGCTTAGGTTGGAACTAGCACCGGTGGAGCTTGATTTTGGACAACTGTGCTTCTTGCTTTTAGAAGATTGCTTGGACCGCTGAAGTAAAGTTCAGCCTCTCTTTTATTTATGTCTATTTTGTATTGGGGATTATGTCTTTCAATTTATGTACTTTGATTTAGTCAAGATGGATATTATGTACTTGGCTCTAGTTTTGATGATGTAATCAAACATATGTATTTCCCGCTGCAATGAAATAAAGTTTTTAAATTTTCAAGTACTGTTTATATCTGTCTTGTTGTTAAGTTTCTGTTCTATACTTACTTAAAACGCTTCATAGAAGTTAATGCATTCCCTTTGTGAGTGACATTAATGGACATAGGGTGTTACAAGCATAATTTTCTATTCCAATTTCTAGAGATATTTAAATCCATATTTCATTATATATTTGATATTATTACCACAAAGTTTTGGATCATTCTATTAATTAATTCTACATAGTGAAAATTGTATTTGAAATGAGAAATAAACAATTTTGTCTAAATAGATAACAACTTGACTTATCATTATGAAGAATATATATATATCATATTATAATATAAACTCCCTATATATGGTATTAGAGCATAAAAGATTATTTGGACCAATCAATATGAATTACAAAAAATTCAGTTACTTAAATTTAGAAGTAAATAATCCAAATAAAAATGTTATTACTTTAGGCAAACAAAAACACATATGTTATATAAAAGATATTATATACACACATAAAGTACACTCAAAATCAAAATATATTAACTTAATTACAAATTTAATTATAGAATTAAGTTGAAGCATAAATCTCAATAATGAAAAACACCATAACCTGATGCAATTAGTCCTTGCAGGAATAATTGAGAAAAATAAATTATTAAAACAAATATCAAATAACAAAGATTATTTGAAAACAAACTTATATAAAATATGCAGTCTGGAAATAACTCTTAAAAGATTGGTACAAAATTTTGAAGTTATAAAACTAAAATAATTCCCCAATAAAATGATATTATAAAACTTAAAAACCTAATAGAAGAAAACAAGCCTAAAGATATTGAAATACATTCTAAAGAATTAATAATGAAATTAAAAGAATAACCTGAAAAAGATAAAAGTCAATTTTAGTTACAAATATAGCAAATTGAAAAGATGTTAGAAGAGATAAAACACTTAACCTTAAGTTAATGAGTTGCGAAAACAAATATTATCAAGAAGCAGCTAAATACGTAGAAGAAAACTATAGATTTAGTGACCCAAATATAGATGTTGGGTATAACAAAGATGATATTCCAGGAAAAAGCAATAGGAAACAACTATTGCAAAATAACATAATAATAACTATGCTAACTCAAATTCAAAACAAAATAGACACTGTTCAAAAACAAATCATACAAAAATAGTAAAGAACAAGAATTCGAAATAAATAAACTTAAAGAAAGCTTTAAAAAATGAATTTAGGACCAAATGATCCAATTAATTCCTTATGATGGAGGACAACCTCCTAGACAACAAGTTGATCCATATACAAATAAAAATAAAAATATATGAATAGCTAGAAAAAGAATACCTAATGAACCATCATTTTTCAAAAATAATATAGTTATTCTATATGTGATTAAATGACATGCATAGAAATTAGACACATATCTAGAATAATGGACTACTGTTATAGTAAGAGACTATACAGTAAGACATATAAATATTAATTCTGGTGAAGAAATGATTAGAATAGCAGAAAACTACTTAAGAGACATAGCTAAAACTATATGGGAAGCATATAAGAAAAACTTTCCAGATGAAATAAACAAACTAGTAGCACAAGGAAGCAACATATATAATTTTGCCAACTCAATACATAGGATAATAACACGAAGAGATGTAAATACAGGAACAACAATCAAACAACAAGAACCCATGCATGATCTTGAAAAAAAATCCAATTACTAGATTGGAAATACATAATAAAATTCCTAAAGGAACTTTTACATTATGCAACTATTTCAGGAAATTATTACAGTACTAAAATAGGAAATATACAGCTTTCCAAACTACCAGGTGATTTAGGAAAACAAATACATAGATCTTGAATATAATATTACCAAGACAAACAAGAAAATCTCTCTAAATGATATGATAATATAGGAATAAGAATAACACATATAATCTAAGAATTAAAAAAGAAATACACATATATACAGACCCAAAGAGAGTTATAGTAGGAAAACTATGGATTTGGTGGACAAATATTTACTCCATAACAATATGGAACAAGAAATTATAAAATAGATAATAAACCAAAATTTTAGAAAAGATATGTTAAAAAATATTATCTAAGAAAATCAAATGCAAAAAACCCTATCCTAATAAAGAAAAACATATTAGGAAATATAATCGCAGAAAAACATACACAAATACCATTACATGTTTTGCATGTAATGAGAAAGGACACTTATCCTCTTCATGTCCCAGAAAACATAATCCTTTTACATATGAGTCAAACCTTGTTGATTCAGTTAAAGAAGACTTACTTGAAATTGCTTCTGATGCCTCAGAAACGTCAACAATATATTAAATAATATCCCTAGAAGGATTAGAAGAAGAACAAATAAGTTCACCAAATTATATACTGATAAATGAATTAACAAATTTCCATGAAAACATACCAAATGAATATATGTTTAATATGGTTAATAAAGATTTATGTATCCCTAATTTCAAATATAAAATGGGAACAGATAAAACAAAAATGTGATTTTTTTCCTTGGTATCGTGCCGTTGGCAAAAGGTACAAGTGCACAGACTGCACCATAGAAATATGTCAAATTTGTGCAAAAAATAATTTCAACACAGAACTGCCAAAAAAAGATAAGATAATCTATACAGACAGAAATAAAATAAATGAAGAAAGAATAAAAATTCTAAAAGAAAGAATAAATAAATTTGAATTAGAAATCGAATAAATAAAAATACAAATGAATGATAAAGAAAAAGCTATAATAACCGGTGAAGAAGAATTAATCATATATACATACAACCATAATAATCTAAATAATATTGATAGACCAATCAATATCCCCTTGTAATGTAATACAGGAATCCCGAAGGGGTTGAGAGTTCCAACAAAAGTAAATATAAAAGGGACTGAAATACAAGTTTTAGCATTTATAGATACAGGAGCTACTAGTTCAATTATCTATTCTGGTATAATAACTTTAAAATATGTCACAAAAGCCGAGAGACCAAAACAAAGCATGCACTTTGATGGAACCACAAGTATAAATATAATAAAAAACCTAAACATAAGATTTACGAATACTTGTAATGAACGGTCACCACAATATAATCTAAAACAATTATGCGTTCTAGAACTTAACTTAAATGGAATAAAGCTAATTTTAGGATTAGATTTCTTATTAAGAGATAATGGATCTTTTCATTTAACAAAGGTTACTTACAAATTTCAAGGAAAAAAACCGCATTAACCCCAATACTATCATAATATGTGAAACACCCCACCTCCATTAAGGTCACTCACAAAGGGAATGCCTTAACTTTGGTGGAGCATTTTTGGTAATAGATGTAGATAAATTACAAGACAGACAAATAAAGCAGCGTAAAATAAAGTCATTTTATAAACAACTTAATTCAGTCAAGCTTTTACAAACAATTTTCTCAATCATACTTAAATGTAATACATAGAACTTCTGTCTTGATTTAAAAACTTCCAAGTATAAAAGAAGCATAAAAACAACAATGATATTCCCCAATAAAGCATGAACCATCCATAGCAGGGGAAGAGAGAGTCCAAAGCAACACATTGACTATCTTCGAGCTTGGAAAGAAAACTAAGCTAAGTGGTAACATTTCCTTCCTGTGATCCTGGGGGGAGGGGGGGACGGAAGAAAAGAGACGAAACAAAACTAGGTCAGACATAAGTCTGGTAAGTCCAGTGACTTTCAGCATATAAACAGGCAAAAGTATCATGACATGAATAAACTGAATATAAGACAATACCGTGAGAACAAGGATAACATGATAACATAGGATATGCATAAGGTATGATAAGGCAAGATAGACTAAATGCGCTTCTACTCTTTCTCTGCTTTGCTACTACTTTGTTATTCTGATTTCTTTATCTATCTCTGCACCACCTAACTAGTGTCCCAACAAGTAATCGGTATAAAATGATAACGTGATCCCAATCCCCATAATTGTGGTAGCCTTCAGGTGTACATCTATCGTGAGGATTCCACATCAATCAGCCTAATTGCCATGAACATGTTAGATGTACCCTTACTACCCTATCGATCGACTCCCTACTTGTATTCATTTCTCTTGTGTCTGTGTCAATCGGCCCTCTCTTGCATGTAGATACCCTGTGCTGGTCCCACCATAAGGGGTATCAATCCTTATGATAGCGACCCGACACGATTCAAGATGCACAGTGTATAACTACTGGTACCTAGTGCCTGCTTTTCCCACTTTGGAGTACATGCATGCCTGTAAACCGTCGGAACCTACACTGACGTACCTCCTGCCGCTGCTTTGGCCGCTTACAATCAGCCTAGTAATCGTGCCTCACCCCGCCTAGTTCAGGGTACCGTGATACATCAATGTGGGTTACTGCTGAAATGGGTCCCCGTTACTAGGGTTTCCTTATTGGTTAAGTTTGTGGGCCTATATTTACTAATATTACCCACCAACCTGATATGTACTTAACCCTCCCATTGATCCAAGCATGTTTATTTAATGGTTAAGTTTGCGGACCTATATGTACAAATATTACCCATCTACAGGAGATGTACTTAACCCTCCCATCGATTCAAGCATGTTTATTAAACGGTTAAGTTTTGTGGGCCTATATTTACTAATATTACCCACCAACCCGATATGTACTTAACTCTCCCGCACATTATGTCATATTTGTTAAGTTTTGTCCATTCACGTTAACTTAACCCACCCATTCATCGTGTCATGTTGGTTAAGTGTTCCTTATTTACTTGACCTCGTCCGTTCATCAAGTTATATTGGTTAAGTGTTTTCTTGTTAACTTACCCCCACGTGTTCATCTTGTTGTATTGATTAAGTGTCATCAGTCAATTCAAGTTAACTTAACCCACCTACTCAACATGTCATGTTACTTTGGTTAAGTGTCGCCTTCTTGTGTTAACTTAACCCTACCACAAATCAAGTTATATTGGTTAAGTGTGAACTTAACCCTTTCCATTTATCACGCTAAACCGGTTATGTGTTTCCTATTAACTTAACCCTAGTCATCCATGTTATATTGGTTAAGTGTTCCTATGAACTTAATCCTACTCATTCATCTTGTTCACTAGCATTAATTGATTTATTAATGCACCAAGCTCCCACATCAGATATGTGTTGTTGCGGTTACTGGATGTGCCAGGCGGTTCTGGGCAGTTTTACACCACAACTCAATCTAACCTCAGGTTTTTCTTGGGCATGATGCACTAACCTCTCACATTAGATAGGTGTTGTTGTGGTTACTGGATGTGTCGGGCGGTTCCGGGCAGTTTTACACCACAACTCAATCTAACCTCGGATTTGGCATATTCATCTTTTCACATATTTACATATTTACAGATTATATGTAAATTATTCACAATTGTTGTCAGTGTCACATTTTCCATAAATGTCCAAGTCTAGATTTATAGGCTAATTACCAAATTCTCCAAAACTAGTCATGTTACATTTTACACCTAATCTAGATTTAATGCTCCAGTTACCCAAATTCGTAACAATAACAATTTTGCCCAAAACTTGATTTATATGCCGACTTCCCACTTTGTCGTTCATGCCAATTCTAGGTTCAATATGTCAAATTACATATTTCATAATTCATATCAAATTACCCTAAACTGCATCTTAATAGTTATGCCATATTACATGTTCCAAATTATGCCAAATAATGCCAATTTCATATTATACCCAATTTCCCCTGCATTCATAACGTACGTATTTCGAGATTCAACTCAAGATTCATAATATAAGTGGAGAAGCAAGATGGAACATCGTAAGAATAGGCATAGTCATATGATGATAAGAACTACTGGTCTAATAAACTTGATGCACTAAAAGACAAGTATTGCAAGGAATACATCACAGGCATATAGATATGATAAGAATTATATCATGAACTTAAAAAGGATTACAATTCCGATATACAGCAAGGATAGATATGATTGGACCAGTTTCATAGTCAAAAATGATTCCCAAAGATATATATATACTCAAGCACAGATTTCAATGAAAGGATAGCTTACATTAGGCATATTCTCATATCCATTTTATTACGTGTCACAATTAGATTTAGGTGTTCAAATCTAAAAAGTAACTGACTTACAAAACAAAGGCAAATCTTGTTTTCATGCCTAAGCCATACATCACTATACACCCTAATCTTCTTCTTCCAAATCACAAACTATCATATATACACACACACACCCCCCCTCAATTTTAGATCTTAAACCACAACATGTATTATGCCATATATTTACGGTTCAATTTACGCCCCAAATCCCAAGTCATATGTCCTATACTTTATGCCTCAAATCTCAAGTCATATGTCCAATACTTCATGCCTCAAATCCTAAGTCATATGTCCAATACTTTATGCCTCAAATCTCAAGTCATATGTCCAGTACTTTATTCCTTAAATCTCAAGTCATATGTTCGATACACTTTATGTCTTGAATACAACATGTGTTATGTCCTCAAATCAGTTACAACTCAATTATGCCCAATTATACACAATTTAATACTTTTCCCAAATTTTAGCGCTAGTCATGTCCAAATCATAATTTATGCCCAATTTTATTTCCAACGTACGTTCATCTCTTATGAGATCTGGCTCAGGCTCGTAGTATCCTGGCTATAAAACAAAAAGGGAAGAAGGAAAGAAGAGACAAAGAGTGGACATAATATTATTAGTGAGATAGATCCAAAGGATATAGAAAGACAGGCATAATCTCAGATCCAGATTTATTACAATGTCAGAATCACAATTAACTTTTATTTCGGAAAGTAACGTGAACTTACAGATCAAAGAAAGGTCTTGAATTCTAGGATCTGTATTCTGAAATTGAATAGCTCTCCCTTGAAGTAGACTATTTGTTCTTCTAATTTAGATTTGATTTGATTCTTAGAAATAGTTGTCGAAATCGTTGAACTGGCCTTTGAATCTCTACTTGAATTCTAACTTGATTCTACGAAGAACTTGAGCAGCATAACCCCGTCTTTGATTTATTTTGATATGAATTAGGGTAGATTATAGGCAAAATGAAGTCGTGTGGAGAGAAAGTGAGGTTTGGGGGTGTTTAAAAAGCTTAGGAGCAACGAATCTGGTCAGAACGGGCGTCTAAATGCAGAAAAACGAATCTGTCCACGGATCTGGAAAAGGAGGGGAGGTTGACCCCATGGTCGACCTTTTCTACCTAGGTCGACCCCCAGGTCGACCTGGGTCCTAGGCGGGAAATTTCCCGCCCAACCCGGGTGTGTGTTTTGAATTTTGAATTTGAATTTCGAGCTGAGCTATTTTATTTTATTTAAATCCCTGAAACCTCTGAAGGTCATAACTTCTTCATACAGAGTCCATTTGCGCAAACTCGGAATCTATCTCAAGCAGAATTCCGAGGCGAACGCAATGGCGTAACCCGTTTCCCTTAGTTCTTCTCTTGAAAATTAAGTATACTCTAATTTGTTAGTTTAATATTCATAGAAAATACGGAGTGTTACAATATGCATTTGAGAAGCATGGTGGGAATAAAGATAAATACAAACAAGAAAATTGTAGTTTCCCAATACCAGGGAAATGCAAAATAATAAACAAAGAAAATGAACTAACAAATACTAATGCAAAAAATGAAGAGAAAAAATTAATCAAAATTATCGATACAAAAGAAATGGATTTACTAAAGATATACAACCCATAAATCCAAGAAAAATAAGTAATTTATTATTAACAACTGATGACATAGATCATATTATTTCTAAAATTGAAAAACTAGAAATAATAGAAGAAAAACCATTAAGACACTGGAATAAAGATTCTATACAATGAAAATTAGATATAATCAATCCAGACTTAACTATAAAAATAGGATTCCCTAAATATGACACATAGATCATGAAAAAAAAACAAAAATGCACTAAAAATATTAACAAATTTAAATATCATAAGAAAAACAGATTCTAGACATAGAACATCAACAATTATTGAAAAAAAAAGAATCAAAAAGGAAATGTGGCCAATCTAGGACGATCATGAATTATACTAGATTAAATGACAATACCCATGAAGATGAATATTGCATACCAAACAAAGAAGTTCCGATAAATAAAATACAAGGATCAAACTGGTTCTCAAAGTTTGATTTAAAATCAGGATTTTGGAAAGTTAAAATGCATCCTGGCTCTATACCTTGGACTGATTTACATGTAATGAAGGACATTAGAATGGTTAGTTTTTCTATTTGGTTTCAAAAATGCACCACAACTATTTCAAAGAAAAATGGATATTGTTTTCCAAAATTGTAGTCAATATACTTGTGTATATATAGATGATATACTTATTTTTTCCAAAACAAAACAAGAACATCTTTCACACCTATATCATGTTTTAAAATTATAGAAGTACATGGTTTAATAATATCAAAAAAGAAGATAGAATTATTAAAAAAACAATATAGAATTTCTAGGAGTCAAAATTGGTAAATAAACTATAGAATTACCATATATAACAAGAAAAATATTATAATTTCCTGATAAGTTGGATGTTCTGAAACAATTACAAGCCTTTTTCGGACTTATAAACTATGCTAAACCATATATAAAAGATCTTTCAAAATATTCAGGGCCATTATGTAACACCCGGTATTTCTGTTAAACACTAAAGTAACAAATTAAAGAATAACTAATCTCAGATATGAGAACTAAGGGAAACGGTTGCGCCATTGTGTTCGTCTCGAAATTCTGGTTGAGATAGAGTCTGAGTTTGCATGAATTGGACTTTGTATGAAGAAGTTATAGCTATCGGAAGTTTCAGAAAATTCAAAACAGATTTCGAAAATTCAAATTTAAGAGTTAGATGGGCTAGGCGGGAAAATTCCCGCCAGGGCCAGGTCGACCATAGGGTCGACCTGGGGGTCAACCTACCCTGACCAGGTCGACCTGGGGGTCGACCTACCCCCTTCCCCCCAGGCAGATTTGATTGATGACCTGTTTTTGACTGTGTGCTGACTCATTAGGGTTTCTGATCTGCTCTGATTGGCTGGGATTAATTCTGGGTTGATCGGACGGCCTAAACTAATCCTAAACTCTATAAAAACACCTATAGACTCAAACCCTAAAATAAAATTAAAATTAGAATCATGGCCTCCATGCCGTCACCTTGCAACTCAGAATAGCCACCACCAATTAGAGAGGAAGAAAACAAATCAAATTCAATTCAATTCAACTCTAATCTAAACCACAACAACAAATCTTCTTCAAAGGAAAGCTAATTCAACTTCAGAACTCAGAATTCAGAACTCAAGACCTTCTTTGAGTTGTGAGTTCGATTTCGTTAATAAAATAATTAGCAATTTAATTGGATTGAGTTATGATGTGGATTATATGGATATGATGTGAATTATTGACCGCATGTTATAATTATGTTATGTTATCATACATGTTGTAAATTCTATGATGTTATGTTGTGATGTTATCATCTATGTTGTAAAGTTACGATGCTATCATCTATGTTGTAATTCTATGATTGGCTTATGTATAATCAAATCATCATGTTGTTCATATGCTAGTTTGGTTATGTTGATTCATATGATAAATCATATGTATGTATGCAAGTTTAGGTTTTGATTTAGACATGAATCATATGCAAGTTGGGGAAAATTATATGTAACCTTACATGTTCCATGACATCTAGTTTATGTGAAAATTAGACCTAAAATTAGGCTATGACATGTGTGATTTATATGCTAAATTCTACATGCTAGTTTACATGTTTAGATGTAAGTTTACACCATTGTTATGTTGCATAAATTACACATGCAAGTTTATATAAATATACGAGTTTGGAATATGAATCATGTTATGCAAGTTTGTGGTTGTTGCCTATGCAAGTTTACACCTTTAGATGTAGATCTATGATATACATGATTTATGCAAGTTGTGACCATTACCTAAACAAGTTTACACCTTTAGATTTGGATCTATGACATATGTAGTTTTATGCAAGTTGTAACTTTGGCATATGCAAGTTTTAGATGTAGAACATCATTCACACATGCAAGTTCACCCCTTATGTTTAGATCTAGTTTTATCTATATGTATGTTGTGATGTTTTCTCTTTATTCCATGAGTTAGACTATTCGAGTCTAACGTATATTTTACGTTGAACGAACGTACAACGTGGGGGCAAATGCATAATATTAAAAAGATTTAATATTAAGAATTGGCATAAATGCCTTAAATGCCATAAAATAAATTTGTGATGAAAATTGGTACGATTTTGCATACCATAAATGGATGGACATAATTGAGTCAATTATGGCCATAGCTAAATTTGAAATTTGATTGATAATTTGAATAGAGAAATTAATTCAAATTGGGGAATGATTAATTAGGTGTAATTAATCGTCTAAGACACGAGGTTAGGCTCTTTTGTGGTGTAAGACTGCCCGACCGCCCGGCAAATCCAGCTTCCACAAATGTCAGTCTAATGTGGGAGGTCTTAGGCATACACTAAATGCGTAACAGTCGTAAAGACACGAGGTTAGGCTCTTTTTTGGTGTAAGACTGCCCGGACCCGCCCGGCAAATCCAGCTGCCACAAATGCCAGTCTAATGTGGGAGGTTTTTATGAGGTTACGGTCTTAATGAATTAAGAAACACTTAACCAGACAAACATGTAGTGGGACATGAGGAGGTTAAGTGGGTGCCTTGGGTGGCATGTGGAATTAAGTGGGTGCCTTGGGTGGCATTTGAAATACTTAACCAAAATTGAAACATGTAAGAGAACATGACTAAGAAGAGGGTTAAGTGGGATGTACTAGAGGGGACCAAGCTTGGGTGGATAGCTTGTGTCAAGTAATGGGGGCCCGTTTCAACCAGTAACCCATACATATCTTTGTGGGCTCGACCTAAGTTGAAGACGGGACACGCATACTGGGCTTGACTGTAAGAGGCCAAACCAAGTTAGCGGTGGCAACGCATGTCCAACGGGTTCATATGCGTGTGTGGACCCGGGCTGGTAGGTAAGACGTTATTGCATCGTGTAGGTACAAGCCGTGCAATACTGGTGGTATCGGGTTGCCACTTTGGGGAGTGATACACCCCACTGTGGGGCCAGCACGGGTATCTACGAGTTAGGGAGCCGGTCGCATGGGGGGTAGTGGGTACACCTAGTGGAGATAGGGGCAGGCAGCACCTATGAAGGCAGCTAGGGGTGCACGAAACTACCATTACCATTATTAAGTTCTGTAGGTGGGATAAACCTTAGGGTGACTAGTGGTGGTGCAGTATAGTAGTGGTGGTGCAGTATAGTAATTATCTTGTAGTGGTTTAGGTGCGCTTTAACGATATCGTTGTTCATCTTGTTTCCTTGTTTACTCTGCCATACTCAATTGTTCACAGTCATTTCCTTATTTTCCAACTTATGCCTTAGCCTAGTTATTTTGGTAATTATATTGTTAAAGTTATCGCACTCGCCAGACTTTATGTCGGACCCCCTTTGTTTCCTCCTCTTTTCTTCCTCCCCCCCAAGGTGCTCAGGTTGGAACTAGCAGCAGTGGAGCTTGATTTTGGACAGATGTATCTCTTGCTTTTAGAAGTTGCTTGGATCGCTGAAGTAAAGTTCAGCCTCTCTTATTTATGGCTATTTTGTACTGGGGTTATGTCTTTCAATTTATGTACTTTGACTTAGTCAAGATGGATATTATGTACTTTGACTCTGGTTTTTATGACGTAATCAAACTTATGTGTTTACCGCTGTAATGAATAAAGTTTTAAAGTTTTAGTACTGTTTGTATCTGTCTTGTTGTTAAGTTTCTGTTCTATACACACTTAAAATGCTCCATGAAAGTTAATGCATTCCCTTTGTGAGTGACATTAATGGACGTGGGGTGTTACACGTGGTATCAGAGCTGAAGGTTACCAGAACAGATATGAATTTTGAAAAGTGTTTTTGAAAAACAACTTTTATAAAGAAGTACCTTCAAAAGTATGTTTTAAGGAAAGTATTTTCAAGAGAAAAGCTTTTTTTAGAAAGCATAACCCCAAGAGCCATATATCTTTCCTTCGGTTCTTTTGTATTGAATCTTTCCTTTTTCGTTTCAGCATGTCTGGAATTCCTGAGATACCCGAGGGGATACCGATACCAGGGTGGTTTAGGAGGTATTTGGAGACTAGGGCCACCACT
Organism: Allium sativum; assembly: GCA_030737875.1. NCBI lineage: Eukaryota > Viridiplantae > Streptophyta > Magnoliopsida > Asparagales > Amaryllidaceae > Allium > Allium sativum. Next base: position 411,897,101 of record CM060910.1, on the reverse strand, counting down.
ACAGGTCCAGCAAATGCTCCTCCTCCTCCTTCTCCTTCTCGTGTCGATACTTTTGCTAAGATATGTAAGAACTTTCGAGCAATGGGTGGAAAAACTTTTCACGGGACGGAGACATTTGTTGAAGCTCGAAATTGGCTAAAGGAGGTGGAAGAATTGTTTGGGATCTTTGAAGTGGAAGATGGAAGAAAGGTCCAGTTAGCTGCCTGGCTAATGAAGGATGAGGCCTCGTTTTAGTGGGAGGTCACTAACGGAGAGCATCCAGTTAACACATGGCCAGATTTCAGATGGAGGTTTGAGGCGAAGTTTCTCTCACGGGCGGAAGAGAATCTATATACGGAAAGGTGTCTAACATTGAAGCAGGGGAATCTATCAGTGAAAGAATACATCAACAAATTCAATCAGTTGGCGAGATTTGGCTTGGACTTGGTGAATACACCAGAAAAGAAGGCCCTGAGATTTGTTAAGGGTTTGAACGAGCCGCTTCATGGGTTAGCTATGACCCACATCCCCATGGGGGCTACTTTTGAGAGACTAGTTGACATGGCGCTTATGCATGAAGAGGAGAAGGGCGCCAATGCTAATAAGGCACCCGAGAAGAAAGGGGATCAAAAGAAACCGTAACAGCAACAACAAAACAAGAAAGGTGGCAAAGGCAACGATGGTAAGGGAAAGAAAAGATGCTTTAACTGTGGGACACCCGGCTGTAACAACCCGAATTTTTATGACATGTTAAAACTAGAAATCAAGGCAGAATTATATTTTAAAATCAGAATCAGGGGAAACAGGCTATGCCATTGCGTTCATCTCGAAATTTTACATGAAATAGAGTCCGAGTTTTCGAAAATCGGAATCCGTATGAGGGAGATACGACCCTCTAAAATTTCAGAAATTTTCAGAATCAAAGACAGCTCGAATTCGAAATTCGAATTCAAACCCCGCAGCAGACAGGGCAGGAAAATTCCCGCCCATAGACCAGGTCGACCTGGGGGTCGACCACAGTGTCGACCTCCCAGGGGCCAGGTCGACCATAGAGTCGACCTGGGGGGACCAGGTCGACCATAGTGTCGACCTAGGGGTCGACCTGCCTCCCGAAACCACTTCTTGAACCAGATGCATCCTGAGGTATTTAGACTTGTTTCGTGACCAGATTCGTCTGCCTAACCCTATATAAGCAGCCCCCTAGCCTCTTTCTCTCCACACCTTTTCATTATGTCCTTATGCTGCTTCTGGAAATAATTAAATTAAAGATAGAATGGCTACTTCTTCGTCAAGATAACATCTAGGAATTGCTAATTGGAGGCTTTTCAACTAGAACAAGACTAAACAAATAGAGATTCAACAGCTGCAACAACCGTTTCTAGAATCAAATCTCTGCACTCTAATTCTCGATCCGCACTCTGTAAGTTCTAGTTACTTTAAGATTGGAACTTGTTAAATTTGATATGGACATGGAATAAAATGAAATTGGACCTAAGCTTGATTATCTATTTGGATGTGTTCTTGTCTCTTCTTGAATCTATGATTTTGGGATTATTTCTTATCGACTGAATCATGCCCATTCATGTTGTTGGACCTAGTTTATTATTCAAACGCTAGTTTTTAACATAAATTCTTGATCTTGACTTGTGGCAATATTCCTATTTAGGGCCTATTCATGTTGTAAATCAAATTCTTTCAGGACTATAACCTTAATATGCCTATGATTATGGACATAAGACTATACCTATGCCTACGACTATGACGATGAACATAAGACTATACTTATGCCTATGACTACGACGATGAACATAAGACTATGCCTGTGCCTATGACAGAACATAAGACCATGCCTATGACTATGAACATGAGACTATGCCTATGACCATGACGAGGACAATTGTAGTTAATCACCTATGACTCTTGACTATGAGGATTATTACCTATGATTTCGAACATAAGGCCATTATCTATGACCATGACTTTGAAACTATTACTGTTAATTTCCTGTGACTATTTGCCTAGAACTATCTTTGATAATTATCCATGATTATTGTGATGAGTCGCTTAGGATTCATAATTATGAGATTTCTACCTATGACTGTTGGGGTTAATTGCCTAAGACTATTATAGTTGATTGTTCATGCCCATGACACCTTGGTTGAAAACCATGTTGTGCACCGAATTGACATTTTGTTGAATCATAAACCTAGGGTGTGACTTGCTTAGCTTATTCGCAACTATGTACACCAAAACCACTAGATCCATTATTCTTGCATTTGGCTTGCTTTTGCATGCCTATTCTTTTATGTCAGTGTTTATCATGACCATCGCATTATCTTGCTAGATTTGAAATCCTGTATGCCAGTGATGTTGTAACCAATTATCTCAAGTTATATCATACTACTCTTGTAACCCCTTTTATCGCTTTATGCTAGTCCCTTTTACCTATCATTTTGATGTTATTCCCTCTATTTCAAGATTTGGATTTATTTGTAGTATAGATCGATTCACGTTCACGTGCGATGGGGAATACGATTTGGGTAGAATAGGCAAAACATGAATTGGTTATGAACATGAATTATGAACCTGATAAAAGGCAAAACTTGAAACATGAACGCTGTTGTAACTTGAACCTGGATATGGACACGAACTTGACATCGACTTGACACGAAACTTGCCTTGAAAACTTGACACAAACTTGACATGAAACTTGTACATGGTCATGACACTTAGAATGAACATGAAAATGGCCAACTCGAGGTTGGGTTGAGTTTGCAGTGTAATTCTGCCCGGAACCACCCGGCAAATCCAGTGGCTGCAAACAATAGGCTCCAATGTGAGTAGTTGGTCATATCGCGCTTGAAACCCGAGGTTAGACTGAGTTGTGGTGTAAATCTGCCCGGAGCCGCCCGGCATATCCAGTGACCACAACAACAGGTCTAATGTGAGAGGTTGAGGTGCATTAATGAATTAATGCCACATGATAAGGTTAAGTCATGAACATGAAAGACAACACTTAACCAACTTGAGGCATGATTCGATAGGGTTAAGTCACGAACTGCTTGAATATACTTAACCAATTGGACACGATGATTTGGTAGGGTTAAGTCACGAACCGCTTGAATATACTTAACCAACTTGACACATGATTCGTAAGGCTAAGTCATGAACTTAAACGACAACGCTTAGCCAATTTGACATGACACGTAGACGGGTTAAGTCACGAACTTGAATGACCACACTTAACCAACTTGATATGCTAGACTGATGGGGTTAAGTCTCGAATTTAAATGACAACACTTAACCTACTAGACGGAAACCCTAGTTACGCGGTCCGTTTCAGTAGTAACCCACTGGATGTATCATGGTACCCTGGAACTAGGCAGGGTGGGGCATGATTACTGGGCTGATTGTAAGCGACCAGAACGACGGCTGTGTGGGTGCGCCAATGTAGGTTCTAACGGAGTGCGGGCGTGCACACACTCCGGAGCAGAAAAAGCAGGCATTGGGCATCAGTAGGTTTATCTGTGCGTGCTTGATTCGTGTCGATGGTTGGCTCCATAGGGATCGATACACCCTATGGTGGACCTAGCGCAGGTGACTACATTTCATGATTGGGTCGTATGACACAGACACATGAACGAGCTAGGACTTGTAGATAGCCGATCGACTAATAGATCGTTACGTGGAATTCGTTGGGTAGCATAATCCCTAGTGGTCCTAGGTGGCATAAACCCCAATCGAACCTAGAAAACGTTCAATAGGTAGCATAATCCCTAGTGGTCCTAGGTGGCATAAATCCTAGTTGAACACGCGATAGTTCATGGTAAGGAGACCTAGCCAGAACAAGGGTCGCAGTCCAAACGATTTCAAGAATGGTGGCACTACGTTGAAGTAGTATAGAAATACGTGATGAAACCCGTACGATATACGGCAAGGGACTGTACATATACATGGAAGGGACGATACAGGTTGGGGTACGAGTATAGTTGGTGCAGAGAATGTTAAACATGCGATGCTATACGTAGCTTATCTTGTTACCTTAGTTTTTCTTGTGACCTTAGTTTATCTTGTTACCGTAGTTTATCTTGTTACCTTAGTTTTCTTGTGACCTTAGTTAGATAATGCTCCAACAAAGCTAGTGCATTCCCTTTGTGAGTGACCCTAGCGGAGGTGGGGTGTTACACCAACCATCTAAGCAAGGATTGTAGGAAGAAAAAGAAGACTGGTTGTTTCCTCTATGGCGAAGCGGGACATCTGATTAAGGACTTCCCAAGGAAAGGGCAGAGGGCAGGGTCTACCTCGGGAGGACAGGTGCAGGCTCTTATGGCACCAGGGCGGGCAAGGGGACAAGTTTAGGCTCTCGTGGTCCCATCGCTACAAGAACGAGGTAAAATGATTTCCGTTGAATGTTTAGTTTTTCTGTTTGATCATCCTTTCCGTACTTTATTCGATTCTGGCGCATCACATTCGTTTATCTCTACATCATTAGTTAAAACACTGCACCTAGATACTAGTCTAGTTAAGGATCCCTTAGTAGTCTCAAATCCTATTGGTGGTTCGGCTCATCTTTCTATGATTTGTCGGGATTTGAGAGTGTATATCTTGGGCGTTGGGTTTGAATGCAACGCCTTTGTTCTTGGTTTCATGGGCTACGGTTTAATTCTAGGTATGGATTGGCTAACTAGATACGGGGCCATCCTAGATTGTGAAAGAAGGGTAGTTAGATTGTTGACTTGTTGTGGAAAGACCATTGATTTTTCTTGTGACTCTAGAGGTCCAGTAATGCTTAGCTATCTAGAATCCCTTGACGCATCCGATGATGATTTACATTCTGTTCGTATAGTCTGTGAATATGTTGATGTCTTTGATGAGGTGAGGGGTTTACCCTCAAAACGTGAGATAGACTTTCGAATATATCTAGTAGATAATGCAAAGCCAGTTGCATTGCCAGTGCGCCACATGGCTCCAAGAGAGAGAAGGGAACTCAGTAAGCAAGTGAAGAGTTGCTTGAGAAGGGGTACATCAGACGTAGTATATCGGAGTGGGGTGCTCCAGTAGTATTTGCCATGAAGGAAGATGGGTCCCTTAGACTTTGTGTGGACTATAGAGAACTCAATAAGCTTACTAAGAAGAATAGACACCCACTGTCGAGGATTGACGATCTCTTCGATCAGTGAGTTGGCGCCTCATTGTTTTCACAGTTGGACTTAGCCACAGGTTTCCATCAGTTGAGAGTGGATGAGGATAGCATAAACAAGATTGCCTTTAGGACTCCAGACGGTTTCTTCGTGTGGCTTGTGATGCCCTTCGGTTTGACAAACGCCCCTGCATACTTTGTTGACTTGATGAATAGGGTGTTTAGGGAGTACCTTAATAAATTCGTGGTAGTCTTTGTGGATGACATCTTGATCTTTTCTAAGAGTGAGGAAGAGCATGCCCTATATCTTAGGGAAGTGTTGGAGACTCTTCGAGCTCATAGCCGTAAAGCTAAATTTTCTAAATGTCACTTTTGGGGGAAGGAAGTGCGATTCTTAGGGCACGTGGTTTCCAAAGAAGGAATAGCTGTGGATCCCGCAAAGGTAGTGGCCATCCAAGATTGGAAGGTCCCTAAAAATGCTACCGAGGTGAGGAGTTTCTTAGGGTTAGCTGGCTACTATAGGAAGTTTATCAAAGACTTCGCAAAAATATCAGCCCCATTAACACGCTTGACGAAGAAGAGCCTAGTTTTCACATGGGACGTAGATTGTGATGATGCGTTCCAACGTTTAAAGAGAGCTTTGACCACAGCCCCAGCCTTAGTGTTGCCAGATGGGAGTAAGCCATTTACCGTTTATACCGATGCTTGTGGGACAGGACTAGGTGCAGTTTTAATGCAAGAGATAAGGGTAATAGCCGATGGTGGAAGGCTGTTGAGAGTGCATGAGAAAATTTACCCTACGCATGACCTAGAGTTGGCCGCTATTGTTTTCGCGCTTAAGTCTTGGCGCCATTATCTTCTTGGCGAGAAATTCGAATTGTTCACTGACCACAAATCGCTAAAATACTTGTTCTCTCAGAAGGACTTGAACTTAAGGCAGCAAAGGTGGATGGAATTCTTAGCATCCTACGACTTCGAGATAGCATATAACCCTGGCGAGGGTAACGTGGTGGCAGATGCCTTAAGTAGGAAAAGGTTGTCCTTGAGTCCGTTGTTTGTTGAGCGGCAAAGCTTAGAGTTCATCTCTACGTTTGACTTTAGACCTTCCATTGACTTTGTACCCGGTTTGCTAGCATCCTTAGAGGTCAGACCTACGCTTTTGGGACTAATTGGAGAGGCACAGCGAGATGACCCACAGTTGGTTTAGTTAGTAGAGAAGGTCAACAAAGGGGAGTCATCGAGCTATCTCAGTAGGTATACCCTAGATGATAAGGGTTGGTTACATAGGGACGGTAGTCTTTGTCTGCCACAGGACGAGAATTTGAGGAAGACCATCCTTGATGATGCACACCGTTCGAAGATGACCATCCATCCCGACGGGGACAAGATGTACATGGACATGAGACGAGTTTACTTTTGGGCTGGCATGAAGAGGGATGTGGCTGAGTTTGTCGCTAAATGCTTGGTGTGCCAACAGGTAAAAGCAGAGCAAAAGAAGCTCGGTGGATTGCTTCACCCATTGGAGGTCCCACAATGGAAGTGGAAAAGTGTCTCGATGGACTTTGTTGATGGGTTACCGAGATCTAGAAAGGGTAATACGAGGATTTGGGTCGTGGTAGAAAGACTTACTAAGAGCGCCCATTTCATTCCCGTGAAGAGTAAGAGGACTGCTCCATGGTTAGCCTCTGTATACAATCGAGAGATAGTTCGTTTGCACGGTGTTCCTTCTAGCATAGTGAGCGAGCGCGATCCTATCTTTACTAGCGAATTTTGGAAGAGCTTGCAAGAGGCGGTAGGGATTCAGTTAAGTTTGAGCACCGCATATCATCCTCAGACGGACGGCCAGACCGAGAGGGTGAATCGTATTCTAGAGGACTTGTTGAGGTTATATGTCTTAGACTTCGGAGGTACATGGGAGGAACATCTTCCTTTGGTAGAGCTCACATATAATAATAGCTTTCGGTCTAGCATTGGCATGGCACCATTCGAGGCTCTTTATGGACGGCTGTGTCGTTCGCCTACGTGTTGTTGGGAATCTACAGATAAGATCTTGCTTGGGCCCGATATGATTATAGAGACTTCGGAAAAGATCAATTTGATTCGAAGGAGGATGAAGACGGTGCAAGATAGGCAGAAATCTTATGCGGATAAGAGGAGGACAAATCTTGAGTTTGATATTGGGGACATGGTCTTTGTCAAGGTGTCTCCATTACGGAACATCGTTCGTGTTGGGTCCGTTGGGAAGTTGCACCAAGGTTTGTAGGGCCGTTTCCTATTAAGGAGTGGATTGGACAGATGGCGTATAGAGTGGAGTTGCCCGAGAGACTTAGTGGTGTACACGACGTATTCCATGTATCACATTTGAGGAAGTGCCTGCAGGAGACCGCTGAATTGGTAGAGCCGAGCTTGCTTAGAGAGGTGGAGATCGAGCGTGATGCGACGATTCGACGAGCTCCTACGTGCATTCTTGGGTCGGAGATTAAGAAGTTGAGAAATCGAGAGGTCAGACTAATCAAAGTGCAATGGGTAGATGACGAGAGCAATGCTACTTGGGAGACGAAAGAGAAGATGCGTTCATTGTACCCTTTTCTTTTCGAGGGTATGTCTTTTAATTTCTCCTTTACCCCTTAGCTTGTACTTTCTTTATCTTTAGTATGTCCTCTCGCTAGTATCTTTGACCTTTAGATAGGGTAGTCCTATGGTGGAAACATGTGTTTGAGACATGTTATGTATGATGGATGCATGTGGATGCAAGTGGTTGCTAGTGGTTGCTCGTGGATACATATAAACACACTTTAGGCACTAGATCGGCTCAGTCACTTCAGATTGCATATTGCATATAATTGTGTGTGCATATTTAAGTTATTGGATGTATAATGGTTGTACTATCATATGGATGTTGCATTTTGGTGAATGGTTGTGCACACATGTAGAAATAATATGTATCAATAGGATTCTTTCGCATACATAATGGACGCATGGCACTATCATGGTTTGCATTAAGGAGGTCAACTGAATCAATAGACCGCCTGATTTTGCATTAGATAGAGAACATATACACACACTTCTTGCATATGTTCATACAGCATTAGGAATTTTATAAGGACAATGGATGCATGTGTTTGATGGTTGAGTAGATGGTTGTTTGGATGTTAGGATATGCATTCTCCTTAAGTTGGAGATTTCGGGTGTGAAATCCTTTAAGGAGGGGAGAATGTAACACCCCGTATTTCTGTTAAACACTAAAGTAACAAATTAAAGAATAACTAATCTAAGATGTGATAATTAAGGGAAACGGGTCGCGCCATTGTGTTCGTCTCGGAATTCTGGTTAAGATAGAGTCCGAGTTTGCGTGAATTGGGCTTCGTATGAAGAAGTTATGGCCATCGGAAGTTTCAGAAAATTCAAAACAGATTTCAAAAATTCAAATTTAAGAGTCAGATGGGCTAGGCGGGAAAAATTCCCGCCGGGGCCAGGTCGGCCATAGGGTCGACCTACCCTGACCAGGTCGACCTACCCCCCCCCCCGGGCAGATTTGATTGATGACCTGTTTGTGACTGTGTGCTGACTCATTAGGGTTTCAAATCTGCACTGATTGGCTGGGATTAATTCTGGGTTGATCGGACGGCCTAAACTAATCCTATACTCTATAATAACACCTATAGACTCAAACCCTAAAATCAAATTAAAATTAGATTCATGGCCTCCATGCCATCACCTTGCAACTCAGAATAGCCGCCACCAATTAGAGAGGAAGAAAGCAAATCAAATTCAATTCAACTCTAATCTAAACCGCAACAACGAATCTTTTTAAAGGAAAGCTAATTCAACTTCAGAACTCAGAATTCAGAACTCAAGACCTTCTTTGAGTTATGAGTTCGATTTCTTTAATAAAATAATTAGCAATTTAGTTAGATTAAGTTATGATGTGGATTATATGGATATGATGTGAGTTATTGACCGCATGTTATAATTATGTTATGTTATAATACATGTTGTAAATTCTATGATGTTATGTTGTGATGTTATCATCTATGTTGTAAAGTTACGATGCTATCATCTATGTTGTAATTCTATGATTGGCTTATGTATAATCAAATCATCATGTTGTTCATATGCTAGTTTGGTTATGTTGATTCATATGATAAATTTTATGTATGCATGCAAGTTTAGGTTTTGATTTAGACATGAATCATATGAAAGTTGGGGAAAATTATATGTAACCTTACATGTTCCATGACATCTAGTTTATGTGAAAATTAGACCTAAAGTTAGACTATGACATGTGTGAGTTATATGCTAAATTCTACATGCTAGTTTACATGTTTAGATGTAAGTTTACACTATTGTTATGTTGCATAAATCACATATGCATGTTTATATAAATATATGAGTTTGGAATATGAATCATGTTATGCAAGTTTGTGGTTGTTGCCTTTTGCAAGTTTACACCTTTAGATGTAGATCTATGATATACATGATTTATGCAAGTTGTGACCATTACCTAAACAAGTTTACACCTTTAGATTTGGATCTATGACATATGTAGTTTTATGCAAGTTGTTACTTTGGCATATGCAAGTTTCAGATGTAGAACATCATTCACACATGCAAGTTCACCCCTTATGTTTAGATCTAGTTTTATCTATATTTATGTTGTGATGTTTTCTCTTTATTTCATGAGTTAGACTATTCGAGTCTAACGTATATTTTACATTAAACGAACGAACGTACAACGTGGAGCAATGGGATAATATTAAAAAGATTTAATATTAAGAATTGGCATAAATGCCTTAAATGGCATAAAATAAATTTGTGATGAAAATTGGTATGATTTTGCATACCATAAATGGATGGACATAATTGAGTTAATTATGGCCATAGTTAAATTTGAAATTTGATTGATAATTTGAATAGGGAAATTAATTCAAATTGGGGAATGATTAATTAGGTGTAACTAATCGTCTAAGACACGAGTTTAGGCTCTTTTATGGTGTAAGACTGCCCGAACCCGCCCGACAAATCCACCTACCACAAATGCCAGTCTAATGTGGGAGGTCTTAGGCGTAAATTAAATGTGTAACAGTTGTAAAGACACGAGGTTAGGCTCTTTTGTTGTGTAAGACTGCCCGGACCCGCCCGACTAATCCAGCTGCCACAAATGCCAGTCTAATGTGGGAGGTCTTTATGAGGTTACGGTCTTAATGAATTAAGAAACACTTAACCAGACAAACATGTAGTGGGACATGAGGAGGTTAAGTGGGTGCCTTGGGTGGCATGTGGAATTAAGTGGGTGCCTTGGGTGGCATTTGAAATACGATTAGAAATACTTAACCAAAATTGAAACATGTAAGTGAACATAACTAAGAATAGGGTTAAGTGGGATGTACTAGAGGGGACCAAGCTTAGGTGGATAACTTGTGTCAAGTAATGGGGGCTCATTTCAACCAGTAACCCATACGTATCTTTGTGGGCTCGACCCAAGTCGAGGAAGAGATACGCATACTGGGCTTGACTGTAAGTGGCTAAACCGGACTAGCAGTGGCAACACAAGTCCAACAGGTTCATATGCGTGTATGGACCCGGGCTGGTAGTTAAGACGTTATTGCATCGTGTAGGTACAAGCCGTGCATTATTGGTGGTATCGGGTTGCCACTTTGGGGAGTGATACACCCCACCGTGGGGCCAGAACGGGTATCTACGAGTTAGGGAGCCGATCACATAAGGGGTAGTGGGTACACCTAGTGGAGATAGTGGCAGGCGACACCTATGAAGGCAGCTAGGGTGCACGAAACTACCATTACCATTATTAAGTTCTGTAGGCGGGATCAACCTTAGGGTGACTAGTGGTGGTGCAGTATAGTAGTGGTGGTGTAGTATAGTAATTGTCTTGTAGTGGTTTAGGTGCACTTTAACGATATCGTTGTTCATCTTGTTTCCTTGTTTACTCTGCCATACTCAATTGTTCACAGTCATTTCCTTATTTTCCAACTTATGCCTTTGCCTAGTTATTTTGGTGATTATATTGTTAAAGTTATCGCACTCGCCAGACTTTATGTCTGACCCCCTTTGTTTCCTTCTCTTTTCTTCCTCCCCCCCCAAGGTGCTCAGGTTGGAACTAGCACCAGTGGAGCTTGATTTTGGACAGATGTATCTCTTGCTTTTAGAAGTTGCTTGGATCGCTGAAGTAAAGTTCAGCCTCTCTTATTTTTGGCTATTTTGTACTGGGGTTATGTCTTTCAATTTATGTACTTTGACTTAGTCAAGATGGATATTATGTACTTTGACTCTGGTTTTTGATGATGTAATCGAACTTATGTGTTTACCGCTGCAATGAATAAAGTTTTAAAGTTTTAAATATGTTTATATCTGTCTTGTTGTTAAGTTTCTGTTCTATACACACTTAAAATGCTCCATGAAAGTTAATGCATTCCCTTTGTGAGTGACATTAATGGACGTGGAGTGTTACACTTTATATAATAAAGTTAGCCCAAAAGGGAATAGAGATTTTAATATGGAAGATACAGAACAAGTCCAAGAAATAAAAAAGTTAGCCCAAAAATTAAAACTTTAAGCTTACCATTAAATACTGATTACTTAATAATCATAACAGATGGATCTTCCTTAGGATGGGGAGGAATTTTATTAAGTAAAAATAATAAATATGATAACAAATCTACTGAAAAAATATGAGATACCTCACAATATATAAAGAAAAAGGACATATGACATCCCCAGATTATGAAAATCTGGCAATAATATATATTTTAAAATCTTTCAAACTTTTGATAATATCACAAAAAGAAATCACAGTAAGAACAGATTGTGAATCTATTGTCAAATACAAAGAAAACAAAAAGGAAAGAGGAATTATTAATAGATAGCTAAAATTTAAACATGCTTTGTCAAATTCTGGAACAAATAATTGTTGGGAAAATATAAAAGGAAAAGATAATTTTTTGCCAGACCAATTGTCTAGATTATTAAGACGAATGTTCTATGTTAAATTTTGCTTTTGTAGATAATGAAAGGATTAGATTCCACAAAGCATCTGCTGACATACAAAACAAATCATTTTGTCACAACGGAAAAAATTATAGAACAACAACAGATCATCCTTGACAATATATGGAACATGAAGACTCCCAAAGAGTCAAACAAACAAAAAGTAAGTGTCTTGTACACTTGGTAGATATATTCAAAAAAGAGACAAAAACAAAATGTAACAACCCGGAAAATCAGAACCAATTTAAAATTTTTATTTTGGCAATTTTAATGAATTTTGAATATTTAAAATGAATTATTTTAAATAATAACGACGAGAAATTTATTTTGAATAGAATTAGAATGTATATGTTTATTTGAATCGACGTTAGAATATAAATATTTATTTTAATTATAAAAGGAATTGAAAATGGAGCGGTACTTTGAAATTTCGATTTCAAATTTCAAATGAATCTACAGGATTCAAAATAAACCGGATTTTAGCAAAAACAAAAATATTAGAATCTATTTGAAAATATCTTTCCAACGAATCCGAAAAATCGAAATTTCATAGCGGGAATAAAAAGTTACGCCCAATTGAAAATTCAGAATAGTTGCTAGGGAATTTTGGCCCTTAAAAATGGAAATTTTGCAAACGACCTCCATTTTCGACGAAACCACTTTTGTTAGAACCAGGATGTCAAGTTATTGCTAGATTCCAAAATTCATAATTTTCAGAATCAATATGTGAGTATGGCGCAGGAAAACGTGTTTTGACAGTTTTAGTCAAATTAGATCGACCAAAAAATCAATATTTTCCAAATGGTCTGCAAATCTGATGAAATTAGTTTAGTTAGAACCGTATCATCAAAACATAGCTAGATTTATTTTTCTGGAATTTTTAGAGACCGTATGTGGCCCCAGTAAATTGAAATGTGCGTTTGAATTTAAAATATAATGATTTGTATTTTGAATTTAGTGGAAACTGATCATAATGGTCAAATCAGTTTGCAAAACGTATCCCATTATGTTCGGAATGGGGGTAATTAGTTGGGGATGATAGTCATTGGATAGGATTGGGGGTTCGAACGCGAAACGAACAAATGAAAGAATTAAAATAATATTATTATTTAGTATATAACCCCTCCCTATTGGTCAAAGCCCTTACCTCTCTTCTCGTTGGTCAACAGCGCCCCCGCTTATATCGTTCAACAGAGAACGATTAAAATAAATGAAAAGAAAAAAAAGCCTAGCTCGCGATCGACGGAGGAGCCCTTCCCTCCGCCGCCGGAGGCACCACCGCCCTTCAGCCTCCCCACACGTCGCTAGACCCCCCCTCTGATCAATCCCTCTTTCCTTTCGACCGCCACAAATCGCGGACCCCAAAACCCCATCTCCGAATCCACCTGGCACCGCCCCTGTAAGCTCCATTCTGCCGCCTCCTGCTCTAGAAGCGCGCGGCAGCCCTGCGTCCATCCACATCTCCGATTAACAGTGAGCTTCTAATTTTATTTTCATTTATTTGATGATAATAAAAGTATAGATTTTGATAATAGAAGTTATGATTTCGATGATGATGAAGTTGTGATTTTTATGATGATAAAGTTACAATTTTCATGTCATGAAAGTTAGGAATTTTATTTTAGGAAATCTAAGATTTTTAGTTAAAGAAAAGTTTATATTTTTATAAAACGAAAAGATTACATTTTTGTAAATGAAAAGCATTGTAAAAAGTGTTGATCTTTAAAAATAAAAGTTATGAACTTTAAAAATAAAAGTTAAGAACTTTAAAAAGAAAAAAATGATCTTTGTTTGATAGAAAAAAAAATATAATATAATTTTTGTTTGATTAATATTTGATTTTTGTGTAAACAAGATTTCATATTTATGTAAAAAAGATTTGATTTTTATTTGTGTAGACAAGACTTGATTTTTATACGATAAAGCTATGATTTTGAACACAGTAAAAATATGATTTTTATATTGTAGAGATTATAAAAATATGATTTTTATATATGTAGCGAAATAAAAATCTGATTTTTATTATAAATATATATATTGAAATAAAAATGTGATTTTTATAGCATTGAAATAAAAATGTGATTTTTAATATGAACAGCGTAGAGAAGACTGCGTTGGCATGGCAGACAAATCCAAACGGTTCAGAATAGAAAGGAGGAGTGGATCCCAAAGGTAAGAAATCCTCACTTTAATATATTTTTCTAATTGTAATATATACTAGGATGCAAACGGTGTTTAGCAGCACTCGACACCCGTCGTCCACAGAGCATGACGACTTGTTTGTTTGTTTGATTTCGTTGTGAAAATTGATTGTGTGATGTGAAATGGAATAAAATATTTTATAGTTAAAAATATAATTTTTTAATGTGTATATGAATAAAATAAATATTTATAAACAAATAGGACGAATTGTTTATGTACACATTTGACTGATATTGATTGGGACGATAAATTCTACACATCGCCCAACTGCACAAATAAATCTGTGTTTGTTGTTTGAAAACCCCACACGGGTATTGGGATGATATATGACATACACTAATCCCAATATTTAGTTGTATGTCAATCGATTGGTTGACAAACTGTTATAAGCGTTAAATATTTATATTTAATGCTTACGCAGGGTAGAATGCACTTTGGATGATTGTTGATTATTTATCGTGGCTGTTGTGTACATGTGTGTATGAAATCCATATAATCACATTATATGGTAATTGATTGTGTCTGATTCTAGTTCAGAAAAGAATGAATATTTTAAAATAACGATTATTTTAAAATAACGAATATTTTCAAATAATACTCAGAAAATAATCAAAATATGATTTTGATGTCCGATTTGGGATGGACACGAAAATATTTAAATATACAAAGCCGTGTTAATTAGATTAATGCCATTTTGAAGTGAACGATATTCATATCGATTTTATTCATTTTTATAATGAATATCAAAAATGAATTGATTTCAAAATCTAATGTTTTGAAAATGTTATCATTTATATATCGCTGATATGGAATATTCAATATTAAATTGAAATTTAATATGAAGTTGAAATCATTTTGAAAATGAATTTAAAACAATTTATAAAATACATTTTAAAAGTAAATCGATGAAATATATATATTATATATATTATATATATAATGGCCTGAATAGAACGCGTCGCGCCGCGGCAGTTCGTGAATTTCGACCATTGAGTTCGAACGGACATTATGCGAGATCCGACTGTCCGATTCTCCTATAACTGGAACCGTTGGGTTCATATCAAAAAGAGCTTTCTAACGAATATGGGAGATTTGAAATCTAGCACTTGGATTTGGAATTATGTCCAAATCAAATTTGGAAAAGGTCGGTGTAAGTGCTGTTCGATGGCCGTTTATGGAAATCGACTGTACAGGCCTTGATAAAATTATTAAAAATATCAATAATTTATGTAAAATCATAGTAAATGATTTGGAAAGAATTAGGATGAAAAATTCCATATTTGAAAAGACAAAAATGTATTTTTATCGAAATGAGCTAATTATGAACTAGAATTATAGATCCAAATATTTTTAAAAACAAATAAATTGGATTTGAAATGGTTTTAAAAATAACCAGAATTTCTAATATATAAATTGGAAATGGATTTGAATCGAAATTGTCTTCGGAATATTTCGATGTTGGATTTCGTGATTATACAGATATTGTTATGGAAATTTGAAAGATATATATATGTATTGTTATTTCCAATACGATATTTGTTGATTTCAGAATTTGATATTGAATATAAGCCGATATATTTTCTATTCAGAGCCTTGTAGTTAATATCAAATTGGATTTTGGGTTTGTCGTGAATGGTATCTTTAATAGTACTGTCCTTAGACCAAATGGAGTTAAGAAAATTAAAAACTGACTGGAGATTAGTTAAGTTGAATGGTTTCCTAGGTATTGATCTGATGTTGGTTTCGGCCTTCGGGGTTAACACTTAGGGAATTGTTCTCTTACTAATTTACGGTTAGAGACTGATAGAATGTGAATTGGGTTTGTTGTGAACTGTGTTTTAGCGACATTCGTACCTTAACCCGATTTACAGTGAAATGGGATATGGAATTTATAAATCTTTTGTTAAGATTTAAAGGAGATTTTCCAAAGTAAAGCTTTCTAATTTAACATATTAATTTGGAATTGAATGGAATTCGATTTGTTAATAATCGAATTAAGCTTCAGTTTAATATATATGGAATTTAAAAGTCCCTGTCGTTATTCCATTGATATTATAGGTTGGATATGGAAGTTTATATCGATTATATATATCAATTTGTTTTCCATGAAGATTCCATTGTTAATGGAATGTGATTTTGGGTGTCGTGAATGGTATCTTTAATAATACTGATCTTAGACCCAATGGATTTAAGAAAATCAGAAACTAACTGGAGGTTAGTTAAGTTGAATGGTTTCCTGGGTATTGATCTGATGTTGGTTTCGGCCTTCAGGGTTAATACTTAGAGAATTGTTCACTTGCTAATTTACGGTGAAAGACTAATGAAATGGAATGTAATTTTGGGTTTATCATGAACCGTGTTTTAATGGACATTGGTTCTTTAACCCAGTTAAAGATAGGAATAAGGTTTTGGGTTGTCTTGAATGATATCTTTAATAATACTGTCCTTAGACCCAATGGAGTTAAGAAAATCAGAAACTATATGGAGATTAGTTAAGTTGAATGGTTTCCTGGGTATTGATCAGATGTTGGTTTCGGCCTTCGGGGTTAATACTTAGGGAATTGTTCACTTGCTAATTTACGATTAAAGGCTGATGGAATGGAATGTGATTTTGGGTTTATCGTGAACCGTGTTTTAAATGACATTGGTTCTTTAACCCAGTTAAAGACAGGATATGATTTCCCAAGTTAAACAATCATTAATATTGATTTCTGGGAAGATTAAAACCAAGTGGAGTTTTAATGCATCTTTAATTAGATTGAAATGATATCCAAAGGAAGATTAAAGAATAAATTTAAAGAACTTATCTTTGATAAAATTAATGGGAACTGTAACACCCCACCTCCGCTAGGGTCACTCACAAAGGGAATGCACTAGGTTTGGTGAAGCATTATCGAGGTAAACATGCACAGAAATATTACAAGACAGAACATATATAAAACAGCGGAAGTAAAACAAATTTCATTACCTTATAAAATAAGGTCTAAAGCCTTTTACATCATAATACATCAAAACCTGTCTTGCAACAGTAAAGAAGCATAAAACCTTTTCATAAATCATTCCCCAAAATAAAGCGGTGAA
This sequence comes from Allium sativum, assembly GCA_030737875.1. Classification (NCBI taxonomy): domain Eukaryota; kingdom Viridiplantae; phylum Streptophyta; class Magnoliopsida; order Asparagales; family Amaryllidaceae; genus Allium; species Allium sativum. Next base: position 411,879,694 of record CM060910.1, on the reverse strand, counting down.
GCAGCCATAGCCAAGAGAAGACCAAGCTATACATGATGACCTTCAAGCATAAGAGGTCCGAACTAAATAACATCATTCCCTCCCTGAAAACCTGGGGGGGGGGGCAACGGAAGACAAAGAGGCGAAACAAAACGGGGTCAGTCATAAAGACTGGTAAGTCCTATCTACTTCCAGTATAAAAACAGGTAAAGGTAACATGACATGCATAAACTGAAAGTAAACATAAGGATGATGACAAGATAGATAAGCTAAACCAAGATAACTGGATGAACTACTGTAGCAAGATAAACTAAGGTATCATGATAAACTACGGTGTCAAGATAAATCAAGGTATCACATCGTCAGGTTTCTATCAAGTCTACCATCCCAAGGTATCTATCATGTATAACATCCCACGGTATTTATCATGTATATTTGCTTTGCACCTCTCGTACTAGGATCCCAACCCGCGTCATGTGTTAACTATGAATGTCCCTTGCCCAATGTCATGTAATGGTCCATGTCAACCTAATATATAGCATATGTAGGTTTTCCCCACTCGTATGTTTCTTTCCATGTATAAGTTCAGTCCTTTGCCGTAGGCCGTACGAGCTTTCCCATGTAAATCTATACCACCTCAACGTAGTACCATTTTATCCTTGAGGTTGTTTTGGACTGCTTCCCTTGATCTTGTTAGGTTTTCTTACCATGAACTATCGTGTGTCCACTTAGGATTTATGCCACCTAGGACCACTAGGGATTATGCTACCTAATGAACGTTTCCGTGTCTCGGTTTGGGTTCAAGCCACCTAGGGCCACTAGGGATTATGCCACCCGTCAACCGCGCCCTCTATCCCGCGTAAGTATCGTGAATCGTTTTACATGTCTAAACGCACATGTTCCTCAATGTGCCATCCGAGTTCCGTGCCAGGGCAAATCAAGAAATACGGAACTCGGTCGGGAGCTTTAAGTCGTCTGCTGATGCAGATATCAAGGTCTGTTTTTGTATCCGTGGCTATGGTCCCACGTGACCCCTCCCTCAACTACTGAAAGGCAATCCAAGAAAAATCATGTATGAGAACCACATCCCGGCCCCACTATAGCCCCACTTTCCTATGGGCCAACCTCACCCATGACTCGATAGAAAGAACATGGTCTGTTGGGGGTTCTCTGCCTTTCCGTTCATACACGATTGACTAAAGATGGTAGGTAGTCAACGACGTGCTATCCAGGGCAAAAACAAGTATCGTCGACTCCACGCTAATCCATCCCAGCCTTTAGGTCGCTCGCATAGCAACCAAGGCATACTCTTGGCTCTTCTACCGCAGACCTTAACCTCTGTGAGGCCAGGTTTCATGGACCATCTGCCACCTCACAAAGGGATACCAAGAGTACCCTCACGTCCCCCGAAGCTACCGCTTCGTCACCCAGTTCGTTGGAGCCTTTATCCAAGTCGGATAATTTGCTCCTCCTCGTGTGTTTAAGCGATGACCTACCGTATCGGGTTACTCATCTATCTGTGAACTGGTCCAAATCTCTTAACTAAGAATTATTACTTAGTTTCCTAAACTAAGGTTTACCACTTAGTCTCCTTTCCCGCTATCCTTGTTAATCCCGGTTTTCCACCTAGTCCCCTGAGCTAGGGTTTTGTCTAATGGGTTAAGTATTGTCATTTAAGTTCATGACTTAACCTGCCTACGAATCATGTCAATATTTGGCTAAGTATTCAAGTCCAAGACCTAGCCCTACAAATTGGTTAAGTATACCAAGAAGCTCATGACTAAACCCTATTCAATCATCAAGTCAAATTGGTTAAGTATTTGTTTATCTTAACCCTATCAGATTATCGTATTAGATTGGTTAAGCATAGGTTAACTTAACCCCCCTCCACTAATCGTATTAGAATGGTTAAGTATATTTAAATGGTCTTGTGACTTAACCCGATCAAGTTCTCATATTAGATTGGTTAAGTATGGTTGCTTAACCTCATCAAATCATCATGTATAATTGATTAAGTATAAGTTACTTAACCCTATTAAATTATCATGTTAAGTTGGTTAAGTATTGGTTACTTAACCACATTGAATTACCAAGTTTAGATTGGTTAAGTGTTTAACTTAACCCCATCGAATTACCGTGTTTAGATTAGTTAAGTGTAGGTTACTTAACCCCATCTAATTACCGTGTTTAGATTAGTTACGTGTAGGTTACTTAACCCCATCTAATTACCGTGTTTAGATTAGTTAAGTCTGAGTTACTTAACCCCATCTAATTACCAAGTCGGATTAGTTAAGTGTAAATTACCTAACCCCATCCCCTAATTGTCTTGTTTGGTTAAGTGTCATTAAGAAATCAAGTCCGGTTCCACTTAACCTACCCGTTCGTGTCATATCGGTTAAGTGTCATTAGTCAAAATTACTTAACCTTTTCATGTGGCATTAATTAAATTAATACACCCCAACCTCTCACATAAGACTTTGTTGTGGTTACTAGTTAAGCCGGGCGGGTCCGGGTAGATTTACACCACAACCTAGTCTAACCTCGGGTTTTAAGTGCTATATGACCAACTACTCACATTGGGTCCTATTGTTTGTAGCCACTAGTTAAGCCGGGCGGGTCCGGGTAGTTTTATGCTACAAACTCAACCCAACCTTGAGTTGGCCACTTTCATGTTTGGTCTAGTGTCATATTACACTTACAACCCACACGTGTCTAGTTTCAAGTCCCATGTTTACCCCACATGTCATGCCCACATTTAGGTGTATCATAAGTGCCATATTTTCATGAAATCCCTTGTCAAATTATCATGTCATAATCACGCACGTCTAACCTACCCCAAATCGTGTTTCCAACCCAAGTAAAAGCGAGTCAACATAGTAAGGGCACTATGCTACATATTGGCCTCAAAACATGCACGATGTCAAAAAGGGATTGGCCACGAACATGCATGGTATCATAAGGGGTTTGGCCTCAAAATATGCATAGCATCATAAGAGAATTTGGCCACAAGCATGCATAGTATCATAAGGGAATTTGGCCACAAACATGCATAGTATCATAAGGGAATTTGGCCACAAACATGCATAGTATCATAAGGGAATTTGGCCACAAACATGCATAATATCATAAGAGAATTTGGCCACAAGCATGCATGATAACATAAGGGGTTTGGGTTCATTTACATGCATAAGCCCCAAATCATATTCATGTGCATATTTCACAAGTCAAATTGGTTTCAAGTATTCATGCCAACATTCCACAAGTAAAGGTTCAATCTTTCAAGATGGACTAAGTTAAACATAACATAAGTGCCATGATTTAGTCACTAAGCATAGCCAAAAGCCATAGGTTCAAGCAAAAGAGGCATGACAAGGTTCATATAGGCTAGCATACTTAGTTTAATCTCGTTTTATTCCATGCCATCATTAAAACTACCGTTTAGATCTAGAAGTAGCTAGAACTTACATAGCGTGGCAAGAGGGCTAGGAGCATGAATCGTCTTGACGAAGAAAGGTGGCTCCTTTGTTGAAGAATCGTCATGAAACTTGCATAGCAACGTTGGTTCACCCCCTTGATTTGATGTAGCAAGCTAGCACCTTTGATTCGGATCCGATTTGAATGCATGAGCTCTTGGAGTTGGAGATGGAGGCCATGATCAAGATAGATTTTGGCGGCACTTCGTGGCATGAGTGATTTGTAAGAGTTTAGGGTAGGCTTAGGGGTCTTTTTATAGAGATTAGGACTAGTTTAGGCCCTTAGATTAACCCTACGATAGATCTGAACCCTCAAAATCCGTCATAGGCCCATAAAACATGTCTTGAGAAACAAGTCAGGTGCACCCAGGCCCAAGTGGTCGGACCACCCAGGTCGACAGGGGTGTCGACTGGGTAGTCGACACCACCTGGGGGTTGTCGACTCCCAAGTCGACTTGGGGTGGCGGGAATTTTTCCCGCCTCTTCTGCTTCGCTGAATTTGAAATCTGAATTCAAATTTGAACTGTTTTTGAACTTGAAATTTTCTGAAAACTTTGACGGGCCATAACTTGGTCATACGGACTCCGATTTTCGAAAACTCAGACTCTATTTCGCGTATTTTTCCGAGACGAACGCAATGGCATAGCCCGTTTCCCTTGATTCACATTTTAAAATTAAATTCTGCCTTGATTCTCGTCTTATCATGTTGTAAAAATCCGGGTTGTTACATTCCCCCCAACTTAAAGGATTTCGTCCCCGAAATCTCCAAGTTAGGAAGAACGTATCCTACAATCCATCATCCATCTACTCAAAACATCATCCACAGGCAACCATTGTCCTTAGATGATTTCTAATGCCATATGAACACATGCAGAACGTGTGTGTATATGCTCCTTAGCTAATGCTAATGATCAGGCCTGAATGATCTTTCCAATGCAAAATATGTTTAGTGCCATGAGTCCAACATGTATGCAAATAGTCCTAGTCATATAAGTACTATATGCGTGCACAAACATTCATCCACATGCAACATCCACATGACAACACATTCGATTTCATCCAGAAACAAGTATAAATACTCGTGCATATGCAACATGAAACGTGACCGCGTCAACCTAGTATCTAATGTGTATTCGCGCATCCACGAGCAACCACTTGCAACCATTTGCAACCATATCAATCATAACATGTTTCAAATACATGTTTACATCCATAGGGTTCTACCTAAGGTTCCCAAGATAAGATCGAGAAAATAAACAAGACAAACTCCTTACGGGGTTTGCAACAGAAACAAGACCGAGAGGATATCCACCAAGCGATAGCATGCAAGCAAGCTCTACAGGAGAACCGGGGATTGACGATATACTCTAAAAAGATATATGATGCGCGCGTTTACGCCGCATTTCCTTGAGCTTAATTCCAGTGTGCCTTGACCACCTTTGACTTCTTGATTTTCGTAGCTCCTTGATTCCTATTTCCAAGGTATGCGTTGGAACTCATTTCACTGTCGCCTCTCGTTTCACTTCCACTTATTCTTTCCCTAGTATGCTCGGCCCAAACATATCTGCGTACTCATGCAGCTCTCCAAAATTCACTAGTGAATTCTGGATCTCGTTTACCGATGCCAATCCATGTTACCACGTGCACTTACTAGGGTGATTCCTATAACCCATGCTCAAGCGGAATGAACCATCCGTCTCATTGGCGAACATTACTCGATCGGATCAGAGATTTCCGATAAATGCATCAAGAGATTCTGGGTAACTAACCATGACAAAACCCAAAAGGTTATACGAGACTTCGAGGGTATTACCAAGGCAAGTTAAGAGTTTAACTACCCTCCTTTCAAAACCGAGAATGGTATCCCTTACTGGATAACCACTTTACCCCTAGAATCCATCCATAGCCCAACAATAGAAGCATTGCTTCTAATCTCAACAATTGGCATAGACGTTCTCAAATCCAAACAAGTCATAAATAAATGGACCGACCCTCCAACCAGATTTTTGGGACAAAAATGGGATCCTCTACCATGCTAGTACTAAGGTGCAGAGAATTAACTATCGAAGCAGACTTAAATGATGCGATGATCAAAACAAAGTCTAGACGGGACGATAGAAAAGAAAGGCTAAGCCTTTAACAGAAACGGTACCATTCCTCTTAGGTACGCTAAAGATGAGAGCATACAATTGTCCTCTCGCTGATCTTGTCCTTATCTTCCTTTGTGGATCAAGCCATACCAACAAGTTGCTTATTCTTAAGCTCGTGTCCTTTATCCTTGCTCTTATTATCCCTTCTTATAACTTCGGTAACAGGTCTCTCGAGAACTTCCTCCATCGCACGGGGAAACACTTACGTAGCTAGACAAGGATTAGTCGCAGTTAAAACTACTGTGACTACAGATGGAGGAAAGAAAGGAAAAGAGATTCAATCAAGGAAACAAAGGATATTGCTAATGGCTTTTGGGGAATAGCCTTTAAAAACTTTTCTTGAAAAATGCTTCTTTGTAAACGGTTTCTCAAATAGTTTTCAGAAGGTTTTAAAAACTTTTGCCCAGTCTGGTAAACCTCGCTCTGATACCAAATGTAACACCCCACCTCCGCTAGGGTCACTCACAAAGGGAATGCACTAGGTTTGGTGAAGCATTATCGAGGTAAACATGCACAGAAATATTACAAGACAGAACATATATAAAACAGCGGAAGTAAAACAAATTTCATTACCTTATAAAATAAGGTCTAAAGCCTTTTACATCATAATACATCAAAACCTGTCTTGCAACAGTAAAGAAGCATAAAACCTTTTCATAAATCATTCCCCAAAATAAAGCGGTGAAGCAGCCATAGCCAAGAGAAGACCAAGCTATACATGATGACCTTCAAGCATAAGAGGTCCGAACTAAATAACATCATTCCCTCCCTGAAAACCTGGGGGGGGCAACGGAAGACAAAGAGGCGAAACAAAACGGGGTCAGTAATAAAGACTGGTAAGTCCTATCTACTTCCAGTATAAAAACAGGTAAAGGTAACATGACATGCATAAACTGAAAGTAAACATAAGGATGATGACAAGATAGATAAGCTAAACCAAGATAACTGGATGAACTACTGTAGCAAGATAAACTAAGGTATCATGATAAACTACGGTGTCAAGATAAATCAAGGTATCACATCGTCAGGTTTCTATCAAGTCTACCATCCCAAGGTATCTATCATGTATAACATCCCACGGTATTTATCATGTATATTTGCTCTGCACCTCTCGTACTAGGATCCCAACCCGCGTCATGTGTTAACTATGAATGTCCCTTGCCCAATGCCATGTAATGGTCCATGTCAACCTAATATATAGCATATGTAGGTTTTCCCCACTCGTATGTTTCTTTCCATGTATAAGTTCAGTCCTTTGCCGTAGGCCGTACGAGCTTTCCCATGTAAATCTATACCACCTCAACGTAGTACCATTTTATCCTTTAGGTTGTTTTGGACTGCTTCCCTTGATCTTGTTAGGTTTTCTTACCATGAACTATCGTGTGTTCACTTAGGATTTATGCCACCTAGGACCACTAGGGATTATGCTACCTAATGAACGTTTCCGTGTCTCGGTTTGGGTTCAAGCCACCTAGGGCCACTAGGGATTATGCCACCCGTCAACCGCGCCCTCTATCCCGCGTAAGTATCGTGAATCGTTTTACATGTCTAGACGCACATGTTCCTCAATGTGCCATCCGAGTTCCGTGCCAGGGCAAATCAAGAAATACGGAACTCGGTCGGGAGCTTTAAGTCGTCTGCTGATGCAGATATCAAGGTCTGTTTTTGTATCCGTGGCTATGGTCCCACGTGACCCCTCCCTCAACTACTGAAAGGCAATCCAAGAAAAATCATGTATGAGAACCACATCCCGGCCCCACTATAGCCCCACTTTCCTATGGGCCAACCTCACCCATGACTCGATAGCAAGAACATGGTCTGTTGGGGGTTCTCTGCCTTTCCGTTCGTACACGATTGACTAAAGATGGTAGGTAGTCGACGACGTGCTATCCAGGGAAAAAACAAGTATCGTCGACTCCACGCTAATCCATCCCAGCCTTTAGGTCGCTCGCATAGCAACCAAGGCATACTCTTGGCTCTTCTACCGCAAACCTTAACCTTTATGAGGCCAGGTTTCATGGACCATCTGCCACCTCACAGAGGAATACCAAGAGTACCCTCACGTCCCCCGAAGCTACCGCTTCGTCACCCAGTTCGTTTGAGCCTTTATCCAAGTCGGATAATTTGCTCCTCCTCGTGTGTTTAAGCGATGACCTACCGTATCGGGTTACTCATCTATCTGTGAACTGGTCCAAATCTCTTGACTAAGAATTATTACTTAGTTTCCTAAACTAACGTTTACCACTTAGTCTCCTTTCCCGTTATCCTTGTTAATCCCGGTTTTCCACCTAGTTCCCTGAGCTAGGGTTTTGTCTAATGGGTTAAGTATTGTCATTTAAGTTCATGACTTAACCTGCCTACGAATCATGTCAATATTTGGCTAAGTATTCAAGTCCAAGACCTAGCCCTACAAGTTGGTTAAGTATACAAAGAAGCTCATGACTTAACCCTATTCAATCATCAAGTCAAATTGGTTAAGTATTTGTTTATCTTAACCCTATCAGATTATCGTATTAGATTGGTTAAGCATAGGTTAACTTAACCCCCCTCCACTAATCGTATTAGAATGGTTAAGTATATTTAAACGGTCTTGCGACTTAACCCGATTAAGTTCTCATATTAGATTGGTTAAGTATGGTTGCTTAACCTCATCAAATCATCATGTATAATTGATTAAGTATAAGTTACTTAACCCTATTAAATTATCATGTTAAGTTGGTTAAGTATTGGTTACTTAACCACATTGAATTACCCAGTTTAGATTGGTTAAGTGTTTAACTTAACCCCATCGAATTACCGTGTTTAGATTAGTTAAGTGTAGGTTACTTAACCCCATCTAATTACCGTGTTTAGATTAGTTAAGTGTAGGTTACTTAACCCCATCTAATTACCGTGTTTAGATTAGTTAAGTCTGAGTTACTTAACCCCATCTAATTACCAAGTCGGATTAGTTAAGTGTAAATTACCTAACCCCATCCCCTAATTGTCTTGTTTGGTTAAGTGTCATTAAGAAATCAAGTCCGGTTCCACTTAACCGACCCATTCGTGTCATATCGGTTAAGTGTCATTAGTCAAAATTACTTAACCTTTTCATGTGGCATTAATTAAATTAATACACCCCAACCTCTCATATTAGACTTTGTTGTGGTTACTAGTTAAGCCGGGCGGGTCCAGGTAGATTTACACCACAACCTAGTCTAACCTCGGGTTTTAAGTGCTATATGACCAACTACTCACATTGGGTCCTATTGTTTGTAGCCACTAGTTAAGCCGGGCGGGTCCGGGTAGATTTATGCTACAAACTCAACCCAACCACGAGTTGGCCACTTTCATGTTTGGTCTAGTGTCATATTACACTTACAACCCACACGTGTCTAGTTTCAAGTCCCATGTTTACCCCACATGTCATGCCCACATTTAGGTGTATCATAAGTGCCATATTTTCATGAAATCCCATGTCAAATTATCATGTCATAATCACGCACGTCTAACCTACCCCAAATCATGTTTACAACCCAAGTAAAAGCGAGTCAACATAGTAAGGGCACTATGCTACATATTGGCCTCAAAACATGCACGATGTCAAAAAGGGATTGGCCACGAACATGCATGGTATCATAAGGGGTTTGGCCTCAAAATATGCATAGCATCATAAGAGAATTTGGCCACAAGCATGCATAGTATCATAAGGGAATTTGGCCACAAACATGCATAGTATCATAAGGGAATTTGGCTACAAACATGCATAGTATCATAAGGGAATTTGGCCACAAACGTGCATAATATGATAAGAGAATTTGGCCACAAGCATGCATGATAACATAAGGGGTTTGGGTTCATTTACATGCATAAGCCCCAAATCATATTCATGTGCATATTTCACAAGTCAAATTGGTTTCAAGTATTCATGCCAACATTCCGCAAGTAAAGGTTCAATCTTTCATGATGGACTAAGTTAAACATAACATAAGTGGCATGATTTAGTCACTAAGCATAGCCAAAAGCCATAGGTTCAAGCAAAAGAGGCATGACAAGGTTCATATAGGCTAGCATACTTAGTTTAATCTCGTTTTATTCCATGCCATCATTAAAACTACCGTTTAGATCTAGAAGTAGCTAGAACTTACATAGCGTGGCAAGAGGGCTAGGAGCATGAATCGTCTTGACGAAGAAAGGTGGCTCCTTTGTTGAAGAATCATCATGAAACTTGCATAGCAACGTTGGTTCACCCCCTTGATTTGATGTAGCTAGCTAGCACCTTTGATTCGGATTCGATTTGAATGCATGAGCTCTTGGAGTTGGAGATGGAGGCCATGATCAACATAGATTTTGGCGGCACTTCGTGGCATGAGTGATTTGTAACGGTTTAGGGTAGGCTTAGGGGTCTTTTTATAGAGATTAGGACTAGTTCAGGCCCTTAGATTAACCCTAGGATAGATCTGAACCCTCAAAATCCGTCACAGGCCCATAAAACATGTCTTGAGAAACAAGTCAGGTGCACCCAGGCCCAAGTGGTCGGACCACCCAGGTCGACAGGGGTGTCGACTGGGCAGTCGACACCACCTGGGGGGTATCAACTCCCAAGTCGACTTGGGGTGGCGGGAATTTTTCCCGCCTCTTCTGCTTGGCTGAATTTGAAATCTGAATTCAAATTTGAACTTGAAATTTTCTGAAAACTTTGACGGGCCATAACTTGGTCATACGGACTCCGATTTTCGAAAACTCGGACTCTATTTCGCGTATTTTTCCGAGACGAACGCAATGGCATAGCCAATTTCCCTTAATTCACATTTTAAAATTAAATTCTGCCTTGATTATCGTCTTATCATGTTGTAAAAATCCGGGTTGTTACAGGAACCTTTCCCAAAGTATAAGAATATTTGAATAAAGGAATATTCTGGATTGGAATGAGGGGTATGTTGTGTTTTTATAACACTTGTTTATTATATACGCGAGTTATTCAGAAAGACCGGGTTTATCCCATTCTGAATAACTAATTCGACGATGTGTCGAGGATGAAGATGGCGGTTGAAGACCAGAGGTCTTCACATCGTTTGGATGATTACTGATCTCTTGATTGAGCTGTACACCCAAGACAAGGTAATAAGTGGTGATCGTTTAGACATACTTGGAGATCGACCGGATATGCGAGGGCCTCTCCCCTGTTTTGGGCATATGGGGTAGGAATAAGGTGCCTCCGGTTTCGTTCAGACCTAGAACGGACTTGTAAATGGATGTGTGTCTGACATCGGATTTCATTCTGTGTGATTGATAGACATTGGTTGCATAGCATGAATTGCTTATGTGGCATGCTGAGATGTAAATGATCAAGGCTTTTGTTGAAAAGAAAAGTCTTGTGGTTGTTGATCAAAGCACGACTTTAATACAGCGTAGCTATGTGTAGCGTTAATTCGTGAGCCTCACACCCCCAGTGTGAACCAGAAACGAGAGATGACATCAGGGAGGGAATGTGTTTCCTTCTAGCTAGGAGTGGTGTCTGCGCTTTACAAGCCCTGACATTTTACGTATGTGGATGATGGATTGCGAGGCGCCTCGGTTATATCGGTCGTTCCGAGGCCGATAGTTTGGTCGGTATATGACCAGTTTACGCCCCATAGGGCGGGGAAACGTAGTGTTCAGGCATTTTAATCCACGTCGAGTGGACCGGCCCTGACGATCCAAGGGCCCACCGGTGTCTAGGTCCTGAGACATGGGCTAGATTATCTTGAAGCGGTAAGGACGATCCCTTGCCTTGGTTCACAAATGGAAATCCAACATCCAATACGACATTTTGCGATTTTTGATTGTAAACCTATATATGACGACATAGTGGTATGGGGCACTTATCCTGTTTATATGTATTTGAATAATATTTTTATATTGATTTGGACAATCAAGTATATAAAGATTTTGTGTATACGTCTGATCCACGTGTATTTGAAGTTTTAATATACTGGATAGATATAGAATTACACTCTAGTCGCCCGGACATAACTCTGGTGATGTCGCAACATCATCAGCTTTTGTGTTCGAGTTTCGAAAGTGGGATATTTATATATTTCCATTAGACTGGTGTGAGAACCAAAATTAGATTGGGCTTATTGTCGTGATTTGCCATCAAAAACATGACTTTCTGTATACATGTCAAAATTTTGAATTTGAAACGTTAACCAACTAATCGATTGATGGTTGTGTTGTATGATTATTTATTATCTAATAAAACCATTATGTGGAAGAACGGTACATATAACCAAATTGTATCAAATATTGAACTGAATTGAAAATTGTTTCAAATTGCATACATATACATGCATATATATTGAACAGGTCATAGCAGGGAAGCTAAGCAGAGGAATAAAATTGTTTTCCCGACAAATAGGCACATGTTTATTGTATTTCTTGGGGTTTTTGATGATTTTATGAGCCGGTTGGCTAGCCGATTGGCTGTTTCTTTTTCTTTTTGGATCGGAGAGGCCTGTATGGTGATTTCGGGATTTTCCCGGTGCTCCCGTACAGGGGAGGTTATGGCGAAATTTTTCGAAAATTTAGGGTGTTAGCCAAATTTTTGAAAAATTTGAAAGGTTCTTAGAAACTGAAAAGTCGAAGAACTTAAGCAATAATTAAATAATGAAAGTTGAGTTGATTTGTTAAACAACTTTCAACACCGTTCCTTTTTAGGATGAAAAGATTTTAAGTGGGGGAGATTGTAACAACCCGGAAAATCAGAACCAATTTACAATTTTTATTTTGGAAATTTTAATGAATTTTGAATATTTAAAATGAATTATTTTAAATAATAATGAAGAGAAATTTATTTTGAATAGAATTAGAACGTATATGTTTATTTGAATCGACGTTAGAATATAAATATTTATTTTAATTATAAAAGGAATTGAAAATGGCGCGGTAATTTGAAATTTCGATTTCAAATTTCAAATGAACGTGCAGGATTCAAAATAAACCGGATTTTAGCAAAACCAAAAATATTAGAATCTATTTGAAAATATATTTCCAAAGAATCCGAAAAATCAAAATTTCATAGCGGGAATAAAAAGTTACACCAAGTTGAAAATTCAGAATAATCGCTATGGAATTTTGGCCCTTAAAAATGGAAATTTTGCAACGACCTCCGTTTTCGACGAAACCACTTTTGTTGGATCCAGGATGTCAAGTTATTGCTAGATTCCAAAATTCATAATTTTTTGAATCAATATGTGATTGTGGCGCAGGAAAATGTGTTTTGATAGTTTTAGTCAATTTAGATCGATCGGAAAATGACCGTTTTTCAAATGGTATCCAAATTTGACGAAATTAGTTTTGTTAGAACCATATCGTCAAAACATCGCTAGATTATTTTTCTGGAATTTTTAGAGTCCGTATGTGGCCCCGGTAAATTGAAATGTGCGTTTGAATTTAAAATATAATGATTTATATTTTAAATTTAGCGGAAACTAACCGTAGTGGTCGAATCAGCTTGCGAAACATAACCCATTGTGTTCGTAATGGGGGTAATTAGCTAGGGGCTATAGTCGTCGGGTTGGATTTAGGGTTCGAACGCGAAGCAAACAAATAAAAGAATTAAAATAATATTATTATTTAGTATATAACCCCTCCCTATTGGTCAAAGCACTTACCTCTCATCTCGTTGGTCAACAACGCCTCCTTATATCGTTCAACAGAGAACGATTAAAAAAAGAAAAAAAAGCCTAGCTCGCGATCGATGGAGGAGCCCTTCCCTTCGTCGCCGGAGGCACCGCCGCCCTCCAGCCTCCCCACGCGTCACTAGACCCCCCCTCTGATCAAACCCTCTCTCCTCTCCACTGCTACAAATCGCGGACCCCAAAACCCCATCTCTGAATCCACCTGGCGCCGCCCTTGTAGGCTCCCTTTTGCCACCTCCTCCTCTAAAAGCGTGCGACAACCCTGCGCCCATCCCCATCTCCGATTAACAGTGAGCTTCTAATTTTATCTACATTTATTTGAGGATAATAAAAGTATAGATTTTGATAATAGAAGTTATGATTTCGATGATGATGAAGTTGTGATTTTTATGATGATAAAGTTACAATTTTCATGTCATGAAAGTTAGGATTTTTATTTTAGGAAATCTAAGATTTTTAATTAAAGAAAAGTTTATATTTTTATATAACGAAAAGACTACATTTTTGTAAACGAAAAGCATCTTTAAAAATAAAAGTTATGAACTTTAAAAATAAAAGTTAAGAACTTTAAAATGAAAAAAAATATGATCTTTGTTTGATAGAAAAAAAATATAATATAATTTTTGTTTGATTAAGATTTGATTTTTGTGTAAACAAGATTTGATTCTTATGTAAACAAGATTTGATTTTTATTTGTGTAGACAAGACTTGATTTTTATACGATAAAGCTATGATTAGAACACAGTAAAAATATGATTTTTATATAGTAGAAATTATAAAAATATGATTTTTATATATGTAGCGAAATAAAAATCTGATTTTTATTATTATATATATATGTTGAAATAAAAATGTGATTTTTATAGCATTGAAATAAAAATGTGATTTTTAATATGAACAGCGTAGAGAAGACTGCGTTGGCATGGCAAACAAATCCAAACGGTTCAGAATAGAAAGGAGGAGTGGATCCCAAAGGTGAGAACTCCTCACTTTAATTTATTTTTCTAGTTGAAATATATGCTAGGATGCTGGCGGTTCTTAGCAGCACCCGACACCCGTCGTCCACGGACCATGGACGACTTATTTGTTTGTTTGATTTTGTTGTGAAAATTGATTGTGTGATGTGAAATGGAATAAAATATTTTATAGTTAAAAATATTTTATTAAAAATATAATTTTTAATGTGTATATGAATAAAATAAATATTTATAAACAAATCGGACGATTTGTTTATGTACACATTTGACTGATATTGATTGGGACGTTAAATTTTACACATCGCCCAACTGCACAAATAAATCTGTGTTTGTTGTTTGAAAACCCCACACGGGTATTGGGATGATATATGACATACACTAATCCAAATATTTAGTTGTATGTCAATCGATTAGTTGACTGACTGTTATACGCGTTAAATGTTTATATTTAATGCTTATGCAGGGTAGAATGCACTTTGGATGATTGTTGATTGTTTATCGTGGCTATTGTATACATGTGTGTACGAAATCCATATAATCGCATTATATGGTAATTGACTGTGTCTGATTCCAATTCAGAAAAGAATGAATACTTTAAAATAATGATTATTTTAAAGTAACGAATATTTTCAAATAATATTCAGAAAAGAATCAAAATATGATTTTGATGTCCGATTTGGGATGGACACGAAAATATTTAAATATATAAAGCCTGTTGATTAGATTAACGCCATCTTAACGTGAATAATATTCATGTCGATTTTATTCATTTTTATAATGAATATCAAAAATGAATTGATTTCAAAATCTAATGTTTTGAAAATATTATCAGTTATATATCAATGATATGGAATATTCAATATTAAATTGAAATTGAATATGAAATTGAAATCGTTTTGAAAATGAATTCAAAACGATTTATAAAATACCTTTTAAAAGGAAATCGTTGAAATATATATAATATATATATATATTATATATATAATGGCCTGAATAGAATGCGCCGCACCGCGGCAGTTCGTGAATTCTGGCCATTGACTTCGAACGAACATTACGGGAGATTCGACCGTTGGGTTCTCCTAAAACCGGAACCATTGGGTTCGTATCGAAAAGAGCTTTCTAACAAATATGTGAGATTTGAAATCTAACAGTTGGATTTGGAATTATGTCCAAATAAAATTTTAAAAATGTCACTGTAAGTGCAGTTCGATGGCCGTTTATGGATATTGACTGTACGGGCCTTGATAAAATTATTAAAAATATCAATAATATATGTAAAATCATAATAAATAATTTGAAAAGAATTAGGATGAAAAATTCCATATTTGAAAAGACAAAAATGTATTTTTATCGAAATGAACTAGTTATGAACTAGAATTATAGATCTAAATATTTTTAAAAACAAATAAATTGGATTTGAAATGGTTTTAAAAATAACTAGAATTTCCATTATATAAATTAGAAATGGATTTGAATCGAAATTGTATTCGAAATATTTCGATGTTGGATTTCGTGATTATATAGATATTGTTATGGAAATTTGAAAGATATATATATATATATCGTTATTTCCAATACGATCTTTGTTGATTTCAGAATTTGATGTTGAATATAAGCCGATATAGTTTCTATTCAGAGCATTGTATTTAATATCAAATTGGATTTTGGGTTTGTCGTGAGTGGTATGTTTAATAATACTGTTCTTAGACCCAATGGAGTTTAGAAAATTAGAAACTGACTGGAGATTAGTTAAGTTGAATGGTTTCCTGGGTATTGATCTGATGTTGGTATCGGCCTTTGGGGTTAACACTTAGGGAATTGTTCTCTTACTAATTTACGATTAGAGATTGGTAGAATGTGAATTGGGTTTGTTGTGAATGATGTTTTAGTGACATTCGTTCTTTAACCCGATTTACAGTGAAATGGGATTTGGAATTTATAAATCTTCTGTTAAGATTTAGAGGAGATTTTCCAAAGTAAAGTTTTCCAATTTAACATATTAAATTGGAATTGAATGGAATTCGATTTGGTAATAATAGAAGTAAGCTTCTGTAGGGGAAGACAGTTAATATATATGGAATTTAAAAGACCTTGTCGTTATTCCATTGATATTCTCAGTTGGATATGGAAGTTTATATCGATTATATATATCGATTTGTTTTCCATTAAGATTCCATTGTTAATGGAATGTGATTTTGGGTTGTCGTGAATGGTATCTTTAATAATACTGTTCTTAGACCCAATGGAGTTAAGAAAATCAGAAACTAACTAGAGATTAGTTAAGTTGAATGGTTTCCTGGGTATTGATCTAATGTTGGTTTCGACCTTCGGGGTTAATACTTAGGGAACTGTTCACTTGCTAATTTACGGTGAAAGACTAATGAAATGGAATGTAATTTTGGGTTTATCATGAACCGTGTTTTAATGGACATTGGTTCTTTAACCCAGTTAAAGATAGGAATAAGGTTTTGGGTTGTCATGAATGATATATTTAATACTTAGGGAATTGTTCACCTGCTAATTTACGTTTAAAGGCTGGTGGAATGGAATGTGATTTTGGGTTTATCGTGAACCGTGTTTTAAAGGACACTGATTCTTTAACCCAGTTAAAGATAGGAATAGGATTTTGGGTTGTCATGAATGGTATCTTTAATAATACTGTTCTTAGACCCAATGGTGTCAAGAAAATCAGAAACTAGCTGGAGATTAGTTAAGTTGAATGGTTTCCTGGGTATTGTTCCGATGTTGGTTTCGGCCTTCGGGGTCAATACTTAGGGAATTGTTCACTTGCTAATTTACGATTAAAGGCTGATGGAATGGAATGTGATTTTGGGTTTATCATGAACCTTGTTTTAAATGACATTGGTTCATTAACCCAGTTAAAGACATGGTATGATTTCCCAAGTTAAACAATCGTTAATATTGATTTTTGGGAAGATTAAAACCAAGTGGAGTTTTAATGCATCTTTAATTAGATTGAAATGATATCCAAATGAAGATTAAAGAATAAATTTAAAGAATTTATCTTTGATAAAATTAATGGGAACCTTTCCCAAAGTATAAGAATATTTGAATAATGGAATATTCTGGATTGGAATGAGGCGTATGTTGTGTTTTTATAACACATGTTTATTATATACGCGAGTTATTCAGAAAGACCGGATTTATCCCATTCTGAATAACTAATTCGACGATGTGTCGAGGATGAAGACGGTGGTTGAAAACCGGAGGTCTTCACATCGTTTGGATAATTACTAATGTCTTGATTGGGCTGTACACCCAAGACAAGGTAATAAGTGGTGATCGTCCTGACGTACTTGGACATTGACAGGATATGCGAGGGCCTCTCCCTTGTATTGGACATATGGGGGAGGAATAAGGTGCCTCCGGTTTCGTTCAGACCCAGAACAAACTTGTAAATGGATGTGTGTCGAACATCGGATTTCATTCTGTGTGATTGATAGACATTGGTTGCATATCATGAACTGCCTATGTGGCATGCTGAGCTGTAAATGATCAAGGCTTCTGTTGAAAAGCAGAGTCTTGTGGTTGATGATAACATGACTTTAATATAGCGTAGCTTTGTGTAGCGTTAATTCACGAGCCTTAAGCGTCGGTGTGAACCAGAAACGGGAGAGAACATCAGGGAGGGCATGCGTTTCCTTCTAGCTAGGAGTGGTATCTGCATTTTACTAGCCCTGACATTTTACTTATGTGGATGATGGATTGCGAGGCGCCTCGGTTATATCGATCGTTCTGGGGCTGATAGTTCTGTCGGGATATGACCAGTTTACGCCCCATAGGGCGGGGAAACGTAGTGTTCAGGAATTTTAATCCACGTCGAGTGGACCGGCTATGACGATCCAAGGGCCCACCTATGTCTGGGTCCTGAGACATGGGCTAGATTGTCTCGAAGTGGTTAGGACGATCGCTTGCCTTGGTTCACAGATGGAAATCCAACTTCCAATACGAAATTTTGCGATTTTTGGTTGTAAACCTATATATGGCAACATAGTGGTATGAGGCACTTATGTCTTCTATGATTGATACTTATGATTGAAATTATTTTGACACTATACACTTATAGTAATAATAAAACATGAAATTTTACGTACCAAGCATTCCTGGTTATTATAAGGTAAAAATTCTATCACTCCAACTTGCATTGCATTGTGTGATGGGACCTGAGTCTTATAATAGCTTCATTGTTCTTTATTTAGCATTGCGCTGTTGTTTTATGCACTAGTATTCTTGGGAGGAAACCCGTTCCGTGTTATACGGCATGGTCCCTTGATTTACCGAACTTTAAAATAAAGAATTGTTTTAGTTCTCACACCAGTCACATGACTGACCTGGAGTTTTTTTTAATCTAAACTTTGGGTGCCCCTATTTTCCACACGATCAGCTAGTAGTTTTGGTTTTGCAGACCCATAACCCATAGGATCCTGATTTACCGCTGAAGCGATATTCGGAAAGCTCTGTATCCATTTATTACTTTCAGTTGGGTTTTGTATTGTTTTCCGTTGCTATGTATTTAAATGTAATTTAAATCTCTAATATTGATCAAATGTATATGATTTATTCCTACTATGTTATATTCTTGTATTCTGATGGAATTGTTGTAATAAACAATGAAATGTTCTTCTATTTGTGTTCTGATTCGTCTTGTCCTCAAAGCAATCCGGGCTTTCCTTCACGGGGAAGTTCAGGTCATTATACAAAATATCTCTATTATGGTCTATTTACAGCATCTGGTGTTGGTATATATACCACATGGGAACAAATAATTACAAAAAATAAATTTTTAGAACAAGATGCCAGATATAGGAAATCTCTATACAAAAGATTCAACACCTTTGAATCTGCTACAAATGAGCTACAAAAAAATGTTCGGAAAAGACTATGTTACTTCCGAAGACATACAAAGTATTTAACAAATATCCATGGGTGAACAAATCAAAGAGGAGTCTCTTGAATCCTCTTCAGCCATAAACCTCAAACCACAAATTTTGTCATTTTCCAGTATAGTAAAAACTACAAAACTAAATAAATTGACCAAACCCAAAAATAGAAATATATAATATTGCCAAGCTTCTCAGAGCAACTAACAAGGGAATTATACTTCATACAACATCCTTTGGAGCTTTCCCCTACAAACTTCAACCAAACCTTCAACTTCTTCTCCAACATTTCTAAAACAAAAACAGAAGGACTACAAATCTATTCGGAAATATTAAAAAATCCCTATATCCCATGCACAAGACAATATGAAGACTGCCTCAACACATCCTCTAATTGCTCTTGTACAATAACTTGTGTAGTACCGCAAATCCATCAAAGCCTCACAAAATACAAATATCTTATTCATAAAGGAATTACATATGATCCAAGCATGATTATAAATTATGGATTTACTAAAAGAATATACTTTGATGAATGGATACATGAAGAGTTGCCTAAACCCATTGGAAATATAGCCAAACACTTAACAAATATTTTGGCTATAGACATATATATGGAATTTAAATCTATTCCACCCCATTTTGGAAAAACAATATTTGAACCTATAAAACATATAACCCAAAATAAAGCAAATTTATGGACCCTGATTTTGAAGATTGGAACGATGACTTCTGTCCAAACAAAACAACCTATACCAACATCAATGAAAAAATATATGAGAGATATAGAGCATCAAGGATTGCAGATGATCAAGACTGGGATAATGACAAATTATGTCTATATGCGGAGACCCTTGTTCTTATAATATTTGTCACAAAAAACCTGGACGAACATAAAATGAATTACAGAGGGTATGATGTATACCACCCAAAACCCTATATGATAAGAAGCTATAAAAAGGAAAGACTAAAGAAATACAAAGGACAACAAAATGATGAGGATAAAGATGATGTGGAATCCACTAGCATGTCCATCGATGGATAAAGATGTGACATAATAGATAAAGACATCCATTTTACATAATGGGAATCCCACTATGTAAAAATGACAAGATAAAGGAGAGACATAATATTTTTAGTGTTGTATTCTTTTTTCTTTTTCTGAGTGGAAGGACCTTTTACCTCAATTATAAGCTATTATGGACAGTTGTATGTCCACTTGTTTGTTTTTAACCATCTATATAAGGGGCCTATTTGTATTGAAGTAATCATTAAATGTTCTGTATTGTATAACCATCATAGGAAATATAAACTTGCTTTCTCTTTTAATGGTTGTCTTCTTTATACCTTCTTCTTCTCCAAAAATCATGAGCAACTAAAATTTAATTCAGAGCCAAGGAAAGAAATGATACAAAACTGCTTAAGCTATGTAAATTCTCTTATTTCTATTGTTTAATTCTCGAAAATATCATACTTATTCTAAGTTTAGGTAACCAAGTTTGCTTAAAATTGACACCAATTGCTATATGCTTAATATGTGATCCAACATACATAAATCCGTTAAGTCTAAAGAAATCATCGTATAAGAGAAATAATAGACGATTAGGATGACAAGGTAAGGAATAATTATTTAAGATATAGGGTTCTGGTAAAGTTATTAAGAACAAGTTTATTTCAAAATTCTTCTAGGAATAATAAAAATAAAGAATTACTATGATTGCATAAGAAAATTTTACTGTATAAGCAAAATTGTATCTTAGTATTTTTAAAAGCTTTGACTACTTTCTCAAGCAGATCAACCAACCTTACATAAATCATAAAGAAAGAAATTTTCTAGGGAAATGCTATAATAATATTTAGAAAATAAATTCATGATAGATATTATTAAAATCTTAGACAATGATATAAATATAACAAAAAACCAAAAATATGAAATTATTAACATTTTTAAACAAAAATATACAACATAGTTGATTAATATCTTTAACTATGAAATAAATTTGACAAAAATATACAATAACTTTAATATATGGAAAGAACCTGGTAATGTATTAATAACACCCATATTTATTAAAGGATTCCACAGAGAATGGAATAATTATCTAAAAACAAAAAATGAAATAGATTAAGTGGTAAGAAAAACTAATACTTAGGAAAAATAAAATGGGTAATTTTCCAAAAATTGAAAATATAGAATCTTTACAAAATTAACTAGGAACAAAGTTCACGACAAAAAATCTTTTCGTTCAAAAACTTACAAAGTTAAATACCAATCAATAATATAATATAGCAAAAAAATTCAAAGAGAATTACACAATTTTTTTAGAACTAAAAAATGATCCAAAACAAGATAAAAACAAATAGTAAAAAATCTTAATCATACCTTCTACTTGGTAGAAGATGATACAAAAACACAAATTACATATAGAAAGATAGATTTCGTACGTAAGAATATTAATTAGAAAATGTTGAAAAAGTACTAAATGAAGAAATAGATAATTATAATAATAGCAGATTCGAAATATATGATGATGAAATAAACATTTATAATGAGTTTTATTAACAAGGAAAACTACTAGATGTTAAATACAAAATTAGATGACTATGGAAAAAAATGAGGACAGGTTCCTAATTCCTAAATAAACATTTATAATGAGTTTTATTAACAAGCAAAACAACAAGATGTTAAATACAAAATGTAACGACCCAAATTTTAGTACCCTTTGAGTCGACCAAAACAATACAAGTCCAACCCAAATTGCACTGAAACTCAAATGTTCAAGAAAGAAATTAGAGGGTGAGAAATAGAAAGAAAGAAATTTGGAATAGAAGAACAAGAACAAAATCAGAGTAACACGAATCTCACAGCGGAACGAGTAAAATATTAAATAACATAACCTGAAATACAAAACTGTATTTGTACTTACATGCAAACATTAGAGTACAACACATATATATCACAGCGGAAATAAACTCTATATATCTATCGTTGAAACCTCTTGCTCCAAGCTCCTTCCAGTGCATCTGTAAATCCTGAACTACTTGACTGCCCGTACAAATTTGCGCACCCAAGAGTTTAGGAAAATATAGAACATAAACTCTAGACCAGTCATGGGATTGGTGTGAGAAAACGATTTTAAACAGCTTGATTTTTAACTTTCAAAAACCTTTTTGAAAGAAAAGATAATCGTATGATCGATCCACACATAAATACGGATGGTTTTTACCTTACAATAACCCAAACATTTTGAAATCAATATTTTTCTGATATTATAATAGTGTCTAAATACATATAAATATCAAACTAGTGGAACGCTTGCATCTCACGCTCCATATGCATAGTATACAAACAAAACCGCGGGCGCTTATTAGAGAATGGATTCCAACTATGGCAAGGTATGGGACCACCTTCCGACAATGTACCTCTAGAGATGAATACATTGGGGTTCAACAAGGACGTCTTGCAACCCGGCCACACATGACCGACCCCTCATTTCTCTTGAGAGTACCAAATATATCATCACCACAGTTGGGGGCCAGCCAACTGAACCGGTAACATATAAATAAAAGGGACAACCGAAGGCATTTGATTTCTCTAGATCAGGTAATGATACACCCTTTTTATGGGAGCAACCTGTTGGAGAATGGAATTTGGATGACAATAACCTCATTTCAATTATCATTGATTACAAAATATATGCTAACAATTTTTGTATAGAATATATATATATATATATATATGCGTGTGAATCATATACCGGAAATATTACTGAAGACTGTACAATTATAAATATAATAAGAGATTCAAAGTTCAGAGAAATTTCAAGACTCATGAGTAATCAAGATTTCAAGGGCTCAAGATTAATATAGTTATAGAATCTAAATTTTGTATGACTCTAAATAGCACTCCAGGTTCGAATTCTAATTCTAATTTTCAAATTCTGATTTTCAATTCTATCCTCAGTCCTCTCTATTTTATTTTTCTACTTTTTCTTCTTTGTTTTTCAAACTTAAGTTTTTTACTCTATATTTATACTTCATACAGATTAAAATCTTATAATTTTATAAATATATTTATATATAATAAATTTATGTTTTCATATGTTTTTCTATCATATAATGTTAATATATAACATTAGAATTTTACTCAAGAATTTCCAGAATTATTTTTATATCAAAACACTTGAAAAATGCTTTGAAAATCAAAAATACACATGAGTATGTCGACATAGCAAAAGCTCAATGTCGACATATAATAGTCATTTTTTCCAATTTTGGAAGGAAGTGTCTTTTCCCCATTTGAAACGCTTCAGAACCATTGCAACCTTTCATACTCTATAAAAAGAGGTCAAAACCCAATTTTTTATCACCTCTTCTTCTTAAATTCATCATCTTTCACTTCAACATTATTCTTAATCATTTTTATGATTCTTACACTTATGCTCTGCCGAATTCAATTCTATTTTGATCAAACTTCTTCTCTCTACACGCTCTACTCTTTATATCTGAATCAAGTGCTATTAAAGAATTATAGGGCTGTTTTGTATTTTCTTGGGTTGAATATACCTTGTTTGTAAGAAAAAGAGAAATCGGTGTATCCTTATAGCCGTGAAATCAAGGAATAGGAGTCGGTGTGTCCATGTTGAGCCGTGAAATCAAGGAATAAGAGTTGGTGTCTCCTTGTTGAGCCGTGAAATCAAAGAGGGTGTATTTGACTGTTGGAAATAGTAATAAAACTATGCACAATCCAGCGTTGTGCGGGACTGGACGTAGGAGTAATCCGAACCAATATAAAATCCGATGTATTCTTTCCTTTTCTACATTTTTATTTCTGATTATTTTGTATTTGTGTTTGAATCTGTGTCTGTGATTGTGTTTGTGGTGTTTGATTCATTCCATAATTCTCTTTAGTTTTAAGATTTGTTTAAATTCTTACAAACATTATTCACCCTCCCTCTAATGTTTTCTTTGCCTTAACGATCCATTCCGCAGTCCCTAACAATTGGTATCAGAGCAAGGTTCTTCAAAAAGTTCACAATTTGATTTTTGAAAATAGTGTTAATGGCAACCAACACTGGTAGTAATGATAAATCTTTTATAAAGGGTCAATCCACTGTTTGTAACAACCTAGAAAATCAGAACCAATTTAAATTTTTTATTTTGGCAATATTAATGAATTTCGAATGTTTAAAATGATTTATTTTAAAAAATAACGAGCAGATATTTATTTTGAATAGAATTAGAATGTATATATTTATTTGAATCGAAGTTAGAATATAAATATTTATTTTACTATAAAAGGAAATGGAAATGGAATGGTAGTTTGAAAATTCGATTTCAAATGAATGTACATGATTCAAAATAAACCGGATTTTAGCAAAACCAAAAATATTTGAATCTGTTTGAAAATATCTTTCTAAAGAATCTAAAAAATCCAAATTTCATAGCGGGAATAAAAATTTATGTCCAGTTGAAAATTCAAAATAGTCGTTATGGAAATATAGCCCTTAAAAACAACCATTTTGCAAATGACCTCGGTTTTTGACGAAACCACTTTGGTTGGAACCGGAATATCAAATTATTGCTAGATTCTAATTTTCATAATTTTTGGAATCAATATGTGAGCATGACACAAGAAAACGTATTTTAACAGTTTAAGTCAATTTGGATCGACCAGAAAATGGTTATTTTTCAAACAGTCTTCAAATTCGACGAACCTAGTTTTGTTAGGACCGTATTGTCTAAACATAGCCAGATTTATTTTTCTGGAATTTTTGGAGTCAGTATGTGGCTCCGATAATTTAAAATGTACGTTCAAGTGAATATATACTGATTTATATTTTAATTTAAACGGAAACTGACCGAAACAGTCAAATTGGCTTACGGGACACATCCCATTGCATTCGGAATGGGGGTAATTAGTTAAGGACGACAATCGGCGGGTTTCGTTTGGAGGTAAAAATAAAAAGTTACTTTTTTTGGAATTAAATTAAAATAAATAAATAAATAAATAAATAAATATATTATATTCTCCTTTCCTCACTCTCTCCTCACTCAGTCAACACGTGAAATAAAATAAAAAGCAAAATAAAACCCATCCCCAATTTTCTGTCGCCTCCCTCCCCTTAACCCTAACGTCGCCATTGCCGTAGTCGTGACCTCTCCCTTCCCCACCTCTAACGATCAGTGTTGACCCCCCTTTCCCATCGCGACGTCAGATTACCGCGAGACCCCTAACTCACACCCAAACCACCGTCCGACCATCAAGAAGCCGCCGACGACCTCCATTCCGCTGTGGGGCCCCCTTCTCAGAAAATTGAATTGAAAAGTGAGGTTTTGATTTTAATTGAATGGAAAAAACTGATTTATTTATTTATTTAATGTTATGGTTTTTATTCCTATAAAGTTATGATCTTTCATCACATAAAGAAATGATTTTTAATTTGAAAATGATAGGATTTTTTTATTCATAGGAAGATTAGGTTATTAAAAGCAAAAAGATGTGATTTTTGAAAGTTAAAAAGATTTGGTTTTTGAAATTAAAAAGATTAGATTTTTAAAATGAAAAAGGTTATATTTTTATATAACGAAAGGCTATATTTTTATATAAGGAAAAATTCGATTTTTATATATATGAAGTACAAATAAAAATATGATTTTTATAATATATGTAGCGACATAAATTTGTGATTTTTAAATATATAAAGATTTTATTTTTAAGCATATAAAGATGAAACCTTTATACTTGTAGCGATATTTTAAAAATGTGATCTTTATACATGAAGTGATAAAATAAAGATACGATTTTTATACCAACGGTATATGGATAAAAATGAGATTTTTATACAAATGGTATGAAAATAAAATATATGATTTTTATTTAGATAAATTCTCTTTAAAAATGTGATTTTTAATAAAAAAAATCGTGTGAAACAGATGGCGATGGAACAGACGAGAAACAATCCAAACTGTCCAATAAAAATTGGCGGAGTGGAAACCGAAGGTGAGAACTCCTCTCTATAATTTCTTGTTCAGTTATTTATTTTATAACTGCATATATGAACTGCTCCCCGATGCCCATAGACCATGGACGACTTGTTTGGTTGTGTGTTCGGATTGATTTGTTTGATGAATTTGGTTTGTGATGTGAAATGGAATAAAATAAAATATTCATGTGTTGAATAAAATAATATATTCATGTGTTGAATAAAATAATAATATTCATGTGTTGAAATAAAATAAATATTCATTTACAAATAGGACGATTTGTTTATGTACACTCATTTTACTGATATGGATTGGGACGATAAATTTAACACATCGCCCAACTGCACAAATAAAATATTCGTTTTGTTGATTGAAACCCCACACAGGTATTGGGATAATAATTGGCATACACTAATTGTAATGACCCGCATTGGCAGGGGTATTATGATTAATTTATTTAATTGTATAAATGGTGATATAGTGAATTTAATGGTCGTGGAATAAAATAATAGTGAATATTTAATTTAAAATAATAAAAAATAATATATTTAATTCTGAAATAATCAGAATTGGCTGAAATAACGATATGGTGTGAACCGGATCATCTGTGATATTTAATTCAGCTTGGAATTGAATTTGAATAAGAATATATTAAATCGACGACAGTTTGAACGTATAATTATAATATAATTAAAATAGAGCTTGAAATGGCGCTGCAGTTCGCTATTTGGCGATTTGAACTTCAACTGAATATACAGGATTCGTTTTAAATCGGATTTATGTGAAACAAGAAACGTGTGGAGCTGGTGGAGTATATCTTTCTAGTGGAAGAGAAAAATCGGGATTTCGTCGTGTAAATTTTGATTTATGTCCAAATCAAATAGTCAGAAAAACAACGGTATATTCGTTCGTGGCCATAACGGTTATTTCAAAATAACTAGATATCGTGTGTGAATTTAGACAAGGTTCTTTTGGGACATAACGATAATTTGATTTTTAGAATTTTACTGTAATTTTTAATTAATTAAATAAGCAACTTTTTATTTGGAGTGTTTTGCACCTTGAATCGGAAATTCGGGCTTTCAAAATATGAGTCAACCTACCGATATTATTATATTTTTGGGATCGGGGGACGTTGGCCATCTCACCGGTATCTTTATTCCTGTCCGTACTTGAATGGAATTTACGTAACGCGGTACTTTGTAAACCCAAACAAATATCTTCAATTCTCCTATCAAAACAAAGCCACGTTCATTCTTCTCAACTGCTAGTTTCCTTGGACATCAAAACCAATTCGTGGCATTTGGCAATCCACGAGAGAAATCAGCCCTTTACTGATAAATACCCCTCTAAACCTAACTCTATTGTTTCGACGGTCAAACATTCCGCCGCACTCATCTTTCTTCAACAGCAAAACTTTATATTGTGAAAATCAAACTTAATGGGTTATTAAAGAAGCGGCTAGCGAGATTTCTTGTTTTAAGGAAGAATTAACACTTGGAAGCTTGCGCTATTTTTGCTGGAGTGGCGTCCAAAATAAAATAATGGAAGGATACGGGAATAACATGGAAGGGTTGGTTTGTTGCATGCGTTTCAGGAGAGGAGCAGGTCTTGTCTGTTTCGGTTGTGTCTGTTTCATTGACGAGGGGGAGGGAACGTGTACAGACAATGGAAATGAGGAGCGTAGCCTGTTTGTATGAAGTGCAAACATAAATTAGGAACAGGGCATCCTTGATGAGGGGGAGTACGATCTGAGAGGCTGAAACTGAGGGGAGCGAGTTCGTTCATAGTATTGACTGACGCATGAACGTGAGCTGCCGGGAAGTATCGGCCATGGTGTTTTGAACTGGTGAAGGGAGCTCGCATGTTGCTGTATTGAAGAGTGCAACGGTATGAAGCGGTCGATGGAAATTATTTAAGGGACATGAAGTTGGTCGGAGCTTACGGAGGAGGCGCAAGCTCTGGTAATGTTGGTGGGAGTGATATAAAGCATGGTTATGGCTTTGGAATGTTGTACAGGCGGACGCAGATATTATTTGTTGGAGGAAGACTACTGTAGCAATGTGAACGGGTGGGAAGAGTCACGTTGGGCCGAAATGTTAGAAAATGGGGTGAGCCCAAATATATTTCAATAAATTAAAGTTTAATTTAAAGTAAATATTATATGAATTTGTTTAGATTATAACTTGATCATACGGGAACGAAATCCAGCGAAACAAGATCCGTTGGGATCTTATGGACGAGCACTACACACTGGAACTGACTGGAAGTCCATCCGAGCTCGTTACAATTTATGGCGAAATAAATTGTCCGATTGAATCAAATAACGCAAACTGTTATTCAACAGTTAACGCGCAAATGTGAGTAAATCTCACTAACTTTGAACAGTTTATAATTTCATGTTATATTTTTAGAACTGTTAGATATTGGCTGATACTGTATGTTGACTGTTAGATTGAACTGCTAGTCAGTTAGTTAAATTTTCTATATTGGTTCTGTTTAACAGAATATATCATATAGAACTGAAAGTGATGTTATCTATATTGTTTAACATCTGTGATGCAGGGAAACAGGTTGGAGGAATCCAACTGGATTCCTCAACATTTATTTTACTGTTTTCATATATTGTGATATATGATGTGTTATATAATC
The DNA here is from genome assembly GCA_030737875.1 of Allium sativum. Taxonomy (NCBI): domain Eukaryota; kingdom Viridiplantae; phylum Streptophyta; class Magnoliopsida; order Asparagales; family Amaryllidaceae; genus Allium; species Allium sativum. The sequence continues at coordinate 411,850,914 of CM060910.1, read as the reverse complement.
TGTTATGGATTATGGGTGTTGGAATGATGTTGATCATTTTTATTCGATATTTTAAATATCATAAAAGACCCTGGGATGTAAAAAGAATTTATTTCAATGTATATTGAAATAAAGGAATTTTATAAAATCACAGAATTTTATAAAAGGAAATATTTATAAAACGAACACGGTTTTATAAAAGGGATATTTATTTAGAAAATAAATAGAAATAGAAAAGGAATATTTATTTAGAAAATAAATAGAAGTTATAAATAGGAAATATTTGTAACGGTAAATAGAAGTTATAAATAGGATATATTTGTAACGGTAAGTAAACGTTATAAAAAGGAAATAGTTGTAACGGAAAACGTAGTTTATCAAAAGAAGTTAATCGATGTTAGTTAATCGATTAGTGTTAAAGTAAAAGAAGTTAATCGATGTTAGTTAATCGATTAGTGATAAAGTAAAAGAAGTTAATCGATGTTAGTTAATCGATTAGAGAATAAAGTTGAAAGGAGATAATCGATGTTAGTTTAATCAATTAGAATAGAAGCAAATGAGTTAATCGAATATAGTTATTCGAATAGAAAGTAAAAGGAATTATCGAATATAGTTTATTCGAAAGGAGTTAAGTGAAATGAGTAAATAAATAGCGTTAGTCAAATAGTGTTAGTCCAATAGAGTTAATTGATAAGAGTCAATCGAATATAGTTATTCGAACGAGAGTTAAGTAAGGAAGTTAGTAAAAAGAATAAAGTGAACTTTGCCTATTTCCAAGTTAGAAATGTTGTTCAGTTAAGGTCTGAGAGGTAGTTCTACCCCAACTTGATTGACTTCGTTTTTAACTAAGGAATAGTTAAGGTTCGACAGTAAAGGAAATGGTTTGAGTTGGCATAGCAATGTTTGTTTAAACATCTGTCTAAGTCCAAGGAAGAAGCTTTGGAAATGTTTTCCAAATAAGAAACCAGAAATGTTTTCTAATAAAGAAACAAAGAAATGGAAATGTTTTCCATTGTTAATAACGTATATTTTCCCAATTTAGAAAATAAGGAATATTAAACGTAGGGAAATAGGAGATAAGTAAATTAATGAAATAAAGAGATAAATGTTGAATGATGTTTGATCGATATAAATTTCCATTTGGAAATGATATCGTTGTTTGCACACCTGTTTTTATTCGATAGTTAAATCACAGACTATCGAAGTTTTGACCATTTTAACGTTGTTAATATGGAGAGACCGGTTGGATTATTATCCAAAGAACCACTCTGTATTGGCATAAGCGTTGCGAATCATATATGCCAAAGGAAATTGAAGACGGAGTTATGCAAGGGCTTTCCTGTTTACAGAATAGTGCCTTCGGTTGATCCTGTTCCTGGATGACTTGTATGGACGGATGTCCGACAGAGTATTTCCTGACGATCACATATATCGATTTCTCCAACTGTACCAAGAGTGGAAGCGGAGAAGGAAACTTCTTTTAGCTAACGCGTAATGTATGGTTGAGGACGTCGATCGGTGATTTGATGGATTTGACGATGTGGCATTCAAAGTGAATCTGATGTGATGATAAAGCGTAGCTTCTAGCCTCATCATCCGGTAAATGACAGAAATCGGGCAGGCAGCATGGCTAAGTCGGTCGCACCGAAGTAGGGTGTATAATCACCTGATCTAGAGTTTCATTTACTTCTAAAAATCTATTGTTGATGCTGTCCCATTCGGGAAACGGTTGCTGATCCCAACTGTTGGTGATATACATTCGATACACTCAAGCGAAATGAGTGGTCGGTCATGTGTGGCCGGGTTGCAAGATGTTCTTGTTGAACCCAGTGTATTCCTCTCTAGAGGTACATTAGCGAAAGGTGATTCCATACCTTGTCATAGTTGAAAATCCATTACCCAATACGTGCTTGCGGTTTTGATTGTATGCTATATATGTAGAACGTGAGATGAAAGCGTTTCTGCTAGATGATTATATATACTGTGATTGATAGGCATTATTATAATATCAAAAGATTTTTGATATAAAGTTATTTTGGATTCTCATAAGGGAAAAACCCGTTCCGTTATGCGGCGTGGTCTTATGAGATATCGTTTACTTGTTCGAACTGTTTTTAAACTGTTTTACTCATACCAGTCCCATGACTGACCCGGAGTTTACTTTGTTGTTTTCCCTAAACTCTTGGGTGCCTAAATTTGTACGGGCAGTCAAGTAGTCGGGATTTACAGATACTGGAAGAGCTTGGAGCAGGAGGCTTCAGGATCATATAGCTATAGTTTATTTCCGCTGTGTTGTAAGTGCTGTACTTTGATAATGATGTATATTCAAATACAGATGTATATTTCAAAGTTATGTTACATATATTATATGTTATTCGTTCCGCTGTGAGATTCGTGTTACTCTGATGTTGTGTTCTTCTTCTTCTTCTATTCTAATTTTCTATCTTATCTTTCCTCACCCTCTAATTTCTTTCACTAATTACCAGGATTTTTCGACGTTTTGGTTATCGACATCGTTGTTATGTCGATAACCAAAGTCGCTGAAAATCCGGGTCGTTACAGTTGGTATCAGAGCTTAAGTTAAGAATTACTTGGCTCTGTGGCGTGACTCGGTAGAGATAGGGTTAGTAATACCCTAGACTGAGATTGAGTGTATATATACGAGTGAACGTATTTGTCATTGATGTAAAAATTTGTTTTATATTGTGGAGATTCATTGGTTGAGTCGTTTATGAGTTCTGGTCGATCAGTTTGATCCACTGTATCGGTAGGAGTTACTAAACACTCGAATACGATGGGTCATCACGATATGTTTTGAAAAGAGGGTCAATAAAAATAAGTTTACCCAACGTATATTTTGATATATATTGGATATATTGGTTGTTATTATAATCGAGTAAGATTATAAATTAAATGGTTATGTAAATAACCAATCAGAATTCATATAAGTGAAATACGTGAAACAAGATGAGTTAAATCTGAAATTTAAACCAGAAATTGAATTAAAATTCTGGAAAATTGGATAAGTGTTTGTAAATGGATTGGGATTAAAAATAAGGAAAATTTAAGATCCTGGGAGATTTTAAATTGTTTTACAAGCAGTGTGAATTATATTTTGAAATGAATTTCAAAGTGGCAATGTTTAGTAAAGGTTCTATAGTATTGAACTCACTTCGATCGCTGGAAAATAGATTCTGATGATGACAGCTGCATCATCAGTATTCATTTTCGAGTTGTAAGTGACGAATTACTACCAGAGATACTGTTTTGAATTTGTTTTGGGAAAGACAAGTTGTGTTGAATTTCAATATGGGATTTGAATAATAGAGAATTTGAATTTTTAAATAGATTTGAAATATTAACTTGTTTAAAAGAAATAAAACGAGAAGTTCCTTTATAAACGAAGTTTATAAATGAAGTAAAAAGAATTATCATTGGATAATTCAGAAATAAAAATACAAGTGTGAAGTTGAAAGGAAAAACCTATTTTCCAAAGGTAGTAATATCGATTTCAAAAGGAATTGAAATCGAGACTTATGTAAAGAATGAATAAAGAAAGTTTGAAAAGGAATTTGAATAAAGGAAGTTCAAACATAGAATGTAAATAAGAAAATTCAAAGGGGATTTGAATATAGAAATTCAAATGAGATTTGAATAAAGAAGATTTAAATAATGGAAAATTGAATATAGAATTCATATAGAGTAATAATGTAATTTGAATATAAAATTCAAATAGATTGAAATGGAAAATTGAATATAGAAAATTCAAAGGGAATTTGAATAAAGAGAATTCAAATAGAAATTGAATATATGAAATTCAATGGAAGTGATATAGAATTTGAATATAGAAATTCAAATGGCGTTTGTATATAGAAAATATAAGAGATTTCAAATATAGGATTTGAATATCGAAAGTGAAATGAAATTTGAATGTAGAGGATTCAAATAGAATTAAAAAAAGAAATTTGAATAAAGAAGATTCAAATAGAATTGAAATTGAAATTTGAATATAGAAGATTCAAAAGGAATTGAAATGAAATAAAGAGAATTCAAATAGATTCGAATAATGAAATTCAAATATGGGATTTGAATAAGAGATTTGAAATGAAATTCATATATGGAATTTGAATAAGTAAATTGAAATGAAATTCAAATATAGAATTTGAATAAGAGAATCGAAATGGAATTTGAATATAGGAAATTCAAATAAAATTTGAAATGGAATTCAATTAGTTGATTAACAAGTTAAACATATATTTGAACATGTTATACTCAAATATGAAGGTGAAATGGGAAAACCAGCAATTTTAAAATCACTTAACGAACTAAGTTAAAATGATTGGATTAAGTTGAAATGAATTAGAAATGTATGGATATACATGAGATAGGTATGGATAAGGTTAATGAAGGTATAAATAGATTGCTCGACAAAAGGTATGTATTTAATTCATATATGAGATTTTATGCGCCGTATCGGCTAGCCGTTTGGCTTTTCTTTTTCTTTTTGATTGGAGAAGGCCTGTGTGGCAGTTTGGGGATATCCCGATGCTCCTAGTACAAAGGAGGTTATGGCAATTTTTTTTTTCCGGAAATTTAAGGAGTTAGAATATTTCTAAGATAATTTGATAATTAGAAATCAACGTATCGATATATATAGAAGTCGATAAGAAAACGAACTTAGAAATAGAATAGTATAATCAAAAAGGAAGTATAAGAATAAAATCCAGTAAGAATAGAAAGAGAAAGTGTAGACGTATTTAAAAGTGAATAAGTAGTTGTATGGTATTGATTATTCGAGTAAGTAGTCATATCTGTTTTGACGTTATAGATGTTATTCAGTCAAGGTCTAAGAGGTAGTTATACCCCAACTTGATTGATTTCATTATTAACAAATAAATAGTAAGATTCCAGGCTCGAAGATCAATATGGGATAAGAGTTTGTTTAATATAGTATTTGGGTTGTCATAACGATGTTTTACACAACATCCGTTTTTTACCGAAATAAGTGTAAGCTTGGAAATAGAATAAAGAATATTTCCTAAGTATGGAAATAAACGAGATCGGAAAAGAGATAAGTAATTGGAATATTTTCCAATTAAAAATAGCATATATTTTCTAAAGTTTAGAAAATAAAGGAAGGCGATATTCGGAAATGTTTTCCAAATAACATAAAAGGCCAATATGGTTATTGAAAATATTTGGTTAACAAATATTGATAAAGAAATAGAGAAGTGATTTAACTAATGGAATATTGATTATGGGCTCAGTTAAATTTCAAAAAGGAAATTTTGATTTTTGAAAAGAGTAAACTGTTTAAAATTCCCAGGAAAAGACTGTTTGAATTAAAAACAAATTTAACAAAAATTTGTGAAAGCAAATTTGAATTAAAGTAAAGCCAGTAAAGTGGTAACTGAGATTGAATTAGAATGATATCAAGACAAATTGGATTGTGAGATTCAAATTTGAAGTGTGATGTGATAATCAAGTTAAGAGTTGGGAATCGAGAATGGAACTCGAATTTGAAATAAAATTCGACTCAGGATATAAGCGAATGATTGTGTTGTAAAGCAGATTGGAATTTGATTGGGATGACATTGGTAGATACTGAATTAGCAGCATATGTAAAGGATATCTTGATATGCCAACAAAAAAAAGTACAAGTTTATGTTTCTATTAAATATAAGATTTATGAGCCGAATAGGCAAGCCGCTTGGCTGTTTGATTTTCTTTTGGGTTGGAGATGGCCCAGAGAGGCGAGTTGGAGTTTGACCGATTGACCAGTACAAAAGAGGTGCCGGCGAAATTTTTCGAAGTGTTAAGGCGTTAGAAAATTTTCAGGATTTTTGAAAATTTTCGTTAATAAGAATGAATAATTTAATTGAAATTAAATTGGTTCAGTTGAAACTGAAGTTAAGAAGTGAACAAATATGTTCTAACCAGTCGATAGGGTCGTTCTCTACCTTTTAGCAATTTCGAGGACGAAATTATTTTAAGTGGGGAAGATTGTAATGACCCGCATTGGCAGGGGTATTATGATTAATTTATTTAATTGTATAAATGGTGATATAGTGAATTTAATGGTCATGGAATAAAATAATAGTGAATATTTAATTTAAAATAATAAATTAAATAATATATTTAATTCTGAAATAATCAGAATTGGTTGAAATAACGATATGGTGTGAACCGGATCATCTGTGATATTTAATTCAGCTTGGAATTGAATTTGAATAACGAATATGTTAAATCGACGACAGTTTGAACGTATAATTATAATATAATTAAAATAGAGCTTGAAATGGCGCTGTAGTTCGCTATTTGGCGATTTGAACTTCAACTGAATATACAGGATTCGTTTTAAATCGGATTTATGTGAAACAAGAAACGTGTGGAGCTGGTGGAGTATATCTTTCTGGTGGAAGAGAAAAATCGGGATTTCGTCGTGTAAATTTTGATTTATGTCGAAATCAAATATTCAGAAAAACAACGGTATATTCGTTCGTGGCCATAACGGTTATTTCAAAATAACTAGATATCGTGTGTGAATTTAGACAAGGTTCTTTTGGGACATAACGATAATTTGATTTTTAGAATTTTACTGTAATTTTTAATTAATTAAATAAGCAACTTTTTATTTGGAGTGTTTTGCACCTTGAATCGGAAATTCGGGCTTTCAAAATATGAGTCAACCTACCGGTATTATTATATTTTTGGGATCGGGGGACGTTGGCCATCTCACCGGTATCTTTATTCCTGTCCGTACTTGAATGGAATTTACGTAACGCGGTACTTTGTAAAACCAAACAAATATCTTCAATTCTCCTATCAAAACAAAGCCACGTTCATTCTTCTCAACTGCTAGTTTCCTTGGACATCAAAACCAATTCGTGGCATTTGGCAATCCACGAGAGAAATCAGCCCTTTACTGATAAATACCCCTCTAAACCTAACTCTATTGTTTCGACGGTCAAACATTCCGCCGCACTCATCTTTCTTCAACAGCAAAACTTTATATTGTGAAAATCAAACTTAATGGGTTACTAAAGAAGCGGCTAGCGAGATTTCTTGTTTTAAGGAAGAATTAACACTTGGAAGCTTGCGCTATTTTTGCTGGAGTGGCGTCCAAAATAAAATAATGGAAGGATACGGGAATAGCATGGAAGGGTTGGTTTGTTGCATGCGTTTCAGGAGAGGAGCAGGTCTTGTCTGTTTCGGTTGTGTCTGTTTCATTGACGAGGGGGAGGGAACGTGTACAGACAATGGAAATGAGGAGCGTAGCCTGTTTGTATGAAGTGAAAACATAAATTAGGAACAGGGCATCCTTGATGAGGGGGAGTACGATCTGAGAGGCTGAAACTGAGGGGAGCGAGTTCGTTCATAGTATTGACTGACGCATGAACGTGAGCTGCCGGGAAGTATCGGCCATGGTGTTTTGAACTGGTGAAGGGAGCTCGCATGTTGCTGTATTGAAGAGTGCAACGGTATGAAGCGGTCGATGGAAATTATTTAAGGGACATGAAGTTGGTCGGAGCTTACGGAGGAGGCGCAAGCTCTGGTAATGTTGGTGGGAGTGATATAAAGCATGGTTATGGCTTTGGAATGTCGTACAGGCGGACGCGGATATTATTTGTTGGAGGAAGACTACTGTAGCAATGTGAACGGGTGGGAAGTGTCACGTTGGGCCGAAATGTTAGAAAATGGGGTGAGCCCAAATATATTTCAATAAATTAAAGTTTAATTTAAAGTAAATAATATATGAATTTGTTTAGATTATAACTTGATCATACGTGAACGAAATCCAGCGAAACAAGATCCGTTGGGATCTTATGGACGAGCACTACACACTGGAACTGACTGGAAGTCCATCCAAGCTCGTTACAATTTATGGCGAAATAAATTGTCCGACTGAATCAAATAACGCAAACTGTTATTCAACAGTTAACGCGCAAATGTGAGTAAATCTCACTAACTTTGAACAGTTTATAATTTCACGTTATATTTTTAGAACTGTTAGATATTGGCTGATACTGTATGTTGACTGTTAGATTGAACTGCTAGTCAGTTAGTTAAATTTTCTATATTGGTTCTGTTTAACAGAATATATCATATAGAACTGAAAGTGATGTTATCTATATTGTTTAACATCTGTGATGCAGGGAAACAGGTTGGAGGAATCCAACTGGATTCCTCAACATTTATTTTACTGTTTTCATATATTGTGATATATGATGTGTTATATAATCTGTTATGGATTATGGGTGTTGGAATGATGTTGATCATTTTTATTCGATATTTTAAATATCATAAAAGACCCTGGGATGTAAAAAGAATTTATTTCAATGTATATTGAAATAAAGGAATTTTATAAAATCACAGAATTTTATAAAAGGAAATATTTATAAAACGAACACGGTTTTATAAAAGGGATATTTATTTAGAAAATAAATAGAAAAGGAATATTTATTTAGAAAATAAATAGAAGTTATAAATAGGAAATATTTGTAACGGTAAATAGAAGTTATAAATAGGATATATTTGTAACGGTAAGTAAACGTTATAAAAAGGAAATAGTTGTAACGGAAAACGTAGTTTATCAAAAGAAGTTAATCGATGTTAGTTAATCGATTAGTGTTAAAGTAAAAGAAGTTAATCGATGTTAGTTAATCGATTAGTGATAAAGTAAAAGAAGTTAATCGATGTTAGTTAATCGATTAGAGAATAAAGTTGAAAGGAGATAATCGATGTTAGTTTAATCGATTAGAATAGAAGCAAATGAGTTAATCGAATATAGTTATTCGAATAGAAAGTAAAAGGAATTATCGAATATAGTTTATTCGAAAGGAGTTAAGTGAAATGAGTAAATAAATAGCGTTAGTCAAATAGTGTTAGTCCAATAGAGTTAATTGATAAGAGTCAATCGAATATAGTTATTCGAACGAGAGTTAAGTAAGGAAGTTAGTAAAAAGAATAAAGTGAACTTTGCCTATTTCCAAGTTAGAAATGTTGTTCAGTTAAGGTCTGAGAGGTAGTTCTACCCCAACTTGATTGACTTCGTTTTTAACTAAGGAATAGTTAAGGTTCGGCAGTAAAGGAAATGGTTTGAGTTGGCATAGCAATGTTTGTTTAAACATCTGTCTAAGTCCAAGGAAGAAGCTTTGGAAATGTTTTCCAAATAAGAAACCAGAAATGTTTTCTAATAAAGAAACAAAGAAATGGAAATGTTTTCCATTGTTAATAACGTATATTTTCCCAATTTAGAAAATAAGAATATTAAACGTAGGGAAATAGGAGATAAGTAAATTAATGAAATAAAGAGATAAATGTTGAATGATGTTTGATCGATATAAATTTCCATTTGGAAATGATATCGTTGTTTGCACACCTGTTTTTATTCGATAGTTAAATCACAGACTATCGAAGTTTTGACCATTTTAACGTTGTTAATATGGAGAGACCGGTTGGATTATTATCCAAAGAACCACTCTGTATTGGCATAAGCGTTGCGAATCATATATGCCAAAGGAAATTGAAGACGGAGTTATGCAAGGGCTATCCTGTTTACAGAATAGTGCCTTTGGTTCATCCTGTTCCTGGATGACTTGTATGGACGGATGTCCGACAGTGTATTTCCTGACGATCACATATATCGATTTCTCCAACTGTACCAAGAGTGGAAGCGGAGAAGGAAACTTCTTTTAGCTAACGCGTAATGTATGGTTGAGGACGTCGATCGGTGATTTGATGGATTTGACGATGTGGCATTCAAAGTGAATCTGATGTGATGATAAAGCGTAGCTTCTAGCCTCATCATCCGGTAAATGACAGAAATCGGGCAGGCAGCATGGCTAAGTCGGTCGCACCGAAGTAGGGTGTATAATCACCTGATCTAGAGTTTCATTTACTTCTAAAAATCTATTGTTGATGCTGTCCCATTCGGGAAACGGTTGCTGATCCCAACTGTTGGTGATATACATTCGATACACTCAAGCGAAATGAGTGGTCGGTCATGTGTGACCGGGTTGCAAGATGTTCTTGTTGAACCCAGTGTATTCCTCTCTAGAGGTACATTAGCGAAAGGTGATTCCATACCTTGTCATAGTTGAAAATCCATTACCCAATACGTGCTTGCGGTTTTGATTGTATGCTATATATGTAGAACGTGAGATGAAAGCGTTTCTGCTAGATGATTATATATACTGTGATTGATAGGCATTATTATAATATCAAAAGATTTTTGATATAAAGTTATTTTGGATTCTCATAAGGGAAAAACCCGTTCCGTTATGCGGCGTGGTCTTATGAGATATCGTTTACTTGTTCGAACTGTTTTTAAACTGTTTTACTCATACCAGTCCCATGACTGACCCGGAGTTTACTTTGTTGTTTTCCCTAAACTCTTGGGTGCCTAAATTTGTATGGGCAGTCAAGTAGTCGGGATTTACAGATACTGGAAGAGCTTGGAGCAGGAGGCTTCAGGATCATATAGCTATAGTTTATTTCCGCTGTGTTGTAAGTGCTGTACTTTGATAATGATGTATATTCAAATACAGATGTATATTTCAAAGTTATGTTACATATATTATATGTTATTCGTTCCGCTGTGAGATTCGTGTTACTCTGATGTTGTGTTCTTCTTCTTCTTCTATTCTAATTTTCTATCTTATCTTTCCTCACCCTCTAATTTCTTTCACTAATTACCAGGATTTTTCGACGTTTTGGTTATCGACATCGTGCTTATGTCGATAACCAAAGTCGCTGAAAATCCGGGTCGTTACACTAATCCCAATTGTTTAGTTGTGTGTCAATCGATTAGTTGACAAGCTATTGTAAGCGTTAATTGTATATATTTAATGCTTATGCAGTTGTGGAATGCACTCTAGATGATTGTTTATGATTGTTATTATATACATATGTTTGTATGGAACCAATATAAATAACATTATATGGCAATGGATTGGGCCACATTTCAATTTGGAAAATAAAGAATATTTTAAATAAAATTCAGAAAAGGAATAAATATTTATGTGGTGAATAAAATAAAATATTCATGTGTTGAATAAAAATAAATATTCATGTGTTGAATAAAAATATATATTCATGTGTTGAATAAAATGAGATGTTCATTTGTTAAAAAATATTTAAACAATAAAAATATCATTTTTATTGAATATAAACCATATAAATTATTCATGTGTTGAAGAAAATATTCATGTGTTGAATAAAATAAAATAATGAATATATTAAAATAATATTCAGTAAATGGATCAAAATATGATTTTGATGTCTGATTTGTGATGGACATGAAAGTATTTAAATATATAAAGTCATGTTGATTAGATTAACGCCATTTTGACATGAACGATATTTATATCGATTTTATTCATTTTTATAATGAATATCGAAATGGAAGTGATTTCAAAGTCTAATGTTTTGAAATTATTATCATTTATATGTTAATGTTATGGAATATTCAATTTTGATTTAAAATTGAATATGAAGTTGAAACCGTTTTTAAAATGATTTATAAAATAAGTTTTGAATGGAAATCGATGAAATATATATAATATATATATATATATATATATATATATATTATATTAATGACCTGAATAGAACGCGCCGCGCCGCGGCAGTTCGCGAATTTCGACCATTGACTTGGAATTGACGTTACGGGAGATTCGACCGTCGGATCCTCTTGAAACCGGGACCGTTGGGTTCGTATCTAAAAGAGCTTTCCAACGAATATGAGAGATTTGAAATCTAATGATTGGATGTGGAATTATGTCCAAATCAAATTTGGAAAATGTCGTTGTAAGTGCAGTTCGATGACTGTTTACGGAAATCGACTGTACGGGCCTTGATAAAATTATTAAAAATATTATTAATTTGTGTAAAATCATAGTAAATGATTTTGAAAGAATTGGGGTGAAAAATTCTATATTTGAAAAGATAAGAATATATTTTTATCGAAATGAACTAGTTATGAACTAGAATTCTAATCCAGTATTTTAAAATAAATAAATTGGATTTGAAATAGTTTTAAAAATTACCAGTATTTCCAATATATGAATTGGAATGGATTTGAACCAAAATTATCTTCGGGATATTTCGATATTGGATTCCGTGATTATATAGACATTGTGGAAGAATTTAGAATATATATAAATATATATCGTTATTCCAATACGATATTTGTTGATTTCAGAATTTGATATTGAGTATAAGCCGATATATTTTCTATTCAGAGCCTTATATTTAATATCAAATGAGATTTTGGGTTTGTCGTGAATGGTATCTTCACTAACACTGTTATTAAACCCAGCTGAGAAAAGATTAAATCATTTTATTTAGATTTTATTAAGTTTACCAATTAATTAATATTTAATTAGAATTGAATTGGATTTTGGGTTTGTCGTGAATGGTATCTGCTGACAGACAAAATTGTCGCATGCGAACACCCAATGTGTGAATGTGAACAATTATCAAAATAAGCAGTAAATAATGTAAATGCAAGGAGACACAACTTTTATAGTGGTTTGGCACTAACGCCTACATCCACTTTATAATTCTCATTCATCATATCTTTGATCGATTACAAAAAATGTTACAATATTTGTGTACAAAGTTGTATGTATGATGAACTTGGAATGAGTCATCCTTCTTCTTCGTTGAAGTGAGTTGACTTGGTCAACTGTAGGCAAGATAGGCTTTAATGTCCAAGAGGCCTAGAGGCGGTGTAACAAGGCTTGCTAGTCTTCAAGTGTTGAAGGAAAACATGCATGTCATGTTTTAGGTCATTATTCCATCTCCCATGGCCATGGTGAAGGTGTTGGAGGCCATTAATGAGTGTTTGGAGCTCTCAAGGTCCAAAAATTCCAAGGGAGAAGGATCCATTTGAAGGCCAAGGCTTGGGGTATTTATAAGAAGGAGGTGATGTGGGAGTAGGTGAGCAGTGGGGCCCATAACAGTAATTTTTGCACCTAGAATGAGCCATGTGCAGGAAATTCACAGCTCATGGTGCGAGTTTGAAATTTCGCACCCTTGCTCGGGGGTCGAAATTTCGAACCCACCAGGGGGTTCGAAATTTCGAACCCACTAGTGGGGTTCGAAATTTCGACCCCACAAGTGGGGTCCAAAATTTCGACCCCACAGGTAGGTTCGAAATTTCGACCCCACTGGTGGGGTGCGAAAACTCAACCCCACTGGTGAGGTGCGAAATTGATAGTGGACGAGGCAAAAATCCTGCTGTCAAGAGAGTCGAAGTCTCTGAATGTGAAGTGAAGGAATCCGCGGTTTTGCTGGTACAAAGTGAAGGAATCTGAGCTTCTGGCATGGAGAAAATCAGATGAATCGAGCGGACCCCCGCCGGCGCTACGCCTGGACCCGCTGGACGGCTCGGATGATGACTTGACTAAGAATCCATTGGGCCCGGCAGGGGCTATCTGATAGACGCTTCGGGTTTCCATGTGTTTGTGACGCAATTTCGACCCAACTGCTTTGTGCTTTATGATGCTTGAGCGCGTCGTTCGCCAAATACTTGGCGTGTGACAGCTTTGACAAAAAAGCATGTCAACAGTATCTTTAAAAATGTTGTTCTTAAACCCAATGGAGTTAAGAAAATTAGAAACTAACTGGAAATTAGCTAAGTTGAATGGTTTCCTGGGTATTGATCTGATGTTGGTTTCGGCCTTCGGGATTAATACTTAATGAATTGTTCTCTTACTAATTTACGGTTAGAGACCGATGAAGGTGAATTTGGGTTTATCGTGAACTGTGTTTTAAATGACATTGGTTCTTCAACCCTGTTAAAGGCAAGATATGATTTCCCAAAGTTAAATAATCATTAATATTGATTTTTTGGAAGATTAAAACCAAGTGGAGTTTTAATGAATCTTTAATTAGATTGAAAGATGAATATGATAATTTAAATTATCAAATTCAGGAAATGATCGAGGATGGAGTATCCATAGTTTTACTCCAAGCGATAGTTAAATCTTCAATTAGATTTGAATGTGAAATGGTAATTAATATTTACCGATAACACCGTGGTGTTAGATATGGAGTATTACCAGCTTTTCTCCATGGGATGAATAGGGTGGGATTGGGGAATAAAATAAATGATTACTTCGGTGTGGTTTGCTAATCCCGACTAGTTTGGAAAACCTCAATATGGTTTGATATCCAGAGGAAGATAAAAGAATAAATTTAAAAGAATTTATCTTTGATAAAATTAATGGGAACCTATTCCCTAATGATGTGAATATTTGAATAAAAGAATATTCTGAATTGGAATGAGGCGTATGTTGTTTTTGTGTAGCACTTGTTTATTATATATGCGGGTTATTCGGAAAGGCCGGGTTTATACCCATTCTGAATAACCAATTCGACGATCAGTCGACGGTGAAGACGGTGGTTGAATACCGGAGGTCTTCACATCGTTTGGATGATTACTGATGTCTTGATTGGGCTGTACACCCAAGACGAGGTAATAAGTGGTGATCGTCCAGGTGTACTTGGAGATCGACGGATATGCAAGGGCCTCTCTCCTGTATTGGACATATGAGATGAGGAATAAGCTGTCTCCGGTTTCGGTCAAACCCAGGACGAACTTGTAAATGCACCGTGTATCTGACACTGGATTTTATTCTGTGTTGATTGATCCCTATTAAATATATATCTGTTCGGCGGTTGAGAATTTATTCTCATGCTTAACGCCTTTCTCTGAGACGTACGAGCTCAAAGGTTATATGTCGATAGACATCAATCGCATGGGGTGAATTGCCTGTGTGGCATGCCTACGTGGCAAATGATCAAGGCTTCTGTTGAAAAGAAGAGTCTTGTGGTTGATGATCAAAGCACGACCTGTGTGGCATAGCTTTGTGTATAGCATTAATTCGCGAGCCTTACACCTTGGTATGAGTCAAAAATGGGATCGTGACTGCAGGGAGTGCACAACGTTTCTTTTTAGCTATGGTTGGTGTTAGGGCTTTTCACGCCCTGACATTTATATTATTTTTACCTGTGTGGTTGTTGGAATGCGAGGCACCTCAGATATATCTGTCTCTACGGAGCCGATGGATAGGTCCGATAGGATCGGGAAACATGTGTTCAGCTATAACTAAACTGCTATGTATGGACTGGCCCTGAAGATCAAAGGGTGCGCCAACGTCCGAATCCTGAGACATTTGCTAGAGTGTCTCGAATTGGTGAAGAGCCGTCCTTGGCCTCGAGTCATGATGGAAATCCAATTTCCAAAATGAGACATTTCATTTTTTATTGTAGAGACTAGTATGAGGACACAGTGAGATGGGGCACTACGCCGTCTATGATTGATACATTTATATTTGAAGTTGTTTTCATACACTTTACACTATAATTGTATCAAAATGATTTGTTTTAAACATACCAATCATGTTTGGCTATTATAAGGTAAAACTCTGTCCTCCGGCTTGCGTTGCACTGTGTGATGGGACCTGAGTCTTATAATAGCTTCATTTTTTCCAAAAAGCATTGCGCTGTTTGTTTTATGCATTGGTATTCTTGGGAGGAAACCCGTTCCGTGTTATACGACGTGGTCCCTTAATTTACTTTATTTTAAAGTAAAGATTTAATAATTGTTTTATTTCTCACACCAGTCACATGACTGACCTGGAGTTTACTGTTTCAACCTAAACTCTGGGTGCGCCTATTTTCCACACGGGCAGCTAGTAGTTTTGGTTTTGCAGATTTATATTCACAGGATCCTGTTTTACAGCTGGAACGATATTCGGAAAGCTCTGTATCCGTTTATCCCTTTCAGTTTTGTTTTGCATTATTTTCCGCTGCTATGCAATGTATTTTAATCTCTGTTATTTTGCAATGTGTAAATTATTCATACTCTGTATATTTTTGTACTCTAATGTAAATTGTTGTAATAAGCAATGAAATGTTCTTCTGTTTGTGTTCTGATTCGTCTTGTCCTCAACTCAATCCGTTCTTTCCTTTACGGGGTAGTTCGGGTCGTTATACTTTGGTATCCGAGCTTTGGTTTACAAAACTCGAGAACAAGGCACATTAAAGCCGAACGAAAGAATTCATCAGAGACTGGATTAGTAATATATCCAATAAGAATGACTCATTAGAGATGGTATCAGTAGTATCCTCGAACGAGTGAGGAGTGTTATTTTTAAAATAAAAGTGATAACAAATTTTGTTTTGAAAATATAAATCATTTTATACGTATTTGAATATTTATTTTATAATTGAATTTGGACAATCGTGTATATGAGATTTTGCATATAAGCATCATGAACGTATATTCGAAGTTTTAATATACTGGATAGATATAGAATCACACTCTAGTCGCCCGGGCATAATTCTGGTGATGTCGCGACATCATCAACATTTATTTTCGAGTTTCGAAGGTGGAATTTCTATATATTTCCAATTGACTGGTGTGAGAACCAAAACTAGATAGGGTTTATTGTTGTGAATTGGCATCAAAAACAAGATTTTCGGTATATATATCAAAATTATGAATTTGAAAAGCTAATCAACTAATTGATTGATGATTGTGTTGTTTAATTGTTCATTTAAACCAACATGTGAAAGAAAGATAAATTTAAGCCAAATCGAATCAAAATATTGAACTGACTTGAAAATTGATTGAAATTGCATACATATACATGTATATGCATTGAACAGGTCATAGCAGGGAAGCTAAGCAGAGGAATAAAATTGTTTGCCCGACAAATAGGTACATGTTTACTAGTTTATTAGGTTTTGATGATTTTATGAGCCGAATGGCTAGCCGCTTGGCCTTTTCTTATTCTTTTTGAGATGAGAGGGCCTACGTGGCAGTTTGGGGATTTTCCTGGTGCTCCCTGTACAAAGGAGGTTATGACGAAATTTTTCGAAAATTTAGGTTGTTAGACAAATTTTTGAAAATTTAGAAATTCTTAGAAACTGAAAAGTTAGAGAATAGAAGACAGAATGAAAGTTGAATTGGTTTGTAAAACAACTTTCAGCTCCGTTCCTTTTTGAGGACGAAAAGATTTTAAGTGGGGGAGATTGTAACAACCCAGAAAATCAAAACAAATTTAAAATTTTCATTTTGGCAAAATTAATGAATTTTGAATATTTAAAATGATTTATTTTAAATAATAACATGTAGAAATTTATTTTGAATAGAATTAGAATGTATATATTTATTTGAATCGAAGTTAGAATATAAATATTTATTTTATTATAAAAGGAATGGGAAATGGCGCGGTAGTTTGAAAATTTGATTTTGAATTTCAAATGAATGTATAGGATTCGAAATAAACCGGATTTTAGTGAAATAAGAAATATTTGAATCTGTTTGAAAATATCTTTTCAACAAATCTGAAAAATCCAAATTTCATCGCGGAAATAAAAAGTTATGTCCACTTGAAAGTTCAAAATAGTTGCCATGGAAATATAGCCCTTAAAAATAGCCATTTCGCAAACGACCTCCGTTTTCGACAAAACCACTTTTGTTGGAACCGGAATGTCAAATTATTGCTAGATTCCAATTTTCATAATTTTTGGAATCAATATGTGATCGTGACCCCAGAAAACGTGTTTTAACAGTTTCAGTCAATTTGCATCCACCAGAAAATGGCCATTTTTCAAACGGTCTTCAAATTCGCTGAAATTAGTTTTATTAGGACCGTATCGTCTAAACATAGCCACATTTATTTTTTTGGAATTTTTGAAGTTAGTATGTGGCTCCGGTAATTTAAAATGTACGTTCAACAGAATATATACTGATTTATATTTTAATTTAAATGGAAACTGATTGAAACAGTCGAATTGGCTTATGGGACATATCCCATTGCATTCGAAATGAGGGTAATTAGTTATGGACGATAGTCATTGGGTTTTGTTTGGAGGTCGAAATAAAAAGTTACTTTTTTTGGAGTTAAATTAAAATAAATAGATATATTATGTATTCTCCTTTCCTCATTCAGTCAACACCTGAAAGAAAAAAACGAAATAAAACCTGATCCCCAATTTACCATCGCCTCCCTCCCCTTAACTCTAGCGCCGACGCCGTCGTAGTCGTGACTCACTTTCCAACCTCCGACGATCAACGTTGACCCCGTTTCCCATCGCGACGTCAGACCACCGCGAGATCCCCAACTCACATCCAAACCAACGTCCGACCATCAAGAAGCCGCCGCCGACCACCAAAAAGCCGCCGTCGACCTCCATTCCGCTGTGGGGCCCCCATTCTCAGAAAATCGAATTGAAAAGTGAGTTTTTGATTTTAATTGAATAGAAAAATATGATTTTTTATTTATTTAATGTTACGGTTTTTATTCCTATAAAGTTATGATCTTTCATCACATAAAGAATTGATTCTTAATTTGAAAATGATAGGATTTTTTTATTCATAGGAAGATTAGGTTATTAAAGCAAAAAGATGTGATTTTTGAAAGTAAAAAAGATTTGGTTTTTGAAATTAAAAAGATTAGATTTTTAAAATGAAAAAGATAATATTTTTATATAAGGAAAGACTATATTTTTATATAAGGAATAATTTGATTATATATGAAGTACAAATAAAAATATGTTTTTTATAATATATATAGCGATATAAATTTGTGATTTTTAAATATATAAAGATTTGATTTTTAATCATATAAAGATGAGACCTTTATACTTGTAGCGATATTTTAAAAATGTGATCTTTTTACATGAAGTGATAAAATAAAGATACGATTTTTATACGAATGGTATATGGATAAAAATGAGATTTTTATACAAATGGTATGAAAATAAAAGTATGATTTTTATTTAGATAACTTCGCTTTAAAAATGAAATTTTTAATAGAAAAATCGTGTGAAATAGATGGCGATGGAACGGACGAGAAACAAATCCAAAATGTCCAATAAAGATTGACGGAGTAGAAACCGAAGGTGAGAACTCCTCACTATAATTTCTGGTTCAGTTATTTATTTTATAACTGCATATATGAACAGCTCCCCGTCGTCCACAGACCATGGACTACTTGTTTGGTTGTGCGTTTGGATTGATTTGTTTGCGTGAATTTGGTTTGTGATGTGAAATGGAATAAAAAAAATATTCATGTGTTGAATAAAATAATATATTCTTGTGTTGAATAAAATAATAATATTCATGTGTTGAAATAAAATAAATATTCATTTACAAATCGGACGATTTGTTTATGTACACTCATTTTACTGATATGGATTGGGACGATAAATTCTACACATCGCCCAACTTCACAAATAAAATATGTGTTTTGTTGATTGAAACCCCACACCGGTATTGGGATGATAATTGACGTGCACTAATCCAATTGTTTAGTTGTATGTCAATCGATGGTTGACAAGCTGTTGTAAGCGTTAATTATATATATAGTTAATGC
This sequence comes from Allium sativum, assembly GCA_030737875.1. Taxonomy (NCBI): domain Eukaryota; kingdom Viridiplantae; phylum Streptophyta; class Magnoliopsida; order Asparagales; family Amaryllidaceae; genus Allium; species Allium sativum. The sequence continues at coordinate 411,831,538 of CM060910.1, read as the reverse complement.
TTATGCAGTTGTGGAATGCACTCTGAATGATGACTAATTGTTTATGATTGTTATTATATACATATGTTGTATGGAACCCATATAAATAACATTATATGGTAATGGATTGGGCCTCATTTCAATTTGGAAAATAAAGAATATTTTAAAATAAAATTCAGAAAAGGAATAAATATTCATGTGTTAAATAAAATAAAATATTCATGTGTTGAATAAAAATAAATATTCATGTGTTGAATAAAAATATATATTCATGTGTTGAATAAAATAAGATGTTCATGTGTTGAATAAAAATATTTAAATAATAAAAATATCATTTTTATTAAATATAAACCATATAAATTATTCATGTGTTGAAGAAAATATTCGTATGTTGAATTAAATAAAATAACGAATATATTAAAATAATATTTAGTAAATGGATCAAAATATGATTTTGATGTCTGATTTGGGATGGATACGAAAATATTTAAATATATAAAGTCATGTTGATTAGATTAACGCCATTTGACCTGAACGATATTTATATCAATTTTATTCATTTTTATAATGAATATCGAAATAGAAGTGATTTCAAAATCTAATGTTTTGAAAATATTATCATTTATATGTTAATGATATGGAATATTCAATTTTGATTTAAAATTGAATATGAAGTTGAAACCCTTTTTAAAACGAATTTAAAACGATTTATAAAATAGTTTTTGAATGAAAATCGATGAAATATATATAATATATATAATATATATATTATATATATTAATGGGCAGAATAGAACGCGCCGCGCCGCGGCAGTTTGCGAATTTTGACCAATGACTTCGAATTGACGTTACGGGAGATCCAACCGTCGGATCCTCCTGAAAGCAGGACCGTTGGGTTCGTATCTAAAAGAGCTTTCCAACGAATATGAGAGATTTTAAATCTAATGGTTGGATTTGGAATTATGTCCAAATCTAATTTGGAAAAGGGTGCTGTAAGTGCAGTTCGATGACCTTTTATGGAAATCGACTGCACGGGCCTTGATAAAATTATTAAAAATAATAGTAATTTGTGTAAAATCATGGTAAATGATTTGGAACGAATTGGGATGAAAAATTCCATATTTGAAAAGATAAAAATATATTTTTATCGAAATGAACTAGTTATGAACTAGAATTCTATTCCAATATTTTAAAAGAAATAAATTGGATTTGAAATGGTTTTAAAAATAACCAAAATTTCCAATATATGAATTGGAATGGATTTGAATTGAAATTATCTTCGGGATATTTCGATATTGGAGTCCGTGATTATACGGACATTGTGGAGGAATTTGGAAGATATATATACGTGTATATATATATCGTTATTCCAATATGATATTTGTTTATTTCAGAATTTGATATTGAATATAAGCCGATATATTTTCTATTCAGAGCCTTGTATTTAATATCAAATGGGATTTTGGGTTTGTCGTGAACAGTGTCTTCACTAACACTGTTCTTAAACCCAGTTGAGAAAAGATTAAATCTTTTTATTTAGATTTAATAAAGTTTACCAATTAATTAATATTTAATTGGAATTGAATTAGATTTTGGGTTTGTCGTGAATGGTATCTTTAAAAATGCTGTTCTTAAACCCGATGGAGGTAAGAAAATTAGAAACTAACTGGAGATTAGCTAAGTTGAATGGTTTCCTGGGTATTAATCTGATGTTGGTTTCGGCCTTCGGGATTGATACATAGTGTAATGACCCGCATTTTCCAGGGGTATAATTAATTAATTTAATTGTTTAAAATAGTGATATAGGGAATTTAATCGTCGTTAATTAAATAATATGGAATATTTAATTAAATTAAATAATATATTTAATTCAGAAATAATCAAAAATATTGGAAATCACAATATAAGGTGAACAGGGTCATCCCCAAGATTTAATTCAGCTTAGAGTTGAATCATATTAACGAATATATTCAATCGACGTCAGTTTGAAACGAATAATTATATTATAATTAAAGTCAAGCTTGAAATGGCGCTGCAGTTCGCGATTTGGCGATTTGAACTTCAACTGAATGTACATGATTCGTTTTAAGCCAGATTTCTGTGAAACAAGAAACGTTTGGAGCTGGTGGAGTATATCTTTCTGGTGGAAGAGAAAAATCGGGATTTCGTCGTGTAGATTTTGATTTACGTCCAAATCAAATTTCAGAAAATCGCTGTGGAATTCCTTTATAATTTGCGACGCTTTATTTACGTTATAAAAGGATTTTCGATATAAATTGAATATCGAGATAAATCTAAAATATGAAATATCAAACTGTAAATTCTGATACGATTTTCTGGAGCTGTACGATATCATATGTGAAGATATACGATAATATAAATTTATTTATATTTAATTTAATTATATTTAAATATATTTATATATTTAAATGGGTCATCCAGATCTTTAAAAATAGCCGGTTTTGCAAACGAAGTCGGAATTTGACGAAACTAATTTCATTGGATCCGCAATGTTGAATAGTTGTTAGATTTCCAGTTTCGTGATTTTTGACGTTAGTATGTGGCCGTACGGATTTTTAGAGTGAGAAACAGTCAGTATTTCGATGATTAAACATACGCTGTGTGAGCATACGGAGTCGGAATTCGATGAAACCAGTTTCGTTGGGACCGTAATGTCGAACTGTAGCTGCATGTCCAGTTTGGTGATTTTTGGGTATCACATGTGATCACAGGAATTTTTAAAAGACGAATACAAATAGAAATTGATTTAAAATGAATAAAATAATCAATTATAAAATATCTAGATATTTTTGTTGCCTATAAATACTCCTCAACTACCTCCTCTAACCTAATTTCATTTCCTTGGTCAGCAGAATAAATGCGCCGTAACTTTTATTTCTTCCAGGAAAGAAAATCCATCTTCATAAATTCAAAACAATTCCAAATAAATTCCTATATAAATCTAAAACAAGTATCGATGGATTTCTCTTCAGTTCTCTTCGCATTGGTACCAGTCTCGTGGGACTCGACGTGTTTTTCCGTCGATGGTTTTCCTGCCGTAAAGACTAGGGTTGGGGTTCCTGATCTATTTAGGCATAAACAATTCATTTTGAGTTTATAGCGGAGTTGAGAGGAAGAAACCGCACGTATGGGTGAAGTTCAAGAGGGATTCATGGCCAAAGACGTCGGTACCTGCAGTGTCAAGCTGTTCATCGCGAGTGCCCGAGGAGTAGTCGAGTTCGTTCATTTCGATTTGAGTGCGAGGAGAGTTCAATGAGGAGTTCGAGGGTGAAGTTGGTTTTGAAAATAACGGTATGTCGAGTGAGAAACGAGAGGCTAAAGGATCGGTGATGGCCATTTCACTTTACTGGAGGTGCGGTATCAAATTTGGGGAAGGAGAGTACTGTGGCGTGGACTTTTAAATGATAGTGGGCCAAGAAGTAAGTGGGTGAGGCCCAAATGTTTTATTAATTTAAGTTTATTCAAATCTAAATATTTTAATAACTTGTAACCTTTATATCTCGGTCATATTAAATCAGAATCACGAACCGTCAGTCACGTTGGGACCGTATGGTCGAGAGCTTCACAATGAAGCTGACGGGGAGTGGATTGGAGCTCGTATGAATTTGTGGCGGAATAAATTGTTTGATTCAAATCAAACAAACAGTTTATCGTTCTTTAACGTTGAACTGCCAAAGTGAGTAAAACTCACCAACTCTGAACAGTTATATTTTTATAATGTATGTTTAGAACTGTTAATCATCTGTTGATTGCTGTGTGTTGATTGATTGATTGAACTGCTAGTCAGTTTGTGGAAATTATATATATATATATAAATATATATATATATATATATATAAACCGTTAAATATTTATATATTGATTCTGCTATCAGAATAATTTATATTGAACTGAAAGTGATGATAATCATATTGTGTAACATCTGTGGATGCAGGGAGACAGGTTGGAGGAATCCAACTGGATTCCTCAACAGTTATTTTATTGTTTTTCATATATTGTTATATGATGTGATATAAAATCTGTGGGCGATTATATGTGCTTGGACGATATTGAACATCATGATTTGATATGATTGAATACCATAACATACCGGGATGTTGATAAGGGGATTTTCAAAGTGATATTGAAAACATAATATTTATAAACTGGAATATTTATAAATAAGAGATATTTATAAATTCGAATATTTATAAATAAGAAATATTTATAAATTGGAATATTTATAAATAGGAGATACATAGAAAAAGGAAATAATTACAAACCATTTTCTTTTTGAATGGAAAGGCCTGTGTGGCGGGTTTGGGGATTTTCCCGATGCTCCCGTTACAAAGTAGGTTATGGCGAATTTTTCAGAGAATTTAAGGAGTTAGAATATTTCAAGAATAAATTTGAAAAAGGGAATATTTGTAAACCACTTACAAATAGAATGAAAAAGGGAAAAACGTTATAAAGCAGAAACCGTTATAAAGAGGAAAACGTTAAAAAAAGGAAATCATTTGTAAAGTAAAGAACCGTTACTAAAAGTAAATCTTTATAAATGAATAGAGTTAAACAGTTAGAGTTAACCAGTTAGAGTTAAACAGTTAGAGTTAACCAGTTAGAGTTAACCAGTTAGAGTTAACCAGTTAGAGTTAAACAGTTAGAGTAAACCAGTTAGAGTTAAACAGTTAGAGTTAAACAATTAGAGTTAAACAGTTAGAGTTAAAACAAACATAGTTATTCAGGATGAGTTGCCATTTAGCACGACTACTAGCGTAATTCGCAGGACTGTAAATAGCCTACGGCGGTCGGATGTTTCCTGAGGGAATCAGGCGTAACCATTGTGATCGCTGCGATCTAGAGTTGAGCGAATGGAGTTAAAAAAATATAGAGTTAAGCAAAATTAGAAACTGACTAGAGATTAATAAGTTGAATGGTTTCCTGAGTATCGATCTGATGTTGGTTTTGGCCTTCGGGGTTTATACTTAGGAAGTTGTTCTCTTGTTAGTTTATAGTTAGAGTCTGATAGTTGTGGAAGGATAGTGATACGTAAATAAATAATGGAAATGTTTTCCAACGTTGATAACGAATATTTTCTAAATATAGAAAATAAGGAAATATGAATATATATAAATATATATATATATATATATGTCTGATGATTGGGTCGATAATTCCATTTGGAATTTAGATCATTGTTTGTACACAGACATGTTTTCATTTGATAGTTAAATCACAGACTATCAAAGTTTTGACTATTTTACGTTGTAAATATGGAGAGACCGGTTGGATTATTATCCGAAGAACCACTCCGTATTGACATAAGTGTTGTGATCAAATACGATGAAGAAAATTGAAGACGGAGTAAAGTGCAAGGGCTATTGTATAAGTCTTAGATAACAGTGCCTAAGATGGATGTACTGAATAGTGCCTTCGGTTTGTCCAGTCCCAGGACAACTTGTATGGCCGAATGTCTGACAGAGTATTCCCAACGAATCATATATGTTGATCTCTTCAACGTATTACGTTTGGTGGCGGAGGAATTCGTTTCTCTTAGCTTCATACCCGTGATACCGTTAGAGAAATCGATAATGATTTGGCAGGTATGACGATGTGGCATTCTAAGTGAATGAAGATATGATGTGTAAAAAGATAAACGTAGCTTCTAGCCTCACATCCGGTAAATGACAGAAATCGGGCAGGCAGCATGGCTAAGTCGGTCGCACCGAAGTAGGGTGTATAATCACCTATCTAGAGAATATTCATTTGTTTCTTAAATCTATCAATGCTGTCCCATATATATATATACGGGAACGGTTGCTGATCCCAACCGTTGGTGATGTACATTCGATACACTCAAGCGAAATGAGTGGTCGGTCATGTGTGGTTGAGTTACAAGATGTTCTTTTTGAACTCCAGTGTATCGTTCCTAGAGTACACTGATCGGAAGGTGGTTCCATACCTTGTCATAGTTGGAAATCCATTATCCAATACGTGCTTGCGATTTTGATTGTATACTATATATGTAGAACGTGAGATGAAAGCGTTTCTGCTAGTTGATATCTATTTGTACATAGACATTATTATAATATCAAAAGGTTTTTGATATAAAGATATTTTGGATTCTCATAAGGGAAAAACCCGTTCCGTTATGCGGCATGGTCTTATGAGATATCGTTTACTTGTTCATATACCTGTTTAAACTGTTTTACTCACACCAGTCCCATGACTGACCCGGGGTTTACTTTGTTGTTTTCCCTAAACTCTTGGGTGTCCAATTTTGTACGGGCAGTCAAGTAGTCGGGATTTACAGATATACTTGAAGAGTTGGAGCAGGAGGCTTCAAGATCATATAGCTATAGTTTATTTCCGCTATGTTGTAAGTGCTGTACTCTGATTAGTGCTATTGTATACATAACTGTTATATTTCAAAGTTATGTTATATATTATATGTTATTCGTTCCGCTGTGAGGTTCGTGTTACTTTGACGTTGTGTTCTTCTTCTTCTTCTATTCTAAGTTTCTATCTTATCTATCCTCACCCTCTAATTTCTTTCATTAATTACCAGGATTTTTCGATGTTTTGGTTATCGACATCGAGCTTATGTCGGTAACCAAAGTCGCCAAAAATCCGGGTCGTTACAGTTGGTATCAGAGCTTAAGTTAAGAATTTACCTTGGCTCTGTGGCGTTACTCGGTAGAGATAGGGTTAGTAATACCCTATATTGAGTTGAGTGTATATATACGAGTGCGTATTTGTATTTGATATAAAAATGGTTTTATAGTGTGGAGATTCATTGGCTGAGTTGTTTATGAGTTCTGGTCGATCAGTTTGATCAACTGTATCAGTAGGAGTAAATAAACACTTGAATACGATGGACCGACATAGTATGGATATGTGATATATTATCATATATAGGTTGTGATTATAATCGAGTAAGATTATAACATGTGAAATGGTTATATATATACCAATCAGAATTCATATAAGTAAAGTATATGAAATAAGATGAATTAAATATGAATTTAAATCAGATTTGGAATTAAAATAAGGAAATTTTAAGTTCCTGGGAGATTTTGAAATGTTTTCAAAATGGAAGTATTTAGTAATGGTAATTGAAAATGATATAGTATTGGAATCACTTGGGTCGCTGGAAAATAATTCCGATGATGACTGCGCAGTATCATCGGTATGATTTTCGAGTTCTAAGTGGTGGATTACTACCAAAGATTTTAATTTGAATTGTTTTGAGGAAACAAGTTGTTTAGAAAATTCAAAGGTTTTGAATTGGTAGTATGATTTCAAATTGATTTGAAATTTACCCAGGAATTTAAGTTCTAGAAATTAAAATTTAACTTGTGAAGTTAATTCGAATGGGATGGTAAAAGTAAATAATAAACCAGAACTTAACTTGAGATGATAGGTTAAGAAAAGCTGAAGTGATTAGAGAATAATCTGGATTTGAAATGATAAGTTGAGAGTTTGGAATTTGAAACTCGAATTTGAAATTAAATTCGGCTTGAATAAGCGAATGGTTGTGTTAAGAATAACTTGGTTGGAGTTGATTGGGATGGCATTTGTATATGCCGAGTTGATAACAAATGGTAGGGATATAATGATATGCCCAACAAAAAGGTACAAGTTTATATTTTATATGAGTTTGGAATTTATGAGCCGAATTGGCAAGCTGTTTGGCGTTTTGATTTTCTTTTGGGTTGAAGAAGGCCCAGAGAGGCGAGTTGGAGTTTGAGCTATTGACCAGTACAAAGGAGGTGCTGGCGAAATTTTTCGAAAGTTTAAAGTGTTAGAAAATTTTCAGAATTTTTGAAAATTTTAGTTAGTACGAACGAATAAATATTTTAATCAATATTAATTGGTTCAGTTAAAATCAGAAATAAGGGGTAAACAAATCTTAGGAATTCCAATAGGTAGGGTCGTCCTCTAACTTAGCAATTTCGAGGACGAAATTATTTTAAGTGGGGAAGAATGTAATGACCCACATTTTCCAGGGTTATAATTAATTTATTTAATTGTTTAAAATAGTGATATAGGGAATTTAATCGACGTTAATTAAATAATATGGAATATTTAATTAAATTAAATAATATATTTAATTCAGAAATAATCAAAAATATTGGAAATCACAATATAAGGTGAACAGGGTCATCCCCAAGATTTAATTTAGCTTAGAGTTGAATCATATTGACGAATATATTCAATCGACGTCAGTTTGAAACGTATAATTATATTATAATTAAAATCGAGCTTGAAATGGCACTGTAGTTCGCGATTTGGCGATTTGAACTTCAACTGAATGTACAGGATTCGTTTTAAGCCAGATTTCTGTGAAACAAGAAACGTTTGGAGCTGGTGGAGTATATCTTTCTTGTGGAAGAGAAAAATCGGGATTTCGTTTTGCAGATTTTGATTTACGTCCAAATCAAATTTCAGAAAAGTCGCTGTGGAATTCCTTTATAATTTGCGACGCTTTATTTACGTTATAAAAGGATTTTCGATATAAATTGAATATCGAGATAAATCTAAAATATGAAATATCAAACTGTAAATTCTGATATGATATTCTGGAGCTGTACGATATTATATGTGAAGATATATGATAATATAAATTTATTTATATTTAATTTAATTAAATTTAAATATATTTATATATATAAATGGGTCATCCAGAGCTTTAAAATAGCCGGTTTTGCAAACGAAGTCGGAATTCGACGAAACTAATTTCATTGGATCCGCAATGTCGAATAGTTGTTAGATTTCCAGTTTCGTGATTTTTGAAGTCAGTATGTGGCCGTACGGATTTTTAGAGTGAGAAACAGTCAGTATTTCGACGATTAAAATACGCTGTGTGAGCATACGGAGTCGGAATTCGACGAAACCAGTTTCGTTGGGACCGTAATGTCGAACTGTAGCTACATGTCCAGTTTGGTGATTTTTGGGTATCACATGTGATCACAGGAATTTTTAAAAGACGAATACAAATAGAAATTGATTTAAAATGAATAAAATAATCAATTATAAAATATCTAGATATTTTTGTTGCCTATAAATACTCCTCAAATACCTCCTCTAACCTAATTTCATTTCCTTGGTCAGCAGAATAAATGCGCCGTAACTTTTATTTCTTCCAGGAAAGAAAATCCATCTTCATAAATTCAAAACAATTCCAAATAAATTCCTATAAAAATCTAAAACAAGTATCGATGGATTTCTCTTCAGTTCTCTTCGCGTTGGTACCAGTCTCGTGGGACTCGATGTGTTTTTCCGTCGATGGTTTTCCTGCCGTAAAGACTAGGGTTGGGGTTCCTGATCTATTTAGGCATAAACAATTCATTTCGAGTTTATAGCGGAGTTGAGAGGAAGAAACCACATGTATGGGTGAAGTTCAAGTGGGATTCATAGCCAAAGACGTCGGTACCTGCAGTGTTAAGCTGTTCATCGCGAGTGCCCGAGGAGTAGTCGAGTTCGTTCATTTCGATTTGAGCGCGAGGAGAGTTCAATGAGGAGTTCGAGGGTGAAGTTGGTTTTGAAAATGACGGTATGTCGAGTGAGAAACGAGAGGCTAAAGGATCGGTGATGGCCATTTCACTTTACTGGAGGTGCGGTATCAAATTTGGGGAAGGAGAGTACTGTGGCGTGGACTTTTAAATGATAGTGGGCCAAGAAGTAAGTGGGTGAGGCCCAAATGTTTTATTAATTTAAGTTTATTCAAATCTAAATATTTTAATAACTTGTAACCTTTATATCTCAGTCATATGAAATCAGAATCACGAACCGTCAGTCACGTTGGGACCGTATGGACGAGAGCTTCACAATGAAGCTGACGGGGAGTGGATTGGAGCTCGTATGAATTTATGGCGAAATAAATTGTTTGATTCAAATCAAACAAACAGTTTATCGTTCTTTAACGATGAACTGCCAAAGTGAGTAAAACTCACCAACTCTGAACAGTTATATTTTTATAATGTATTTTTAGAACTGTTAATCATCTGTTGATTACTGTGTGTTGGTTGATTGATTGAACTACTAGTCAGTTAGTGGAATATATATATATATATATATAAATATATATATATATAAACCGTTAAATATTTATATATTGATTATGCTATCAGAATAATTTATATTGAACTGAAAGTGATGATAATCATATTGTGTAACATCTGTGGATGCAGGGAGACAGGTTGGAGGAATCCGACTGGATTCCTCAACAGTTATTTTATTGTTTTTCATATATTGTTATATGATGTGATATAAAATATGTGGGCGATTATATGTGCTTGGACGATATTGAACATCATGATTTGATATGATTGAATACCATAACATACCGGGATGTTGATAAGGGGATTTTCAAAGTGATATTGAAAACAGAATATTTATAAACTGGAATATTTATAAATAAGAGATATTTATAAATTCGAATATTTATAAATAAGAAATATTTATAAATTGGAATATTTATAAATAGGAGATACATAGAGAAAGGAAATAATTACAAACCATTTTCTTTTTGAATGGAAAGGCCTGTGTGGCGGGTTTGGGGATTTTCCCGATGCTCCCGTTACAAAGGAGGTTATGGCGAATTTTTCAGAGAATTTAAGGAGTTAGAATATTTCAAGAATAAATTTGAAAAAGGGAATATTTGTAAACCACTTACAAATAGAATGAAAAAGGGAAAAACGTTATAAAGCAGAAACCGTTATAAAGAGGAAAACGTTATAAAAAGGAAATCATTTGTAAAGTGAAGAACCGTTACTAAAAGTAAATCTTTATAAATGAATAGAGTTAAACAGTTAGAGTTAACCAGTTAGAGTTAAACAGTTAGAGTTAACCAGTTAGAGTTAACCAGTTAGAGTTAACCAGTTAGAGTTAAACAGTTAGAGTTAACCAGTTAGAGTTAAACAGTTAGAGTTAAACAGTTAGAGTTAAACAGTTAGAGTTAAAACAAACATAGTTATTGTGGATGAGTTGCCATTTAGCACGACTGCTAGCGTAATTCGCAGGGCTGTAAATAGCCTACGGCGGTCGGATGTTTCCTGAGGGAATCAGGCGTAACCATTGTGATCGCTGCGATCTAGAGTTAAGCGAATGGAGTTAAAAAAATATAGAGTTAAGCAAAATTAGAAATTGACTAGAGATTAATAAGTTGAATGGTTTCCTGAGTATCGATCTGATGTTGGTTTCGGCCTTCGGGGTTTATACTTAGGAAGTTGTTCTCTTGTTAGTTTATAGTTAGAGTCTGATAATTGTGGAAGGATAGTGATACGTAAATAAACAATGGAAATGTTTTCCAACGTTGATAACGAATATTTTCTAAATATAGAAAATAAGAAAATATGAATATATATATATGTCTGATGATTGGGTCGATAATTCCATTTGGAATTTAGATCTTTGTTTGTACACGGACATGTTTTCATTTGATAGTTAAATCACAGACTATCAAAGTTTTGACCATTTTACGTTGTAAATATGGAGAGACCGGTTGGATTATTATCCGAAGAACCACTCCGTATTGACATAAGCGTTGTGATCAAATACGATGAAGAAAATTGAAGACGGAGTAAAGTGCAAGGGCTATTGAATAAGTCTTAGATAACAGTGCCTAAGATGGATGTACTGAATAGTGCCTTCGGTTTGTCCAGTCCCAAGACAACTTGTATGGCCGAATGTCTGACAGAGTATTCCCAACGAATCATATATGTTGATCTCTTCAACATATTACGTTTGGTGGCGGAGGAATTCGTTTCTCTTAGCTTCATACCCGTGATACCGTTAGAGAAATCGATAATGATTTGGCAGGTATGACGATGTGGCATTCTAAGTGAATGAAGATATGATGTGTAAAAAGATAAACGTAGCTTCTATCCTCACATCCGGTAAATGGCAGAAATCGGGCAGGCAGCATGGCTAAGTCGGTCGCACCGAAGTAGGGTGTATAATCACCTATCTAGAGAATATTCATTTGTTTCTTAAATCTATCAATACTGTCCCATATATATATACGGGAACGGTTGCTGATCCCAACCGTTGGTGATGTACATTCGATACACTCAAGCGAAATGAGTGGTCGGTCATGTGTGGCTGAGTTACAAGATGTTCTTGTTGAACTCCAGTGTATAGTTCCTAGAGTACACTGATCGGAAGGTGGTTCCATACCTTGTCATAGTTGGAAATCCATTATCCAATACGTGCTTGCGATTTTTATTGTATACTATATATGTAGAACGTGAGATGAAAGCGTTTCTGCTAGTTGATATCTATTTGTACATAGACATTATTATAATATCAAAAGGTTTTTGATATAAAGATATTTTGGATTCTCATAAGGGAAAAACCCGTTCCGTTATGCGGCGTGGTCTTATGAGATATCGTTTACTTGTTCATATACCTGTTTAAACTGTTTTACTCACACCAGTCCCATGACTGACCCGGAGTTTACTTTGTTGTTTTCCCTAAACTCTTGGGTGTCCAATTTTGTACGGGCAATCAAGTAGTCGGGATTTACAGATATACTTGAAGAGCTGGAGCAGGAGGCTTCTGGATCATATAGCTATAGTTTATTTCCGCTGTGTTGTAAGTGCTGTACTCTGATAAGTGCTATTGTATACATAACTATTATATTTCAAAGTAATGTTATATATTATATGTTATTCGTTCCGCTGTGAGGTTCGTGTTACTCTGATGTTGTGTTCTTCTTCTTCTTCTTCTTCTTCTTCTATTCTAAGTTTCTATCTTATCTATCCTCACCCTTTAATTTCTTTCATTAATTACCAGGATTTTTCGATGTTTTGGTTATCGACATCGAGCTTATGTCGATAACCAAAGTCGCCAAAAATCCGGGTCGTTACACATAGGGAGTTATTCTCTTACTAATTTACGGTTAGAGACTGATGAATGTGAATTTGGGTTTATCCTGAACTGTGTTTTAAATGACATTAGTTCTTCAACCCAGTTAAAGGCAAGATATGATTTCCCTAAGTTAAATAATCATTAATATTGATTTTTGGGGAGATTAAAATCAAATGGAGTTTTAATGAGTCTTTAATTAGATTGAAAGATGAATATGATAGTTTAAATTGTCAAATTCAGGAAATGATCGAGGATGGAGTATCCCGAGTTTTGCTCCAAGCGATAATCAAATCTTTAATTAGATTTGAACGTAAAATGGTAATTAATATTTACCGATAACACCATGGTATTGGATATGGAGTATTACCAGTCTTGCTCCATGGGATGAATAGGTTGGGATTGGGAAATAAAATAAATGATTACTTCAGTGTGGTTCGCTAATCCCGACTAGTTTGGAAAATCTTAATATGGTTTGATATCCAAAGGAAGATTAAAGAATAAATTTAAAAGAATTTATCTTTGATAAAATTAATGGGAACCTATTACCTAATTATGTGAATGTTTGACTAAAAGAATATTATGAATTGGAATGAGGCGTATGTTGTGTTTGTGTAGCACTTATTTATTATATACGCGCATTATTCAGAAAGGCTGGGTTTATACCCATTCTGAATAACCGATTCGACGATAAGTCGACAATGAAGACGGTGGTTGAAGACTGGAGGTCTTCACATCGTTTGGATGATTACTGATGTCTTGATTGGGATGTACACCCAAGACGAGGTAATAAGTGGTGATCGTCTAGACATACTTGGAGATCGACGGATATGCGAGGTCCTCTCTTTTGTATTAGACATATGGGATGAGGAATAAGGTGCCTCCGGTTTCGTTCAAACCCAGAACGAACTTGTAAATGGACTGTGTGTCTGACAATGGATTTTATTCTGTGTTGATTGATCTCTATTAAATATATATCTGTTTGGCAGCGGAGAATTTATTATCTTGCTTAATGCCCTTCTCTGAGATGTACGATCTCAAAGGTTATATATCTATAATAACCCTGAAATTCTTAGCCAATTTAAAAATTTTATTTTGGCAATTTTAATGAATTTTGAATATTTAAAATGAATTATTTTAAATAATAACGACGAGAAATTTATTTTGAATAGAATTGGAAAGTATATATTTATTTGAATCATCGTTAGATTATAAATATTTTATTTTAAATATAAAAGGAATTGGAAATGGCGTGGTAGTTTGAAAATTCGATTTCGAAGTTCAAATGAATGTACAAGATTCAAAATAAACCGGATTTTAGCAAAACCAAAAATATTAGAATCTATTTGAGAATATCTTTCCAACGAATCCGAAAAATCGAAATTTCATAGCGGGAATAAAAAGTTATGCCCAGTTGAAAATTCAGAATAGTCGCTATGGAAATATAGCCCTTAAAAATGGAAATTTTGCAAACGACCTTCATTTTTGACAAAACCACTTTTGTTGGATGCGGGATGTCAAATTATTGCTAGATTCCAATTTGCATAATTTTCTGAGTCAATATTGAGCGTGGCGAAGTAAAACGTGTTTTAACAATTTCAGTCAATTTCGATCGACTAGAAAATGGCCATTTTCAAAAGTTCTCAGAATTTGACGAGATTAGTTTTGTTGGGACCATATCGTCAATACGAAGCTGGAAATAATTTTTCGGGAATTTTTAAAGTCAGTATGTGGCCCCGGTGATTTGAAATGGCGGTCAAATTCAATATAAGGATTTAAATGTTAATTTTGATGGAAACCGATCGTAACAAGCGAATTGGCTTGCGATACATATCCCATTGCGTTCGGAATAAGGGTAATTAGCTAGGGGCGATAGTCGTTGGGTCTCATTTGGGGTTTGAATAAAAAGTCAACCTAGTTGGAAATTAAATTAAATAAATTAATATATTTATATTTTCATATAACCCCTCCATCTTTCCCTCTCCTTCACTATCTTCCATGCTCAGATCTAGAAAAAAAATGAAAATAGATCGCGATCACGCCCCCTACCCATGCAGGTGCTGTCGCCGCCTCCCCTTCATCCACCGCGCCATCGCCGCCTTCTTCCCCCCTCCTTCAACGCACTCTCTCTCCTCCCCTCTTCTGTCAAGAAAAGCTAGCGCCCAACCCTCCCCCCATTTAAACCCTAGCTGCCGCCCTAGAGGCACACCCCCATGACACCATGTGCCACCGCGAAGAAACCCTCCCCCTTTCGAACGCAGCAGCCACCAAGCCTCTAACGGTCAAAAATAGTAAGCCTTTTATATTTTTATTTTATTTTAAAGCAATGTTTTTAAATTCGGGTTTTTATATATAGATAAAGGTTAGATTTTTAATATATAAATGGTTAGATTTTTAATATATAAAAGGTTACATTTTTAAGTAGAAAGATTAAATCTTTCTAAGTAAAAAGCTTTGATTTTTTTTCTCGTTATATAAAGTAAGGATTTTTAGCAACATAAAGACATGGGTTTTTATATGAAATCACATTGTTATAAAAATGTAATTCTTTTATATGAATGTTAAGAATAAAGATTGGATTTTTACACATATGATTAACGAATAAAAATTGGATTTTTATTATATAAGAAGAGTTGTAAAGAATGGATTTTTATAACTAGATAAAAATTTGATTTTATATATATTACTTCATGATAAAAAACTTGATCTTTATATCTATAACTTCGTGATAAAGATATGATTTTTTTTAGCTAAGTAAAAATATGATTTCTATTTAGATAAAAATATGATTTTTATCGTGTGAATGTTGTTAATGAAAATCAATCATGTAGGATATAGAGTTCGCTTGAGTGTAGTCGACGTGACATTTGTCTTCTTCATTTTTAAAGAATGGAGGAGTGGAACCCCAAGGTGAGAACTTCTCACTTTAAATCTTGTTTTCTAGTTAAAATTAAATACTAGGATGCAGACGGTGCTTAGCAGCACCCGACACCCTTCGTCCATAGACCATGGACGACTTGTTAGATTTGGTTGTGTTGTGAAAATTGATTGCGATGTGGAGTGTATGGAAATATATTCATGTGTTAAAATAAATTATTTATATAGTTAAAAATATAATTTTTAACGTGAATGTAAATAAATAAATATTCATTTACAAATCAGATGGTTTGTTTATGTAAACTGATTTGACTGATATTGATTGGGACGATAAATTTTACACGTCACCCAACTGCACAAATAAAAATCTGTGTGTGTTGATTTGAAACCCCACATGGGTGTTGGGATGATATTTGGCGTACACTAATCCCAATTGTTTAGTTGTATGTCAATCGATAGGTTAACAGACTGTGTAAGCGTTAATCATTTATATTTAATGCTTATGCAGTGCACTTTGAATGATGGTTGATTATTTGTCATTGCTATTATATGCATGTATTGTATGGAATCCATATAATTAATATTATATGGTAATTGATTGGGCCTCATTCCAATTTGGAAAATAAAGATTCATGTGTTGAATAGAATAAATAGTCATGTGTTGACGATACTCATGTGTTGAGAATATTCATGTGTTGAACAAAATATTTTAACAATAAAATTCACATCTTTATCATATATAAAATTAGAAACTAACTGGAAACTAGTTAAGATGAGTGGTTTCCTGGGTATTAATCTGATGTTGGTTTCGGCCTTCGGGGTTAATACTTAGGGAATCGTTCTCTTACTAATTTACGGTTGGAGTCTGATAAAGAATTAAACGATAGAAATCATAAATTTATAAAATATATTTAATAACAAAAATAGTCATGTATTGACGAAACTCATGTGTTGGGAATATTCATGTTTTGAAAGAAATATATATTCATGTGTTGAAAAATAAAATATTCATTTGTTGATAGAATAACGAAGTTATCGAAATATATAAAGCCGTGTTGATTAGATTTGAGCCATTTTGATGCGAACAATATTTATATCGGTTATATTCGTTTTTTATAATGAATATGGAAAAGGAAGTGATTTCGAAATCTAATATTTTGAAAATATTATCATTTATAAATTAATGATATGGAATATTCAATTTTGATTTAAAATTGAATATGAAGTTGAAAATGTTTTGAAAACGAATTTAAAACGATTTATAAAATATGTTTAGAATTGAAATCGATGAAATATATATAATATATATATTATATATATTAAATGGCCTAAATAGAGATCATCGCACTGCGGTAGTTCGCGAATTTCGACCATTGATTCGAGTTGACATTACGGGAGATCTGTCCGTCGGATTCTCCTGAAACCGGAACCGTTGGGTTCGTATCGAAAAGAGCTTTCCAATGAATATTAGAAATTTGAAATCTAACATATTCATTTGGAATTATGTCCAAATCAAATTTGGAAAAGGTCGTTGTAAGTGCAGTTCGATGACCGTTATTGGAAATCGACTCTACGGGCCTTGATAAAATTATTAATAATTTGTGTAAAATCATAATATATGTATTGGAAAGAACTGGGATGAAAAATTCCACATTTGTAAGGATAAAAATATATTTTTATCGAAATGAACTAGTTATGAACTAGAATTATAATCCAATATTTTGGAATAAATAAATTGGATTTGAAGTGGTTTTAAAAATAATCAGAATTTCTAGTATAGGAATTAGAATGGATTTGAATCGAACTTATCTGTGGAATATTTCTATGTTGGATTTCGTGATTATACAGATATGGTTATGGAAATTTGGAAGATATATTTATATCGTTATTTCCAATACGATATTAGTAGGCTTCAGAATTTGATATTGAATATAAGCCGATATATTTTCTATTCAGAGCCTTGTATTTAATATCAAATGGGATTTTGGGTTCATCGTGAATGGTGTCTTAAATAACACTGTTCTTGAACCAAATTTAGAAAAGAATAAATCTTTTAATTAAGATTTAGTGAAATTGTCCAGTTAATTAGCATTTAATTGGAATTGAATTTAAATTGGTTTTGGGGGTTTATTGTGAGCGCTGTTTTGAATAACACCTGTTCTTTAACCCGACTAACAATGAAAAGTGATTTTGGGTTTATCGTGAACCGTGTTTTAGGTGACATTGGTTCTTTAGCCCAGTTAAAGACAGGATACTGATTTGTGTGAATATTAAAACTATGTGGAGTTTTAATAAATCTTTAATTAGAATAAAGAGATCGAGAATGGAGTATCACCAGTTTTGCTCCAAGCGATAGTTAAATCTTTAATTAGATTTGAACGTGAAATGGTAATTAATATTTACTGATAACACCGTCGTGTTAGATATGGAGTATTTCCAGTTTTTCTCCATGGGACGAATAGGTTGGGATTGGGAAATAAAATAAATAATTACTTTGGCGTGGTTTGCTAATCCCGACTAGTTTGGATAACCTTAACATGGTTTGAAATGATATCCAAAGGAAGATTAAAGAATAAATTTAGAAGGATTTATCTTTGATAAAATTAATAGGAACCTTTCCCTAAGAATGTGAATTTTTGAATAAAGAATATTATGAATCGAAATGAGGCATATGTTGCGTTTGTGTAACACTTGTTTATTATATACGCGGGTTATGCGGAAAGGCCGGGTTTATACCCATTCTGAATAACTGATTCGACGATAAGTCGAAGATGAAGACGGTGGTTGAAGACCGTAGGTCTTCACATCGTTTGGATGATTATTGATGATCTTGATTGGGCTGTACACCGAAGAGGAGGGAATCAGTTGGTGATCATCCAGATGTACTTGGAGATCGATGGATATGCGAGGAATAAGGTTCCTCCGGTTTCGTTTAGACCCAGACCGAACTTGTAAATGGATTGTGTGTCTGACATTGGATTTTATTCTATGTGATTGATTTCTATTAAATATATATCTGTTTGGCGGCGGAGAATTTATTCTCTTGCTTAATGCCCTTCTCTGAGACGTACGAGCTTAGAGGTTAAATATCGATAGATATCAATCGCATGGCATGAATTGCCTGTGTGGCATGCCTTAGTGGCAGATGATCAAGGCTTTTGTTGAAAAGCAAAGTCTTGTGGTTGATGATCAAAGCACGGCCTGTGTGGCATAGCTTTGTGTATAGCGTTAATTCGCGAGCCTCACACCTCGGTATGAGTCAAAAACGGGATCGGACTGCAGGGAGAGCACGACGTTTCTTTCTAGCCATGGGTGATGTCAGTGACCTACCGGCCCTGACATTTATATGCTTTTTACTTGTGTGGTTGTTGGATGTGAGGCGACTCGGATATAGGTCTGAAAGGACCGGGAAACGTGTGTTCAAGAATAAATAATCCTCAAAAGTAGGAGAGGACCGGCCCTGAAGCATCCAGGATCGCTGTGTGTGGTCCTGAGACATTTGCTAGAGTGTCTCGAACGGAGAGGAGCTTGCCCCTTGCCTCGACTCATGACGGAAATCCAATTTCCGATACGACCTTTGCGGTTTTAATTGTAGAACTAGTATGACGACATAGTGGTATGAGACACTTATGCCGTCTATGTTGGTACTTATGATTGAAATTGTTTTGACACTATACATTATAGTAATAATAAAAGATGAAATTTAGCATATCAAGCATTCTTTGGCTATTATAAGGTAACACCCTATCCTCCGGCTTGCGTTGCATTGTGTGATGGGACCTGGGTCTTATAATAACTTCATTTTTCTTTATTTAGCATTGCGCTGTTTGTTTTATGCACTGGTGTTCTTGGGAGGAAACCCGTTCCGTGTTTTATGGCGTGGTCCCTTGATTTACCTAACTTTAAAAATAAAGATTAATAACTGTTTTAGTTCTCACACCGGTCACATGACTGACCTGGAGTTTATTGTTTTAACCTAAACTCTAGGTGCCTTTATTTTACGAACGGGCAGCTAGTAGTTGGGTTTTGCAGATTTATATTCACAGGATCCTGGTTTACAGGTGGAACGATACTCGGAAAGCTCTGTATCCGTGTATTTCTTTCAGTTGTGCTTTGGATTATTTTTCTGCTGCTATGTATTTAAATTTAATTTAAATCTCTGATATTTGTCCGATGTGTAATATTTATTCATACTCTGTATATTCTTTCACTCTGATGGGATTGTTGTAATAAGCTATGAAATGTTCTTCTATTTGCGTTCTGATTCGTCTTGTACTAAAAACAATCAGGGGTTTCGAACGATCTTGGTCGATTTAGCGATCGATTCGGATCGAGCGAAATTCCCAGTTGTTACAGTTGGTATCAGAGCTTTGGTTTACAGAGCTCGAGAACTAGACACATTAGAACCAAATGAAAGAATTCTTCAGAGATTGGACTAGTGATGTCCAATAAGAATGACTCGTTAGAGATGGAATCAGTAGTGTCCTAGAACGAGTGTAAAGAGTGTTATTTCTAAAATAAAAATTTGAAAACAAGTTTTGTTTTGAAAATTTAAACCATTTTGTACGTATTTGAATATTTTATTTGTATTGAATTTGGACAATCTAGTATATAAAGATTTTGCATATACGCATCATGAACGTATATTCGAAGTTTTAATATATTGGATAGATATAGAATCATGCTCTAGTTGCCCGGAGATGATTCTGGTGATTGTAGCTACATCATCAAAGTTTGTGTTCGAGTTTCGAAAGGTGTGATATCTATATATTTCCCTTAGACTGGTGTGAGAACCAAAACTAGATAGGATATATTGTTGAGATTTGCGTCCAAAAACATGATTTTCTGTATATTTATCAAGATTATGAATTTGAAATGATAATCAACAAATAGATTGTTGGTTGTGTTGTTTGATTGTTGGTTTGATTAATTGAAATTTTGCACCGTTTAGCCTAATGGAACCAAATATTGAACTGTATTGAAAATTGTTTGGAATTGCATGCATATACATGTGTACCCATTGAACAGGTCATAACAAAGAGGCTAGAGAAGATGAATAAAATTGTTTTCCAGACAAATAGGTACATGTTTATTGTATTTCTTGGGGATTTGATGATTTTATGAGCCGATTGGCTAGCCGCTTGGCTTTTTCTTTTGGATTGGTGAGGGCCATGGGAGGCTATTTGAAATATCCCGAAGCTACCGGTGCAGGGGAGGTTATGGCGAAATTTTTCAAAAATTTAGGGTGTTAGCCAAATTTTTGAAAAATTTGAAAAGTTCTTAGAAACTGAAAAGTTGAAGAACTTAAGCCATAAATAAAATAATGAAAGTTGAGTTAGTTTGTAAAACAACTTTCAGCTTCGTTCCTTTACGGGGACGAAAAGTTTTAAGTGGGGGAGATTGTAACAACCCTGAAATTCTGAGCCAATTTTAAATTTTTATTTTGGCAATTTTGATGAATTTCGAATATTTAAAACGAATTATTTTAAATAATAATGATGAGAAATTTATTTTGAATAAAATTAGAACGTATATAATTTTTTGAATCGTCGTTAGAATATAAATATTTTATTTTAAATATAAAAGGAATTGGAAATGGTGCGGTAGTTTGAAAATTCGATTTCAAAGTTCAAATGAATGTACAGGATTCAAAATAAACCGGATTTTATCGATACCAAAAATATTAAAATCTATTTGAGAATATCTTTCCAAAGAATCCGAAAAATCGAAATTTCATAGCGGGAATAAAAAGTTATGCCCAGTTGAAAATTCCAAATAGTCGCTAAGGAAATATAGCCCTTAAAAATTGAAATTTTGCAAACGACCTCGGTTTTCGACGAAACCACTTTTATTGGATCCGGGATGTCAAATTATTACTGGATTCCAATTTGAATAATTTTCTGAGTCAATATGTGAGCGTGGCGAAGTAAAATGTGTTTTAACAGTTTAAGTCAATTTCGATTGACCAGAAAATAGCCATTTTTCAAACGCTCTCAAAATTTGACGAGATTAGTATTGTTAGGACCGTATCGTTAATACGAAGCTGGAAATAATTTTTTGGGAATTTTTAGAGTCAATATGTGGCCCCGGTAATTTGAAATGTGCGTTCAAATTCAATATAAGGATTTAAATGTTAATTTTAATGAAAACCGATCGTAACAAGCGAATTGGCTAGCGATACATATTCCGTTGTGTTCGGAATGGGGGTAATTAGCTAGGGGCGATAGTTGTTGGGTCTCGTTTGGGGTTTGAATAAAAAGTCAACCTAGTTGGAAATTAAATTAAATAAATCAATATAGTTATATTTTCATATACCCCCTCCATCTTTCCCTCTCCTTCACTATCTTCCTCGCTCAGATCTAGAAAAGAAAAAAAATGAAAACAGATTGCGATCGCGCCCCCTCCCCCCATGCAGGTGCTGTCGCCGCCTCCCCTTCATCCACCGCGCCGCCACCTTCTTCTTCCCTCCCCCTCCTTCAACGCACCCTCTCTCTTCCCCTCTTCTGTTAAGAACCGCGAGCACCCAACTCCCCCCCATTTAAACCCAAGCCACCGCCCTAGAGGCACACCCCCACGCCACCCTGTGCCACCGTGAAGAAACCTCACCCTTTCGAACGCAGCAGCCACCACGCCTCCGACGGTCAAAAATAGTAAGCCTTTTATATTTTTATTTTATTTTATTTTATTTTAAAGCATTGTTTTTAAATTCGGGTTATATATATATACATAAGGTTAGATTTTTAATATATAAAAGGTTAGATTTTTAATATATAAAAGATTACATTTTTAAGTAGAAAGATTAGATTTTTCTAAGTAAAAAGCTTTGATTTTTTTTTTGTTATATAAAGTAAGGATTTTTAGCAACATAAATGGGTTTTTATATGAAATCGCATTGTTATAAAAATGTAATTCTTTTATATGAATGTCAGGAATAAAGATTGGATTTTTACACATATGATTAACGAATTAAATTGGATTTTTATTATATAAGAAGAGTTGTAAAGATGGATTTTTATAACTTGATAAAAATTTGATTTTTATATATATTACTTCATGATAAAAAATTTGACCTTTATATTTATAACTTCGTGATGAAGATATGATTTTTTTTAGCTAAGTAAAAATATGATTTCTAGTTAGATAAAAATATGATTTTTATCGTGTGAATGCTATTAATGAAAATCAGTCATGTAGGATATCGAGTTCGCTTGAGTGTAGTCGACGTGACATTTGTCTTCTTCATTTTGAAAGAATGGCGGAGTGGAACCCCAAGGTGATAACTTCTCACTTTAAATCTTGTTTTCTAGTTAAAATTAAATACTAGGATGTAGACGGTGCTTAGCAGCACCCGACACCCGTCGTCCACAGACCATGGACGACTTGTTTGATTTTGTTGTGTTGTGAAAATTGATTGTGATGTGGAGTGAATGGAAATATATTCATGTGTTGAAATAAATTATTTATATAGTTAAAAATATAATTTTTAATGTGAATGTGAATAAATAAATATTCATTTACAAATCAGACGATTTGTTTATGTACACTGATTTGACTGATATTGATTGGGATGAATTTACACGTCGCCCAACTGCACAAATAAAAATCTGTGTGTGTTGATTTGAAATCCCACACGGGTGTTGGGATGATATTTGGCGTACACTAATCCCAATTGTTTAGTTGTATGTCAATCGTTAGTTTGACAAACTGTGTAAGCGTTAATTATTTATATTTAATGCTTATGCTTTTGTGTGGTGCACTTTGGATGATGGTTGATTATTTATCATTGCTATTATATGCATGTGTTGTATGGAATCCATATAATTAATATTATATGGTAATTGATTGGGCCTCATTCCAATTTGGAAAATAAAGATTCATGTGTTGAATAGAATAAATAGTCATGTGTTGACGATACTCATGTGTTGAGAATATTCATGTGTTGAACAAAATATTTTAACAATAAAATTCACATCTTTATCATATATAAAATTAGAAACTAACTGGAAACTAGTTAAGATGAGTGGTTTCCTGGGTATTAATCTGATGTTGGTTTCGGCCTTCGGGGTTAATACTTAGGGAATCGTTCTCTTACTAATTTACGGTTGGAGTCTGATTAAGAATTAAACGATAGAAATCATAATTTTATAAAATATATTTAATAACAAAAATAGTCATGTGTTGACGAAACTCATGTGTTGAGAATATTCATGTGTTGAAAGAAATATATATTCATGTGTTGAAAAATAAAATATTCATTTGTTGAATAGAATAACGAAGTTATTGAAATATATAAAGCCGTGTTGATTAGATTTGAGCCATTTTGACGCGAACGATATTTATATCGATTATATTCGTTTTTCTAATGAATATAGAAAATGAAGTGATTTCAAAATCTAATATTTTGAAAATATTATCATTTATATATTAATGATATGGAATATTCAATTTTGATTTAAAATTGAATATGAAGTTGAAATTATTTTGAAAATGAATTTAAAACGATTTATAAAATACGTTTAGAATTGAAATCGACGAAATATATATAATATATATTAAATGGCATGAATAGAACGCGCCGCGCCGCGACAGTTCGCGAATTTCGACCATTGACTTCGAGTTGACATTACGGGAGATCCGACCGTCGGATTCTCTTGAAACCGGAACCGTTGGGTTCGTATCGATAAGATCTTTCCAATGAATATTAGAAATTTGAAATCTAATGGTTAGATTTGGAATTATGTCCAAATCAAATTTGGAAAAGGTCGCTGTAAGTGCAGTTCGACGACCATTATTGGAAATCGACTGTACAGGCCTTGGTAAAATTATTAAAAAAATTAATAATTTGTGTAAAATCATAATGTATGAATTGGAAAGAACTAAGATGAAAATTCCACATATGTAAGGATAAAAATATTTTTTTATCGAAATGAGCTAGTTATGAACTAGAATTATAATCCAATATTTTTGAATAAATAAACTGGATTTGAAGTGGTTTTAAAAATAATCAGAATTTCCAATATACGAATTGGAATGGATTTGAATCGAAATTTTCTTCGAAATATTTCGATGTGGGATTTCGTGATTATGCAGATATGGTTATGGAAATTTGGAAGATATATTTATATCGTTATTTCCAATACGATATTGGTTGGTTTCAGAATTTGATATTGAATATAAGCCGATATATTTTCTATTCAGAGCCTTGTATTTTAATATCAAATGGGATTTTGGGTTCGTCGTGAATGGTATCTTAAATAACACTGTTCTTGAACCAAATTTAGAAATGAATAATTCTTTTAATTAAGATTTAGTGAAATTGTCCAGTTAATTAGTATTTAATTGGAATTGAATTTAAATTGGTTTTTGGGGTTTACCGTGAGCGGTGTTTTGAATAACACCTGTTCTTTAACCCGACTAACAATGGAAAGTGATTTTGGGTTTGTCGTGAACCGTGTTTTAGGTTACATTGGTTCTTTAACCTAGTTAAAGATACGATATTGATTTGTGCGAAGATTAAAACTAAGTGGAGTTTTAATAAATCTTTAATTAGAATAAAGTGATCGAGAATGGAGTATCATCAGTTTTGCTCCAAGCGATAGTTAAATCTTTAATTAGATTTGAACGTGAAATGGTCATTAATATTTACTAATAACACTGTGGTGTTAGATATGGAGTATTACCAGTTTTGCTCCATGGGATGAATAGGTTGGGATTGGGAAATAAAATAAATAATTACTTCGGTGTGATTCACTAATACTGGCTAGTTTGGAAAACATTAACATGGTTTGAAATGATATCTAAAGGAAAATTATAGAATAAATTTAAAAGGATTTATCTTTTATAAAATTAATGGGAACCTTTCCCTAAGAATGTGAATTTTTGAATAAAGAATATTTTGAATTGGAATGAGGCGTATGTTGCGTTTGTGTAACACTTGTTTATTATATACGCGGGTTATTCGGAATGACCGGGTTTATACCCATTCTGAATAACTGATTCGACGATAAGTCGAAGATGAAGATGGTGGTTGAATACCGTAGGTCTTCACATCATTTGGATGATTATTGATGATCTTGATTGGGCTGTACACCCAAGAGGAGGGAATCAGTTGGTGATCGTCCAGACGTACTTGGAGATCGATGGATATGCGAGGAATAAGATTCCTCCGGTTTCGTTCAGACCCAGAACGAACTTGTAAATGGACCGTGTGTCTGACATTGGATTTTATTCTTTGTGATTGATTTCTATTAAATATATATCTGTTTGGCGGTGGAGAATTTATTCTCTTGCTTAACGCCCTTCTCTGAGATGTACGAGCTTAGAGGTTATATATCGATAGATATCAATCGCATGGCATGAATTGCTTGTGTGGCATGCCTAAGTGGCAGATGATCAAGGCTTCTGTTGAAAAGAAAAGTCTTGTGGTTGATGATCAAAGCACGACATGTGTGGCATAACTTTGTGTATAGCGTTAATTCGCCAGCCTCACACCTCGGTATGAGTCAAAAACGGGATCGGACTGTAGGGAGTGCACGACGTTTCTTTCTAGCTATGGGTGATGTCAGCGACCTACCAGCCCTGAAATTTATATTCTTTTTACCTGTGTGGTTTTTGGATGCGAGGCGCCTCGGATATAGGTCTGAAAAGACTGGGAAACGTGTGTTCAGGAATAAGTAATCCTCAAAAGTAGGAGAGAACCGGCCCTGAAGCATCCAGGATCGCTGTGTGTGGTCCTGAGACATTTGCTAGAGTGTCTCGAACGGAGAGGAGCCTGCCCCTTGCCTCGACTCATGACGGAAATCCAATTTCCAATACGACCTTTGCAGTTTTAATTGTAGAACTAGTATGGCGACATAGTGGTATGGGACACTTATGCCGTCTTTGATTGATACTTATGATTGAAATTGTTTTGACACTATAAACTTATAGTAATAATAAAAGATGAAATTTAGCGTATCAAGCATTCTTCGGCTATTATAAGGTAAAACCCTATCCTCCGGCTTGCGTTTCATTGTGTGATGGGACCTGGGTCTTATAATAGCTTCATTTTTCTTTATTTAGCATTGCGCTATTTTTTTATGCACTGGTATTCTTGGGGTAAAAATCCGTTCCATGTTATACGGCGTGGTCCCTTAATTTACCGAACATTAAAAATCAAATTAATAACTGTTTTAGTTCTCACACTAGTCACATGACTGACCTGGAGTTTATTGTTTTAACCTAAACTCTGGGTGCCCCTGTTTTCCACAAGGGCAGTTAGTAGTTTTGGTTTTGCAGATTTTTATGCACAGGATCCTGGTTTACAGCTAGAACGATACTCAGAAAGCTCTGTATCCATGTATTTCTTTCAGTTGTGTGTTGTATTATTTTTCCGTTGCTATGTATTTAAATGTAATTTAAATCTCTGATATTTATCAATGTGGAATATTTATTCATACTCTGTATATTCTTGTATTTTGATGGAATTGTTGGGATAAACAATGAAATGTTCTTCTTTTTGCATTCCAATTTGTCGTGTTCTCAAAACAATCAGGGTTTTCGAATGGTCTTGGTCGGTTTAGCGATCGATTCAGATCGAGCGAAATTTACAGTTGTTACAATATCGATAGACATCAGTCGCATGGAGTGAATTGCCTATGTGGCATGCCTATGTGGCAAGTGATCAAGGCTCATGTTGAAAAGCTGAGTCTTGTGGTTGAAGATCAAAGCACGACCTATGTGGCATAGCATTATGTATAGCCTTAATTCGCGAGCCTCACACCTCTGTATGAGTCAAAAACGGGATCGTGACTGCATGGAGTGCACGACGTTTCTTTCTAGCTATGGATGGTGTCAGGGTTTTTCACACTCTGACATTTATATTATTTTTACCTGTGTGGTTGTTGGAATGCGAGGCGCCTCGGATATATCGGTCTCTACAGAGCTGATGGATAGGTCTGATAGGACCGTGAAACGTGTTCAGGTATAACTAATCTGCTATGTGTGGACCGGCCCTGAAGATCCAAGGGTTCACCAACGTCTGAATCCTGAGACATTTGCTAGAGTGTCTCGAATCGGTGAGGGGCCATCCCTGGCCTCGACTCATGACGTAAATCCAATTTCGAATACGAGACATTTCGATTTTGATTGTAGAGCCTAGTATGGCGACATAGTGGGATGGGGCACTATGTCGTCTATGATTGATACATTTATATTTGAAGTTGTTTTCGTACACTTTATAGTATAATAGTATCAAAATGATTTGTTTTAAATGTACCAAGCACGTTTGGCTATTACAAGGTAAAACTCTATCCCTTGGCTTGCGTTGCACTATATGTTGGGACCTGAGTCTTGTAATAGCTTCATTTTTTCCAAAAAGCATTGCCCTGTTTGTTTTATGCACTGGTATTCTTGGGAGGAAACCCGTTCGGTGTTATACGGCGTGGTCCCTTGATTTACTTTATTTTAAAGTAAAGATTTAATAACTGCTTTAGTTCTCACACCAGTCACATGACTGACTTGTAGTTTATTGTTTCAACCTAAACTCTGGGTGCCCCTATTTTCCACACGGGCAGCTAGTAATTTTGGTTTTGCGGATTTATATTCACAGGATCCTGGTTTACAGCTGGAACGGTATTCGGAAAGCTCTGTATCCGTTTATCTCTTTCATTGTGTTTTGTATTATTTTCCGCTGCTATGTAATGTATTTAATCTCTGATATTTTGCATTGCATAAATTATTCATGCTCTATATATTCTTGTACTCTAATGTAAATTGTTGTAATAAGCAATGAAATGTTCTTTTGTTTGTGTTCTGATTCGTCTTGTCCTCAACTCAATCCGTTCTTTCCTTTACGAGGAAGTTCGGGTCATTATACTATTAGACCACCATTGTTAAATGGTAGTAATTATTCATATTGGGCATGTAGAATGAAAATTTATTTACAGTCTGTAGGATTAGACACATGGAATAGTACAGAAAATGAATATGTTGAAACCACAACTACATTTTCACAATGGACGAATGAACAAAAGGCATCTGTGCAGAGCAATTCTAAAGCCATGAATATGTTATTTTGTTCATTAGATGGAAATGAGTTTAATAGAGTATTAGAATGTAAGACTGCTTATGAAATTTGGAGAACTTTACAAGTTAATCATGAAGGAACTTGTAAAGTTAAACAGTCTAAGATAGGCATTCTAGTTAATCAGTTTGAATTCAAAATGAACGAGAATGAGTCTATTTCAGATATGTATTGCATATTTCAAGAGATAGTGCATTCACTAACAACACTTGGAAAAACTTCTTCCGAAGCAGATCAAGTCAGAAAAATATTAATTTATTTAACTCAAGAACGGGATCAGAAGACTTTGGTTATAGAAGAAGCTAATGATGTTAATGAAATGAAGATTGAAGAGCTATTTGGAAATTTGATGTCATATGCAGTTCAATTATAGGAAAATAAATAAATAGATCAACTGAAAAGAAATTTATTGCACTGAAAGCAACAACAAAGGATTCTAACTTA
The DNA here is from genome assembly GCA_030737875.1 of Allium sativum. Taxonomy (NCBI): domain Eukaryota; kingdom Viridiplantae; phylum Streptophyta; class Magnoliopsida; order Asparagales; family Amaryllidaceae; genus Allium; species Allium sativum. The sequence goes on along the minus strand of CM060910.1, from coordinate 411,802,306 downwards.
AGTAGTGAAGATGATGAAGAAACAACACTCATGACAAATCATTTTAGAAGATTTCTAAAATAAAATAGGAAGGATTATAATCAAGCAAATTCAAAATTAAATGATGGACGATGTTTTAACTACAACAAACTAGGTCATGCAAAGAAAATGTGTCCATATCCAGACAAATCTACTCAACAAACTAACAACATCAATTCATCAAGGAAAAGAAAGAAAGCATATATAGCAATAATAGATGATTCAGATTCGTCATCATGTGATGAAGAACCAGAAACCGGAAATACATATATATGGTTTACGGCAATTCAGAGTTCAAAAGATCATAAAGAAAAGGATCAAAAAAACGGGTACACATTAATTAAATTTTAATTTTATTTGGTTGAACTGTTGCTTTATTTGTTTGCTTTGGTTTGAATTTCAAACTTTAAAATTTTTAATAAGATTTCTGAAATTTAAAATTCAAAATTCAAAATTTGATTTTTGAAATTCAAAATAATAATATAATATTAAATAACCAATAAATTAATAAAATAAATTGTTTATGTGTTTATTAGGATTAGAATTATTTCAGGAAATAGTTAAACCTAAAATATAGATTGGTAATATATTTCAAAATCTAATTCCTTTTGAAATAAACCTACTATGTCGACATACAAGAAAATACATGTCGACATATCCAACAGCTTTGAAATTTAAATTTTGAATTTCAAAAGTTTAAACATTCAAACTTCCCTCCAATCTTTTCACCAACTCCCAAGGTCTGAAAAGGTGTCCTTTCAATCTGAAAAGTTGTGCCTATTTAATTCATATTCATTCAGTTTATATCTATTTATTTTCTATATATATATATATGTATATATATATTATATATCCTTTCTACCTTTCATTCACGGCTCAAAACAATATGCTTCATATCTATCCTTTTCAAAATTATCATTCCAATGGCTTCCTCAAGTTCTTCTCAGAAATTGAAGATAACCAAAACCATAAAAGGTTATCTTTACAATAACAAAGAGGCCATCAAAACCTATGGTAACTATTTAGCAAATGCCAAATTTAACATGGGTGCTTTTGTTGTCTTTAGCGACTTTCCATCTTATGATCTCGCCAATCTTTTCCAACACAAAGAAGTCTTGAGTCTAATTGACTCTAGTGATAACGACGAAGTATGTTATCCCAAACTCGTGAAGATGTTCTATGCAAATCTCAATCGTGGATTTTATCAAGGCAATGAAAACCAAATTTGAAGTAGTGTCAAGGGAACTCAAATTGTTCTCGATGCCGATCTTTTAGGCAAAATTCTAAATTGTAGACGTGTGGGCTTGGATTTCTCAACTTTCGCTATCGATGAAACCGATATAGAAACCTTTCACGATATATTCGAAGATGGTGCTCCAATGGACTTCAAAAATCGTTTCTTTCATCCAAAAACAAGAATTATCAACCTTCTCCTTCAACACACCAACACTCCCCCTTCCGGAAATTTCAACAATCCAAATCTTAAAGTCCAAAAGGCTCTCTTTGCCATAATAGGTGGATATAATATTAATTGGGCCAAAATGATTCTTAATGAAATTAAGCCCGTAGATTTATGTACAAGAGAAAACACTCTCTACTATGGTTCTCACTCGCATTTTCAAATACTTTGGATTTGATCTTCACGGAGAAGAATTTTTCCCTAGAAAAGTGTTTGACGCATCGAACATTCATCTCATGCAAATTCCTCTCACTTTCAATCCTTATGAGACATTTGAGGCAAAACAAGCTCGATTGAAACAAGAACAAGACCCAATGGAAGTCGAAGAAGAAGAGACTTCTATGGAAAGCATTGAGTATCCAACCTCAAAGCGTATCTTCAAAGACACGATTGTTCAAAATCAAGTAAAAATAGACAAAAATCAAAAGAAGCTTAACAAGAGGCTTTCCAACATGGTCAAGGTAGGAATAAAGCTTGGAATTTCCTCTTCCTCATCATCATCCGAAAACTAGGCCATTTAGTTTAATCTATCTTTATATATTTCCATGTATTTGCCTTCGAATCTCATATTTAAAGTGTGTCTTGTTTAGTTGGATGTATTTGCTTTCTATTAAGTAATGAATGGAGTTTTATTTTTGATTAAATCATCTTTATGTTTCTGGAAAAACAATAAAAACATTATAATTTTACAAGAGTTCAAAAGAATTAAAAAAATTCAAAATTTTCGATAAATTTACTATAGTATATCGACATGATAAAAAATGTATGTCGACACATAACAAACATATTTCCAAATTTTTTCAAATATTTTCTAATATTAAAATTAAAATAACTACTCATGTCCATTCAAAATCCAACGAATTCCAAACCTTATTTAAGTGCATTTCTCCCAGAAAACTTCATTATTTCATTACTCCTTCTTCCTTAATCATTTCTTATCAAATTCTATTGCAAATCCTATTCATAATCTAAATGAAAATCTAGAAGAAACTCTCAATTCGTTCAAAAAATATCATTTCTATCATTCTATGAAATCAACATCATCTTAAATTAAATCAAATAAAGATGTTAGAATAGCAAGAAAAGCAGTTTGATGCAATGCGATGGCTAATCTCTTCTCTTTTCAGAGATGAAGAAAATAATATAGTAAAGGCTCCACCAACCAAAGAAGACGAAGATTGGGAAGTAATTAAAAAGGATCCTATCTTTGGAGAAGATGGTTGGGTTGAAGTTCCAAGAAACGTTTAGTTGTTTGTTACGATTTGATTGATTTTTTTTCTAAAAACATATAATGTGGTGTGATTTAGGTTATATTGTTTGAAACTTGTATATATTAAGACATATGGGGTGATTTGGTTTGGTTTGTATACATACATACATACATACATATATATATATATATATATATCTATAACGAAAAGGAATTTCGCTCGGTCCGAACCAGTCGCTAAACCGACCCAGACCGTTCGAAACGCCTGATCGTTTTGAGAACACGACAAAATAGAACGCAGACGGGAGAACATTTCATTGTATATTACAACAATGCATCAGAATACAAGAATATACAGAGTATAAATGAATAAATATTACACAGAAATATCAGAGATTACAGTAAATTACATAGCAGCGGAAAATAATACAATATACAACTAGAGGAGATATACGGATACAAAGCTTTCCGGATATCGTTCCAGCTGTAATCCAGGATCCTGTGAATATAAATCTGCAAAACCAAAACTACTAGCTGCCCGTGTCAAAATAGGGGCACCCAGAGTTTAGGTTAAAACAATAAACTCCAGGTCAGTCATGGGACTGGTGTGAGAACTAAAACAGTTGTAAATCTTTATTTTAAAGTTAGGTAAATCAAGGGACCACGCCGTATAACACGGAACGGGTTTCCTCCCAAGAATACCAGTGCATAAAACAACAGCGCAATGCTAAATAAAGAAAAATGAAGCTATTATAAGACCCAGGTCCTATCACACAATGCAACGCAAGCCGGGGGATAGGGTTTTCCCTTATAATAGCCAAAGCATGCTGGATACGTTTAAAAACAGATTATTAGATACTATTATAAGTGCATAGTGTATAAAACAACTTCAAATCATAAGTATCGATCATAGGCGGCATGGGTACCATATATCATGTCGCCATACTAGGCTCTACAAATAAAACCGCAAATGTCACGTATTTGGAAATTGGATTTCCGTCTGTGAACCGAGGCCAGGGATCGTCCTCTACCGATTCGAGACTGTCTAGCCCGAGCCTCAGGAACAGCCGCAACTGCCCCATAGAGCGACAGGGCCGGTCCACCGATGTGGATTATTATGCCTGAACACTACGTTTCCCCGCCCTTTGGGGCGTAAATGAGCCAACGAATGACTCCATCGGACCCGGATCGTCCGATCAAACCGAGGCGCCTCGCAACAGCAACAACCACATAGGTGAAAAGTATATAAATGTCAGGGCTGGTAGGTCACTGACACCACCCTAGCTAGAAAGAAACGCATGCCCTCCCTGAGGTCCTCTCGCGTTTTTGGTTCACAACCGGGGTGCGAAACTCGCGAAGTAAACGTTACACAAAGCTACGCCACAAAAGCCGTGCTTTGATCATCACCACAAGGCTTTGCTTTTCAACAGAAGCCTCGATCAATTGCCACTTAGGCATGCCACACAGGCAATTCACTCCATGCGTTTGATATCCATCAATATATAACCCCTGAGCTCGTACGTCTCAGAGAAGGGCGTTAAGCAAGAGAATAAATTCTCCACCGCCAAACAGATATATATATAATAGAGATCAATCACACGGACTAAAATCCTATGTCAGACACACAGTCCATTTACAAGTCCGTTCTGGGTCTGAACGAAACCGGAGGCACCTAGTACCCCGCATATCCATCGATCTCCATGTACGTCTGGACGATCACCAACTGTTTCCATCTTCTTGTGTGTACATCCCAATCAAGATCATCAGTAATCACCAAAACGACGTGAAGACCTCCGGTCTTCGACCATCGTCTTCATCTTCGACTTATCGTCGTATTAGTTATTCAGAATGGGATAAACCCGGTCTTTCCGAATAACTCGCGTATATTTTAAATAAGTGTTACACAAACACAGCATACGCCTCATTCCAATTCATCAGTCACTAACTGTAAATTAATCAAGAGAATAATTCCCCAAATATTAACCCCGAAGGCCGAAACCAACATCAGATCAATATCCAGAAAACCATTCTGCTTAGCTAACCGACAGTTTGTTTCTAAATTTCACATTCATACGGAAAGGTTCCCATTAATTTTATCCAAGATAAATCATTAAAATTTATTCTCAAATCTTCTTTTGAATTTCGATTCAACTAGTCGGGATTAACGAAACTTACCGAAGTAATCATTTGTTTTAATTTTCCAATCCCAACCTATTCATCCCATGAAGTAAAACTGGTAATACTTCATATCTAACACCACGGTGTTATCGGTAAATTCAATTACCATTTCACGTTCAAATCTAATTAAAGATTTAACTATCGCCTGGAGCAAAACTGGTGATACTCCATTCTCGATCATTTCAATCTAATTAAAGATTCATTAAAACTCCACTTAGTTTTAATCGTTAACTGGGTTAAAGAATCCGTGTCATTTAAAACACAGTTCACGATAAACCCAAAGTCACATTCCATTAATTATCGGGTTAAAGAACGAGTGTTATTTAAAACACTGTCCACGATAAACCCAAAAATCAATATCAATTCAATTTCAATTAAGTATTATTTAATTGGTACACTTCATTAAATCTAAATAAAAAGATTTAATCTCTTCTCAACTGGGCTTAAGAACAGTGTTAGTGAAGACACCATTCACGACAAACCCAAATCACATTTGATATTCAATACAAGGCTCTGAATAGAAAATATATCGGCTTATATTCAATATCAAATTCTACGATTAACAAATGTCGTATTGGAAATAACGATATAAATATATATCTTTCAAATTTCCATAACAACATCCGTATAATCACGAATTCCAACATCGAAATATTCCGAAGACAATTTCGATTCAAATCCACTCCAATGCAATCATTGGAAATTCTGGTTATTTTTAAAACCCTTTTCAAATTCAATTTATTTATTTAAAAATAAATAGAACTATAATTCTAGTTCAAAACTAGTTCATTTCGATAAAAATCTATTTTTATCTTTTCAAATATGGAGTTTTTCATCCCAATCCTTTCTAAATCATTTCTTATGATTCTACACAAATTATTACTATTTTAATAATTTTATCAAGGCCTGTACAGTCGATTTCCATCAACGGCCATCGAACTGCACTTACAGCGACCTTTTTCAAATTTGATTTGGACATAATTCCAAATCCAACTGTTAGATTTCTAATTTCTAATATTCGTTAGAAAGCTCTTTTCGATACGAACCCAACGGTTCCGGTTTTAGGAGAATCCGACGGTCGGATCTCCCGCAATGTCAGTTTGAAATAAATGGTCGAAATTCGCGAACTGCCGTGGCGCGGCGCGTTCTATTCCGGCCATTATATTTTATATATAATATATATTTCATCGATTTCTATTTAAAATGAATTATATAGATAGTTTTAAATTCGTTTCAAAAACAATTTCAACTTCCATTTCAATCCAAAGCACAAATGAATTCTTCTTTATAAATTCGTTTTAAAATTTCATTTCTATTCAATTCATTTCGAAATCGTTTTCAATTCAATTCATTTCGAAATCGTTTTCTATTCAATTCATTTCAAAATCGTTTTCTATTCGATTCATTTCAAAATGAATAAAATCGATATAAATATCGTTCACGTCAAAATGGCGTCAATCTAATCAACACGGCTTCATATATTTCTATTTTTAAATATTCTATTTCAAATATTTCTTTTTCAAAATAGTTGTTATTATCAAAATATTTCGTTCAACACATGAATAATCTCAACGGATGAGTACTGTCAACATATGAACCTTTATTTTATATTGATAAAGATGTAAATTTTATTACTAAAATATTTCGTTCAACACATGACTAATCTCAACGGATGAGTACTGTCAACACATGAACCTTTATTTTATAATATTCTTTATTTTCTAAATTGGAATGAGGCCCAATCAATTACCATATAATATTAATTATATGGATTTTCATACATCACACGTATATAATAGCATTGAAAAATAATCAACCATCAACCAAAGTGCACTACACTGTATAAGCATCAAATATAGATATCTAACGCTTATAACAGCCTGTCAATCAATCGATCGACATATTTAATCAATCAGGATGAGTGAAATTCAAATTTCATCCCAACACCCGTGTGGGGTTTCAAACAATCAAACACATATTTTATTTGTGCAGTTGGGCGATGTGTAAAATTTATCGTCCCAATCAATGTCCTTCAAATAGGTGTACATAAACAAACCGTCCGGTTTGTAAATGAATATTTATTTATTCACATTCACTATATTCATATTCACGTTAAAAATTATATATTTTTAACGATAAAACATTTTATTTTAACATATGAATTTCTATTCAATTCATTCTTTAAATAAAATGATATTCTTATTTTCTAACTTATTTTAGAAAATTTCGGCGGCATAACGGCACGATACTAGAAACGGGACGAGGCCTAGCCTTATCCCCGGTCTAGTGAAGGCCCACGCCATTCACACATCAATCAAATCCATTCATTTCACCACACAGTTCAATTTCAATCAAATGATCTAACTAATTTTTGCAATCAAACAAACAAGTCCATGGTCTGTGGACGATTGTGTCGGGTGCTACTAAGCACCGTCTGCATCCTAGTATATATATACAACTAGAAAAAGAAATTGAAAGGTGAGAAATTCTCACCAATAGCTATCCAACTTCACGACACTTCACTTAGAGAAATCTTCGCCATTCTCGCCTTTTTGTCGCTTTCACCCGTAGCCACTACATATATAAAAATCGAATTTTTACTTCGCTATTCGATACATAAAAATCGAATTTTTACTTCGCTATCCAAAATATAAAAATCGAATTTTAACTATGATGTCATATAGATAAAAATTCCATTTCAAAAATATAGATTTCGCCTTTATAAAAATAAAGATTTCGCCTTTATAAAAATAAAGATTTCGCCTTTCTATAATATAAAAATCTAATCTTTATTATAAAAATCATATTTTTATATCTTAGCAATATATATATATATATATATATATATAAATCAAATTGCTAATCATAAAACAAAAAAATCCTATTTTTACATGTATAAAATCGTATTCTTCTATGCTACTTATATAAATAAAAAGCGTATTTTTATTTTCTGATTTTCCATTTAAAAATCGCGTTTTTATTTTCAGATTTAAATAAAAACAAAACAAAATAAAGCTCACCGATTGAAACGGGGGGGCCGGATCCACGGTGGCACAACTGCAAGTGGTCGGAGGTGCTCCACCGGAGCTCGCGGGGTGCTGTCAGTGCTGAAGCAGGCGGTTCTTGGTGGGTGGTGGAGCGGTTTGGCTAGAAGGAGGCGGGTTTTCAAAGGAGTGGAGGTTGCTGTAGGTGGCCAGAGGGGCGTGGGTGCGGCGTTGGGTGGACTGAGGGTCGGCGGCGGTCGACTGGCGATCGGGTCGTGGCTGGGGCTAGGGTTTTCCGGCGGTGCGTTCGATTCCAGACGAGGGGAGGAGGCGAGAGGGGATGGCTGGGCACGACGTCGACGAAGGCGGCGCTGGTGGGGGAAACCTAGGGCGGCGGCGACGAACTTCGGAGGGAGGGGCGAAGGCGATTCGGGGATCGGGTTTTCTAAATTTTTTTTCTTTTTTATTCGCTTCTGAAATGAATCGGGGGGGGGGGGGGGCAGAAATTATAGAAGGAGAAGGGGAGTGGAGATCTTTTCAATTTTTTTAATTATTTAATTTATCACTAAAAGAAACTTTTATTTTCGACCTCTAAACGAGGCCCACCGCCTGTCGCCCATAGCGTATTACCCCCATTCCGAACACAATGGGATATGTATCGTAGGCTGATTCGACTGTTACGATCAGTTTCCGTCAAAATCAAAATATAAATCAGTATATATTCAATTTGAACGTACATTTCAAATTACCGGGGTCACATACTAACTAGAAAAATTCCTGAAAAATATTTTCTAGCTTCGTATTGACGATACGGTCCTAACAAAACTAGTTTCGTCGAATTCTGAGACCGTTAGAAAAATGGCCAATTTCCAGTCGATTAAAATCAATTGAAACGGGTCAAACGCGTTTTCCTATGCCACGCTCACATATTGATTCGAAAAATTATGAAATTTGAAACCTAGCAATAATTTGACATCACGGATCCAACAAAAGTGGTTTTGTCGAAATCCGAGGTCGCTTGCAAAATTTCCATTTTTAAGGGCCTGAATTCCATAGCGACTATTCAGAAATTTCAACTGGACATATCTTTTGATTCCCGTTATGAAATTTCGATTTTTCGGATTCGTTGGAAAGATATCCTAAAATAGATCCTAATGTTTTTGGTTTCACTAAAATCCGGATTGTTATGCACCCGGTATATTCAATTGAAGTTTGAAATCGAATAATCGAACTACCGCGCCATTTTCAATTCTATTTATAATTATTTATATTCTAACGACGACGCATATATAATATATACGTTCTAATTATATTCAAAATAAATTTTCGTCGATATTATTTAAAATAATCTATTTTAAATATTCGAAATTCGCTAAAATTGCCAAAATAAAATTTTTAAACTGGCTCAGAATTTCCGGGTTATTACAATCTCCCCCACTTAAAACTTTTCGTCCCCGAAAAGGAACAAAGTCGAAAGTGGTTTGATTAATCAATTCTATGTTCGATCTGGCTTCCATTCTCCAACTTTTCAGTTTCTGAGAATTTTCAAAATTCTTCAAAAATTTGGCTAACACCCTAAAATTTCGCCATAACCTCCCCTGCACCAGGAGCCACGGGAAAATCCCGAAATTGCCATATAGGCCTTCTGATCTCAAAAAGAAAAAGAAAAAGCCAAGCGGCTAGCCAATAGGCTCATAAAATCATCATCACCCAAACAAAATAGTAAATTATGTAATAAACATGTACCTATTTGTCGGGTAAACAAATTTTATTCACTGCTCTAGCCTCCTTGCTATGACCTGTTCAATATAAGTATATGTATATGCAAACAAATGCGACCAATTTTCAATACAATTCAATATTTGGTTCAATTAGGCTAAATGGTTCAAAATTATCAAACAAATAAACAAACAACACAAACATCAATCAATTAGTGAATTAGAGTCTCAAATTCATAATTTTGATACATATACAAAAATCATGTTTTTGATGCCAAATCACAACAATAGGCCTTATCTAATTTTTGGTTCTCACACCAATCAATAGGAAATATATAGATATCACACCTTCGAAACACGAATACCAATTCTGATGATGTTCGAACTATCATCAGAATCATCTCCGGGTGACTAGAGTGTGATTCTATATCTATCCAGTATATTAAAACTTCAAATACACGTTTGCAAGGCGTATATGCAAAATCTTTATATACTGGACTGTCCTAATCAATATGAAATAAATAATCAAATACGAATAGTTGATTTAGATTTTCAAAACAAAAATTGTTTTCATTTTAAAAATATACTCTTCACCCTCGTCCTAGGATACTACTGATCCCATCTCTAACGAGTCATTCTAATTGGATATTACTAATCCAGTATCTGATGAATTCTTTCGTACGGTTCTAATGTGCCTTGTTCTCTAAGCTTTGTAAACCAAAGCTCTGATACCAACTGTAACGAAAAGGAATTTCGCTCGGTCCGAACCAGTCGCTAAACCGACCCAGACCGTTCGAAACGCCTGATCGTTTTGAGAACACGACAAAATAGAACGCAGACGGGAGAACATTTCATTGTATATTACAACAATGCATCAGAATACAAGAATATACAGAGTATAAATGAATAAATATTACACAGAAATATCAGAGATTACAGTAAATTACATAGCAGCGGAAAATAATACAATATACAACTAGAGGAGATATACGGATACAAAGCTTTCCGGATATCGTTCCAGCTGTAATCCAGGATCCTGTGAATATAAATCTGCAAAACCAAAACTACTAGCTGCCCGTGTCAAAATAGGGGCACCCAGAGTTTAGGTTAAAACAATAAACTCCAGGTCAGTCATGGGACTGGTGTGAGAACTAAAACAGTTGTAAATCTTTATTTTAAAGTTAGGTAAATCAAGGGACCACGCCGTATAACACGGAACGGGTTTCCTCCCAAGAATACCAGTGCATAAAACAACAGCGCAATGCTAAATAAAGAAAAATGAAGCTATTATAAGACCCAGGTCCTATCACACAATGCAACGCAAGCCGGGGGATAGGGTTTTCCCTTATAATAGCCAAAGCATGCTGGATACGTTTAAAAACAGATTATTAGATACTATTATAAGTGCATAGTGTATAAAACAACTTCAAATCATAAGTATCGATCATAGGCGGCATGGGTACCATATATCATGTCGCCATACTAGGCTCTACAAATAAAACCGCAAATGTCACGTATTTGGAAATTGGATTTCCGTCTGTGAACCGAGGCCAGGGATCGTCCTCTACCGATTCGAGACTGTCTAGCCCGAGCCTCAGGAACAGCCGCAACTGCCCCATAGAGCGACAGGGCCGGTCCACCGATGTGGATTATTATGCCTGAACACTACGTTTCCCCGCCCTTTGGGGCGTAAATGAGCCAACGAATGACTCCATCGGACCCGGATCGTCCGATCAAACCGAGGCGCCTCGCAACAGCAACAACCACATAGGTGAAAAGTATATAAATGTCAGGGCTGGTAGGTCACTGACACCACCCTAGCTAGAAAGAAACGCATGCCCTCCCTGAGGTCCTCTCGCGTTTTTGGTTCACAACCGGGGTGCGAAACTCGCGAAGTAAACGTTACACAAAGCTACGCCACAAAAGCCGTGCTTTGATCATCACCACAAGGCTTTGCTTTTCAACAGAAGCCTCGATCAATTGCCACTTAGGCATGCCACACAGGCAATTCACTCCATGCGTTTGATATCCATCAATATATAACCCCTGAGCTCGTACGTCTCAGAGAAGGGCGTTAAGCAAGAGAATAAATTCTCCACCGCCAAACAGATATATATATAATAGAGATCAATCACACGGACTAAAATCCTATGTCAGACACACAGTCCATTTACAAGTCCGTTCTGGGTCTGAACGAAACCGGAGGCACCTAGTACCCCGCATATCCATCGATCTCCATGTACGTCTGGACGATCACCAACTGTTTCCATCTTCTTGTGTGTACATCCCAATCAAGATCATCAGTAATCACCAAAACGACGTGAAGACCTCCGGTCTTCGACCATCGTCTTCATCTTCGACTTATCGTCGTATTAGTTATTCAGAATGGGATAAACCCGGTCTTTCCGAATAACTCGCGTATATTTTAAATAAGTGTTACACAAACACAGCATACGCCTCATTCCAATTCATCAGTCACTAACTGTAAATTAATCAAGAGAATAATTCCCCAAATATTAACCCCGAAGGCCGAAACCAACATCAGATCAATATCCAGAAAACCATTCTGCTTAGCTAACCGACAGTTCGTTTCTAAATTTCACATTCATACGGAAAGGTTCCCATTAATTTTATCCAAGATAAATCATTAAAATTTATTCTCAAATCTTCTTTTGAATTTCGATTCAACTAGTCGGGATTAACGAAACTTACCGAAGTAATCATTTGTTTTAATTTTCCAATCCCAACCTATTCATCCCATGAAGTAAAACTGGTAATACTTCATATCTAACACCACGGTGTTATCGGTAAATTCAATTACCATTTCACGTTCAAATCTAATTAAAGATTTAACTATCGCCTGGAGCAAAACTGGTGATACTCCATTCTCGATCATTTCAATCTAATTAAAGATTCATTAAAACTCCACTTAGTTTTAATCGTTAACTGGGTTAAAGAATCCGTGTCATTTAAAACACAGTTCACGATAAACCCAAAGTCACATTCCATTAATTATCGGGTTAAAGAACGAGTGTTATTTAAAACACTGTCCACGATAAACCCAAAAATCAATATCAATTCAATTTCAATTAAGTATTATTTAATTGGTACACTTCATTAAATCTAAATAAAAAGATTTAATCTCTTCTCAACTGGGCTTAAGAACAGTGTTAGTGAAGACACCATTCACGACAAACCCAAATCACATTTGATATTCAATACAAGGCTCTGAATAGAAAATATATCGGCTTATATTCAATATCAAATTCTACGATTAACAAATGTCGTATTGGAAATAACGATATAAATATATATCTTTCAAATTTCCATAACAACATCCGTATAATCACGAATTCCAACATCGAAATATTCCGAAGACAATTTCGATTCAAATCCACTCCAATGCAATCATTGGAAATTCTGGTTATTTTTAAAACCCTTTTCAAATTCAATTTATTTATTTAAAAATAAATAGAACTATAATTCTAGTTCAAAACTAGTTCATTTCGATAAAAATCTATTTTTATCTTTTCGAATATGGAGTTTTTCATCCCAATCCTTTCTAAATCATTTCTTATGATTTTACACAAATTATTACTATTTTAATAATTTTATCAAGGCCTGTACAGTCGATTTCCATCAACGGCCATCGAACTGCACTTACAGCGACCTTTTTCAAATTTGATTTGGATATAATTCCAAATCCAACCGTTAGATTTCTAATTTCTAATATTCGTTAGAAAGCTCTTTTCGATACGAACCCAACGGTTGCGGTTTTAGGAGAATCCGACGGTCGGATCTCACGCAATGTCAGTTTGAAATAAATGGTCGAAATTCGCGAACTGCCGCGGCGCGACGCGTTCTATTCCGGCCATTATATTATATATATAATATATATTTCGTCGATTTCTATTTAAAACAAATTATATAGATAGTTTTAAATTTGTTTCAAAAACAATTTCAACTTCCATTTCAATCCAAAGCACAAATGAATTCTTCTTTATAAATTCGTTTTAAAATTTCATTTCTATTCAATTCATTTCGAAATCGTTTTCAATTCAATTCATTTCGAAATCGTTTTCTATTCAATTCATTTCAAAATCGTTTTCTATTCGATTCATTTCAAAATGAATAAAATCGATATAAATATCGTTCACGTCAAAATGGCGTCAATCTAATCAACACGGCTTCATATATTTCTATTTTTAAATATTCTATTTCAAATATTTCTTTTTCAAAATAGTTGTTATTTTCAAAATATTTCGTTCAACACATGACTAATCTCAACGGATGAGTACTGTCAACACATGAACCTTTATTTTATATTGATAAAGATGTAAATTTTATTACTAAAATATTTCGTTTAACACATGACTAATCTCAATGGATGAGTACTGTCAACACATGAACCTTTATTTTATAATATTCTTTATTTTCTAAATTGGAATGAGGCCCAATCAATCACCATATAATATTTATTATATGGATTTTCATACATCACACGTATATAATAGCATTGAAAAATAATCAACCATCAACCAAAGTGCACTACACTGTATAAGCATCAAATATAGATATCTAACGCTTATAACAGCCTGTCAATCAATCGATCTACATATTTAATCAATCAGGATGAGTGAACTTCAAATTTCATCCCAACACCCGTGTGGGGTTTCAAACAATCAAACACATATTTTATTTGTGCAGTTGGGCGATGTGTAAAATATATCGTCCCAATCAATGTCCTTCAAATAGGTGTACATAAACAAACCGTCCGGTTTGTAAATGAATATTTATTTATTCACATTCACTATATTCATATTCACGTTAAAAATTATATATTTTTAACGATAAAACATTTTATTTTAACATATGAATTTCTACTCAATTCGTTCTTTAAATAAAATGATATTCTTATTTTCTAACTTATTTTAGAAAATTTCGGCGGCATAACGGCACGATACTAGAAACGGGACGAGGCCTAGCCTTATCCCCGGTCTAGTGAAGGCCCACGCCATTCACACATCAATCAAATCCATTCATTTCACCACACAGTTCAATTTCAATCAAATGATCTAACTAATTTTTGCAATCAAACAAACAAGTCCATGGTCTGTGGACGATTGTGTCGGGTGCTACTAAGCACCGTCTGCATCCTAGTATATATATATAACTAGAAAAAGAAATTGAAAGGTGAGAAATTCTCACCAATAGCTATCCAACTTCACGACACTTCACTTAGAGAAATCTTCGCCATTCTCGCCTTTTTGTCGCTTTCGCCCGTAGCCACTACATATATAAAAATCGAATTTTTACTTCGCTATTCGATACATAAAAATCGAATTTTTACTTCGCTATCCAAAATATAAAAATCGAATTTTAACTATGATGTCATATAGATAAAAATTCCATTTCAAAAATATAGATTTCTCCTTTATAAAAATAAAGATTTCGCCTTTATAAAAATAAAGATTTCGCCTTTATAAAAATAAAGATTTCGCCTTTATAAAAATAAAGACTTCGCCTTTGTATAATATAAAAATCTAATCTTTATTATAAAAATCATATTTTTATACCTTAGCAATATATATATATATATATATATATATATATAAATCAAATTGCTAATCATAAAACAAAAAAAATCCTATTTTTACATGTATAAAATCGTATTCTTCTATGCTACTTATATAAATAAAAATCGTATTTTTATTTTCTGATTTTCCATATAAAAATCGCGTTTTTATTTTCAGATTTAAATAAAAACAAAACAAAATAAAGCTCACCGATTGAAACGGGGGGGCCGGATCCACGGTGGCACAACTGCAAGTGGTCGGAGGTGCTCCACCGGAGCTCGCGGGGTGCTGTCAGTGCTGGAGCAGGCGGTTCTTGGTGGGTGGTGGAGCGGTTTGGCTAGAAGGAGGCGGGTTTTCAAAAGAGTGGAGGTTGCTGTAGGTGGCCAGAGGGGCGTGGGTGCGGCGTTGGGTGGACTGAGGGTCGGCGGCGGTCGACTGGCGATCGGGTCGTGGCTGGGGCTAGGGTTTTCCGGTGGCGCGTTCGATTCCAGACGAGGGGAGGAGGCGAGAGGGGATGGCTGGGCACGACGTCGACGAAGGCGGCGCCGGTGGGGGAAACCTAGGGCGGCGGCGACGAACTTCAGAGGGAGGGGGCGAAGGCGATTCGGGGATCGGGTTTTCTGATTTTTTTTTCTTTTTTATTCGTTTCTGAAATGAATCGAGGGGGGGGGGCAGAAATTATAGAAGGAAAAGGGGAGAGGAGTTCTTTTCAATTTTTTTAATTATTTAATTTATCACTAAAAGCAACTTTTATTTTCGACCTCTAAACGAGGCCCGCCGCCTGTCGCCCATAGCGTATTACCCCCATTCCGAACACAATGGGATATGTATCGTCGGCTGATTCGACTGTTACGATCAGTTTCCGTCAAAATCAAAATATAAATCAGTATATATTCAATTTGAACGTACATTTCAAATTACCGGGGTCACATACTACCTAGAAAAATTCCTGAAAAATATTTTCTAGCTTCGTATTGACGATACGGTCCTAACAAAACTAGTTTCGTCGAATTCTGAGACCGTTAGAAAAATGGCCAATTTCCAGTCGATTAAAATCAATTGAAACTGGTCAAACGCGTTTTCCTATGCCACGCTCACATATTGATTCGAAAAATTATGAAATTTGAAACCTAGCAATAATTTGACATCACGGATCCAACAAAAGTGATTTCGTCGAAATCCGAGGTCGCTTGCAAAATTTCCATTTTTAAGGGCCTGAATTCCATAGCGACTATTCAGAAATTTCAACTGGACATATCTTTTGATTCCCGTTATGAAATTTCGATTTTTCGGATTCGTTGGAAAGATATCCTAAAATAGATCCTAATGTTTTTGGTTTCACTAAAATCCGGATTGTTATGCACCCGGTATATTCAATTGAAGTTTGAAATCGAATTATCGAACTACCGCGCCATTTTCAATTCTATTTATAATTATTTATATTCTAACGACGACGCGTATATAATATATACGTTCTAATTATATTCAAAATAAATTTTCGTCGATATTATTTAAAATAATCTATTTTAAATATTCGAAATTCGCTAAAATTGCCAAAATAAAAATTTTAAACTGGCTCGGAATTTCTGGGTTATTACAATATCAGACAAAAATATGTAATAATGATACATGGATTGGTTTGTGTTTAATCATCATATTAAGTGTTATTGTAAGTTTGAATAGATTAAGAGAGTATTCTACTTAGAAATAGTTAATAAATTAAGGGGACGTATTTTTATTAAAGATAGTTACTTTTGTTCTATTCAGAGAATTATACAATTTAGGGGGAGTATTTTTAGGTATATTACTTTAATTCTAGAGTTATATAATTTAGGGGGAGTATATTTAAAATTTCTTTTTGATAATGCCAAAGGGGGAGAAATTATAAAATATAGGAATAGTTTATATGGAACTTATAGACAGGGGGAGTATAAGAGGAACATCATTAAGCAGGTATACAAGTATGATATTTTATAACTAAGGTTGTCATCATAAAAAAGGGGGAGATTGTTGGAGAATGGAGTTTTGATGACAACAACCTCATTTCAATTATCATTGATTATAAACTATATGCTAACACTTTTTGTGTAGAATATATATATATATATATATAGGAATTATATATAGGAAATATTACTAAAGACTGTACAGTTATAAAGATAATAAGAGATTCAAAGATCAGAGAAATTTCAAGACTCATGAGTAATCAAGATTTCAAGAGTTCAAGATTAATATAGCTATAGAGTCTAGATTTTGTACGACTCTAAATAGCACTCCAGTTTTAAATTCAAGTTCAAATTTTCAAATTTTGATTTTTAATTCTATCCTCAATCCTCTCTATTTCATTTTTCTATTTTTTCTTCTTTGTTTTTCAAACTTAAATTTTTTACTCTATATTTATACTTTATATAGTTTAAAATCTTAAAATTTTATAAATGTATTGATATAGTTTAAATTTATGTTTTCATATGTTTTTCTATCATATAATATTAATTTACAACACTAGAATTTTACTCAAGAATTTCCAGAATTATTTTAATATCAAAACACTTGAAAAATGCTTTGAAAATCAAAAATACACATGAGTACGTCGACATAGCAAAAACTCAATGTCGACATATAACTGTCATTTCTTCCAATTTTGAAAGGAAGTGTCTTTTCACTATTTGAAACGCTTCAGAACTGTTGCAACCTTTCATACTCTATAAAAAGAGGTTAAAAACCAAATTTTTTATCATCTCTTCTTCTCTAACTTCATCCTCTTTCACTCCACTATTATTCTTAATCATTTTTATGATTCTTACACTTATACTCTTCCAATTTCAATTCTGTTTTGATCAAACTTCTTCTCTCCACACTCTCTAATCTCTGAATCAAGTGCTATTAAAGAGTTATAGGGCTGTTTTGTAATTGCTTGGGTTGAATAAACCTTGTTTGTAAGTCAAAGAGGAATCAATATATCCTTGTAACTGTGAAATCAAGGAATAGGAGTCAGTGTGTCCTTGTTGAGTCGTGAAATCAAGGAATAGGAGCCGGTGTCTCCTTTTTGAGCCGTGAAATCAAGGAGGGTGTATTTGATTATTGGAAATAGTAATAAAACTCTACATAATCCAGCGTTGTGCGGGACTGGATGTAAGAGTAATCCGAACCAGTATAAAATCTGGTGTGTTCTTTCCTTTTCTGCATTTTTATTTCTGTTTATTTTGCATTTGTGTTTGAATCTGTGTTTGTGATTATGTTTGTGGTTTTTGATTCATTCCATTATTCTCTTTAGTTTTAAGATTTGTTTAAATTCTTACAAACACTATTCACCCCTCTCTAGTGTTTGCTTTGCCTTAACGATCTATTACGCAATCCCTAACACGACCTACATAGCTATATTGCCTACCCGATTTTATACCATTTCCCAGTGGTTGAGGCTTGAGGTCAAAACTTTCCATTAGACAGATCATATCTTTATTTACTTTGAATGCCACATCGTCATACCTGTCAGATCACAAATTGACTTCCCCAAAAATAATTATGGGTATTAAGCTAAGAGAAATGAATTCCTCCGCCACCAACGTAAATATGTTTGAAGAGATCAACTTACGCGATCTGTCAGGTATACTCTGTCAGACATTCGTCCATACAAGTTGTCCTGGGACTGGACAAACCGAAGGCACTATTCTGAAACAGAACAGCCCTTGTATAAACTCCTTCTTCATTTGTCTTCATTAATCCCTGATTTATAACATACAAATTGGATCGATGTGGAATTTAGATTCTGGACTCTTCGAAACGATAACGTAGGGTCAAGTGATGTTTAAATAATAATGAAGTCAACATATTACTTATGGGTTTCTTTAGTTCTATATCCTAATTGACTATCAGGACTTACTACTGAAATTTGTTTTACACATATAGAAATCAAATCTTTTGATTTAAACAATGATCTAATACATGAGGATTTAAACCTATCGGTTTCTACTTTAAACTATTCAGGTTTATTTGGTCATATCGCACATTACAATCAAATCAACAAATCAAATATCACAACATAACTTGTCGATATACATTCTGCCAATTCAAACTCAACAATCATCATTCATAAATTGGTTAATCTTGGAAAATGATTATTTCCATACCGTGTCTTCTTAAATTAGATTCTGTTTACGTATCCCCTCCTTTTACGAAAATCATTGATTATAACAGTAGCGTTATAATCCATTCATTAATTATAACTTTATTCATTTCTTGTAATAAATAAATAGACAAAATTTTAAATCAAATATTTTATTTATACGGGAAATAAATCATACTTCCCTTAATCCAACATAGTCGATTTCAATTCAATTTTTTTTTCTCGATTTATCTATATCCGATTTATTTTTCTGGACTCCGAAATAATCTCACTGCTACAATATTAATCCAATCTCATTTCCAAATTTTCTCTTACAATCATCCATGTCTACAAACATTTCATTTTTTTAATGTTATTCACTTAGAAATGTGAATATCGTTTCTCATAGACTCGTTCAACTTGATTTCATTTGGAGATACTATTATAAGTTGTTGATCGAGTAAATTTATAAATTTTCATTTCATCATTATTAATTCAATTTTTGATTCATTACATGATTATAAAACAATTATCGAATTTATTTAAATTATTAGAAGAGCACCCCAAATAGTGCAACACCCCTTTAGCCCCTTGATTTCCACCACACATTTCTGTTTCTCTCTTCCCCCACTAATTCTCTCTCCCCCCACAAACTTTTTTTAATATAAATACGTGGCTAAAAATGAGGTGCATTTGGGGTGCTCTCAAATAGGGGTGCCACGGAACCTCCTCAATATATATATATATATATATATATATCTTGATGTAACTTCAAATTTTCGTCGACGGTTCTATTAAAAATTCTATTTTTGACATTGGTCATATATAATTAATATAACTTATTATATCGGTCTTAATATATATATATATATATATATATGTATATGTATATATATAGATTCATACTAAATCTTAAAATAAAATTTATAGAATGAAAACCATTTGATTTATATCAATACTTCCCTTTTATTAAAAAATTTTCCTATTCTATTGTTTACCTTTCCTATTTTTCTTCTTTTTATTTCTTTATTTGCTTTTGGTTTATTTCATTTCTTGTGCTACCTACAGCCGCAGTCCAATCCCTTTTGTTCAACTTCCTTCTTTTGTTTCTTTATAATTTTATATATTCCATTTTACTTTAGCCCAAATGACCCAAATCTTAAGCCCTATTACTCCTTAACCCACACGAATTGTCTTCTGTTTCCTTTCTCTGCTACCCCTTTCTTTCTTCATCCCATCTATTTTGTTTTCTATCGCAGTGCACAACCGTGTTCATGTGTACGGAACCTCCCACCACCGCATGGACACCGTGCCACCATCCATAGACGCTAACTTCGCCCAGTAGCCCTGTTGACAAAACGTACTAGCCCCATCACTTCTCCTCATTAAAACACTGTTCCACCATTAGACTCGAACATCCCCTATCCCATGCCGACTCCATAAACGAACTCTTCACGTCATCTTCGATCACCGGTCAGCCCGCTGCCACCACCGATCTATAGCATATCCCTGAACCATCCTTTCCACCGGAGCTTACAACACTCGGTTCACCCTAGCCCACACATTCATAGTTTTAAAAACTCTGCTGTGAAGCTTCTCAAAACTCTAAAATCA
Source organism: Allium sativum (assembly GCA_030737875.1). Taxonomy (NCBI): domain Eukaryota; kingdom Viridiplantae; phylum Streptophyta; class Magnoliopsida; order Asparagales; family Amaryllidaceae; genus Allium; species Allium sativum. Next base: position 411,781,447 of record CM060910.1, on the reverse strand, counting down.
CTCTTCCCAGTCATCTTTGACCATCAGAATTCACCAAGCCTCGCCCGCTTCTCCTTCCACCCCTATTGAACCTCTGCCAACAGCAGTTTACGGTTTTTTTTACCCAGTTCCTCGAATTTACATTTTCTTTCAAATTCATAATTAAATCCTAACACCCACTCTAGGATACTAAAAATCCTAATATCAATGTTAAAAATCATGTTAAGATATTCATAATACAATGGTGAAAACCATTTATATCAAAACTGGATTGTAATTTTTCATCAAGACTTAATCTTTCGTGGTATTCTTTCAATATTTATATGCGTACTTCACTAAAAATAATCGAATTATTTTTAGAATATGCTATGGGTATAAATAAGCAATTATTACATTTAATTTAAAGTCTCATTCTTACTAAAATTTTGGTGATTGATTTTTAAAGCAGGTACAGTCTAAATATTATTACTTTTCTTGAATCAAGCAGGGTGAAGCATTTTATAAAAGTTCAAAACTGTCAATACAGACAGTTCTACATTCTAGTTATAAAACATGATGGATAGTTTAGTAGCTTAAAAGGATGCATATAGGTTTACTTTATGACCCATAACAATCATTAGATAGATTAAGTGGAAATAAGGGGTGTTTATTCACAGTAGATTTTTCACTGTCCTTAGTTTTTCATACTACATGTTATTTCTTTTGTCTTGTTTCAATCAATTCATAATTCAATTGTGTGGTTTCAATATATAATACAATTGTTAGATCTATACACAAACAACTATATGCATCTATATAGATCAGCATCACACAACATCATTATTAAGGTATAAAATAAATGAAGTTTTACTATAGAAATGATTACACTATCTATTTATTTATTTTTATGTTCTCTGTTCTTTGTTCATATACATTTCAGATTTAACATGAGATTTAATCAACCAATATAATTTATCCAGAAGCATTTACGCATATATATTTGCTTCCTAACAACCATTAACATAGTTAAATTAGGGGGAAAAGGGGGGTTTCTCACCTTTCATGTCCACTGTTTTATTATGTAATTGTTCTCTGTTTTTACTTTTCAGTCTAGGTGATTCCATACATTTTAGATTTTATCAACCAAACACTCCATGCTCAGAACCATCTATACAAATATATAAAACAATAATAAGTTTAAAGTGGGAAAAAATTCACTCACACTGTATACACTGTTTCAGGTTTATATATTATTTTATTTCAGATTCTCATTTATCCCATGCTTCAGCTCTAGTTTGACATGAAGATTGCATTGATTTAAGAACACATATTCAGTAACATAATGCATATGTGTATGTATATGTTTGCAAAATTATCAATGAACAAGGGGAAAGTTTACTCACCGTATATGCTCATAATCTTGCTTTCAGTTCCAGGTTTTGTTTTGCTTGCTTCCAAAATTTTGTTTTGCTCACATACATGGATTATTCACACAAAAAGAATGTACACTGTCTTAGGTTTAAAGCAGAGCTTTGGTGCACTCGTTTGCTACCATTCTTTGTTAGCTTTGTTTTCAATTTTACTTTTCATTTTTGGCAACGTGTATAAACTGAGTTTGTAGAGGTTTATGTGTGTATTTATAGTTGAATTCATGTCATAAAATATTGCGTAGTCTTCTATCTTGGATAAGGGAAGTATTAGGATGTAATATTTTGGTTGAAGGGATGGTGTAGTGGTTTTGTCTTTTCACATTTAAACCTCCCCAAGCTTTCAATATACAGTCATCTTATATCAGTACAAACATGTGTGTACAAAGCACATGTACACATAGTTCAATCATGCTGTCCCTAAGATTTGGCAATCTAGGATGTTGCCTTGGTTATCTATATTGATTGATAAGCGTTTCCCTATATCAGCTGTGTAAACTTGATTGCTCAATACAAGTCACGGCCAGCAATATACTAAGGTACACATATAGTACTTGTCACATATATAAAATATTTTAAGATCTATGCTTTATGCTTAAGCAACTCGGCCATACATTGATTTGATAGAAGTTGTATGCTAGCTGTAACAACCCGAATTTTAGTAACGTGTTAAAACCATAAATCAAGGCAAAATTAATTTTTAAAACAAGAATCAAGGGAAACGGGTTGCGCCATTGCGTTCGTCTCGAAATTCTGCTTGGAAATGAGTCCGAGTTTTCGAAAATCGGAGTCTGTATGAGGGAGATATGACCCTACGAAGTTTCAGAAATTTCTAGAAACCAAAACAACTCAAAAATCGGATTCAAATTCGAATTCAAAACCCAAAACAGGCTGGGTGGGAAAATTCCCGCCCAGGGACCAGGTCGACCTGGGTGTCGACCATAGTGTCGACCTCCCAGGGACCAGGTCGACCATAGTGTCGACCTGCCTCCCGAACCCACTTTTTGAAACAGATGCATTCTGATGTATTTAGACTCATTTTCTGTCCAGATTCATCCGCCTAACCCTATATAAATAGCCTCCTAGCTTCATTCTCTTTACACCATTCTTCTCTAACCTTATGCTGCCCGAATTCTTGATGACATGGCTTCTTCTTCTTCCTCTAAATTAAATTAAATTAAATTAATTAAATTAAAACGCGAAGATTATTTCTTGAAGACTACGGCTAGGAATTGGGGATTTGCTTCTACAATCCAATCAAGATTCAACGATTTAGCAATTCAACGACGAACTTCTAGACTTGACTTCTACATCTTTCTTAGACCACGATCTGTAAGTTCCGGTTACTTTTAGATAAAAACTGTAAATCTAATATGTGCATGGCATAATTTGGAAGCGATTTATGTATGATTCATATCTATTCTTGATTTCTTCTTGGACCTTGACTATTGGGAATATTGCCTACGACGTTGAAACTATTGTTAATGACATAAGACTATGACTATGCCTATGACTGTGGACATAATATTTTGCTTATGCCTATGACTATGACGGTGACCATAAGACCGCCTATGACTATGAACAATAAGACTTTGCCTATGACTATGACGGTGAACATAAGACTATGCCTATGACTGAGAACATAAGACTATTGCCTATGACTATGACAAGGACAATTGTGACTAATTACCTAAGATTCATGACCATGAGGTTATTGCCTAGGATTATAACTTTGAAATTGGATCTAAGCTTGATTTTCTATTAAGACCTTTTCTTTATTTGTCCTTGGATCTTGATTTTGGGGATTTTTCTATTTAAATTAGATCTATCCTTGTTCTAGAAACTATATTATTTTTCAAACCTTTTCATGATCAATAATGTTATCAGATCTATATGCCTGTGATGTTTTAATCAATTTATTCAGTTATGTCATGTCTTAAAAATAGTTTGATAATAGAATAACGTTTTATATGTGGAATTGATTGATATTGATCTATGCCTGTGGTTCTATTTTATTATCATGTTGAATTGGGAGTTAATGAGTAAGTCTATTCATGTGTATATGAACTTGAAGTATAACCCGTTATGACAAGTTGTGTAGTTTATCATGTTATGCAAGTTTTAGGTTGTAAAATCATATCACATACATGTTTATGTGTATATGTTAAACCTATGTCATATTTCAAGTTCAAACTTATTCATATGCTCGTGATTGATTTGCAAGTTCATATATATATAAGTTGATTTAGTCTATGTTGCAAGTTCACATATATGTATGTTGATTTAGTCTACGTTGCAAGATTCACACCTATGATATTCATGTTGACTATTTTGCAAGTTCACACCTATGATGTTCATATTGACTATGCCGATGATGCCAAGTTTACGCCTAGGTCATGCTTATGTTAATGAATTGCTTTATGCCAATTTTGCATGCGTTAAATTAGGCTAAGTTTTTTGCCTAATATTATATATCAGAAATCATGCGGACAAGAAATTAGGCTAAGATTGTTAGCCTAATATTTAGACGGGGTAACGTTTGGAAAAATTGGTAATCATAGGAAACTTGACATGAAACTTGCCTTGAAAACTTGACACTAACTTGACATGAATCTCGAACATGGACATGACACTAGAATGAACATGAAAATGGCCAACTCGAGTTTGGGTTGAGTTTGTAGTGTAAATTTACCTGGAACCGCCCGACAAATCCAATTACTGCAAACAATAAGATCCAATGTGGGTAGTTGGTCATATTGCGCTTGAAACCCGAGGTCAGACTGAGTTGTGGTGTAAATCTGACCAGAACCGCCCGTCATATCCAGTGACCACAACAACAGGTCTGATGTGAGAGGTTGGGGTGCATTAATGAATTAATGCCACATGATAGGGTTAAGTCATGAATTTGAAAGACAACACTTAATCAACTTGACACATGATTTGTAAGGGTTAAGTCGCGAATTTAAATGACAGCACTTAACCTATTAGACGAAAACCCTTGTTACGCAGTCCATTTCAGCAGTAACCCACATAGATGTATCATGATACCCTGGGACTAGGCAGGGTGGGGCACGATTACTGGGCTGATTGTAAGCGACCAGAACGACGGCTGTGTTGGTGCGCCAATGTAGGTTCAAGCGGGCTATGGTCGTGCACGTGGTCCGGAGTTGAAAAAGCAGGCATTGGGCATCAGTAGATTTATCTGTGCATTCTTGATTCGTGTCGGTGGTTGGCACCATAGGGCTTGATACACCCTATGGTGGACCTAGCACAGGTGACTACATTCGTGATAGGGACATATGACACAGAGACACATGACGAGCTAGAACTTGTAGGGAGCCGATCGAGTAGTGGATCGTTCCGTTGGACCCAGTAATGGGTCATTCGTGATATTGGGCCAAGGGATCATTTCATGATTAATATAATACATGGGTTTGGGATTCTAGTACAGTTGATGCAGCGAACCTTGAATATGCGATGCTATACTTGATTTATACTTGATTTATCATGTTAACTTAGTCTATCTTGCCCATCTTGACAGCATCCTTACATTTACTTTCAGTTTATACATGTCATGTTACCTTTATCTGTTTTTATTCTGAAAGTCATTTGGACTTACCAGTCTTTATGACTGACCCGTTTTCTTTCGCCTCTTTTTCTTTCATTTCCCCCCAGGTTCTCAGGGAGAAAACTCTTGCACTTAGCTTGGATTTCGCTTGCTTTCGGTTCAGCTCATGTACGGTTTGATCTTGAGCTATGCTATGGCTGCATTTCTGCTACCCTTGGGGAATTAAGCTACTTTTGATGTTTTAAGTTTATGCTTCTTTATTTATGCAAGACAGAATTTGTTGTAATGGAAAATAATGACCTTGGCTATCTGATGTAAAAGTTTTTGACTCTTCTTGAAAGTAATGAAAATTTTCTTTTGATTCTTCCGCTATTTTATCTATGTTCTGTCTTGTAATATTTCTGTGTTTGTTTACCTCGATAATGCTCCTCCAAAACTAGTGCATTCCCTTTGTGAGTGACCCTAGCGGAGGTGGGGTGTTACATTTGGTATCAGAGCAGAAGGTTACCAGACTGGGTAAATTTTTTTGAAACCTTCTAAAACTCTTTTCAAAACCGTATACAAAGAAGCATTTTTCAAGAAAAGACTTGTTTTATTTAAAGGCTATTCCCCAAAAGCCATTAGCACTATCCTTTGTTTCCTTGTTTGAATTTCTTTTCCTTTCTTTTCTCCATCTGTAGTCGCAATAGTTTTTACCTGCGGCTAATCTTCTTTCTAGCTTCGTAGAGGGTTTTCCGTACGATGGAGATAGTTTTCGTGAGGCTTGTTAACATGTTACATAGGAAAGGTATGAGTGATAAGAAAGAAGTTAAGACGGATGAGTCTCAGAACGAGAAGAAAGACTTCTAAGCCAAGAACAACAACAATAATGATAACAAGACACGTGAGAAAAGAAAATGCAACTTCTGTGGTATTGAGGGGCATAGAGTCCAGGATTGTAGAAAGAAGAAGATGAAGATGGGAGCATGCTTTCAGTGTGGTGATACTGGACATGTCAGCAAGAACTGCCCTAAGAAGCAAGGGCAAACCCCACAAGCAGGACCTTCTAGGGGTACATCTTTAACTTCTTCTCCTAGATGCTTTGTTATCTTCTCAATCCTATCTTGAGAACCTTAGATAGAACCCTTTTGGATGTAAATATGTGATTGAAACATGTTATGGTTGATGTTTGCAAATAGTTGCAAGTGGTTGCATGTGGTTGCTCGTGGCACATTAGGCACTAGATCGGCTCAGACACATTTTCATATTACATATGCATGAGTGTTTATACTTGTTTATGGGTGGAATTGAATGCGTTATCATGTGGATGTTGCATATGGACGGATGTTTGTGCACACATATAGTGTTTATATGACTAGGACTATTTGCATACTTGTTGATTCATGACACTAAACATATTTTGCAGTTAAAAAGATCAATCAGGCCTGATCATTTGCATTAGACAAGGAACATATACACACACTTCTTGCATATGTTCATACAGCATTAGATATCTCTTAAGGACAATGAATGCCTGTGATTGATGATTGAGTAGATGGTTTACTGGATGATAGGATGAATTCTTCTTAACTTGAAGATTTCGGGGAGGAAATCCTTTAAGGAGGGAAGAATGTAACAACCCGAATTTTAGTAACGTGTTAAAACCATAAATCATGGAAGAATTAATTTTTAAAACAAGAATCAAGGGAAACGGGTTGCGCCATTGCGTTCGTCTTGAAATTCTGCTTGGAATCGAGTCCGAGTTTTCGAAAATCGGAGTCTGTATGAGGGATCAAGTCGACCTCCCAGGGATCAAGTCGACCTGGGGGTCGACCATAGTGTCGACCTCCCAGGGACCAGGTCAACCATAGTGTCGACCTGGGGGTCGACCTGCCTCTCGAACCCACTTTTTGAACCAGATGCATTCTGATGCATTTAGACTCATTTTCTGTCCAGATTCGTCCGCCTAACCCTATGTAAAGAACCTCCTAGCCTCATTCTCTTTATATCATTCTTCTCTAGCCTTATGCTGCACGAATTCTTGATGAACATGGCTTCTTTTTCTTCCTCTAAATTAAATTAAATTAATTAAATTAAAATGCGAAGATTATTTCTTGAAGACTATGGCTAGGAATTGGGGATTTGCTTCTACAATCAAATCAAGATTCAACGATTCAACAATTCAACGACAAACTTCTAGACTTGACTTCTACATCTTTCTTAGACCACGATCTGTAACTTCCGGTTACTTTTAGATAAAAACTGTAAATCTAATATGTGCATGGTATAATTTGGAAGTGATTTATGTATGATTTATATCTATTCTTGGTTTACGATGTTGAAACTATTATTAATGACATAAGACTATGACTTTGCCTATGACTGTGGACATAATATTTTGCCTATGACTAGGATGGTGAACATAAGACCGCCTATAACTATGAACAATAAGACTATGCCTATGACTATGATGGTGAACATAAGACTATGCCTATGACTGAGAACATAAGACCATTGCCTATGACTATGACAAGGACAATTGTGACTAATTACCTAAGATTCATGACCATGAGGTTATTTCCTAGGATAATAACTTTGAAATTGGATCTAAGCTTGATTTTCTATTCAGACCTTTTTTTATTTGTCCTTGGATCTTGATTTTGGGGATATTTCTATTTGAATTAGATCTATCCTTGTTCTTGAAACTAGATTATTATTCAAACCTTTTCATGATCAATAATGTTATCAGATCTATATGCCTGTGATGTTTTAATCAATTTATTCAGTTATGTCATGTCTTAAAAATAGTTTGATAATAGAATAATGTTGATTATGTTATACGTGGAATTGATTGATATTGATCAATGCCTGTGGTTCTATTTTATTATCATGCTGAATTGGGAGTTAATGAATAAGTCTATTCATGTGTATATGAACTTGAAGTATAACCCATTATGACAAGTTGTGTAGTTTATCATGTTATGCAAGTTTTAGGTTGTAAAATCATATCACATATGTGACCAAATTTTAGATCTACATGTTTATGTGTATATGTATATGTTAAACCTATGTCATATTTCAAGTTCACACTTATTCATATTCTCGGGATTGATTTGCAAGTTCACATATATATAAGTTGATTTAGTCTATGTTGCAAGTTCACATATATGTTTGTTGATTTAGTCTACATTGCAAGATTCACACCTATGATATTCATGTTGACTATTTTGCAAGTTCACACCTATGATGTTCATATTAACTATGCCGATGATGCCAAGTTTACGACTAGGTCATGCTTGTGTTAGTGAATTGCTTTATGCCAATTTTGCATGCGTTAAATTAGGCTAAGTTTTAGCCTAATATTATATATCAAAAATCGTGCGGACGAGAAATTAGGCTAAGATTATTAGCCTAATATTTAGACGGGCTAACATTGGAAAAAATTGGTAATCATAGGAAATTTGACATGAAACTTGCCTTGAAAACTTGACATGAACTTGACATGAATCTTGAACATGGACATGACACTAGAATGAACATGAAAATGGCCAACTCGAGGTTGGGTTGAGATTGCAGTGTAAATCTGCTCGGAACCGCCCGGCAAATCTAGTTACTGCAAACAATAGGATCCAATGTAGGTAGTTGGTCATATCTCGCTTGAAACCCGAGGTCAGACTGAGTTGTGGTGTAAATCTGCCCGGAACCGCCCGACATATCCAGTGACCACAACAACAGGTCTGATGTGAGAGGTTGGGGTGCATTAATGGATTAATGCCACATGATAGGGTTAAGTCATGAACAAGTAAGACAACACTTAACCAACTTGATACATGATTCGTAGGTGGGTTTAGTCACGAACTTGAATGACAACACTTAACCAACTTGACATGCTAGACTGATAGGGGTTAAGTCACGAATTTAAATGACAACACTTAACCTATTGGATGGAAACCCTAGTTACGCCTTCCGTTTCAGCAGTAACCAACTAGATGTATCTTGGTACCCTGGGACTAGGCAGGGTGGGGCACGATTACTGGGCTGGTTGTAAGCGACCAGAACGACGGCTGTGTTGGTGCGCCAGTGTAGGTTCTGGCGGGCTATGGTCGTGCATGTGGTCCGGAGTTGAAAAAGCAGGCATTGGGCATCAGTAGTTTTATCTGTGCATTCTTGATTCGGGTCGGTGGTTGGCACCATAGGGCTTGATGCACCCTATGGTGGACCTAGCACAGGTGACTACATTCGTGATAGGGCCGTATGACACAGAGACACATGACGAGCTAGAACTTGTAGGGAGCCGATCGAGTAGTGGATCGTTCCGTTGGACCCAGTAATGGGTCATTCGTGATATTGGGCCAAGGGATCATTTCATGATTAATATAAGACATGGGTTTAGGATTCTAGTACAGTTGATGCAGCGAACCTTGAATATGCGATGCTATACTTGATTTATACTTGATTTATCATGTTATCTTAGTCTATCTTGCCCATCTTGACAGCATCCTTACGTTTACTTTTAGTTTGTACATGTCATGTTACCTTTATCTGTTTTTATGCTGAAAGTCACTTGGACCTACCAGTCTTTATGACTGACCCGTTTTCTTTCGCCTCTTTTTCTTTCGTTCCCCCCTCCCCAGGTTCTCATGGAGGAAACTCTAGCACTTAGCTTGGATTTCGCTTGCTTTCTGTTCAGCTCATATACAATTTGATCTTGAGCTATGCTATGGCTGCATTTCTACTACCTTTGGGGAATTAAGCTACTTTTGATGTTTTAAGTTTATGCTTCTTTATTTATGCAAGACAGAATTTGTTGTAATGGAAAATAATGACCTTGGCTATTTGATGTAAAAGGTTTTGACTCTTCTTGAAAGTAATGAAAATTTTGTTTTGATTCTTCTGCTTTTTTATCTATGTTCTATCTTGTAATATTTCTGTGTTTGTTTACCTCAATAACGCTCCTCCAAAACTAGTGCATTCCCTTTGTGAGTGACCCTAGCGGAGGTGGAGTGTTACATTGGGTATCAGAGCAGAAGGTAACCAAACTGGGCAAAAGTTTTTAAAAACCTTCTAAAACTCTTTTCAAAACCGTTTACAAAGAAGCATTTATCAAGAAAAGTCTTGTTTTATTTAAAGGCTATTCCCTAAAAGCCATTAGCACTATCCTTTGTTTCCTTGTTTGAATTTCTTTTCCTTTCTTTTCTCCATCTGTAGTCGCAGTAGTTTTTACTTGCGGCTAATCTTCTTTCTAGCTTCGTAGAGGGTTTTCCGTACGATGGAGATAGTTTTCGTGAGGCTTGTTAACATGTTACATAGGAAAGGTATGAGTGATAAGAACGAAGTTAAGGCGGATGAGTCTCAGAACGAGAAGAAAGACTTCCAAGGCAAGAACAACAACAACAATAATGAGAACAAGACATGTGAGAAAAGAAAATGCAACTTCTGTGGTATTGAGGGGCATATAGTCCAGGATTGTAGAAAGAAGAAGATGAAGATGGGAGCATGCTTTCAGTGTGGTGATACTGGACATATCAGTAAGAACTGCCCTAAGAAGCAAGGGCAAGCCCCACAAGTAGGATCTTCTGGGGGTACATCTTTAACTTCTTCTCCTAGATGCTTTGTTATCTTCTCAATCCTATCTTGAGAACCTTAGGTAGAACCCTTTTGAATGTAAACATGTGATTGAAACATGTTATGGTTGATGTTTGCAAATGGTTGCAAGTGGTTGCTCGTGGTTGCATAACACACATTAGGCACTAGATCGGCTCAGACACATTTTCATATTGCATATGCATGAGTGTTTATACTTGTTTATGGATGGAATTGAATGTGTTATCATGTGGATGTTGCATATGGATGGATGTTTGTGCACACATATAATGTTTATATGACTAGGACTATTTGCATAAATGTTGGATTCATGGCACTGAACATATTTTGCAGTTAAAAAGATCAAACAGGCCTGATCATTTGCATTAGACAAGGAACATATACACACACTTCTTGCATATGTTCATGCAGCATTAGAAATCTCTTAAGGACAACGAATGCCTGTGATTGATGATTAAGTAGATGGTTGATTGGATGAATTCTTCTTAACTTGAAGATTTCGGGGACGAAATCCTTTAAGGAGGGTAGAATGTAACTACCCGAATTTTAGTAACGTGTTAAAACCATAAATTAAGGCAGAATTAATTTTTAAAACAAGAATCAAGGGAAACGGGTTGGGCCATTGCATTCGTCTCGAAATTTTTCTTGGAAACGAGTCCGAGTTTTCGAAAATAGGAGTCCGTATGAGGGAGATATGACCTTACGAAGTTTCAGAAATTTCTAGAAACCAAAACAGCTCAAAATTCGGATTCAAATTCGAATTCAAAACCCAAAACAGGCTGGGCGGGAAAATTCCCTCCCAGGGACCAGGTCGACCTGGGGGTCGACCGTAGTGTCGACATCCCAGGTACCAGGTCGACCATAGTATTGACCTGGGGGTCGACCTGCCTCCCGAACCCACTTTTTGAACCAGATGCATTCTGATGTATTTAGACTCATTTTCTGTCCAGATTCGTCTGCCTAACCCTATATAAACAGCCTCCTAGCCTCATTCTCTTTACACCATTATTTTCTAGCCTTATGTTGCACGAATTCTTCATGAACATGGCTTCTTCTTCTTCCTCTAAATTAAATGAAATTAATTAAATTAAAACGCGAAGATTATTTCTTGAAGACTACGGCTAGGAATTGGGGATTTGCTTCTACAATCAAATCAAGATTCAACGATTCAGCAATTCAACGACAAACTTTTAGACTTGACTTCTACATCTTTCTTAGACCATGATCTGTAAGTTCCGGTTACTTTTAGATAAAAACTGTAAATCTAATATGTGCATGGTATAATTTGGAAGTGATTTATGTATGATTCATATCTATTCTTTGTTTCTTCTTGGATCTTGACTATTGGGAATATTGCCTACGATGTTGAATCTATTGTTAATGACATAAGACTATGACTATGCCTATGACTGTGGACATAATATTTTGCCTATGCCTATGACTATGATGCTGAACATAAGACCGCCTATAGCTATGAACAATAAGACTATGCCTATGACTATGACGGTGAACATAAGACTATGCCTATGACTGAGAACATAAGACTATTGCCTATGACTATGACAAGGAAAATTGTGACTAATTACCTAAGATTCACGACCATGAGGTTATTGCCTAGGATTATAACTTTGAAATTGGATCTAAGCTTGATTTTCTATTCAGACCTTTTCTTTATTTGTCCTTGGATCTTGATTTTGGGGATTTTTCTATTTAAATTAGATCTATCCTTGTTCTTGAAACTAGATTATTATTCAAACCTTTTCATGATCAATAATGTCGTCAGATCTATATACCTGTGATGTTTTAATCAATTTACTCAGTTATGTCGTGTCCTAAAAATAGTTTGATAATAGAATAATGTTGATTATGTTATACGTGGAATTGATTGATATTGATCTATGCCTGTGTTTCTATTTTATTATCATGTTGAATTGGGAGTTAATGAATAAGTCGATTCATGTGTATATGAACTTCAAGTATAACCCGTTCTGACAAGTTGTGTAGTTTATCGTGTTATGCAAGTTTTAGGTTGTAAAATCATATCACATATGTGACCAAATTTTAGATCTACATGTTTATGTGTATATGTTAAACCTATGTCATATTTCAAGTTCACACTTATTCATATGCTCGTGATTGATTTGCAAGTTCACATATATATAAGTTGATTTAGTCTATGTTGCAAGTTCACATATATGTATGTTGATTTAGTCTACGTTACAAGATTCACACCTATGATATTCATGTTGACTATTTTGCAATTTCACACCTATGATGTTCATATTGACTACGCCGATGATGCCAAGTTTACGCCTAGGTCATGCTTATGTTAATGAATTGCTTTATGCCAATTTTGCGTGCGTTAAATTAGGCTAAGTCTTTAGCCTAATATTACATAAAAAATCATGCCGACGAGAAATTAGGCTAAGATTGTTAGCCTAATATTTAGACGGGGTAACGTTGGGAAAAATTGGTAATCATAGGAAACTTGATATGAAACTTGCCTTGAAAACTTGAAACGAACTTGACATGAATCTTGAACATGGACATGACACTAAAATGAACATGAAAATGGCCAACTCAAGGTTGGGTTGAGTTTGCAGTGTAAATCTGCCCGGAACGCCCGGCAAATCCAGTTACTGCAAACAATAGGATCCAATGTGGGTAGTTGGTCATATCGCGCTTGAAACCCGAGGTCAGACTGAGTTGTGGTGTAAATCTGCCCGGAACCGCCCGGCATATCCAGTGACCGCAACAACAGTTCTGATGTGAGAGGTTGGGGTGCATTAATGAATTAATGCCACATGATAGGGTTAAGTCATGAACATGTAAGACAACACTTAACCAACTTGATACATGATTCGTAGGTGGGTTTAGTCATGAACTTGAATGACAACACTTAACCAACTTGACATGCTAGACTGATAGGGGTTAAGTCACGAATTTAAATGACAACACTTAACCTATTGGATGGAAACCCTAGTTACGCGGTCCGTTTCAGCAGTAACCCACTAGATGTATCATGGTACCCTGGGACTAGGCAGGGTGGGGCACGATTACTGGGCTGATTGTAAGCGTCCAGAACGACGGCTGTGTTGGTGCGCCAGTGTAGGTTCAGGAGGGCTATGGTCGTGCACGTGGTCCGAAGTTGAAAAAGCAAGCATTAGTAGGTTTACCTGTGCATTCTTGATTCGTGTCGGTGGTTGGCGCCATAGGGCTTGATACACCCTATGGTGGACCTAGCACAGGTGACTACATTCGTGATAGGGCCGTATGACACAGAGACACATGACGAGCTAGAACTTGTAGGGAGCCGATCGAGTAGTGGATCGTTCCGTTGGACCCAGTAATGGGTCATTCGTGATACTGAGCCAAGGGATCATTTCATGATTAATATAATACATGGGTTTGGGATTCTAGTACAGTTGATGCAGCGAACCTTGAATATGCGATGCTATACTTGATTTATCATGTTATCTTAGTCTATCTTGCCCATCTTGACAGCATCCTTACGTTTACTTTCAGTTTATACATGTCATGTTACCTTTATCTGTTTTTATGCTGAAAGTCACTTGGACTTACCAGTATTTATGACTGACCCATTTTCTTTCGCCTCTTTTTCTTTCGTTTCTCCCCCCAGGTTCTCAGGGAGGAAACTCTAGCACTTAGCTTGGATTTCGCTTGCTTTCGGTTCAGCTCATGTACGGTTTGATCTTGAGCTATGCTATGGCTGCATTTCTGCTACCTTTGGGGAATTAAGCTACTTTTGATGTTTTAAGTTTATGCTTCTTTATTTATGCAAGACAGAATTTGTTGTAATGGAAAAAAATGACCTTGTCTATTTGATGTAAAAGGTTTTGACTCTTCTTGAAAGTAATGAAAATTTTCTTTTGATTCTTCCTCTTTTTTTTATCTATGTTCTGTCTTGTAATATTTTTGTGTTTGTTTACCTCGATAACGCTCCTCCAAAACTAGTGCATTCCCTTTGTGAGTGACCCTAGCGGAGGTGGGGTGTTACACTAGCTGTTTTCTTCATAGTCTTCTTACAGCTAGGTGTATGTCAAGCGATCTTCTTATGTGTAGGTTTCTAGAAGCTAGGCTATCCTATGGTTGAATGAAAGGAAACTTGCTAAGGCCATGTACATAAAGTTTCTCCATCAATTGTCACGGCCAGCAATTGTTTGCTTGTACAACCTTATGTAATAAATGGTGTCTAAAATCTGTACTTAGTATCTAGGGAAATCTAGGCTATAAATGTTTGATTTGAAACAACAATGTGCTGAGTACCATTTACCTATGTACAGCCATGTTCTAAGGTTCCTTCAATATGAAGTAACCAAATTTTACTTATGTTATTTAAATTTACATAAGTTTAAAACTATATAAAAAAAATACAAGGTATTATTTACTTGTTCAAATATATCAATGCTAAGAAATATAAAAAGTTAAAATATACACACAGGATTTTCAAAACAATTATTATTTTATATAATATTCAAACCTAATACCATCTAACTGAATTTAATCATCAAATATAATCTATTATTATAGTTTAACAAAATTAGACAAAAATCCGGGACATTACACAAAAGTAGATAACTTTGGAAAAAAAATATATGAGGACATGTTCCTAATTCCAGATTTAAAAATCTACTTACTGCACCCTTGGGTATTATACTAACAAGATGGTAGTAAGTTAGTTAAAAATGAATTAAAAACAAGAAATCTTACAAATATTTGATGAAATATTAAATTATACAGTAAAATTCATAGCAGGTTTTGCTTTTCAAATTTTAAAAAATAGAATAATAAACGTATTTCACTATTTTCTTAAATAAAAAACAAGTGTTGTTTGCTTCATTTGAACGCGAGCAACCGAAGCATCCCATTATAGTGTCAACTCCCTATACATACATACATATATACATATATACATACATATACATATATATATATATATATATACATACATATACATATACATATATATATATATATAGCGACTATTGGAACACAAAATTAAAAACAGAATTAGAGACACAAAACCTGGACCATAGGATTTGTTTGTCTTTATGTGAAATGTGAAATTCAGGGGGAGGCCTAGCGGTTGAGATTGCTTGTGCCAAAATTTGTCTCCATTTTTTTGGGTCTAAATAGACTTTCCCATATATATATAAATATATATCCAAAATTAACTCATTTCATACTCATGATATTTGAAAATACAGAATAGATCAGATTCTGTAATACTTAAAACTACACAGTCCTAAATATAGAGGAATGCTTAGATTGAAAAAATAGAGTGATATGGATCATCGTAACTGTAATTGTAATAGCATATTCCTCTTTCTTATCAAAATTTTAATTATCCCTCCTACTGCGAGAAGTTTCAAAGCTAGATTCCTTTACTGATGTATTATGTAAAGCCTACTATATATGATATCCAAAATCAATTGCATAGCAACCGAATGTGATTCCAAACATTGTATGTGACAGAATTTGTAACAACCTGGAATTTTGACAATAATAATTATTTTATTAGAACTTCAAAAATAGGAATTTCTGCAAACAATGGAATTCGCTATAAAACTTTAACCAATGCGTTCATCTCGGAATTCTGGTCAACTTTCATGTTTGGAGTTTCGCGAACAGAGTCCGTATGAAAAAATTACGAACGAAATACGGAATATGAAAAACAGACAGAAATAAGTAAATAAAATAAATAATAAATATCTTTCCTTTTATTGCCTGCCTTCACTAGTAAAAATCTCTCAAGGGTGATTGATACCCTTTCCTGGAGTGGTCGACCTCTTCGAGCCTGATCTGCCAAGTGACAGCTAGGTTTTGAAGGGTGTTTTGGTTATATTTTATAAAACGGATGAGCAGATGTTAATTAAAACTAATCCAACGCTCCTAGGCCATTGCTATCCTTATAAATAAAGGGGCAAATTTTATTAGAATTCATATGAAATTGAGAGGATAAGCAGATCTAATGGAAAAGAATGCAATTTGTCACTCTACAATAGATTCTTTTCTTTCTTCCATTTTTCGTACATTTCTACAGATCAGAATTTTCCCTTTTCCAAATAAATTGTAGATTTATAAGAATTTGGGGATTGTAGGCCTAAGGGGTTCAAAATTTTCAATTTGGAGGCTATAAGGTGAGTGGGAAATTTACGAATACAGTTAATGACTTATTTGTCTCATTTGAATCAAATCTATGTTTTTGTGCCTATCAGATCTGTTCATTTAAGTATTGTGAATTTATTTGCAACCATCAGATCTGATTATAAATATGGTTAGAACTTGTGAATTATAAGATGTGATTATGTATAACATAAATTGTAGGATTTTTAAACTTGTTCACACATGTTCCTATAGTTATGTCATGAAATATGTTGTACATGTTGCATAGCACTGTGGATCTGGAAATCAGTCCCATTAAACACAAATTAGATGTAGGAACATTTCAGATCTTTAGTTCAGTGTTGATTAATGAAATATGTGAATTTGGGTAAAAAGACGAAATTGTGAGTTATGTGATTTTGAGAATAAAATAAATATTCCTATTTCTATTCAATATTGTTGGATTTTTGGCTTAATCATTGCAAACATGTCATTTTCCTCCTTTTGAATAAAAAGGCATTACTTTGGAATCACAAGAGGTATGAGAAAAAAGGATTAAAAAGGGAAAAGTGGTGAAAATGTATGTATAAATATAAATACTTATATTTGTATATAATTTTCATCAACTATTCCAATATATATATATATATATATTTACGTAGATTTCTTGTGATTTGGAAATATGTCAATTCCACTAATTAGGCTTTATTTACAATGATTACGGCTAACGGTCTTTTGTGAGATTTGAAACCTTTTTGGAAATATTGAATATAAAAAGGAAATATTTGGTAAATTGATTAGACTAAATCATTAATTTAAAAATAAGAATAAGAATAAAAAAATATCAACTACGTTAACCGCATGGAAATATAAAATAAATATATACATGTTATCCATCCAAATTAGTGTAAAACGGTATATGGAATGTTTGAATGTTCGGATAAGGTCAATTATGGAATTATATGTAAATGTAATCCATTTTGAATTAATATATTTATGGTGACCATTTCTAGCAATCAATACAGTTAATTGCTTTAAATAAGACCGCAAATCAATAAGTAACCATTGTAACCAATATTGATTGGGTAAAATAAATGTTATAGGAAGACGGTTACAATTCCTAAAATCAATTAGGATAAATGTTGTAAACCCTAATTGAAAATTTTGAATTATAACTGCATTTAGACACGAGGTTAAGCTCAACTTGTGGTATAAGCATGTCTAGAACCGACCGGCAATCCAGCAACCACAGGTAGTTAGCTTAATGTGAGGGGTCTAATGCATAAACATAACCGTATTGAGGCACAAGGTTAAGCTTAACTTGTGGTAGAAGTCTTTCCGAAACAAACTGGCAAATCCAGATGCACAAGTTGTTAACTTAATGTGAGAGGCCTGACACATAAATAAATAAATAAATATATATATATATATACAAACATGTATCAATAAATAAATTAATAAAGGAATATGAATAGAAATTTCCCTTGGGTTACAACAAATAGATAACTTGGGACTGATAAATAGTTGCCATAGGAAAATATTACCATTATGGTCATAAAGGGAAATAAAAAGTAAATAAAAGGAAATGGGTGTCATAAGGGAATTTATGATTGTCGTTTAACCACTAAGTCCATACTAGGGATGGTATCAAATGAATATCCTAGGAAAAAAGGGAATATAACCTTCCTTATTTGTATCAATGGAAATATAAAGTATAGTTGGACTTATAGGTTAATAATATAAGATATTATTAACCATATAAACCCGTGATTAAAATGAATCGTGTATGTATAGTATTTTCATGTAGATGGACTAAATGAGGATGACCTAATAACGTAGCCTAGTTTATCCCAATAGGGAAAGGTGTTAAAGGCAAACGTGGTACGAATCTAATAACCTTCGCGTATAGTCCGCTTCCTTGGGTCTTAAGTGGCTTTGGGTTAAGGAGTCCACCTTCGAGTTGGTCTTTCAATTTAGGGGTATTAAACGACATGTTTGAGTATTGTCCATACAAACTGGAAACTTAAAATATCAGATATGTCTACCTTACCTATCTTATGGGAAGTAATCAGCGACTAAGGGGGTTATCCAATAAGGTCGGCTAGATGGTATAGAGAACGATAAAATACCTCCTATCACCTTACACGGGGCAAGGGTATATGCGTAAATGACTGAAGTCTTAACTAGTAGGGCCTGTAGCTAGTGCCCTCTGGTTTATGTTAACATTGAATATATTAGAAGGTTAATAAGTGACCAGTAGGTCGGCCTAAGGGTCTTAAGCGATCAGGGAGACTCCACCCTTCTATCATTGATAGTGAGGCACTGAATAATAAAGGATAGTGAACAAGGATACATGCATAGAAACCCCGTAGCTGAGGGTCCACTCTCGATTAAATAACCAGTCATGCTCTGGTATAAAGGCTCCACAAAAATATGTGTAAACCTCCTATCTTGGTATTATAATTTGGGAATACTACTTCGGGATACATCTCTGTGTTAGGTTAGAAATACTTACCTTGTCAGGCTAACATCTTTGTTTGAACCAAAAGGGATACATCTCTATGTTATAGTCTTTGTCGTACATTTCTTAGTCACTAGAACTTGTTTTTCTGACCCACTCCTCATTATAACCTCCCAGGTTTCCTAGATAAGGTCGGGTTCTCACAGACGATTAAGTTAGGCCTTCAGTATCGTTCTCTCTCATGCTCGGTATTGGCAAGATGACTTACTTTGAAAAAAGGTAGTTACTTGAGTTAATACTAGTTTATCCTATTTTGCTTCTGCTATGAGTCATCTTTTATTGTACTCTGATTTTTCTTATGCTCATTTATTGCAGGTACCAGATTTACACGCTCCTTTCTTGGATGTGTTGAAGTTTTGATTTTTGTCAAAATTTGGGTGTAGAAAAGTGTGAGGTGTTACATTTGATATCGGAGCTTAGGTTAAATGATAAGAGGAATTAGTTAATTTAGGACTCGTGAGAGAACGCAATTTGATTTTCTTTTTTGTTTTTCTTCGTCTTTCTTACTAGACTTAGATCTATTTTGACGATAAATTAGCCGTGGACCTAAATATATAAAATGGGCTTTAAGCGACTAAGAGTTGAAATAGGCTGAGTTCGGGTTTCTAGCCAATTATGTCTTACCCCACAGTACGATTGGCAATCTTGTCATAAAGGGCATGAGGACGACATATGGTGGATTCCGTTGAATCGAGATTGGAAACTTGTATAATGCATATTAATATAAAAAGCTAGCTACAATCGAGATAGTCATAAATTCCTGGTTTGGTTTCGTTGATAGTTCCAGTTAAGACCATTACTCGATCCAAAATGGAAAAAGCCTACGTTAATATGTCATATCCATTTCAGAGATATAATTATGAGGTGTATCCATTTGTTACTTCGTTAAAATTACGAATCTGCCTTTGTTGAAATATTTAATTGAGTTCTTAGCCTTGTATTCGAGGAAATTTATTTTTTAAACCATTTGAACAATAAAAATGGATGTCAATGGGTTTTGAAATATGGTTTCGGAAAGTAGTCTGTGAAGATATGGTTTTAAATTCTTAATCTATTCGTGTTTTAAAATTTTCGGAGCCCATTCGATAATATTAATAAATATGGTTTGATTGGTAGGAAAGAAGGAATTAAAAATAAAAAGGAATATATCCACTAAAATTTAAAATAATAAATATCTATTCCTTATGATTTTTATTATCCATCTTCATATATATATATATATATATATTGGATAATTTATTGAAATTATCAAAATAAATCTTAATTGTTTTTAAGCCCCAATATCTTGGAACACGAAAAGGTTTTTACAGTTTGAAATATAAAACTGGAATACAAATAGTAATAATAATATAATGGATTATAAACTCAAAACCGTTAGTTCACAATTAATTCCATTCTTGGAAAAGTTTTAAATTTTTCTTCGGAAAGACTAAGGAAAATCCTTCATCTTGATTTTTGGGTTATTTGATTTCGTGAATCATCTGTTTGTTGTCATCTAGGTAAGGGGAAAATCCATTTTAATTTATATTGCGGATTTTTAGCTGAATTATTTTGGGCATTCATTCGTTATGTAGTCGCAACATCATTGTTGAGACTATATATCCTTGGAGTTGGTTCGTAGTTTAACAATGGTCTTTAAATACCGTGATAATAAGGATAATTTTTTTCTGGATCGCGTTGTATCTTAGAAGGTAACGCGAGACAATTAATATTTTAATCTTGCTTAATAAGTTTAAGGTCCAACCTCTGTCCAAAGCCCATTTGGTAGTTGATCGTTTAGTGCTACACTAGGACGGTCAATTAGTTGATGAGTTTTAGTACAACTTGGACCGAGGACTCAATCATAAAAGTTAAGTCCAAATACCCCCTTAACTTCCTTCTTTCGTCCTTTCTTCCACATCTAGCCGAACCATATCTCTATTCTTCTTCTCTTTCTTTATCGTTACCTCGTCTCCTCCTTTTTGCGCTAGTTTGCGCACTAGATCTTGCCTCAATAATACTCCAAGATCTATTTTCTTATCTCCGACCATTTCTTAGTACATAATACCTAGTTGCAATATTTGATACTACTCCCACCATTAAATTCTCCTCCCTAGGTAGAGGTCATTTGGTTGGATCAGAATGAGAAAAAAGGTCTCACCACTTTAGGGCTAAGAAAATTTGGCAAGGCAGTGGATTTCACCTGTCGATTGCTCGAGATCTTAGAATAGGATTGTTGTTTGTGCTGCATCCACCTTTTTTATACATTGTTTGGATCAGTTCTTTCGAAAGTGATCGTCGTTTCGATGATGAAGATAAGCTATCTTTGAGTAGTTTTTCTAAGGAGAGTCTCGATGAGAGTTTAGAGGAATCTGTGTTATAAGCAGACTTGTATGATCTCTTGTTTGACCGGCTTTGTAGATTTTGCAGCAAGTCTCTTTTTCTTAATGTCGTTTTTTGTGTTAGGGAATCTATGTCTGAACTGCCTTGACCATTTTAGCACATCGTTCTATAAACGAGAAGTTATACTAGATTTATCTTATGATGCGGAAATCAATCTTTTGCTTAATCGCTAGCATAACCATCATATTGTACTGCATCATATTTGACTTAGGTTATTGTTCTTTTGTGTTGTCTCATGGAATTACTTTCTGTAATTTCACTTATCTATATTATCTTTAGGCAATAATTGGTGGATTTCCATCAGAAGCAGTTTTGTGGTAGGTTTCTTTTCTCATGCAGAAACAGATTTCATATACGACATGTTATGCAAGTTTGGTGTTTGATTATATGCAAGTCTATATATGACATGTTATGCAAGTTTGGTGTTTGATTATATGCAAGTAACATGTGCAAGTTTACACCTTTGTATGATATGCATACATATGCAAGTTTACCCCTTTGTATGTCATGCATATATATGCATGTTTACCCCTTTTTATGATATGAAGTAACATATGCAAGTTCATCCCTTTTTAGACCTATGACATGTATGCAAGTTTATCCCTTTATGATAGGTCTATGACATGAACATCTATGCAAGTTACCCTCTTTATGACATATGTGATTCATGCAAGTTTGGGTTGATTATTTATGCTAGTTGGGTTTGATGCTATGGTCATATATGCAAGTTGACACCTTTAAAACCCATGTTGATGCTAATGTTATGCTAAGTTGAACCCATTGTATTTGTGATGAATCTTCCCTTTTAAGTATGTCATGTTAGAGTATTACGTGGGGAACGACGGGGTTAATATTCATGTTAACAAAATTGTGGTGAAATTGGTATGAAGTTGCATACCATAAGTGGATGGACATAATTGAGTCAATTATGTACATCATTAAATTGGAATTAATTAGGGAAAATTAATTCAAAATATGGGGGTGATTAATTAGGTGTAATTAATCGACTAAGACACGAGGTTGGACCCTTTTTTAGCATAAGAGTGCCCGGACCCGACCGGCAAATCCAGCGGCTACAAATGATTGGCCCAATGTGAGAGGTCTTAGGCATAAACTAAATACGTGACAAGTGTAAAGACACGAGGTTAGACTCTGTTATGGCGTAAGGCTGCCCGGACCCGACCGGCAAATCCAGCTGCCATAAAAGACAGTCTAATGTGAGAGGTCTTTACAAAGGTTACGGTCTTAATCAATTAAGAAACACTTAACCAGATAAGCATGTAGTGGGGGCATGAGGGGTTAAGTGGGTTCCTTGAGTGGCATGTGGAAATCAAGTAAGTGCCTTGGGTGGCATGTGGAAATCTAGTGGTTGCCTTGGGTGGCAATAGAAAATACGATTAGAATACTTAACCAAAGTGGAAACATGTAATTAAACATGATTAAAGGGTTAAGTGGGATACACTAGAGGGAGCAAGCTTAGGTGGGTAGCTTGTGGGGGCCCATTTCAACCAGTAGTAACCCATATGTATCTTTGTGGGCTCGACCCATGTCGAGGACGGGACACGCGTACTGGGCTTGACTATAAGAGGCCAAAACGGGTTAGCGGTGGCAACGCAAGTCCAACGGGTTTCATATGCGTGTGTGGACCCGGGCTGGTAGGTAAGACGTTGTTGCATCGTGTAGGTATAAGCCGTGCACGTTGGTTGTATCGGGTTGCCACTTTGGGGAGTGATACACCCCACTGTGGGGCCAGCACGGGTATCTACATTAGAGAGCCGATCGCTTGGGGAGTAGTGGGTACACCTAGTGGAGATAGGGGCAGACGACACCTATGTGGTCAGCTTGGGGTACACGAAACTACTAGTTAAATTTTCTAAGTCCTTGGGTGGGATCAACCTTTAAGTAGGAATGACTGGTGTGGTGCAGTGTAGTAATTACCCTTGGGTGGGTAGATGCGTCTTTACCGATATCTTAGTTCATTCTATGTCTAGTTGGCTGCTTAGTGTAGTCATTTATCCCCAGTCATTACCGTACCAAGTTTATATCATACCCTAATTACTTTAATGATTGTATTGTTAAAGTTGTAGGACTCGCTCAGACTTATGTCTGACCACGTTGTTTTTATCTTTTTCCCTACCCTCGGGTTCTCAGGGTGGGCCTAACACTAGTGGGCTTTGATCAGATTGCTTTATCTATCTTTTGGAGCTTGGACCGTTGATGTAAAGCTCAGCTTATCTTTTCTATTATGGCTATTAGTTATGTAGTGGGATTATGTACTTATGTTTTTATCAGGATGGATATTTAGTACTTGACCCTTGTTTTATGGTTTTGTAACCAAACATGTTTACCTTCTGCTGCAATGAAATGATGTTTTAGTTAACAAGTATTATTTATATCTGTCTTGTTGTAATTTTTCTGTTCTATATTCACTTAAAATACTCCACCGAAGTTAAGGCATTCCCTTAGTGAGTGACCTTAGCGGGTGTGGGGTGTTACACGTGGTATCAGAGCTGAAGGTTACCAGAACAGATAAAACTTTTAGAAAAACTATTTTTCTAAAAACATTTTCGAAGGAGTATTTTCAAAAACATTTCTTTTAAGAGAAAAGTTTTTGAAAGAAAAGCATAATCCCCAATAGCCACATCTTTATCTTTCGAATTCTCCGTTTTGAATCTTTCCTTTTTCGTTTCAGCATGGCTGAAGATCTTAACTTTCCGGAGGGTGTAGCGATACCAGTATGGTATAGGAGATTGATGGAGGCTAGGGCTGCCGCTGCGGGTCCAGCAGATGTTCCTCCACCACCAGTTGCACCCGATCTTCCTCCCCATCCTCCCCCTCGCGTGGATACTTTTGCTAAGACTTGCAAGGAATTTAAGGCTATGGGAGGGAAACCTTTTCAAGGATCAGAAACTTTTGTGGAAGCTAGGGATTGGATTAAAGAGACAGAAGAGTTGATAGACATCTTTGAGATGGAAGAAGGAAAGAAAGTCAAGTTAGCTGCTTGGTTAATGAAGGGAGAGGCCTCGTTCTGGTGGGAGGTCACTAATGGAGAGCGCCCTGTTGACACTTGGGCGGATTTCAGACAAAGGTTTGTGGCAAAGTTTCTCTCAAGGGCGGAAGAAAATATGTATATGGAAAGGTTCTTGACTCTAAAGCAAGGAAACCTATCAGTGAAGGAATATGTCAACAAGTTTAATCAATTGGCAAGGTTTGGCATAGACATGGTGAATACACCGGAGAAGAAGGCTTTGAGGTTCGTTAAGGGCTTGAATGAACCGATGCATGGGTTGGCTATGACCCACATCCCTATGGGGGCCACCTTTGAGAAGCTAGTAGATATGGCACTCTTGCATGAGGAAGAGAAGGGTCCCAATGCATATCAGGCACCCGAGGAGAAAGGAGATCAGAAGAGACCTCAACAGAAACAGCAAAACAAGGGTGGGAAAGGCAACGGTGGCAAGGGAAAGAAGAAGTGCTTCAATTGTGGGACACTAGGCCACCTAAGCAAAGATTGTCGGAAGAAGAAGAAGACTGGCTGCTTCCACTGTGGCGAAGCAGGGCATCTAGTGAAGGACTGCCCTAAGAAGGGGCAGAGGACGGGATCTACCTCAGGAGGACAGGTGCAAGCTCTTATGGCACCAGGTCAGGCAAGGGGGCAAGTTTCGGCTCTCGCGGTTCCACCGATTCAGGAAAGAGGTAGAACTATTTCCGTTGAAAGTCTGGTTTTTCTGTTTGAACATACTGTCCGTACTTTATTCGACTCTGGCGCATCGTATTCGTTTATCTCATCGTCATTAGTTGAGTCACTGCACTTAGACACCAGTGTGGTAGATGATCCCTTGGTTGTTTCAAACCCAATTGGGGGCTCCACTTGTTTGTCCATGATATGTTTGGGTTTGAAGATTTCTATACTTAGCGTTGAGTTTAGATGTGATGCTTTTGTTTTGGGCTTCACGGACTATGGGTTAATTTTGGGCATGGACTGGTTATCCAGTAATGGTGTCGTTCTTGATTGCGAAAGGAGAGTTGTTAGGCTCATGACCCTCTTGGGGAACACTCTCGAGATCTCTTGTAATCCCATGGATTCTGTTATGCTAAGTTATCTTGAATCGCTTGATGCTTCGGTCGAGAGTTTGCGATCTGTTAGAGTGGTCCAGGAATACTCGGATGTGTTTGAGGAGGTGAAGGGCTTACCTCCAAAGCGGGAGATAGACTTCCGAATATATCTGGTGGACAATGCTAAGCCAGTATCTTTGCCAGTGCGCCACATGGCTCCTCGTGAGAGGAGGGAACTCCATAAGCAAGTAGGGGAGTTGCTTGAGAAGGGGTTCATAAGACGAAGTATATCGGAGTGGGGTGCTCCAGTAGTTTTTGCCACGAAGGCGGATGGGTCCCTCAGACTTTGTGTAGACTATAGAGAACTCAACAAACTTACAAAGAAGAATAGACACCCATTGCCGAGGATTGATGATCTCTTTGATCACTTGGTTGGCGCCTCAGTGTTTTCGCAGTTGGACTTAGCCACGGGGTTTCATCAGTTGAGAGTGGCTGAGGATAGCATAGACAAGACTGCCTTTAGGTCTCCGGATGGTTTTTATGAGTGGCTTGTGATGCCATTTGGTTTGACGAACGCCCCCGCATACTTTGTTGATCTGATGAGTAGGGTGTTCAGGGAGTACCTTAATAAGTTCGTGGTGGTCTTTGTGGATGACATCTTAGTCTTTTCTAAGAGTGAAGAAGAGCATGCCCTACATCTTAGGGAAGTGTTGGAGACTCTTCGAGCACATAGCCTTAAGGCTAAATTCTCTAAATGTCACTTTTGGAGGAAGGAAGTGCGGTTCTTAGGGCACGTGGTCTCTAAGGAAGGGATATCTGTGGATCCTGCTAAGGTAGTATCCATCCAAGATTGGAAGGTTCCGAAGAATGCTACCGAGTTGAGGAGTTTCTTGGGGTTGGCTGGCTACTACAGGAAGTTTATCAAGGACTTCGCGAAGATATCAGCCCCATTAACTCGTTTGACGAAGAAGAATCTAGTCTTCACATGGGACGTAGATTGTGATGATGCGTTCCAACGGTTAAAGAGAGCTTTAACCACAGCTCCAGTCTTAGTGTTGCCAGATGGGAGTAAGCCATTTGTTGTTTATACCGATGCTTGTGGGACAGGACTAGGCGCAGTCTTAATGCAAGAGGGAAGGGTAATAGCCTATGGGTGAAGGCAGTTGAGAAAGCATGATAAAAATTACCCTACACATGATCTAGAGTTGGCCGCTATTGTTTTTGCGCTTAAGACTTGGCGCCATTATCTTCTTGGCGAGAGGTTCGAATTTTTCACTGACCACAAATCATTGAAGTACTTGTTTTCTCAAAAGGATTTGAACTTAAGGCAGCAAAGGTGGATGGAGTTCTTATGATCCTATGATTTCGAGATAGCGTATACCCCTGGCAAGGGTAACGTGGTGGCGGACGCCTTAAGCAGAAAAAGGTTGTCCTTGAGTCCATTGTTCGTGGAACGACGAAGCTTGGAATTTATCTCGATGTTTGACTTCAGACCTTCCGTTGACTTTGTACCCAGTTTGCTAGCATCCTTAGAGGTCAGACCTACTCTTTTGGGACGGATTGGCGAGGCACAGCGGGACGACCCACAGTTGGTTGAGTTAGTAGAGAAGCTCATAAGGGGGGAGTCGTCCAGCCATTTGAGTAGGTACACCCTAGACGATAGGGGGTGGTTGCGTAGAGACGGTAGACTTTGTGTACCGCAAGACGAGGGTTTGAGGAAGGCTATTCTGGATGATGCGCATCGTTCGAAGATGACCATTCATCCCGGTGGGGACAATATGTACCAAGACATGAAGCGAGTTTTCTTTTGGGCCGGTATGAAGAAAGATGTGGCCGAGTATGTCGCTAGATGCTTGGTGTGCCAACAAGAGAAATCGTAGCAAAAGAAACCGGGTGGGTTGCTTCACCCATTGGAAGTTCCGCAATGGAAGTGGGATAGCGTCTCGATGGATTTTATTGATGGGTTACCGAGATCGAGGAAGGGTAATACGGGAATTTAGGTTGTGGTAGACAGACTTACTAAGAGCGCCCATTTCATACCCGTGAAGAGTAAGAGGACTGCTCCATGGCTAGCTTCAGTTTACCTTCGAGAGATAGTTCGATTGCATGGTGTACCTTCTAGAATAGTGAGTGATCGAGATCCCATCTTCACTAGCGAGTTTTGGAAGAGTTTGCAAGAGGCGGTAGGGACTCAGTTGTGTTTGAGCACCTCATATCATCCTCAGACGGACGGCCAGACCAAGAGGGTGAACCGTATTCTAGAAGACCTTTTGAGGCTATGTATCTTAGATTATGGAGGTGTATGGGAAGAGCATCTTCCATTGGTGGAGTTCGCGTATAATAACAGCTTTCAGTCTAGTATTGGTATGGCTCCTTTTGAAGCTCTTTATGGAAGGCCTTGTCGATCACCTACATGTTGGTGGGAATCTACGGATAAGATCTTGCTTGGGCCCGATATGGTCAGGGAGACTTCGAAAAAGATTGATTTGATTCGAAGAAGGATGAAAGCAGCGCAAGATATGCAGAAATCTTACGCGGATAAGAGGAGGACGGATCTTGAGTTTGATGTTGGGGACATGGTCTTTGTCAAAGTATCTCCATTACGGAATGTTGTTCGCTTTGGGTCCGTTGGGAAGTTAGCACCAAGGTTTGTAGGACCGTTTCCTATTAAGGAAAGGATTGGACAGATGGCATATAGAGTGGATTTACCCAAGAGACTTAGTGGTGTATATGACGTATTCCATGTGTCACATTTGAGGAAGTGCCTACATGAGACCGCAGAGGTGGTAGAGCCGAGCTTGCTTAGAGAAGTGGAGGTAGAGCGTGATGCGACGATTCGACGAGCTCCTGCTCGCATCCTTGGGTCAGAGATTAGGAAGTTGAGAAACAGAGAGGTTCAACTAGTCAAAGTGCAATGGGGAGATGATGAGAGCAACGCTACTTGGGAGACAAAAGCGAAGATGCGTTCACTGTACCCATTTCTTTTTGAGGGTATGTCTTTTAACTTCTCCTTTATCGTTTGTCTAGTACTTATCTTATCTTTAGTATGTCCTCTCGTTAGTACCTTTGACCTTTAGATAGGGTAAACATATGGTTGAAACATGTGTTTGAGACATTTTATGATTGATGGATGCATGTGGATGCAAGTGTTTGCTAGTGGTTGCTCGTGGATGCATATACACACACTTTAGACACTAGATCGGCTCAGTCACTTCATGTTGCATATTGCATATAATTGTGTGGAGGTAGCTATATTAATGGATGTATAATGGTTGTGTTATCATATGAATGATGCATTTTGGTGTATGGTTGTGCACACATGTAGAAATAGTATGTGTCGATAGGGTTCTTTCGCATACATATTGGATGCATGGCATTATCATGGTTTGCATTAAGTAGGTCAACTGAATCAGTAGACCGCCTGATTTTGCAATAGATAGGGAACATATACACACACTTTTTGCATATATTCATACAGCATTAGAAACTTTAAGGACAATGGATGCCAGTGTTTGATGGTTTAGTAGATGGTTGTTTGGATGGTAGGATACGTTCTTCTTGACTTAGAGATTTCGGGGACGAAATCTTTTAAGTAGGGGAGAATGTAACACCCCGTATGTTGAATAACTTGTAATAATATAAATCAGGGCAGAACTAAATTTTAAGATCTGAATCAGGGGAAATGGGCTATGCCATTGCGTTCGTCTCAGAAAAATACGCGAAATAGAGTCCGAGTTTTCGAAAATCGGAGTCCGTATGACCCAGTTAAGGCCCAACGAAGTTTTTAGAAAATTCAAATTTCGAAAACAGATTTCAAATGCAGAAATGGAGCTAGGCGGGAAAATTCCCGCCACACCCCTAGTCGACTGGGGAGTCGACTTGGGAGTCGACACACAGGGGGGTGTGTCGACAGTAGTGTCGACACCCCAGTCGACACAGGTGGCCGAGCCAGTTTGGCCTGGGTGCACTGTTTTGGTTGTTGGGCTGTGTTTTGGGGCTTATGACGAAATCTGACGGCTCTAACCTAAACTAGGGTTAATCCTATGGCCTAAAACACTTAACTAATCTATAAATACACCCTAAGACTACCCTAATTCATACTAAAATTGGATACAACGTCATCATGCCGTCAAATTGCAATTAGAAGGAGCCTCCATCAAATTTTAGGAGAAGATAGCTTCTCAAATCAACTTCTAATCAACTCTAGCAACTAAATCTTCTTCATAGGAGTGCTAATCAACAAGTTGTGAGTTTCTATGCCTTTAGCAAGCAATTGCTAAACTAATTATGATAGGATGTAATGAGGTTATGGTTATGAATGTGGATCAATGCAAGTTATGTTATCATATGCTATGTGCTCATGATGTTAGTTATGCAAGTTTTATGCTATATGCTAGTTATGCAAGTTTTATGCTATATGTTCATGATGCTAGTTATGCAAATCACTACGATAAACATTGATCCATTATGACACCATGTTATGCAAGTTTGGTGTTTGATTATATGCAAGTTCATATATGACATGTTATGCAAGTTTGGTGTTTGATTATATGCAAGTTCATATATGACATGTTATGCAAGTTTGGTGTTTGATTATATGCAAGTCCATATATGACATGTTATGCAAGTTTGGTGTTTGATTATATGCAAGTAACGTGTGCAAGTTTACACCTTTGTATGATATGCATACATATGCAAGTTTACCCCTTTGTATGTCATGCATATATATATGCATGTTTACCCCTTTTTATGATATGAAGTAACATATGCAAGTTCATCCCTTTTTAGACCTATGACATGTATGCAAGTTTATCCCTTTATGATAGGTCTATGACATGAACATCTATGCAAGTTACCCTCTTTATGACATATGTGATTCATGCAAGTTTGGGTTGATTATTTATGCTAGTTGGGTTTGATGCTATGGTCATATATGCAAGTTGACACCTTTAAAACCCATGTTGATGCTAATGTTATGCTAAGTTGAACCCATTGTATTTGTGATGAATCTTCCCTTTTAAGTATGTCATGTTAGCGTATTACGTGGGGAACGATGGGGTTAATATTCATGTTAACAAAATTGTGGTGAAATTGGTATGAAGTTGCATACCATAAGTGGATGGACATAATTGAGTCAATTATGTACATCATTAAATTGGAATTAATTAGGGAAAATTAATTCAAAATATGGGGGTGATTAATTAGGTGTAATTAATCGACTAAGACACGAGGTTAGACCCTTTTGTAGCATAAGACTGCCCGGACCCGACCGGCAAATCCAGCGGCTACAAATGATTGGCCCAATGTGAGAGGTCTTAGGCATAAACTAAATACGTGACAAGTGTAAAGACACGAGGTTAGACTCTGTTATAGCGTAAGGCTGCCCGGACCCGACCGGCAAATCCAACTGCCATAAAAGACAGTCTAATGTGAGAGGTCTTTACAAAGGTTACGGTCTTAATCAATTAAGAAACACTTAACCAGATAAGCATGTAGTGGGGTCATGAGGGGTTAAGTGGGTGCCTTGGGTGGCATGTGGAAATCCAGTAAGTGCCTTGGGTGGCATGTGGAAATCTAGTGGTTGCCTTGGGTGGCAATAGAAAATACGATTAGAATAATTAACCAAAGTGGAAACATGTAATTAAACATGATTAAAGGGTTAAGTGGGATACACTAGAGGGAGCAAGCTTAGGTGGGTAGCTTGTGGGGGCCCATTTCAACCAGTAACCCATATGTATCTTTGTGGGCTCGACCCATGTCGAGGACGGGACACGCGTACTGGGCTTGACTATAAGAGGCCAAAACGGGTTAGCGGTGGCAACGCAAGTCCAACGGGTTTCATATGCATGTGTGGACCCGGGTTGGTAGGTAAGACGTTGTTGCATCGTGTAGGTATAAGCCGTGCACCGTTGGTTGTATCGGGTTTCCACTTTGGGGAGTGATACACCCCACTGTGGGGCCAGCACGGGTATCTACGTTAGTGAGCCGATCGCTTGGGGAGTAGTGGGTACACCTAGTGGAGATAGGGGCAGACGACACCTATGTGGTCAGCTAGGGGTACATGAAACTACTAGTTAAATTTTCTAAGTCCTTGGGTGGGATCAACCTTTAAGTAGGAATGACTGGTGTGGTGCAGTGTAGTAATTATCCTTGGGTGGGTAGATGCGTCTTTACCGATATCTTAGTTCATTCTATGTCTAGTTGGCTGCTTAGTGTAGTCATTTATCCCCAGTCATTACCGTACCAAGTTTATATCATACCCTAATTACTTTAATGATTGTATTGTTAAAGTTGTAGGACTCGCTCAGACTTATGTCTGACCCCATTGTTTTTATCTTTTTCCCAACCCTCAGGTTCTCAGAGTGGGCCTCGCACTAGTGGGCTTTGATCAGATTGCTTTATCTATCTTTTGGAGCTTGGACCGTTGATGTAAAGCTCAGTTTATCTTTTCTATTATGGCTATTAGTTATGTAGTGGGATTATGTACTTATGTTTTTTATCAGGATGGATATTTAGTACTTGACCCTTGTTTTATGGTTTTGTAACCAAACATGTTTACCTTCTGCTGCAATGAAATGATGTTTTAGTTAACAAGTATTATTTATATCTGTCTTGTTGTAATTTTTCTGTTCTATATTCACTTAAAATACTCCACCGAAGTTAAGGCATTCCCTTAGTGAGTGACCTTAGCGGGTGTGGGGTGTTACAGAAGTTAAATAGGGAACGATTAGATTTCATGACGTTTTGTATGGTAGGGTTCGGATGCAAAATTGTTTGCTTCACACTTGTAATTGTGTGAAGGTAATGGATGGAACAAAGTTTTCAAAATTTGTATTCATGTAGACCTACCAGTATATTTAGGATGTTTTGCATCATGTTTCCAAAAGTGTTTTAAAAATTTCAATGCATACATGTAAAGGGCCCGATCTAAAATCATCTTGCATGCATGTTTTATGGTTGAAATGCATTATGTACACCATGAAAAGTCGTGTATGACTTAAGGATCTTTGTATATGGAATAATGTGGAATTGACTATGATATACTAACTTGTATAATACAATAGTTATGCAAATAAAAATTAACAATTAAAGATATCACAGACAAGTAAATGCATTAAGTAAAGTGAGACTAGGAATTTTATACTGGTTCAGACTTCTCATCCTATGTCCAGTCCCAGACTCCTTTTGGAATTTTACTATCAACACCATCTCTTCACCTGGAGAACAGGTTCCAAACAATGCGAGCCCCAACAAGGATTTCCAAATTGAGCACCAACACAGGACTTCCCGCTTGAGCACCAACACAAGACTTTTGAAAAGAACAAGAGTTTGACTTCTGCTTGTGTTCTTGAACAACACCGAATACCCAACGATTGAGTACACCCTTCCTATAATCTTATCCTTTAGTATATAATGTGTATGTGAAGATTGAAGGAAGTATATTACTTATTGAATCAAGAGACTTGAAATATATTAAAATATTCAATAGGTAATTTGAATATTTGAGAGGGCTTTTAGAATGCAAGAGAGTATAGAGTTTAAGATCAAAAAATATAAGAAGATTCGGTGATTTGGAAAACATGTTTGAGACATGTATATAATCATCGAAGAGTTTTCAACTTCCATGAAGAGTTTTATCAAAGATATGCACCCATTTTCTTTCAGAAATGAAAAGTAATCTCTTCATGAAAGATGATGCCATTTAGAAGATATGGCCATTGGAAAATATGACTGTTGGTAAATATGACCATTGTAGAATATGATCATTTGAAATATAAAATGTCTTTTCGCGAAGTGTCTTTTCGTGAAGTGTCTCTTCGCAAAGTTTCTTTTCGAAGTGTCTTTTCGTGAAGCGACGAAGTGTCTTTTCGCAAAGTGTTTTTCACGAAGTATATTTTCGTGAAGTGTCTTTTCGTGAAGTGACTAAGTGTCTTTTCGCGAAGTGTCTTTTCACAAAGTGTCAAAGTGTCTTCTCATAAGTGCATTTGTGTACGTTATGTATTTGATGATATATTTTAAAAATATATAACATACCTAAGACACAATTAAATAGATAATCATAACCTATATCACTTTTCCTTTGATCTTCCCTTCTTCCTTGTCATGAATCAAAAACTAGTCATCTAACGTTCTCCCCCTTTTTTAATTGATGACAACCTCTTGCAATCTTGTAGAGTTATTTATTTTCTCCCCCTGAATGTATGCTTGCATATATTTATCTCCCCCTGAATATAAAGCTTCTCTGCAACATTTTGTTAGCGCATATGTAAAATACTTGCCATTTGTTTTCGTGTAACCAAATGTTAATGAATAATGCATATATTTTCCATAATTTTTCTCCCCTTTTGTCATCGATTAAAAAGAATATGTAATATAATAAAGCAGTAATCGAGCACAAATAAGAGAAAACAAGCGGAGATAGTTTTCAAAGAGCATATGAGACTATTTATCATACGTTTGATAGAGATACCGAAATAGCCTTCTCTTTGTTGTGGTGTACCTGAAAAAAATATGATGTATATACTTTGGTACCCACTTGTTTTGTTTGGGTCTAGGGGTTAAATGAAATGTAACCATACCTAAGAGGGTTTAATGGAATCTTTAAAGATAAAATTTTCAATATTAACTACTAAATCAAAATAATTATTGATATATTTTTCTCTATTTTTCCAATTTACAGGAACCCAAATACTTAAATAATTTCTATTGATTTTCGTACTTCTAGATTTGTTATGAAGATCTCTAGTCATAGAAGTATTTGAATTTCAATAATGATTGGATCTTGGAAGTGCGTAGGTTTTATTATATCCTAAACCACCTTTGTCATGTAAAGGTCGAGATCTAGATAAGATCATATTTTAATCATTTTGACCTTTATAAAATTTTGCGAATTTATTTGTACATTTTCCAAAATTGATTCCACCGCCGCGATTGATATTTTCAAAAGAAACTTTGTTATCAATATCCTTATTTAATTTAGAATTCTTCCTTTTTTAAAGTACTATTCTTATTTTCGATATGACTAATTTGTGATTCAGAATTATCTAAAGGTAATTGTAATTTTTCAACATTTTCTTTTGATTCAGAAATTACTTTTTGCAAAATATTATTATTAACTTTTAAAATCTCACATTCTTTAGATAATTTTAAATTCTTTTCTGTTAAAGCCTCATTCTCTTTTTCAAGAGACAAAATTAAAGAAATAGAATTATTAAAAGAATCTTCACATAATGTATTTTTATTTTGTAAACCATCGATTTCCTTTAAAAGGGCATTTTTTTTATCTTCTAGTTGCTCATTTTCTTTTTGAAGGAAATCTTTTTGGAAAACAAATTCCTCTAAGGAATTTCCAAAACATTTGCCTTATTTAACTAAAAAATTGTTTTCCTCTTAGTTTCGAATTTTCTTGCTCACAATCTTTGTACTTGGCTAAAATAATTCCATTAAGTTTACCTGAACTTTTAAAATATTTTAACAACTTTTCATGGTCTAACAAAAGATCTTTGTATAATGAATCTACACATATCGATTGTGATCTAACTTTAGTCATGAGACGTTTGCTTCCTTGCACTCTTGATTCTGCTTTGTTCCTCTTCTACTTTCTAATTCCTTGACAAGATTTCTTTATTGCCATTTGTTCTAGATGTTGTTACGATCTATAGAACACCAGGCTCTGATACCAAATGAAAAATCATGTATGACTTAAGGATCTATGTACATGGAATAACGCGGAACTGACTATGATATACTAACTTGAATAATACAACAGTTATGCAAAAAAAAATTAACAATAAAAGATATCACAGATAAATAAATGCAGTAAGCAAAGTAACACTAGGAATTTTATATTGGTTCGGACATCCAGTCCCAGACTCCTTTTGAAATTCTATTATCAACACCCTCTCTTTATCAGAGGAACAGCTTCACAACACTCAAAGCCCCAACAAGGACTTCCCGCCTGAGCACCAACATAGGACTTCCTGCCTGAGCACCAACACAGGACTTTTACAAAAAACAAGAGTTTGACTTCTGCTTGTGTTCTTGAAAAACACTAAATAGCCAACGATTGAGTACACCCTTCCTATAATCTTATCCTCAAGTATATAATGTGTATGTGAAGTTTGAAAGAAGTATATTACTTATTTAATCAAGAGATTTGAAATATATTCAAAGATTCAATAATAAGTAATTTGAATATTTGGGAGAGCTTTTAGAATGCAAGAGAGTATAGAGTTTAAGATCAGAAAATTTAAGAAGATTCAGTAATTTGGAAAACATGTTTGTGATGTATATATAATCATTGAAGAGTTGTCAAATTCCATAAAGAATTTTATCAAAGCGATGCACCCATTTCCATTCAGAAATGAAGAGGAATCTCTTCATGAAAGATGATGCCTTTTAGAAAATATGGTTGTTATAAAATATGACCGTTGGAAATATGACTGTTGGAAATATAAAGTGTATTTTCGTGAAGTGCCTCTTGGCAAAGTATCTTTTCAAAGTGTCTTTTCATAAAGTATCTTTTCGTGAAGTGCCTTTTCACGAAGAAACAAAGTGTCTTTTCACGAAGTTTCGAATTGTCTTTTCGTGTAGTGTCTTTTCACGAAGTGTCTTTTCGCGAAGTGTCTTTTCACGAAGTGCATTTTCGCGAAGTGCCTTTACACGAAGTGTCTTTTCATAACTGCATTTGTGTATGTTATGTATTGTTAGGATAGGTTTTAACTGTATATAACACATCTAAGACACAATTAAATTGATAATCATAACCTATATCACTTTTGCTTTTGCCTTTACACGAAGTGGATGTACACAAATTGGTTGTGTAGGATAGGATAACTAGGTGTCAGAATTTTGGGACAAAATTCCTTTTAAGGGGGGAAGAATGTAACAAGCCGAAATTTTTACAATAAATAGTTATTTTATTAGAATTTCAAAAACAGGAATTTCTGCAAATGATGGAATTTGGCCATGAAACTTTAGCCGATGCATTCGTCTCGAAATTTTGGCCAACTATCATGTTTGGAGTTTCCCGAACAGAGTCCGTATGAAAAAGTTACGTACAAAATACGAAAAATGGACGGAAATAAATAAATAATAAATACCTTTCTTTTATTACCTGCTTCATTGGGAAAAATCGCTCAAGGGTGATCGACACCCTTGCCTAGAGTGGTCGACCTATTCGAGCTAGATCTGCCGAGTAATAGCTTGGTTTTGAAGGGTATTTTGGTTATATTTTATTAAACAGATGGGCGAATGTTAATTAAAACTAATCTAACGATCCTAGGTCGTTGCTACCCCTATAAATAAAGGGGCGAGGCCTCATTCTTTTTCTATATAAATCTGCAGAGGCAGTGGAGGTCTGTCATTTTCTTCCTTCTCCAAATCTAATTTCCAAAATAAAAATATATTCATACATAACAAATCAAATCCAATTCATATGAAATTGAAAGAATAAGCAGATCTAAAGGAAAAGAATGCAATTTGACGCTCCACGATAGATTCTTCACCCTCTTCCCTTATCTGTTTCGTTTGAATCAAATCAATGTTTTTATGCCTATAAGATATGTTCTTTTAAATACTGTGAATTTATTTGCAGCCATCAGATCTGATTATAAATATGGTTAGAACTTGTAAATTATAAGTTGTGGTTATGTGTAACATAAATTGTAGGATTTTTAAACTTGTTCATACATGTTCCTACAATTATGTCATGAAATACGTTGTACATGATACATAGCACTATAGATCTGGAAATTATTCCAATTAAACACAAATTATATGTAGTAATATTTCAGATCTTCAGTTCATTGTTGAATAATGAAATATGTGAATTTGGGTAAAAATACGAAACTGTTGAATTATGTGATTTTGAGAATAAAATAAATATTCCTGCTTGTATTCAAAGTTGTTGGATTTTTTGCTTAAACAATGTAAACATGTCGCTTTCCTCCTTTTGAATAAAACGGCATTACTTTGAAATCACAAGAGGTATGAAAAAAGGATTAAAAAGGGAGAAGTGGTGCAAATGTATGTACAAATATAATACATATATTTATATATAATTTGCATCGACTATTCCAATATATATATATATACATATATTTCTTGTGATTTGGAAATATGTCAATTCCACTAATTAGGCATTATTTACAATGATTACGGCTAATGGTCTTTTGTGAGATTTGAAATCTTTTTGGCAATATTGAATATAAAAAGGAAATGTTTGGTAAATTGATTAGACCAAATCATTAATTTAAAAATAAGAATAATAATATGAAATAAAATCAACTACGTGAACCCGACGAAAATATAAAATAAACATATTCATGTTATCTATCCAAATCAGCGTAAAACGGTGAAATATACATTGTATGGAATGTTTGAATGTTCAAATAAGGTTCAGTTATGGGATTATATGTAAATGTAATCTATTTTGAATTAATATATTTGTGGTGACCGTTTGTAGCAATCAATATAATTAATTACTATAAATAAGACTCCAAATCAATAAATAACCGTTGTAACCAATATTGATTAGGGAAAAATAAATATAATAGGAAGATGGTTACAATTCCTAAAATCAATTAGGATAAATGTTGTAAGCCCAATTGGAAAATTTGAATTATAACTACATTTAGACACGAGGTTAAGCTCAACTTGTGGTATAGGCCTGCCCGGAATAGATCCGCAAATCCAGCAGCCACAGGTATTCAGCTTAATGTGAAGGGTCTAATGCATAAACATAATCATATTAGGACACGAGGTTAAGTTTAACTTGTGGTAGAAGTATGCCCGGAACCGACCGACAAATCCAGCATTCACAAGTTGTCAACTTATTGTGAGAGGCCTGATACGTAAATATACAAATCAATAAATAAATTAATAAAGGAATATGAATAGAAATTTCTTGTGGGATACAACAAATAGATAACTTGGGACTGATAAATAATTGCCTTCGGAAAATATGACCTTATGGTCACAAAGGGCAATAAAAAGTAAATAAAAGGAAATGGGTGTCATAAGGGAATTTATGAATGTGGTTTAAAAACTAAGTCCAAATTAGGGATGGTATCAAATGAAAATCCTTGGAAAAAAAAGATAATATAACCTACCTTATTTATATTAATGGAAATAGAAAATATAGTTGGACTTAGTAGGTTAATAATGTAAGATATTATTAACCATATAAACCCGTGACAGAAATGAATCGTGTAAATATAGTATTTCTGTGTAGAGGGACTAAACAAGAATGACGTAATAAGGTAGCCTACTTTATCCCAATAGGGAAAGGTGCTAAAGGAAAATGGGGTACGAATCTAATAACCTTTGTGTATAGTCCGCTTCCTTCAGTCTTAAGTGGATTTGGGTTGAGGAGTCCACATGGGAGTAGGTCTTTCAGTTTAGGGTTATTAAACGGTATATATGTCTGCCCAAACCTGGAAACTTAAAATATCAGATATGGCTACCTATCCTACGGGAAGTAATAAGCGATTAAGGGGGTTATCCAGTGAGGTCAGCTAGATGGTATAGCGAACGATAAAATACCACCTCTCACCTTACACGGGGAAAGGGTATATGCATGGATGACAGAAGCTCTAACTAGTAGGGTTGTAGTTAGTGCCTTCTAGTTTATGTTAACATTAAATATATTGTCGAGGGTTAATAAGTGACCAATATGTCTGCCTAAGGGTCTTAAGCGATCAGGGAGAATCCACCCTATCTATCATTGATAGTGAGACATTGAATAATAAAGGAAAGTGAATGGGGATACATACACAGAAACCCCGTAATTGGTGGTCCACTCTCGATTAAATAACCAGTTATGCTCTGGTATAAAGGCTTCATAAAATTTGTGTAAACGTCCTATCTCTGTATTATAATTTAGGAATACTACTTTGGGAGGAGTATTAAGGTAGTTCATAAACAACTACAAGGTCAATTTATAATTACTTACCTTGTTAGGCAAACATCTTAGGTTCAACCAAACGGGTATATCTGTGTATTATAGTCTGTGTTGTACATTTCTTAGTCACCGGAACTTTCTGTTCTGACCTTCTCCTTATTACAACCTCCGAGGTTTCGTAGAGAAGGTCGGGTTCTCCTAGATGATTAAGTTTGGCCTTCGGTTCTCGTTATCTCTTTCTCGGTATTGGCAAAGTGACTAACTTTGAAAAAGGTAGTTACTTGAGTTAATACTAGTTTATTCTATTTTGTATCCGATGTGAGTTTTCTTTTATTGAACTCTGATTATGCTCATGCTCATTTATTGCAGTTACCAGATTTACACGCTTCATGCTTGGGTGTGCTCATATAACATCTGTGATTTTTTACCGTTTAAATCGACAATGATCCTCAATTTCGACTTAAACAAATCAAAAATAAAGATAGTTATTGGTATTTATATATGAAAAAGAAGAAAGAAGAAAACAAATACAGAATCTCCCTGTGGAAGGACAAAATATAATAAATAAATAACAGTTCATGAAGCTGTTAAAACTGTTGTAATACATATAAGTGAATATGCGTTTGTCATATTATATATAGTCCCACATTATGGGTATAAGGCTAACGTCAGCTCCAAAGCCAATATATAAAGGAGCCTATGTAATAGAAATATGTACATTGAATCAAGAGAAATAAAAAAAGGTCTCTCCCTGATCTCTTATGTTCTTTCTATTGTCTTCTCTTTTATTATATGTTCTGTATTATTTTATAATGCGTTGTCAGCAAAAGATACTATTATATTATTTGTTAAAATCTTCTAGATCTACATCTATGAATTTGTCATGTAAGTAATTTTTATTTGAGAATATCAATTCGTGGATTTCTATATTTGTTCTACAATTATTTTATGTTTGAGAATATTTGATCTGTGGATCTATAATTTTTTTTTGTAGATCTATATTATGTTCCAGTGGATCTAACTTTTTAGATCTAATTATTTTTAACTTAGTGGTTTTTAGATATCCACCTATTCATATTTGATCTGGTATTATACCAAATATTTTTTTTAGGAAGATCCATTCATTTTCTTTTTACAGTATTATATATGGAACTTTTACACCATACGCCATACATAAAACATCTTCATTTGCTACTTTATCTCTTTAATAACAGAGAAGCCATTGCTAATAGATATGCATATATATAAATAGAAAGCTGCTTGTTAATCAACATATGTATTACTGTGGCCATTATTTTTGTTATGTAACATGGTGTATGGCCCCTTGACGGTTTGTATTGTTTCATTATTGTAAGAAGTTCATTGTAAATGTATAGAGAAAGACTTCCAGATTTGGATATTTTTTTATGATTCCATGCCGTAATCTATTCAATTTATTACATGCTTGTCTACGGTCCTATTCTATTTTACAAGATCTGCATTTTTTATGATACAACAATACTACAATTTCATCGTTTTGTCTGTTCGTTAATTTGTTAATTCGTTTTGATAATTATAGAACATGTATGCTGATATGTGAATTTTGTTTAATTGAGCATCTACAATTATTTTTTTGTGTAGTTCACAAAAATATTGAACACTGAAATCCATTTACAATCTCAATACTTAGAGAGTACCATTAAAAATGGTAATAATATGTCCCAACAGGACAAAACAAAATCTCTGATATTTTTAAGACGCCATATTCACGATGATCTAAAATCGGAATATTAACTGAAAAAGATCCTCTCCACTTATGGAACTCCCTGAAGGAGCATTATGACCACCAGAAGACGGTCATACTTCCAAACACAAGGTAAGAGTGGTTGAACTGGAAGTTCACATGCAAGTGACCTAAAGTTCATATGACCTAACAAAGAACCTGAAGTTTATATGCAAATAAAGAACCTGAAGTTCATATTCAAACGAGAAACCTGAAATAAAGCATATAATTGCATTTAATAATTGCTTATAGCAAATGACCTATAATAGGAAAGGATTTGAAAAATCAATGAAAGGAAAAGTTTCAACAAAAGGAAAAAGCCTATACCTCCAATTTTATGCTACACATAATTTCTTGAAGAAACTTATTATAGGAAGAGATCATTACATTTATAATAAATACTATTTTCATGAAGAAAAATAGTAAAATGACTCTCATATGTGAAAAAGGGCACTTTCTAGAAAAGTTTCTTCAATTTAAAATATATAATAACAATATATGAATTATGGTAAAACTAGAAGTTTTATTATAGTCATTTTAGAACATATTATATTTCTAAAAGAAATATTGCATTGTTTCTTAGGAAAACTTTTATAAAGAAAATATGCTTCCTGAAGATCATATTAAGTTAAGATCTAAATATTGATCTTAATTTTGCACACCGGAAGTGAACGCAAAAGTAATTTTTGTTATAAAATGGAAAACTTAGAACCTGCAGTTTCAATGATGGTAACAAGTAGCCTGAAGATCGCTAGGTGATTTTTATTTTGTTTTATTTCCTTTCAGCATGTATTAGTTTGAAACTTTTGTTTATTTGCCTTTCTTTTTAGTTTGTTCTTTTGGAATTGCAGAAATAATACGTAATGTTGGACATGATAAATAGTTTATTCTCATGGACATTTATCTATATTTATAAGTTATTTCAGTTATTAACTAGCCATATTGTTTTTAATTCTTAAGGTATAGATCGATAGTGTTTAAGTGATGATATATGTCTGGTTGGTAGTGGAACTACTCATACGATATTGAAAAACCCAAAGTTTTCCTTTGAATTATCTGAAAATGTTTCATATAAAGTTTCAACTATAGTTGGTTCAACCAATATAATTGAAGGGTCCAGAAGAGACCATATAGTGTTACCAAATGGTACACATATATTCATTCAAAATGCACTATATTCAAACAATTCTAAAAGGAATCCGCTTAGCTTCAAAGATATAAGAATGAATGGATATCATATTGAAACTATAAATGAAAACAACAAAGAATACCTTTGTGTTATTTCTAAAATTGAAAGCCAGAAGCTTATTTTAGAAAAATTTGGTACAATTTCAACTGGATTATACTTTACCAAAATTGGCATAGTTGAATCTCATTTTATAAACATGAGCTAGAAGCTCACAGATACAAAGAAATTGACTCTTTGGCATGATCGTTTAGGTCATCCTGGTTCAACTATGATGCGTAAAATTGCTAAGAACTCAAATGGCATGATTTACAAAATCAGTTGAATTTACCAAATGATTACATATTTACATCATGTGCATAAGGAAAATTAATTACTCGATCTTCATACAGTAAGATCACCTCTGAATCTCCAGCATTTTCGCAAGGAAATCAAGGTGATATATGTGGTGCGATTCATTCCACTTGAGGGCCATTTAGATATTTATGGTGTTAACTGATCCATCAACTCGTTGGTCACACGTATGTTTGCTATCTATTAGAAACATGGCATTTTCCAAATTGCTTGCTCAAATAATTAAATTAAGAGCACATTTCCCCGATTATCAAATCAGATCAATACGACTAGATAATGTAGGATTATTCACTTCACAAGTATTTGATGATTATTGTTTATCACTGGGAATTGAAGTTGAACATCCAGTAGCTCACTTTCATACTCAAAATGGTCTGTTAGAATCATTAATTAAGCGTTTGCAACTTATTGCAAGACCTTTACTTATGCAAACAAAGTTGCCAATTACAGCTTGGGGACATGCAATTTTGCATGCGTCCAAATTGATTAAAATTAGACCAACGGCTTATCATCAATTTTCACCATCACAACTTTTAACTGGATCCCAACCAAATATTTCATACCTACGAAAATTTGGTTGTGCTGTGCATGTAACCATTAGTCCCCCACTTTGTACAAAAATGTGTCCTCAAAGAAGGCTGGGAATTTATGTGGGATTTGACTCACCTTCAATAATTCACTATCTTGAACCTCTTACGAGTGATGTCTTCACTGCAAGATTTGCAGATTGCAAATTTGATGAGTCAAATTTCCCGCTGTTAGGGGGAGAAAAGACCATTCCAGTAGAACGGCGTGAAATTTCATGGAATAATCACTCTATGTTTCATTTGGATCCACATACCAAACAATGTCAATATGAGGTACAAAGAATTTTGCATATTCAAAATATTGCAAATCAAATTTCAGTTGCATTTAATGATGCTGCGAAATAACTAAATCTCATATTCTTGCAGCAAGTACACCAGCTAGAATTGAAGCCCTCGAAGGACCAATAGCAGCAAATGAATCTAAAGCTAGAAAAAACGTGGAAGACCGATAGGTTCAAAATACTTGGCGCCTAGAAAAAGAAAGTCTATTGAAAAATCATCAATTAACAAACCTCCCGAAGAGGTTATAAATTATCCAAAGGATAACTCAAAAGAAAATTCCAATTCTCCAAAAATTAGTGAAGGAACTATTATCCCAGAAGAAATAATAGAAGCTTTTGAAAACAAAATGGTACCTAATAATAATGAGATCTCAATATTCCATATGAATTATGGAGAAATGTAGGATCGAAGTAAAATAACATTTGATGATGTATTTTTATTCGAAGTAGCTACAGAAATAACTGAAATTCATGACTATAATGAGAATAATGATAATGAACCAACTAGCGTAAATGAATGTCAAAAAAGAAAATATTGGCCAAAGTGGAAAGATGATATTCAGGTTGAGTTAGATTCACTTGAAAAACGTGGTGTATTTGGACCAATAGAGAAAACACTAGAAGGTGTTAAACTAGTCGGTTACAAATGGGTATTCGTAAGAAAACGAAATGATAAAAATGAAGTTGTGAGATACAAAGCAAGGCTTGTTGCACAAGGTTTCCTGCAGAGACTAGGTTTTGACTTCAAAGAAACATACTCTCCTGTTATGGATGTCATAACATTTCAGTATTTAATAAGACTTGTAGTTTCCGAGAAGCTTGACATAAGATTGGATGATGTTGTAACAGCTTGTCTACACGGTGAATTTAGATACAGATATTTACATGAAAATCCCAAGCGGATATAAATTTCCTGAAGTAAAATCAAAGTCAATGTATTCATTAAAATTGAGACGATCACTATACGCTTTGAAACAATCTGGTAGAATGTGGTATAACCGTCTTAGTGAATATTTAGTAAAAGCTGGGTACAAAAACAATCTCATTTGTCCATGT
The DNA here is from genome assembly GCA_030737875.1 of Allium sativum. Taxonomy (NCBI): domain Eukaryota; kingdom Viridiplantae; phylum Streptophyta; class Magnoliopsida; order Asparagales; family Amaryllidaceae; genus Allium; species Allium sativum. The sequence goes on along the minus strand of CM060910.1, from coordinate 411,736,697 downwards.
GTCTTTATAAAGAAATTGGTAAAGGGATTTGCTATCTTAGCGGTATACGTTGATGATATAAATTTGATTGGAACTCCAGAAGAGATCAATGAAACAATTGATTACCTAAAACAGGAATTTGAAATGAAAGATCGTAGCAAAATCAAATACTGTCGTGGTCTACAGATTGAGCACAGTAAAAATGGCATATTAATCCATCAGTCAAATTACATTGAGAAAATCCTAAAGTGTTTTCAAATGGATAAATCATACCCACTTAGTACGCCTATAGTTGTCAGATCACTAGATATCAAAAAAGGACCCTTACCGACCAAAAGAAGATGATGAAGATGTACTTGGTCCAGAAGTTCATATCTCAGTGCAATTGGTGCATTATTATATTTAGTGCAATGCACGAGACTAGATATTGCATTTTCATTCAATCTTCTAGCAAGATATAGTTCTGCACCAACTAAAAGACACTGGAATGGTATAAAACATATCATGAGATATTTGTGAGGAACCACAAATTTAGGCTTGTTTTAATCTAACGTAGGCAATAATCCGAATCTAGTTGGTTATGCTGATGCAGGTTACCTCTCTGATCCACATAAAGTAAAATCACAAAATGGATTATGTGTTTACAAATAGCAATGCTGCTATTTCATGGAGATCTACAAAACAAACGTTGGTAGCAACATCATCCAATCGTTCTGAAAGTCTAGCCCTACATGAAGCGAGTCGAGAATGTGTTTGGTTAAGGTCATTAATTGAACATATTCGAAGCACATGTCAACTTCCCTCAACTACAGAAAGATCAACTATTATTTATGAAGAAAATGCAGCATGCGTAGCTCAGATTCAAGCAGGATATATCAAGGGTGATAGAACAAAACATATTTCTCCTAAATTCTTTTTCACACATGAGCTTTAAAAGGACAACAAGATAGAAGTGAAGCAAATCCAATCTTAAGAAAAATCCAGCAGATCTATTCATGAAGGCACTTCCAAAATCAACATTGCAGAAGATGATATATAAAATTGGTATGTGCTGCTTGCATCACCAAACTATTTGAATAATGCATTGCGAATCATGGGTAGCATATATTATGCTGTAATGCACTCTTTTCCTTCACTAATATTTTTCCCACTAGGTTTTTATTAGTAAGGTTTTTAATGAGGCATTATTTTGATCCAGAAGTATCAACCCTCAGTGGAACATTGTCAATATGTTTCCTGGAGATGAAATAAAAATTGTACTCTTTTCCTTGTTTATGAATTTCCCACAGGGTTTTTCATAAAAAGTTTTTTAATGAGGCAATTAATCTTATCATCTTTACATATGCATATTCAAGGGGGAGTGTTGTAATACATATAAGTGAATATGCATTTGTCATATTATATTTAGTCCCGCATTATGGGAATAAGGCCAACATCAGCTCCAAAGCCAATATATAAAGGATCCAATGTAATAGAAAAATGTACATTGAATCAAGAGAAATAAAAAAAGGTCTCTCCCTTATCTCTTTTGTTCTTTCTAATGTCTTCTCTTTTATTATCTATTCTATATTGTTTTATAACAAAAACATATATTTGATTATATTTTACAATAATTATTAGAGTTAACTATTATACAACATACAATAATTTTGCCGCGGAATAGTAATAATAATACGTCTGTTGAGCTCCATCTTCATCTTCATAATGATATCTTCAAGGCAAGCTAATCTTCGCTAGCTGCAACTTTGGCTGACTCGAGCGTATTGCATAAAAAGAAAACACAACAAAGACTCGGATCGGAACAAATGTAACGACCCACATTCTACGTATCGAAGGATCGTAGAATATTTATTTCTTTTTCGTATGAGGTCGTATGGTCGTGTAACTTTGGGGAACGACTATTGGGGTCATTTTCCATGTTCACTATTTTTGCTGATTTATAAATAACCGTTCTGCCCCTGACAAATCTTGTTTCGCCTGTAACTTTTGATTGGTAAGGAGTTTTGACCTAAAACCACTTCCATTAGATCCGAATGATGGTTTAACTTTTCGTAGAGTGGTCACAATAATCAAACGGACTTACTTTTTGGGAGATATGGCTGAAATAAGGTTTAGAAGGTGAAAACAGCTTAAATGGGCTTAATATGGTAATTAGCAACTAGGTCCATTGGGGATTTCGGGATTTGAGCTATATAAGGGCTGATTAGGGTTAGAAAAACCTTTTCTTTGTCATTTTCCAGCCACCGCTTACCTCTCTTCAACCCTAACAATGGCCTCCAACACGCAAATCACCTTTTAATCACCGTTTAATCAAGTTTTAGCCTAATATACATCAAACCAAGGCAAATTAGCATAGAATTTGGGATAGAGCTACTGGAACACATAGAGATTCAACCCAAATCAGAGATACTTTCAGATCTATAAGTAATTTATAGCTAAGGTGAGTGATTTGCATTATTTTTCACTAATTACAGCTAATTAGGGGTGATTAGTGATAATTAGTGAAATTATGCATGTTAAAATCTGGGAAAATATGTAAAATTTCTAAAATATTATTTTAGGGCTCTGATAAAAATTTGGGTTAATTTGGATATGTTTTGCTAATCCTATCGTTAGTTATTGTTAAACCTGATTAACGGGAAAACATGGGATTTTGGGTATGTTTGATCCATATTGTCAAGTTAAGTTGTTGTATTGGTGTTCATGGTCGATTAAACATGTTGCTATGACTGTTTGGAATGATTTATGAGTGTTTAGAAAAGTTAGAATAGTCGAAAATGCCGTCGTATGGCGTAAATTGCTTGTTGGAAAGAGTTGCAGGAATTTGGTCATACCCGTTCGTGAGGCACCCCTACGAGCCGGAGCATCATCACGAGCCGACCACTCCATTCGTGAGCCACATTCCCCCCACGAGCCGGTCCCACCTACATATCACGAACCGTCTCCATGAGCCAGTTGGATCCAACTAGACGACCACGACCGAGCCACCACGGTCACCACGAGCTGACCATATGTGAGGACCCACGACCCGAGGATATGGACCACGAACCATGCAGGATCGTCATGAGCCGGAGGAGGCAGACCACGAACTGCAAGCCGAGGGAGCTAGAGCCACGAGCCGGCATTGGAGGACGAGACACTAGCCGACCATTTGGAGGCTTGGTCACGAACTGGAATCATGATCACGAGCCAGAGATTTGGAGTACTACGAGCTGATGAGGAAAATCGTGAACTGAACATGGAAAGTAACGAATGGAGATGATGACCAAAACCCGAGATGCAAAGGTAGTCCAAATGGGAAGTTTGTACCCTGGATCCAGATGGGAACCAATGAGTTAACTTCATGAGTTGGACTTTGCTACGAGACGTGTGCTAAGGAGTTGTCAACGTCCATAGCTTTGATTCACCACCGAGAGACGAACGTTAGGCTACAGACCAGTGCAGTGGGGTAGTTATTACTCCATGGGGCAGAGTGATCGTAGCATGGCTATGAGCCAGTGCAGTGAAGTCGTCATGACTTCGTGGGGGCATAGTGGACATAACAAGGACTAGTGGCTATGGATCAGTGCAGTGGAGTCGCCATGACTCCGTGGGGTAGATTGATCATAGCAAGGATATGGGTGATCAAAGCGGTGGATATCGTATGCTTTACGCACTGAGTGAGAGATGTGAGGATGGTTGTTAAGCTTGATTGTTTGCCATCACTATGATAACCACACCCCCGTCCCTATATCTTTACACCATATGTTTGTGTCACCTTAGAGTATTGTACATCTTGTTGTGCTAACTCTTTAGTTGCAGGTCCAGGGTCAGGTATGGTTAGTTATACCTGTTATTGTTCTGTTTTGCTGCTTATCGCTCGTACCAGACTTTTGTCTGACCCAGAGTTTTATGTCTCTTCTTATTACTTTGGGTGCTCTTAAACGAACATACTTGAGACAGGTCAGGTGATTATGCATGAGTAGCTGTACCGGAGACGAGCAGGAGGCTTTCACATATGATATATATAATCTCCCTGTGTTGTTGCTGGTCACTACTTTGGGCATTAGTAGTGGATCTCTTTCTTTTTCTTTAGAGATAGTATTTCAAAGCTGTAATAATGTTGGTTGGAGGATAAGATGTATTTTTTATTTCCGCTGCTATGATGGCTTAGTTTCAGCTTATGCACTGTCTCGCCTATTTTATGTCAAAGTTATGTTATCATTATATTTTATCCCATGTGCTGCGAGACATTCAGCAGGTTCCTTGTTAGTTCAAATTCCTTTCTTTTCCTTTCTTTGGCGACCGTCCCATGCCAGTCCGGAATTGGCACAACGCACTTTTATTGGAAATGTTGGCTGGTGCTGGGCGGGCCGTCACATTTGGTATTAGAGCTCTAGGTTGCGTAGATAACCTAAGGAAAGACACCAGGGAGAGATGGTACGTATATGAGAGCGTGTATTTGTGATATTTTGGTTTTCGAGAGCTATATATATATGTGCTATTAGTATATTTAAGGATGGAGTTGCATTGCACTAGAACCACTGAAGAGATTGTTAATCATTTTTTCCTTACAGATTGAATGATGAGCCGATATACGAGGGATACTGGTAGAGGAGCTTATAATGGGAATGCTCTTAATATGAGGATGGTGTTCACTGACTTCATGAGAGAGATGCTTAGGGATGTTCAAAGGGCAGCTCCTAATGCTGCAAATGGTGGTGGTGTAGCGGTGCAGGCACCTAGGGCCGATTTCGCCAAGCTCTATAAGGACTACACCAGTCTTAGTGGGAAGTCGTTCCATGGAACGGAATCGGCTACAGAAGTTCAGGATTGGCTTGATAGTTGTGAGCGCATCTTCGAGGATCTAGGAATTGAAGACGCAATTAAGAGTAAATTAGCATCTCGTCAGCTGTAAGGATGGGCTATGAATTGGTGGAATACTATTAAGGCTGCTACTCCTGAGGATCAAGTTACTTGGGATCAGTTTAAGGCCCGATTTAGTGACAAGTTTATCCCAGCTGCTCAAAAATCAGAATTGTTTAGGAAGTTCTTGGAGCTTAAACAGAATGGTAGGGCAGTCTTGGAATATATTGCCGAGTTCGATTGGATTATCACTTATCGATACTCCCGAGAAGAAGAATGAGAAGTTCAAAACAGGCATAGATCAGTACTTAGGAGAAAGGCTTATAAACCATATTGATGAGACTTTTGAATCGATTGTTAGGAAAGCATTGAGATCAGAGAGCCTTTATCCTAAGCCCAAGACTGAAGTCGTTGTTGCATCTACAGAGGGGCCAAAACCGCAGGCAAGCGGTGGAGGCAAGAATAATTTTCAGAACAAAAGGAAACAAAATCAGACTAAGGATGGTCAGAAGAACAGTAAGAAAGATGTTGAGTGTTTTAGCTATTGCAAGAAGGGCCACTGTGCCAAAGAATGTCGAGCAAGGCCAGCGGACAGGAAATGCTCCGACTATGACCAAGTGGGACATCACAAAGATAAATGTCCGCAACCCCCTAAAGAGAAACATATTGTCAAAGCATATGCCATTAATGTTTTTCCTTCTTCTTCGAATGCCCCAACCGCGGCGAAGAAAGGAAAGAATGTCGTCATTCAAGGTATGCTTTCTGTTTATGATGTTCATGTTCGAGTACTGTTTGATACTGGGGCTTCCCGTTCCTTCATATCTAGGACCTATAGATAGGTTGGGATTGGAACCCGAGATAGCCGATAGAACTTTAGCTGTGATGAACCCGATTGGTGGTTCGTCTAGCCTTAATATGATTTGTCGTAATGTGGTCTTATCGAGTCATGGATGTATGTTTGCTTGTGATTTCTTTGTTTTGATCTTTACTGGGTTTGGCATTATTTTAGGAGTCGATTGGCTCCAAAGATATGGGGTGGAGGTAGACTGTAAGGGATTTCGGTGACTATTAGGGCGGATGATGGGCAGAGGGTAGTGTTTGGTGGCCTACCTAGTGATGAGGTGATGACTAGTTTTCTAAATTCCCTCGCCATCCCGCAAGACGAGTTAGCAGGAATTCCTATTGTTGGCCAGTATCCGGATGTCTTCGAGGAAGTGATCGGACTTCCACCACACCAAGTGATTGAGTTCCATATTGATTTAGTGAAAGATGCCTGACCTTTAGTGGTGCCACTTCGTCGTATGGCACAAGGGGAGCAGACAGAGCTCCGGATGCAAGTATGCGGTCTTTTGAAGAAGGGATTTATCAGAAGAAGTGTCTCCAAGTGGGGAGCACCAGTTGTATTTGCTACCAAGGCAGATGGTTCCCTTAGTTTATGTGTGGACTATCGCGAGTTGAATAAAGTGACTAGGAAGAATAAATATCCTCTTCCACGGATAGATGATTTGTTTGATCAACTAGAAGGAGCAAGGTGTTCTCTCAATTGGACCTCGCGACATGATTTCATCAGCTCCGAGTAGCAACTGGGAGTATTTCTAAAACGACATTTTGGACGCCATCTGGATTCTATGAGTGGTTGGTCATGCCATTCGGGTTGACCAATGTACCAGCATATTTTGTGGATCTTATGAATAGGGTATTCAGGGATCAATTGAATAGGTTTTCTCTTGTGTTCGTGGACGATATACTTGTTTATTCAAGGACAGTGGAATAGCACAAGGAACATTTGAGAGTAGTGATGGAGGTGTTGAGAAAACACCAATTGAAAGCAAAGTTTTCTAAGTTTCATTTCTGGAGGAGGGAAGTGATATTCTTGGGCCATGTTGTTTCGGAAAATGGTACTGCCGTGGACCCTACGAAAGTAGCTATGGTACAAGAATGGTCTACGCCCAAGAATGCAACAGACGTAAGAAGTTTCTTGGGATTAGCTGGATATTATCATAAGTTTATCCAAGACTTCTCCAAGATAGCAGCACCGTTTACTCGGTTGACGAAGAAAAATCAAGCTTTCGTCTAGGATGAAAAGTGCGAGAATGCATCCAAGAGTCTGAAGGAAAATTTGACACGTGCACTAGTGTTAGTCATTCCTAAAGGGAATGAAGAGATGACAGTATACATGGATGCATGTGGTACCAGACTAGGTGTTGTGTTAATGCAAGGCGGTAGGGTAGTAGCTTACACTTGTCGGCAACTGAAACCGCATGAGTAAAGATATCCTACCAATGATTTGGAATTGGCAGCGATCGTGTTCACGTTAAAGATGTGGAGACATTATCTTTTGGGAGAAAGATTCAAGTTGTTTACTGATCATAAACTATTAAAATATATTTTCTCTCAGAAGGATTTAAATCTCCGAAAGCAAAGATGGTTGGAATTCTAGGCTTCCTATGATTTCGATATCGCATATACACCAGGAAAGGGAAATGCGGTAGCTGACACATTGAGTAGAAGACATGCCAGTTTATGGGCTATGTTTCTTGAATGGAAGCAACTAGAGTATATCGCTGGGTATGATTTCAGACTAAAGTGCGAATTGGATCCAGAGATGTTAGCAAGTTTGACGGTCGGACCCACTTTGATTGAGCGGATTGGTTCCAGTCAGAGGAACGATCTTAACCTATTGGAAATCATCTCTAAATTAGAGATGGGTGTCGATGAAGAGATGAACTAGTATGGGCTTTGTCGAGATGGATGGCTTAGAAAGAATGGGAGACTAGTTGTACCCAATGTCAATGGATTGAGAGATGTAGTGCTTAGAGAATGTCATCACTCGAAACTGACTATACATCCCAGAGGTAATAAAATGTATCGAGACATGAAGCAGACCTACTACTGGGAAGGGATGAAAGAGATGTTGGGAAGTTTATATCCAAATGCATAAATTGCCAGTTAGTTAAAACCGAGCAGAAGAAGCCTAGTGGTTTGTTGCAACCATTAGAAATTCCAGAATGTAAATGGGAACAAGTCTCAATGGATTTTGTTGATGGGTTACCAAGGACTAGATCGGGCTATGATAGCATTTGGGTGATTGTGGACCGATTGACGAAGAGTGCAAGGTTTATACCTATCAAGCCGAATAGAACAACAGTAAGTTAGCAGAACTGTATATGAAATGGGTAGTGAGATTTCGTGGAGTACCCAAAGAAAATGTGAGTGACCGAGATCCGCTGTTCACTAGTGGATTTTGGAAGAGCTTACAAGAGGCTTTAGGATCAGAATTACATCTCTGTACCGCGTACCATCCTCAAACAGATGGTCAGACAGAGAGGGTGAATCGAGTACTAGAAGATCTCTTAAGAGCTTGCATATTAGATTTTGGAGGTGTAACACCCCACACCCTCTAAGGTCACTCACTAAGGGAATGCCTTAACTTCGGTGGAGTATTTTAAGTGAATATAGAACAGAAAATTTACAACAAGACAGATATAAGTAATACTTGAAATTTAAAACATCATTTCATTGCAGCAGAAGGTAAACATGTTTGGTTACATACCAAAAACCAACAAGAGTCAAGTACAAAATATCCATCTCGATAAAAACATAAGTACATAATCCCACTACATACTAATAGCCATAATAGAAAAGATAAGCTGAGCTATACATCAACGGTCCAAGCTCCAAAAGATAGATAAAGCAATCTGATCAAAGCCCACTAGTGCTAGGCCCAACTTGAGGACCTGAGGGGGGGAGGGGGAAGATAAAAACAACGGGATCAGACATAAGTCTGAGCGAGTCCTATAACTTTAACAATACAATCATTAAAGTAATTAGGGTATGATATAAACTTGGTACGGTAACGACTGGGGATAAATGATTACACTAAGCAGCCAACTAGACATAGGAAGAACTAAGATATCGGTAAAGATGCATCTATCCACCCAAGGGTAATTACTACACTGCACCACCCCAGTCATTCCTAACTTAAAGGTTGATCCCACCCAAGGACTTAGAAAATTTAACTAGTAGTTTAGTGTACCCCTAGCTGACCACATAGGTGCAGTCTGCCCCTATCTCCACTAGGTGTACCCACTACTCCCCAAGCGATCGGCTCCCTAACGTAGATACCCGTGTTGGCCCCACAGTGGGGTGTATCACTCCCCAAAGTGGCAACCCGATACAACCAACGGTGCACGGCTTATACCTACATGATGCAACAATGTCTTACCTACCAGCCCGGGCCCACACACACATATGAAACCCGTTGGACTTGCGTTGCCACCGCTACCCCGTTTTGGCCTCTTATAGTCAAGCCCAGTACGCGTGTCCCGTCCTCGACATGGGTCGAGCCCATAAATATACACATAGGTTACTGGTTGAAATGGGCCCCCACAAGCTACCCACCTAAGCTTTCTCCCTCTAGTGTATCCCACTTAACCCTTTAATCATGTTTAATTACATGTTTCCACTTTGGTTAAGTATTCTAATCGTATTTTCTAATGCCACCCAAGGAAACCACTAGATTTCCACATGCAACCCAAGGCACCCACTTAACCCCTCATGCCCCACTACATGCTTATCTGGTTAAGTGTTTCTTAATTGATTAAGACCGTAACCTTTGTAAAGACCTCTCACATTAGACTGTCTTTTATGGCAGCTGGATTTGCCGGTCGGGTCCGGGCAGCCTTACGCCATAACAGTGTCTAACCTCGTGTCTTTACACTTGTCACATATTTAGTTTATGCCTAAGACCTCTCACATTGGGCCAATCATTTGTAGCCGCTGGATTTGCCGGTCGGGTCCGGGCAGTCTTATGCTACAAAAGGGTCCAACCTCGTGTCTTAGTCGATTAATTACACCTAATTAATCACCCCCATATTTTGAATTAATTTTCCCTAATTAATTCCAATTTAATGATGTACATAATTGACTCAATTATGTCCATCCACTTATGGTATGCAACATCATACCAATTTCACCACAATTTTGTTAACATGAATATTAACCCCATCGTTCCCCACGTAATACGCTAACATGACATACTTAAAAAGGGAAGATTCATCACAAATACAATGGGTTCAACTTAGCATAACATTAGCATCAACATGGGTTTTAAAGGTGTCAACTTGCATATATGACCATAGCATCAAACCCAACTAGCATAAATAATCAACCCAAACTTGCATGAATCACATATGTCATAAAGAGGGTAACTTGCATAGATGTTCATGTCATAGACCTATCATAAAGGGATAAAATTGCATACATGTCATAGGTCTAAAAAGGGATGAACTTGCATATGTTACTCATAACATAAAAAGGGGTAAAGATGCATATATATGCATGACATACAAAGGGGTAAACTTGCATATGTATGCATATCATACAAAGGTGTAAACTTGCACATGTTACTTGCATACAATCAAACACCAAACTTGCATAACATGTCATATATGAACTTGCATATAATCAAACACCAAACTTGCATAACATGTCATATATGAACTTGCATATAATCAAACACCAAACTTGCATAACATGGTGTCATAATGGATCAATGTTTATCATAGTGATTTGCATAACTAGCATCGTGAACACATAGCATAAAACTTGCATAACTAACATCATGGACATATAGCATAAAACTTGCATAACTAACATCATGAGCACATAGCATATGATAACATAACTTGCATTGATCCACATTCATAACCATAACCTCATTACATCCTATCATAATTAGTTTAGCAGTTGCTTGCTAAAGGCATAGAAACTCACAACTTGTTGATTAGCACTCCTGTGAAGAAGATTAAGTTGCTAGAGTTGATTAGAAGTTGATTTGAGAAGCTATCTTCTTCTAAAATGTGATGGAGGCTCCTTCTAATTGCATTTTGACGGCATGACGTCCTTGTATCTATTTTTTGTATGAATTAGGGTAGTCTTAGGGTGTATTTATAGATTTAGGATGTAGTTTAGGCCATAGGATTAACCCTAGTTTAGATCTAAACCATCAAAAATTGTCACAGGTCAGCAGAACAGACCAGAGAACCAAAACAGGTGCACCAGGCCAGCCAGGGTCAAACCAGAAAGCTGTGCAGGTTTCTGGCTCGACACAGGCGCACTTCCCAAGTGCGCCAGTGTATTTTTGTGCTGGCGCACTTCACAAGTGCGCCAGTGCATTCTGGCTTGTTTTCGGTTTTTCTGTCTAACTTCGTTCGTCCATATCTTCTTCATACGGACTCCGATTTTCGAAAACTCGGACTCTATTTCGCGTATTTTTCTGAGATGAACGCAATGGCGCAACCCGTTTCCCCTATTTCCCACATCTGGGATTTGTTATTCTTTAATTTTTGAATGTTAATATTAACTGAAATTCGGGGTGTTACATTCTCCCCTACTTAAAGGATTTCGTCCCCGAAATCTCTAAGTCTAGAAGAACGTATCCTACCATCCAAACAACCATCTACTAAACCATCAAACACTGGCATCCATTGTCCTTAAAGTTTCTAATGCTGTATGAACATATGCAAAAAGTGTGTGTATATGTTCCCTGTCTAATGCAAAATCAGGCGGTCTACTGATTCAGTTGACCTCCTTAATGCAAACCATGATAGTGCCATGCATCCAATATGTATGCGAAAGAACCCTATCTACACATACTATTTCTACATGTGTGCACAACCATACACCAAAATGCATCATCCATATGATAACCCAACCATTATACATCCATTAATATAGCTACCTACACACAATTATATGCAATATGCAATATGAAGTGACTGAGCCGATCTAGTGTCTAAAGTGTGTGTATATGCATCCACGAGCAACCACTAGCAAACACTTGCATCCACACGCATCCATCAATCATAACATGTATCAAACACATGTTTCAACCATAGGTTCACCCTATCTAAAGGTCAAAGGTACTAATGAGAGGACATACTAAAGATAAGATAAGAACTAGACAAACGATAAAGGAGAAATTAAAAGACATACCCTCAAAAAGGAATGGGTACAGTGAACGCATCTTCGCTTCTGTCTCCCAAGTAGCGCTGCTCTCATCATCTCCCCATTGCACTTTGACTAGTTGAACCTCTCTGTTTCTCAACTTCCTAGTTTCTGACCCAAGGTTGCGAGTAGGAGCTCGTCGAATCGTCGCATCACGCTCTACCTCCACTTCTCTAAGCAAGCTCGGCTCTACCACCTCTACGGTCTCATGTAGGCACTTCCTCAAATGTGACACATGGAATATGTCATGTACACCACTAAGTATCTCGGGCAAATCCACTCTATATGCCATCTGTCCAATCCTTTCCTTAATAGGAAACGGTCCTACAAACCTTGGTGCTAATTTTCCAACGGACCCAAAGCGAACAACATTCCGTAATGGAGATACTTTGACAAAGACCATGTCCCCAACATCAAACTCAAGATCCATCCTCCTCTTATCCGCATAAGATTTCTGCCTATCTTGCGCTACTTTCATCCTTCTTCGAATCAAATCAATCTTTTCCGAAGTCTCTCTAACCATATCGGGCCCAAGCAAGATCTTATCCGTAGATTCCCACCAACATGTAGGTGACCGACAAGGCCTTCCATAAAGAGCTTCGAAAGGAGCCATGCCAATACTAGACTGAAAGCTGTTATTATACGCGAACTCCACCAATGGAAGATGCTCTTCCCATGTACCTCCAAAATCTAAGATACATAGCCTCAAAAGGTCTTTTAGAACACGATTCACCCTCTCGGTCTGGCCGTCCGTCTGAGGATGATATGCAGTGCTCAAACACAACTGAGTCCCTACTGCCTCTTGCAAACTCTTCCAAAACTCGCTAGTGAAGATAGGATCTCGATCGCTCACTATGCTAGAAGGTACACCATGCAACCGAACTATCTCTCGAAGGTAAACTGAAGCTAGCCATGGAGCAGTCCTCTTACTCTTCACGGGTATGAAATGGGCGCTCTTAGTAAGCCTGTCTACCACAACCCAAATTCCCGTATTACCCTTCCTCGATCTCGGTAACCCATCGATAAAATCCATCGAGACGCTATCCCACTTCCATTGCGGAACTTCCAATGGGTGAAGCAACCCACCGGGTTTCTTTTGCTCTGCTTTCACTTGTTGGCACACCAAGCATCTAGCGACATACTCAGCCACATCTTTCTTCATACCGGCCCAAAAGAAAACTCGCTTCATGTCTTGGTACATCTTGTCCCCACCGGGATGAATGGTCATCTTCGAACGATGCGCATCATCAAGAACAGCCTTCTTCAAACCCTCGTCTTGCGGTACACAAAGTCTACCGTCTCTACGCAACCACCCCTTACCATCTAGGATGTACCTACTCAAATGGCTGGACGACTCCTCCTTATGAGCTTCTCTACTAACTCAACCAACTGTGGGTCGTCCTGCTGTGCCTCACCAACCTGTCCCAAAAGAGTAGGTCTGACCTCTAAGGATGCTAGCAAACCGGGTATAAAGTCAATGGAAGGTCTGAAATCAAACATCGAGATAAAGTCCAAGCTTCGTCGTTCCACGAACAATGGACTCAAGGACAACCTTTTTCTGCTTAAGGCGTCTGCCACCACGTTACCCTTGCCAAGGGTATATGCTATCTCAAAATCATAGGATGCTAAGAACTCCATCCACCTTTGTTGTCTTAAGTTCAAATCCTTATGAGAAAACAAGTACTTCAACGATTTGTGGTCAGTGAACAATTCGAACCTCTCGCCAAGAAGATAATGGCGCCAAGTCTTAAGCGCAAAAACAATAGCGGCCAACTCTAGATCATGTGTAGGGTAATTTTTCTCATGTGCTCTCAACTGCCTTCCTCCATAGGCTATTACCCTTCCCTCTTGCATTAAGACTACGCCTAGTCCTGTCCCACAAGCATCGGTATAAACAACAAATTGCTTACTCCCATCTGGCAACACTAAGACTGGAGCTGTGGTTAAAGCTCTCTTTAACCATTGGAATGCATCATCACAATCTACGTCCCATGTGAAGACTAGATTCTTCTTTGTCAAGCGAGTTAATGGGGCTGATATCTTCGCGAAGTCCTTGATAAACTTCCTATAGTAGCCAGCCAAACCCAAGAAACTCCTCACCTCGGTAGCATTCTTCGGAACCTTCCAATCTTGGATGGACACTACCTTCGCGGGATCCACAGCTAACCCTTCTTTGGAGAACACGTGCCCTAAGAACTGCACTTCCTTCCTCCAAAAGTGACATTTAGAGAATTTAGCCTTAAGGTTATGCGCTCGAAGAGTCTCCAACACTTCCCTAAGATGTAGGGCATGCTCTTCTTCACTCTTAGAAAAGACTAAGATGTCATCCACAAAGACCACCACGAACTTATTAAGGTACTCCCTGAACACCCTATTCATCAAATCAACAAAGTATGCAGGGGCGTTCGTCAAACCAAAGGGCATCACCAGCCACTCATAGAAACCATCCGGAGTCCTAAAGGCAGTCTTCTCTATACTATCCTCAACCACTCTCAACTGATGAAACCCCGCGGCTAAGTCCAACTGCGAGAACACTGAGGCGCCAACCAACTGATCAAAGAGATCATCAATCCTCGGCAATGAGTGTCTATTCTTCTTTGTAAGCTTGTTGAGTTCTCTATAGTCTACACAAAGTCTGAGGGACCCATCCGCCTTCGTGGCAAAAACTACTGGAGCACCCCACTCCGATATACTTCGTCTTATGAACCCCTTCTCAAGCAACTCCCCTACTTGCTTATTGAGTTCCCTCCTCTCACGAGGAGCCATGTGGCGCACTGGCAAAGATACTGGTTTAGCATTGTCTACCAGATATATTCGGAAGTCTATCTCCCGCTTCGGAGGTAAGCCCTTCACCTCGTCAAACACATCCGAGTATTCCCGGACCACTCTAACAGATCGCAAACTCTCGACCGAAGCGTCAAGCGATTCAAGATAACTTAGCATAACAGAATCCATGGGATTACAAGAGATCTTGAGAGTGTTACCCAAGCGGGTCATGAGCCTAACAACTCTCCTTTCACAATCAAGAACGACACCATTACTGGATAACCAGTCCATGCCCAAAATTAACCCATAGCCCGTGAAGCCCAAAACAAAAGCATCACATCTAAACTCAACGCTAAGTATAGAAATCTTCAAACCCAAACATATCATGGACAAATAAGTGGAGCCCCCAATTGGGTTTGAAACAACCAAGGGATCATCTACTAGACTGGTGTCTAAGTGTAGTGACTCAACTAATGATGATGAGATAAACGAATGCGATGCGCCAGAGTCAAACAAAGTACGGACAGGATGATCAAACAGAAAAATCAGACTTTCAACGGAAATAGTTCTACCTCTTTCCTGAATCGGGGGAACTGCGAGAGCCTGAACTTGCCCCCCTTGCCTGACCTGGTGCCATAAGAGCTTGCACCTGTCCTCCTGAGGTAGATCCCGTCCTCTGCCCCTTCTTAGGGCAGTCCTTCACTAGATGCCCTGCTTCGCCACAGTGTAAGCAGCCAGTCTTCTTCTTCTTCCGACAATCTTTGCTTAGGTGGCCTGGTGTCCCGCAATTGAAGCACTTCTTCTTTCCCTTGCCACCGTTTCCTTTCCCACCCTTGTTTTGTTGTTGCTGTTGAGGCCTCTTCTGATCTCCTTTCTTCTCGGGTGCCTTATTAGCATTGGGACCCTTCTCTTCCTCATGCATAAGTGCCATGTCTACTAGCTTCTCAAAGGTGGCCCCCATAGGGATGTGAGTCATAGCTAATCCATGCATCGGTTCATTCAAGCCTTTAACGAAACTCAGAGCCTTCTTCTCCGGTGTATTCACCATGTCCATGCCAAACCTTGCTAGCTGATTAAACTTGTTGACATATTCCTTCACTGATAAGTTTCCTTGCTTTAATGTCAAGAACCTTCCCAAGAGTCAACAGGGCGCTCTCCATTAGTGACCTCCCACCAGAACGAGGCCTCTCCCTTCATTAACCAAGCAGCTAACTTGACTTTCTTTCCTTCTTCCATCTCAAAGATATCTATCTACTCTTCCACCTCCTTAAGCCAATCCCTAGCTTCCACAAAAGTTTCTGATCCTTGAAAAGGTTTCCCTCCCATAGCCTTAAATTCCTTACAAGTCTTAGCAAAAGTATCCGCGCGAGGAGGAGGAGGAAGATCGGGTGCAACTGGTGGTGGAGGAACATTTGCTGGACCCGCAGTGGCGGCCCTAGCCTCCATCAATCTCCTATACCATACTGGTATCGCTACACCCTCCGGAAAGTTAAGATCTTCAGCCATGCTGAAACGAAAAAGGAAAGATTCAAAACGGAGAATTCGAAAGATAAAGATATGGCTATTGGGGATTATGCTTTTCTTTCAAAAACTTTTCTCTTAAAAGACATGTTTTTGAAAATACTTCTTCCAAAAATGTTTTTAGAAAAATAGTTTTTGTAAAAAAATTATCTGTTCTTGTAACCTTCAGCTCTGATACCACGTGTAACACCCCACACCCGCTAAGGTCACTCACTAAGGGAATGCCTTAACTTCGGTGGAGTATTTTAAGTGAATATAGAACAGAAAAATTACAACAAGACAGATATAAGTAATACTTGAAATTTAAAACATCATTTCATTGCAGCAGAAGGTAAACATGTTTGGTTACATACCAAAAACCAACAAGAGTCAAGTACAAAATATCCATCTCGATAAAAACATAAGTACATAATCCCACTACATACTAATAGCCATAATAGAAAAGATAAGCTGAGCTTTACATCAACGGTCCAAGCTCCAAAAGATAGATAAAGCAATCTGATCAAAGCCCACTAGTGCTAGGCCCAACCTGAGGACCTGAGGGGGGGGGGGAAGATAAAAACAACGGGGTCAGACATAAGTCTGAGCGAGTCCTATAACTTTAACAATACAATCATTAAAGTAATTAGGGTATGATATAAACTTGGTACGGTAACGACTGGGGATAAATGACTACACTAAGCAGCCAACTAGACATAGGAAGAACTAAGATATCGGTAAAGACGCATCTACCCACCCAAGGGTAATTACTACACTGCACCACCCCAGTCATTCCTAACTTAAAGTTTGATCCCACCCAAGGACTTAGAAATTTTAACTAGTAGTTTGTGTACCCCTAGCTGACCACATAGGTGTCATCTGCCCCTATCTCCACTAGGTGTACCCACTACTCCCTAAGCGATCGGCTCCCTAACGTAGATACCCGTGCTGGCCCCACAGTGGGGTGTATCACTCCCCAAAGTGGCAACCCGATACAACCAACGGTGCACGGCTTATACCTACACGATGCAACAACGTCATACCTACCAGCCCGGGCCCGCACACGCATATGAAACCCGTTGGACTTGCGTTGCCACCGCTACCCCATTTTGGCCTCTTATAGTCAAGCCCAGTACGCGTGTCCCGTCCTCGACATGGGTCGAGCCTACAAAGATACACATCGGTTACTGGTTGAAATGGGCCCCCACAAGCTACCCACCTAAGCTTGCTCCCTCTAGTGTATCCCACTTAACCCTTTAATCATGTTTAATTACATGTTTCCACTTTGGTTAAGTATTCTAATCGTATTTTCTATTGCCACCCAAGGCAACCACTAGATTTCCACATGCCACCTAAGGCACCCACTTAACCCCTCATGCCCCACTACATGCTTATCTGGTTAAGTGTTTCTTAATTGATTAAGACCGTAACCATTGTAAAGACCTCTCACATTAGACTGTCTTTTATGGTAGTTGGATTTGTCGGTCGGGTCCGGGCAGCCTTATGCCATAACAGAGTCTAACCTCGTGTCTTTACACTTGTTACGTATTTAGTTTATGCCTAAGACCTCTCACATTGGGCCAATCATTTGTAGCCGCTGGATTTGCCGGTCGGGTCCGGGCAGTCTTATGCTACAAAAGGGTCCTACCTCGTGTCTTAGTCGATTAATTACACCTAATTAATCACCCCCATATTTTGAATTAATTTTCCCTAATTAATTCCAATTTAATGATGTACATAATTGACCTAATTATGTCCATCCACTTATGGTATGCAACATCATACCAATTTCACCACAATTTTGTTAACATGAATATTAACCCCATCGTTCCCCACGTAATACGCTAACATGACATACTTAAAAAGGGAAGATTCATCACAAATACAATGGGTTCAACTTAGCATAACATTAGCATCAACATGGGTTTTAAAGGTGTCAACTTGCATATATGACCATAGAATCAAACCCAACTAGCATAAATAATCAACCCAAACTTGCATGAATCACATATGTCATAAAGAGGGTAACTTGCATAGATGTTCATGTCATAGACCTATCATAAAGGGATAAACTTGCATACATGTCATAGGTCTAAAAAGGGATGAACTTGCATATGTTACTCATATCATAAAAAAGGGTAAACATGCATATATATGCATGACATACAAAGGGGTAAACTTGCATATGTATGCATATCATACAAAGGTGTAAACTTGCACATGTTACTTGCATATAATCAAACACCAAACTTGCATAACATGTCATATATGAACTTGCATATAATCAAATACCAAACTTGCATAACATGTCATATATGAACTTGCATATAATCGAACACCAAACTTGCATAACATGGTGTCATAATGGATCAATGTTTATCATAGTGATTTGCATAACTAGCATCATGAACACATAGCATAAAACTTGCATAACTAACATCATGGACATATAGCATAAAACTTGCATAACTAACATCATGAGCAAATAGCATATGATAACATAACTTGCATTGATCCACATTCATAACCATAACCTCATTACATCCTATCATAATTAGTTTAGCAATTGCTTGCTAAAGGGATAGAAACTCACAACTTTTTGATTAGCACTCCTGTGAAGAAGATTAAGTTGCTAGAGTTGATTAGAAGTTGATTTGAGAAGCTATCTTCTTCTAAAATGTGATGGAGGCTCCTTCTAATTGCATTTTGACGGCATGACGGCCTTGTATCTATTTTTAGTATGAATTAGGGTAGTCTTAGGGTGTATTTATAGATTTAGGATGTAGTTTAGGCCATAGGATTAACCCTAGTTTAGATCTAAACCATCAAAAATTGTCACAGGTCAGCAGAACAGACCAGAGAACCAAAACAGGTGCACCAGGCCAGCCAGGGTCAAACCAGAAAGCTGTGCAGGTTTCTGGCTCGACACGGGCGCACTTCCCAAGTGCGCCAGTGTATTTTTGTGCTGGTGCACTTCACAAGTGCGCCAGTGCATTCTGGCTTGTTTTCGGTTTTTCTGCCTAACTTCGTTCGTCCATATCTTCTTCATACGGACTCCGATTTTCGAAAACTTGGACTCTATTTCGCGTATTTTTCCGAGACGAACGCAATGGCGCAACCCGTTTCCCCTAATTCCCATATCTGGGATTAGTTATTCTTTAATTTGTGAATGTTAATATTAACTTAAATTCGGGGTGTTACAGGAGGATCATGGGACGACCATTTGTATCTAGTGGAATTCACATATAAAAATACTTATCAGTCTAGTATTGGTATGGCTCCATTTGAAGCTTTATATGGAAGACCGTGCAACTCACCATCGTATTGGCTAGAAACTGGTGAGAAATTCATGCTTGGGCCAGATGTGATAAGAGAAACTTCAGACAAGATTAGGGTTATCCAACAGCAAACGAAGGCTGCTCAAGATAGGCAGAAGAGTTATGCTGATAAGAGGAGAACAGATAAAAAATTCTCTATTGGCGACTTGGTGTCTGTCAAGATTTCTTTATTAAAGAGCGTGATTCGATTTGGTAGGAGAGGCAAGTTAACACCAAGATTTGTTGGTCCATTCCCAGTTTTCGAACAAGTTGGGAATTTAGCATATAAGATAGTAGCACCTTTGACTCAGTTGACCAAGAAGAATCAAGCTTTCATCTGGGACAAAAAGTGCAAGAATGCATTCAAGAGTCTAAAGGAAAAGTTGACACATGCACCAGTGTTAGTCATTCCTAAAGGGAATGAAAAGATGAAAGTACACACGGATGATGTGGTACCGGACTAGGTGCTGTGTCAATGCAAGGAGGTAGGGTAGTAGCTTATGCTAGTCGGCAACTGAAACCGCATGAGAAAAGATATCCTATCCATGATTTGGAATTGGCAGCGTCATGTTCGCGTTAAAGATGTGGAGACATTATCTCTTGGAGAATGATTCGAGTTGTTTACTGATCATAAATCGTTAAAGTATCTTTTCTCTCAGAAGGATTTAAATCTCCGACAGCAAAGATGGTTAGAATTCTAGGCTTCCTATGATTTCGATATCGCATATACACCAGGAAAGGGCAATGCGGTAGCTGACGCATTGAGTAGAAGACATGCCAGTTTAGGGGCTATGTTTCTTGAATGGAAGCAACTAGATTATATCGTTGGGTATGATTTCAGACCAAAGTGCGAATTGGATCCAGAGATGTTAACATGTTTGACGGTCAGGCTCACTTTGATTGAGCGGATTGGTTCTAGTCAGAGGAACGATCTTAACCTATTGGAAATCATCTCCAAGTTGGAGATGGATATCGACGAGGAGATGAACAAGTATGGGCTTGATCGAGTTGGATGGCTTAGAAAGAATGGGAGACTAGTTGTACCCAATGTCAATGGATTGAGAGACGAAGAGCTTAGAGAATGTCATCACTCAAAACTGGCTATACGTCCCGGAGGTAATAAAATGTATTGTGACATGAAGCAGACCTACTACTGGGAAGGGATGAAAAGAGACGTTGGGAAGTTTATATCCAAATGCATAAATTGCTAGCTAGTTAACGCCGAGCAGAAGAAGCCTAGTGGTTTGTTGCAACCATTAGAAATTCCAAAATGGAAATGGGAACAAGTCTCAATGGATTTCATTGATAGGTTACCAAGGACTAGATTGGGCCATGATAGCATTTGGGTGATTGTGGACCGATTGACTAAGAGTTCAAGGTTTATACCCGTCAAGCTGAATAGAACAACAGCTAAGCTAGCAGAACTGTATATAAAGTGGGTAGTGAGATTTCATGGAGTACCCAAAGGCATTGTGAGTGACCAAGATCCATTGTTCACTAGTGGATTTTGGAAGAGCTTTCAAGAGGCTTTAGTATCAGAGTTACATCTTAGTACCGCGTACCATCCTCAAACCGATGGTCAGACAGAGAGGGTGAATTGAGTATTAGAAGATCTCTTAAGAGCTAGCATATTAGATTTTGGAGGATAATGGGACGACCATTTGCATCTAGTGGAATTCACATTTAAAAATAGTTATCAGTGTAGTACAGATATGGCTCCATTTGAAGCTTTATACGCAAGACCGTGCAACTCACCATCGTGTTGGTTAGAAACTGGTGAGAAATTCGTGCTTGGGCCAGATGTGATAAGGGAAACTTCATACAAGATCAGGGTTATCCAACAACGAATGAAGGTTGCTCAAGATAGGCAGAAGAGTTATGCTGATAAGTGGAGAAGAGATTAAAAATTCTCCATTGGCGACTTGGTGTTTGTTAAGATTTCTCCGTTAAAGAGCGTGATTCGATTTGGTAGGAGAGGCAAGTTAACACCAAGATTTGTTGGTCCGTTCCCAGTTCTCGAACAAGTTGGGAATTTAGCAAATAAAGTTGAATTACTTGACAAGATGGCAGGAGTTCACAATGTATTTCATGTTTCCCAGTTGAGGAAGTTCGTGCACGACCCTGATATGACTATTTCACCGGATCAGTTGGATGACATCGAAGTAAAACCCAATGCGGTTGGGAACCGCAAGCCGATCCATATTGTCGAGAGGGAGACGAAGCAACTTTGAAGGAAGGCGGTGAAACTGTTCAAGGTTCAGTGGGGTGAGAATGAGAGTGACTGTACATGGGAAACAGAGGAGAGCATAAGGGAATCGCATCCAGAACTCTTTGCCTGGTAAGATTTTAAATTGCCATTTAGTTATTCCGCATGCTAGGATAGACTTGATGTGTTTTTAACGTATATTTGATTGTTTGTGAATGACTGATAGGCATGCGTAACACCTTTATATGTTTTTGGTTAAGGAATTTCGAGGGCGAAATTTCTTAAGGGGGAGAATGTAACGACCCGTATTCTATGCATCGAAGGATCATAGAATAATTATTTCTTTTTCATATGAGATCATATGGTCGTGTAACTTTGGGGAATGACTATTGGGGTCATTTTCCGTGTTCACGATTTTTGCCGATTTTTAAATGACCGTTTTGCCCTTGGCGAATATTGTTTCTCCTATAACTTTCGAGTGGTAAGGATTTTTGATTTGAAACAACTTCCATTAGATCCGGATGATGGTTTACCTTTCCTTGGAGTGGTCACATTAATCAAACGGACTTACCGTTTGGGAGATATGGCTGAAATAAGGTTTAGAAGGTGAAAATAGCTTAAATGGGCTTAATAGGGTAACTGGCAGCTAGGCCCATTGGGGATTTCGGGATTTGAGCTATACAAGGGCTGATTAGGGTTAGAGAAACCTTTTCTTTGTCATTTTCCAGATGCCACCTTACCTCTATTCAACCCAAACAATGGCCTCCAATATCCAAATCACCTTCTAATCACCGTTCAATCAAGTTTTAGCCTAATCTTCATCAAACCAAGGCTAATTAGCATAGAATTTGGGATAGAGCCGCTGGAACACATAGAGATTCAACCCAAATCAGAGATACTTTCAGATCTATAAGTAATTTGTGGCTAAGTTGAGTGATTTGCATTGTTTTTCACTAATTACGGCTAAATAGGGGTGATTAGTGATAATTAGTGAAATTATGAATGTTAAAATTTTGGAAAAATATGTAAACATTCTAAAATATTATTTTAGGGCTTTGATAAAAATTTGGGTTAATCTGGATATGTTTTGCTAATCCTATCATTAGTTATTGTTAAACCTGATTAAGGGGAAAACATGGGTTTTTGGGGATGTTTGATCCATATTATCAAGTTAAGTTGTTGTTTTGGTGTTTAAGGTCGATTATACATGTTACTACGACTGTTTGGAATGATTTGTGATTTTTTAGAAAAGTTAGAACAGTGGAAAACGACCATCATATGGCGTAAATAGCTTGCTGGAAAGAGTTGTAGGAATTTGGTCAAACCCGTTCGTGAGGCACCCCTGTGAGCCTGAGCATCATCACGAGCCGACCACTCCATTCGTGAGCCACATTCCCCTCATGAGCCGGTCCCACCTGCATGTCACGAACCGTCTCCACGAGTCAGTTGGATCGAACTAGAAGACCACGACCGAGCCACCACGAGTTGACAATATGTGAGGACCCACGACCCGAGGATATGGACCACGAACCAGGTTGGAGCGTCACGAGCCGGAGGAGGCAGACCATGAACTACAAGCCGAGGGAGCTGGAGCCATGAGCCGACATTGGAGGACGAGTCACGAGCCGACCATCTGGAGGCTTGGCCACGAACTGGAATCATGATCACGAGCTGGAGCTTTGGAGTACCACGAGCTGATCAGGAAAATCATGAACTGAACATGAAAAGTAACGAACGGAGATGATGACCAAAACCCGTGATGCAAAGGTAGTCCAAATGTGAAGTTTGTACTCATGATCCGGATGGGAACCAATGAGTTAACTTCATGAGTTGGACTTTACTGCGGGACGTGTGCTAAGGAGTTGTCGATGTCCATAGCTTTGATTCACCATCGAGAGACGAATGTTAGGCTTCGGATTAGTGTAGTAGGGTAGTTATTACTCCATGGGGCAGAGTGATCGTAGCATGGCTATGAGCCAGTGAAGTAAAGTCGTCATGACTTCATGGGGTAGAGTGAACATAAAAAGAACTAGTGGCTATTGATCAGTGCAGTGGAGTCACCATGACTCCATGGAGCAGAGTGATCATAGCAAGGATTTGGGTGATCAAAGCAATGGATATCGTATGCTTTACGCATTGAGTGAGAGATGTGAGGATGGTTGCTATGCTTGATTGTTTTCCATCACTATGATAACCACACCACCTCCCCTGTACCTTTACACCATATGTTAGTGTCACCTTAGAGTATTGTACATCTTATCGTGTTAACTTATTGGTTGTAGGTCCAGGGTCAGGTATGGTTAGTTATACCTGTTATTGTTCTGTTTTGCTGCTTATCGGTCATACCAGACTTTTGTCTGACCCAGTTTTATGTCTCTTCTTATTACTCTGGGTGCTCTTAAACGGGCAGACTAGAGACATGTCGGGTGATTATGCACGAGTAGTCGTACCGGAGACGAGCAGGAGGCTTCCACGTACGATATATATATATATATATATATATATATATATATATATGTAAAATCTCCTTGCGTTGTTGCTGGACACTACTTTGGGCATTAGTAGTGTACCTATTTCTTTTGCTTTAGAGACAGTATTTCAAAGTTGTAATAATGTTGGGTTAGATGATAAGCTGTATTTTGGATTTCCATTTCTACGATGGTTTAGTTTTCAGCTTATGCACTGTCGCGCCTGTTTTATGTCAAAGTTATGTTATTATTATATTTTATCCCATGCACTGTGAGACATTCTACAGGTTCCTTGTTAGTTCAAATTCCTTTCTTTTCCTTTATTTGCGGACCCCCCCAGTGGTAGTCAGGCATTGGCACAACGCATTTTCATTTGAAATGTCAGCTGGTGCGGGGCGGGCCGTCACACTTGGTATCAGAGCTCTAGCTTGCGTAGTTAACCTAAGGAAATACACCAAGGAGAGATAGTATACATATATGAGAGCGCGTATTTGTGATATTTTGGTTTTCGAGAGCTATATATATACTATTAGTATATTTAAGGATGGAGATGTACTGCACTGGCACCCCTGAAGAGGTGGTCAATCGTTTTTTCTTTACAGATTGAACGATGAGCCGATATACGAGGGGTACTGGTAGAGGAGCTAGTAATGAGAATGCTCCTGATATGAGGACGATGTTCACTGACTTCATGAGAGAGATGCTTAGTGATGTTCAGAGGGCAGCTCCTAATTTTGCAAATGGTGGTGTAGCGGTGCAGGCACCTAAGGCCGATTTCGCCAAGCTCTGTAAGGACTACACTAGTCTTGGTGGGAAGCAGTTCCACGGAACGGAATCGGCTACAAAAGTTCAGGATTGGCTTGATAGTTGTGAGCGTATCTTCAAGGATCTGGGAATTGAAAACGTGATGAAGAGTAAACTAGCATCCGATCAGCTGCAAGGATGGGCTATGAATTGGTGGAATGCTATTAAGGAAGCTACTACTTAGGATCAAGTTACTTGGGATCAGTTTAAGGCCCGATTTAGTGACAAGTTTATCCCAACTGCTCAAAAATCAGAATTGTTTAGGAAGTTCTTGGAGCTTAAACAGATTGGTAGTGCAGTCTCGGAATGTATTACAGAGTACGATACTTTATCGAAGTATGAATTATCTCTTATCGATATTCCTGAGAAGAAGAATGAGAAGTTCATAACAGGCTTAGATCGGTACTTGGGGGAAAGTCTTATAAACCATATTGATGAGACTTTTGAATCGATTGTTGTGAAAGCATTGAGATTAAAGAGCCTTTATCCTAAGCCCAAGACTAAAGTCATTGTTTCATCTGCAGAGGGGACAAAACCGCAGGCAAGCGGTGGAGGTAAGAATAATTCACAGAACAAAAGGAAACAGCATCAAACTATGGATGGTCAGAAGAAGAGCAAGAAAGATGTTGAGTGCTTTAGCTATGGCAGGAAGGGCCACTATGCCAAAGAATGTCGAGCAAAGCCAGCAGACAGGAAGTGCTTCAACTATGGCCAGGTGGGACATCACAAAGATAAATGTCAGCAACCCCCTAAAGAGAAACAGATTGTGAAAGCGTTTGCTATTAATGCTGTTCCTTCTTCGTCGAATGCCCCAACCGCAGCGGAGAAAGGAAAGAATGTCATCATTCAAGGTAAGCTTTCTATCTATGATGTTCCTGTTCGAGTACTGTTTGATACTTGGGCTTTTTGTTCCTTCATATCTAGTGACCTGGTAGATAGTTTGGGATTGGAACCCGAGATAGTCGATAGACCTTTAGCGGCGACGAACCCGATTGGCGGTTCTTCTTGCCTTAGTATGATTTGTCGTAATGTGGCCTTATCGAGTCATGGATGTATGTTTGCTTGTGATTGGTTTTTTTGGGCTTTACTGGGTTTGGCATTATTTTGGGAGTCGATTGGCTCCAAAGATATGGGGTGTTGATAGACTGTGAGGGATTTTCGTTGACTATTAGGGCGGATGATGGGCAGAGTGTAGTGTTTGGTGGCCTACTTAGTGATTAGGTGATGGCTAGTTTTATTAATTCCCTCGACATCCCACCGGACGAGTTAGCAGGAATTCCCATTATGGGCTAGTATTCGAATGTCTTCGATGAAGTGACCAGACTTCCACCACACCGAGAGATTGAGTTCCATATTGATTTAGTGACAGATGCCAGACCTATCTTGATGCCACTTCGTCGTATGGCACCAAGGGAGCAATGAGAGCTCAGGGTGCGAGTAAGTGTTCTTTTGAAGAGGGGAGTTATCAAAAGAAGTGTCTTCGAGTGGGGAGCACCAATTGTATTTGCTACCAAGGCAGATGGTTCCCTTCGTTTATGTGTGGACTATCTCAAGTTGAATAAAGTGACTAGGAAGAATAAGTACCCTCTTCTACGGATAGATGATTTGTTTGATCAACTTGAAGAAGCAAGGTTATCAGATCTCGCGACAGGATTTCATCAGCTCTGAGTAGCGACTGAGAGTATTCCTAAAACAACATTTCGGATGTCGTCTAGATTCTTTGAGTGGTTGGTCATGTCATTCGGGTTGACCAATGCACCAGCATATTTTGTGGATCATATGAATAGGGTACTCAGGGATCAATTGAATAAGTTTGTTCTTGTGTTTATGGACGATATACTTGTTTATTCGAGGACAGAGGAAGAACAGAAGGAACATTTGAGAGTAGTGATGGGGTATTGAGAAAACATCAATTAAAAGCAAAGTTTTCTAAGTGTCACTTCTGGAGGAGGGAAGTGAGATTCTTGAGCCATGTTGTTTTGGAGAATGGATTGCCGTGGACCCAAGGAAAGTGGCTACATTACAAGGTTGATCAACGCCCAAGAATGCAACAGACGTAGGAAGTTTCTTGGGATTAGCTGGATATTATCATAAATTTATCCAAGACTTCTCAAAGATAGTAGCACCGTAGACTCAGTTGACCAAGAAGAATCAAGCTTTCGTCTGGGACGAAAAGTGCAAGAATGCATTCAAGAGTCTAAAGGAAAAGTTGACACATGCACCAGTGTTAGTCATTCCTAAAGGGAATGAAAAGATGAAAGTACACACGGATGATGTGGTACCGGACTAGGTGCTTTGTCAATGAAAGGAGGTAGGGTAGTAGCTTATGCTAGTCGGCAACTAAAACCGCATGAGAAAAGATATCCTATCCATGATTTGGAATTGCCAGCGTCATGTTCGCGTTAAAGATGTGGAGATATTATCTCTTGGAGAAAGATTCGAGTTGTTTACTGATCATAAATCGTTAAAGTATCTTTTCTCTTAGAAGGATTTAAATCTCCGACAGCAAAGATAGTTAGAATTCTTGGCTTCCTATGATTTCGATATCGCATATACACCAGGAAAGGGCAATGCGGTAGCTGACGCATTGAGTAGAAGACATTCCAGTTTAGGGGCTATGTTTCTTGAATGGAAGCAACTAGATTATATCGTTCGGTATGATTTCAGACCAA
Organism: Allium sativum; assembly: GCA_030737875.1. Lineage (NCBI taxonomy): Eukaryota > Viridiplantae > Streptophyta > Magnoliopsida > Asparagales > Amaryllidaceae > Allium > Allium sativum. The sequence goes on along the minus strand of CM060910.1, from coordinate 411,709,132 downwards.
AGTGCGAATTGGATCCAGAGATGTTAGCATGTTTGACGGTCAGGCCTGCTTTGATTGAGCGGATTGGTTCTTTTCAGAGGAACGATCTTAACCTACTGGAAATCATCTCCAAGTTGGAGATGGATATCGACGAGGAGATGAACAAGTATGGGCTTGATCGAGTTGGATGGCTTAGAAAGAATGGGAGACTAGTTGTACCCAATGTCAATGGATTGAGAGATGAAGTGCTTAGAGAATGTCATCACTCAAAACTGGCTATACGTCCCGGAGGTAATAAAATGTATCGAGACATGAAGCAGACCTACTACTGGGAAGCGATGAAAAGAGACGTTGGGAAGTTTATATCCAAATGCATAAACTGCTAGCTAGTTAAAGCCAAGTAGAAGAAGCCTAGTGGTTTGTTGCAACCATTAGAAATTCCAAAATGGAAATGGGAACAAGTCTCAATGGATTTCATTGATAGGTTACCAAGGACTAGATCGGGCCATGATAGCATTTGGGTGATTGTGGACCGACCGACTAAGAGTTCAAGGTTTATACCCGTCAAGCTGAATAGAACATCAGCTAAGCTAGCAGAACTGTATATGAAGTGGGTAGTGAGATTTCATGGAGTACCCAAAGGCATTGTGAGTGACCAAGATCCATTGTTCACTAGTCGATTTTGGAAGAGCTTTCAAGAGGCTTTAGTATCAGAATTACATCTCAGTACCGCATACCATCCTCAAACCGACGGTCAGACAGAGAGGGTGTATTGAGTATTAGAAGATCTCTTAAGAGCTAGCATATTAGATTTTGGAGGATCATGGGATGACCATTTGCATCTAGTGGAATTCACATATAAAAATAGTTATCAGTGTAGTATAGATATGGCTCCATTTGAAGCTTTATACGCAAGACCGTGCAACTCACCATCGTGTTGGTTAGAAACTGGTGAGAAATTCGTGCTTGGGCCAGATGTGATAAGGGAAACTTCATACAAGATCAGGGTTATCCAACAGCGAATGAAGGCTGCTAAAAATAGGCAGAAGAGTTATGCTGATAAGTGGAGAAGAGATTAAAAATTCTCTATTGGCGACTTGGTGTTTTTTAAGATTTCTCCGTTAAAGAGCGTGATTCGATTTGGTAGGAGAGGCAAGTTAACACCAAGATTTGTTGGTCCGTTCCCAGTTCTCGAACAAGTTGGGAATTTAGCATATAAAGTTGAATTACTTGACAAGATGGCGGGAGTTCACAACGTATTTCATGTTTCCCAACTGAGGTAGTTCGTGCACGACCCCGATATGACTATTTCACCGGATCAGTTGGATGACATCGAAGTAGAACCCTAGGCAGTTGGGAACTGCAAGCCGATCCGTATTGTCGAGAGTGATACGAAGCAACTTCGAAGGAAGGCGGTGAAACTGGTCAAGGTTCAGTGGGGCGACAATGAGAGTGATTGTACTTGGGAAATAGAGGAGAGCATAAGGGAATCACATCCAGAACTCTTTGTCTAGTAAGATTTTAAATTGCGATTTAGTTATTCCGCATGCTAGGATAGACTTGATGTGTTTGTAACATATGTTTGATTGTTTGTCAATGACTGATAGACATGCGTAACAACTTTGTATGTTTTTGGTTAAGGAATTTCGGGGGCGAAATTTTTTAAGGGGGGAGAGTGTAACGACCCGCATTCTATGCATTAAAGGATCATAGAATAATTATTTCTTTTTCATATGAGGTCGTATGGTCGTGTAACTTTGGGGAATGACTATTGGGGTCATTTTCCATGTTCACGATTTTTGCCGATTTTTTAATGACCGTTTTGCCCCTGGCGAATCTTGTTTCTCCTATAACTTTTGATTGGTAAGGATTTTTGATTTGATATAACTTTCATTAGATTTGGATGATGGTTTACCTTTCCGTGGAGTGGTCACATTAATCAAACGGACTTACCGTTTGGGAGATATGGCTGAAATAAGGTTTAGAAGGTGAAAAACAGCTTAAATGGGCTTAATAGGGTAACTGGCAGCTAGGCCCATTGGGAATTACGGGATTTGAGCTATACAAGGGCTGATTAGGGTTAGAGAAACCTTTTCCTTGTCATTTTCCAGCCACTACTTATCTCAATTCAGCTCTAACAATGGCCTCCAATATCCAAATCACCTTCTAATCACCGTTTAATCAAGTTTTAGCCTAATCTACATCAAACCAAGGAAAATTAGCATAGAATTTGGGATAGAGCTGTTGGAACACATAGAGATTCAACTCAAATAAGAGATACTTTCAGATCTATAAGTAATTTGTTGCTAAGGTGAGTGATTTGCATTGTTTTTCACTAATTACGGCTAATTAGGGTTGATTAGTGTTAATTAGTGAAATTATGCATGTTAAAATTCTGGAAAAATATGTAAAAATTCTAAAATATTATTTTAGGGCTCTGATAAAAATTTGGGTAAATTTGGATATGTGTTGCTAATCCTATCATTAGTTATTGTTAAACCTGATTAAGGGGAAAACATGGGTTTTTGGGTATGTTTGATCCATATTATCATGTTAAGTTGTTGTTTCGGTGTTTATGGTGGATTATACATGTTTCTATGACTGTTTGGAATGATTTGTGATTATTTAGAAAAACTAGAATAATCGAAAACGCCGTCGTATGGCGTAAATAGCTTGCTGGAAAGAGTTGTACAAATTTGGTCATACCCGTTCGTGAGGCACCCCTACGAGCTGGAGCATCATCACGAGCCGACCACTCCATTCGTGAGCCACATTCCCCCACGAGTCGGTCCCACCTGCATGTCACGAACCGTCTCCACGTGCCAGTTGGATCGAACTAGAAGACCACGACCGAGCCAATACGGTCACCACAAGCTGACCATATGTGAGGACCCACGACCCGAGGATACGGACCACGAACTAGGCAGGAGCGTCACAAGCCGGAGGAGGCAGACTACGAACTGCAAGCCGAGGGAGCTAGAGCCACGAGCTGGCATTGAAGGACGAGTCATGAGCTGACCATTTGGAAGCTTGGTCACGAACTGGAATCATGATCACGAGCCGGAGCTTTGGAGTACCACGAGCTGATGAGGAAAATTATGAACTGAACATGGAAAGTCATGAACGGAGATGATGACCAAAACACGAGATGCAAAGGTAGTCCTAATGGGAAGTTTGTACTTAGGATCTAGATGGGAACCAATGAGTTAACTTCATGAGTTGGACTTTGCTGCAGGACGTGTGCTAAGAAGTTGTCGACGTCCATAGCTTTGATTCACCACCGAGAGACTAAAGTTAAGCTATGGATCGGTGTAGTGGGGTAGTTATTACTCCGTGGGGGCAGAGTGATCGTAGCATGGCTATGAGCCAGTGCAGTGAAGTCGTCATTACTTCATGGGGGCAGTGTGGACATAGCAAGGACTAGTGGCTATGGATCAGTGCAGTGGAGTCGCCATGACTCCATGGGGCAGAGTGATCATAGCAAGGATTTGAGTGATCAAAGCAGTGGATGTTGTATGCTTTACTCACTGAGTGAGAGATGTGAGAATGGTTGCTATGCTTGATTGCTTGCCATCACTATGATAACCACACACCCTCCCCCGTATCTTTACACCATATGTTAGTTCACCTTAGAGTATTGTACATCTTGCTGTGCTAACTCTTTGGTTGCAGGTCCAGGGTCAGGTATGGTTAGTTATACCTGTTATTGTTCTGTTTTGCTACTTATTGCTTATACTAGACTTTTGTCTGACCTAGAGTTTTATGTCTCTTCTTATTACTCTGGGTGTTCTTTAACGGGCAGACTAGAGATAGGTCAGGTGATTATGCACCAGTAGATGTACCGGAAACGAGCAGGAGGCTTCCACGTATGATATATATATATAATCTCCCAATGTTGTTGCCGGTCACTACATTGGGCATTAGTTGTGTACCTCTTTCTTTTTCTTCAGAGACAATATCTCAAAGTTGTAATAATGTTGGGTTGGATGATAAGCTACATTTTGGATTTTCGCTGCTATGGAGATTTAGTTTGCAGCTTATGCACTGTCTCGCCTGTTTTATGTCAAAGTTATGTTATTATTATATTTTATCCCATGCGTTGTGAGACATTCTACAGGTTCCTTGTTAGTTCAAATTGCTTTCTTTTCCTTTCTTTTGCGACCGTCCCGTGCTAGTCGGGCATTGGCACAACGCACTTTCATTGGAAATGTTGGCTGGTGCGGGGTGGGCCGTCACAACTAAATCGTTCACATATTAGTCAAATTAACATACATAATAACATGAGTTGCTATAGGTGCAATACTCTAAATAAGTATTATGGAAAATTCACGAATGATTTTGGAAAAATGAAGCTATCATAAGCTCGTCCCACATCACAAAATGCAAGCATACACCAAATGGGCGAGTTTTGTCTTATGATAACCAAACATGCTTCATACATGGAAATCCTCTTTCAATACTATAATTAGTGCAGAGTGTTGACAATCGTTTCACAAATAAACATATTAATCTTAGCAAGTATAGTGGCTATGCCCACATACATAGTTTACAAACAAAACGAAAGACTCGTATTGATTGTTGGGTTCCAATATGATGATTCCTTGCACGAAAGATCAATTGGGAACACGATCATGGTGCATCTCACGGTTTTCATCCAAACATGAACACCAGATAAATCACCGGTTAACATCCATACACGGACACCGAATATACCCTTATTTTTCCAAGGTTTCAAAGTAGATCTACCGCCGAAGCTTTCGTGTTTCAATAGAGATATGTATACAAACTAACCACCAGTTTACCATCAATCCTGGGTGTGAGGTCCGTCAAGGTCATGATATACACAATGCTATACTTCAATAAACCAAGCTTTGATCATCACTAGCTCATTTCATAATTTGACTATGCCACATTGTCAATTTACAACATGTCACCGATTTCTATCAATACATAACCTCTAAGCATGTAAAACTTAGAGACGGGAATAACTAATTGCCACAATCCAATATGTATTAACAGAAATCAGTGCTACGCAGTCAATTACAATGTCAGACGTACAATCCATACAAGTCCATCCTGGGTCTGAACGGAACAAAACCCGAAAATCCTCAAATATATTCAGACCTCAAGCCACTTATAACCTCGTACTGGGTGATCAGCCCAATCGAGACATCAACAGTCAATCCAAATAAATCCAAAGATTCCCGGTCTTCATTTGTCATTTCTATGTCTTTAGTTTTTTTATCACGTCGTATTATTACTTGTAATCGTTTTCTATCATATATTCGATCCCGGTCTTCCCAAATAATAAGCACATTTTTAAACAATAGTTATGCATCATTATGGATTTCCCATTTTAATCTTCCTCCAAATTCGTATTCAAATTAGACTGAAATTTCATATCAATATCATGATTATTTAAACATCGATTTTTTTATTCAAAGGGAAATATTTTTATTTCAAATCTCAATCAGAATCAACAGTTTAAATCGAGAAATATTCTAATTTAATAAACATTATAAATACTTACACAACTTGAAAAATAGATAATTATAAATAATTTTTTTATTAAAATATATATAATAAAATAATTAGAGTGTAATAAAATAATTTAAATCACTACATATATATACATATATTAAATGCTTTACAAAAAAACAAAAAAAAATTAAATAATATAATATAATTTACTTTACTTCAAATTATAGGTATATATATATTAAATGCTTTACTAAAATAATCTTTAAATAATAAATGTAATATAATATGATTTATTTCAAAATCCATAGGTGTATATATATAGCTAACTAATTTTAATTTTTCTTAATAAATATAATATGATTTATTTCGTTTCCATATCTCGATTTCAAATAACATTCAAATTTGACCTTCCAAATAAAGGGCTTTTAAATTCGTATTCAATCCAAATTTCGACCATTCCAAGTATCTTCGAATACTTTTATTTTTAAAAATTAAATTTAAAAATAATTACAAAATTTAGGTTTATACATTGAGAAATCAAAATTGTAATTAAATCCCATTTCCAAATCCATAATTTATTTTGGAATAACTTCTTTAACAAATTCAATGAACATTCCGACGGCGATATCAATGCAGTAACCAATTTCAAATCAAAACATCTATCACAACCATTTCATCCAAATGGTAAATATTATCTCATTTCACAGTTACCAAAGGCCGATAAATTTTTACTAGAAATTTTATAATAATAACTAGTTATCGAGTTCAATTTGCACATCAACTCATTTGCATGTCAATTTTAAGCAACTAATCAACAATCAATTACAAGCATACAACCAAACTTATTTCATAATTAAAATAAAAAAACGGGAATAATTCAGTTAATTATGAGCGAGAAATTCACTCACCTTTGGGTCTTTAGTCAGTCAAACGTCCAACCAAAGCCCAAAAATTTACAGTCTCCAAATGCAGTCAAATTAGTACCAGAACGTCCTTAATTTTACCACGATCGCAACGCAACAAAATCGCATCAAAATTCGCCCTCGTATGTGCAAGTTATTTGTATTAAAAAATTGATATACACATATACTAATAAATAAGTAAAATAATAAAATACACCTTATAATTTGACAAAACCACAACCCTATCTCGCTACTTTCTAATGTGAATTGTTTGGTGAAGATCGAATACAACAAAAATGGCGTGAGGATTTAGATCTTCTTGTTACATCCTATCAAATCAAAACTCAGGATTTTTCATTGAGTAATTTGTTTGATTTGGATTTTTAAAGATGAAAAGCTAATGGCCATTGAAGATTTCTGAAAAGAGAACCAAGTGGCGATTCATTTTTTTTTACAGGCAAGAGAAAGTAGCTCGGTTAGGGTGGAGAATTATATAGGCAAATGGTTTTATTTATTTATTTATATCAAAAAATTTGAATGGTTAAATAAACAAAGTATGCAAATTTTTATTTGTCCACCTTTAATTCAATTCCAAATAATAATCGCCTAAAACTAGGCTTATATTAATTATAGAAATCAATTACATACACTACAAGAAAATATGATATACATAGCATTGTATCATAGCCTTATATTAAAGTGCTATAATAAAATAATTAAAGAAAATAAAATAATGTATAAATTGTGCTATATAAAGGGAGCAAATAAAATAACAAATAAATTAAGCTATATATAATATAATCCGCTATATTTGCATTCGTGAAACAAAAAGCGGGAGCAAAAAAAAGAAACGCGGGACAAACTAGAAGAAAGGCCGCCAAATTAAAAAAATCACTCCATTACAGTACCTATTAATCCCTAAAACCCTAAAAATTTCAATTCACTGAAAGTCGGCGTCTGATTCAATCCAACATCCAAATTCATCCATCTCCTACTCTGTCAAAGGTAAATCTCGAGGATCTCCTATTCTGTTGTTACTCTTCAAATTTCCATCGTAAATTTTGTTCGATTGTTGAAATTTTATACAAACAATTTGATAAATGCACCTCATATTGGACTCTTGTACACCAGTTTTGTGTTTGTGATTTGCAATTCCTATTCTAGCAAAAACATGTCAGCTTAGTGAATTCTTTCAATTTTCGATCTTAATTGTCCTAAATTATTTTAGTAATTTTCAGTCGGTTGGAATTACGAAGTGTTACTTGGTTTAGTTGCCTTGTATGCTTATTTGAGACAAAGCAGGACCGATTATATTAGTTTAAATCTATAGTTTTCTCCTTTCATCATTCCATGCTACTCTTCGTACACCAAATTTATTTAACTAGCGCCAACCTCTTATCTGCTGAGGATAGAATGCTTATTACATGATATACTTTAAGTATGAAAAAAGAAATTATTCTGAAAATTTTGAATTAAAGTATTGTGATTAGCTTATATGTTTAATGTTGTGGTATACACACTGTTTTTTTGTGTATAAATGGGAGATTTATATTTTGGACCTTAAGGGAACCATAGTAGTATCATACATAAATAAACTAGTTACCAACAAACTCGGTTGGGAAAGAATATATTCTTATTTTCTCATTCTCCGTTACCTTTCAATTCTTGTTTGCAGCTTCTGCACTCAATACTTTGTCTAGCAGTCTGAATTCTTCTTGACGGCTAAGCAGTTGGACTGAAAGTGGTGGTGATCCTTGTGAAGACTCTTGGTAAGGCATTACGTACTTTGACTCACCCTTTATTGCAGATGTGATTATTTATCAATTGAGGTGCTAAATTAAGATGACTAATTTCCTTGTTGGATTAGTACACCTTAACCCGTTAGAGATGCACTGACACTGTAACCTTATTATAACCTAATCAAAATACCAGTTGGAGAATATTTACAAAAAAATTAATCAATGTCATAAAAATTATGGAGCAACACTGACTACTCGGTGCAGTCCAAATGCAATTAAGAATGCAGTCATATAGAGGTCAAATTCAGAGGTACAGTTAAAAACATATCCTAAATTACAATCCAATAAGATATCAATAACTCAATTAACCTTTGGAAAACTACTCAACAATTCAGTGCTAATTTATCTATACGAATATCCTATATGCATCACTGTTTTTGGAAATATACCACACAATTCAGCATGCTCTACTTATCTTGTATAGAACATTTAAAGGTTATATTTTTTGCTGTTTTAATGCAGAACTGAATGACTAAATGATACCAACATTTTGACTTAGTGCATCTTTACTTTTAAAAGGGTAAGCAATTTTAAGCCATACGATGGTTGAACCAATTAGAATATATATAAGTGAAGATAATTGTAGGATTGTTTAAAGAAAGTGTGTGTAGGCAAGGTTTACCACCACTGCATGCTTGTTCCTTGCAAAATTACCCTTTCTTTTAGTGAGTAGAGATTGTGCTTATTAACAATTAACAAATGAGTGATTCGTTCAGTGATGTTAGCAATCAAAGGGAGAAGATTCCAAAATCATGGGATGAATTTTTAGATGAATTTAAGTTAGAATTAAATGATAAATTTCTTTGTTTACACCTGACACTAAAATTTATGAATAAATGCTTGATAACAATATTAAAATGAAGTTATAATGCATGGTAGCATTGAAATAAATTCAACTTGTTTGTTTGGAAATATGGAGGAAGAAAGCTAGAGTGATTTGTTCAATGATCATAGCGATGAAAGTGGTAAACTTTCAAAATCGTCGGATGTAAGGGCAGAAGAGTTTGCATCAGAATTAGATAGTTCATGACAAAAATAAAAAAATCGTAGCAGCTGTATTTGCAATGTATCGAGGATTGTCCTCCTTCTGAAAGAATACTACTCACTCGACATTGAATTTTGTTATTTATTATTGTGATTGGCCAGGAATTTTTTTATACTCAACATCAAATTTTGTAGGAGACTTGCTTGCCTTATTATTTCATTGAAAGTCATGAGTAATCTTTGTTAAAGCTAGTACATATTAAAATTACCACAGAAGCATCTTGCTTGAGATTATGTCAAAGCAACATATGATTGCAGCCAATGTTTCCTTAGATTTCATTCAAACATTGCGGCTGCCGGATTCCATTATTAAAAAAAAATAAGTATAAATTATGTAAGTACACAATAAAAGATATGGACAGTTTCTACCACACTTCAAAAAAATGTTTCTACAGTTAAATTTGTAGTGTACTACTTCCATGTTTGTTGTCATGCTAATTTTGTCTTTAATTGTAAAATCAGTATTCTAATTATGGGACAATATTTTTAATGTGAAAAAATGATAGTAGTGTTAAATATTCTTTAAAATCTATATATGATGTCGCTGGCTCTTGTACAAATAATGACAGCACATTGAATGCAAAGCTTTTTCTCATAATGGATGATAACTTCAATACATGTCTGCAAGTCTTGGCCAATCGTATGAAGGAATCATATAGCGAGTATAAAAAATATTGAGAATTGATAACTTCAATACTTGTCTGCAAGTCCACAACTCCATGCCCCATGATTTTTCTTTTCTTTTTTAAATCCCGGGGAGGGCACGTGCCCTCCCAGCCTCAATGTGCCTCCGCCTGTGCTTGCGAACAGGAATTGGAAACAAAGATAACGAAGTATATACTTTGATTTGAAAAATAAATAAATGAAATATGCTGCCTTAGTATGTTTACAGGTTTTGCATTTCAGTTTATTTTTTTCTTTAGTTTATAGAGCTTCATTATAGGATTTGTTGCAATGGTTGTTACCATATAAAAAATTAAGATTTGAGCCTAAGTACTTGTTGGTTTGTTTGTTCTACGGTTATTTTACTTCTATATTAACATGGAAAAGCTGTTGAGGTTTGTAATTTTTCCGTTTGGTTAAATAGGAAAAATTCCTTGATATAGACTGAATTGAGTTAACTGAAGTGTGCCATTAACCTTGTATAATATAATATATTGTTTTATTATTTGCTGGATATAGTAAGCAGATTAATGGCTGTAGTAATGTACATGTAAAAGTTGTTTTAATGTAATGCTTAAATCATACACTTCTGAAATTAATCCGGGAATCTTAATTTTGATTTAAAAGTGGCAACTATTTGATTCATGAGGTCTGCTTGGTTATGAAATATGTTTTTTTAGAACATTACAGCATCAGCTGGTAATCCCTACCAACTGCTATATAACTCATAACAATTCAATTTACAAACCCTCTTCTAAGCAATATGGAAATTGCAAGACCAAACCAATAACACTCTCCTATATTTCTGATGTATGCTATTGGCAATATTTTAAGATAAATCAACAATGTAAACATTATCAGCTCAAAATTTCGCTGTACAGACATTATATGACTACAAAACTACTCATATACCGAATTATCCCTTGTCTTCATATGCTGGTATCCCTGACTGATTTTGGAGCTCACTCATACTCATGTTTTGATCCATTATGAGATATATGTTTTCATCTTAAGTATGGTGTAATCTAATCTTTCATTCTCCTTAATCACAATTTTGAGGTCATTAGAAATCATTTCTCTATTTCATACCAGCTGCAGTAGTATTATGCTTCCGGTCGAGTTTGCAGCAACCACCATATTCGACTTTCTTCTCCAACAAACGCTTGATACAAACTGATCGTTATCATCGCTTGTTTCTTGTCCGGTATTTGGATCAGTGTAACCAAATTTATGAGATGTTATTGCCATAGGTAGAGTTCTGTAGTAGGCAAATACTTCATTTGTTTCTGTAAATATGCTTACTGTTTCACTTCTATTTTTTTCTAAAATTTGAAGCGCTGTTAGTATTTCAATCTAGGTACAAAGGTGAATAAGTTAATGAGGAGCAAGTTGGCTCTATATAGCCGGAAAAAGAACCACAGACGTCTGATGCATCCACCGCATATGATGACAATGGTTCATTTAGCTTTTATACGGAAATGAGACAAAATGTACAGTTACCATCTTGGACGCGTCAAACGTATCCAAATCAGTAACTGACCATTTTGAGGATGCGAACTTTTCCTTAATAATTTTTTTGGTGTTTTGATAGCTGCTTCATTTTTCAATGGTTTGGTCCCTTACTTTTAAGCATCATAATGGGTACCACCGTTTTCTAAAATTCTAATTGCATAAATAAAATATCACAGCTATGTATGTATGTGGCCCGCCCTCAGTGCTTAAGTTTCTATATGGAAAGATCAGGCTTTGACTTTGAATCATTCTTGTGGCATAAGCATGTGGCACAGCATACCGCTCATTATGTATAAGCATGACTTTAGGGACCATAATTGCTTATATAAAATATTATTAATTGTAATAAATTATTAAGTGTTTTTATTTTAAATATCCTTATATTTCGGATCTTTAAGATCCTTATATTTGGATCTTGAAGAAATATTCAGTCAAAATTTTTGACTGCTGTAACAATATACGAACAAAATAAAACAAACCGTGAAGCAATGGAAAGTTGTCATGGGTTGTGCATGCTTACATGGCAAGATCATTTTCTAATATGTAGGCTTTTTGCAGTGGCATAACTATTGCAATCTCATCTGCAGTTCATTTTTTTCCAGCGGGCAACATATTTTGGTTCATTTTTGTGTGTTGCTTACGGCAACCCAGACCATAAAACCGGCCCTGCATTTGATTGCTATCATTTTTTATATCAACCAGGTGTTTGTAATACCTACACGTATAATATTAGAAGCAAGACATACAAATTGAGTCACTACTCAAAATTGGATCTGCAATTAATCCGGAGTTAATTTGAGCAAAATAATTTTACTGAATCTGCATTCTATAGTAAAAGGTCCAAAAAATTGCAGTTTGAACTACATGTGTTTGTGCTTTAAACTGTAAATATTTACACTCTAAAACTGCATATATTTGCATTTTCATGAAAATAATTCACTACAGAATATCACTACAGAATAATTTTACATGTGTTACGTGAAATCTTTTTATGAGAAGGGTTGGAAATGTATTTCTTTGATCACTTATAAACAGAATATCACTACAGATTTTTATCATGCAACACCATTCACTTTATAACCACCAATCAATGAAATCTCACTATCGTTTTGCTACCTTGAGCGCCAACAAGACTACTTGAAATAAAGATATGTGATCTCCAGAATTTTTCACTTCTAACACACATAATAATAATGACAATATTTCAATAAAATTAATTCTTCGTATTGAATATTTCTTAAATAAAATTTAGAATCTTTAATTATCCGACACACATAAATTTATGCATTTATACTAGTGAAGATAGGTTTTTCCACCCATTGGACAGGTGATAATTTTCGTGTTACAAATTTCACAAGTCCTAATATCTAGTTAAACTGAATTAAGTGTCAAGATAAAATGAATTCATACCTGTAATAGATGTACTTCAAAATATTAAGACATGAGTTATATAATTTCACATAAGCTAAACATATAGATATACCTGATGAAATTCACTGAGTTATCTTCACCCATGTTGTGGTAGTTTCAGTGCCTAATACAAATAATTCTAAAAACCAAGTAGATCCAAAATGCATTTTAAGAATTCTAAAAATACATCACACTTCAATCTTTAACCACCATTTTTTTACATAACTCTCGGATTTAGTTTCAAGAATCCACTTCATTACGGAAATCATTGATTATAACAATAGCTTATGATCCATGCTCCAAAATATTAACTTTGAACTATATCAGTGTTTTTAAGTTTTTGTATATGCTTTATAATTTTTTTTATTGATAGAAGGTTTTTTTTCTTCAGAATGGAAACGAAGATAATAAATGCAAGATATATGATTGGATGGGAGGCAAAGAAATAGTTGCGGAAGGACGAATCTATGATAGTGATCCAAAAAAAAATTGTTAACGGTATACCTCTTGGACCAGCCGCCAAGCTAGTATCGATAGACAATCCAAAAAAAATGAAGGCTTTTTTATGGAAGCCAACGACTAGTATGAGATATGTTGGAGAAGCCGTTGGTAAAAAAGTAGCTTGGCCAGAATCTAAAATTGTTATCGAGAAAGTAAGCACTCAAACATCTTTCAGTCCTTTGACGAACCCGGCATCAATTCCTATGGTAATATGTCATTTATAGTTCAAATATTAGTTCCGCTTTATTCGCAAGATAATGTGTTTCAAGTAGTTTATATAATCAATTATTGTTGTTACTTGATAGGTTGCAAATTCTACATCGAAAAAATGTAAGTTAGTTGATGTATTTGGAACGGGAACTATAGTTGCCGAGGGACACGTGGCTTCAACCGACCCAAAAATAACGGTACATTTCGTCCCGTTAGGAGAGGGTGCGGCTAGAGTTTGGGTTGACATTGAAATAGTTCCAGCTGCACATTTGTGGAGACCTACGACTGAGTTTGAATGCATTAAAGATGCCATTGGCTCTACAATAGCTTGGCCTATGACAAATATTGTATCGGATTCATCTTCTAGTCAGCATCTCATTATTGTTAAATAAAATTGTTCATATATAATATTCTGAATTTATGAATCAAATATCCTACATGTATATAGGTAATTGATCGTCTTTGGAAAATGGACGTGGATTTTGGCTACCTATGCAGGTAATTTTTTTAAATAGTCTTCGTGTCACTATTTTTGTAATAGCTGCATCTAGATTTGTGAACAGTATAATAGACTTTGCTTCTTAACCAGTTAAACATGAAAAGCATGCACATATATTTATAAGATCATAATTATAACCTGGGGATAGTTGGCTCCATATGTTTATAAAATCATTGCTTAATTCGATGCATCAATATTTTGTTAATAACATTCACTGATGGCTACTGGTTAATGCATATGTTTCAAGTAGTTATTTTGTTAATAACATATGCATCGAATTAAGCAGATTATCAACATATGCATTTATTTTGTTAATAATATATGCATATGTTAATAAATGCATATGTTAATATCATAATAATATCCTGTTTAATGCATATGTTATTAACAAAATAAATGCATATGGCTACTGGTTAATGCATATGTTAATAACCTGCGGATAGTTGGCTACAAATGTTTCAAGTAGTTTATAAAATAAATGCAGTTAGGACAGCCTGTCAGTACATAATGTATGTGATGAGGTAATTAAATTTTCTGGTAATTAAATTTTGCAATGTATACATAATAGTTGGCTACTGGTTAATGAATATATCCCCACCGAATATAATACTAATTGTAACAGGTTTAATCAGCCTTAAATCAAATTTAATACCCATATTGTAGACATCAAGGGGTTTAAACATTGGATTCTTGAATTTATACATCAAATCAGTGACGAAACCAGGATTTTTGTTTGCGTTGGGCGAAACTACACAAGTGATATGATATTTGATAGAAAATTTTAAAATTTTAAGGCATTGTTAGAGCACCATAGTTTGTACCCTAGGTTACAATACGTTGGTCAGTCATTTACCGCCGAATCCTATTTTCATCATTCGGTTGCGAAAGTCTGTCGGTGAGGGCCAATGGTGGTCGGTGGTTGACCACCTTTTGGTAGCAGCATGCTTTCAATGATACAAAACTAAACCACAGGGTTCAAATGATTTTGACATTTTAAATCATTGCTCTGACCCGTCCCATTAATTTGTTCTCATCGAGAAATTTTAATACCTTATTTACGCAGATTTTAGGGTTATTTATAATGTGACAGGGAACATATTTAAGTTAAAATGCAAAGCTGACCATGACCTTTATTGTTTAGTAATTGAGTTACTTGCTTTTGTGAATAACCTGAGAAAGACAGACGTGTTTCTGACTTGAAAGATTCATTAATGTATTTGGTTAGCTTTTAAGTGCAGTAGGCCGTAAAGAGAATCTTAATTTATGGTTAGTTCATTGGATGTGAATTTGACCGTTATAGGGAAGAATACTATATAGTATACTAAATGATTTTAGAAACAAATCTGGCAATGGAACCAAAAAGTTCATTAGTTATTACTACAAAATGATGTCATCCAAATTGAGAATATGAGTTGCATTTTAACTTCATATCAGCAAAGCTATTTCATCCAATAGTCCTCCACTAGTATCAGGTACAACGTGCAGAGCACTAGGAGTGTTTTCTTGCACAAAGTTTCCTCCAGTTTAGGTTAATATTTTTTGGTCTTCTTGGGTTGGGCAGTTGCCCACCCCAATTAGAAGGTAGATACGTCACTGCATCAAATGTGATGAACAATGGAAAAATTAAGGTTAACAGTAGGCCTGAACAAACAAAATAATAAAGGATAATGCCTCACTTGATTGCTACCCATAACTTGTGCATTAAAACACGAATGATGCATTAAATCACGAATGAATGAAAAAGGGTAAAACTTCATAAAAGGAGCACCCATGAATTTTATTCTTTGTTATGCTCAATTTAACCATGCATACGGTAGCCCACCTATGCCATATATTTTGGTACTCGTATTTAATATCAATATTTAACATAACAGATCAACTTTGTTTTAACCAATATTTAGTGGAAGAATACGAATGAACACATTGGAAACCTCCAGGCTTCATAAAAATTCACTTAGACTATTTAATATGGGTAGACAAATAAAGTTCAATGCAAAAAACCAAGCTGAACTGTGACTATTTAATATGGTTGTTATAAGATTGTAACTTGTGCTCGTGAACTGCAGGTTTTAGAAGTTGGACAAGCTTACAAGCTGAAGACTAAGTGGGTTTTCATGTAATCTTGTTTTGAAACGATGTTTGAACATGTATGATGACTTATTTCTATATGTATTAGTAGATCTATTAACTATGACTTTTGTAATTGAAATCAAATTTGCTTTTGGTAATATTTTTTTGTTATTGACAGTTTTGTCTAGTGAATTTACTGTTTAATTGTTTGAATTGTACACAAATAAAATAAGAGATTTGCTATATAAAGATCATTGCTGAAATATATGCTATATATATTAAAAGTATTAATAGCGGAAAATTGCACTTATAGAAATAAAAGGTGAAATGCTATGTAAAAAAATAAATTGTATGGAAAACTTTTTCATATCATTGAATGTGTGCTATAAAAACAGTGAAAATGCTATGTAATACAACGAATTCATAGCGGAAAACTTCACTTATAAATCATAATGTGAAATGCTATGTAAACCATGTGGATAACTTTTTATATCCCTGAATATGAGCTCTGAAAACAGTGATAATGCTATAAAAAAAAAGATGAGTAGAACGCTATCAATTGGGAATTCAATAATAGCGGATTTTTTTTAAAAGCAAAATGGAAAAACACTTTTCATAGTAATGAATATGTGCTATGAAATTATTGATAACACTATAAAAAATAAGTTAAGAATTTAGTAAGAAAATATAATTGCAAGGTCTGAACGCTATGTTAAACATTTCATGGTGGTGAACGTGCGCTATAAAATGTATAATACTATAGCTTTTAGATTTGAGCTATAAGATATAGCAGAGCTATTATTGCATGTTGTTATATAGCGTCGTCACTAATGCTATGGTAACCTATTATAGCGTTTTTTACGTGCTATTAAAAGGTAAATCTGTTGTAGTGATATGTTTTAAATTTGCTTAGTTCCATTAATCAATCTTTAATTAAATTTCAAATGTTACCAACTTCATCCTAATCCAACATTGCACTCAAATTAGTTAAGTTATTTTAGTTCTAGTCCAAATCACATAAATATTTCAATTTACCATTTGATTTGTTTACATTCATATAACCAAATCTACTTGCATTCATATTCATTTGCATTATTCATCATTTAAAAATTTCTTTAAATACTCTTATCTTCATAATACACAAAAAGTGTACAAATTTTTATGACTATAGATTTATTTAACTAATTTATTTGAATTCCAATATTGATTATTTACTACTTCAAATTTTTGTATTTTAATTATAAATTACAAAAATCAAAATATTTCAATATTAAGTTCCATATATCATTGTTATAAATATAAATAAATTAACAATTGTATGAGCAATTAATATGTCTCTATTGTCAAGCTAAGATGAACAAGATTGCTTAAATAATTTAATTAAGTTCTCACCACACGAATATTCATATCTGAAACATTAAGGTCAAATTATAAATTTATTGACTCAATTTAATTCATAAAATTTAATATTAAAGCCCAAATCCCCATATTTGACCGTATATATCAAATCGTATTTATATTTACAATTAATGCAACTTATTACATTTTATAACTTATAGAAATTCATTACATAATAAAATTTTTTTTACTATTCATATCCATAAATTAGAATTATCAATGTAAAACAAATCTAAAAATTTGTTAATCCATTTCATATTGTTAATTCAATATAAATTTCAAATTCCATTATAAATAGATTATCAAACATTGTCATTATCATACATATCTATTGCAATTCATTGTTTAACAAATCAATTTTAGTTCATAACTTATCAATAGATGACATAAATAATTAATTTTAATATTTAAACCAATTTTGTTCAAAATCACATTAAATTTAATATCTCAAATTA
The DNA here is from genome assembly GCA_030737875.1 of Allium sativum. Classification (NCBI taxonomy): domain Eukaryota; kingdom Viridiplantae; phylum Streptophyta; class Magnoliopsida; order Asparagales; family Amaryllidaceae; genus Allium; species Allium sativum. Next base: position 411,691,209 of record CM060910.1, on the reverse strand, counting down.
TCGCAAAAATCTCGGGATGTTACCTTCTCCCCCCCTCAAAATTTTTTTTCCCCGAAAAGAAACATAGTGATGAAGTGGCAAAATAAAATTAAAATAATATAAAATTTTACTAAACTTAGAAAACACTTACTTAACTATATAGAAAACATGAGTCTGAAAACAAATTTCGCAAAATTTTCTAAGTCTAGATTTCACGAAAAATTTCGGTAGAGTCTCCTTTGTATGGAGGGGTCCGGAAAATAACAATATGTATAATATCACAAATACACTTCCCATCTTAGTGATGAGGCATCCCAAAACAGGGGGAATAATATATAATACCCAAACATAACATAAAAACCGTTAGGATTTTTTAGCATGTTACCTTTATTTTAAGCGAGTAAAAGCGAAGCATGAAGCGCAAGCGTCCTCTAAGTGAGTGGATTCCTCCAGTACCTGCTACCAAACTCAACAACAAAAAAGTAACACTATATATATATATATATATATATATATAAGGGAATACTCCTCTATATATGCAACAACCATACATGACATAATAATTGTAGCAAAGTAATAATAGAACATCCGAACCAACACATTCATTTGGAATAAAACATAAATTTCAAGTTAAGTTCACCATTGGTTTCATACATTGATTCCAAAGCATCCAATTCAAATTTACCCATTAATTCCAATAAATATTATATTTTAGTTAATCTTTCTTAATTAAATTTAATTCCCTAATATTTTTTAAGCACGTATATATATCTATTTATTTTTTTCCACTAACTAAACTTTACATATTTGTAATTAACAGTTTCTACACATTTATTTTATGTCACTTATCGATATTTCCAACAATTATGGTTATTAACTATTGACACTAAAGTAGTTAAATTTATATTATTCCATATATTCATATACTTATTTTCCTGCTCATTTAATATGTCTATTATTATTATTTTATAACTAATGAGCAATATTAACTTTCAAATTAATTCTCCTATGCAATATCTTGTCTCTTATCTTAAACACCTTAACTTTTATATAATTCAGGTAAGTATATTTGTGTATAGAATAGAACCTTATATTATATATGTAACGACCCGGAAAATCTGAACCAATTTAAAATTTTTAAATTGGCTAAAATAGTAGATTTTAAATATTTAAAATAAATATTTTAAATGATAGCAATGAAAAGTGAGTTTGAATCGATGTTTGAAAAAGAATATAATTAATTCTAATTATAAACAAGGCCTGAAATGGCGCTGCAGTTTCAAAAATTGAATTCAAACTTTGTCGGACTGTACCGGGTGCAAAACAAAACGGATTTGAGTGAAACCAAAAATATTTAAATCTGTTAGTGAATACCTTTCTAACGAATCTGAAAAATCGAAGTTTCATAGCGGAAAGCAAAAGTTATGGCCAAATGAATTTTCAGAAAGGTCGCTATGGAATTTATATAGCCCATGAAATTGGCCATTTTGCAAACGACCTCGGAATTCGACGAAACCACTTTTGTTGGATCCAGGATGTGAAGTTATTGCTAGGTTTCAAATTTCATAATTTTTGAAGTTAGTATGAGAGCGTGGCAAAGGAAAACGTGTTTTGGTCAATTACAGTTAAATTGGATCGACCAGAAATGGGACTTTTTGCAAACGGGCTCAAAATTCGATGAAACTAGTTTTGTTGGGACCGTATCGTCATAACATAGCTAGATTTATTTTTCGGGAATTTTCAGAATCAGTATGTGGCCCCGACAAATTAAAATGTACATTTAGATTATATATATATATTGATTTATATTTTAAATTTGGAGAAAAATGATCGTAACAGCCGAATTGGGTTACGAAATATATCCCATTGTGTTCGGAAGGGCGGTAATTAGCTAGGGGCGATAGTCGTTGGAGTTCGTTTGGAGATATGAGTGTTAAACTTCACAAAAATGCAACATTTGAATAAAATATAAATAAATAAATATGCTTAAAAAGGGGAAACCCTAATCCCTTTACACGAAGCGCCGCCAATCCAAATTGAAGGCAGAAATCGCTCATTCTTTTCCCCATTAAATTCTTCCTCCACAAATCGAATTAGACTAAGATTCTACACGAATATTCAAGAGGTTTCTTCGATCTTCAAGACCATACCACCCTGATCGAATTCTGCTAGCTGTGGAGGTCAGAATCTCCACATAAAGTCCCTTCGTTCGTTCGCGTTTTCAGCGCTAGGAATTCCACCGAGTTGGTCCAGGTGGCATCTGCAGGAGGGCGGTGCCGAGGGCTTTCAAGTGGCATATGCTGATCGTCGGTCAAGGCAACATTGAGGCGCCAGTTTCGAGGTGAAGTTTGGAAACAACGGTTTCGGTTATATGGGCGTAACTGAACGATGAAGAAGGCATGGTTAACGGCGTAAAACGTTGGTTAAGAAAGGTTTAACTAAGTTAGTTATTTAATTATTTTAATAATGTCATTATTACTTAAATATTTAAACTGCTATAACATTTGCAAATCAAATCGGAATTCAGTCAAACAAGAGACAGTGGACTCGTGTGGACGTCTTCTACATTCTAGAAGAGACCGCATATTTTTCTGAGCCTTCTGCTATTTTTGGTGGAGTGGAACCCAAGGTGAGATTTCTAGTTTATAAACGATATGGAAAACAACGATGTATAAATTATATAGTTGATGTATGAGTTATATAAGCGTTGTACATCTCATGTATAAGCGTTGTATAAGTTGTATGATCGATGTATAAGTTATATATGCGTTGTAAAAATTATATATGCAATGAAATGATATTGAATTGTGTTGAAGTGAATTGAAATATATATATATATAATAATATATATATATATATACTCCCCTCGTCCACAGACCATGGACGATATTTATTGGTTGTGTTGTTGTTTGGATTATTTGGTTGATGTGAAATTTGGTGAATGATGTGAATGTTTGATTGTGGTTGAAAAATACCCATTTGTGGTTGAAAACAAAAATAGAATAGGATGTGGAAATAAAACATGCCGCCTGCGTGCGAACTAGATGCATGAATCCCCATTGTCAAAAACCACAAGGTTTTAAGGTAGAGCGAGGAGCCGTACATCGATACGGTCCCGGTTTTAACTACCCTGCCGTTATGCTGTCGAAATTTCCTGAAATATTCATGTGTTTGATATATTTTCAATGGTTGAAACTATATTCATTTGTTGAGTGGAAATTCATGTATATAAAATAATCGTGTTTTGAAATAAATTGTTTTATATTAAAAATCACATTTTTATCATCTGTTTGAACTATATAAAATAATCAAGTTTTGAAATAGATTGTTTTACAATAAAAATCACATTTTTACTATATACATGAACTATGGAAAATGGTTATGCATAGAAATAAATATCTGTTGGATAAAAATATCATTTTTATCGATAGAGCGAAGTGAAAATGGTTTTGAAATCGAAGAATGAAATATATATAGAAATATATATAATTATAATATATCGAAAAACGAAGCTGTAGTTCGTATTTTGAAACCGTGATTTCAAACGACTAGTGCGGGAAATCCGACCATTGGATTTTCCTGAAACCGCAACCGTTGGGTTCGCCTTGGAAATATCTTTCCAATGACACCAACTTTGTGAAGATCCAACGGTTGGATTGTCTGGAATATTTAATTCAAACCTGAAGAAAAACAGCGCCAGAATCGATTATATTTATATATACATATATATATTAAAATATAATTAAATTAAATCGAATAACGACGCTACAGTTCGTATTTTGAAATCCTAACTTCAAACGATTAGTGCGGGAGATCCGACCGTCAGATTTTTCCCAAAACTGAAACCGTTGGATTCGTTTTGAAAAGATCTTTCTAATGATATAAATTTTGAGAAGATCCAACGGTTAGATTTTCAGATATGTGTAAATCAAATCAGGAAAAAAACAGCGCCACGGCCGCGTTATGGCCTGAAGCGTCGTTTGAAAGAGTTGGCTATTTTTAAATAAATAAAAATAGCGATAAATCGTGATAAAATATTATAAATGATATGGAATGGAAATAAACTGAATTTGCTCGATTTATGTGATATTTGATGGTTGAATAAGTGTGGTGTGAAAATAACATTAAAGAACAAAATTGGTGGTGTCGAATAATTTAACCATTGAAATAAATTGATTTGAAATTCTAAATATACGTGAATTATTTGAAAAGGCCGAGTTAGTTCTCATTTCAAATTATTGATCGACGATTGAAAGTCGAAGATATGAAGACGGTGCAAGACCGATAATCTTCACGTCGAAAGGAGGGGTGCTACTGATGCTCATGATGGGAGTAGCTACCTTGATGGGGTTGAAGTAGTAGCCACCCGGACGTACTTGTTGATTGTACGGGTATGCGAGGTATTGAGTGCCTCCGGTTTCGTTCAGACCCAGAACGAACGTGTAAATGGACTATGGTCTGACATTGGATTTCGTTCTGTGCTGATTGATCTCTATTAAATGTATATATGTTTGGCGGCAGAGAATTTATTCTCTTGCTTAACGCCCTTCTCTGAGACGTACGAGCCAGAGGTTATATATCGATAGAAATCAGTCACATAGAGTGAATTGCCTGTGTGGCATGCTTAAGTGATAGATGATCAAGGCTTCTGTTGAAAAACAAAGTCTTGTGGTTGATGATCAAAGCATGGCCTGTGTGGCGTAGCTTTGTGTATAGCGTTGTTTCGTGAGCCTCACACCCTGGTATGAGCCAAAAACGGGAGATGGACATCAGGGAGGACATGCGTTTTCTTCTAGCTAGGAGTGGTGCTTTGGGTTTTACACGCCGGGTATTTTACTTATGTGGATGATGGAAAGCGAGGCCCCGGTTTGCTTCGGTCTCTTCGGAGCCGATGGTGTGGTCAGATATGACTAGTTTACGCCCCATAGGGTGAGGAAATGCAGTGTTCAGTAATTTTAATCCACATCGGTGGACCGGCCCTGACGATCCAAGGCTTGACTGTGTACTTGCCTGAGACATTGGCTAGATTGTCTCGAATTCGGTGAGGACTATCTTTTGCCTCGGTTCATGACGGAAATCCAATTTCCAAGTACGACACCGTGTGGTTTTGATTGTATATGTATACATATGGCGACATAATATATGGTACCCATGTCGTCTATGATTGGTAGTTATGATTGAAATTGTTTTTGAAACATATATACACTAGCAATAATATCAAATGATTTTTTTTGCTCGTATCAAGCATATTTTGGCCATTATAAGGTAAAACTCTATCCTCTTGTGTGTGTTGCATTGTTTGATGGGAACTGAGTCTTATAATGGCTTCATTTTTATAAAAAGCATTGCGATGTTTAAAAGATCTATTTGTTTTAAAGCATTGGCAATCCAATGGAGTAAACCCGTTCCGTGAAAGTGGCGTGGTCCTGTGATTAGCCATATTTGAAAATGTGTTAAGTAGATTTCTCATACCAGTCCCATGACTGACTCGTAGTTTGTTTCACTTGCAAACTCGGGTGCCCCTTTTTCTACACGGGCAGCCTTGTATTCAGGTTTTAGCAGGCTCTTTCTGGATAGCTGGAGCTGAAGATGGATTCTATCATTTATCTCTTTTTATGCTGTTCAGCTCCCGTTGTACATATTATGTTTTCTTTTCCGTAGTAGACATTTATGTATAGCTGAACTGTATTTTGTACTATGTATGATCCTATATACTGTGCAACTCCGATGATTATATTTATCCAGTGTATTCTATTGTACATTATCTGGTGTATTTATTTATTTCTTTTCTGCTGTTATCTGTTTATGTGTTATATTCCAAAGATTACCCTTGCCACCGTCTTATCGGGAATGGGGTTGTCACAAACGTGGTATCAGAGCTTTGGTTAAGCTTAGTTCTGGAATATAACATATTAACGAACTCGTCAGAGATAGAACCGGTAGTGTTCTAGGATGGGTAACTCAATACAGATAGGATCAATAATATCCTAGTATGAGTATAGCATAATCAGAATAGCTCGTTAGAGATGGGGTCAGCAGTGCCCCAGAATGAGTCAAGAGTTATATGTTTTTAAATTACGTATTTGTGATAATATATATAGTCTGGTTTTAGAAATATGATTTTTTTTGAATATATAAAAGATATATATTTGAAAAGTAAAAGAGTATATGAATCGACTAGTATATTTTTGAAAAGTTAAAAACAATTGTTTGTTGTTTGTGTTGTGTGATAGTAGAATTGGATTAATTAAATTATAGAAACGATAGTTAATTTAATCAATAATAGAATGAATGGTAGAATTTATTTGATTATATCACACATTGAACTGATTAGAAAATAGATAGAAATATATACTTGTGCATTATATATGTTTGAACAGGTAAATGGATTAGCTGTTGAGTAAAGATTTTATTTGCATGCCCAACAAATAGGTAAACCTTAATGAGTTGGATGCGAAATATTATTATATCAACTCCTGTGAATGCCATTGGATGCGGAGTGCTGGTTGTTCTGTGTGAAATAGTAAATATCGCCATAGGATAGTAACAATTAATTTTGAACTACACTACATGGCATACTTCTGGAAGATAGGCATACTTCACCATATGCCACATAAGCATTTGGAGCTTGTGTGACGAGGTGGAAGATTTACCATACGAGCGAGAGGCTTGTGTGGCGATGACTATATTTTACAGGTTGAACTGATGACTGATATGGACTATTTAAATTATAACGATTAAATTGCCAGATTAATAAAAACCCCACACGGGTCTGGAGTTGACAATAATCACGTCTCTCTAGTTATTAGATACGACACGTGGACTATTTATTTCCCACACGGGACGAGGTGACGAGGATTTATCCTCTGGAGCATTTAAAATACACACTCCCTTAGGCTTTGACAGGGTGACGAGAATTTATTCTCTGGAGTTATTATCAATACACGCTCCTTGTAAACACCAGAATATATCACTATAAATATGTGTATGCTTATTAGGATTTATTGGGTACCTAATACGGCCCAATAAATTTCCAAACCTCTCCCCGTACAAAGAAGGTTATGGCGAAATTTTTCGAAAATTCCGGGTGTTAGCTAAATTTTTGAAGAATTTGAAAATTCTCAGAAATTGAAAAGTTGGAGAATGGAAGCCAGATTAAACGTAGAGTTGATTAATCAAACAACTTTCGACTTTGTTCCTTTTCGGGGTCGAAAAGTTTTAAGTGGGGGAGATTGTAACGACCCGGAAAATCTGAACCAATTTAAAAATTTTAAATTGGCTAAAATAGTAGATTTTAAATATTTAAAATAAATATTTTAAATGATAGCAATGAAAAGTGAGTTTGAATCGACGTTTGAAAACGAATATAATTAATTCTAATTTTAAATAAGGCCTGAAATGGCGCTGCAGTTTCAAAAATTGAATTCAAACTTTGTCGGACTGTACCGGGTGCAAAACAAAACAGATTTGAGCGAAACCAAAAATATTTAAATCTGTTAGTGAATACCTTTCTAACGAATCTGAAAAATCAAAGTTTCATAGCGGAAAGCAAAAGTTATGGCCAAATGAATTTTCAGAAAGGTCGCTATGGAATTTATATAGCCCATGAAATTGGCCGTTTTGCAAACGACCTCGGAATTCGACGAAACCACTTTTGTTGGATTCGGGATGTGAAGTTATTACTAGGTTTCAAATTTCATAATTTTTGAAGCTAGTATGAGAGCGTAGCAAAGGAAAACGTGTTTTGGTCAATTACAATTAAATTGGATTGACCAGAAATGGGCCTTTTTGCAAACGGGCTCAGAATTCGACGAAACTAGTTTTGTTCGGACCGTATCGTCATAACATAGCTAGATTTATTTTTCAGGAGTTTTCAGAATCAGTATGTAGCCCCGGAAAATTAAAATGTACGTTTAGATTATATATATATATATATTGATTTATATTTTAAATTTGGCAAAAACTGATCGTAACAGCCGAATTGGGTTACGAAATATATCCCATTGTGTTCGGAAGGGTGGTAATTAGCTAGGGGCGATAGTCGTTGGAGTTCGTTTGGAGATATGAGTGTTAAACTTCACAAAAATGCAACATTTGAATAAAATATTAATAAATAAATAAATATGCTTAAAAAGGGGAAACCCTAACCCCTTTACACGAAGCGCCGCCAATCCAAATTGAAGGCAGAAATCGCTCGTTCTTTTCTCCATTAAGTTCTTACTCCACAAATCGAATTAGACTAAGATTATACACGAATATTCAAGAGGTTTCTTCGATCTTCAAGACCATACCACCCTGATCGAATTCTGCTAGCTGTGGAGGTCAGAATCTCCACATAAAGTCACTTCGTTCGTTCGCGTTTTCAGCGCCAGGAATTCCACCGAGTTGGTCCAGGTGGCATCTGCAGGAGGGCGGCGCCGAGGGCTTTCAAGTGGCATATGCTGATCGTTGGTCAAGGCAACATTGAGGCGCCAGTTTCGAGGTGAAGTTTGGAAACAACGGGTTCGGTTATATGGGCGTAACTGAACGATGAAGAAGGCATGGTTAACGGCTTAAAACGTTGGTTAAGAAAGGTTTAACTAAGTTAGTTATTTAATTATTTTAATAATGTCATTATTACTTAAATATTTAAAATGCTATAACATTTGCAAATCAAATCGGAATTCAGTCAAACAAGAGACAGTGGACTCGTGTGGACGTCTTCTACATTCTAGAAGAGACCGCATATTTTTCTGAGCCTTCTGCTATTTTTGGTGGAGTGGAACCCAAGGTGAGATTTCTAATTTATAAACGATATGGAAAACAACGATGTATAAATTATATAGTTGATGTATGAGTTGTATAAGCGTTGTACATCTCATGTATAAGCGTTGTATAAGTTGTATGGTCGATGTATAAGTTATATATGCATTGTAAAAATTATATATGCAATGAAATGATATTGAATTGTGTTGAAGTGAATTGAAATATATTTATATAATAATATATATATATACTCCCCTCATCCACAGACCATGGACGATATTTATTGGTTGTGTTGTTGTTTGGATTATTTGGTTGATGTGAAATTTGGTGAATGATGTGAATGAATGATTGTGGTTGAAAAATGCCCATTTTTGGTTGAAAACAAAAATATAATAGGATGTGGAAATAAAACATGCCGCCTGCGTGCGAATTAGGTGCATGAATCCCCATTGTCAAAAACCGCAAGGTTTTAAGGTAGAGCGAGGAGCCGTACATCGATACGGTCCCGGTTTTAACTACCCTGCCTTTATGCTGCCGAAATTTCCTGAAATATTCATGTGTTTGATTTATTTTCAATGGTTGAAACTATATTAATTTGTTGAGTGGAAATTCATGTATATAAAATAATCGTGTTTTGAAATAAATTGTTTTATATTAAAAATCACATTTTTATCATCTGTTTAAACTATATAAAATAATCAAATTTTGAAATAGATTGTTTTACAATAAAAATCACATTTTAACTATATACATGAACTATGGAAAATGGTTATGTGTAGAAATAAATATCTGTTGGATAAAAATATCATTTTTATCGATAGTGCGAAGCGAAAATGGTTTTGAAATCGAAGAATGAAATATATAGAAATATATATAATTATAATATATCGAATAACGAAGCTGTAGTTCGTATTTTGAAACCGTGATTTCAAACGACTAGTGCAGGAAATCCGACCATTGGATTTTCCCCAAACCGCAACCGTTGGGTTCGCCTTGGAAATATCTTTCCAACGGCACCAACTTTGTGAAGATCTGACGGTTGGATTGTTTGGAATGTTTAATTCAAACCTGAAGAAAAACAGCGCCATAATCGATTATATTTATATATATATATATTTAAATTAAATCGAATAACGACGCTGCAGTTCGTATTTTGAAATCGTAACTTCAAACGATTAGTGCGGGAGATCCGACCGTCGGATTTTCCCAAAACTGAAACCGTTGGATTCATTTTGAAAAGATCTTTCTAATGATATAAATTTTGAGAAGATCCAACGGTTATATTTTAAGATATGTGTAAATCAAATCTGGAGAAAAACAACGCCACGACCGCGTTATGGCCTGAAGTGTCGTTTGAAAGAGTTGGCTATTTTTAAATAAATAAAAATAGCGATAAATCGTGATAAAATATTATAAACGATATGGAATGGAAATAAACTGAATTTGCTCGATTTATGTGATATTTGATGGTTGAATAAGTGTGGTGTGAAAATAACATTAAAGAACAAAATTGGTGGTGTCGAATAATTTAACCATTGAAATAAATTGATTTGAAATTCTAAATATACGTGAATTATTTGAAAAGGCCGAGTTAGTTCTCATTTCAAATAATTGTTCGACGATTGAAAGTCGAAGATACGAAGACGGTGCAAGACCGATAATCTTCACGTCGAAAGGAGGGGTGCTACTGATGCTCATGATAGAAGTAGCTACCTTGACGGGGTTGAAGTAGTAGCCACCCGGACGTACTTGTTGATTGTACGGGTATGCGAGGTATTGAGTGCCTCCGGTTTCATTCAGACCCAGAATGAACGTGTAAATGGACTGTGTGTCTGACATTGGATTTTGTTCTGTGCTGATTGATCTCTATTAAATGTATATCTGTTTGGCGGCGGAGAATATTTTCTCTTGCTTAACGTCCTTCTCTGAGACGTACGAGCCCAGAGGTTATATATCGATAGAAATCAGTCACATGGAGTGAATTGCCTGTGAGGCATGCTTAAGTGATAGATGATCAAGGCTTCTATTGAAAAGCAAAGTCTTGTGGTTGATGATCAAAGCATGGCCTGTGTGGCGTAGCTTTGTGTATAGCGTTGTTTCGCGAGCCTCACACCCCGGTATGAGCCAGAAACGGGAGACGGACATCAGGGAGGACATGTGTTTTCTTCTAGCTAGGAGTGGTGCTTTGGGTTTTACACGCCCGGGTATTTTACTTATGTGGATGATGGAAAGAAAGGCCTCGGTTTGCTTCGGTCTCTTCGGAGCCGATGGTGTGGTCAGATATGACCAGTTTACTCCCCATAGGGCGGGGAAACGCAGTGTTCAGGAATTTTAATCCACATCGATGGACCGGCCCTGACGATCCAAGGCTTGACTGAGTACTTGCCCGAGACATGGGCTAGATTGTCTCGAATTCGGTGAGGACTATCTTTTGCCTCGATTTATGACGGAAATCCAATTTCCAAGTACGACACCATGCGGTTTTGATTGTATATATATACATATGGCGACATGATATATGGTACCCATGCCGTCTATGATTGATAGTTATGATTGAAATTGTTTTTGAAACATATATACACTAGCAATAATATCAAATGATTTGTTTTGCTCGTATCAAGCATATTTTGGCCATTATAAGGTAAAACTCTATCCTCTGGTGTGTGTTGCATTGTGTGATGGGAACTGAGTCTTATAATGGCTTCATTTTTATAAAAAGCATTGCGACGTTTAAAAGATCTAATTGTTTTAAAGCACTGGCAATCCAATGGAGTAAACCCGTTCCGCGAAAGTGGCGTGGTCCTGTGATTAGCCATATTTGAAAATGTGTTAAGTAGATTTCTCATACTAGTCCCATGACTGACTCGTAGTTTGTTTCACTTGCAAACTCGGGTGCCCCTTTTTCTACACGGGCAGCCTTGTATTCAGGTTTTAGCAGACTCTTTCTGGATAGCTGGAGCTGAAGATGGATTCTATCATTTATCTCTTTTTATGCTGTTCAGCTCCTGTTGTACATATTATGTTTTCTTTTCCGTAGTAGACATATATGTATAACTGAACTGTATTTTGTACTAAGTATGATCCTATATAATGTGCAACTCCGATGATTATATTTATCCAGTGTATTCTATTGTACATTATCTGGTGTATTTATTTATTTTTGTTCTGCTGTTATCTGTTTATGTGTTATATTCCAAAGATTACCCTTGCCACCGTCTTATCGGGAATGGGGTTGTCACAATATAAGTTTTTTTCTCCATTTATTTCAATGAAAACACACAAATTATATAAATTTAATATTTCATTACTTAAGTATTGCTTCCCATATATAATAATTATGTATGTTTATAATCATTTTAACCTCTACACCAATATACAATGTAAATACTTTAATTTTAGTTTTTAGTTGCCTCTAATAATCTTAATATTCCATTCATTTAGGGTTGTTCTCATATTATTAATTAACCGAAGTTAAGAATTTCAACATTGGACCATTTTCATATCGTTGAAAATAACTATAATTATTCTCTACATACGAAATATCAAATCATGTTTCTAAAGCTTTAACAAACTTAGGTTTTTAAAGAAAATTCATAGCACAGCTACGCGGTATTCCCCCACTTAGATCTTGAAAATAATTATTGATAATGTTTGCACCCATTACCAACATTATTTCCTAGCCACAAATGGACGAGTACTTAATAACTTTTATGCTATATCCTGAATAGCATTATACAAAATACCATTTTATAGTACTTTTAAAATTTCAAAACCTTTAAAAAGAAATTTTTCAAAGGAACTGGAGTTAGATTCTTAAATTCGATTCAATTTATTTTAATTTCATCTTGTATTCATATATTGAATCTTGGATTTTTTTTCATAATGGTCAATAGCTAAGGATATTAACCATTCAAACAATAAATGACGATAATCAATTATAGTCATTTCTAAATACCAAATCAACCATAATTTCAAATAATACTATATATAATATAATTCAAAACATGATTATGTCAGTGAGCCCTATTCGAGTGTTTAGAAAACCCTATCGATTCTTTGGTGTCTGTAACAACCCGCAAATTCTGAACCAATTTAAATTTTTTATTTTAGAAATTTTAATGGGGTATTAATAGTTAAAATAATTTATTTTAAATAATAACGATTAAAAATTTATTTTAATCGAAGTTAGAGTGAATATATTTATTTTGATTTCTAAAGGAATTAGAAATGGTACGGTAGTTTGAAAAGTCAAACCTGTACTTTGACCGAATGTACCAGATTCAAAATTTAACAAATTATAGCGAAACCAAAAATATCTAAATCTATTTGAAATATCTTTCCAATGAATCTGAAAAATCGAAATTTCATAGCGGGAATCAAAAGTTATGGTCAGTTGAATATTCAGAATGGTCGCTATAGTATAATTTATAGCCTGTATAAAAGGCCATTTTTCAGACGACCTCCGTTTTCGACGAAGCCAATTTTGTTGAATCCGGAATGTCAAATTATTGCTAATTTTAAATTCTGAAATTTTTGTAATTAAAATGTGAGCATGGAAAATGAAAATGGGTTTTGTCAATTTCAGTCAAACCTGATCGACTTTAAAATGGCCATTTTTCAAACAGTCTCGGAATTTGACGAAATTAATTTTGTTAGGACCGTATCGTCAAGACAAAGCCAGAAATAGTTTTTCTGGAATTTTTCGAGTTTGTATGTGGCCCCGGTGAATTTATATATATGATCAAATTAATTTAATAAATGATTTAAATAATAAATTAAAGATTTCAGGCTACAGATAGTCTTTTGGGCTGACGAGACCTAGCCCATTGGATCCGGAACGGGGGAGGGGGGGTCAACTCCTGTTGGACTAAAATCGGATTGGTTTAAGATATATGGTTTTATTTGCAAAATTTACATTAAAATAATATAAAAAGGATAACTCATCTTCAAGCCCTAACATTGTACCAACCGCCGCCCCTTTTCAACAATGGTCATTATCGCTCCAACCTCCTCCCTCTAAAATCCATCGATCCATACACTAAAACCCACTCCTCCTTTGGACTTTATTGAAGAGTTTTTCCTCCTCTCTCCATCCATACGACCATCACCCCGTACTATTGCCTGAATCTAGAGAACCAGACCCGAGAACCTTGCAGGTTCAGACCGCTGCTGCCACCCATAGCCACCACCGAACTCCACCCTACCCCCGACGTACGTGCGCCGCACTCCTCTCTTCAATGTCCCACCATCTGATCGTAAGCAAACAGCTTGGATTGCATCCAGTCGGCAACCCTAGGATCGAACAAAATAGCAAAACATGCGGCCTATTGTCTGAAAAAAGAAGAAGGGTATAAACTATATTTTATTATAAAATTTTATTTTAAAATGCTAATTATACAAATTGAATCATAACTTATCCATTCGGACTCGAAATTTAACGATTTCAAATCCTATACAATCGTGAAACCGAGATCTACGCTGCTGTCCAGACTAGATCCAATTCTGAGTAGTTCAAATTTTGGCCAAATTTGCATCACGACTGTGAGATTTCTATTTTTTAAAAAATAATTAATCAATTTAATTATCTTCCTTGCTACGTAACGATTATAAGTATATGATTTAGATCTTCTATGTGATGAGATTGTGGATGATTTATCGGTTTGTTGGTGATGAATAAACATAGGTCTGTATGTGTTGAATAAAAATAAATCATTTTGTTATATTATTGATTTGGATTAGAATTGCCATTCAATAAAAATAAATCATTTTGTTATATTATTGATTTGGATTAGAATTGCCATTTCAATAAAAATATATCATTTTGGAAAATATTATTGTATTGAAATAGAGTCGTCAATACAATGGAAAATATATCATTTTTGAAATATATAATTGTGTTGTAATAGAGTTGATAAATATTGAAATAAAAAGTTATTCTTTTGTTTGCATTCTTTGATTCAAATAAACATTGAAATAAAAAGTTATTCTTTTATTTGCATTTTTTGATGCAAATAAACATTGTAATAAAAAATTATTCTTTTATTTGCATTCTTTGATGCAAATAAACATTGAAATAAAAAGTTATTCTTTTATCTGCATTCTATGATGCAAATAAACATTGAAATAAAAAAGTTATTCTTTTATTTGCATTCTTTGATGCAAATTGAAACACCCCACCTCTGTTAAGGTCACTCACAAAGGGAATGCCTTAATTTTGGTGGAGGTTTATAAGTAAAAGCCACAGATAAACACAAGACAGATATAAATACACATATTTTAAACCGTGGAAACCAACAAACTTTTATTCATCAATACGTGTTCCCAAACAAAACATTTCATAATTGTCTCAAAATACTTCCATCATTACTACATCATAACTGTCTTGATTATTAAAGAAGCATAAAACATAAATAAAGTGTCAAAAATCCCCATAGTGATACCCAAGGCCATAGTCCAAGCGTAAGAGACCCAAATCAAACATCTATGTTCTTGGGGCTTGAACAGAACCTAGCTGAGCTGAGCTGTTTCCTCCCTGTGGACCTGGGGGGGGGGGGGGACGAAAGAAAGAAGACGAAAAGTAAATAGGGTCAGACATAAAGCCTGAGTAAGTCTAGTAACTCTTCAGTATGTGAATAAGAAAAGGGCATGATAGATATATACTGAAAATAGGATAGTGTCACAAGCTAAGGGAGTGTCGAGTGTACTATCGCACCCATACTATATCTCTGCATCTATTCGAGTTTGCTCTAACAGGCACCCAATGGTGAGGGTGAAGTGATCCCCAACGTTATTTAAAGATCGGCTCCTACTCGCGTTAACATGTGTCATACTGCCCCCAAGAATTGTAGATACCTATGCTGGTCCCACCATGGTGTGTATCAAGACCCATGGTGGCGGCCCCGACACAAATTCTAGAAGGCATAGGTTATACTACTGGTGTCCCCAGTGCCTTGGTTGTCTGCTCCGAAGTGTGTGCATGCCCGCACTCCGTTAGACCTGCACTGTGCACCCATCGCCGTCGTTTGATTGCTTACAATCAGCCCAGTAATCGTGCCCCACCCTGCCTAGTTTCAGGGTACCGTTGATACCTAAATTGGGTTACTGTTGAAACGGGTCCCTCGTTACCAGGATTTTCTAGTCAAACATGTTAAGTGGTTAAGTGTTTGTATTTATCTAACCCCCACCCATCAATTCTTGTTAACATGTTGAATTTGGTTAAGTGTTATAGTTGACTTAACCCTACCACCTGTCCTTAGCCTCTTAGGAGCACCAGACCACTCACATTAGACAGGTATTGCTACGGTTACTGGGTATGCCGGTCGGTTCCGGGCAGTTTTACACCGTAGCTCAGTCTAACCTCCGGTCTTTATTGGGCTCAATGCTTAACCACCCACATTGGGTAGGTATTGTTGTGAATACTGGATAGCCGGGCGGTTCCGGGCAGGTTTACATCACAACTCAATCCAACCTCGGGTTAAGCACGTCGTGTTTTCTAAATTTACATATTTTATTATTTCTCAAATGTATATATGTAAATGTCATATCTATTATTTTTGGTATAACAATTCATACCACTTTAAATGTCATTGTCATTGGCATGTGCCAAACATGCCAACATATATTTTCATGTTTTACACCCAACGTTATTACCCCCGTTTATACGTTCGCAACGTTATAACAAATGTTGGGCTCGACACAATTCAGCCCAACTTTATAAGCGTAATAAAAAGGGGAAATTAAGAACATGTAATATTTGACAACATATAAGGGTGTGTGGCGCATGAACTTGCAATTTAGCGATACTAACATAAATGATGGGTCATGTGAACTTGCATTCAAATCGAAGTATAACTAAGTAGGTGGCATGGCATAGTTTAGGCTAATACAAACTTGTGTTTAAACGTGTTTAACTTGGCATAGTGTCAAACACAAAACTAGCATGATGTATATTCACCAAAAGGCCCAATTATAACATTTAATTCACATAGCCTATTTCAACATGAACTTGCATAGTTTATGAAACACAAACGATACTTAACATAGATCCAATTTCACGTGAAAATAAACATGAAAGCGATAACATATGCTTTGGGTCATGTAGACATAAAAGGTTTCAAGTCTAAATCATGTTTAGATAAATTCTAATTTAGACAAAGGGAATATACATAGTCCATGCCATCGATATATACATAAATGATCTATTTCTAATTTTTTCCACAACTTGCAAGTGCCATTGTTTTCATATACAATTGTTCCATATGCTTGCATAAATAAATTTTATACCACAAACATCAATACATAAGTCATGATAGAACCATCACAATACATTGAATTTTATACAATACAATAACACAATTCTATTTTCATCCACATCGAATCACATCGCAATTCTTAATCATATTCCGAAAGGCTACTATACTTACAACGAATGCAGAATCTTGAATTCTGAATTCTGAAAATGGAATGCGCTCCTTTGGGTAGACTAACGTTGCGTTGAAAACTTTTGGTTTAAACTTTAATTCTTCTTCTTAGTTTGATTCGTCTCTAGGCTTTTCTCTTGACGGCAATGTTCAATTCCACCCTAGCAGCATGACGACTCCTTTCTCATATTTTTGTGTGAATTTTCAGTTGAGAGTTAGGGTGTATTTATAGATTTTTAAGTTGGTTTGAGCCGTCAGATGAAGATAGGAGGAATCTAGGCCATTCAAAATTCAGAGAGCCAATCAAGAGGTGACACGTCAGCCCTAGTGACACACAGGGCCTCAGAAATTCGAGCCAGAGTCAGACCTGGCCAGCCAGGTCGACTAGCCAGGTCGACACCCAGGTCGACACTATGGTCGATCTGGGGGGGACCAGGTCGACACTGTGGTCGGCCTGGGGTGACCAAGTCGACACCATGGTCGACCCTATGGTCGACCTGGTCTCTGGGCTGGAATTTTCCCGCCCAGCCCAGTTTGAACCTGAAATTCGAAATTTTGAAATTAAACTGAGCTGTTTGAATTTAAATTTGATTCTGAAACTTCCGAAGGTCATAACTCCTTCATACGGAGTCCGATTCGCGCAAACTCGGACTCTATCTCAAGCAGAATTCCGAGACAAACGCAATGGCGAAACCCGTTTCCCTTTATTCTTTCATTTAGAATTAATTATACTTTAATTTGTGAAGCTTAGCGTTATAGAATTCACGGGGTGTTACATTCTCCCCCCCTTGAAAGGATTTCGTCCCCGAAATCTTTAAGTTAGGAAGAATGTATATCCTACCATCCAACAGTCCATCTACTCAACAAACAAACACAGGCATCCACTATCCTTAAAAGACTTCTAATGCTTCATGATCATATGCATAGTGTGTGTACATGTCCTTATCTAATGCAGATATCAGGCGATCTACTGATTCAGTTGACCTCCTTAATGCGAATCATGTAAGTGTCATGAATCCATTATGTATGCAAATTTTTTTTCCTACTCATAATTCTACATGAGTGCACAACCATTAATACAAATGCGACAACCATATTGCAGCATATCAAGTTTCAACCATATACAAATGAGAATACACATATGCATATGCGATATGAAGTGATTGAGTCGACCTATAACCTAGGGTGTGTGTGTATATGCATCCACGAGCAACCACTAGCAATCACTAGCAACCATTTGCAGCCATCATCCATAACATGTTTTCAAATACATGTTTGCATCCACTTGTTTTCTACCTAAGGAGTTAGGAAAAGGACCGAGGAGATATACCTAAAAGATAGATAAAGCATAACTTAAGGAAAAAGAGAGAGATCAAAGATGTACCCTCAAAAAGAAGAGGGTAGGCAGCGCGTATTCTGTCCTCAGTTTCCTAAGTCGCGTCTTCCTCGGCGTCGCTCCACTGAACTTTAACGAGTTTGATTTCGCAGTTGCGTAGCTTTTTCACTTCAGTTCCTAAGATGCGGGTTGGAACTCTCCTCACAGTTGCTTCACGTTCCACTTCGGCTTCTTCTAGAATGCTAGGTTCCACCACTTCCGCTGACTCATGCAAACACTTCCGGAGGTGAGAAACATGAAAGACGTTGTGAACTCCGGCCAGTCTCTCAGGTAGCTCTAATCTATAGGCCATCTTTCCAACCTTCTCGATGATAGGAAACGGTCCTACAAATCTTGGCGCTAGCTTTTGTGACGGCCCGTCCCGCACCAGCCTGCATTTCCTCCGAAAGTGCGCTGTACACATGCCCAGCTAGCACAGAACGGTCGTCAGAAGAAAAGAAAGAAGAGAATGAACTAATCAAGGAACCTGTAGAATGTCTCACAGCGCATGGGATAAAATATAATAATAACATACTTGACATAAAACAGGCGAGACAGTGCATAAGCTGATAACTAAAATCAACATCAATCATCAGAGCAGCGGAAATCCATATACAGCTTATTACAATTTTCCAAATTTACTGTCTCTAAACAAAAGAAAGCTAAAGTAGAAGATACACCAACAATGCCCAAGCAGTGGTCTTCAACAACACAGGGAGAATATTATGTATATAGTACGTGGAAGCCTCCTGCTCGTCTCCGGATCATCTACCCGTGCATCACCAGCTAACCTGTCTCTAGTCTGCTCGTGTGAGCACCCAGAGTAATAAGAGGAGACATAAAACTCTGGGTCAGACATAAAGCCTAGTATGAGCGATAAGCATCTAAACAGAATAATAACAGGTATACTAAACCATACCTGAACCTGGACCTGCAACCAAAGAGTTAGTACCACATACCGTACAATACTCTAGGGTGCCATAATAAAGGGTGTAAGGATACGGGGGTGGGGTGTGCATATCATAATGATAGCAAACAAATCAACCATAGCAACCATCCTCACATCTCTCACTCAGTGCGTAAAGCATACGACATCTACCACCTTGGAACACTAGACAAATTGAGGTAACGATGAATCCCGACTTGTAGAAACCCTGCTATGACCAAGATAAACATATGGAGTCATGACCAAACATTTCAATGACCCATTTCATTGATCGTAGCCCTTAGTTCTACCGATGCCATAATGGCCCTGAATCCGCCTTCGTACCTCCTACCATAGTGGTCCAAAGCTATAGACGTCGATAACTCCTTAGCACGCGTCCCGCAGCAAAGCCCAACCATGAAGCGAACTCATTGATTCCCATCTAAATCTTGAGCTCTAACTTCTCATTTGGACTTCCTTTGCATCTTGGGTTTTGATCGAATTGGAGTGGGTCTTCAGAAGAGTTGTCGTGCAGTAGCAGCCCTAGAATACGGTTCGGTTCGGTGGTCATTACCCTCGTCGGTTCGGTTCGGTCCTCCTTCCTTGTCATCTTTCCATTCGGTTCGGGTCGGGTATTCCACTTCAGGTCGGGTCGGTGTCCTCCTCCGGGTCGGGTCGGGTGTCCTTCCTTCCAGCGCTCCGATCCGCTCCCTTATTTCTTCACGTATTCCGATCCGATTCCTCCTTGCCATCTGATCCGCGTGGCCTTCCCTCTTGCTAGTTCTCCCAAATGTTTACTTCCGATCCGAGCCCTGCATCTCCAAGTCGATCCGATCTGGCCTCCAATTATTCTTCCGATCCGATCCCCTTGTCCACTCCAACTCCAAGTAAACGGACTTCCTTCTCGCCAAGCCTCCTCCAGTGACAAGTTCCAATCCAGTTCGAATTCCCTTGGTCAGTTCACAAATCCGATCCGACCCCTTTCTCCGATCCGAACCGGTTCGGAACCTGCACACTTCTGCAACTTTCCAGCGAGCTTTCTACGCCATTCGACGGCATTTTCGACCAATCTAACTATTCTAATCAATCATAAAACATATCATAGAGTCATAGGAACATGTAAGAACAACCACAAACACCTAACAACAATTCAAATGAACCAAAATGGATCAAAAATGGCTAAAACCTCACATTTTCCTATAATCCCTCTTAATCATGTTTAAGCATACGATTAGCAAAACACATCGAAATTAACCCAAATTTCTAACAGAACCTTAAAACATTATTTTAGAATTTTAAGAATTTTTCCAGAATTTATTTACGTATAAATTCGCTAATCTTCACTAATTACCCTTAATCACCGTAATTAGTGCAAAAACTATGCAAATCACTCACCTTGGCCACAAATGAAACACCAAATCTGAAATACTCTCTGTTTGGGTCGAATTCCGATGTATAGCAGCAGCTCCAACCTTGCTTTGTTGCTATTTGGCCTTGCTTTGATGTAGTTTAGGCTTAATCTTCACTAAAATGTGTTTTGGAGTGGTTTTAGAGGATGGAAGCCATTACTAAGGTCTCAAGGAGGTTTGTGGCGGCTCAAAACTGAAATGAAAGTGATAACCTAACCCTAATCAGTCCTCCTATACCTCTAAACCCGAAATTCCCCTCTGGACCTAACTGCTAATCACCCGGTTAAGCCCAATTAAGCTGTTTTTCACCATCTGAAACTTGTTTCAGCCATATCTCCCAAACGGTGAGTCCGTTTGACTAATGTGACCACTCTACGGAAAGAGAAACCATCATCCGGAGCTAATTGAAGTGGTTTCAGGTCAAAATTCCTTTCCAGTCAAAAGTTATGGCCAAAACAGTGCCAACTAGGGGTAAAATGGTCATTTAAAAATCGAGAAAAATCATGAACATGGGAAATGACCCCAATAGTCATCCCCCAAAGTTACATGACCATACGACTTCGTATGTGAAAGAAATAAATATTCTACGATCCTATGATGCGTAGAATGCGGGTCGTTACAGCTTTCCTGCGGATCCAAAACGAACGACGTTCCTTAAAGGTGATACCTTAAGGAAAATCCTGTCCCCAACCTCAAACTCAAGGTTGGTCCTTCTTTTGTCGGCGTAGGATTTCTGTCGGTCTTGGGCAGTCTTCATTCTCCTACGTATCAAGTCTACTTTCTCAGAAGTCTCTCGAATCATATCTTGTCCAAGTATAAGCTTATCTGTAGACTCGGACCAACAAGTTGGTGATTTGCACGGTCTTCCATACAAGGCTTCGAAGGGCGCCATACCGATGGTAGCTTGGTAGCTGTTGTTATAGGCAAATTCCACTAAAGGAAGGTGATCCTCCCATGTCCCTCCAGAGTCGAGAATGCAAAGTCTCAACAGATCCTCTAAAACTCTATTCACCCTTTCCGTCTGGTCGTCGATTTGGGGGTGATAGGCCGTGCTCAGACATAACTGTGTGCCTACAGCTTCTTGTAGACTCCGCCAAAACTCGCTTGTGAAGATGGGGTCTCGGTCACTAACAATGCTGGAGGGTATCCCATGGAGTCGAACTATTTCCTTGAGATAAAGAGATGCTAGAGATGCGGCAGTCCTTCTACTCTTGATAGGTATGAAGTGGGCGCTCTTAGTAAGCCTAATCACTATTACCCAAATGCTTGTATTGCCTCTTCTCGACCTAGGCAGTTCATCAATGAAGTCCATCGAAATGCTTTCCCACTTCCACTGTGGGAGCTCTAAAGGATGAAGTAGTCCTCCAGGCTTCTTTTGTTCCGCCTTGACCCGTTGGCAGGTCATGCACTTAGAAACGAAATCTGCCACGTCTTGTTTCATGCCGTTCCAAAAGAAAGTCCTTTTTATATCCTTGTACATCTTATCGCCGCCAGGGTGTATGGTCATCTTGGAATGATGTGCTTCTTCGAGAACCTTCTTTGTTAACTCCCTTGCTTGTGGGACGCACAATCTTCCATCTCGCCTCAGCCAGCCCTTATCATCGATGGTGTACCTACTGAGGTGATTAGAAGTCTCACCCCTAATAAGTTTATCAATCACATCAACAAGCTGAGGGAGTTCACGTTGTGCAGCCCCTATTGAGTCCAAGAGAGTAGGGCATACTTCGAGAGATGCTAGCAAACCTGGTACAAAATCTGAGGAGGGCCTAAAGTTAAAACTGGCCATATTCTCCAAGCTTTGCCTTTCCACAAAGAGAGGGCTTAAGGTCAGTTTCTTACGGCTCAACGCGTCTGCTACTACGTTGCCTTTGCCTTGAGTATAGGAAATTTCAAAGTCATACGAGGCAAGAAACTCCATCCATCTTTGCTGCCTCAAGTTAAGATCCTTCTGCGAGAAGAGATATTTCAACGATTTATGGTCAGTGTATAATTCGAACTTTTCACCTAGGAGATAATGGCGCCAAGACTTGAGCGCAAAGACGATGGCGGCTAACTCAAGATCGTGGGTTGGGTAGTTCTTTTCATGAATTTTTAATTGTCTTCCACCATAAGCTACTACCGTTCCTTCTTGTATTAGAACAGCGCCTAGTCCCGTTCCACATGCATCCGTGTATACCGTGAACATTTTGCTTCCATCTGGCAAAGTCAGGACTGGGGCTGTTGTTAGAGCCCTTTTTAATCGTTGGAAAGCATACTCGCAGTCCAAATCCCAAGTGAACGCCAGATTCTTCTTTGTTAGCCTTGTGAGTGGGGCTGAGATTTTCGTGAAATCCCTAATAAACTTTCGGTAAAAACCGGCTAGCCCAAGAAAGCTTCGAACTTCGGTTGCATTTCTTGGTGTCTTCCAATCTTGCACTGCCACCACTTTTGCGGGGTCCACGGCCAACCCTTCTTTGGACACTATATGCCCTAGAAATCTTACCTCTTTTCTCCAGAAGTGACACTTGGAGAATTTGGCTTTTAACTAATGTGAACGGAGAGTTTCCATGATTTCTTTCAGATGCTGGGCATGCTCTTCCTCATTCTTTGAGAAGATTAAGATATCATCCACGAAGACAACCACAAATTTGTTGAGGAATTCTCTGAACACCCTGCTCATTAGGTCTACGAAATAAGCGGGTGCATTTGTCAAGACGAAAGGCATGACAAGCCACTCGAAGAAACCATCTGGGGTTCTGAACGCCGTTTTATCAATACTATCTTTAGCTACTCTTAGCTGATGGAACCCAGTTGCCAGATCAAGTTGGGAGAAGACCGTTGCACCTACAAGCTGATCAAACAAATCGTCGATTCGGGGAAGAGGGTGTTTATTTTTCTTGGTCAATTTGTTCAACTCCCTATAGTCGACGCAAAGGCGAAGCGAACCATCCGCTTTGGTTGCGAACACCACTGGAGCACCCCATTCCGAAATGCTCCGTCTAATGAACCCTTTTTCGAGAAGCTCTTTAACCTGCTTACTGAGCTCCTTTCTCTCCTTTGGAGCCATGTGTCTGACAGGTAAAGCTACAGGATTTGCGTTATCCACAAGATATATGCGGAAGTCTATTTCCCGCCTCGGAGGTAAGCCTTTCACCTCCTCAAGGACATCCGGATATTCCCGAACTACTCTAACCGATTGCAAATTTTTATCAGAAGCATCAAGCGACTTTAGATAACTTAGCATAACAGCATTCAAGGGATTACATGAAATTTCTAGAGTGTTACCAAGCCGAGTCAAGAGCTTAACTACTCTTTCCTCACAATCAAGAATGGCACTATTACTGGATAACCAGTCCATGCCTAAGATCAAACCATACCCCGAGAAGCCTAAGATAAAGGCATCACAACTAAACTCAACGCTGAGAATAGAGATTTTCAAACCCAAACAAACCATTGACAAGTAAGCGGAGCCCCCAATTGGATTTGAAACTACTAAGGGATCTTCTACCATACCAGTGTCTAGATGCAGAGATTCTACTAAGGCAGAGGAAATAAAAGAGTGTGATGCACCAGAGTCAAAAAGTGTACGAACTGGATGATCATAAAGGTAGACTACACTTTCTACAGAAATATTACTACCTCTTTCTTGCTGAGGTGCCACTAGCGCATGAACCTGACCCCCTGAAGTGGATCCAGCTTTCTGTCCCTGCCCTTACTTCTTTGGGCAGTCCTTAGCTTGGTGCCCAGTCTCTCCACAATGGAAGCAACCACCCATCTTCGCCTTTCTTTTCTAGCAGTCTTTTGATATATGGCCCACAATGCCACAGAAATTGCACCTTCTCTTCTCACGGGGCTTATTGTTCTTTCCTCCTTTTTTGAAGTCTGTTTTCTTTGCTTGTGGACCCTCTTTCTTCTCTTCCACCTTAACTTCTTTCTTACCATGATCTTCCTCGTGTAGCAACGCCATGTCCACTAAGCTTTCATAAGTCGCTCCTGTGGATACATGGGTCATGGCAAGGCTGTGTAGAGGCTCATTCAAACCCTTGACGAAGCGAAGTGCCTTCTTGTGTTGGCTGTTTAATAAGTCTAACCCAAATCTGGCCAGCTGGTTAAACTGATTAACATATTCCTTGATCGTCATGCTTCCCTATTTCAGAGTTAGGAACTTTTCCATTTGCAGGCTCCTTTCTGCTTGGGAGAGAAATTTCATTTCAAACCTTGTCCTGAAATCTTCCCATGTTTCCACCGCCCTCTGAGCATTGGTAACTTCCCACCAATAGGAAGCCTCATCCTTAAGCAACCATACCGCTAGTTGTATCTTTTGCCTGTCATCCACTCCAAAGATGACAAACAGATCCTTAGTCTCCATTAGCCAGTTTCTTGCCCCTACAAAGGATTTTGTCCCATAAAAATCATTCCCACCCATTGCCTTGAAGTCTCTACATGTTTTTGCGAAGGCATTTCCACGAGGAGGTGGAGGAGGAGGAGGAGGAACCGCGGCCACTGGAGGAGGGATGTCTGCTGGGCCCGCGCCATTGGCCCTTCCTTCTAAGTACCTCCTAAACCAGCCGGGAATCAGCACGCCTTCCGGGAGGTTAAGGTCTCCAGACATGCTAAAACAGAAAGGGTAAAATTCAAAATGAAGGATAGAGAGAGATATATAGGGCACATGTCTTTGGGGGATTTTGTCTTTTCATAAATATAACATTTTTCTTGAAAAACACTTCTTTAAACTTTCTTTTAAAAACAATTTCAAAAACTTTTATCTTATCTGGTAAACCTATGATCTGATACCAAGTGAAACACCCCACCTCTGTTAAGGTCACTCACAAAGGGAATGCCTTAATTTTTGTGGAGGTTTATAAGTAAAAGCCACAGATAAACTCAAGACAGATATAAATACACATATTTTAAACAACGGAAACCAACAGACTTTTATTCATCAATACGTGTTCCAAAACAAAACATTTCATAATTGTCTGAAAATACTTCCATCATTACTACATCATAACTGTCTTGAATATTAAAGAAGCATAAAACATAAATAAAGTGACAAAAATCCCCATAGTGATATCTAAGGCTATAGTCCGAGCAAAAGAGACCCAAATCATACATCTATGTTCTTGGAGCTTGAACAGAACCTGGCTGAGCTGAGCTGTTTCCTCCCTGTGGACCTGGGGGGGGGGGGGACGAAAGAAAGAAGAAGAAAAGAAAATAGGGTCAGACATAAAGCCTGAGTAAGTCTAGTAACTCTTCAGTATGTGAATAAGAAAAGGGCATGATAGATATATACTGAAAATAGGATAGTGTCACAAGCTAAGGGAGTGTCGAGTGTACTATCGCACCCATACTATATCTCTGCATCTATTCGAGTTTTCTCTAACAGGCGCCCCATGGTGAGGGTGAAGTGATCCC
The DNA here is from genome assembly GCA_030737875.1 of Allium sativum. Lineage (NCBI taxonomy): Eukaryota > Viridiplantae > Streptophyta > Magnoliopsida > Asparagales > Amaryllidaceae > Allium > Allium sativum. The sequence goes on along the minus strand of CM060910.1, from coordinate 411,664,962 downwards.
CAACGTTATTTAAAGATCGACTCCTACTCGCATTAACATGTGTCATACGACCCCCAAGAATTGTAGATACCTATGCTGGTCCCACCATGGGGTGTATCAAGACCCATGGCGGCGGCCCCGACACAAATTCTAGAAGGCATAGGTTATACTACTGGTGTCCCCAGTGCCCTGGTTGTCTGCTCCGAAGTTTGTGCACGCCCGCACTCCGTTAGACCTGCACTGTGCACCCACCGCCGTCGGTTGACCGCTTACAATCAGCCCAGTAATCGTGCCCCACCCTACCTAGTTTCAGGGTACCTTTGATACCTAAATTGGGTTACTGCTGAAACGGGTCCCTCGTTACCAGGATTTTCTAGTCAAACATGTTAAGTGGTTAAGTGTCTGTATTTACCTAACCCCCACCCATCAATTCTTGTTAACATGTTGAATTTGGTTAAGTGTTATAGTTGACTTAACCCTACCACCTGTCCTTAGCTCTTAGGAGCACCAGACCACTCACATTAGACAGGTATTGCTATGGTTACTGGATATGCCAGTCGGTTCCGGGCAGGTTTACACCGTAGCTTAGTCTAACCTCGGGTCTTTATTGGGCTCAATGCTTAACCACCCACATTGGATAGGTATTGTTGTGACTACTGGACAGCCGGGTGGTTCCGGGCAGGTTTACATCACAACTCAATCCAACCTCGGGTTAAGCACGTCGTGTTTTCTAAATTTACATAATTTATTATTTCTCAAATGTATATATGTAAATGTCATATCTATTATTTTTGGGTATAACAATTCATACCGCTTTAAATGTCATTGTCATTGGCATGTGCCAAACATGCCGACATATATTTTCATGTTTTACACCCAACGTTATTACCCCCGTTTATACGTTCGCAACGTTATAACAAATGTTGGGCTCGACACAATTCAGCCCAACTTTATAAACGTAAGAAAAAGGGGAATTTAAGAACATGTAATATTTGACAACATATAAGGTTGTGTGGCGCATGAACTTGCAATTTAGCGATACTAACATAAATGATGGGTCATGTGAACTTGCATTCAAATCGAAGTATAACTAAGTAGGTGGCATGGCATAGTTTAGGCTAATACAAACTTTTGTTTAAACGTGTTTAACTTGGCATAGTGTCAAACACAAAACTAGCATGATGTATATTCACCAAAAGGTCCAATTATAACATTTAATTCACATAGCCTATTTCAACATGAACTTGCATAGTTTATGAAACACAAACGATACTTAACATAGATCCAATTTCACTTGCAAATAAACATGAAAGCGATAACATAGGCTTTGGGTCATGTAGACATAAAAGGTTTCAAGTCTAAATCATGTTTACATAAATTCTAATTTAGACTAAGGGAATATACATAGTCCATGCCATCGATATATACATAAAGGATCAATTTCTAATTTTTTCCACAACTTGCAAGTGCCATTGTTTTCATATACAATTGTTCCATAAGCTTGCATAAATAAATTCTATACCACAAACATCAATACATAAGTCATGATAGAACCATCACAATACATAGAATTTTATACAATACAATAACACAATTCTATTTTCATCCACATCGAATCACATCGCAATTCTTAATCATATTCTGAAAGGCTACTATACTTACAACGAATGCAGAATCTTGAATTCTGGATTCTGAATTCTGAAATTGGAATGCGCTCCTTTGGGTAGACTAACGTTGCGTTGAAAACTTTTGATTTAAACTTTGAATCTTATTCTTAGTTTGATTTGTCTCCAGGCTTTTCTCTTGACGTCTATGTTCAATTCCTCCCTAGTAGCATGACGACTCCTTTCTCATATTTTTTTGTGAATTTTCAGTTGAGAGTTAGGGTGTATTTATAGTTTTTTAAGTTGTTTTGAGCCGTCAGATGAAGATAGGAGGAATCTAGGCCATTCAAAATTCAGAGAGCCAATCAATAGGTGACACGTCAGCCCTGGTGACACACAGGGCCTCAGAAATTCGAGCCAGAGTCAGACCTGGCCAGCCAGGTCGACTAGCCAGGTCAACACCCAGGTCGACACTATGGTCGACCTGGGGGGGGGGGGGGGGACCGGGTCGACACTGTGGTCGGCCTGGGATTACCAGGTCGACACCATGGTCGACCTGCTCTCTGGGCTGGAATTTTCCCGCCCAGCCCAGTTTGAACCTGAAATTCGAAATTTTGAAATTAAACTGGGCTGTTTGAATTTAAATTTGATTCTGGAACTTCCGAAGGCCATAACTCCTTCATACGGAGCCCGATTCGCGCAAACTCGGACTCTATCTCAAGCAGAATTCCGAGACGAACGCAATGGCATAACCCGTTTCCCTTATTTCTTTCATTTAGAATTAATTATACTTTAATTTGTGAAGCTTAGCGTTATAGAATTCACGGGGTGTTACACAAATAAACATTATAATAAAAAGTTATTCTTTTATTTGCATTTTTTGATGCAAATAAACATTGTAATAAAAAGTTGTTCTTTTATTTGCATTTTTCGATGCAAATAAACATTGAAATAAAAAGTTATACCTTTATTTGCATCCTTTGATACAGATAAAATGTTGAAACTGAAAGTTGAATTTTTATTTGCATTTCTTGATGCAAATAAAATATATTTTTTAAAAAAGGTTATATTTTTATTTCTAATTTAGATACAAATAAAAAACATGATTTGAAAAGTTGCATTTTTGTTTGCAATTTTAGATGCAAGCAAAACATTAGAATTAAAGTTGCATTTTTGTTTGCAATTTCAGATGCAAACAAAATATTAAAATTAAAGTTGCATTTTTGTTTGCAATTTCAGATGCAAACAAAACATTAGAATTAAAGTTGCATTTTTGTTTGCAATTTTAGATGCAAACAGAACATTTAGTTAAATATTACATTTTTATTTGCATATTTAGACGCAAATAAACACCGTAGGAAAAAGTTGCATTTTGTTTGCAAATTTAAATGCAAACAAAACATTTTATTAAAAATTACATATTTTATTTGCATATTTAGATGCAAATAAACACCGTAGAGAAAAATTACATTTTTATTTGCATATTTAGATGCGAATAAACACCGTAGAAAAAAGTTGCATTTTTGTTTGCAAATTTAGTTGCAAACAAAACATTTAATTAAAGTTGCATTTTTTTTTTTTGCAATTTTAGATGCAAATAAAAACATTTTAATAAAAGTTAAATTTTGTTTACATTTTAGATGTAAATAAGAACATGAATTAAATGGTTACATTTTTATTTCCAATTTTGATATAAATGAAAACATAGAATAAAAAGTCATATTTTTATTTACATTTTAGATGTAAATAAAAGAAAAGATTATAGTGTTGCATTTTTATTTACATTTTAGATGTAAATAAAAGCCAGTATTTTAAGGTTACATTTTTATACATTTTAGTTGTAGTAAATTGCTAGAATTAAACAGTTGCATTTTTATTGACATTTCATATGAAATAGAAGAATAGATTTAAATGTTAAGATGTTATTATTACTTTAGATATAATGAAAAATAATAGAATTGAAATCATGTCTTATTTGTCATTTGGTTTCAACAAAAGGTGTGAATATTAAGAAAATATATTTTCAATATAATTTGTTTACCATTGGAAATAATTAGTTATCAAAAACATGATTTATTTCAAATCATCATTTTTATCATGTTAGAAGAATTATGAGAATTATATATATAAAATCTCTAACATGAATATGGATTGTACTTGGTTTGTTTGTGATTGTTGAAGTAGTTGAAATCGCCAAATGATTTATATTTATATTTATATATAAATATAAATTAAAATTTAAACGAATCGCGCGCGGTAATTCGCGTTTCGGCAACCGTAACTTCAAACAGTTATACCGTAAGATCCGACCATCGTATTTTCCCAAAATCGGAACCTTTAGGACCGCATTGGGAAGATCTTTCCAATGATATGAATTTTATTAAAATCCAATGGTTAGATTTTAAGATATGTGTAAATCAAATTTTGGTAAAAACAGCGCCCGGGCCGCCCATCAACCCGAAGCTTCGTTAATTAAATTTGGCTTTATTTAGATAAAATTAAAAATAGCGATAAATCGTTATAATTTAATATTAATGATATTAAATGGTTTAAATGATAATAATTCGAAAAATTATTTGAAAATACTGATTTCAGCTCATTTCAAATAATTTTACGGTGATTTTAAATCGAAGATATCGAAAACGACGATTGAAGACCGAAGATTTTCATGTTGAAAGGATAACTATTGATGCTCGGCATTGACTAGCTACCAATAAAAGGTTAAAGTGGTAGTTGTCTGAACGTACTTGTTGATCGTCTGGATACGCGAGCATATAGGTGACTCCGGATTCGTTCAGACCTAGAACGGACTTGTAAATGGATGTGTGTCCGACCTTGAATTTCATGTCGTGTAATTAAATTGATATCTATTAATATATTTCTGAGGTGACGGGGAATTTATTCTCTTGCTAAACACCCCTCTTTGAGACGCACGAGCTCGAATGTTAAATATTGGTAGTTATCAATCTGATGGCAGGGACTGTCAATGTGACATGCCAAGATGCAATTGATCGAGGCTTTTGTTGAAAAACGGAGTCTTGTGGTTGATGATCAAAGCATAGCCTATTTTGGCATAGCTTTGTGTATTTCGTTACCTCACGAGCCTCACACCCCGGTAGAGTCAAAAACGGGACAAGGGAACGTAGGGAGTGCACACGTTTCTTTCAAGCTAGAAGTGGTGTTTGGGTTTTTACAAGACCCGACATTTTTACTTATGTGATTGATGGAATGAGGCGCCTCGGATTTTTATTGGTCGCCAACGGCCAATTTATAGGTCCAATAGGATCGAGGAGCGTGTGTTCAGGCATAACTAATTCACTAAAGTATTTGTGGACCAGCCCTGCAGGATCCAAGGGTTCGCCAACATCCGAATACTGAGACATTGCTAGAGTATCTCGAATCAGTTAGGAGATCGTCCCTATCCTTGAGTCATGATGGAAACCAACCTCCAATACAACATTACGGTCTTGATTGTAAACCTATATATGGTGACATAGTATATGGTAGTTATACCATCTAGGATTGATACATTTACTTTGAAGTATTTTTGGAACATATTATATACTAATAATAATATTAAAAATATTATTTTCTACGTATCAAGCATTTTTGATCATTATGAGTTTAAACTCTATCCTCCGTTTGCGTTGCATTATGTGATGGGACATGAGTCTTATAATGATTTCATTTTCTAAAAAGCATTGCATTATTTTTATCTTAAAATTTATAAACCTTATGCGATGGCAATCCAATGGAGTAAACCCGTTCCGCATTAGCGGCGTGGTCCAGTGATTAGCCATATTATTAGTGTAGTAAGATTTTTCACACCAGTCCCATGACTGACTCGTAGTTTGTTTCACTTTGCAAACTCGGGTGCCTTCTTTTCTGTACAAGCAGTCGAGTGATTTTCTTTGCAGACATTTATCTATTGAGCAGGATCCTGGATCGAAGCTTAAAGCTATGTCTAGAGCATGGATAGTCTTCCGCTGTATCAGTTTATTCATTTCCACTGCATTGTATTAAATCTGTTGTAAATTTAATCTTCCGCAGTTGTATTATAAGCAAGATGTACTTTGATATTCTGTACTCTGATGTAACATTATTGTAATGTTTATAAAAGTCTTCTGTTATTTTTTCTAATGTGTTGTATTCCCAAAGTTAACGTATGCGGGTTTTGAACAGTTTTAGTCGATCTTGCGATTGATTAGGTCCAGGTAAAAGCCGTATCGTTACAGCGTCCCAAGTACCAACCAGAATCCATAAATACTCAACGGAACAAACCATCATAATATAAAATCATTTTATATCAAAATTACAAGTACGCTCTCTCATATACACTCAAACTCATTCCAGAGTATTACCACCCTATCTCTAATGAGTTAATCCTAAATAAATCCAAGGTTTTCGCTAAACCAAAGCTCTGATACAAAATGTAACATACATGATTTTTGGCCGTTCAAATCGATGATTGTAACACCCACTACGACAAAAATACTATATTGCAACTTTTATTTTACAACTGTCACTTGGTACCAGTTGTAAAAAAGATCTTTTACAACTGTCTTTTTCTAAAAGTTGTAATAAATATATTTTTAACAACACTTTTATATCGCCAGTTGTAAAAGATGCCTATTATAATCTTTATTTTATGTTTGTTGTAATAAATGGTTACTTTTAATATAAATTATTGATTATTAATTCTAAATTATAATATTTAGTACTTATTATTTCTAACTTATAAATTTGTACCTAAAATTTCAAAAAAGATTAAAATTTAGAATTTTTTTAATTAAAATTCTATATGTTTGTAAACTTTTCATATTTTCATAAATTCAAGAAATAAGAAATAAAGATTTAAATTTATTTTAGAACTTAATAAACAATGAAAATTCTGAAAAACTTGTAAGTTCTCTCTTTTGGAGAATTGATTTAATTGTGGAAAGAGGTTAACCGGTCACTACAAGAAATTAAATTATAATTAAAAGGTAATAATAAATGATTATTATTAATAATAATAATTAATAAATAAGAAATACTAATTAAATTATAAATTATCCCTTTAAGCCTACTGAGTTGAGATACTAATTAACAAGTCGTCTGCTGCCATTGTTCCTGCTCGACAATCGTGAATCGTGATGGCTCAGCCCGAAAGTTAGGCGGGAGAAATAAAAAATTGGCTCCAACATACTTCGTCTCTTATATTTCTACTTTTAACTCCACCCATTCGCTTCCCTAAATCAAAATCAAACCCTAAATTTTCTATCTGGTCTCCGCTGGCCTTGACATCAATTGTCCATCCGCTCTCCACCTCTCGTCACTTTGTTTATCCGCTTCTCCTTCTCATCACCTGCGACCATCGTCGGCCTCGACCTTAACCGGCATGTTCCGGGTTTTATCTGTTGTCTACCACCAACCCTGGTGTTAAGTTCGGCGCTGCTTTTCCTAGTGCCGTTAGCTTTCCTCTGGTCGTCAACGCCGCCGGTACCTTCACTGCTTCTCACGGCTGCTCATCGACCAGGTATTCATTCCATCGGTTGCCTTGTAGTCCCCTCCTAAATTGCTATTTCCGCCCTTGCATTCTTTTAAGTATGATTTTCATCGCGAAAAAGATAAATTGTGTCGATTTTAAATTAGTGCAATATTGTAGCATGGAGTTGGGTTTGAATGTGGTTTGGTGATTGGTCATTGGTAGCAACCGTTTCATGGTGTTTTATTTAGTCATTCTGGCCAGGGGAATCCCCTTAAACTGCGCGTCTTCATCAAATACGGCAAAACCAAAGTTGAAAATTTTAAAAAGAAAAGTTGTATGGAATGATGAATAATTGACTTCTAAAATAAAATGTTTGATTATAGTATTTGTGACATTGCCAGATTTTGCAAGTTGCCGATATTTTCAACCATCTGAGCCATAGCAGTTAACCACTTTTGTTGTGCTTATACTATTCATCCTCATGAAAGAATCTGATAATCCATTGAAATGTGGAAATGAGCCTTCCTTGTATCGACATCTTTTATCAATAGGGATAGTGGCTGTAATAATAGGTACAAGTTCAAGCTGCCTAATAGTGTGTATCTCTCTGGTAGTGGTATCCTTTTATTAGTTTCCTCCTTTTTTGTCTCCAACCCAGCAAGCTTAATATATATCTCAACCATTTGTTTCATGTGTATCTCTCTTGGTAGTGCCAGTTCAAGCCTGGATAAACACATATTATACCTTTATCCTCAAACTTAACAAGCCATCATGTAGGTTTTTGTTTATCAGAAGGTTTTAATTTGCTAGGAATTATGTGTTGCCATCTTTAGTCTTACCTATGTGCTTTAATTTTCTCCTCACAGAAGCAAAATGGCAGGTGGACACCAAGTCATGACAAAAAATTCTGAACCTTCTTTTACTGCACCTATTAATCTTGTTTTATCTTTTGATTTTCATATTCAATTATTACTCTTGAACTATTTGTACATATCACTTTAGAAAATTCATGCTTCCTAGATTGTCTTAAATGCATGCGTTCAGTCCTGATCTCCTTCAAAGTCAAACATGTATAATTAGCAAAGACCTACAAAGTCTTACATGATTGTCTTACATGCATGGTTTGCTGATTTTTTTAATCTTTGTATATTTTATTTTTAAATGTTAAAAACCTACAAAGTCTTATTAAACAATGTTTTTGAAGTAACAAACTTCAGCATTATTATTGAATTGCTGAGCTGAGTTGAGTTGCAAATCCCTTATTGAGCAACATGTTAATTAATTACGATTAATTCATATTATGATGATGCTTATTATTTTCAATGTGCTAATTTCAATGCATCAATTCTAGGTTGTAGTAGTGATGGGAGTGTATAGTTGCTAATTAAATAAGACAAATTATTATCTACACAGACTTAAACACACATTATTGTTATTTTTAGGCTCGAATGAAGCATGCTAATGGCTCATCAAGGGTTTATTTTTTGACTGATTTAGATTTGGTTTACTTTTTTAGGCCTTGAGCGAGCTTTATGATCCTTGATAATTTGCCTGCATATAGCCAAGCTTCTCAGCTGTTTGTTGATGCTACTACAGATGAGAGTAACATCTCCAGACAATTCTCATATTGTTGCTAATCAAGTTTGGTCTGAATCATCTTCGATTGATGCCATTGATCTTGTGTACCCTGTTGAAGTGTTGGACTATATGTATTGTGTTTTGTAAGTGTATTATGTAAAAAAAATGATGAAAGTGTGAAAATATTAATAAATTGTTTTGGTTCATGAGCTTGTTTGATATCTTAAGTTTTGTACATAATATGTTCTGGAATGAATTCTTTTATGAGTAATATGTATATAATTTATGAATATATTACAATTGTAAAATAATAATTATAATAAAATATATCACAACGGTTATAAAATGTTGTAAAAATTATAACAACAAGAGTGCATAGCAGTTGTAGTAATGTTTATTACAACCGTGGAAAACAGTTGTAAAATATATATTTCACAACGGTGTCGCAACGGTGCAGAAAAGTTGTAAAAGATTTTAGTCTATTACAACTTCTTAATAGACGACGGTGACCCCACCATTGTAAAAAGTCTTTTACAACTTTTTTCCACCGTTGTAATATGGTTATTTTGTTGTAGTGACCTCGTATTTTCTACTAACGTTATATTAATGAATCCTAGGATAACTAATTTAAAATTTGAGAATTAAGGGAAATGGGTTACGCCAATGTGTTCGTCTCGGAATTCTGGTTGAGATAGAGTCCGAGTTCGCGTAAATTGGACTTTGTATGAGGAAGTTATGGCCTCCAGAAGTTTCAGAAATTCAAATAAATTCAAATAGCTCGAAGAAAAACAAGTTCAAATTCAAACAAAAGCCAGAAGCGGGCTGGGCGGGAAAATTCACGCCCAAGCAGGTCGACCCAAGTGCCGACCTCCCCCCTAGAGGTCGCCCTAAGGGTCGACCTGGGGGTCGACCTGGCCCCCGACCAGATCTGAAATTTGAACGACTGATGACATGCTGCAGAGTCATAGGGTTTCTGCATGGTCCTGATCAGGTCTGAGTGGCTGTGATTAACCCTTGGTTCATCTGACGACTATAATTAAACTAAAATTCTATATAAACAACTCAATTCTCAACTAAAACACACACAGAAAAATAATCCTAGAACTGAAATGCCGTCAGTAGAGAACTTGGAGTAGCCGTCACCCTTTTTCAATTCAAAGACAAGTTGAAGCTTACATCTAAAATCAAATTAAAACTAGTTTAACTCAACGATCTTCATCAAAGGCACGCATCTCCAATTTCAGAATTCAGATTTCAGAACGCAAGAATATCTTTTTAGTTTGTAAGTGGGTTATTACATAGATTTAAACATTCTTTCGCTTGAATCATGACATGTTGTAATTGGGATATATAATGATGCTTATGTATAAGATTCGATTCTCGTTTATCTTAAAGTATCGTTGTAATTGATCATGTCTATATGCTTATGGCGATGAACATGTTGTATATTTCATGTCTATATGTTTGTGGTGATGTACAACATCGTGTGTTATTGGAATCTGTTACGATTGGGTAAATAACTTATTCTGCCAACAAAATGGTGAAACATGTTGTAATTTGGTGGTTATTTGCAAGTTTATGATGCAAATCACATGCTTACATGTTAGATTGACATTATGAATATGTAAAACTATGTCAAGTTGAATCTATTTATGTTGCAAGATTGGATTTGTAGTCCTCTTATGTTCCAACACAAGTTATCATGCCAAGTGTGATTTAAACATGTTTATGGTAATCCTCTTATGTTTTAACACATAAGTTATCATGCCAAGTTGTGATTTAAATATGTTCATAGAGGCTTTCCTACGTTTTGACATACATAAGTTAGTATGCTAAATTGTTGTTTAAAAATTGTGTTTATATGTTAAACCTCCATGTTAGACCCATATCAAGTTTACATGAAAATTAGATCCAACTTAGTCACAAGTTCACCTTTTACCTGTTTAGTTAAGATAATGATACATCTATGCCAAGTTACATGTGATAAGTTAAATGTATGCTATTTTATGTTTATTTCATGTTCCTTGTTAATTACCCCTTTTAGTTTATGGGTTTGGGCTAATTTGCTAGCCCAACATTTTATGTAATTCATACGTACATTCTACGGGGATAACGATGGGAAAACATGAAAATTCATGGCATAGATTTGTTCAAAAAAAAATGGTATATTTGACATACCATTTATTGTGAGCAATATTTGAAATGATAATTATGGCATGAGTAAATTAAAATTAATTTACATAGAGAAATTTGACATATATAGAAAAAAAATATGAATTTAGAAAAGACGAATATGCCTAACCCGAGGCTAGACTGAGTTGTGGTGTAAATCTGCCCGGAACCGACCGGCAAATGCAGTGAGCACAACAAGACCTGCCTAATGTGGGTGGTTAGTGCATCAAGCCCAAAAAGAACCCAAGGTTAGACCGGTGTAAATCTGCCCGGAACCGACTAGCACATCCAGTGACCACAACAAGACCTGTCTAATGTGAGTGGTTAGTGCTTTAATAAATTAAAGCTAAGTCAGGATTGGTAGGGTTAAGTGAAATTAGGAAAACACTTAACCGATTCAACATGCTAACTAAACGAATGGGCGGGGTTAGGTAAACTTGGACACTTAACCAAGTAAACATGTTGATTAGAAAACCCTAGTAACAGGGACCCATTTCAGTAGTAACCCACATAAATGTATCATGGTACCCTGAAACTAGGCAGGGTGGGGCACGATTACTAGGCTGAATTATAAGCGGTCAAAATGTCGGCGGTTGGTGGGCCAGTGTTGGTTCCGGCGGAGTATGGGCGTGCACGTACTCCGGAGCGGAAAAATCAGGCACTGGGCATCAGTATTGTACACTGTGCATCTTGAATCGTGTCGGGTTGCCACCAAAGGGACTGATACACCCTATGGTGGGACCAGCATAGGTAGCTATAGTCAAGCAGGGCCGAATGACACAGGACATAAATGCATACGAGTAAGAGCCGATCATTAAGGGGATCGTTTGTTACGAACACGCAGGCTGGTTGAACCAATGTTTAAGTAGGTGCAGAGACTATAGTAATGGGTGCGATCACATGTTCCTCTTATCTTATACTAGGGTGTTGTCCTATGTTCTGTTACCACTGTCATGATCCCTTTCCTTGTTTAAATACTAGTAATCACTGAACTTACCAGACTTATTGTCTGACCAATTTTCTCTCATCTTCTTTTCTTCCGTTTCCCCCCTCCTCCCTCAGGTCCACAGGGAGGGAATACTACAGCTTAGTCAGACTCTCTGCAAGATTCTAGAAAATAGATGTATGATTTGGACTCTCTTTCACCTTGGCTATGGCTCTTCGACATCATCCTTGGGGATTTATGCACTTTTACTTTTGGTTTATGCTTCTTATTTGAATAATCAAGACAGAGATTATGTTGTAATGTTTTGGAAGTTATTTTGAGACAATTTGATGTAATGATTTTGTATAGAACTACATATGAAATAAATATTTAAATTTCCACTACTAAAATTTATCTGTCTTGTAAATTTTTCTGTGTCTTATACCCATAACCCTCCACCAAATTTAAGGCATTCCCTTGTGAGTGACCTTAACGGAGGTGGGGGTGTTACACTTGGTATCAGAGCAAAGGTTTACCAGATCAGATAAGAATTTTTGAAAACTATTTCTCAAAAAGAAATATAAAGAAGCATTTTACAAGGAAAAGTGTTGTTTTAAGTTTAAAAAGGCATAATCCCTAAAGCCATATGCACTATCTTTCTATCCTTTGTTTTGAATCTTTTCTTTTTCGTTTCTGCATGTCTAGGAATCTTAACCTTTCAGAGGGTGTAACGATACCTGGCTGGTTCAGGAGGTACTTAGAGGCTAGGGCCAACGATGCAGGCCCAGCAGATATTCCTCATCTAGCTGCAGTAGTTCCTCCTCCTCCTCGAGCAAATGCTTTCTCAAAGATTTGTAGAGACTTTAGGGCCCTGGATGGAAAGGATTTCAAGGGAACTGAATCATTCTTAGAAGCACGGAACTGGCTCAAAGAAACTGAGGATCTGTTCGTTATCTTCGAGGTGGACGATAGGCAGAAGGTACAGTTGGCAGTATGGTTGCTCAAAGACGAAGCTTCCTATTGGTGGGAAGTCATTAACGCTGAAAGACCAGTTGACACGTGGATGGATTTCAGGATAAGGTTTGAGATGAAATTCCTCTCACTAGCTGAACGAAGTTTACAGCTGGAAAATTTCTTATCTCTTAAGCAAGGAAGTATGACGGTCAAGGAGTATGTCAATCAATTCAATCAGCTGGCCCGATTTGGACTGGACTTCATAAATACTCCTCATAAGAAGGCTCTCCGTTTTGTCAAGGGATTGAATGAGCCACTTCACAGCTTGGCTATGACCCATATACCTATGGGGGCTACTTACGAGAGGTTAGTAGACATGGCACTTTTACATGAGGAAGACAAGGGCAAGAATGAGGCTAAAGCGGAAGTGCCTCAAGATAATAAGGGAGAAGGGTCGCAGAATAAGAAGACTGATTCAAAGAAAGGCGGGAAGAACAAAAAACCCCGTGAAAAGAGAAAGTGTAATTTCTATGGCATTCCCGGGCATCTGATCAAAGACTGCAAGAAGAAGAAGAGGAAGATGGGTGGCTGTTTCCACTTTTGTGAGACAGGACACATGGCTAGGAAGATGGATTGGCTATCCAGTAATGGTGCCGTCCTCGATTGTGAAAAGAGTGTGGTTAGACTCATGACTCGCCTCGGTAACACTCTAGAAATTTCTTGTAATCCCATGAACTCCGTCATGCTTAGTTATCTAGAATCTCTTGATGCGTCTGTTGAGAACTTACAGTCTGTAAGGATAGTCCGTGAATACTCGGATGTTTTTGAAGAGGTAAATAGCTTACCTCCAAAGCGGGAGATAGACTTTCGCATATACCTTATTGATAATGCAAAGCCCGTTGCTTTACCCGTTAGGCACATGGCCCCAAGGGAGAGAAAGGAGCTCAGTAAACAAATCAAAGAGCTGCTTGAAAAGGGGTTCATAAGATGGAGTATTTCTGAATGGGGTGCTCCAGTAGTGTTCACGACCAATGCTGATGGTTCGCTTCGCCTGTGTGTTGATTATAGGGAGCTAAACAAGCTGACCAAGAAGAATAGACACCCACTCCAAAGAATAGATGATTTGTTCGATCAGCTTGTAGGTGCATCGGTTTTCTCCCAATTAGATTTAGCTACCGGGTTTCATCAGCTAAGAGTGGTTGAAGACAGCATTGATAAGACCGCGTTCAGAACTCCCGATGGTTTCTTCAAGTGGCTGGTCATGCTCTTCGGCTTGACAAACGCGCCCACTTACTTCATTGATTTAACGAGTAGGGTGTTCCGAGAGTTCCTCAACAAGTTTGTGGTGGTCTTCATAGACTACATTTTGATCTTCTCAAAGAATGAGGAAGAACATGCTCAACATCTAAAGGAAGTCATGGATACTCTCCGTGCACATCAGTTGAAGGCGAAATTCTCCAAATGCCATTTCTGGAGAGAAGAAGTTAGGTTCCTTGGACATGTGGTGTCCAAAGAAGGGATAGCTGTGGACCCCGCGAAAGTGCTTGCTGTGCAAGATTGGAAGGTTCCTCGAAACGCAACCGAAGTCCGAAGCTTTCTTGGGCTAACAGCCTTTTATCAAAAGTTCATCAAGGATTTTGCAAAAATCTCAGCTCCACTAACAGGATTGACAAAGAAGAACCTAGCTTTCAATTAGGATTTGGATTGCGATATTGCTTTCCAACGTTTGAAAAGGGCTCTAACAACAGCCCTAGTTTTGACATTGCCTGATGGAAGCAAGATGTTTACAGTATACACAAATGCATGCGGAATGGGACTAGGCGCTGTTCTGAAGCAAGAAGGGAAGGTAGTAGCTTATGGTGGAAGGCAGTTGAAAGTACAGGAGAAAAACTACCCAACCCACGACCTAGAGTTGACAGCCATCGTTTTTGCGCTTAAGTCTTAGCGCCATTATCTCCTAGGTGAGAAATTTGAACTATATACTGACCATAAATCGTTGAAATACTTATTCTCGCAGAAAGATCTCAACTTGAGGCAACAAAGATGGATGGAGTTTCTTGCCTCGTATGATTTTGAGATTTCCTACACTCCTGGTAGGGGCAATGCAGTAGCAGATGCCTTAAGTAGAAAGAAGCTGACCTTAAGCCCTCTCTTTGTGGAAAGGCAAAGCTTGGAGTTCGTAGCAAGCTTTAACTTCAGACCCTACACTGACTTTGTACCTGGCTTGCTAGCAACATTAGAAGTGCGGCCAACTCTACTAGACTCAATCGGAGCCATGCAAGGAGAAGACCTTCAGCTAGCTGAAGTGATGGACAAGTTAATTAGGGGTGAGACTTCTAGTCACCTCAATAGATACTCCATTGATGCCAAGGGCTGGTTGTGACGAGATGGAAGACTATGTGTCCCACAAGCAAGGGGCTTGGTAAAGGCGGTTCTAGAAGAGGCACACCATTCCAAACTGACCATACATCTAGGCGGAGACAAAATGTATAAAGACATCAAAAGAGTTTTCTTTTGGAATGGCATGAAGCAAGACGTAGCTGAATTTGTTTCTAAGTGTTTAATATGCCAACAAGTCAAGGCGGAGCAGAAGAAGCCTGGTGGTCTTCTCCATCTTCTAGAAGTACCACAGTGGAAATGGGATAGCATCTCGATGGACTTTATAGATGGGTTGCGTAGGACAAGAAGGGGCAATACCAGCATTTGGGTAATAGTGGACAGGCTCACAAAAAGCGCCCACTTTATACCCGTCAAGAGTAGAAGGACTGCCTCATCTCTAGCATCCATATATCTTAAAGAGATAGTTCGACTCCATGGGATACCCTCCAGCATAGTCAGTGATCGAGATCCTATCTTCGCGAGCGAGTTTTGGAAGAATTTACAAGACGCTGTAGGCACACAGTTATGCTTAAGCACGACCTATCACCCTCAAACCGATGGCCAGACGGAAAGAGTCAACAGAGTATTAGAAGACCTCTTGAGGCTATGCATTCTTGACTTCGAAGGTACATGGGAGGATCATCTACCTTTGGTGGAATTTGCTTACAACAATAGCTACCAAGCAACCATAGGCATGGCTCCTTTCAAAGCTTTATATGGAAGACCGTGCAGGTCACCAACTTGCTGGTGGGAGTCCACAGTCAAGCTCATACTTGGACCTGACATGATTAGGGAAACTTCAGAGAAAGTAGACTTAATAAGAAGAAGAATGAAGACTGCCCAAGACAGACAGAAGTCCTATGGAGACAAAAGAAGAACTGACCTTGAGTTCGAAGTTGGAGACAAGGTGTTCCTTAAAGTATCTCCTTTGAGGAATGTCGTTCGCTTTGGATCCGCATGAAAGATAGCACTAAGATTTGTAGGGCCGTTCCCTATAATCGAGAAGATTAGGAAGATGGCTTATAGGGTACAACTCCCCGAAAGATTGGCCGCGATTCATAATGTCTTTCATGCACCTATGGAAATGCTTTCACGAATCTGCGGAAGTGATAGAACCAAGTATGCTAGAGGAAGTTGAAGTTGAGAGAGAAGCAACTTTAAGGAGAGTTCAAACCCGTATCTTGGGAACAGAGGTCAAAAAGCTACACAACCGTGAAGTTAAGCTCGTCAAAGTTCAATGGAGCGGCACCGAGGAAGACGCGACTTGGGAAACTGAGGACAGAATACGCGCAACTTACCCTTTTCTTTTTGAGGGTACGTCTTTAACCTCTTTTTTCTCAAGTTTATGCTCGTATCTATCTTTTTAGGTATATCTCCTCGATCCTATCTTTTATCCTTAGGTAGGAACCCATTTGGATGTAAACATGTAATTGAAACATGTTGTGATTGATGGTTGCAAGTGGTTGCAAGTGGTTGCTAGTGGATGCATATACACACACATTAGGTATTAGATCGGCTCAGTCAATTCCATATTGCATATGCATATATGTATCGGTTTATGGATTAAAACTTGATGTGTTATCATATGGACGTTGCATTTGTATGAAGGGTTGTGCACTCATGTAAGAAATTTTGAGTAGGAAAAATTGCATTCATAATGGACTCATGGCACTGACATAATTTGCATTAAGGAGGTCAACTGAATTAGTAGACCGCCTGATTTTGCATTAGATAAGGGCATATACACACACAATGCATATGATCATGAAGCATTAGAAATCTTTTAAGGACAATGGACGCCTGTGTTTGATGGTTGAGTAGATGGGTGTTTAGATGGTAGGATATATGTTCTTCTCGACTTGAAGATTTCGGAGACGAAATACTAAAAGGAGGGGAGAATGTAACACCCCGTATTTCTATTAACATTATATTAATGAATCCTAGAATACTTAATTTAAAATGTGAGAATTAAGGGAAACGGGTTATGCCATTGTGTTCGTCTCGGAATTCTGGTTGAGATGGAGTCACAGTTTGCGTAAATTGGACTTCGTATGAAGAAGTTATGGCCTCCAGAAGTTTCAGAAATTCAAATAAATTCAAACAGCTCGAAGAAAAGCAAGTTCAAATTCAAACAGAAGCCAGAAGCGGGCTGGGCGGGAAAATTCCCGCCCAGGCAGGTCGACCCTATTGTCGACCTCCCCCCTAGAGGTCGACCTTGGGGTCAACCTTAGGGTCGACCTGGGGGTCGACCTTAGGGTTGACCTGGCCCTCGGCCAGATCTGAAATTTACGCGACTGATGACATGCTGCTGAGTCACTAGGGTTTCTGGATGGTCTTGATCAGGTCTGAGTGGCTGTGATTAGCCCTAGGTTCATCTGACGGCTATAGTTAAACTGGAATTCTATATAAACAACTCTATTCCCAACCTAAACACACATAGAAAAATAATCCTAGAACTGAAATGCCGTCAGTAGAGAACTTGGAGTAGCCGTCACCCTTTTTCAATTCAAAGACAAGTTGAAGCTTACATCTAAAATCAAATTAAAACTAGTTTAATTCAGCGATCTTCATCAAAGGCGCGCATCTCCAATTTTAGAATTCAGATTTCAGAACGCAAGAATTCTTTTTTAGTTTGTAAGCAGGTTATTATGTAGATTTAAACATTCTTTCGCTTGAATCATGACATGTCATAATTGGGATATTGAATGATGCTTATGTATAAGATTCGATTCTCATTTATCTTAAAGTATCATTGTAATTGATCATGTCTATATGCTTATGGCGATGAATATGTTGTATATTTCATGTCTATATGCTTGTGGTGATGTACAACATTGTGTGTTATTGGAATCTATTACTATTGGGTAAAGAACTTATTATGCCAACAAAATGGTGAAACATGTTGTAATTTGGAGGTTATTTGCAAGTTTATGATCTAAATCACATGCTTACATGTTAGATTAACATTATGAATATGTAAAACTATGTCAAGTTGAATCTATTTATGTTGCAAGATTGGATTTGTAGTCCTCTTATGTTTCAACACATGTTATCATGCTAATTGTGATTTAAACATGTTTATGGTAATCCTCTTATGTTTTAACACATAAGTTATCATGGCAAGTTGTGATTTAAATAAGTTCATAGTGGCTTTCTTATGTTTTGACATACATAAGTTAGTATGCTAAATTTTGGTTTAAAAATTGTGTTTATATGTTAAACCTCCATGTTAGACCCATATCAAGTTTACATGAAAATTAGATCCAACTTAGTCACAAGTTCACCTTTTACCTGTTTAGTTAAGATAATGATACATCTATGCCAAGTTACATGTGATAAGGTAAATGTATGTTATTTTATGTTTATTTCATGTTCCTTGTTTTTTACCCCTTTTTGTTTATGGTTTTGGGCTAATTTGCTAGCCCAACATTTTATTTAGTTCATATGTACATTCTACGGGGATAACGATGGGAAAACATGAAAATTCATGGCATAGGTTCGTTCACAAAAAAATTGGTATATTTGACATACCATTTATTATGAGCAATATTTGAAAAGGTAATTATTGTATGAGTAAATTATAATTAGTTTACATAAAGAAATTTGACAAATATAGAAAAAAAATATGAATTTAGAAAAGACGAATATGCCTAACCCGAGGTTAGACTGAGTTGTGGTGTAAATCTGCCCGTAACCGACCGGCATATGCAATGATCACAACAAGACCTGTCTAATGTAGGTGGTTAGTGCATCAAGCCCAAAAAGAACCCGAGGTTAGACTGAGTTGTGGTTTAAATCTGCCCGGAACCGACCGGCACATCCAGTGACTACAACAAGACCTGTCTAATGTGAGTGGTTAGTGATTTAATAAATTAAAGCTAAGTCAGGATTGGTAGGGTTAAGTCAAATTAGGAAAACACTTAACCGATTCAACATGTTAACTAAACGAATGGGCGGGGTTAGGTAAACTTGGACACTTAACCAAATAAACATGTTGATTAGAAAACCCTAGTAACGGGGACCCATTTCAGCATTAACCCACATAGATGTATCATGGTACCCTGAAACTAGGCAGGGTGGGGCACGATTACTGGGCTGAATTATAAGCGGTAAAAACGTCGGCGGTTGGTGGGCCAGTGTAGATTCCGGCGGAGTATGGGCGTGCACGTACTCCGGAGAGGAAAAATCAGACACTGCGCATCAGTAGTGTACACTGTGCATCTTGAATCATCTCGGGTTGCCACCAGAGGGACTGATACACCCCATGGTGGGACCATCACAGGTAGCTACAGTCAAGCGGGGACGAATTACACAGGACATGAATGCATACGAGTAGGAGCCGATCATTAAGGGGATCGTTTGTTATGAACACCTGGGTGTCGACCTGGCTGGCCAGGTCTGACTCTGGCTCGAATTTCTGAGGCTCTGTGTGTCACTAGGGCTGACGTGTCACCTCTTGATTGACTCTCTGAACTTTGAATGGCCTAGATTCCTCCTGTCTTCATCTGACGGCTCAAAACAACTTAAAAATCTATAAATACACCCTAAGTCTCAACTGAAAATTCACACAAAAAAAATGAGAAAGGAGTCGTCATGCTGCTAGGGAGGAATTGAACATAGCCGTCAAGAGGGAAAAGCCTAGAGACGAATCAAACTAAGAAGAAGATTAAAGTATAATCAAATTAATCAACGCAACGTTAGTCTACCCAAAGGAGCGCATCCCAATTTCAGAATTCGGAATCCAGAATTCAAGATTCTGCATTCGTTGTAAGTATAGTGACCTTTCAGAATATGAATAAAAATTGCGATGTGATTCGATTTAAATGAAAAATAGAATTGTGTTATTGTATTGTATAAATGCTGTGTATTGTAATTGGTTCTATCATGACTTGTGTATTGATGTTTGTGGCATAAATTGATTGTTGCAAGCCTATTGATCAATTGTATATGAGAACAATGACACTAGCAAGTTTGTGGCAAAAACTAGAATTGGATCCCTTTATGTTTATGACTATAGCATGGATTATATACATTCACTAAGTCTAAATTAAGGCTTATGTAAGCATGTTCTAGAATTGAAACCTTTTATGCCTACATGACCCAAAAACTATGATATCATTCTCATGTTTAGTTGCAAGTATAATTGGATCTATGTTAAGTATTGTTTGGATTTCATAAACTATGCAAGTTCATGTTTATTTGCAAGAATAATTAGATCTATGTTAAGTATCGTTTAGGTTTCAGAAACTATGCAAGTTCATGTTGAAATAGGCTATGTGATTAGATGTTAAAATTGGATATTTTGGTGAATATACAACATGCTAGTTTTGTGGTCGACATTATGCCAAGTTAAACATGTTTAGACACAAGTTTGTATTAGCCTAAACTATGCCATTTCATATGTCACCTACTTAGTTGTGCTTTGATTTGAATGCAAGTTCACATGACCCATATTATATGTTAGTTGAATCGCTAAATTGCAAGTTCATGCTCCACACACCCTTATATGTTGTAAAATATTACATGTTCTTGATTTCCCCTTTCCTCACGCTTATAAAGTTGGGATGAATTGTGTCGAGCCCAACATTAGTTATAATGTTGTGAACGTATAAACGGGGATAATAACATTGGGTGTAAAACATGAAAATATATGTTGGCATGTTTGGCACATGCCAATGACAATGACATTTAAGCGGTATAAATTGTTATACCCAAGAGTAAAAGACATGACATTTACATATATAATTGAGAAGTAATAAAATATGTAAATTTAGAAAACACAATATGCTTAACCCGAGGTTGGATTGAGTTGTGATGTAAACCTGCCCGGACCTGCCCGGCTGTCCAGTAGTCACAACAATACCTATCCAATGTGGGTGGTTAAGCATTGAGCCCACTAAAGACCTGAGGTTAGACTGAGCTACGGTGTAAACCTGCCCGGAACCGACCGGCACATCCAGTAACCGTAGCAATACCTGTCTAATGTGAGTGGTCTGCTGCTCCTAAGAGGCTAAGGACAGGTGGTAGGGTTAAGTTAACTATAGCACGTAACCAAATTCAACATGTTAACAAGAATTGATGGGTGGGGGTTAGGTAAATACAGACACTTAACCACTTAACATGTTTGACTAGAAAATCCTGGTAACAAGGGACCCGTTTCAGCAGTAACCCAAAGTTAGGTATCAACGGTACCCTGAAACTAAGCAGGGTGGGCCACGATTACTGGGCTGATTGTAAGCGGTCAAACGACGGCGGTGGGTGCACAGTGCAGGTATAACGGGGTGCGGGCGTGCACACACTACGGAGCAGACAACCAGGGCACTGGGGACACCAGTAGTATAACCTATGCCTTCTAGAAATTGTGTCGGGGCCGCCACCATGGGTCTTGATACACCCCATGGTGGGACCAGCATAGGTATCTACAATTCTTGGGGGCCGTATGACTCATGTTAACGCGAGTAGGAGCCGATCTTTTATTAAGAATGGGGATCACTTCACCCTCATCATGGGGAGCCGAACTTACCAGAGTTATTGTCTGACCCATTTTCTCTCGTCTTCTTTTCTTCCGTTCCCCCCTCCCCCCCAGGTCCACATGGAGGGAATACTGCAGCTTAGTCAGACTCTTTGCAAGCTTCAAGAAAATAGATGTATGATTTGGACTCTCTTTTACCTTGGCTATGGCTCTTGGACATTATCCTTGGGGATTTATGCACTTTTACTTTTGGTTTATGCTTCTTATTTGAATAATCAAGACAGAGATTATGTTGTAATGTTTTGGAAGTTATTTTGAGACAATTTGATGTAACGATTTTGTATTGAATTACGTATGAAATAAATATTTAAATTTCCGCTGCTTAAATTTATCTGTCTTTAAATTTTTCTGTGTCTTGTACCCATAACCCTCCAGCAAAGTTAAGGCATTCCCTTGTGAGTGACCTTAACGGAGATGGGGTGTTACAACGATGATCGTCAATGTCGATGAAACTCCCTACCTCCGTTAAGGTCACTCACAAATAAAATGCTATAACTTCGGTGGAGCATTTTTAGTACAAGATGCAGAAAAATTACAAGACAGACAAATAAAGCTGCGGAAAATAAATAACCTTTTTTGATTAAAGCAGCTTATACAAAGATTGTTTTACAACACCAATACTTATTACGACAAAGCATCTGTTGAAACACCCCACCTCCATTAAGGTCGCTCACAAAGGGAATGCCTTAACTTTGGTGGAGGTTTGTAAGTAAAAGTCACAGATAAAACACAAGACAGATATAAACGCATATATATAAGCAGCGGAAAACAAACAGACTTTTTATTTCATAATTACGTGTTCATACAAAACATTTCCAAAACTGTCACACAATAACTTCCAAAAAATTACATCATCATTTTCTGTTTTGGTTAATAAATAAAGAAGCATAAAACATAATTAAAACTGCATAAATCCCAATAGAATGTGTCCAACAACCATAGCCAAGGAAAGAGAGTCCAAACCGCACATCAACTATCTTGAAGCTTGCAAAGAGTCTGACTAAGCTAGGTTGTTTCCTCCTTGTGGACCTTGGGGGGGAGGAGTGGAAGAAAAGAAGATGAAAGAAAATAGGGTCAGACATAAATCCTGGTAAGTCTAGTGACTCTTCAGTATGAGAATAAGAAAAAAGGCATGATAGGTATAAACTGGAAATAGGAAAGTATCATAAACTAAGGTAAAGAAGTTGTGAATCGAATATACTATCGCACCCCACACTAAATCTCTGCACCTACTTGCATTGTCTCAACTGGCACCCCATGATCGGGGTGAAGTGATCCCCTTTCTAAATATCGGCTCCTACTCACATAATCATCTGTGTCTTACGGCCCCCAAAGATTGTAGATACCTATGCCGGTCCCACCATGGGGTGTATCAAGTCCCATGGTGGCGGCCCGACACAATCCTAGAATGCATAGGGTATACTACTGGTGCCCCCAGTGCCCTGTTTGTCTGCTCCAAAGTGTGTGCATTCCCGCACTCCGTTAGAACCCACACTGTTGCACTCACCGTCGTCGCTTTTGACCGCTTACAATCAGCCCAGTAATCGTGCCCCACCCTGCCTAGTTTTAGGGTACCATGATACCTAATTGGGTTACTGCTGAAATGGGTCCCCGTTACTAGGGTTTTCTAGTCAAACATGTTAAGTGGTTAAGTGTCTGTATTTACCTAACCCCACCCATCAGTTTAATTAACATGTTGAATTGGTTAAGTGTTTTAGTTAACTTAACCCTACCATCCTGACTTGTCTGTCCTTAGCTTTTTAAAGCACCGACCACTCACATTAGACAGGTATTGTTACAGTTACTGGATGTGCCGGTGGGTTCCGGGCAGGTTTACACCATAACTCAGTCTAACCTCAGGTCCTTATTTGGCTCAATGCTTAACCACCCATATTGGATAGGTATTGTTGTGACTACTGGACAGCCGGGTGGGTCCGTGCAGGTTTACATCACAACTCAATCCAACCTCGCGTTAAGCATACTTGTATTTTCTAAATTTACATATTTGTCTTTATTACTTGTTATATGTAAATTCGTCAACAATTAAATGTTGTGGCCCACGAAACTTTACTATCTTTAATGGTGGAAAGTTTTCGTCAATCTTCCTCAACTCTACCAAAATCAGGAAATCAAAATACAAATCAAAAGAGAGTCCCAGTTAATCAAAGTTTTAATACATCTGTTAGATCTACAGAAAATACATCAGAGAATCGAAATGATAATACATCTTCTCAAAAAGTTTCGAATCCAGATCTGGTACGAGGAATGAAAAATAGGAAGCTCGAATATGTGAAACCAGCTGCTGAATATGTTTTTGTACCTGAAAAAATATTCAATATATCAGAGTCTACATGGGTTAATACAATAGCGTTGATTCCAATCTACTGCAGATTAACAACTATAAAGCTAAAGGACTATATATTGAAGGTATGGAAGCCATCTGGATCTTTTAGTATTCATGTTTCACCTGAGTATGATTTTATAGTACAGTTTGAATGTAAGGAGGATTTTATTCGAATTATAGAAAGTACAACATACTCTTATTTTGGGAGACTTCTTTATGTTGAAGCATGGTACCCTGGATTTAATTTCAAAGGAAAACTATGCAATGAGGTTCAAATTTGGATTAGACTACATGAACTGCCTTTAGAACTATGGACTATTGAAGCTATTCAGATGATATCTAGTTATATATCACATCCTTTGTTGATAGATGAAAATACCACAGAGAAAAGTTCACAAAATATGCTAGAGTTCTTATTTCAATTGATACTCAAACTGATTTGAAGACAGAAATCCCTATTCTACTTCATAATGGTCAAAAAATTGCAATATCAGTTGAATATGAGTTCATACATTTAAAGTGTATTCAATGTGGTTTGTTTGGTCATAAAGATGAATTTCACGAAGTTGCTAAAGAAGCTAGATGGAATCCTCCTGATGAGCAAGAGGAAAATCAATCATAGGAACAGGATTTAGCAAAAAATTTGGCAGAACACGTTTCAATGAATAATTCTTCAAATGAACAAGTGAATTTAAACATACCTGATAAAGGCACTTCATCTGCCCAAGGCTCTGATTCTTCTAATGTTGAAAATCAAGTTGAAAAGGAGGTTCAGAGAAACAAATTACCTGAAAAGGTAATTCCAGATGTTTTAAATAACATTGCAGAGGCTTTATCAGAAAATGATCAAGTGAAGGACAAAGGAAAACAAGTAGATGTTACCTCTTTTGTTAACAAAAATACAAGTTATCTTCAAGCAGCAAAAAAAAAAAAAAAAAAACCACTCCTGCTAAAAGAAATACGAGGAGTTCATCATCCATTAAATGACAATTTTAGTGTGGAATGTTAGGGGTATGAATACTTCTTTTAGAATGAAGGAAGTTTTCACACTCCTAAACAAATCTAAATCAATAATTGTTGGTTTAGTTGAAACAAAGTTAAATTCTACAAATCTAATTCTTTTTTCTTCTATGTTACCTAATGGATGGAAGTTGATTACTAATAATTCTGCATTGTCAAATGGTAGAATTTTATTGATGTGGGATTATAATGTTTGGGGGTTAGATATTATCTCATTGTCATCTCAACATTTAACTGTGAAAGCTGCAAACAGAGGAGGGTTTAACATGGCTTTCACAGTGGTATATGGAGGCAATACTTTTACTAGAAGGATAAATTTATGGAATCAATTGGTTATGGAATCAAGTTCATATACTGAAGCATGGATAATAATGGGTGATTTAAATAATGTTTTATCTCCAAATGATAAAAAAGGAGGACTTCCAGTACCTTATCATCAAATTAAAGAATTTCAGAAATTCATTATTCAAACTGGACTTACCGAGATCAAGCCAATGGGTTTTTCTTTCACATGGAGAAGAAGAGGTATAGCAACACATATAGATAAAATTCTGGTGAATAATGTGTGTATGAATCAATTTTTAAATATGAAGGCTCTTTCTCTATCTCAGAGATCAAGTGATCATAATCCTCTTTTGTTAGATGTCATTCCTACTCCTAATGTAAAAGGATATCCTTTTAGATATAGAAATGACTTGATAAATCATGAAGGATATTATGATGCTGTTCAGAAAGGTTTAAGAGTACATGGATGGTTTTTTTACAGTTATCAATTTATGGAGAAATTGAAAATTTGTAAAAGAGAACTGAAAAACTGGAATAAAATAAGAAGTAAAAACACTGCTAACCTTGAACAAGCAGAACAAAATGTCTTGCAAATGGAAGTTTCAGTAGATCAGAATCCAGATGATGTCCAGATGTATGATGATTATTTGCAAGCTAAAAAGAATTATCAAAACCTACAGACATTATATTTCAGTGGACTGAAACAACAAGCAAAAATTTCTTGGCTTCAATAAGGTGATACAAATTCAATTTTTTTTATTCTAGAATGACAAGTAGAAGATATTTTAATCACATAAGAGCTCTCATTAATCAAGATGGGAATCTTTTGATAAATGCAAATGAGATTGAAACTGAAGCTATTGAATACTTTACCTCCATGTTTAATGCTCAAATGTCTTCCCTTCTTTTCAACCTTTATCATTGATAAATGAGTATGGTCATAACTTTCTATTAAGGAACATTGAGTTAAATGAATTTAAAGAAGCAGTTTTCTCCATTCATGATGATTCAAGTCCAGGATCTGATGAGATGAGTGCTAAATTTTTTAAAGTGCATTGGGAAAGTATAAAAGGTGATTTATGGTCTGCTTTAGCTGACATTTTTCATTATGGGAAATTGCCAAAATCTTTGAATCAAACTTTTATAACTCTTATACCAAAAAATGAAAGACCTTCAGAAATTTCACATTATAGGCCTATATCTTGCTGTAATGTCTATTATAAAATCTTTTCAAAAATTTTATGTAATAGACTGAAAACTTTTCTTCCTCATTTAATATCCCCAAATCAGAGTGCTTTCATTGAGGACAGGTATATTGGAGATAATATATTGCTAGCTCATGAATTGTTGAGAGATTTTAGAAAAGTAGGTATGCCAAAAATGTGTGTAAAAGTGGATTTACAGAAAGCATATGACAAAGTAAATAGGAAACTAATTTGCTTCCTCATGGAAAAAATGAATTTCCTACACATTTTATAAATTTAATTTTTGAATGCATGGATATTGCTACTTTTTCTATCATGATTCAGGGGGTGCCTAAAGGTTTCATAACTTCAACAAGAGGGATAAGGCAGGGAGATCCTCTATCACCATATCTTTTTGCCATATCAATGCAGTATTTTTCATATTTGATGGATGAAGCTACAATATCAAAAGAATTTCAGACAAGTAGTCAAGTGCAGCCTATCATTTCACATCTTTTATATGCAGATGATCTTATGATTTTTGGAAAATCTTCAACTCAAAATGCATATTCTCTTAAATCAATTTTTCAAAAGCTGAGTAATTATGCAGATTTGAATGTAAATGCTTCAAAGACAAAGATTTTCTTTAGCAGCTCAGTATCAAATGCAGAAGAAATTTTAAATATTTTAAGGTTTGAACAGGGTTCTCTACCTATAAAATATCTTGGAGTGCCTCTTTCATCAAACTACTTACATTATTCAGAATGTAACTCGTTGATTCAAAGAGTACAACAGAAAATTCAAGGATGGGAAACAAAGTTACTTAGTATTGCAGGTAGAGCAGAATTGATAAATTCAGTTATAACCCCTATAATTCTATACTGGTTATTCATTTATCAGTTCCCAGATTTTACTCTACACAAATTGCAAACACTTTGTGCTGATTTCTTCTGGGGAGGTACAGCTCACAAAGTAGCATGGGATACTTTATTTCAACCTAAGGAAGAAGTAGGAATAGGTTTAAAAAAGTTTTCTGAACTTAAGAAAGTAGCATGCATAAAATTATTATGGAATTTCCTGTTAAATACATCTCTTTGGAGTAAGTGGGTACATAATAGATATTGCAAAAATAAGTTTTTTTGGTCTATGGCATTTTATCCAAATGCATCCAGTACTTGGAAATCTATTCTCAAGTTAAGAACAAATGCAAATCAATTGTTTAAAAAGACAATAGCAAGAGGTCAGGAAACTTATCTATGGTATGAACCCTAGATAAACTGCAAGTGTATAGTGGACTTGCTTGGTCTGGATAGGTTGCATTTGCTTGGACAATCTGATCAAAGAGTGTCTGAAATTATAAGGAATGAGGATCTTCATCCAGAATTACATCCTACTACAAGAGAATTATTAGAGGAGATAAATTCAGTTGAAATTCATCCAAGTATGGAGATAGACAAGTATGAATGGTGTGAAGGAGGATCTTTTTCTTTTCATAGAGTTTGGGAATATTCTAGATCGCATGCAATTTCAGATCCAGTTTTCTCAGTTGTTTGGCATAAAAAGAACAGTAAAAGGATGTCTTTCATAGCTTACCTTCCTACTTTAGGTAGATTGAACACAAAAGATTGGATCTTGCGTTTCAGTTTAGTTGAAAACCCTCTGTGTCTTTTATGTGATAATCATCCAGAATCGATTCATCATCTTTTCTTCCAGTGTGATTATTTAGCTTTTATTTGGCTTTCTCTGAGGCAAAGGTTAGATCTTTCACTTAATAACATGTCGGATTTGAAGGAAGAAGCTCTTTTTCTTCTTTCAAACTTCAAAGCTAAAGATCAACTTAGAGATGTTGCTTTTGGAGCTTTCACTATAGCAGTATACTTTATTTGGAGAGAACGTAATTTGAGAGTTTTTCAGAGCAAGAGAAATCAAGCTTCAACAACTTTACAGAAGATAGAAAAAGAAGTGAAATTTTTGGTTCAAGATAATGGATGTAAGACATTGCGAACATCGGGGAATGTTTTCCTGTTGCAAAAGTGGGGGATTGAACTTACAAATGCCGGTTAGGAGATGGAAGAAGATAATGTCGGTTTTAGAAGTGGGCCTGTTTGGGTGGGCTTTGAAGATTGATGAGGCGTGGGCCTTTGAAGATTTATTTCTTTCTTTTTGGGTTTTATTATGTTGATGTATGTTGTTATAGTATGATACATGTTTGTATACCAAATCATGGAGTACTCTTTTTCCCTATAAGGTACCCACTAGGGGGATTATCTGGTTTTAACGAGGCTCTATGAGGAGGTTTTATTTGGTTTTTTGCAATAAAGTGAACCAAATTTAAAAAAAAATTGTTGTGACCCGCTTTCCAAGTTCATCATTTTTGGTATAAGAATTTTACACCATTTAAATGCCACCAATTTTTGGCATGTGACAAACATGCCAATACATATATTTCTCACAAATTTATGTCAAGTTTCCTATAATTACCAATTTATCCCAACGTTACCCCGTCTAATTATTAGGCTAACAATCTTAGCCTAATTTTTCGTTCGCGTGATTTTTAACATAAAATATTAGGCTAAAAACTTAGCCTAATTAAGCATACACAAAATTGGCATAAAGCAGTTCATTAACATAAACATGACATAGGTGTAAACTTGGCATTATCAGCATAGTCAATATGAACATCATAGGTGTGAACTTGCAAAATAGTCAACATGAACATCATAGGTGTGAACTTGCAATGTAGACTAAATCAACATACATATATGCGAATTTGCAACATAGACTAAATCATGGGTTTCAACTTGTCATGTTAACTTGCATTGAAAAGGGGAATCTAACTAAACAGGTGTCACATGAATTAGCATATGATTTAGAAAACATAAGCCTAAACATGTTTAGATCTAGGCAGAACATTGAACATCACTAACATATGACAAGAATATGACATGTCCATAAAGTATGTATAATTTTATCACATGTGTGTGAACTAGATCAAATCATGTTTACTGCCATAACATGAAACTTGTATTGAAATGGATCTTGGCATGGATCCAATTATAAACTTGCAACTTTTGTATAAACATATGAGCATGTATATGAACTTAATTATTTAGACATAGAGGTTTTAGCATAAAGTATATACATGAGATCTTAGCTTAGTCATAACACATACAACCTATATAATCACATAAACATATAGGTGCAGATTACAACATGAACTATACAACTTGCATGTGATGTTGTTTTCATTCTAAATGTACAATAGGATCAATATCAACTCAACTATACCACAAACATCCCAATACCATTCAACACACAATCACTTCAATACATAGATATGAATTAACATTGTCGCTATACAATAGCACAATTCCATTTTCATTTTACATCGAATCAAGTCTTAATTTTATTCACATCGAAAAAATCACTATACTTACAACAAACGATGGTCTTGTTTTTTGATTTCTGAGTTCTGAATTTGCAATGCTTTCCTTTGGGTAGACAAACGTTGTTTGATTCTTGTTTTACTTTAGTTTTGGTTCGTATCTAAGCTTTCTCTAACTTACGGCTAGTCTTAGTTTCCTCCCAGCAGCATGACGGCTCTAGTTCTATATTATTTTTGTGAATTTAGGTTGAGTGTTGAGTTGTATTTATAGAATTTCAGATTGATTTGAGCCGTCAGATGACCATAGAGTGAATCCAGACCGTGGACACCAAGAGAAACTAATCAGAAAGTGACAAATCAGCCTTAGTGACACAGCCAAGCTCAGAAATTAGATTAGAAACCGACCAGGCCAGCCAGGGCCAAACCAGGTCGACTGGGCAGGGCGACCCCTAGGTCGACCCTATGATCGACCTGGTTACCCAGGTTGACCCCCAGGTCGACCTGGTGCATGTGTGGGAATTTTCCCGCCCAGCCCAGTTTGGGTTTGTTTTTCGAATTTCGAACTGAATTTGAACCGTTTGAATTTTAAATTGAATTCTGAAACCTTTGGAGGTCATAACTCCTTTCTACGGAGTCCGATTCACGCAAACTCGGACTCTATCTCAAGCAGAATTCTGAGACGAATGCAATGGCGTAACCCGTTTCCCTTAATTCTTTCATTTAGAATTAATTATACTTTAATTTGTTAATTTACTGTTAACAAAAATATTCGGGGTGTTACATTCTCCCCTCCTTAAAGTATTTCGTCCCCGAAATCTTCAAATCAGAAAGAACGTATATCCTAACATCCAATCGTCCATCTACTCAATCATCAAACACATGCGTCCATTGTACTTAAAAAACTTCTAATGCTTCATGATTATATGCTGTCCTTATCTAATGCAAAAATTAGGCGGTCTACTGATTCAGTTGACCTCTGTAATGCTAATCATGTAAGTGTCATGAATCCATTATGTATGCAAATTTTTCCTACTCATAATTCTACATGAGTGTGCAACCATTCATACAAATGCGACATCCATATGACAACATATCAAGTTTCAACCACATACAAGTATGAATACATATATGCATATGCAGTATGAAGTGACTGAGCCGATCTAAAACCTAGGTTGTGTGTGTATATGCATCCACGAGCAACCACTAGCAACCCCTTGCAACTACTTGCAGCCATCAACCATAACATGTTTCATATACTTGTTTACATCCAAAAGGGGTTTCTACATAAGGATAAAGGATAATATCGAGGAGATATCCCTAAAAAGATAGATTCAAGCACAACTTAAGGAAAACGAGAGATCAAAGATGTACCCTCAAAAAGAAAAGGGTAGGTCGTGCGTATTCTGTCCTCAGTTTCCCAAGTCGCGTCTTCCTCGGCATTGCTCCAATGAACTTTGACAAGCTTGACTTCGCGGTTGCGTAGCTTCTTGATTTCAGTTCCTACGATTCGAGTTGGAACTCTCCTCACAGTTGCTTCACGTTCCACTTCGGCTTCTTCTAGAATGCTTGGCTCCACCACTTCCACAGATTTATGTAGACATTTTCGGAGATGAAAAACGTGAAAGACATTGTGAATTCCAGCCAACCTTTAGGGCAGCTCTACTCTATAATCCATCTTCCCAATCTTCTCGATGATAGGGAATGGTCCTACAAATCTTGGTGCTAGCTTTCCTGCGGATCCAAAGCGAACGACGTTCCTTAAAGGAGATACCTTAAGGAAAACCCTGTTCCCAACCTCAAAATCAATGTCGGTCCTTCTTTTGTCTACGTAGGATTTCTGTCTATCTTGGGCGGTCTTCATTCTCCTTCGTATCAAGTCCACTTTTTCTGAAGTCTCTCTAATCATGTCTGGCCCAAGTATAAGCTTATCAGTAGACTCCCACCAACAAGTTGGTGATCGGTACGGTCTCCCATATAGAGCTTCGAAGGGCGGCATGCCCATGGTGGCTTGGTAGCTGTTGTTGTTGGCGAATTCCACTAAAGGAAGATGATCCTCCCAAGTCACTCTGAAGTAAAGAACACATAGTCTCAAAAGTTGTTCTAATTCTATATTTACCCTTTCTGTCTGACCATCAGTTTGGGGGTGATAGGCCGTGCTCAAGCATAACTCTATGCCTACAGCTTCTTGCAGACTCTGCCAAAACTCGCTCGTAATGATGGGATCTCGGTCACTCACTATGCTGGAGGGTATTCCATGGAGTTGAACTATTTCCTTGAGATAAAGAGAAGCTAGAGACAAGGCAGTCCTTCTACTGTTGATAGGTATAAAGTGGGCGCTTTTAGTGAGCCGGTCCACTATTACCCAAATGCTAGTATTGCCCTTTCTTGACCTAGGCAACCCGTCAATGAAGTCCATTGAAATGCTATCCGACTTCCATTGCGGGACATCTAGAGGATGAAGCAGTCCTCCAGGCTTCTTTTGTTCCACCTTGACCTGTTCGCTTGTCATGCACTTAGAAACGAAATATGCCATGTCCTTCTTCATGCCGCTCCAATAGAAAACTCTCATCACGTCCTTGTACATCTTGTCCCCACCTGGGTGTATTGTCATCTTGGAATGATGTGCTTCCTCGAGAACCATCTTTACTAAATCCCTTGCTTGTGGGATGCATAGTCTTCCATCCCATCTCAGCCAACCCTTATCATTGATGGAGTACCTATTGAGGCGACTGGAAGTTTCACCCATAATTAGTTTATCAATCACATCAACAAGCTGAGGGTCTTCGCGTTGTGCGGCCCCTATTGAGGCTAAAAGAGTGGGCCATACTTCTAGGGATGCCAATAAACCAGGTATAAAATTAGAGGAGGGCCTAAAGTCAAAAATGGCTTTATACTCCAAGCTTTGCTATTCTACAAAGAGAGGGCTTAGAGTCAGCTTCTTTCTGCACGCATCTGCTATTATGTTGCCTTTGCCAGGAGTATAGGAAATCTCAAAATCATACGAGTTAAGGAACTCCATCCACCTTTACTGCCTCAAGTTAAGATCTTTCTATGAGAAAAGATACTTCAACGATTTATGGTCAGTATATAATTCGAACTTCTCACCTAGGAGATAATGGCGCCAAGACTTAAGCGCAAAGACGATGGCGCCCAACTCAAGATCGTGGGTTGGGTAGTTCTTTTCATGAACTTTCAATTGTCATCCACCATAAGCTACTACCTTCCCTTCTTGCATCAGAACAGCGCCTAGCTCCGTACCACAAGCATCCGTATATACTGTGAACATCTTGCTTCCATCGGGCAAAGTCAGAACTGGGGCCGTTGTAAGAGCCCATTTTAAGCGTTGGAAAGCAATATCACAGTCCAAATCCTAAGCAAATACTAGATTCTTCTTTGTTAGCCATGTGAGTGGAGCTGAGATTTTTGCAAAATCTCTAATAAACTTTCGGTAAAAACCGGCTAGCCCAAGAAAGCTTCGGACCTCGGTTGCATTTCTTGGTGCCTTCCAATCCTGCACTGCCACCACTTTCGTGGGGTCCACAGCTAACCTCTCTTTGGACACTATATGTCCAAGAAACCTCACCTCTTCTCTCCAAAGTGGCACTTGGAGAATTTGGCTTTTAGCTGATGAATTCGAAGGGTTTCCATGATCTCCTTGAGATGCTGAGCATGTTCTTCCTCATTCTTTGAGAAGATCAAAATATCGTCTACGAAGACCACCATGAACTTATTGAGGAATTCTATGAACACCCTGCTCATTAGGTCTACGAAACAAGCGGGTGCGTTTGTCAACCCGAAAGGCATGACAAGCCACTCGAAGAAACCGTCCGGGGTTCCGAACGCCGTCTTATCGAAGCTATCTTCAGCTACCCTTAGCTGATGGAACCCAGTAGCCAGATCAAGTTGGGAGAAGTCCGATACACCTACAAGCTAATCAAACAAATCGTCTATTCTGGGAAGCGGGTGTCTATTCTTTTTAGTCAGCTTGTTTAGCTCCCTATAGTCCACACAAAGACGTAGTGAACCATCTGCTTTGGTGGCGAACACCACTGGAGCACCCCAATTCGAGATACTCCTCCTTACAAACCCCTTCTCGAGAAGCTCCTTAACTTGCTTACTGAGATCCTTTCTCTCCTTTGGAGCCATGTGTCTAAAAGGCAGAGCTACGGGCTTTGCATTATCAACAAGATATATGCGGAAGTCTATTTCCCGCTTCGGAGGTAAGCCTTTCACCTCTTCAAAGACATCTGGATATTTCCGGACCACTCTCACCAACTGCAAATTCTCAACAGAAGCGTCAACCCTAAGCATAACAGCATTCAAGGGATTACAAGAAATTTCTAGAGTGTTACCGAGCCGAGTCAAGAGTCTAACCACTCTTTTCCCACAATCAAGAATGGCACCATTACTGGATAACCAGTCCATGCCTAAGATCAGTCTATATCCTGAGAAACCCAAAACAAAGGCACTACATCTAAATTCAACACTTAGAATAGAGATTTTCAAATCCAAGCAAACCATCGACAAATAAGCCGAGCCCCCGATTGGATTGAAACAACCAAGGGATCTTCTACCATACTAGTGTCTAGGTGTAGAGATTCTGCTTAAGCGGATGAAATAAAGGAGTGTGATGCACCAGAATCAAAAAAGAGTGCGAACGGGATGATCATAGAGATAAACTAAGCTTTCTACAGAAATATTTCTACCTCGTTCCTATGGAGGTGCCACCAGCGCGTGAACCTGTCCTCTGAGGTGGATCCAGTCCTCTGTCCATGCCCCTACTTCTTTGGGCAGTCCTTAGCCAAGTGTCCAGTCTCTCCACAATGGAAGCAACCACCATTCGTCTTTGCCTTCTTCTTCCTGCAGTCTTTCTCTATATGTCCAACAATTCCACAGAAATTACACCTTCTCTTTTCATGGGATTTGTTGTTCTTCCCGCCTTTCTTGAAGTCTATCTTCTTAGCCTGTAAACCCTCTTTCTTTTCTTGAGGAACTTCCACCTTTGCCTCTTTCTTACCTTTATCTTCCTCGTGTAGCAGTGCCATGTCCACCAAGATTTCATAAGTCGCTCTCATGGGTCATTGCAAGGCTGTGTAGAGGCTCATTCAGACCTTTGACGAAGCGAAGGGCCTTCTTGTGTTGGATGTTTACTAAATCCAGCCCAAATCTGGCCAGCTGATTAAACTGATTGACATACTCCTTGATCATCATACTTCCTTGTTTAAGAGTTAGGAACTTCTCCATTTGCAGGCTTCTTTCAACTTGGGAGAGGAATTTCATCTCAAACCTCATCCTGAAATCTTTACAAGTCTCCACTGGCCTCTCAGCATGGGTAACTTCCCACCAATAAGAAGCTTCGTCTTTAAGCAACCATACTGATAGCTGTATCTTTTGCCTGTCATCAACTTCGAAGATGACGAACAAATCTTCAGTCTCCTTCAGCCAGTTCCTTGCTACCACAAATGATTCAGTTCCATAAATGTCCTTTCCTCCCATAGCCTTGAAGTCTCTACACGTCTTAGTGAAAGTATTTCCACGAGGAAGAGGAGGAGGAGGAGGAGGAACCACTGCCACTGTGGGAGGAGGAATGTCTGCTGGGCCCGCACCATTGGCCTCAGCCTCTAGGTACCTTCGGAACTAGCCAGGGATCGATACTCTTTCTGGAAGGTTAAGATCTCCAGACATGCTGGAACAAAAAGGAAAGTATTCAAGACAAAAGGATAGAGAGATAGTGCATATGGCTTTGGGGAATTATGCCTTTTAAAAACAACTCTTTTCTTTTAAAAAAATGCTTCTTTAAACTTCATTTTGAAAATAGTTTCAAAAACTTTTATCTAGTCTGGTAAATCTGTGCTCTGAAACTAAGTGAAACACCCCACCTCCATTAAGGTCACTCACAACGGGAATGACTTAACTTTGGTGGAGGTTTGTAAGTAAAAGTCACAAATAAAACACAAGACAGACATAAACACATATATATAAGCAGCGGAAAACTAACAGACTTTTTATTTCATAATTACGTGTTTATACAAAACATTTCCAGAACTATCACACAATAACTTCCAAAATATTACATCATCATTTTCTGTCTTGATTAATAAATTAAGAAGCATAAAATATAATTAAGACTGCATAAATCCCCATAGAATGTGTCCAACAGCCATAGCCAAGGAAAAAGAGTCCAAACCGCACATCAACTATCTTGAAGCTTGCAAAGAGTCTGACTAAGCTGGGTTGTTTCCTCCTTGTGGATCTCGGGAGGGGGTGGAAGACGAAAGAAAATAGGGTCAGACATAAAGCCTGGTAAGTCTAGTGACTCTTCAGTATGACAATAAGAAAAATGGCATGATAGGTATAAACTGGAAACAGGAAAATATCATAAACTAAGGTAAAGCAGTTGTGAATCGAATATACTATCGCACCCCACACTAAATCTCTGCACCTACTTGTATTGTCTCAACTGGAACCCCATGATCGGGGTGAAGTGATCCCCTTTCTAAAGATTGGCTCCTACTCGCATAATCATCTGTGTCTTACGGCCCCCAAAGATTGTAGATACCTATGCTGGTGCCACCATGGGGTATATCAAGTCCCATGGTGGCGGCCCGACACAATCCTAGAATGCATAGGGTATACTACTGGTGCCCCCAATGCCCTGTTTGTCTGCTCCGGGTCGCACTCCGTTAGAACCCACACTGTTGCACCCACAGCCATCGCATTTGACCGCTTACAATTAGCCCAGTAATCGTGCCCCACCCTGCCTAGTTTCAGGGTTCCGTGATACCTAATTGGGTTACTGCTGAAATGGGTCCCCGTTACTAGGGTTTTATAGTTAAACATGTTAAGTGGTTAAGTGTTTGTATTTACCTAACCCCACCCATTAGTTTAATTAACATGTTGAATTGTTTAAGTGTTTTAGTTAACTTAACCCGACCATCCTGACTTGTCTGTCCTTAGCTTTTTAAAGCACCGACCACTCACATTAGACAAGTATTGTTACAGTTACTGGATGAGCCGGTCGGTTCTGTGCAGGTTTACACCGTAACTCAGTCTAACCTCGGGTCCTTATTGGGCTCAATGCTTAACCACCCACATTGGATAGGTATTGTTGTGGCTACTGGACAGCCGGGCGGGTCCGGGCAGGTTTACGTCACAGCTCAATCCAACCTCGTGTTAAGCATACTCATATTTTCTAAATTTACATATTTGTCTTTATTACTTGTTACATGTAAATTCGTCAACAATTAAATGTTTTGGCCCACTTTCCAAGTTCATCATTTTTGGTAAAAAAAATTACACCATTTAAATGCCACCAATTTTTGGCATGTGACAAACATGCCAATACATATATTCCTCACCAATTTATGTCAAGTTTCCTATAATTACCAATTTATCCCAATGTTAACCCATCTAATTATTAGGCTAACAATCTTAGCCTAATTTTTCGTCAGCATGATTTTTAACATATAATATTAGGCTAAAAACTTAGCCTAATTTAGCGTACACAAAATTGGCATAAAGTAATTCATTAACATAAACATGACATAGGTGTAAACTTGGCATTATCGGCATAGTCAATATGAACATCATAGGTGTGAACTTGCAAAGTAGTCAACATGAACATCATAGGTGTGAACTTGCAATGTAGACTAAATCAACATACATATATGTGAATTTGCAACATAGAATAAATCATGGGTTTCAACTTG
Organism: Allium sativum; assembly: GCA_030737875.1. Taxonomy (NCBI): domain Eukaryota; kingdom Viridiplantae; phylum Streptophyta; class Magnoliopsida; order Asparagales; family Amaryllidaceae; genus Allium; species Allium sativum. The sequence continues at coordinate 411,627,442 of CM060910.1, read as the reverse complement.
TCATGTGAACTTGCATTGAAAAGGGGAATCTAACTAAACAGGTGTCACGTGAATTAGCATATGATTTAGACAACATAAGCCTAAATATGTTTAGATCTAGGCATAACATCGAACATCACTAGAATATGACAAGAATATGACATGTCCATAAAGTATGTATAATTTTATCACATGTGTGTGAACTTGATCAAATCACGTTTACTACCATAACATGAAACTTGTATTGAAATGGATCTTGGCCTGGATCCAATTATAAACTTGCGACTTTTGTATAAACATATGAGCATGTATATGAACTTAATCATTAAGGCATAGAGGTTTTTAGCATAAAGTGTATACATGAGATCTTAGCTTAATCATAACACATACAACCTATATAATCACATAAACATATAGGTGTAGATTACAACATGAACAATACAACTTGCATGTGATGTTGTTTTCATTCTAAATGTAAAATAGGATCAATATCAACTCAACTATACCACAAACATCCCAATACCATTCACAACACAATCACTTCAATACATAGATATGAATTAACATTGTCGCTATACAATAGCACAATTCCATTTCCATTTTACATCGAATCAAGTCTTAATTTTATTCGCATCGGAAAAATCACTATACTTACGACAAACGATGGTCTTGTTTTCTGATTTCTGAGTCCTGAATTTGCAATGCTTTCCTTTGGGTAGACAAACGTTGTTTGATTCTTGTTTTACTTTAGTTTTGGCTCGTATCTAAGCTTTCTCTAACTGACGGCTACTCTTAGTTTCCTCCCAGTAGCATGACGACTCTAGTTCTATATTATTTATGTGAATTTTGGTTGAGTGTTGAGTTGTATTTATAGAATTTTAGATTGATTTGAGCCGCCAGATGATCATAGAGTGAATCCAGACCATGCACACTAAGAGAAGCCAATCAGAAAGTGACAAATCAGCCCAAGTGACACAGGCAAGCTCAGAAATTCGACCAAAAACTGATCAGGCCAGCCAGGGCCAAACCAGGTCGACTGGGCAGGTCGACCCCCAAGTCGACCCTATGGTCGACCTGGTTACCCAGGTCTACCACCAAGTCGACCTGGTGCTTGGGCGGGAATTTTCCCTCCCAGCCCAATTTGGGTCTGTTTTTCGAATTTCGAACTGAATTTGAACCGTTTGAATTTTAAATTGAATTATGAAACTTCCGGAGGTCATAACTCCTTCCTACGGAGTCCGATTCACGCAAATATGGACTCTATCTCAAGCAGAATTTCGAGGCGAACGCAATGGCGTAACCCGTTTCCCTTAATTCTTTCATTTAGAATTAATTATACATCAATTTATTAGTTTACAGTTTACAAAAAATTTCAGGGTGTTACATTCTCCCCTCCTTAAAGGATTTCGTCCCCGAAATCTTCAAGTCTGGAAGAACGTATATCCAAACATCCAATCATCCATCTACTCAATCATCAAACACAGGCGTCCATTGTCCTTAAAAGACTTCTAATGCTTCATGATTATATGCATAGTGTGTGTTTATGTCCTTATCTACTGCAAAAATTAGGCGGTCTACTTATTCAGTTGACCTCCTTAATGCGAATCATGTAAGTGTAATGAATCCATTATGTTTGCAAATTTTTCCTACTCATAATTCTACATGAGTGCGCAACCATTCATACAAATGCGACATCCATATGACAACATATCAAGTTTCGACCACATACAAACATGAATACATATATGCATATGCAGTATGTAGTGACTGAGCCGATCTAAAACCTAGGTTGTGTGTATATATGCATCCACGAGCAACCACTAGCAACCACTTGCAGCCATCAACCATAACATGTTTCAAATACATGTTTTCATCCAAAAGGGGTTTCTACCTAAGGATAAAGGATAATATCGAGGAGATATCCCTAAAAAGATAGATTCAAGCACAACTTAAGGAAAAAGAGAGATCAAAGATGTACCCTCAAAAAGAAAAGGGGAGGTCGTGCGTATTCTGTCCTCAGTTTACCAAGTCGCGTCTTCCTCAGCGTCGCTACAATGAACTTTGACAAGCTTGACTTCGCGGTTGCGTAGCTTCTTGATTTCGGTTCCTACGATTCGAGGTGGAACTCTCCTCACAGTTGCTTCGCGTTCCACTTCGGCTTCTTCTAGAATGCTTGGCTCTACCACTTCCGTAGATTCATGTAGACATTTTCGAAGATGAGAAACGTGAAAGACGTTGTGAATTCCAGCCAACCTTTCGGGCAGCTCTACTCTATAAGCCATCTTCCTAATCTTCTCGATGATAGGGAATGGTCCTACAAATCTTGGTGCTAGATTTCCTGCGGATCCTTAACGAACGATGTTCCTTAAAGGAGATACCTTAAGGAAAACCCTATTCCCAACCTCAAACTCAAGGTGGGTCCTTCTTTTGTCTGCGTAGGATTTCTGTCTATCTTGGGCGGTCTTCATTCTCCTTCGTATCAAGTCCACTTTTTCTGAAGTCTCTCTAATCATGTCTGGCCCAAGTATAAGCTTATCAGTAGACTCCCACCAACAAGTTGGTGATCGGCACGGTCTTCCATATAGAGCTTCGAAGGGCGCCATGCCGATGGTGGCTTGGTTGCTGTTGTTGTAGGTGAATTCCACTAAAGGAAGATGATCCTCCCAAGTCCCTCCGAAGTCAAAAACGCATAGTCTCAAAAGATCTTCTAATACTCTATTTACCCTTTCTGTCTGACCATCAGTTTGGGGGTGATAGGCCGTGCTCAAGCATAACTGTGTGCCTATAGCTTCTTGCAGACTCTGCCAATACTCGCTCGTAAAGATGGGATCTCGGTCACTCACTATGCTGGAGAGTATTCCATGGAGTCGAACTATTTTCTTGAGATAAAGAGAAGCTAGAGACAAGGCAGTCCTTCTACTCTTGATAGGTATAAAGTGGGCGCTTTTAGTGAGCCTGTCCACTATTACCCAAATGCTAGTATTGCCCTTCCTTGACCTAGGCAACCCGTCAATGAAATCCATTGAAATGCTATCCCACTTCCATTGCAGGACTTCTAGAGGATGAAGCAGTCCTCCAGGCTTCTTTTGTTCCGCCTTGACCTGTTGGCTTGTCACGCACTTAGAAACGAAATCTTCCACGTCCTTCTTCATGCGGCTCTAATAGAAAACTCTCTTTACGTCCTTGTACATATTGTCCCCAACTAGGTGTATTGTCATCTTGTAATGATGTGCTTCCTCGAGAACCATCTTTACTAAATCCCTTGCTTGTGGGATGCATAGTCTTCCATCCCGTCTCAGCCAACCCTTATCATTGATGGAGTACCTATTGAGGCGACTGGAAGTTTAACCCCTAATTAGTTTATCAATCACATCAACAAGCTGAGGGTCTTTGCGTTGTGCGGCCCCTATTGAGTCTAAAAGAGTAAGCCGTACTTCTAGGGATGCCAATAAACCAGGTATAAAATCAGAGGAGGGCCTAATGTCAAAACTTCTATATACACCAAGCTTTGCCTTTCTACAAAGAGAGGGCTTAGGGTCAGCTTCTTTTTGCTCATCACGTCTGCTACTACATTGCCTTTGCCAGGAGTATAGGAAATATCAAAATCATAGGAGGAAAGGAACTCCATCCACCTTTGCTGCCTCAAGTTAAGATCTTTCTATGAGAAAAGATACTTCAACGATTTATGGTCAGTATACAATTCGAACTTCTCACCTCGGAGATAATGGCGCCAAGACTTAAGCGCAAAGACGATGGCGGCCAACTCAAGATCGTGGGTTGGGTAGTTCCTTTCATGAACTTTCAATTGTCTTCCACTATAAGCTACTACCTTCCCTTCTTGCATTAGAACACCACCTAGCCCCATACCACAAGCATCCGTATATACCGTGAACATCTTGCTTCCATCGGGCAAAGTCAGAACTGGGGCCGTTGTAAGAGCCCTTTTTAAGCGTTGGAAAGCAATATAACAGTCCAAATCCCAAGCAAATGCTAGATTCTTCTTTGTTAGCCTTGTGAGTGGAGCTGAGATTTTTGCGAAATCTCTAATAAACTTTCGGTAAAAACCGGCTAGCCCAAGAAAGCTTCAGACCTCGGTTGCATTTCTTGGTGTCTTCCAATCTTGCACTGCCACCACTTTCGTGGGGTCCATAGCTAACCCCTCTTTGGACACTATATGTCCAAGAAATCTCACCCCTTCTCTCCAAAAGTGGCACTTGGAGAATTTGGCTTTTAGCTGATGAATTCGAAGGGTTTCCATGATCTCCTTCAGATGCTTAGCATGTTCTTCCTCATTCTTTGAGAAGATCAAAATATCGTCTACAAAGACCACCATGAACTTATTGATGAATTCTCTGAACACCCTGCTCATTAGGTCTACAAAATAAGCGGGTGCGTTTGTCAAGCCAAAAGGCATGACAAGTCACTCGAAGAAACCGTCCGGGGTTCTGAACGCCGTCTTATCAATGCTATCTTCAGCTACCCTTAGCTGACGGAACCCAGTAGCCAGATCAAGTTGGGAGAAGACCGACGCACCTATAGTCCACACAAGCTAATCAAACAAATTGTCTATTCTGGGAAGCGGGTGTCTGTTCTTTTTATTCAGCTTGTTTAGCTCCCTATAGTCCACACAAAGACGTAGTGAACCATTGCTTTGGTAGCGAACACTACTGGAGCACCCCATTTCGAGATACTCCTCCTTATAAACCCCTTCTCGAGAAGCTCCTTAACTTGCTTACTGAGTTCCTTTCTCTCCTTTGGAGCCATGTGTCTAACAGGCAGAGCTACGGGCTTTGCATTATCAACAAGATATTTGCGGAAGTCTATTTCCCGCATCAGAGGTAAGGCTTTCACCTCTTCAAAGACATCCGTATATTCCTGGACCAGTCTAACCGACTACAAATTCTCAACAGAAGCGTCAAGCGACTCTAGATAACTAAGCATAACAGCATTCAAGGGATTACAAGAAATTTCTAGAGTGTTACCAAGCCGAGTCAAGAGTCTAACCACACTTTTCTCACAATCATGCCTATGATCAGTCCATATCCTGAGAAACCCAAAACAAAGGCACTACATCTAAATTCAACACTTAGAATAGAGATTTTCAAATCCAAGCAAACCATCGACAAATAAGCCGAGCCCCCAATTGGATTTGAAACAACCAAGGGATCTTCTACCATACTAGTGTCTAGGTGCAGAGACTCTACTTAAGCAAATGAAATAAAGGAGTGTGATGCACCAGAATCAAAGAGAGTGCGAACTGGATGATCATAGAGATAAACTAAGCTTTCTACAGAAATATTTCTACCTCGTTCCTGTGGAGGTGCCACCAGCGTGTGACCTTGTCCCCTTGAGGTGGATACAGTCCTCTGTCCCTGCCCCCGCTTCTTTGGGATGTCCTTAGCCAAGTGTCTAGTCTCTCCATAATGGAAACAACCACCATTCATCTTTGCCTTCTTCTTCCTGCAGTCTTTCGCTATATGTCCAACAATGCCACAGAAATTACACCTTCTCTTTTCATGGGATTTGTTGTTCTTCCCGCCTTTCTTGAAGTCTGTCTTTTTATCCTGTAAACCCTCTTTATTTTCTTGAGGCACTTCCACCTTTGCCTCTTTCTTGCCTTTATCTTCCTTGTGTAGCAATGCCATGTCCACCAAGCTTTCATAAGTCTCTCCCATGGGTATATGGGTCATTGCAAGGCTGTGTAGAAGCTCATTCAGACCTTTGACGAAGCGAAGGGCCTTCTTGTGTTGGGTGTTTACTAAATCCAGCCCAAATCTGGCCAGTTGATTAAACTGATTGACATACTCCTTGATCGTCATACTTCCTTGTTTAAGAGTTAGGAACTTCTCCATTTGCAGGCTTCTTTCAGCTTGGGAGAGGAATTTCATCTCAAACCTCATCCTGAAATCTTTCCAAGTCTCCACTGGCCTCTCAGCATGGGTAACTTCCCACCAATAAGAAGCTTCATCTTTAAGCAACCATACTGCTAGCTGTATCTTTTGCCTGTCGTCAACTTCGAAGATGACGAACAAATCTTCAGTCTCCTTGAGCCAGTTCCTTGCTACCACAAATAATTTAGTTCCATAAAAGTCCTTTCCTCCCATAGCCTTGAAGTCTCTATACGTCTAAGTGAAAGTACTTATACGAGGAGGAGGAGGAGGAGGAGGAGGGGGAGGAGGAACCGCTGCCACTGTGGGAGGAGGAATGTCTGCTGGGCCCACACCATTGGCCCTATCCTCTAGGTACCTTCGGAACCAGCCAGGGATCGGTACTCCTTCTGGAAGGCTAAGATCTCCAGACATGCTGGAACAAAAAGGAAAGTATTCAAGACAAAAGGATAGAGAGATAGTGCATATGGCTTTGGGGAATTATGCCTTTTAAAAACAACTCTTTTCTTTTAAAAAAATGCTTCTTTAAACTTTTTTTGAAAATAGTTTCAAAAACTTTTATCTAGTCTAGTAAATCTGTGCACTGATACCAAACACCCCACCTCCATTAAGGTCACTCACAAAGGGAATACCTTAACTTTGGTGGAGGTTTGTAAGTAAAAGTCACAGATAAAACACAAGATAGATATAAACACACATATATATATAAGCAGCGGAAAACAAACAGACTTTTTATTTCATAATTACGTGTTCATACAAAACATTTCCATAACTATCACACAATAACTTCCAAAACATTACATCATTATTTTCTGTATTGGTTAATAAATAAAGAAGCATAAAACATAATTAAAACTGCATAAATCCCCATAGAATGTGTCCAACAGCCATAGCCAAGGAAAAAGAGTCTAAACCGCACATCAACTATCTTGAAGCTTGCAAAAAGTCTGACTAAGCTGGGTTGTTTCCTCCCTGTGGACCTTGGGGAGGGGGGGGGAACAGACGGAAATGGGGCAGACATAAAGCCTGGTAAGTCTAGTGACTCTTTAGTATGAGAATAAGAAAAAGGGCATGATAGGTATAAACTGGAAATAGGAAAGTATCATAAACTAAGGTAAAGCAGTTGTGAATCGAATATACTATCGCACCCCACACTAAATCCCTGACCTACTTGCATTGTCTCAACTAGCACCCCATGATCGGGGTGAAGTGATCCCCTTTCTAAAGATCGGCTCCTACTCGCATAATCATCCGTGTCTTATGGCCCCCAAAGATTGTAGATACCTATGCTGGTGCCACCATGGGGTGTATCAAGTCCCATGGTGGCGGCCCGACACAATCCTAGAATGCATAGTGTATACTACCGGTGCCCCCAGTGCCCTGTTTGTTTGCTTCGAAGTGTGTGCACACCCGCACTCCGTTAGAACCCACACTGTTGCACCCACCGCCGTTGCTTTTGACCGCTTACAATCAGCCAGTAATAGTGCCCCACCCTGCCTAGTTTTAGGGTACCATGATACCTAATTGGGTTACTGCTGAAATGGGTCCCCATAAATAGGGTTTTCTAGTCAAACATGTAAAGTGGTTAAGTGTCTGTATTTACCTACCCCCACCCATCAGTTTAATTAACATGTTGAATTGGTTAAGTGTTTTAGTTGACTTAACCCTATCATCCTGACTTGTCTGTCCTTAGCTTTTTAAAGCACCGACCACTCACATTAGACAAGTATTGTTACGGTTACTGGATGTGCCGGTCGGTTTCGGGCAGGTTTACACCGTAACTCAGTCTAACCTCGGGTCCTTATTAGGCTCAGTGCTTAACCACCCACATTGGATAGGTATTGTTGTGACTACGGGACAGCCGGGCGGGTCATGGCAGGTTTACATCACAACTTAATCCAACCTCGTGTTAAGCATACTCGTATTTTCTAAATTTACATATTTGTCTTTATTACTTGTTATATGTAAATTCATCAACAATTAAATGTTGTGGCCCACTTTCCAAGTTCATCATTTTTGGTATAAGAATTTTACACCATTTAAATGCCCCCAATTTTTGGCATGTGACAAACATGCCAATACATATATTCCTCACCAATTTATGTCAAGTTTCCTATAATTACCAATTTATCCCAACGTTACCCCGTCTAATTATTAGGCTGACAATCTTAGTCTAATTTTTCGTTCGCATGGTTTTTAACATACAATATTAGGCTAAAAACTTAGCCTAATTTAGCGCACAAAAAATTGGCATAAAGGAATTCATTAACATAAACATGACATAGGTGTAAACTTGGCATTATCGGCATAGTCAATATGAACATCATAGGTGTGAACTTGCAAAGTAGTCAACATGAACATCATAGGTGTGAACTTGCAATGTAGACTAAATCAACATACATATATGTGAATTTGCAACATAGAATAAATCATGGGTTTCATCTTGTCATGTGAACTTGCATTGAAAAGGGGAATCTAACTAAACTGGTGTCACATGAATTAGCATATGATTTAGACAACATAAGCCTAAACATGTTTAGATCTAGGCATAACATCGAACATCACTAGCATATGACAAGAATATGACATGTCCATAAAGTATGTATAATTTTATCACATGTGTGTGAACTAGATCAAATCATGTTTACTACTATAACATGAAACTTGTATTGAAATGGATCTTCGCATGGATCCAATTATAAACTTGCAACTTTTGTATAAACATATGAGCATGTATATGAACCTAATCATTTAGGCATAGAGGTTTTAGCATAAAGTATATACATGAGATCTTAGCTTAGTCATAATACATACAACCTATATAATCACATAAACATATAGGTGTAGATTACAACATAAACTATACAACTTGCATGTGATGTTGTTTTCATTCTAAATGTACAATAGGACCAATATCAACTCAACTATACCACAAACATCCCAATACCATTCAAAACACAATCACTTCAATACGTAGATATTAATTAACATCGTCGCTATACAATAGCACAATTCCATTTCCATTTTGCATCGAATCAAGTCTTAATTTTATTCGCATCGGAAAAATCACTATACTTACAACAAACGATGGTCTTGTTTTCTGATTTCTGAGTTCTGAATTTGCAATGCTTTCCTTTGGGTAGACAAACGTTGTTTGATTCTTGTTTTACTTTAGTTTTGGCTCATATCTAAGCTTTCTCTAACTGACGGCTACTCTTAGTTTCCTCTCAGCAGCATGACGACTCTTGTTCTATATTATTTGTGTGAATTTAGGTTGAGCGTTGAGTTGTATTTATAGAATTTCAGATTGATTTGAGCCGTCAGATGATCATAGAGTGAATCCAGACCATGCACACCAAGAGAAGCCAATCAGAAAGTGACAAATCAGCCCTAGTGACACAGCCAAGCTCAGAAATTCGACTAGAAACCGACTAGGCAAGCCAGGGCCAAACCAGGTCGACCCCCAGGTCAACCTTATGGTTGATCTGGTTACCCAGGTCGACCCCTAGGTCGGCCTGGTGCCTCGGCGGGAATTTTCCCGCCCAGCCCAGTTTGGGTCTGTTTTTCGAATTTCGGACTGAATTTGAACCGTTTGAATTTTTAATCGAATTCTGAAACTTTCGGAGGTCATAACTCCTTCCTACGGAGTCCAATTCACGCCAACTCAGACTCTATCTCAAGCAGAATTCCAAGACGAATGCAATGTCGTAACCCGTTTCCCTTAATTCATAACTCCTTCCTACGATTCGAGCTGGAACTCTCCTCACAATTGCTTCGCGTTCCACTTCAGCTTCTTCTAGAATGCTTGGCTTTACCACTTCCGCAGATTCATGTAGACATTTTCGGAGATGAGAAACGTGAAAGACGTTGTGAATTCCAGCCAACCTTTCGGGCAGCTCTACTCTATAGGCCATCTTCCCTATCTTCTCGATGATAGGGAATGGTCCTACAAATCTTGGTGCTAGCTTTCCTGTGGATCCAAAGCGAACGACGTTCCTTAAAGGAGATACCTTAAGGAAAACCCTGTCCCCAACCTCAAACTCAAGGTCGGTCCTTCTTTTGTCTGCGTAGGATTTCTGTCTATCTTGGGCGGTCTTTATTCTCCTTCGTATCAAGTTCACTTTTTCTGAAGTCTCTCTAATCATGTCTGCCCCCAGTATAAGCTTATCAGTAGACTCCCACCAACAAGTTGGTGATCGGCACGGTCTTCCATATAGAGCTTCGAAGGGCTCCATGCCGATGGTGGCTTGGTAGCTGTTGTTGTAGGCGAATTACACTAAAGGAAGATGATCCTACCAAGTCCCTCCGAAGTCAAGAACACGTAGTCTCAAAAGATCTTCTAATACTCTATTTACCCTTTCTGTCTGACCATCAGTTTGGGGGTGATAGCCCGTGCTCAAGCATAATTGTGTGCCTACAGCTGATTCCAGACTCTGCCAAAACTCGCTCGTAAAGATGGGATCTCGGTCACTCACTATGCTGGAGGGTATTCCATGGAGTCGAACTATTTCTTTGAGATAAAGAGAAGCTAAAGACGAGGAAATCCTTCTAATCTTGATAGGTATAAAGTGGGCGCTTTTAGTGAGCCTGTCCACTATTACCCAAATGCTAGTATTGCCATTTATTGACCTAGGCAACCCGTGAATGAAGTCCATTGAAGTGCTATCCCACTTCCTTTGCGGGACTTCTAGAGGATGAAGCAGTCCTCCAGGCTTCTTTTGTTCCGCCTTGACCTGTTGGCATGTCACGCACTTAGAAACGAAATCTGCCACGTCCTTCTTCATGCCGCTCTAATAGGAAACTCTCGTTACGTCCTTGTACATCTTGTCCCCACCTGGGTGTATTGTCATCTTGGAATGATGTGCTTCCTCGAGAACCATCTTTACTAAATCCCTTGCCTGTGGGACGCATAATCTTGTCCCCACCTGGCCGTACTTCTAGAGATGCCAATAAACCAAGTATAAAATCAGAGGAGGGCCTAAAGTCAAAACTGGCTATATACTACAAGCTTTTCCTTTCTACAAAGAGAGGGCTTAGGGTCAGCTTCTTTCTGCTCAACGCGTCTGTACTACATTGACTTTGCCAAGAGTGTAGGAAATCTCAAAATCATACGAGGCAATGAACTCCATCCACCTTTGCTACCTCAAGTTAAGATATTTCTGTGAGAAAAGATACTTCAACGATTTATGGTCAGTATATATTTCGAACTTCTCACCTAGGAGATAATGGCGCCAAGACTTAAGCGCAAAGACGATGGCGACCAACTCAAGATCGTGGGTTGGGTAGTTCCTTTCAAGAACTTTCAATTGTCTTCCACCATAAGCTACTACCTTCCCTTCTTGCATCAGAACAGCGCCTAGCCCCGTACCACAAGCATCCGTATATACCGTGAACATCTTGCTTCGATCGGGCAAAGTCAGAACTGGGGCCGTTGTAAGAGCCCTTTTTAAGCATTGGAAAGCAATATCACAGTCTAAATCCCAAGCAAATGCTAGGTTCTTCTTCGTTAGCCTTGTGAGTGGAGCTGAGATTTTTGCGAAATCTCTAATAAACTTTCGGTAAAAACCGGCTAGCCCAAGAAAGCTTCGGACCTCGGTTGCATTTCTTGGTGTCTTCCACTCCTGCACTGCCACCACTTTCGCGGGGTCCACAGCTAACCCATCTTTGTATACTATATGTCCAAGAAACCTCATCTCTTCTCTCCAAAAGTGGCACTTGGAGAATTTGGCTTTTAGCTGATGAATTCGAAGGGTTTCCATGATCTCCTTCAAATGTTGAGCATGTTCTTCCTCATTCTTTGAGAAGATCAAAATATCGTCTACGAAGGCCACCACGAACTTACTGAGGAATTCTCTGAACACCCTGCTCATTAGGTTTACGAAATAAGTGGGTGCGTTTGTCAAGCCGAAAGGCATGACAAGCCACTCGAAGAAACCGTCCGTGGTTCTAAATGCCGTCTTATCAATGGTATCTTCAGCTACCCTTAGTTGATGGAACCAAGTAGCCAGATCAAGTTGGGAGAAGACCGACGCACCTACAAGCTGATCAGATAAATCGTCTATTCTGGGAAGCGGGTGTCTATTCTTTTTAGCAGCTTGTTTAGCTTCCTATAGCCCACACAAAGACGTAGTGAACCATTTGCTTTGGTGGCAAACACCACTGGAGCATCCCATTCCGAGATACTCCTCCTTATAAACCCCTTCTCGAGAAGCTCCTTAACTTGCTTACTGAGCTCCTTTCTCTCCTTTGGAGCCATGTGTCTAACAGGCAGAGCTACGGGCTTTGCATTATCAACAAGATATATGCGGAAGTCTATTTCCCGCTATGGAGGTAAGCCTTTCACCTCTTCAAAGACATCCGGATATTCCCGGACAACTCTAACCGACTGCAAATTCTCAACAGAAGCGTCAAGCGACTCTAGATAACTAAGCATAACAAAATTCAAGGGATTACAAGAAATTTCTAGAGTGTTACCGAGCCGAGTAAAAAGTCTAACCACTCTTTTCTCACAACCAAGAATGACACCACTACTGGATAACCAGTCCATGCCTAAGATCAGTCCATATCCTGAGAAACCCAAAACAAAGGCACTACATCTAAATTCAACACCTAGAATAGAGATTTTCAATTCCAAGCAAACCATTGAAAAATAAGCCGAGCCCCCAATTGGATTTGAAACAACCAAGGGATCTTCTACCATACTAGTGTCTAGGTGTAGAGATTCTACTTAAGTAGATGAAATAAAGGAGTGTGATGCACCAGAATCAAAGAGAGTGTGAACTGGATGATCATAGAGATAAACTAAGCTTTCTACAAAAATATATCTACCTCGTTCCTGTAGAGGTGCCACCAGCGCGTGAACCTATCCCCCTGAGGTGGATCCAGTCCTCTGTCCCTGCCCCCGCTTCTTTGGGCAGTCCCTAGCCAAGTGTCCAGTCTCTCCACAATGGAAACAACCACCATTCGTCTTTGCCTTCTTCTTCCTGCAGTCTTGCGCTATATGTCCAACAATGTCACAGAAATTACACCTTCTCTTTTCACGGGATTTGTTGTTCTTCCCTCCTTTCTTGAAGTCCGTCTTCTTAGCCTGTAAACCCTCATTCTTTTCTTGAGGCACTTCCACCTTTGCCTCTTTCTTGCCTTTATCTTCCTCGTGTAGCAATGCCATGTCCACCAAGCTTTCATAAGTCTCTCCCATGGGTATATGGGTCATTGCAAGGCTGTGTAGAGGCTCATTCAGACCTTTGACGAAGCGAAGGGCCTTCTTGTGTTGGGTGTTTACTAAATCCAGCCCAAATCTGGCCAGTTGATTAAACTGATTGACATACTCCTTGATCGTCATACTTCCTTGTTTAAGAGTTAGGAACTTCTCCATTTGCAGGCTTCTTTCAGCTTGGGAGAGGAATTTCAACTCAAACCTCATCCTGAAATCTTTACAAGTCTCCACTGGCCTCTCAGCATGGGTAACTTCCCACCAATAAGAAGCTTCATCTTTAAGCAACCATACTGCTAGCTGTATCTTTTGCATGTCGTCAACTTCGAAGATGATGAACAAATCTTCAGTCTCCTTCAGCCAGTTCCTTGCTACCACAAATGATTCAGTTCCATAAAAGTCCTTTCCTCCCATAGCCTTGAAGTCTCTACACGTCTTAGCAAAAGTACTTCCACGAGGAGGAGGAGGGGGAGGAGGAACCGCTGCCACTGTGGTAAGAGGAATGTCTGCTGGGCCCACACTATTGGCCCTTGCCTCTAGGTACCTTCGGAAACATCCAGAGATCGGTACTCCTTCTGGAAGGTTAAGATCTCCAGACGTGCTGGAACAAAATGGAAAGTATTCAAGACAAAAGGATAGAGAGATAATGCACATGGCTTTGGGGAATTATGCCTTTTAAAAACAACTCTTTTCTTTTAAAAAAATGCTTCTTTAAACTTCTTTTTGAAAATAGTTTCAAAAACTTTTATCTAGTCCGGTAAATCTGTGCTCTGATACCAAGTGAAACACCCCACCTCCATTAAGGTCACTCACAAAGGGAATGCCTTAACTTTGGTGGAGGTTTGTAAGTAAAAGTGACATATAAAACACAAGAGAGATATAAACACATATATATAAGCAGCGGAAAACAAACAGACTTTTTATTTCATAATTACGTGTTCATACAAAACATTTCCGTAACTGTCACATAATAACTTCCAAAACATTACATCATCATTTTCTGTCTTGGTTAATAAATAAAGAAGCATAAAACATAATTAAAACTGCATAAATCCCCATAGAATGTGTCCAACAGCCATAGCCAAGGAAAGAGAGTCCAAACCGCACATCAACTATCTTGAATCTTGCAAAGAGTCTGACTAAGCTAGGTTGTTTCCTCCCTGTGGACCTGGGGGGGGGGGGGAACAGAAGAAAAGAAGACGAAAGAAAATAGGGTCAGATATAAAGCCTGGTAAGTCTAGTGACTCTTCAGTATGAAAATAAGAAAAAGGGCATGATAGGTATAAACTGGAAATAGGAAAGTATCATAAACTAAGGTAAAGCAGTTGTGAATCGAATATACTATCGCACCCCACACTAAATCTCTGCACCTAATTGCATTGTCTCAACTGGCACACCATGATCGGGGTGAAGTGATCACCTTTCTAAAGATCGGCTCCTACTCGCATAATCATTTGTGTCTTACGGCCCCCAAAGATTGTAGATACCTATGCTGGTCCCACCATGGGGTGTATCAAGTCCCATGGTGGCGGCCCGACACAATCCTAGAGTGCATAGGGTATACTACTGGTGCCCCCAGTGCCCTGTTTGTCTGTTCCGAAGTGTGTGCACGCCCGCACTCCGTTAGAACCCACACTGTTGCATCCACCGCCATCGCTTTTGACCGCTTACAATCAGCCCAGTAATCGTGCCCCACCCTGCCTAGTTTTAGGGTACCATGATACCTAATTGGGTTACTGCTGAAGTGGGTCTCCATTACTAGGGTTTTCTAGTCAAACATGTTAAGTGGTTAAGTGTCTATATTTACCTAACCCTACCCATCAGTTTAGTTAACATGTTGAATTGGTTAAGTGTTTTAGTTAACTTAACTCTACCATCCCGACTTGTCTGTCCTTAGCTTTTTAAAGCACCGACCACTCACATTAGACAGGTATTGTTACGGTTACTGGATGTGCCGATCGGTTCCGGGCACGTTTACACCGTAACTCAGTCTAACCTCGGTTCCTTATTGGGCTCAATGCTTAACCACCCACATTGCATAGGTATTTTTTTGACTACTGGACAGCCGGGCGGGTCCGGGAAGGTTTACATCACAACTCAATCCCACCTCGTGTTAAGCATACTCGTATTTTCTAAATTTACATATTTGTCTTTATTACTTGTTATATGTAAATTCGTCAACAATTAAATGTTGTGGCCCACTTTCCAATTTCATCAATTTTGGTACAAGAATTTTACACCATTTAAATGCCACTAATTTTTGGCATGTGACAAACATGCCAATGCATATATTTTTCACCAATTTATGTCAAGTTTCCCATAATTACCAATTTATCCCAACGTTACCCCATCTAATTATTTGGCTAACAATCTTAGCCTAATTTTTCGTCCGCATGATTTTTAACATATAATATTAGGCTAAACACTTAGCCTAATTTAGCGTGCACAAAATTGGCATTAAGCAATTCATTAACATAAACATGACATAGGTGTAAACTTGGCATTATTGGCATAGTCAATATGATCATCATAGGTGCGAACTTGCAAAGTAGTCAACATGAACATCATAGGTGTGAACTTGCAATGTAGACTAAATCAACATACATATATGTGAATTTGTAACATAGACTAAATCATGGGTTTCAACTTGTCATGTGAACTTGCATTGAAAAGGGGAATCTAACTAAACAGGTGTCACATGAATAAGATTATGATTTAGACAACATAAGCCTAAACATGTTTAGATCTAGGCATAACATCGAACATCACTAGCATATGACAAGAATATGACATGTCCATAAAGTATGTATAATTTTATCACATGTGTGTGAACTAGATCAAATCATGTTTACTACCATAACATGAAACTTGTATTGAAATGGATCTTGGCATGGATCCAATTATAAACTTGCAACTTTTGTATAAACATATGAGCATGTATATGAACTTAATCATTTAGGCATAGAGGTTTTAGCATAAAGTATATACATGAGATCTTAGCTTAGTCATAACACATACAACCTATATAATTACATAAACATATAGGTGTAGATTACAACATGAACTATACAACTTGCATGTGATGTTGTTTTCATTCTAAATGTACAATAGGATCAATATCAACTCAACTATACCACAAACATGCCAATACCATTCACAACACAATCAATTCAATACATAGATATGAATTAACATCGTCGCTATACAATAGCACAATTCCATTTCCATTTTACATCGAATCAAGTCTTAATTTTATTCGCATCGAAAAAATCACTATTCTTACAACAAACGATGGTCTTGTTTTCTGATTTCTGAATTCTGAATTTGCAATGCTTTCCTTAGGGTAGACAAACGTTGTTTTATTCTTGTTTTACTTTAGTATTGGCTCGTATCTAAGCTTTCTCTAACTGACGACTACTCTTAGTTTCCTCCCAGCAGCATGACGGCTCTAGTTCTATATTATTTGTGTGAATTTAGGTTGAGTGTTGAGTTGTATTTATAGAATTTCATATTGATTTGAGCCATCAGATGATCATAGAGTGAATCCAGACCATGCACACCAAGAGAAGCCAATCAGAAAGTGAAAATCAGCCCTAGTGACACATCCAAGCTTAGAAATTCGACCAGAAACCGACCAGGCCAGCCTGGGCCAAACCAGGTTGACTGGGCAGGTCAACCCCCAGGTCGACCCCAGGTCAACCTGGTGCCTGGGCGAGAATTTTCCCGCACATCCCATTTTGGGTCTGTTTTTCGAATTTCGAACTAAATATGAACCGTTTGAATTTTAAATTGAATTCTGAAACTTCCGGAGGTCATAACTCCTTCCTAAGGAGTCCGATTCATGCAAATTAGGACTCTATCTCAAGTAGAATCTTGAGACGAACGCAATGGTGAAACCCATTTCCCTTAATTCTTTCATTTAGAATTAATTATACTTTAATTTGTTAATTTACAGTTAACAAAAAATTTCGGGGTGTTAAATCTGTCTTGTTTAATATAAAGAAGCATAAACTGACAATGATATTCCCCAATAAAGCATCCATAGCAGTAGAAAATGGAGTTCAAAGCAATTTGCCAAAGAATCTTCGAACTCGGAAAGAGTAATGGCCCCAAAATGAGCTGAGCTTTTCCCTCCCTTACTACCGTGGGGGGGGGGGGGGGGACGGAAGAAAAGAGGCGAAAGCAAACTGGGTTGGACATAAAGCATGGTAAGCTCAGTGATTCTTAGCATTTAAACGAGGAAAAGGGTCATGACATGAATAAACTAAATATAAGACTAAACCATAGTAACAAGATAACATGGGATAAGCATTGGATATGGCAAGATAAACTGAATGTACCAATAAACTGGATATACCGGTAAACTGAATATACTGATAAACTGAATATACTAATAAACTGAATGCACTTCTACTCCTTCTCTGCTTCGCAACTACCCTATTATACTGATTTCTATATCTCTGCACTACCTAACTAGTGTCCAAACTAGTAATCTATATAAAACGATCATATGATAACGTGATCCCAATCCCCGTAATTGTGGTTGCCTTCGGGTATACATCTATTATGGGGATTCCATTTATTACCTAAATCTAATCTAGGGTTTACTATCGAGCGCTTCCTAGATTCAACCAGGGTTTACGCTACCCAGGGCCACTGGGTTTATGCTACCTATTGAACGCTTCTCGGATTCAGGGTTTACGCGACCTAGGTCCAACTAAGGATTATGCTGCCTATCGAACGATGCCCCCTAGTCTAGGACACACTACCCATAGCGGTATATGTTCCCCGACTTTCCCCACATATGTGTCGTGAATCGTTATCGATGTCTAGATGCACATGTCCTTTATATGTGCGACCCGAGTCCCGTGGCAGGGCTAGTCAAGAAACACGGAACTCGGTCGGGAGCTTTCAGATATCTGCCGATTGCAGATGTTAAGGTCTGCTTTTACAGTGGCTATGGTCCCACTAGACCCCTCCCTTAACTAACAAATGAAAGGCACCCAAGAAAATCAAGAATGAGAACTGTATGCTGGCCCCTCTATGCCCCGCTAACCTATGGGCCAACCTCACCCATAACTAGATAGCAAGTATATGGTATGTTGGAGTTCTCCTCCTTTCCACTTCGCGTATCTCGACTGACTCAAGATGGTAGGTAGACGACGAGTTGCTATCACAGGGCAAAAACTGGTCTCGCCGAATCACGCTGGTCCATCCAAGTCTTTAGGTTGCCTTATTATTGCAACCAAGGCATACCCTTGGCTCTTCTAACATAGACCTTAATCTCTGTGAGCCCAGGAGGATCATCTGCAGCCTCACAGAGGGATACTAAGAGTACCCTCACGTCCCCTCGAAGCTGCGTGCTTCGTAACCCAGTTCGTTGGAGCCTTCTTTATGATCAGACAGACGTTCGCTCTTTTTCGTGTTCTACGTGGCTTTCTTGACTAAGGTTTACTACTTAGTTCTCATAATTAAGGTTTACTACTTAGTTCTCTTTCCCGTCGTGTTGGACTGGTTAAGTGTCATCAGTCAATTCAAATTAACTTAACCCATTCACTTGTCATGTTAAATTGGTTAAGTGTTATCCAGTAGTTCACGTTGACTTAACCTACCCATATATCATGTCAAATTGGTTAAATGTTCCATAACTTTACTCGTTTGTTAGGTTATACTGGTTAAGTGTCTCTCATTAACTTAACCTTTTTTTATTTATTAAGCTATTACGGCTAAGTGTTCTAAGTTTACTTAACCCTACCATCTAGTCTAGTTAGCATGTTATAACGATTAAACATTTACTTATCCTTACCCACTTGTCTAGTTTACTTGTTATAATGCTTAAGTGTTTCCTTAGTTACTTAACCCCCACAAATCTTCCCTTGTTAACATGTTAAGTTGGTTAAGTGTCCAAATTAACTTAACCCCTATCAATCTTGCCTAGTTAACATGTAGAATTGGCTAAGCGTTTTCTCAATTACTTGACCTCACCATTTCTAGCTTGATTGTTTATGAGCTTTAATTAGTTAATTAAAGCACCAACCACTCATATTAGACAGGTATTGTTGTGGTTACTGGATATGTCGGTCAGTTCCGGGTAGTTTTACCCCACAACTCAGTCTAACCTCGGGTTTTTCTGGGCTTGATGCACTAACCTCTCACATTAGACAGGTATTGTTGTGGTTACTGGATGTGCCGGGCGGTTCCGGGCAGTTTTACACCACAACTCGGTCTAACCTCAGGTTAGGCATTTTCCTCTTCTCTAATTTTGCATATTTACTATTCATGTAAATTTTCCGTAAATCAATTTATCCTAGATCATATTCATTTGTGATGCCAATTAACATACTTATATTCCACGCCCCAAAACTTGATTTACCTATCAATTAACCCAACTTGCAGTTTATACCAATTTAGATTTAATATTCCCCTTTTACAATTCTTGCCCAATCTAGATTAATATCCCAATTTACAGTTCATGTCAAAACTAGATTTAATATTCTAGTTTACCGTTTATATCTAAAACTTGGTTTACATGCCAATTACATACTTTGCGGCCAATTAAAATTTATCAATTGTGCCCAAGTCTAATATGCATGTAAATTATTCACTATTATAGCCAGTTCAGATTATGCCAACATATTTATTATGCCAAATTATCTTAATTAAGCTACGCCCAATCCCCGCATCATAATC
Organism: Allium sativum; assembly: GCA_030737875.1. NCBI lineage: Eukaryota > Viridiplantae > Streptophyta > Magnoliopsida > Asparagales > Amaryllidaceae > Allium > Allium sativum. The sequence goes on along the minus strand of CM060910.1, from coordinate 411,607,672 downwards.
GTATATACAACATGATTTCACAAGTTTTCTAAGTACTCAAGAAATGGCACTAACAAAAGGAATATGGGATAAGTATAAGAACTGATATAAAAGAATAGGCGTGCAAAAATAATGGCTCCAACAGGTTCGATGTACATAATAGTGAATAGGAATAAACTAGCCAAGTTACACACTAAATACGAGATCCAACATAATCAAGGGAATAGGCATAGTTGATTTGGTCCAACATAATGCCAGTTCGAGGTACAACATGATTGGTTAATCGTAACAATGGGAATAGGCATATGCAACTAACTACAATAGTTATAGGCAATTAACCACAATAGTCATGGACGATTAATCACACTCATTTCTTGATAAATGTCATAGGCAATATTCTCATAGTTATGAATCATAGTCGTGGGCAACAGTCTCATAGTCACGAACCATAGTCATAGGCAATAGTTCATGGCCATCGTCTTAGGAAAAGGTCTCATAGTCATAGTCATAGTCATAGGTAATAGCTTCATAGGCAACAGTTTCATAGTCATAGTCTTAGGCAAAAGTCTCATAATCATATTCGTAAATCAAATCCAAAGGCATAGATAACTTTAGATTTGACATAAGCATGAATCAAAGATAATTAACTTGCAAATAGGTACAGTTCTATATTTTGATTTATTACATACACGATTCCAATTACACGTTCAAATCTAAGGAATAACCGAACTTACAAAGAAGGAATTCTTGATTTTTGGAATCTGAATTCTAAAGTTGGAATTTTCGCCTTTGATGTAAATCGTTTTTCTTATAATTCAGATTTAATTCACTTCGTAGCTTTCTAGTTTTCCTTTTTTTTTAAGTTGAAAGAGAATGGTGGCTGTCCTAGGTGGAGTATGGCGGTGTGACGGCTCTTGGAATGAATTAGTGTGATTTTAGGGTTGAGTGTTAGGTTGTTCATATAGAATTTCAATTTAATTAGAGCCGTTGGATGAACCTAGAGTTAACCACAACCATTCAGTCAGGATAGGGTGACACCTCAGCCCTAATGACTCAGCAAGGAGTCAGAAAGGACTCAGCAATGAGTCACAGTACGGATCAGAACACACCAAAAAGCTGTGCAGGCTTTCAGCCCGACCTGGGTGCACTTGGCAGGTATGCCAGTGCAATTTTTTTACCGTCGCACTTCCCAAGTGCGCCGGTGCATTTATATTATTTTTTTCTTCTGGTTTTCTACCTAACTTCGTTCGTCCATATCTTCTTCATACGGTGTCCGATTTACGCAAACTCGGATCTATCTCAAGCAGAATTCCGAGGCAAACGCAATGGCATAACCCGTTTCTCTTAATTCTAGCATTTGAAATTAATTATTCTTTGATTATATATTATGTCCCGATTTATAATTGCGGGTGTTACATTCTCCCCCCTTAATGGATTTCGTCCCCGAAATCTCTAAGTTAAGAAGAATGCATATCCTATCATCCAACATCCATGTACTCAACCATTCAATCACCAGCGTCCATTGTCCTTAAAAGATTTCTAATGCTTTCATGATTATATGCATAGTATGTGTACATGTCCTTATCTAATGCAAAATCAGGCGGTCCACTGATTCAGTTGACCTCCTTAATGCGGATTATGTTAGTGCCATGAGTCCAATATATATGCAATCCTAATGATACATATTATTTCTATATGAGTGCACAACCATTCACTCAAATGAAACGTCCACAGGATAACACATCAAGTTCAATCTATAAACAAATACATATATGCAAATGCAACATGAAAGTGACTGAGTTGATATAGTGCCTAATGTGTGCATATGCATCCACGATCAACCACTAGCAACCACTTGCAACGATCAACCGTAACATGTTTCAAACACATGTTTACATCCATTGGATTCTACCTAAGAATCGAAGATTTGACTTGGAGGATATACCTTAAAAGATAAAGACTAGCTGCAAAAACTTTACAGAAAAAGAGGAATCAATGATACAACCTTAAAAAGGGTATGATGGGCGTATCTAGTCTTCGGTCTTCTAAGTCGCAACTTCTTGAGCTTCACTCCACTGTACCTTATCTAATTTAACTTCATTGTTGCGAAGCTTCTTGACCTCCATTTCCAAAACCCGCTAGTAAAGATAGGCCCTTGATAACTTACTATGCTAGAGGGTTTCCAATGTAGTCGAACTATCTTTCCAAGATAAACAGGTATTAACCATGATATCAAGTGTATATCCTAAGATGATTAGAGGTCTCTCCACTACTTAGCTTATCCATCATGCTGCAAATATGAGGGTCTAAAGCTAATGGTTACTATGTGCTTATTACCTCTCTTAAGGTCAGTCTAACTTAGGGTGCCAGCCCCAACCATTTATTTCTCATGCAAACCATCCTAGTTGAACTCGACATCCCTCAAGTACAAACCCCAAAGGCCTAAACCAATATCAGACAAGCACCCAAGGGATACCTCCTCCGAATTTGGACGATCTATGTGAGATGATACTAACAAAACAACCAAACAATTGAGCACTTTACCGACTTTGGCTATCCTCGCCAATCTCGCTCCAGAATTATCATTGATCGCATAACTGGCTTTGCAGTGTCATCTAATACATGCGGAAGTCTGTCTCAAGTTTTAGGGGGAAAACCCCTACCCTAATCAAAACATCTTGCGTACTCATGGACTACTCCAACGGATCGAAAATCGTCGATAGATAAGTGAAGTGATTCTAGGTTGCTAAGGCAAACTGATCCCTTAGGATCGTACGAAATCTCAAGGGTATTCCCGAGGCAAGTCGAAAGTCTAACTACCCTTGTTTCACAATTACTAGCTAACCAATCAATGCCTAGAATCAACCCATAGCCCAAAAAAACATAAGCATAAATATAGCTATTCTCAAATCCTCACAAGTCAAAGATAAATGGGCCGAACCAACAATTGGATTTGAGAATATAATGGGATCCTCTACTATACAATATCTAGGGTGTAGAGACTCAACTATGGAAGCAGATATACACGAATGTGAAGCGCTAAAATCAGAAGGAGTACTATCAGGATAATCAAAAAGGAAATGCTTTTTCAACAGAAATCTTATTGCCTCTCTCTCAGGTATGCTGGCGGTGAGAGCATGCACTTGCCTTCCGGAAAATCATGTCACTTGTTCTTGCCCTTGCCCTTAATTATACGACCCGTTATACCAAAATAAAGATACTTCCTCTTGTTTTAGGTTTTACTATTCTTTCCTCCCCTCCTTTGTGAACCAAGTCCATATTCATGGGTTCTTCATCCTTGTGTTGTGCTCCTTAGCCCAACCCCCTCATTCTCAACTTTGCCATCCTTATGTAACTTGTTGACATGTCTCTCGAAAGCTGCCTCCATCGCACGGAGAATCCTACAAAGTTCGAAAGAAAATTACGACTACTGTAACACCCCACCTCCATTAAGGTCACTCGCAAAGGGAGTGCCTTAACTTTAGTGGAGCGTTTTTAGTAGACATAACAAAAATTTACAGGACAGATAAAGTAGTACTTGAAAATTTTATAACTTTATTACAACAGAAGCCGAGTTTAGTTACATCATTCAAAGTCACAATATCAGAATTCAAGTACAAAAATATCGGTCTTGTACAAAAGTCTTCAGAATGCATAGTTTTTAAAGCCATATCCCCAATATAATCTGCCATGGAAAGATAGAGCCAAAGCCAAGCAATACTTCAAACACTTCAAGCAGAGAGAATATGAATCAAGCTCCTATGTTTTCACCCTGAAAACCTGGGGGGGGGGGAACGGAAAGAAAAGAGGCGAAACAAACTAGGTCAGACATAAGTCGGGTGAGTCCAGTGACTTTTAGCATATAAACAGATAACAATACCATGACATGTAAATAAAACTGGATGAGAGATAACCGTAACAGGAATAGCAGGTTAACAAAAGAAACGGATTGGTATAAGCTAAGTTAAGCTTCTTACTTAGTTTTCACTTCTCTGCACTAATACTAGTATAACAAGATTAGGTGTAACCCTAATCTCTAAACTGAAACAGAAACGGAAACAGAATAATCTATACAGAAACAGAATGCTAGTAATGGGCCTTTACCACCCCAACAGACAGAAGGTACGGAAACAGAATACTAATAATGGGCCTTTACCACCCAACTAATGGGCCTTTACTACCCCAACAGATAGAAGGTACGGAAACGGGATCAGAGACAGAAACAGAATAATCCCTATGGAAGTAGAATGTCAGAATTAGGTGTACACTAGTAATGGGCGTTTACCACCCCAACAGATGGTACCACGCAGAAACAGACAGGTCTTACCACCCAACAGAAACAGACGGTACCAACAAAAACAGACAAAACTAAGTGTACCCTAAACCCTACCCAAAGCGATCGGCTCCCTAATACATAAATACCCTGTGTCGGCCCCACAGTTGGGTGTATCACTCCGTAAAGTGGCAACCTATTGGCACAGACCTATTTACAGATGTCACAGTGTCTTACATCATCAGAGCAGACCGGATCCATGCACGCACATGACCCGGTTGGAATGCACCATCAACACCCCTCGCCATTATCAGAATGAACCGCTTATAATTAGTTCAGTAAGCGTGTCCGGACCCCTACATAGCGTGGGGTCAAAGTTTTGATACCAGAAAGGGTTACTGACTAATATGGGTTCCACACAATAGGTAACACAAGTAATTCCCCTCCTAACCTTATGTCCCCAGACTAACAGATTTCAGATTAACTTGTTTACAGATTTTAGTCAGAGTTCAGACTACTAGTTCACAGATCAGACAATCAAGTTAACAAGTTTTCAGATTAACAGATCAGATGTACGGATTTAACAGACTTACAGATTGTCTAACTTTGTATTGGGCCTACAGATTCATGAAATGGGTTTATTAGATTCATCAGTCCAATTGGTTTAACCCTATACACCCAACACGTTTTTAGGCACCACATTTCTCTTAAATTTGCATTAATTAAATATTAATGCATAGACCTCTCACATAGCTTGTGGCCGCTGGATGTGCCGGGCGGTTCCGGGCAGACTTCTGCCACAAGCCAGACCAAACCTCGTGTCTAAGCATATTTTAGTTATGCCTACGACCTCTCACATTAGACTGATAGTTTGCGGTTGCTGGTTAAGTCGGTTGGTTCCGGGCAGGCTTCTACCGCAAACAAAGTCTAACCTCGTGTCATAGCCAATTTATTCCAATACATATTATATAGATATCAGACTAATTATGTCCATTTAATAGATTAAACTTCTTTATAGGTTACAGCAGATTAATCAGATTTCCATGTTTTTACTCAATCTTAGATCGAGCCTATGGATTTTCATACCCAAATTACAATTATTTAGCTTTCAACAGATTAGGCAACTCAACAGATAACAGATCTAACAGATTAGGCGATTCAACAGATTTAGCAGATAACAGATTTAGCAAATTAGGCAGTTCAACAGGTTTAGCAGATAACAGATTTAGCAGATTAGGCAATTCAACAGATTTAGCGGATAACAGATTTAGCAGAATAGCCAATTCGACAGATTTAGCAGGTAACAGATTTGGCTGATTAGGCAATCCAACAGATTTAGCAGATAACAGATTTAGCAAATTAGGCAATTCAACAGATTTAGCAGATAACAGATTTGGCATATTAGGAAATTCAACAGATTAAACATTTCTAAAATTCTATTCACATATCTTTCCTAATCATAAATTAAGCCTAACCCTACATGCCTAAATCATGGTCATAATTCATAATACAACAAATGCCCAAATTTTAGTTAAGCCTTGCATAGTACAGAATATTCTCAAAAATCCCCAAACAATATGAATTATGCTTAATTATAGCCTATGATGTCAAATATCCAAAAACCCATATTTAGGCGCATTCACATTAATAGTTATCTTATTTTAACGTAGATCTTTATTCCTAAGTCACAAACCCTTCTCTTCTTTTCAAGTCATAGATCGTGATATAAAATATGCCCAAAATCTAGATCTTAAATTTTTAATCATCTATTATGTCCTCACAATCAAATCTTGCACTATAACATGCATTATATTCCAAATTCCAAGTCATATGCTATCATATAATAATTCTTCTTCCTAATCACAGTCTATCATACATAGTATGCCCTGATTACCGATCTTAATTTACAACCAATGTTCTTTTCTCAAATCGATCAAAGATCAGTCGTGTCCAATTATGCATTATCCATTATTTGTCCCAAAATTTAGCGTTCATGCGTTAATCTCTTATGAGATTTGGCGCAAGCTCTTGGTAGCCTGGCTATAAACAAAAAGGAAGAAAAGAGGGAACAGATACAAAACAGTCACAATAATATTAACAAGATAGATCCACAGAAAATTATGCATAACCTCAGATCCAAATTCACAAAAATGTCAAGATAATCATTAAATTTCATATCTGAAAATAACTTTACTCACAAAAAGGGAACGATTCTGGTATTCTGGAATTTGTATTCTGACACTGAATAGTGCTCCTTTGGCGTAGACTATCAATTAGATTTGATTCTCTTTTAATTCTATTCTGATTAGAAGAAGATGCACTAGTTCTAGTTTTGATTCTAGAAGAGTAGCGACACCATTTTTATTTTTTAATAAGAATAGAGGCAGAGTATAGGTAGAATGAAATTGTGTGGAGAGAAAGCTAGGTTTGGGGGTGTTTAAATAGCATAGAGGTAACGAACTTGGTCAGAACGGGCGTCTAAATACAGAAAAATGCATCTGTCCATGGATCTGGAAATAGGGGGGAGGTCGACCCTAGTGACGACCTGTTTACACAAGTCGACCCCCAGGTCGACCTTAGTGTCGATCTGTGTACATAGTTCGACACCTAGGTCGACCCTAGTGTCGCCCTAGGTCCTGTCTGTTTTGAATTTCGGGGTGAAACTTCTGAAGGCCATATCTTCTTCATAAGAGTTCGATTTACACAAACTTGGACTCTATTCCAAGCAGAATTTCTAGACGAACGCAATGGCGTAACCCGTTTCCTTTAATTATTTTGTTACAATTTAATTATTCTCTGATTCGTCATTCTTATGTTCATAGAAAATACGGGGTGTTACAGCTACAGATGGAAGTTGGGCACTACTTCGCCCTTTGACAAGTGTCGTAGTCTTATCAAGCCTACAGAACCATGCCGCGATGAGGTTACCTCCCAGAAAGCCAGGAGCCCTGGAGACTCAAGAAAGAAGGAAACAAGGATTTAAGAAGAGGGTCAAAAGATAGGTCATATGGCTTTGGGGGATATGCCTTTAAAACAAAACTTTTCTTTTGAAAATGCTTCTTTTAAAACCGTTTGAAAATAATTTTTCAAATCTTTTTATCTGATCTAGTAACCTTCAGCTCTTATACCAAGTGAAACACCCCACCTCCGTTAAGGTCACTCACAAAGGGAATGCCTTAACTTCGGTGGAGCATTTTTAGTACAAGATGCAGAAAAATTACAAGATAGACAAATAAAGCAGCGGAAAATAAATAACCTTTATTGATTAAAGCAGCTTATACAAAGATTGTTTTACAACACCAATACTTAATACAACAAAGCATTTGTCTTGTTTAATATAAAGAAGCACAAACTAATAATGATATTCCCCAATAAAGCATGAGCCAGCCATAGCGATAGAAAATGGAGTACAAAGCAATGCGCCAAAGAATCTTCAAGCTCGAAAAGAGTAACGGCCCCAAAATAAGCTGAGCTTTTCCCTTCGTGAGTACCTAGGGTGGAACGGAAGAAAAGAGGCGAAAGCAAACTAGGTCAGACATAAACCCTGGTAAGCTCAGTGATTCTTAGCATTTAAACAAGGAAAAGGGTCATGACATGAATAAACTAAATATAAGACTAAACCATAGTAACAAGATAACATGGGATAAGCATGGGATATGGCAAGATAAAATGAATGTACTGATAAACTGGATATACCGGTAAACTGAATATACTGATAAGCTGAATATACTAATAAACTGAATGCACTTCTACTCCTTCTATGCTTCGCAACTACCCTGTTATATTGATTTCTATATCTCTGCACTACCTAACTAGTGTCTAAACTAGTAATCTATATAAAATGATCATATGATAACGTGATCCCAATCCCCGTAATTGTGGTTGCCTTCAGGTATACATCTATTATGGGGATTCCATTTATTACCTAGATCTAATTTAGGGTTTACTATCGAGCGCTTCCTAGATTCAACCAGGGTTTACTCTACCCAGGGCCACTGGGGTTTATGCTACCTATTGAACGCTTCTCGGATTCAGGGTTTACGCGACCAACTAGGGATTATGCTACCTATCGAACGATGACTCCTAGTCTAGGACACACTACCCATAGCGGTATATGGGAGCTTTCAGATATCTGCCAATTGCAGATGCTAAGGTCTGCTTTTTCAATGGCTATGGTCCCACTAGACCCCTCCCTCAACTAACAAATAAAAGGCATCCAAGAAAATCAAGATTGAGAACTGTACGCCGGCCCCTCTATGCCCCACTAACCTATGGGCCAACCTCACCCATAACTAGATAGCAAGTATATGGTCTGTTGGAGTTCTCCGGGCAAAAACTGGTCTCGTTGACTGACTCAAGATGGTAGGTAGACGACGAGTTGCTATCACAGGGCAAAAACTGGTCTCGTTGAATCACGCTGGTCCATCCTAGTCTTTAGGTTGCCTTATTATTGCAACCAAGGCATACCCTTGGCTCTTCTAATGCAGACCTTAACCTCTGTGAGCCCAGAAGGATCATCTGCAGCCTCACCGAGGGATACCAAGAGTACCCTCACATCCCCTTGAAGCTGTGTGCTTCGTAACCCAATTCGTTGGAGCCTTCTTCATGATAAGACGGACGTTCGCTCTTTTTCGTGTTTTACGTGGCTTTCTTGATTAAGGTTTACTACTTAGTTCTGATAACTAAGGTTTACTACTTAGTTCTCTTTCCCGTCGTGTTGGATTGGTTAAGTGTCATCAGTCAATTCAAGTTAACTTAACCCATTCACTTGTCATGTTAAATTGGTTAAGTGTTATCCAGTAGTTCACGTTGACTTAACCTACCCGTATATCATGTCAAATTGGTTAATTATTCCTTAACCTTACACGTTTGTCAGGTTATACTGGTTAAGTGTCTCTCATTAACTTAACTTTGTTTATTTATCATGCTATAACGGCTAAGTGTTCTAAGTTTACTTAACCTCACCATCTAGTCTAGTTAGCATGTTATAGCGGTTAAACATTTACTTAACCTCACCCACTTGTCTAGTTTACATGTTATAATGGTTAAGTGTTTCCTTAATTACTTAAACCCCACAAATCTTTCCTTGTTAACATGTTAAGTTGGTTAAGTGTCCAAATTAACTTAAACCCTATCAATCTTGTCTAGTTAACATGTTGTATTGGCTAAGCGTTTTCTCAATTACTTAACCTCACCATTTCTAGCTTGATTGTTCATGAGCTTTAATTAGTTAATTAAAGCACCAACCACTCCCATTAGACAGGTATTATTGTGGTTACTAGATATGCCGTTCGGTTCCGGGCAGCTTTACACCACAACTCAGTATAACCTCAGGTCTTTCTGGGCTTGATGCACTAACCTCTCACATTAGACAGGTATTGTTGTGGTTACTGGATGTGCTGGGCAGTTCCGGGCAGTTTTACACCATAACTCAGTCTAACCCCGGGTTAGGCATTTTCCTCTTCTCTAATTTTGCATATTTACTATTCATGTAAATTTTCCGTAAATCTATTTAGCCTAGATCGTATTCATTTGTCATGCCAATTAACATACTTATATTCCATGCCCCAAAACTTGATTTACCTATCAATTAACCCAACTTGCAGTTTATACCAATTTAGATTTAATATTCCCCTTTTACAATTCATGCCCAATCTAGATTAATATCCCAATTTACAGTTCATGTCAAAACTAGATTTAATATTCTAGTTTACCGTTTATATCCAAAACTTGGTTTAAATATCAATTACATACTTTGCGACCAATTAAAATTTATCATTTGTGCCCAAGTCTAATATGCATGTAAATTATTCACTATTATAGCCAATTCAGATTATGCCAACATATTTATTATGCAAAATTATCTTAATTAAGCTACGCCCAATCCCCGCTTCATAATCATACGTATAACATGATTTTACAAGTTTTCTAAGTACTCATGAAAGGGAACTAACAAAAGGAATAGGGGATGAGCACAAGAATTGATATAAAATAATAGGCATACAAAAATAATGGCTCCAACAGGTTCGATGTACATAATAGTGAATAGGAATAAACTACCCAAGTTACACACTAAATATGAGATCTAACATAATCATGGGAATAGGCATAGGTGATTTGGTCCAATATAATGCCAGTTCAAGGTACAACATGATTGGTTAATTGTAACAATGGGAATAGGCATAAGCAACTAACTACAATAGTTATAGGCAATTAACCACAATAGTCCTGGGCGACTAATCACACTAATTTCTTAATAATTGTCATAGGAAATAGTCTCATAGTTATGAATCATAGTCGTGGGCAACAGTCTCATAGTCACGAACCATAGTCATAGGCAATAATTTCATATTCAACAGTTCATGGCCATCGTCTTAGGCAAAGGTCTCATAGTCATAGTCATAGGCAATAGCTTCATATGCAATAGTTTCATAGTCATAGTCTTAGGCAAAAGTCTCATAGTCATAGTCGTAAATCAAATCCAAAGGCATAGATGACTTTAGATTTGACAAAAGCATGAATCAAATATAATTAACTTGCAAATAGTTACAGTTCTATGTTTTGATTTATTACATACACGATTCCAATTACACGTTCAAATCTAAGGAATAACCGAACTTACAAAGAAGGAATTCTTGATTTCTGTAATTTGAATTCTGAAGTTGGAATGCTCGCCTTTGATATAAATCGTTGTTCTTATAATTCAGATTTGATTCACTTCGTAGCTTTCTAGTTTTCTTTTTTAGTTGAAAGAGAATGGTGGCTGTCCTAGGTTGAGTATGGCGGTATGACGCCTCTTGGAATGAATTTGTGTGATTTTAGGGTGGAGTGTTAGGTTGTTTATATAAAATTTCAATTTAATTAGAGTCGTCGGATGAACCTAGAGTTAACCACAACCATTCAGTCAGGATAGGGTGACACCTCAGCCCTAATGACTCAGTAAGGAGTCAGAAAAGACTCAGCAATGAGTCACAGTATGGATCAGAACTCACCAGAAAGCTGTGCTGGCTTTCAGCCTGACCTGGGTGCACTTGGTAGGTGCGCCAGTGCAATTTTTATACTGGCGCACTTCCAAGTGCGCCAGTGCATTTATATTATTATTATTCTTCTGGTTTTCTGCCTAACTTCGTTCGTCCATATCTTCTTCATACGTTGCCTGTCCGATTTACGCAAACTCGGACTCTATCTCAAGAAGAATTCCAAGACAAACGCAATGGCGTAACCCGTTTTCCTTAATTCTCGCATTTGAAATTAATTATTCTTTGATTATATCTTATGTCCTGATTTAAAATTATGGGGTGTCACAGTTGACTTAAACAAATCAAAAATATAAATAGTTATTGGGATTTATATAAGAAAAAGAAGAAAGAAGAAAACAAATATAGAATCTTGCAACGGAAGGACAAAATATAATAAATAAATAATAGTTCATGAAGCTATTAAAACATATATTTGATTATATTTTACAACAATTATTAGAGTTAACTATTATACAACATACCATAAATTTTGCAGCGGGATAGTAATAATAATACGTCTGTTGAGCTCCATCTTCATCTTCATAATGGTATCTTCAAGGCAAGGTAATCTTCGCTAGCTGCAACTTCGGGTGGCTCGAGCATATTGCATAAAAAGAGAACACAACAAACACTCGGATCCGAACTAAATCAATCACATATTAGTCAAATTAAAATATGAAATAATATGAGTGTTATGGGTGCAATAATCTAAAGAAGTATTATGGAAAATTCGCGAATGGTTTTGGTAAAATGAAGCTATCATAAGCTCGTCCACATCACACAATGCAAGCGCACTCCAAATGGGCCAGTTTTGTCTTATGATAACCAAACATGCTTCATACAATGAAATCCTCTTTCAATACTATTATTAGTGCATAGTGTTGAAAATCGTTTCACAAATAAACATATTAATCTTAGCAAGCATAGTGGCTATGCCCACATACATAGTTTACAAACAAAATGAAAGGCTCGTATTGGTTGTTGGGTTCCAATATGATGGTTCCTGACACGAAAGATCAATTGGGAACACGATCAAGGTGCATCTCATGATTTTTATCCAGACACGGACGCCAAACACTAGGTAAATCACCGGTTAACATCCAGACATGGACACCGAACATACCCTTATTTTTCCTAGGTTTCAAAGTAGATCTACAGTCGAAGCTTTCGAAAGAGATATGTATACAACCTAACTGCTAGTTTACCATCAATCCGGGGTGTAAGGTTCGTCAAGGTCACAATATACACAATGCTATGCTTCAACAAACCATGCTTTGATCATCACTAGCTCATTTCATAATTTGAGTATGCCACATTGTCAATTTACAACATGTCACTGATTTCTATCAATACATGACCTCTGAACATGTAAAACTTAGAGACAGGAATAATTAATTGCCACAATCCAATATGTATTAACAGAAATGAGTGCTACGCAGTCAATTATAATGTCAGACGCACAATCCATACAAGTCCATCCTGGGTCTAACATAACAAAATCCGAAAATCCTCAAATATATTCAGACCTCGTGCCACTTATAACCTCGAATTGGGTGATCAGCCCAATCGAGACGTCAGTAGTCAGTCCAAATAAATCCAAAGATTCCTGGTCTTCATTTGTCATTTCCACGTCTTTATTTTTTTTATCACATCGTATTTTTACTTGGAATGGTTTTCGAACATATATTCGATTTCGATCTTCCCAAATAATAAGCAGATTTTTAAACAATAGTTATGGATCATTACAGATTTCCCAGTTTAATCTTCCTCAAAATTCATATTCAAATTAGACTGAAATTTCATATCAATATCGTGATTATTTAAACATCGATTTTTTTATTCAAAAGGAAATATTTTTATTTCAAATCTCAATCAGAATCGATGGTTTAAATCGAGAAATATTCCAATTTAATAAACATTATAAATATTTACATAAATTTAAAAATAGATGATTATAAATAAAACTTTTTTTTTGAAAATATATATAATAAAATAATTAGAGTATAAACAAATAATTTAAATCACTACATATATACATATATTAAATGCATTACAAGAAAAAAAAACTTTAAATAATAAATAATGTAATATAATTTACTTTACTTCAAATTATAGGTATACATATATTAATTGCTTTACTAAATAATCTTTAAATAATAAATGTAATATAATATAATTTATTTCAAAATCGATAGTTATATATATATAGCTAACTAATTTTAATTTTTTTAATAAATATAATATGATTTATTTCGTTTCCATATCTCACTTCAAATAACATTCAAATTTAACCTTCCAAATAAAGGGCTTTTAAATTCGTATTCAATCCAAATTTCGACCATTCCAAGTATCTTCGAATACTTTTATTTTTAAAAATTAAATTTAAAGAGAATTACAAAATTTAGCTTTTAAACATTGAGAAATCCAAATCGTAATTAAATCCCATTTCCAAATCCACAATTTATTTTGGAATAATTGCTTTAACAAATTCAATGAACATTTCGGTGTCAATATCAATGCAGTATCCAATTTCAATTCAAAACATCCATCACAACCATTTCATCAAAATGGTAAATATTATCTCGTTTCACCAGTTACCAAAGGCCAGTAAATTTTTACTAGAAATTTAATTTAGTTATAATAACTAGTTATCGAGTTCAATTTGCACATCAACTCACTTGCATGTCAATTTTAAGCAACCAATCAACAATCAATTAAAAGCATACAACCAAACTAATTTCATAATTAAATTTAATAAATATGGAAATAATTCAGTTAATTGTGAGTGAAAAATTCACTCACCTTTGGGTCTTTAGTTAGTCGAACGTCCAACCAAAGCCCAAAACTTTACATTCTCCATATGCAGTTAAATCAGTACCAGAACCTCCGCAATTTCACCACGATTGCAATGCAACAAAACAGCATCAAAATTTGACCTCGTATGTGCAAGTTATTTGTATTAGAACAATTGATATACACATATACTAATAAATAAATAAAATAATAAAATACACCTTATATTTTGACAAAACCGCAACCCTATCTTGATACTCTCTAATGTGAATTGCTTGGTGAAGATCGAATACAATAAAAATGGCATGAGGATTTAGACCTTCTCGTTACATCCTATCAAATCAAAATTCAGGATTTTTCATTGAGTAATTTGTTTGATATGGATTTTTAAAGATGAAAAGCTAATGGCCATTGAAAATTTCTGAAAAGAGAACCAAGTGGCTATTCATTTTTTCTACAAGCAAGAGAAAGTAGCTTGGTTAGGGTGGAGAATTATATAAGCAAATGGTTTTATTTATTTATATCAAAGAATTTGAACGGTTAAATAAACAAATTATGCAAAAATTTATTTGTCCGTCTTTAATTCAGTTACAAATAATAATCCCCTAAAACTAGGCTTATATTAATTATTGGAATCAATTACATACGTTATAAATTTGTTTGGTTTCATTAATTAGTTTTAAGGTGATAATATTAATTATATGAATAAATCAAAATTTTAATGTGGTAAATTTATTTCCATTAACCAATCTTTAATTCAATGTCAAATGTTACCAACTTCATCCTAATCCAACATTGCACTCAAATTAGTTAAGTTTTTTTTAATCATACTCCAAATCACATAAATATTTCAATTTACCATTTGATTTGTTACACTCATATAACCAAATCTACTTCCATTCATATTCATTTGCATTATTCATCATTTGAAAATTTCTTTAAATACTCTTCTCTTCATAATACACAAAAATAATACAACTTTTTATGACCATAAATTTATTTAACTAATTTATTTGAATTCTAATTTTGATCATTTACTACTTCAAATTTTTTGTATTTCAATTATAAATTGAACAAATCAAAATATTTCTATATTAAGTTCCATATATCATTGTTATAAATATAAACAAATTAACAATTGTATGAGGAATTAATATGTCACTATTGTTATGCTGTGCTAGCTGAACATGATTGCTTAAATAATTTAATCAAGTTCCCACAACACAAATATTCATATCTGAAACATTAAAGTTAAATTATAAATTTATTGACACAATTTAATTCATAAAATTTAATATTAAAGCCCAAATCTCCATTTTTAACCACATGTATCCAATCGTAGTTATATTTACAATTAATGCAACTTATTACATTTTATAACTGGTAGAAATTCATTACATAATCAAATGATTTTTATTAGGGCATTGTTATTGACACTCCAAATATTGTTAAGGGGGGGTTAATTTTTTAATTTTTTCAAAAATATTAAGGGGAGTACCAATGAGGAAAGTAGTCCCCTAACAAATAAAGATAATTTTACATTACTACCCATTTAGTCCATTAAAAAATAAAGGTAATTTTACCTTACCAAATATAGCAAGGGCCGTAGTATTTTTTTTCATTTCGCATATATTGATTTTTTTTAAACCCTAAAGGAAAAGTGTTTTCGAAGGAATAAGATCAAACTTTTTTTTTGTTGATATAATTATGCCGAATTTTATAATTATAAAGGCAACGCACCGAAATGAATATGAATTTACTACATATCACTGTCGAATACATACATAATATATTATGTGCTGCATTTGGTGCAGTGGTGACGAACTGCTTATTTTAATTCAGTTTTCCTTTTCAAATAAGTTTTTTTAAATCCAATTTGAAGGGGCAATCCGAGAATATTTAGTAGCATGAAATAATATGTTCGTGTAGCCCCTTAACAAATTTTCAAAGAGTGGAGTGTTTCTAAAAAATGACCCTCCTAATAGTAGTTGGGGTGTCAATAACAACACCATTTTATTATTCATATCCATAAAGTAGAATTATCAACGTAAAATAAATCTCAAAATTAGTTAATCCATTTTATATTGTTAATTCAATATAAATTTCAAATTCCATTATAAATAGATTATCAAACATTGTCATTATCATACATAGCTATTACAATTCATTGTTTAACAAGTCAATTTTAGTTCATAATTTATCAGTAGACGACATAAATCATTAATTTTAATATTTAAACCAATTTTTTTTCAAAATAACATTAAATTTAATTTTTTTATTTATAACAAAAATCTCGGGATGTTACAGTTCAAGTTTTGATTTTTGTCAAAATTTAGGTGCAGAAAAGTGTGGGATGATACAAACTTTCCAACTAGTTTAATTAAAGTGAAAATAAGTAAGGGGCCCCTTAAAATGTAACTTTATCAAAGGCGAAATCCAGTGTAAGATTCAATGTAGAGCAAATCCCTAAACCAATGGTAGTATTATTTGCATTGATTGTTAAAAGTGCAGACAATATCTACAAATATTATCTAGCACATGCATATATGATTATATCTCTTCCACGGATAAAAAAATGCAGATATTTCTTCAATTATATAGTAAAATTGAAATTTTATCTACATTTTTGTTAAAGTGAGCTATTTTTCGGCTATATACAATTTTCATTAACTTTTTCGATAACTTTCTGCTATAATGTGATGTTGAACAAGTGAAAATATTAAATTTGAAATTTTGAAGTATTCATCAAAAACTGCATAAAAATATGCGAGAATTGTTCATAACTGCGTTAATATAAGCATTTTTTGAAAACTGCATGTTTTCCAGCAAGTTTTGCTGAAATGTTTTTTTGTTGTTGCATTTTTCTAGATTTCTTTCATAAATATGAAGATGATTATAAATTGAATTAAAATTTGAATTTTGGTAGTGTTTTATGTGATTTTTAATCTATTTAAAAAAAGAGTAATCTAAGTGACATATATTTTTGGCAGTAATATTTTGTGTACTTTGAAACTTAACACACACATTGCCAAACTATCTCTTAATTAAACTGTGTTACTTGATATATTAGGTGAAAAATATTTAAAAAAAAGAAATACCTTAAAATATTATGTAAAAGGACAAACATGTTTTTTTCTTAAGAATAAGAAATACCTTAAAATATTATGTAAAAGGACGAACATGTTTTTTTCTAAACTTACCATACTTTTCAGCAAATTTTTTGTTAAGTTTGTCCTTCTTCCTATATTCCACTTTCCTATCGAGGATTTTCTTTTAAAGGACAACCTTTGCAAAAAATTTGGTCAAAAGTATGGAAGGTTTCAAAAAAAAGGAAAAGGACACATTTACCCTAAAGGTGAAAATCAGGGGCCCCACTATCCTTTTACCATTAACACTAACATTTTTCCTTCTCAATAAATTCTAAACTTACCATACTTTTCACCAATTTTTTTTTTAAGTTTGTCCTTCTTCCTATATTCCACTTTCCTATGGTTCCTTTTTTTTGACATTTTTTTTTCAAAACGATCCCCTCCCCTGAATTTCTATCGTATTTCTCAATCTCCTGATTTCTGCTACACTTTCATTATCTTTTTCCACTCACCTCGCCTTATCAACTTCATGTTCAACTCACTAATCTGCACCTTCTCTAAATTCTTCAATTTCCATTTCTCTATTATGATTTTTCATGTTGCTACAAACTTTGGTTTTTTTGGTAGAAGATAGTAAATCAAATAAGATCACTCATGATAGATCTGAAAATGATTAAAATTTCGATCATAACCCGTATAGTTTGACTTCTCCACTTTATTCACCAACCACGGTCATCCCAAGCACTAGACACTATTGTAGCTACTCCTTCTCACAAGTGATTAAAACGTAATTTATCATTACTACTTGATGCTTAAATTATGATTAGCGTGAGATATTCAGATTTTAATAATGAATAAGATCATGAATATGGTGCAAAGAAGAGTGCAATGATTATTATATTTCTTAATAAGAACATAAAAGAATTTCAAACAAATAAACTGTTGATTTTTTTTGACATTGTAGTATTATAAAAAAATGATATCTACAAAATATAAAATTGATACCAAAATCTACTATTGAAATTTACAAGAAAATAATTATTATAGACTTCAACAAATATTCGGTACAAGTTAATCTCAATAAATAATTGATACTAACTGATTTTAATAAATATCTAATGGTAGAAAATATTAATTCAACTCAATTATTATCGTATCTAATATGTAATAAATACATTCTTTATGAAGAATAAAATCTGAAATAGAAATATCTTTTTACAAAAAAGTTACCTATTGTCTCTAAAATGGTTATCTAAAACCTACTACTGAATTAATAATTAAGAAAACGATACCAACCGTCGTTAAAACTAATACCTAAAATATGCTATTAAATAATAAAGAAATGATACTTAAATTAACTATAATATTTGGGTCTATAAACAAACTAATCAGAATAGAACTAAGAGAAAAAGAAGTTGAAGTGAGCAGAAATATGAGCAAAGAAGAACAAGAAACATGTAATGATGACAAAGTTCAAGCGTTAAATTTATGGATGACAACATTGATTTGAAGTTTTTTTATATAAAATATAGATCAACATATATTTGTATCTTAATTCTAATTAAAGTACAAACCTAACAAAAATGCTAACATCTGTGCATCTAAATAGTTTTATACATTATGTAAAATTGACAAAGTCAAAATATTTCATAAGTAATATTGTGATAACAGAATAATGCAATATTGACGCCTATTAGATGTATGATTGAATTCATGATTGATTATTTTATAAATTATCTTGATTGGTATTTAACTAATACCAATATATATATATAAACCAATATCTAATTTCTTCTTGATCATTTTAAATATTTTTTACCATAAGGTTGTTAACAACTTATACATGAAAATGACACTTAATTGTTGTGCTATATAATATAATGCACTATAAATTTAATTATTTAGTTCATAGTCATGCATGAAAAAAGTGATACCAAAGTAATGAAAACTCATATCCAGTAGCTGCATGATTTTAATTCAGACTTGCTTACATTATAAATTATTTTATATTTTATTTTCAACAAAAATGATACCAACGTACATTCAAAAAATGATGCCCAATACAAGTTCGACATAATACGATGTTTATAAGTTTATTATTTAATTCACTGCCATGTATAAAGTAAGTGATAAAAATAATGCAAATTCGTATATGTTAGTTGTTTAATTTGAGTTCTTATAAAAAAATAATGCAAACTCATATATATTAGTTGTTTAATTCGAGTTCTTCCTTCATTATTTCATAAAATTTATTTTCCACAAAAATGATACCCACATATATACAAAAACGATACACAGTAGCTGTTTGGTATAAGTGATGTTCCATAATTGTGATTATTTTGTTCATTGTCATGTAAGACAAAACTAATGCCAAAGAAATGCAAACTTATATCTAGTAGTTTTTTTTATGTGAATTCATTTTTGGTTATCGTATAAATTAATTTAGATTTTATTTCAAACAAAACTAATACCAATATATATGCAAAATGATATCATGTAACTGTTTGATATAATATGACAACAACAATAAGACCAAACAACAATTCTACAATATTACACCATATATTATTTTGTCAACATTTCACTATAATACACTCTTAATAATATATTAACATCTAAGCTCACAGTTCTCATAATTTTGCATAGGACAGCTCACCATATAAATCAGTGTAGTCACTTCAAAACAAACTCAAATCCCCTATACCAAAAATCCCTTATCCGTGTACCCAACCAACCACCAATTTGCAATTAAGCCCTCAACAGCTAGAGAGAGAAAGAGGGCTTAATTGCAAAAAGTTGGAATTTATAGGGTCCTGATTGGTTGGGTGCAAAGGGGTAGAAGATTTGAGTGCATGGGATTTTCTCTCCTTCCAAACTAGAAATGGAATAAAAATTGTCAAATAAAAATGATGCTAGCAAAAAAAATGATACCATAATTGTTTATTGCTAAAACTGAAATTATAAGCATGCAAAAATCAATATCTTAATTTGTAATATCTTCAATTGATACTAATATCATACGCAAACTGATATTAAAGATTTACATGCTTGAAACAGACACTAATCGTACTATAAACTGATACCAAATAATTATTTTTTTTGAACAAGTTGACCAACACAAAAATAAAATAACCCACCATTTCTAATGTGATATATATAATCTCAATACATAATAATTACCTAGACGTAAGACTATATAACTAAGTTCAATTATGAAGAGAAATATATAAATACACCAGATAATGTACAATAGGATACACTGGATAAACATAATCATCAGAGTTACATAGTATACAGGATCATACTTAGTACAAAATATAGTTCAGCTTTACATAAAATGTCAACAGCGGAATCAAAACATAATATGTACAACAGGAGATGAACAGCATAAAAAGAAAGAAATGACAGAATCCATCTTCAGCTCCATAGCTATCAATAAAGAGCCTGCTAAAACCTGAATACAAGGCTGCCCATGTAGAAAATAGGGCACCCGAGTTTGCAAGTAAAACAAACTACGAGTTAGTCATGGGACTGGGATGAGAAATCTACTTAACTTATTTTATAACAAGGCCAATCACAGGACCACGCCGCTAACGCCGAATGGGTTTACTCCATTGGATTGCCAGTGCCCAAAACAAGTAAATCATTTAAAACATCGCAATGCTTTTTATAAAAATGAAGTCATTATAAGACTTAGTTCCAATCACATAATGTATTGCAAACTGGACGATAGAGTTTTATCTTATAATGGCCAAAATATGCTTGACACGAGTAAAACAAAAACATTTGATATTATTACTAGCGTTTGTATGTTTCAAAAACAATTTAAATCATAAGTATCAATCATAGATGGCATTCGATTTCAAAATACAAACTACAACGTCGTTATTCGATTTATTTTAATTATATTTAAATATATAATCCATTCTGGCCCTGTTTTCATTCAAATTTGAATTAAACATTCCAGACAATCCAACCATTGGATCTTTGCAAAGTTGGTATCATTGGAAATATATTTACAAAGCGAACCCAACGGTTTTGGTTTCGGGAAAATCCGATGGTCGGATCTACCGGTACAATCATTTGAAATCACGGATTCAAAATACGAACTGCAGCTTCGTTATTCGATTTATTTTAATTATATATATATAATCCGTTGTAAAGACCCGTAACTTCCCCGGTGAGGAAAGCACGGATAGTTCGAGAACAAGCCACAAAATAGAACGCAGACGGAAGAACATTTCATTGTTAATTACAACAATTCATCAGATTACAAGAATATACAGAGTATAAATGAATAAATATTACACAGAAAATATCAGAGATTACAATACATTACATAGCAGCGGAAAATAATACAATACACAACCGAAGGAGATATGCGGATACAAAGCTTTCCGGATATCGTTCCAGCTGTAAACCAGGATCCTGTGAATATAAATCTGCAAAACCAAAACTACTAGCTTCCCGTGTCAAAATAGGGGCACCAAGAGTTTAGGTTAAAACAATAAACTCCAAGTCAGTCATGGGACTGGTGTGAGAACTAAAACAGTTATAAATCTTTATTTTTCAAAGTTAGGTAAATCAAGGGACCACGCCGTATAACACGGAACGGGTTTCCTCCCAAGAACACCAGTGCATATAACAAAACAGTGCAATGCTAAATAAAGAAAAATGAAGCTATTATAAGACACAGGTCCTATCACACAATGCAATGCAAGCCGGGGGATAGGGTTTTCCCTTATAATAGCCAAACATGCTTAATACGTTCAAAACAAATCTTTTGATACTATTATAAGTGTATAGTGTATAGAACAACTTCAAATCATAAGTATCAATCATAGACGGCATGGGTACCATATATCATGTCGCCATACTAGGCTCTACAAATAAAACCACAAATGTCACGTATTTGGAAATTGGATTTCCGTTTGTGAACCGAGGCAAAAGATAGTCCTCACCGACTTCGAGAAAATCTAGCCCATGTCTCAGGGTCAGAGCGCATCGACCCTTTGGATCGTCAGGGCCGGTCCACCGATGTGGATTATTATGCCTGAACACTACGTTTCCCCGCCCTTTGGGGCGTAAATGAGCCAACGAATGACTCCATCGGACCTGGATCGTCCGATCAAACCGAGGCGCCTCGCAACAGCAACAACCACATAAGTCAAACTCGTCAGGGCGTGTAAAACCACTGACGCCACTTTTAGCTAGAAGGAAACACATGCCCTCCCTGATGTCCTCTCCCGTTTCTGGTTCACAACCGGGGTGTGAGGCTCGCGAATTCACGTTACACAAAGCTATGCCATACAGGCGGTGCTTTGATCATCACCACAAGACTTTTCTTCTCAGTAGAAGCCTTGATCAATTGCCACTTAGGCATGCCATACAGGCAATTCACTCCATGCGTTTGATATCCATCAATATATAACCCCTGAGCTCGTACGTCTCAGAGAAGGGCGTTAAGCAAGAGAATAAATTCTCTGCCGCCAAACAGATATATATTTAATAGAAATCAAACACACAGACTAAAATCCAATGTCAGACACACAGTCCATTTACAAGTTCATTCTGGGTCTGAACGAAACCGGAGGCACCTAGTACCCCGCATATCCATCGATCTCCAAGTACGTCTGGATGATCACCAACTGTTTCCATCTTCTTGGGTGTACGGCCCAATCAAGATCATCAGTAATTATCCAAACGACGTGAAGACCTTCGGTCTTCAACCACCGTCTTCACCTTCGACTTATCGTCGTATCAGTTATTCAGAATGGGATAAACCCAGTCTTCCCGAATAACTCGCGTATACTTTAAATAAGTGTTACACCAACACAACATACGCCTCATTCCAATTCAGAATATTCGTTTATTCAAATATTCTTCTACTTTGGGAAAGGTTCCCATTAATTTTATCAAAGATAAATTCTTTAAATTTATTCTTTAATCTCCTTTTTGAATATCAATTCAAACTAGTCGGGATTAGCGAACCACACCGAAGTAATCATTTATTTTATTTCCCAATCCCAACCTATTCATCCCATGAAGTAAAACTGGTAATACTTCATATCTAACACCATGGTGTTATCGGTAAATTCAATTACCATTTCACGTTCAAATCTAATTAAAGATTTAACTATCGCCCGGAGTAAAACTGGCGATACTCCATTCTCGATCTTTTCAATCTAATTAAAGATTCATTAAAACTCCACTTAGTTTTAATCTTTAACTGGGTTAAAGAATCAGTGTCATTTAAAACGCGGTTCACGATAAACCCAAAATCACATTCCATTAATTATCGGGTTAAAGAACGAGTGTTATTTAAAACACTGTTCACGATAAACCCAAAAATCAATGCCAATTCAATTCCAATTAATTATTATTTAATTGGTACACTTCATTAAATCTAAATAAATTTTTTTAATCTTTTCTCAACTGGGTTCAAGAACAGTGTTAGTCAAGACACCATTCACGACAAACCCAAATCACATTTGATATTAAATACAAGGCTCTGAATAGAAAATATATCGGCTTATATTCAATATCAAGTTCTACGACCAACAGATATCTTATTGGAAATAACGATATACATATCTATATATTTCAAATTTCCATAACAACATCTGTATAATCACGAAATCCAACATCGAAATATTCTGAAGACAATTTCGATTCAAATCCATTCCAATGCAATCATTGGAAATTCTGGTTATTTTTAAAACCCTTTTCAAATTCAATTTATTTATTTAAAAACAAATAGAATTTTAATTCTAGTTCAAAACTAGTTCATTTCGATAAAAACCTATTTTTATCTTTTCAAATATGGAGTTTTTCATCCTAATTCTTCACAAATCATTTCTTATGATTTTACACAAATTATTACTATTTTTAATAATTTTATCAAGGCCCGTACAGCCGATTTCCATCAACGGCCATCGAACTGCACTTACAGCGACCTTTTCCAAATTTGATTTGGACATAATTCCAAATCCAGCCGTTAGATTTCAAATTTCTAATATTCATTAGAAAGCTCTTTTCGATACGAACCCAAAGGTTCCGGTTTTAGGAGAATCCGACGGTCGGATCTCCCGCAATGTCCGTTCGAAGTCAATGGTCGAAATTCACGAACTGCCGCGGCGCGGCGCGTTCTATTCAGGCCATTATATATATAATATATATATATATATATATATTATATATTTCGTCGATTTCCTTTCAAAACGTATTTTATAAATCGTTTTAAATTCGTTTTCAAAACGGTTTCAACTTCATATTCAATTTCAAATCAAAATTGAATATTCCAATATAAATTCGTTTTAAATTCTTTTCAAATCGATTTCAATTCAAATTGATTTCTAATTCAATTTCAGTTCGTTTTCAATTCGATTCAATTTCAATTCGAATTCCTTTCTATTCGATTTCAATTCAAATTCATTTATATTCAATTTCAGTTCGAATTCAATTCTTTTCAAAATATCAGATTTTGAAATCACTTTCGATATTCATTATAAAATGAATAAAATCGATATAAATATCGTTCACGTCAAAATGGCGTCAATCTAATCAACACGGCTTCATATATTTCTATTTTCAAATATTCTATTTCAAATATTTCTTTTTCAAATATTTCTATTTCAAATATTTCTTTTTCAAATATTTCTATTTCAAAACTGGAATGTGGCCCAATCAATTACTATATAATGTTAATTATATGGATTTTTTACAACACAGGTATACAATAACAACGATGAATAATCAACCATCATCCAAAGTGCATTCTACACTGTATAAGCATCAAATATAAATATTTAACGCTCATAATAGTCTGTCAATCAATCGATCGACATACAGCTAATTATTGGGATTAGTGTACGTCAAATATCATCCCAATACCCGTGTGGGGTTTCAAACAATCAAACACAGATTTTATTTGTGCAGTTGGGCGATGTGTAAAATTTATCGTCTCAATCAATATTAGTCAAATGTGTGTATATAAACAAATCGTCCAATTTGTTTATTTTTATTTCCTTTCATATACACGTTAAAAATTCTATTTTTAACTATAAAATATTTTTAATCATATAAATATTTTATTTCATTTCACATCACATCACACAAACAACTACACATCAAAATCAAACAAACAAGCATACAACCCGTCCATGGTCTGTGGACGACGGGTGCTACTAAACACCGTCTGCATCCTAGTATATATTTATAACTAGAAAAATAAAATTAAAGGTGAGAAGTTCTCACAGAATAGCTAATCCAACGCCACGACTCTTCTTAGGTAGAAATCTTCGTTGTTCTTGCCTCTTGTCACTTTTCACTGCCCGTATTCTCTACATATGTAAAAATCGAATTTTTACTTCGCTATTCAATATATAAAAATCGAATTTTTACCTTGCTATTCAATATATAAAAATCGAATTTTTACTTTGCTATTCAACATATAAAAATCGAATTTTTACTTTGCTATTCAAGATATAAAAATCGAATTTTTACTTCGTTATTCAATATATAAAAATCAAATTTTTACTTCGCTATTCAATATATAAAAATCGAATTTTTTCTTCGCTATTCAATATATAAAAATCGAATTTTTACTTCGCTATTAAATATATAAAAATTGAATTTTTACTTCGCTATTAAATATATAAAAATCGAACTTTTACTTCGCTATTCAATATATAATATCGAATTTTTACTTCGCTATTCAATATATAAAAATCGAATTTTTACTTTGCTAAAACATATATTTTTACCTCATAAACATCCTACCTTTTTCCTACTTAAAAATCGCATCTCTTCTAAAGTAAAAAAAATCATACCTTTTCTATGTCATATGTCTTTATATTTTTGAAAATAAAAACAATTTTTTTTTGTAATTTAAAACTAATTTAACTATGTTAAATAAATAAAATAAAAAAAACAGCAAATGAGAACTCACGTTCAAGGGGGAGGAGGCGGTCTCTTCATCGTCGCCGAAGGGGCTTCAGGTGGCTCGTTCCTCGGTGGGGTGCACAGGCGAGGTATGGGGGGTCGCGCTCTGGTCTTTGGGTCTCGACGCGGAGGAGGGTGTCCGATGGGAGGCGCCGCTCAACTGGGGGGCGGTGGCGATAGGGTGGAGGCGCGGTGGCGTTGTGAGGGGCGACGGGTTTTAGTTGAGCGGGTTTTTTTTTCTATTTGAAATGAATGAAAAGGAGGGGAGAAGAAGGAATAAAGAGGGTTGACTAATATATTTTTATATTATTTTAAATCCTAAAAAGTAACATTAAATTTTCAACTCGAAATCAAACCCTCCGCCTGTCGTCCATAGCTAATTACCCCCATTCCGAACACAATGGGATATGTATCGTAGGCTGATTCGATCGTTTCGATCAGTTTTCATCAAAATCAACATATAACTCTATATATTGAATTTGAACGCGCATTTCACTTTACCGGGGTCACATACTAACTCAAAAAATTCCAGAAAAATATTTTCTAGCTTCGTATTGACAATACGGTCCTAACAAAACTAGTTTCGTCAGTTTCTGAGACCGTTTGAAAAATGGCCATTTTCCAGTCGATTAAAATCAACTGAAACTGGTCAAACACGTTTTCCTTTACCACGCTCACATATTGATTCGAAAAATTATGAAAATTGGAATCTAGCAATAACTTGACATCACAGATCCAACAAGAGTAATTTCGTCGAAATCCGAGGTTGTTTGCAAAATGGCTATTTTCAAGGGCCGAAATTCCATAGCGACTATTCAGAATTTTCAACTGGACATATCTTTTTATCCCCGCTATGAAATTTTAATTTTTCGGATTCGTTGGAAAGATATTCACAATTACATCCTATTATTTTTGGTTTCGCCAAAATCCGGTTTATTTTGAACCCGGTACATTCATTTGAATTTCAAAATCGAATTATCGAACTACCGCGCCATTTTCAATTCCTTTTATAAATATAAATAAATATTTATATTCTAACGACGATCTATATAATATATATACGTTCGAATTATATTCAAAATAAATTTCTCGTCGATATTATTTAAAATAATTCATTTTAAATGATAAAAATTCGCTAAAATTGCCAAAATAAAAATTTTAAATTGGCCCAGATTTCCGGGTTATTACAATCTCCCCCACTTAAAACTTTTCGTCCCCGAAAAGGAACAAAGCCGAAAGTTGTTTAACAACTCAACTCAACCTCCTCTATTTTCACTACGGCTTAAGTTCTTCAACTTTTCAGTTTCTAAGAACTTTTCAAATTTTTCAAAAATTTGGCTATCACCCTAAATTTTTGAAAAATTTCGCCATAACCTCCCCTGCACCGGGAGCACGGGAAAATCCCGAAATTGCCATACATGCCCTCTGATCTCAAAAAGAAAAAGAAAAAGCCAAGCGGCTAGCCAATCGGCTCATAAAATCATCATCATCCAAACAAAACAGTAAATTATGATAAACATGTACCTATTTGTTGGGCAAACAAATTTTATTCTCTGCTCTAGCCTCCTTGCTATGACCTGTTCAATGTAAGTACATGTATATGCAAGCAAATGCGATAAATTTCCGTACAAATCACTATTTGATTCAATTTGGCTATGTGGTTCAAAATTTTAATTAATCAAACAACAATCAACAACACAACCATCAATCAATTAGTTGATTAGCTTTTCAAATTAATAACTTTGATACATAGTCAAAAATCAGATTTTTGATGCCAAATCACAACAGTAAGCCCTATCTAATTTCGGTTCTCACACCAATCAATAGGAAATATATAGAAATCTCACTTTCGTTACTCGAAAATAAATACTGGCGACGGTGCCCCATCACCAGAATTATCCCCTGGCAACTAGAGTATGATTCTATAATTATCCAGTATATTAAAACTTCGAATACACATTTGCAAGACGCATATGCAAAATCTTTATATATCGGATTTTCCAAATTCAATGTAAACAACTATTCAAATACGTATAAAACGATTTAAATTTCAAAACAAAGTTGTTTTCATTTTAAAAATATACTCTTCACACTCGTTCTAGGATACTACTGATCCTATCTCTAACGAGTCATTCTAATTGGATATTACTAATCCAATTTCTGATGAATTCTTACGTATGGTTCTAATGTGTCTTGTTCTCTGAGCTTTGTAGACCAAAGCTCTAATACCAACTGTAAAGACCCGTAACTTCCCCGGTGAGGAAAGCACGGATAGTTCGAGAACAAGCCACAAAATAGAACGCAGACGGAAGAACATTTCATTGTTAATTACAACAATTCATCAGATTACAAGAATATACAGAGTATAAATGAATAAATATTACACAGAAAATATCAGAGATTACAATACATTACATAGCAGCGGAAAATAATACAATACACAACTGAAGGAGATATACGGATACAAAGCTTTCCGGATATCGTTCCAGCTGTAAACCAAGATCCTGTGAATATAAATCTGCAAAACCAAAACTACTAGCTGCCCGTGTCAAAATAGGGGCACCCAGAGTTTAGGTTAAAACAATAAACTTCAGGTCAGTCATGGGACTGGTGTGAGAACTAAAACAGTTATAAATCTTTATTTTTCAAAGTTAGGTAAATCAAGGGACCACGCCGTATAACACGGAACGGGTTTCCTCCCAAGAATACCAGTGCATATAACAAAACAACGCAATGCTAAATAAAGAAAAATGAAGCTATTATAAGACCTAAGTCCTATCACACAATGCAATGCAAGCCGGGGATAGGGTTTTCCCTTATAATAGCCAAACATGCTTAGTACGTTTAAAACAAATCTTTTGATACTATTATAAGTGTATAGTCTATAAAACAACTTCAAATCATAAGTATCAATCATAGACGGCATGGGTACCATATATCATGTCGCCATACTAGGCTCTACAAATAAAACCGCAAATGTCACGTATTTGGAAATTGGATTTCCGTCTGTGAACCGAGGCAAAAGATAGTCCTCACCGACTTCGAGACAATCTAGCCCATGTCTCAAGGTCAGAGCGCATCGACCCTTTGGATCGTCAGGGCCGGTCCACCGATGTGGATTATTATGCCTGAACACTACGTTTCCCCGCCCTTTGGGGCGTAAATGAGCCAACGAATGACTCCATCGGACCCGGATCGTCCGATCAAACCGAGGCGCCTTGCAACAGCAACAACAACATAAGTCAAACTCGTCAAGGCGTGTAAAACCATTGACGCCACTTTTAGCTAGAAGGAAACGCATGGCCTCCCTGATGTCCTCTCCCGTTTTTGGTTCACAACCAGGGTGTGAGGCTCGCGAATTCTCGTTACACAAAGCTATGCCACACAGGCGGTGCTTTGATCATCACCACAAGACTTTGCTTCTCAACAGAAGCCTTGATCAATTGCCACTTAGGCATGCCACACTGGCAATTCACTCCATGCGTTTGATATCCATCAATATATAACCCCTGAGCTCGTACGTCTCAGAGAAGGGCGTTAAGAAAGAGAATAAATTCTCCACCGCCAAACAGATATATATTTAATAGAAATCAATCACACAGACTAAAATCCAATGTCAGACACACAGTCCATTTACAAGTTCGTTCCGGGTCTGAACGAAACCGGAGGCACCTAGTACCCAGCATATCCATCGATCTCCAAGTACGTCTGGACGATCACCAACTGTTTCCATCTTCTTGGGTGTACGGCCCAATCAAGATCATCAGTAATTATCCAAACGACGTGAAGACCTCTGGTCTTCAACCACCGTCTTCACCTTCGACTTATTGTCGTATCAGTTATTCAGAATGGGATAAACCAGGTCTTCCCGAATAACTCGCGTATACTTTAAATAAGTGTTACACCAACACAAAATACGCCTCATTCCAATTCAGAATATTCGTTTATTCAAATATTCTTCTACTTTGGGAAAGGTTCCCATTAATTTTATCAAAGATAAATTCTTTAAATTTATTCTTTAATCTCCTTTTTGAATATCAATTCAAACTAGTCGGGATTAGCGAACCACACCGAAGTAATCATTTATTTTATTTCCCATTCCCAACCTATTCATCCCATGAAGTAAAACTGGTAATACTTCATATCTAACACCACGGTGTTATCGGTAAATTCAATTACCATTTCACGTTCAAATCTAATTAAAGATTTAACTATCGCCTGGAGTAAAACTGGCGATACTCCATTCTCGATCTTTTCAATCTAATTAAAGATTCATTAAAACTCCACTTAGTTTTAATCTTTAACTGGGTTAAAGAATCAGTTTCATTTAAAACACGGTTCACGATAAACCCAAAATCACATTCCATTAATTATCGGGTTAAAGAACGAGTGTTATTTAAAACACTGTTCACGATAAACCCAAAAATCAATGCCAATTCAATTCCAATTAATTATTATTTAATTGGTACACTTCATTAAATCTAAATAAAAAAAATTAATCTTTTCTCAACTGGGTTCAAGAACAGTGTTAGTCAAGACACCATTCACGACAAACCCAAATCACATTTGATATTAAATACAAGGCTCTGAATAGAAAATATATCGGCTTATATTCAATATCAAGTTCTACGACCAACAGATATCGTATTGGAAATAACAATATACATATCTATATCTTTCAAATTTCCATAACAACATCTGTATAATCACTAAATCCAACATCGAAATATTCTGAAGACAATTTCGATTCAAATCCATTCCAATGCAATTGTAACACCCCACGTCTGTTAGTGTCACTCACAAAGGGAATGCACTAAGTTCTGTGGAACATTTAGGGTAAAAGATGCAGATAAATTACAAGACAGACATAAATTAAACATCGGAAAATAAAACTTTGCTTTATTGATAAAATAGTTTGTACAAAGATTTCTTTACAATATCAGAATGTCATCTGTCTTACAAAATAAAGAAGCATAAAAATACATTTATATTCCCCAATGTAGCAAGAACCAGCCATAGCATCTGAAAAGAGAATCCAAGCAAAACTTCGACAAATCTTCAAGCTGGGAAAGAGTGACAGTCCAACTTAACCTGACCTATACTACTCCCTCCTCTTCTACCTGGGGGGGAAACGGAAGAAAAGAAGACGAAAGAAAAACAGAGTCAGACATAAAGCCTGAGTAAGTTCAGTAACTTCTAGCATGTGAACATGGAAAAACAAACGACATGAATTAACTGAATCCAAGATTACACCATGACCATAGGGTCAGCAAGATTAGACAAGATAATCACAAGATATGCTAAGATAAGATAAACTGGATATGCTCTAATACTTTCGCCGCTTCGCTATTTCCTTCTTATACTGGTTTCTATATCTCTGCACCACCTAACTAGTGTTCCAACTAGTAACGATAACGTGATCCCAACCCCTGTAGTTTCCATTGCCTTCAGGCATACATTTATTATTTATTTCCTAGATCTAATCTCGGGTTTTCTATCAAGTGCTTTCTAGATTTAACTAGAGTTTACGCTATCTGCTGAACGCTTCTCGAGTTCAGGGTTTATGCCACCTAGTCCAACTAGGGATTACGCTACCTGTCGAATGATGCCCCCAAGTCTAGGACACACTACCTAGAGTGGTATATGTTCCTATACTTCCCTACGCATGTATCGCGAATCGTTATCGCTTGTCTAGATGCACATGTCCTGTAATGTGCGGTCCGAGTCCTGTGATAGGGCAAATCAAGGAATACAGAACTCGGTCGGGAGCTTTCAGATATCTGCCGATGCAGATGCTAAGGTCTGTTTTTATTCCAGCGGCTATGGTCCCACTTGACCCCTCCCTCAACTAATGAAAGGCACACCTTGTAAAATGAGAACTATACGCCGGCCCCCGGTGCCCCACTATCCTATGGCCATCCTCACCCATAACTAGATAGCAAGTATATGGTCTTTTGGAGTTCTCCGCCTTTCCGCTTCACGTATCTCGATTGACTCAAGATGGATGGTAGACGACGAGTCGCTATCA
Organism: Allium sativum; assembly: GCA_030737875.1. Taxonomy (NCBI): domain Eukaryota; kingdom Viridiplantae; phylum Streptophyta; class Magnoliopsida; order Asparagales; family Amaryllidaceae; genus Allium; species Allium sativum. The sequence continues at coordinate 411,575,548 of CM060910.1, read as the reverse complement.
CAGGGCTACCATTTGCTCGCCGAATCACGCCGGTCCATCCTAGTCTTTAGGTTGCCATGTATTGCAACCAAGGCATACACCTGGTTCTTCTACGCAGACCTTTAACCTCTGTGGGCCTAGGCGGATCATCTGCAGCCTCACAGAGGGATACCAAGAGTACCCTCACGTCCCCTCGAAGCCTCGGGCTTCGTAACCCAATTCGTTGGAGCCTTCTTTTTAATCAGATGGACGTTCCCTCCTCCTCGTGTTATACTAAGAATTACTACTTAGTTCTCTTTTTCTTCAAGTTGGATTGGTTCAGTGTCATTAGTCAAGCTAACTTAACCCTCTTTATTTATCATGTTAAACTGGTTAAGTGTTATCAGTAATTCATGTTGACTTAATCCCACCACAAACCAAGTTATATTGGTTAAGTAATTCTTATTACTTAACCCTACCCATTCATCCTGTATTGGTTAAGTGTTCTTTTTTTAACTAAACCTTGCCCATCTGTTTTAACTAACATGATATTAACGGTTAAGTATTATCCCTTCATGTTTTAAACTTAACCTTATTCATTTATCACACTCTGATGGTTAAGTGTTCAAGTTCACTTAACCCTACGGTCTAGTTCAGCTAACACATCAAATTGGCTAAGTGTATTAAATTTACATAACCCCAACCTCTAATCTAGTTAACATGTTAAATTGGCTAAGTGTATTAACTTTACTTAACCCCAACCTCTAGTCTAGTTAACATGTTAAATTTGGTTAAGTGTTCCTATGGACTTAACCCTCCCATTCTAGCTTAACTGTGTTAAGTTGGTTAAGTGTTCCTCTGGACTTAACCCTCCCATTCTAGCTTAACTGTGTTAAGTGTCTGTATGTACCTAACCCCACCCATCGGTTTAGTTATCATGTTGAATTGGTTAAGTGTTTTAGTTAACTTAACCCTACCATTCTTGTTCTAGCTTTAATTAAATAAATTAAAGCCGCTACCACTCACATTAGATAGATATTGTTGCGATTACTGGATGTGCCGGTTGGTTCCGGGCAGGTTTACATCGCAACTCAGTCTAACCTCGGGTTATGTGTATTCGTGTTTTCTAAGTTCAAAAGGGTTTTGATTAATTTCCAAATCCGGTTTTGAAAGTAACCATCCCGTCCGTCGGATCAGTTAGGGATAGCCAAGGAGAGCAGGAAACTTGTATTTTCCAAACCCAAGCCTAGACACTATCCTCTCTGTCACCCTAGAACTTTCTGGTGTATTTATTAAAAGAGATGTCATTAATAAACCTTTCTTTTGTCTATAAATAAATTATTAAAAAATTATCCTCAAAATCCATTTTTTTTTAAATAAATTTGGCATATACTATATTCATTTGCCATGCCCATTAGTATACTTATATTCTAGGCCCAAGTATTGACTTACCTATTATTTAACCCAACTAGCAGTTTTTAGGCCAACTTAGGTCTAATATTCTTATTTCATTGTCAAAACTAGATTTAATATTCTAGTTTATAATTTACGGCCAAAACATAGTCTATGAACAATTTATCGTTTGTGACAAATTCTATAAGTAAATTACTCCTAATTTACTTATTCCATTATTACTCTTTTAATGTACATTGTCACATTTATTATTATGGCCCCTTTTTCCTTTTTATCATATTTATATTTTTTGATATGTAAATTATACCAGATTAAGTGTCACTAACCATAATTATTCTAAACATGACAATTACTCACAATTATGACTAAATTCAAAATTGTGCTAATATACTTATTATGCCAAATTAACTTTAATTTAGCCAATTCTGATTTAACAACCTAATTCACAGTTTATGGCAAAACTAGAATTATTATTCTAGTTTACAGTTTTATGCCTAAAATTTAGCTTACTTGAAATTACTAAATTTAATATGTCATATTCCATCATTTATGTCAAATTTCCCAACTTGCGTTTTAATAGGCATGTCATAATACACATTCCAAATTATGCCAATTAATATGAATTTCATGTTGTACCCAAATCGTATTCCCATCGTTCGTATAATCGTGATTCATCCTAGATTATAGATAAATCTAGGTTCGTGAAAAAAAGGGAATGAACCAAAATGCCATGAAAAGATAAATATAATAACTGGCATAGGATGATAATTTACTAATTTCAGATCTAACAAATTACACTGAATCAATTGATTTTAAGCATCGAAGGCCTATAGATCTGATAATATTATGACATGGAAAGGGTTGAATAAATAACATAGGTTCATGTATATGGGTACATCTAACTTAATAGACAAATTCCCATAATAGAGATCCAAGGATAATTAAGAATAGATTGAATCGATAATCAGGTTCAGATCCAATATCACAGTCATAATCCTAGGCAATAATATCATGTTCATGAATCATAGGTAATTGTCCACAATTGTCTTTGTCATAGTCATAGGCATTGGTTTTTGTTCAAATGCTTATGTTCATAGTCAAAGGCATATGGTTTCAACGTCCATAGTTTCATAGTCATAGTCTTAGGCATTGGAAATTTAGTCACAATATGTTCTAGGCCAAAATCAAGAATCAGATCAAAAGGTATGTACAAGCACAGATTCAATGAAATGATAAGGCATATTTCTTATATCCATTAATTTCATGTCACAAATAGAAAAAGGCGTTCAGATCTAAAAAGTAACCAACTTACAGAGATTAGATTCGTAGAAAAACAGTTGTTGAAGTCGTTTGAATCTTCACTTGAATCCTAGCTTGTTTTGAATCTTCTCTTGAAAGATTTGAGCAGCATATCCTCGTCTTAGATTTATATTTTATTTTATTTATTTAATTTAGAGCAGGAGAAGAAGCCATGTCCACCGAGAATTTATGCATCATAAGGTTAGAGAAGAATGGTGTAAAGAGAATGAAGCTAGGGGCTGTTTATATAGAGTTGCAAGCAAATGAGAGCCGTCGATGAAGCCAAGATTAATTCTAGTCGTTCGTTCTAAAGAGAAACCAATTATGTTCACCATTTCTTTCTTAATGTACATTTACTATTATTTGTCAATCCATATAAATACGTACACATTAGATACATCCCCCCTTTTCACACTTATTATTATTTTTGTATGCACATTAGATACATCCCCCCTTTACACACTTATTATTATTTTTATATGCACATTAGATACATCCCCCCTTTACACACTTATTATTATTTTTGTATGCACATTAGATACATCCCCCCTTTACACACTTATTATTATTTTTGTATGCACATTAGATACATCCCCCCTTTACACACTTATTATTATTTTTGCAACTTTAGTGTTAACAGAAAATTCGGGGTGTTACATTCTCCCCTCCTTTTAGGATTTCGTCCCCGAAATCTTCAAGTTAGGAAGAATGTGTCCTGCCATCCAATCATCCAACTACTCAACCATTCAATCACAAGCATCCATTGTCCTTAAAAAAAGACTTCTAATGCTTCATGGTCATATGCATAGTGTGTGTACATGTCCTTATCTAATGCAAAATCAGGCGGTCTACTGATTCAGTTGACCACCTTAATGCAATCCATGATAGTGCCATGCATCCATTATGTATGCAAAAGAACCCTAATGATACATATTATTTCTACATGCGTGCACAACCATTCATCCGAATGCAACATCCATATGATAACATAACCATCATACATCCATTAACGAAAAATAAACAAGCATATATATGCAACATGAGGTGATTGAGCCGATCTAGTGCCTATGGTGTGTATATGCATCCACGAGCAACCACTTGCAACCATCAATCATAGCATGTTTCAAATACATGTTTTCGTCCATTGGCTTCTACCTAAGGATCGATGATACGTCCTAGAGGATATACTTTGGAAAGAGGGAAACAAGTATGCGTAAAGCTCCTACAAAAAGAAATCAAGGATGTACCCTAAAGAAAAAGGGTATGATGCGCGTATCTAGTCTTCAGTCTTCTAAGTCGCATCTTCTTGAGCTTCACTATTCTGTACCTTATCTAATTTAACTTCACAATTGTGAAGTTTCTGACCTCCATTTCCAAAATAAACAGATGTCAACCATGGTACCAAGTGTATATATACTAAGATGATCAGAGGTCTCTCCTCCTAGCTTATCCATCATGCCATAACTATGAGGGTCAAAAGGTCACTACGTACTTTTTACATCTCTTAAGGTTAGTCTCTTTTTTTTCTATTTAGAGCGCCTACCACAACTATCCATCTTTCACGCAAACCATCCTAGTCGAACTCGACATTCCTTAAGTACAAGCCCCAAAGGCCTAAACCAATATCAGACAAGCACCCAAGGAATATCTCCTCCGAATTTAGACGATCTACGTGAGATGATATAAGCAAACTCGATAGCTACTCTCAAATCCCTACTAACCAAAAATAAATTGGTCGAACCACCAATTGGATTTGAGACTATAGTGGGATCTTTCTACTATACAAGTACTAAGGTGCAGAGACTCAACTATGGAAGTAGACATGAACAAATGCAAAGCGCTAAAACCGAAAGAGTACGAACAGAAAAACTAGACTCTTCCAACAGAACTTTACTACCTTTCTCCTAGGTACGCTTAGAGGTGAAAGTATGTACTTGCCCTTCTAAAAATCTTGTTCCTCGTTCTTGCCCTTGTCCTTAATTATATGCCCTAGTAAAGATACTTCCTCTTGTCTTAGGTTTTATAATTCCTCATCCTTGGGTTATGCTCCTTAGCCAAACTCCTCATCCTCTTCCGTGTGTAATCATGTTGACAAATCTCTCGAAAGCTTCCTCCATCGTATAGAATCCCCTACAAAGCTTGAAAGAAAACTGGCCGCAGGTGAAACTACTGCGGCTATAGATGGAAGTCGGGCACTACTTTTCCCTTCGATGAGGTTACCTCCAAGAAAGCCAGGAGCCCCAGAGACTCAAGAAAGAAGGAAACGAGGACTCAAACAGAGAATCAAAAGATAGTGCTTATGGCTTTGGGGAATATGCCTTTTAAAACAAAACTTTTCTTTTGAAAATGCTTCTTTAAAAACTGTTTTGAAAAATAATTTTTCAAATCTTTATCTGATCCGGTAACCTTCAGCTCTGATACCACGTGTAACACCCCACATCCGTTAGTGTCACTCACAAAGGGAATGCACTAAGTTCTGTGGAGCATTTAGGGTAAAAGATGCAGATAAATTACAAGACAGACATAAATTAAACAGCGGAAAATAAAACTTTGCTTTATTGATAAAATAGTTTGTACAAATATTTCTTTACAATATCGGAGTGTCATCTGTCTTACAAAATAAAGAAGCATAAAAGTACATTTATATTCCCCAATGTAGCAAGAACCAGCCATAGCATCTGAAAAGAGAATCCAAGCAAAACTTCGACAAATCTTCAAGCTGGGAAAGAGTGACTGTCCAACTTAACCTGAGCTATACTACTCCCTCCTCTACTACCTTGGGGGGGGGGAAACGGAAGAAAAGAAGACGAAAGAAAAACAGAGTCAGACATAAAGCCTGAGTAAGTTCAGTAACTTCTAGCATGTGAACATGGAAAAACAAACGACATGAATTAACTGAATCCAAGATTACACCATGACCATAGGGTCAGCAAGATTAGACAAGATAATCACAAGATATGCTAAGATAAGATAAACTGGATATGCTCTAATACTTTCGCCGCTTCGCTATTTCCTTGTTATACTGGTTTCTATATCTCTGCACCACCTAACTAGTGTTCCAACTAGTAACGATAACGTGATCCCAACCCCTGTAGTATCCATTCCCTTCAGGCATACATTTATTATTTATTTCCTAGATCTAATCTCGGGTTTTCTATCAAGTGCTTTCTAGATTTAACTAGAGTTTACGCTATCTGTTGAACGCTTCTCGAGTTCAGGGTTCATGCCACCTAGTCTAACTAGGGATTACGCTACATGTCGAAGGATGCCCCCATGTCTAGGACACACTACCTAGAGTGGTATATGTTCCTATACTTCCCCACGCATGTATCGCGAATCGTTATCGCTTGTCTAGATGCACATGTCCTGTAATGTGCGGTCTGAGTCCTGTGATAGGGCAAATCAAGAAATACAGAACTCGGTCGGGAGCTTTCAGATATCTGCCGATGCAGATGCTAAGGTCTGTTTTTATTCCAGTGGCTATGGTCCCACTTGACCCCTCCCTCAACTAATGAAAGGCACACCTTGTAAAATGAGAACTATACGCCGACCCCCGTTGCCCCACTATCCTATGGCCATCCTCACCCATAACTAGATAGCAAGTATACGGTCTTTTGGAGTTCTCCGCCTTTCCGCTTCACGTATCTCGATTGACTCAAGATGGATGGTAGACGACGAGTCTCTATCACAGGCTACCGTTTTCTCGCCGAATCACGCCGGTCCATCCTAGTCTTTAGGTTGCCATGTATTGCAACCAAGGCATACACCTGGTTCTTCTACGCAGACCTTTAACCTCTGTGGGCCCAGGCGGATCATCTGCAGCCTCACAGAGGAATACCAAGAGTACCCTCACGTCCCCTCGAAGCCTCGGGCTTCGTAAACCAATTCGTTGGAGCCTTCTTTTTAATTAGACGGACGTTCGCTCCTCCTCGTGTTATACTAAGAATTACTACTTAGTTCTCTTTTTCGTCAAGTTGGATTGGTTCAGTGTCATTAGTCAAGCTAACTTAACCCTCTTTATTTATCCTGTTAAACTGGTTAAGTGTTATCAGTAATTCATGTTGACTTAACCCCACCACAAACCAAGTTATATTGGTTAAGTAATTCTTATTACTTAACCCTACCCATTCATCCTGTATTGGTTAAGTGTTCCTTTTTTAACTTAACCTTGCCCATCTGTTTTAACTAACATGATATTAATGGTTAAGTATTATCCCTTCATGTTTTAAACTTAACCTTATTCATTTATCACACTCTGATGGTTAAGTGTTCAAGTTTACTTAACCCTACGGTCTAGTTCAGCTAACACATCAAATTGGCTAAGTGTATTAAATTTACATAACCCTAACCTCTAGCCTAGTTAACATGTCAAATTGGCTAAGTGTATTAACTTTACTTAACCCCAACCTCTAGTCTAGTTAACATGTTAAATTTGGTTAAGTGTTCCTATGGACTTAACCCTCCCATTCTAGCTTAACCGTGTTAAGTTGGTTAAGTGTTCCTATGGACTTAACCCTCCCATTCTAGCTTAACTGTGTTAAGTGTCTGTATGAACCTAACCCCACCCATCGGTTTAGTTATCATGTTGAATTGGTTAAGTGTTTTAGTTAACTTAACCCTACCATTCTTGTTCTAGCTTTAATTAAATAAATTAAAGCAGCTACCACTCACATTAGACAGATATTGTCGCGATTACTGGATGTGCCGGTTGGTTCCGGGCAGGTTTACATCGCAACTCAGTCTAACCTCGGGTTAGGTGTATTCGTGTTTTCTAAGTTCAAAAGGGTTTTGATTAATTTCCAAATCCGGTTTTGAAAGTAACCATCCCGTCCGTCGGATCAGTTAGGGATAGCCAAGGAGAGCAGGAAACTTGTATTTTCCAAACCCAAGCCTAGACACTATCCTCTCTGTCACCCTAGAACTTTCTGGTGTATTTATTAAAAGAGATGTCATTAATAAACCTTTCTTTTGTCTATAAATAAATTGTTAACAATTTATCCTCAAAATCCATTTTTTTTAAAAATAAATTTGGCCTATACTATATTCATTTGCCATGCCCATTAGTATACTAATATTCTAGGCCCAAGTATTGACTTACCTATTATTTAACCCAACTTGCAGTTTTTAGGCCAACTTAGGTCTAATATTCTTATTTCATTGTCAAAACTAGATTTAATATTCTAGTTTATAATTTATGGCCAAAACTTAGTCTATGAACAATTTATCGTTTGTGACAAATTCTATAAGTAAATTACTCCTAATTTACTTATTCCATTATTACTCTTTTAATGTACATTGTCACATTTATTATTATGGCCCCTTTTTCCTATTTATCATATTTATATTTTTTGATATGTAAATTATACCAGATTAAGTGTCACTAACCATAATTATTCTAAACATGACAATTACTTACAATTATGACTAAATTCAAAATTGTGCTAATATACTTATTATGCCAAATTAACTTTAATTTAGCCAATTCTGATTTAACAACCTAATTCACAGTTTATGGCAAAACTAGAATTATTATTCTAGTTTACAGTTTTATGCCTAAAATTTAGCTTACTTGAAATTACTAAATTTAATATGTCATATTCCATCATTTATGTCAAATTTCCCAACTTGCGTTTTAATAGGCATGTCATAATACACATTCCAAATTATGCCAATTAATATGAATTTCATGTTGTACCCAAATCGTATTCCCATCGTTCGTATAATCGTGATTCATCCTAGATTATAGATAAATCTAGGTTCGTGAAAAAAAAGGGAATGAACCAAAATGCCATGAAAAGATAAATATAATAACTGGCATAGGATGATAATTTATTAATTTCAGATCTAACAAATTACACTTAATCAATTGATTTTAAGCATCGAAGGCCTATAGATCTGATAATATTATGACATGGAAAGGGTTGAATAAATAACATATGTTCATGTATATGGGTACATCTAACTTAATAGACAAATTCCCATAATCAAGATCCAAGGATAATTAAGAATAGATTGAATCGATAATCAGGTTTAGATCCAATATCACAGTCATAATCCTAGGCAATAATATCATGTTCATGAATCATAGGTAATTATCCACAATTGTCTTTGTCATAGTCATAGGCATTGGTTTATGTTCAAATGCTTATGTTCATAGTCAAAGGCATATGGTTTCAACGTCCATAGTTTCATAATCATAGTCTTAGGCATTGGAAATTTAGTCACAATATGTTCTAGGCCAAAATCAAGAATCAAATCAAAAGGTATGTACAAGCACATATTCAATGAAATGATAAGGCATATTTCTTATATCCATTAATTTCATGTCACTAATAGAAAAAGGCGTTCAGATCTGAAAAGTAACCAACTTACAGAGACTAGATTCGTAGAAAAATAGTTGTTGAAGTCGTTTGAATCTTCACTTGAATCCTAGCTTGTTTTGAATCTTCTCTTGAAAGATTTGAGCAGCATTTCCTCGTCTTAGATTTATATTTTATTTTATTTATTTAATTTAGAGGAGGAGAAGAAGCCATGTCCACCGAGAATTTATGCATCATAAGGTTAGAGAAGAATGGTGTAAAGAGAATGAAGCTAGGGGCTGTTTATATAGAGTTGCAAGTAAATGAGAGCCGTCGATGAAGCCAAGATTAATTCTAGTCGTTCGTTCTAAAGAGAAACCAATTATGTTCACCATTTCTTTCTTAATGTACATTTACTATTATTTGTAAATCCATATAAATACGTACACATTAGATACATCCCCCCTTTTCACACTTATTATTATTTTTGTATGCACATTAGATACATCCCCCCTTTACACACTTATTATTATTTTTATATGCACATTAGATACATCCCCCCTTTACACACTTATTATTATTTTTGTATGCACATTAGATACACCCCACCTTTACACACTTATTATTATTTTTGTATGCACATTAGATACATCCCCCTTTACACACTTATTATTATTTTTGCAACTTTAGTGTTAACAGAAAATTCGGGGTGTTACAGCAATCATTGGAAATTCTGGTTATTTTTAAAACCGTTTTCAAATTCAATTTAATTATTTAAAAACAAATAGAATTTTAATTCTAGTTCAAAACTAGTTCATTTCGATAAAAACCTATTTTTATCTTTTCAAATATGGAGTTTTTCATCTCAATTCTTCAGAAATCATTTCTTATGATTCTACACAAATTATTACTATTTTTAATAATTTTATCAAGGCTCGTACAACCGATTTCCATCAACGGCCATCGAACTGCACTTACAGCGACCTTTTCCAAATTTGATTTCGACATAATTCCAAATCCAACTGTTAGATTTCAAATTTCTAATATTCATTAGAAAGGTCTTTTCGATACGAACCCAACGGTTCCGGTTTTAGGAGAATCCGACGGTCGGATCTCCCGCAATGTCCGTTCGAAGTCAATGGTCGAAATTCACGAACTGCCGCGGCGAGGCGCGTTCTATTCAGGCCATTATATATTATATATATATATTATGTATATTTCATCGATTTCCTTTCAAAACGTATTTTATAAATCGTTTTAAATTCGATTTCAAAATGGTTTCAACTTCATATTCAATTTCAAATCAAAATTGAATATTCCAATATAAATTCGTTTTAAATTATTTTCAAATCGATTTCAATTCAAATTGATTTCTAATTCAATTTCAGTTCGTTTTCAATTCGATTCAATTTCAATTCGAATTCCTTTCTATTCGATTTCAATTCGAATTCATTTCTATTCAATTTCAGTTCGAATTCAATTCTTTTCAAAATATCAGATTTTGAAATCACTTTCGATATTCATTATAAAATGAATAAAATCGATATAAATATCGTTCACGTCAAAATGGCGTCAATCTAATCAACACGGCTTCATATATTTCTATTTTCAAATATTCTATTTCAAATATTCTATTTCAAATATTTCTTTTTCAAATATTTCTATTTCAAATATTTCTTTTTCAAATATTTCTATTTCAAAACTGGAATGAGGCCTAATATATTACCATATAATGTTAATTATATGGATTTTTTACAACACAGGTATACAATAACAACGATGAATAATCAACCATCATCCAAAGTGCATTCTACACTGTATAAGCATCAAATATAAATATTTAACGCTCATAACAGTCTGTCAATCAATCGATCGACATACAACTAATTATTGGGATTAGTGTACGTCAAATATCATCCCAATACCCGTGTGGGGTTTCAAACAATCAAACACAGATTTTATTTGTGTAGTTGGGTGATGTGTAAAATCTATCGTCCCAATCAATATCAGTCAAATGTGTGTATATAAACAGATCGTCCGATTTGTTTATTTTTATTTCCTTTCATATACACGTTAAAAAATCTATTTTTAACTATAAAATATTTTTAATCATATAAATATTTTATTTCATTTCACATCACATCACACAATCAACTACAGATCAAAATCAAACAAACAAGCATACAAGCCGTCCATGGTCTGTGGACGACGGGTGTCGGGTGCTAATAACATCGTCTGCATCCTATTATATATTTATAACTAAAAAATAAAATTAAAGGTGAGAAGTTCTCACAGAATAGCTAATCCAATGCCACGACTCTTCTTAGGTAGAAATCTTCGTCGTTCTTGCCTCTTGTCACTTTTCACTGCCCGTATTCTCTACATATGTAAAAATCGAATTTTTACTTCGCTATTCAATATATAAAAATCGAATTTTTACCTCGCTATTCAATATATAAAAATCGAATTTTTACTTTGCTATTCAACATATAAAAATCGAATTTTTACTTTGCTATTCAATATATAAAAATCGAATTTTTACTTCGTTATTCAATATATAAAAATCGATTTTTTACTTTGCTATTCAATATATAAAAATCGAATTTTTTCTTCGCTATTCAATATATAAAAATCGAATTTTTACTTCGCTATTCAATATATAAAAATCGAATTTTTACTTCGCTATTCAATATATAAAAATCGAATTTTTACTTAAAATCGAATTTTTACTTCGCTATTCAATATATAAAAATCGAATTTTTACTTCGCTATTCAATATATAAAAATCGAATTTTTACTTCGCTATTCAATATATAAAAATCGAATTTTTACTTCACTATTCGATGTATAAAAATTGAATTTTTACTTCGCTATTCAATATATAAAAATCGAATTTTTACTTTGCTAAAAATTATATTTTTACCTCATAAACATCCTACCTTTTTCCTACTTAAAAATCGCATCTCTTCTAAAGTAAAAAAAATCATACCTTTTCTATGTCATATATCTTTATATTTCTGAAAATAAAAACAATTTTTTTTGTAATTTAAAACTAATTTAACTAGGTTAAATAAATAAAATAAAAAAAACAGCAAAGGAGAACTCACGTTCAAGGGGAAGGAGGGGGTCTCTTCATCGTCGCCGGAGGGGCTTCAGGTGGCTCGATCCTCGGTGGGGTGCGCAGGCGAGGTATGGGGGGTCGCGCTCTGGTCTTTGGGTCTCGACGCGGAGGAGGGTGTCCGATGGGAGGCGCCGTTCAACTAGGGGGGGTGGCGATAGGATGGAGGCGCGGTGGCGTTTTGAGGGGCGACGGGTTTTAGTTGAGCGGTTTTTTTTTTCTATTTTCTTCAGATCTGAAATGAATGAAAAGGAGGGGGGAAGAAGGAATATAGAAGGTGGACTAATATATTTTTATATTATTTTAAATCCTAAAAAGTAACTTTAAATTTTCAACTCGAAATCAAACCCACCGCCTGTCGTCCATAGCTAATTACCCTCATTCCGAACACAATGGGATATGTATCTTAGGCTGATTCGATCGTTTCGATCAGTTTTCGTCAAAATCAACATATAACTCTATATATTGAATTTGAATGCGCATTTCACTTTACCGGGGTCACAAACTAACTCGAAAAATTCCAGAAAAATATTTTCTAGCTTCGTATTGACGATATGGTCCTAAGAAAACTAGTTTCGTCGAATTCTGAGACCGTTTGAAAAATGGCCATTTTCCAGTCGATTAAAATCAACTGAAACTGGTCAAACACGTTTTCCTTTACCACGCTCACATATTGATTCGAAAAATTATGAAAATTGGAATCTAGCAATAACTTGACATCACGGATCCAACAAGAGTGGTTTCGTCGAAACCTGAGGTCATTTGCAAAACGGCAATTTTCAAGGGCCGAAATTCCATAGCGACTATTCAGAATTTTCAACTGGACATATCTTTTTATCCCCGCTATGAAATTTTGATTTTTCAGATTCGTAAGATATTCACAATTAGATCCTATTATTTTTGGTTTTGCCAAAATCCGGTTTATTTTGAACCCGGTACATTCATTTGAATTTCGAAATCGAGTTATCGAACTACCGTGCCATTTTCAATTCCTTTTATAAATATAAGTAAATATTTATATTCTAACGACGATCTATATAATATATACGTTCGAATTATATTCAAAATAAATTTCTCGTCGATATTATTTAAAATAATTCATTTTAAATGATCAAAATTCGCTAAAATTGCCAAAATAAAAATTTTAAATTGGCCCAGATTTCTGGGTTATTACATCCGTTCTTCGATTTCCAAACCATATTCATTTCATATATTTGATAAAATAATAGTTTTAGCCAAAAAATATTCATTTCAACATATGACTATCTTTTACACTTCTTACATAGATAAAAACGTAATTTTTATCGTCAAAACAATTTATTTCCAACATGATTTTTTTTAAAACTTCGTATATATTATAAAAATGTGATTTTTATTGTTAAAACAATTTATTTCAAAAATGAAGATTTTTAGCGATTCATGTATATTATAAAAATATGATTTTTATTGTTAAAAAAAAATTATTTCCAACATGAATATTTTATATACTTCGCACATACAATAAAAATGTTATTTTTATCGTTCAAACAATTTATTTCACATATTCAATAAAAATGTTAATTTTATCGTTCAAACCATTTTATTTTATATATTCGATAAAAATGTTATTTTTATCGTTCAAACCATTTTATTTTATACATTCGATAAAAATGTTATTTTTATCGTTCAAGCCATTTTATTTTATACATTCGATAAAAATGTTATTTTTATCGTTCAACCATTTTATTTCAAGAACGAATATTTTTCCCAACACATGAATATATTTCAATACATGAATATATAAATTAAATACAAGAATTTTTCAGAAAATTTCGGCAGCATAACGGCAGGGTTGTTAAAACCGGCATCGTCCCGAGTACGGCTCCTCGCTCTACCTTAAAGTCTCACAGCTTTTGACAATGGGGATTTCAATAATCTAGTTCGTACGCAGACGAATTTTCCCATAAACTAGTCCTATTGAGATTTCAATCATATTAAATCAACCATTCGTAGTATTCACTAAATTTCACATCAACCAAATCCAAACAATCACAACCAACATATATCGTCCATGGTCTGTGGACGAGGGGAGTATATATATATACGTGTATAAATATATTTCGATTTCATTTCAATTCATTTCAATTCCATTCAATGCATATATGCTTTTTACAACGCATATATAACTTATACATCGCACATACAACTTATACAACGCTTATACATGAGGTGCACAATGATTATATAACTCATACATCGATTATATAATTTATACATCGTCATTCTATATTGTTTATAATTCAGAAATCTCGCATTGGGTTCCACTCCTTCAAAAATCGTAGGAAGCTCCGAAAATTCTCTGGTCTCTTCTAAAATGTAGAAGACATCCACACGAGTCCAATGTCTCTTGTTTCACTGGATTTCGACAACAAACGAGAAAGATATTATTTTTATACTATGAACATGCTTTGCGACACTTTAGAGTGTTAAAACAGTTCAAATTGCTCAAGGCTGTTACCTTCCAAGTGGTGCTCGAAACTGGGGTTGCGGTTAACTTCTAATCCGTCGCACGAGGGAGCAATCAGGTTTCACCACGATTTAGAGCAAGGAGTGGCGCACCTTTTGAGGGGGGTGGGGTCCAACTCGCAGTGGCCACGGTGGAGGAACAGGGCTCGAAACAACGGAGGTTCAGGGGCTCCTAACCCGAGAAAAACACGACGATAGAATACAATCCTTATATGGATTTGAAGATCCGTAGATGCTCTTCAAAAAGTTCCAAAGGAGCATACGATTTTGGTATGTGGATTTGCCAGAAATGAAGAGAGACGGAGGCAAGCACAATCCGTCGTTCACGCTGGAGCTATCGGGTCTAAGCGATGTGGAAGAAAGAATGTGATGGGCCCCTTTATTTTATATTTAATTTTTAATTCCATTAAATCCGAAAATACCCCTCAATCCATACGAACTCCAATTCAACCCCAACGACTGTCGCCCCTAGCTAAATACCCCCCACTCCGAACACAATGGAATATGTTTCGTAAGCCCATTCGACTGTTTCTGTAAGTTTTTCTTCAAATTAAAATATACAACATTCAAATATGGATTTGAATGTACATTTCAATTTGTCGGGGCCACATATTGATCCCAAAAATTACAGAATAATTATTTCTAGATATGTTTGGACGATACGGTCCCAACAAAACTGGTTTTATCAAATTTGGAGACCGTTTGAAAAATGGCCATTTTCTGGTCGATCCAATTTGATTGAAATCAACCAAACACATTTTCCTTTGCCACGCTCACATATTAACTCCAAAAATTATGGAATTTGAAACCTAGCAATAATTTGACATCCCGGATCCAACAAAAGTGGTTTCGTTAAAAACGGAGGTCGTTTGCAAAAAGGCTATTTTCAAGGGCTATATAAACTCCATAGCGACCTTTCTGAAAATTCATTTGGCCATATCTTTTGTTTACCGCTATGAAATTTCGATTTTTCAGATTCGTTAGAAAGATATTCATAAACTGATTTAAATCTTTTTGGTTTCACTAAATTCCATTTTATTTTGCATCCGGTACAGTCAGTCAAAGTTCGAAATCAAATTTTCAAACTGCCACGCCATTTCAGGCCTTGTTTTATTATTAAAAATATATATTAATTTTCCAACATCAATTCAAATAGACTTTTGGTCGTTATAATTTAAAATAAATTATTTTAAATATTTAAAATCCACTAAAATAGCCAAATTAAATTTTTTAAATTAGTTCAGATTTTTCGTGTTGTTACAATCTCCCCCACTTAAAATCTTTTCGTCCCCGAAAAGGAACAGAGCCAAAAGTTGTTTAACTAGCCAACTCAACTTTCATTCTAGTTTTCATTCTTCAACTTTTCAATTTCTAAGAATTTTCTAATTCTTCATAATTGGCTAACACCCTAAATTTTCGAAAAATTTCGCCATAACCTCCTTTGTATGGGGAGGGGTTTGAAAATTTATTGGGCCATATTAGTTACCCAATAAATCCTATTAAGCACGCACATATTTACAGTGATATATTCTGGTGTCCACAGGGGAGTGTGTATAGATCATAACTCCAGAGAATAAATTCTCATCATCCTATAAATGGTTTTTGTGCCTTAATGGCCAAAGAGACGTGTTTATTGTCATCTCCAGACCCGTGTGGTTTTTTTTAATAATCTGGTAATTTACCATTGCATTTAATATAGTCCACGTCAGTCTTCGGTTCAACCTGTAATATAGTCATCGCCATACAAGCCTCTCGCCCGTATGGTAAATCTTCAACCTCGTCACATAAGCTCCAAATGCTTATGTGGTATATGATAAATATGCCATCTCCAAGAAGTATGCCATGTAGTGTAGTTCAAAATTAATTGTTACTATCCTATGGAGATATTTATTATTACACACAAAACAACCAGCACTCCGCATCCAATGGCATTCACAGGATTTGATATAATAAATAAAATTGCGCATCCAACTCATTAAGGTTTACCTATTTATCGGGCACGCAAATAAATTCTTTACTCAACAACGAATGCATTTACCTGTTCAAACATATGTAATGTACATGCATGTATTCCAATCAATTTTTAAGTCAGTTCAATATTTGATTCAACTTGCATAAATTTACCTTCATTCTCTTATCGCTTAAATTAATTATCCTTCCAATAATTTGATTAATCAAATTCATAATCACGCAACACAAACAACAATCAATTTGTTGATTAACTTTTCAAAAATATACTAATTAATTCATATACTCTTTTAAAATCATTCAGACTATATAATTAAAAAATTACATCCATGAAAAGGAAACAACAGCAAAATAGAGAACAAAACGGAAATGCAAAATATGGTAAATGTACCTTGCACCAGAGTTAATCAGAGATATCCACCCTGCAATTGGGATAGGTGTAACACCCCACCTCCGCCAGGGTGGCTCTTGCAAGCACTCTGACTTTGGAGGGGCGTTTGAATCAGGTAAACATGCATAATGATATATCAAGGCAGAACAAGAACATATGTATATATGTAAACAGAGTAAATAAGATAAGTAAAACAGCGGAAGATTTCAAACTATTTCAAAACAAGTCTGGTACAACATAATGTCAACTTTCCAAATACACAGGTCTAGATAAAAACAACATCACTGAAAAACTGAAATACATAAGTACTATCCCCAAAATAAGTGATGACCATAGCTAGCTTCATGTCAAGACCGTACATGAGCTAAAATCCCACAAGCAAGCGATCAGAAATCCAAGCTAAGCTCCAATATTCCCACCCTGAGAACCTGGGGGGGGGGGGGAAACGGAAGAAAAGAGGCGAAAGGAAAACAGGTCAGTCAAAAAGACTGAGTAAGCCCTACTACAATCAATGTAAACTAATAAAGTTAACTGGCATGAGAAGCAGGGATGAACATAAGGATAACAACATACTAGCATGATGATTAACTAACAAGGTAGATAAAGGTGTCATCGCATAATCAGGAGTAAGGTTTTTTTGCACCACAGGT
The DNA here is from genome assembly GCA_030737875.1 of Allium sativum. NCBI lineage: Eukaryota > Viridiplantae > Streptophyta > Magnoliopsida > Asparagales > Amaryllidaceae > Allium > Allium sativum. Next base: position 411,557,947 of record CM060910.1, on the reverse strand, counting down.
GTACTAGCAAGCTAACATGACTTGAATAAACAAGTATTGATCCCTTGGCCCAGGCTTTGGCCCAATAACATGAAATGACCCTAATACGAGGTCCAATAACATGAAGTGACCCTAATACGAGGTCCAATAATATGAAGTGACCCTAATACGAGGTCCAATAATATGAAGTGACCCTAATACGAGGTCCAACCAAACGGTCTAGTCGATCGGCTCCCTATAAGCCTAACTCGTCACGTGTTGGTGTCAATACGGCCCAAACATAATTGTAGTCGGACTGTGCCGGGTCCACCCTTCGGGTGTATCAAGCCCTAGGGTGTAAACCCTTGGACACCATAAACATAAGTGCACAGTCTCGATCTACTGGTACCCGTGCATGTTTTCCCCGGCTTCGGACTATGTGCACGACTATAGTCCGCCCGGAACTACACCGGCGTACCACTCTGCCGTCGTTTTTGGTCACTTACCTCAAGTCCAGTAATCGTGCCCCCTCCCTAGCCTAGTCCCTAGGGTCTTAATGATACAAACTTGGGATTACTGCTGGAGTGGACCCCCATTGCTAGGATTTTTCTAGTGGGTTAAGTACGGTTTAACCCTTTTACTAATCATGGATTAACTTGGTTAAGTGTAACGATGGGTTCACGACTTAACCCCGATTAATCCACCAAGCCCAAATTGGTTAAGTATTAAGTGGACCATGACTTAACCCTAATCATGAGGCATTAATTAATTTAATGTGCCTTAACCTCTCACATTAGACCTTGTTGTGGTTACTAGTTAAGCCGGGCGGGTCCGGGTAGCTTTACATCACAACTTCGTCTAACCTCGGGTTCAAGGTACAACATGACCAACTTCTCACATTGGGTCCTATTGTTTGTAGCAACTAGTTAAACCGGTCGGTTCCGGGTAGTTTTACGCTACAAACTCAACCCAACCTCGAGTTGGTCACACTTATATTTTCTAAGTGTCATGTCCACCATGTTTCCAAAACATATTACAAGTTTTCAAGCATTTGGGTAGACCTAACTTAATAGGTAAATTCCCAATGGGTAGACCTAACTTAATAGGTAAATTCCCAATCTTATGTTTTTATGTATTTTAAGTTTACCCAACCCCAAACGCAATCCCATCGCTTACATATCGCAATAGCGCATAAAGGATAGAAAGAGGGAACTTGGCATAATCATGACATAAAGGTGTTGAAGCCACAAGTTTAACATGGTGGCATATGAAATGTACATATGTTCATATACTTGCATATTACATTTTTAGGCCCCAAAAGCATGCATAAAACCAAACTTAGCATATTGTTGATACATGGTGATAAATGACATGTAGAAATGGCCATAAGTTCGCATTTAGCCTCACATGCAAGTTATCATAAGAGATATGATAACTTACATGTTGCCAAAATGTAACCTTTAGCATAAAGCTTGAAGCTTTAAGCTCATAAACCCAAGATAAGCTTGCATAACATGATAACATGAACAAAATGATCAACCCAAACTTGCATAACATAACTTTAGAGTTTAAATATGAAAGTAGAAAAGGGCTTACAATGCTTATGAAGACACAAAAATATGACAAAGCCCTTATGCAATCAAATAGACCCAAAATGCAAGCTCTAATAGAAAAACCCTTGAGCCAAAATGATGTAAATATGGAAACTTGACTTGAATGCAAGCTAATGACACTCATACAAGCTTGAAAACACTTGTATGCATGGAAAATCTCTCATAGAAATAACTTAGAATTTTATGAAGAGAGTGGAGGCCATGAGAGGAATGATTTTGCCATAGTTTAGTTACTTGAATGAATAATGATGATTTAGGGTTAGGTTAGGGGCTTATTTATAGAGATTAGGATTAGTTTCAACCTTAGGATTAAACCCTAATTCCAATCTCAGCCCTCAAAACCGAATCTGGCCCCCAAACCTAACCAAGACCCCAAGATGGTGCACCAGGCAAAACTGCCCGGCTGAACCAAGTCGACAGCCAGGTCGACAGGGCTGTCGACTTGGGTCCAACCAAGTCGACTCCCAAGTCGACAGGGCTGTCGACTTGGGTGCTCCGGCGGGAATTTTCCCGCCTAGCCCAATCTGACCGTTTTTCGAATTTTGAACCCGAAATTCGAAATCTGTTTTGAACTTGAAATTTTCTGAAAACTTCATTGGGCCTTAATCGGGTCATACGGACTCCAATTTTTGAAAACACGGACTCTATTTCGCGTATTTTTCCGAGATGAACGCAATGGCATAGCCCGTTTCCCTTGATTCAGATTTATAAATTAAATTCTGCCTCGATTTACGTTATAACAGGTTATTGAAAATACGGGTTGTTACATTCTCCCCTCCTTAAAGGATTTCGTCCCCGAAATCTTCAAGTTAGGAAGAACGTATCCTACCATCCAACATCCATCTACTCAAAACATCATCCACGAGCAATCATTGTCCTTACAAGATTCTAAATGTTGTATTAACATATGCAAAGGTGTGTGTATATGTACTTATCTAATGCAAATATCATCAATGCAAATTATGTTAGTGAAATGAATCCATATGTATGCAATTCCTAACATAATGTATAACATCTATATGTGTGCACATAACATACATCCATATGCAACATCCATGTGATAACACAAAAATTTTCATCCATGAATAAGCGTAAACACTCATGCATATGCAATATGAGGAGTGTGTGAGCCGATCTAGTGCCTAACGTGTATAATGCATCCACGAGTAACCACTTGCAACCACTTGCAACCATCAAGCATAACATGTTTCAAACACATGTTTCATCTAAAGGGTTTCTACCTAAGGTTCACATGACAAGATTAACATGATAAACTAGATAATCAAGACAAACATGGATAGCAAAAGATATGCTACAAAGAGATCGGGAAGATAAGCAGGATATACTCCTTTCGGACTACAAGAAATCCCTTCCTAAACCAACCCATATTCTATAAAAGCCCAGAAGGTTTAGTCAACCTAACGGACCCCTTTAAACCTTGACATGTATTACTAATCGATGAGTCACACCCCCTTATGGAGTTTATAACAGAAATGGGATCGAGAACGGGACCGAGAGGATATATGTAAAAGATAACATGCGAGTAAGTTCCACCGGAAAACAAGGATCAAGGATATGCTCTTAAAAAGAGATATGATGCGCGTATCTAGCCTTCAGTCTTCTAAGTCACGTTTCCTTGAGCTTAACTCCACTGTGCTTTGACCGTCTTTTACCTCATGATTTCTTAGCTTCTTAACTCTTATTTCCCAATATGAGTTGGAACCCATTTCATTGTCGCCTCTCGTCTTCCTCTTTCACTTACTCTTCTATCATTTTTGGATTAAACATAACTATGACCTCATGGTTTCATGCAAGCTCTCCAAAATTCATCAGTGAATCCTAGATCTCGTTTACTTACTATAAAGTATTCCACGCAGCATAACTTTTCTTGGAAATACCAATCCACGTTTCCAATTGCTCTTACTAACGTGATTTTCTATAACTCATGCTTGAACGAAATGAACCATCCGCCTGCGAATGATCGGCCGTACTTAGATTCAGTTGCTTGCCCATGACTTCCCGTAGACTATCCCAAAACTGGCTAGTGAAGATTGAGTCATGGTTACTAACTATACTTTAGGGAACCTCGTGCAACCGCTTTATGTCTTGAAAGTAAACTGTCGCTAGCTATGATGCAGTCCTTTCGCTCTTTACCAGAGTGAAATGAGCGCTCTTCGTGAGTCTACCTACCATGACCCACATGCTCGTATTCCCTTTCCTTGATCTAGGCAGTCCATCCACGAAATCCTTCATGACGCTTTCCCACTTCCATTGCGGGGACCTCCAATGGATGTAATAGCCCACCGGGCTTTTTATGACTCGGCCTTAATCTGTTGGCACAACATGCGCCTTGGGACAAACTCGGCCACCTCCTCGAGTGATGTGCATCTTCAAGAGCTTTCTTTCTCTCATTGCGTCTTAGCCATCCCTTGTCATCTATAGCGAGGTGTCTTAACATCTCGCCTCGAATCAATTTGTCCATGATCTCGACTAACTGCGGGTCTTCTTTCTGCGAAGTCCCTACTTGATCCAGAAGGGTAGGTCTAAGCTCAAGGGACGCTAACCAACCAATTAAACTGAGAGAACTTCTTACTTCAATTGTCCTCGTCGGAGCTTTCCGGTCTTGAACCGCGACCACTTAGCGGGATCCACCACTAAGCCTTGTTTAGAAACTATGTGCCCAAGAAATCTAACTTCTTTTCTCCAAAATGACATTTGGAGGACTTGGCTTTCAACTGATGGGCTCTAAGCGTATCCATCACCTCCTTGAGATGTCTAGCATGTTCTTCCTCGTTCTTTAAGAAAGTCAGGATATCATCTACAAAGACTACCACAAACTTGTTCAGGAACTCCCTAGGCACCCTACTCATCAAGTCCACGAAGTAGGCGGGTGCATTAGTCAAACCGAATGGCATGACCAGCCATTCTAAGAATCCATATGGAGTTCTGAACGCAGTTTTGCCTATACTATCCTCAGCTACTCTGAGCTGATGGAATCCAGTAGCAAGATCAAAAGAAAACAGATGTTCCTACAAGCTGATCAAACAAATCATCGATCCTTGGCAATGGTTGTCTATTCTCTTTGTTTAACTCATGATAATCAACACAAAGTCGAAGAGAACCATCTGCCTTGGTAGTAAATACTACAGGCGCTCCCCATTCAGATATACTTCGTCTAATGAAGTTCTTCTCAAGCAACTCCTTGACTTGCTTTCTTAACTCTCATCTTGCGGGGCCATGTGCCTAACCGGCCACGAAACTATCTTAGCATTATCAACCAGATAAATGCGGAAATCTATCTCTCGTTTAGGGGTAACCCCCTTCACTTCACCCAAGATATCAGGATATTCTCGGACCACCCTCACCGATTGCAAACTATCGATAGACGAGTTGAGGGATTCAAGATAACACAACATGACGGGACTCATAGGGTTACTAGAAATTTTTAGGGTATTACCGAGGCGAGTCATGAGCCTCTCAACCCTATGCTCAAAAATCAAGAATGGCTCCAAAACTGGACAACCAATCCATGCCCAAAATCAACCCATACCCCATGAAACCGAGAATATAAGCATCACACGAGAACTCTACACTCAAGATAGAGATTTTCAAATCCACGTAGATAATAGACAAATGGGCGTAAACCCCAATTGGATTTGAAACACACACGGGATCATAAACTAGACTAGTACTTAGGTGCAAACTTCCAACTAAATTAGATGAAACAACTATGCGATGCGCCAGAATCAAACAAAGTACAAACAGGAAAATCAGAAATGTAAACAAGACTTTTAACAGAAACACTACCTCGATCATAAGCTGGAAGAACGATGTTGAGGGGATGAATTCGCCCTCCAGATGGTCTTGCACACTGAGTCTGACTTTTCCCTTGCTTCCTCGGGCAATCTTTGCTGAAATGTCCAAACTCACCACAATGAAAGCATTCACCACTCTTCCTTTTTCTCTTCCTACACTCCTTAATACGATGCCCAACTGAACCGCAATAATGGCACTTCCTCTTCTCGTTATTGCCCTTGCTATTGTTCCCCTTGTTTAGATGAGTCAAGCTTCCACAAGTAAAGCACTTCTTTTCCTTCTTATCTTCAGACTTCTCCTCCTTCTTTTTGATTTCCTTTTTGGGCTCCGGTTCCTTGTTTTGAGACTCATTCATCTTGACCTCCTTCTTGTCACTCCTATTCTCTTCATTGAGTAGGGCCATATTCACCAAACTCTCGAAAGTTGCCCCCAAGGGTATATGAGTCATGGCTAAACCATGTAATGGCTCGTTTAATCCTAGAGCAAAGTATAGGGCCTTCTTCTGAGCTGTGTTAACCAAGTCTAAACCAACCCGAGCCAGTTGATTAAACTTATCTATGTATTCCCTAATAGTCATGTCCCCTTGCTTCAGTGATAGGAACCTTAGTCCAAACTTTCCCCGAAAGTCATCCCAAGTCTCAATTGGCCTAGTAGCGGTGGTGACCACCCACCAACGTGCAGCTTCTTCCTTTAGCAACCATACTGCCAATAAAACCTTCCTACGGTCATCTATATCAAAGAAGGAAAAAAGATCTTCGGTTTCTTTCAACCAATTCCTTGCCTCTACATAAGTCTCGGTTCCAATGAAATTCTTGCCACCCATTGCTTTGAAATCTTTGCAAGTCTTTGCGAAGTCAGCTTGAGGATGCTGAGGGGGAGGAGGAAGAGGAACCTCAGCGACAGGAGGAGGAGGAACATTAACTACCGGAGGAGGAGGAACATTAACTACCGGAGGAGGAGGAGGAGGAACATCTGCGGGGCCGGCTTCGGTCGCCCTAGCCTCCAAAAGTCTCCTATACCAAACAGGTACGTGTACTCCCTCCGGAATAGCAAAGTTATCGGCCATACTGAAAACGAAGAAAAAGACAGATTCAGAATGGAGAAAAACGAAGGAATTTTTGCTAATGGATTTTTGGGGAATAGCCTTTAAAATAAACTAGACTTTTCTTTGGAAAATACTTTATACTTGATTTTGAAAATAGTTTTCCAAAAGTTTTAAAACCTTTTTGTCCCTTCTCGTAAACCATATGCTCTGATACCAAATGTAACACCCCACCTCCGCCAGGGTGGCTCTTGCAAGCACTCTGACTTTGGAGGGGCGTTTGAATCAGGTAAACATGCATAATGATATATCAAGGTAGAACAAGAACATATGTATATATGTAAACAGAGTAAATAAGATAAGTAAAACAGCGGAAGATTTCAAACTATTTCAAAACAAGTCTGGTACAACATAATGTCAACTTTCCAAATACACAGGTCTAGATAAAAACAACATCACTGAAAAACTGAAATACATAAGTACTATCCCCAAAATAAGTGATGACCATAGCTAGCTTCATGTCAAGACCGTACATGAGCTAAAATCCCATAAGCAAGCGATCAGAAATCCAAGCTAAGCTCCAATATTCCCACCCTGAGAACCTGGGGGGGGGAGGGGAACGGAAGAAAAGAGGCGAAAGGAAAACAGGTCAGTCAAAAAGACTGAGTAAGCCCTACTACAATCAATGTAAACTAATAAAGTTAACTGGCATGAGAAGCAGGGATGAACATAAGAATAACAACATACTAGCATGATGATTAACTAACAAGGTAGATAAAGGTGTCATCGCATAATCAGGAGTAAGGTTTTTTTGCACCACAGGTGTAATAGCAAGCTAACATGACTTGAATAAACAAGTATTGATCCCTTGGCCCAGGCTTTGGCCCAATAACATGAAATGACCCTAATACGAGGTCCAATAACATGAAGTGACCCTAATACGAGGTCCAATAATATGAAGTGACCCTAATACGAGGTCCAATAATATGAAGTGACCCTAATACGAGGTCCAACCAAACGGTCTAGTCGATCGGCTCCCTATAAGCCTAACTCGTCACGTGTTGGTGTCAATACGGCCCAAACATAATTGTAGTCGGACTGTGCCGGGTCCACCCTTCGGGTGTATCAAGCCCTAGGGTGTAAACCCCTGGACACCATAAACATAAGTGCATAGTCTCGATCTACTGGTACCCGTGCATGTTTTCCCCGGCTTCGGACTATGTGCACGACTATAGTCCGCCCGGAACTACACCGGCGTACCACTCTGCCGTCGTTTTTGGTCACTTACCTCAAGTCCAGTAATCGTGCCCCCTCCCTAGCCTAGTCCCTAGGGTCTTAATGATACAAACTTGGGATTACTGCTGGAGTGGACCCCCATTGCTAGGATTTTTCTAGTGGGTTAAGTACGGTTTAACCCTTTTACTAATCATGGATTAACTTGGTTAAGTGTAACGATGGGTTCACGACTTAACCCCGATTAATCCACCAAGCCCAAATTGGTTAAGTATTAAGTGGACCATGACTTAACCCTAATCATGAGGCATTAATTAATTTAATGTGCCTTAACCTCTCACATTAGACCATGTTGTGGTTACTAGTTAAGCCGGGCGGGTCCGGGTAGCTTTACATCACAACTTGGTCTAACCTCGGGTTCAAGGTACAACATGACCAACTTCTCACATTGGGTCCTATTGTTTGTAGCAACTAGTTAAGCCGGTCGGTTCCGGGTAGTTTTACGCTATAAACTCAACCCAACCTCGAGTTGGTCACACTTATATTTTCTAAGTGTCATGTCCACCATGTTTCCAAAACATATTACAAGTTTTCAAGCATTTGGGTAGACCTAACTTAATAGGTAAATTCCCAATGGGTAGACCTAACTTAATAGGTAAATTCCCAATCTTATGTTTTTATGTCTTTTAAGTTTACCCAACCCCAAACGCAATCCCATCGCTTACATATCGCAATAGCGCATAAAGGATAGAAAGAGGGAACTTGGCATAATCATGACATAAAGGTGTTGAAGCCACAAGTTTAACATGGTGGCATATGAAATGTACATATGTTCATATACTTGCATATTACATTTTTAGGCCCCAAAAGCATGCATAAAACCAAACTTAGCATATTGGTGATACATGGTGATAAATGACATGTAGAAATGGCCATAAGTTCGCATTTAGCCTCACATGCAAGTTATCATAAGAGATATGATAACTTACATGTTGCCAAAATGCAACCTTTAGCATAAAGCTTGAAGCTTTAAGCTCATAAACCCAAGATAATCTTGCATAACATGATAACATGAACAAAATGATCAACCCAAACTTGCATAACATAACTTTAGAGTTTAAATATGAAAGTAGAAAAGGGCTTACAATGCTTATGAAGACACAAAAATATGACAAAGCCCTTATGCAATCAAATAGACCCAAAATGCAAGCTCTAATAGAAAAACCCTTGAGCCAAAATGATGTAAATATGGAAACTTGACTTGAATGCAAGCTAATGACACTCATACAAGCTTGAAAACACTTGTATGCATGGAAAATCTCTCATAGAAATAACTTAGAATTTTATGAAGAGAGTGGAGGCCATGAGAGGAATGATTTTGCCATAGTTTAGTTACTTGAATGAATAATGATGATTTAGGGTTAGGTTAGGGGCTTATTTATAGAGATTAGGATTAGTTTCAACCTTAGGATTAAACCCTAATTCCAATCTCAGCCCTCAAAACCGAATCTGGCCCCCAAACCTAACCAAGACCCCAAGATGGTGCACTAGGCAAAACTGCCCGGCTGAACCAAGTCGACAGCCAGGTCGACAGGGCTGTCGACTTGGGTCCAACCAAGTCGACTCCCAAGTCGACAGGGCTGTCGACTTGGGTGCTCCGGCGGGAATTTTCCCGCCTAGCCCAATCTGACCGTTTTTCGAATTTTGAACCCGAAATTCGAAATCTGTTTTGAACTTGAAATTTTCTGAAAACTTCATTGGGCCTTAATCGGGTCATACGGACTCCGATTTTTGAAAACTCGGACTCTATTTCGCGTATTTTTCCGAGACGAACGCAATGGCATAGCCCGTTTCCCTTGATTCAGATTTATAAATTAAATTCTGCCTCGATTTACGTTATAACAGGTTATTGAAAATACGGGTTGTTACAATAGGCTTTCTTAATGCTCTCCTCAGTTTCCCAAGTACAGTCTCGCGGATCTCTACTCCATTGCACTTTGACTAAGTGAACCTTCTTGTTCCTCAGCTCTTTAGTTTCTTTGCCAATAGTCTTTATCGGCTCTCTCCTCACAGCCAATTCTGGAGTAATTTCCAAATCTTATTGCGCGGCTTCTTCAACGACCAAGTCTGGATCATGCACATGCTTTCGAAGTTGAGATACGTTAAACACATCATGTACTCCAGGCAACCAATTTGGCAATTGAACCCTATAAGCAAGAGTTCCAATCCGTTTGAGTACAGGAAATGGACCAATAAATCTGGGCGCCAACTTCCCTGTTTTGCCAAATCGAACTACTCCTCTCATCGGAGAAACCCTCAAATATACGTAGTCACCAACAGAGAAAGACAAATCTCTTCTTCTTGCATCTGCATAGCTCTTTTGTCAGCTTTGAGCGGCTAGTAATCATTTCTTAATGAAATTGACTTTATCTGCAGCTTTGCGAATTATATCCGGTCCCAATACAAGTCTATTACCAGGTTCTGCCTAATAAGCGGGGGATCTGCACGGTCTACCATAGAATGCTTTGAATGGTGACATTTTCAGGCTCGCTTGGTAGCTGTTGTTGTATGAGAACTCGGCCAAATGCAAATGTTCTTCCCATGATCCGCCAAAATCAATAATACAAGCCCTCAATAAATCTTCTAGAATACGATTCACCCTCTCAGTTTGACCACCTGTTTGAGGATGATAAGCAGTGCTCAAATTCAGTTTCATTCCTTGCTTGGAATGCTTCCCAGAATTTACTAGCAAAAATCGGGTCACGATCACTAATGATGCTCATAGGAGCTCCATAAAGTTTAACAATCTCTTTGAAATAAATCTGCGCCAGACCCTGAGCGGTTCTATTCGATTTGACAAGTATAAAATGGGCAGTCTTCGTTAAATGATCTACGATCACCCAAATACTGTCTTTTCCTTTTCGGGTTCTGGGCAAACCATCTGCGAAATCCATAGAAATCTGTTCCCATTTCCAACGATTGCAACAATCCGGCGAGTTTCTGTTAATCTCTCTTGAGTTGTTGACAGGTGGAACACCTGCTAACGTATACCGAGATGTCTCTTTTCATCGCCTTTCACCAAAAGGTTAGCTTGAGGTCATTATACATTTTACTATCCCCAGGATGGATTCTCAATTTGGACTTGTGACACTCGCCCAATACTTCTCTTTTGAGCTCAAGGATGTCAGGAACACAAATTCTTCCTTTCAATCTCAGAACTCCTGCGCTATCCATTTGGAAACCGGAGACTTCGCCCCTTTGAATTCTTTTGATCATCTCCTTAACAAAACTATCGTCTTTCTGAAGAATAGATATTTTATCAATCAACGATGGTGTAATGATAAGAATGGCGATGATCACATTCTTTCTGTTGAGCGCATCAGCCACAACATTGGCTTTCCCTGGTGTGCCGCTAGAAATTCTAACCAATGCTACTGCCTCATATTCAGATCTTTCTGGGTGAATAAATACTTCAATGATTGATGATTTGTATATAATTCGAACTTCTCACCCAATAGATAATGCCTTTAGATCTTCATAGAAAACACGATAGCTTATAATTCAAGATCGTGAGTCGCATAATTCTTCTCATGTGGCTTTAATTGACGGCTAGCATAAGCGACTACTTGGCCTCTTTGCATTAATACTGCACCAAGACCTTTAGAAGCATCTGTACAAAATTTCAAGCCTTGATTGCCATAAATAATTGTTAACACTAGAGCAGTTGTCAATCTTAACTTCAGCTTTTGGAAAGCTGCCTCACACTCTTGAGTCCAATTGAACCTTGAATGTTTCTAATAAGCTTCGTTAAGGAACTAGATATCTTTGAAAAATCTTTAACGAACTTCCGATAATAACTAGCCAATCCGAGAAAACTTTGGACTTCTGTGGGAGTAGTTGGTTTCTTCCAATTCTGAATAGCTGTGATCTTACTGGGATCCACAGAAATTACTTCTTTTGGTACAACGTGGCCAAGAAACTTGACTTCTTCTTGCCAGAATATATGCTTGGAAAACTTGGCTTTTAAAACATTCTTTCTGAGAATTTCTAACACTTGTTCCAAATGTTTTTCATGCTCGCCCTCGGACTTAGAGAAGATTAGAATATCATCAATGAAGACCAGTACAAATTTATTCAATACTTCTCCGAATACCCAGTTCATTAGATCAACAAAATAAGCTGGAACGTTACATAAGCCGAATGTCATTACTAACCATTCGTAGAATAAATCTGTACCTTTGAATGATGTCAAAGAAACACATTCTTCAGCAATACGAAGCTGATGGAAACCTGTAGCTAGGTCCATTCGTGAAAACACATGCGCGCCATTCAATCGATCTAATAAATCATCAATTCGCGGCAATGGATATTTATTCTTTAATGTCTGCTTATTCATGTCACGATAATCCACACATAGTCTGAGAGTACCATCTGACTTTGGGATAAACACCACTGCTGCTCCCCAATCAGAGAAACTAGGTCTGATAAAACCCTTCCATACAAGCTATCGAGTCTGATTGTCTAATTATTCTTTTTCCTTCAAGGTAATTTTTCGAATAGCGTGAACTACTAGCCTTGCATTCGGAATTAAAGCAATCTTGAAATCTATTTCTCTACGCGGAGGTAAGCTAACGACTTCTTCGAACACATCCACATAGTTCTTGACAAAAGGAATATTTTCTACATCGACCGGAATATTCTCCGTAACGACAGGAGCAGTTTCTAATTAAGCAGGAGAAACATCCAGAGCTAGCCAAAAATCTTTTCTATTAGAATTCGGACCTTTGCATGGAATGGTTATATCATTCCCTGATTTAATCTTCGCCCTTACGACTCTGTCGGCGCATTTAACCTCGGCTTCATATTTGGTTAACCAATCCATTCCCAAGATAAGATCAAATTCTGTGAAATTCATGACGATTGAGACGGTAGGGAACCGATTAAAGGAAAAAGAAACAGGCACCCCACAAATCCAACTAAGATCTAGGGAACCCCCAACCGGATTATGGACAGTCATGGGTATTTTGAACTTTTTCAAATTCAAATCTAGTTTCTTAACCGCATTACTAGCAATAAAGCTTCGCGACGCGCCTGTATCAAACAGTACTTTAACTGGAATGTTTTTGACAATAAGCGTACCTTCTAAAACATCTGGCCTTCCCTGACAAGCTGAGGGTGCAGAAGTTTCTGCCACTTCATTTACCTGTACTTCTTCAGATTTCTGTGATAACTGGCAATTCTTCGCAATATGACCAGCCTGATGGCAAAGATTGCATTTCCTATTCTCTGGACCCTTCTTATTGGATTTGGATCCAACATTTCTTTCTTTCTTCGAGGTTTTTCAATTCCCTTGAAAATGCCCTGGCTTCTCGCAGTTATTGCAGTTGGTAGTCATTATTAGCTCTTTCTTAGATTTAACCCTTTTCTATTGACTCTAGGCTTCTTTTTGACCCCAGACATCGTACCTGCCTCAGGCTGTGTACTTGTCTCTGGGCTACCAGCTTTGAATTTCCTTTTGTTGTTAGAACTACATTCCTCTTCGTCCTTCAAAAGGCATTGCTTATCTAGATCTTGGTACTGATAAGCCATGTATATCATTTCAGAAAAGGATTGTTGCACATGTGCAGTTACACTACTTTGGTACTTTCTTTGAAGCCCATTAATAAACCTCAGATTCTTCATCTTTGGATTTTGAATTAGATGCGGGGCCAAATGAGAAAGTTCATTGAATTTCTTATGATATTTCGGAATGGTCATATCGCCTTGAATCATATAGTAGCATTCATCACTTAACCACTCAGTTGCTTCTGCAGGAATAAATCTTTCATTGAAAATTTCTTTAAATCTATCCCAGGTAATATTACCTTCTGGATTATCTTAATAACTGTATCCCACCAGATTAAAGCTTCGTCTTTGAGCGCCCAAGATGCCAGTAATCTTTTCTGATCATCTCTCAGCTTTGAACCTTCAAAAATTTTCTCAACAGAGTGCATCCAGGCATGTTTTTGAATAATAGATTCATTGCCCGAGAATGGTGCCCCACCTAGATTTCGATACTTGTTTAATAAAGCTTCAATATATAGTTCTGACCTACCTCTTCTACTTCTGCCACTAAATTTTCAATGTCTGCAAATAGCAGACAAAGTGTTAGGCCAACAGAAAAGGTATTTTTAAAGCATAGAGACATATACTTGAATGTGAATGTGTCTACTTAGTGTATTTCATTCTACTATACTCATTCTAGGATATTACTGATCCTATCTGAAATGAGTTATTCGTCATAGAATACTACTGATTTTATTTCTAACGAGTACGTTAATATGTTATATTCTAGAACTAAGCTTAACCAAAGCTCTGATACCACGATGTGACGACCCCAAACCCCCGTTCCCCGGTAGCAAGGGTAATTTTTGGAATATCACATAATAGCAGAACAGAAATATATAAATACACCAGATAATGTACAATAGGATACACTGGATAAACATAATAATCAGAGTTACACAGTGTACAGGATCATACTTAGTACAAAATACAGTTTAGCTTTATATAAAATGTCTACAGCGGAATCAAAACATAATATGTACAACAGGAGCTGAACAACATAAAAAGAAAGAAATGATAGAATCAATCTTCAGCGCCATAGCTATCCAGAAAGAGCCTGCTAAAACCTGAATACAAGGCTGCCCATGTAGAAAATAGGGCACTTGAGTTTGCAAGTAAAACAAACTACGAGTCAGTCATGGGACTGGTATGTGAAATCTACGTAACTTATTTTATAACAGGGCCAATCACAGGACCACGCCGCTAACGCGGAACGGGTTTACTCCATTGGATTAGCAGTGCTCAAAACAAGTAAATCATTAAAAACATCGCAATGTTTTTTATAAAAATGAAGCCATTATAAGACTCGGTTCCCATCACACAATGTATCGCAAACCGGAGGACAGAGTTTTACCTTATAATGGCCAAAATATGCTTGATACAAATAAAACAAAAGCATTTGATAATATTCCTAGTGTTTGTTTGTTTAAAAAACAATTTCAATCATAAATATCAATCATAGACGGTATAAATGTCCCATACCACTATGTCGCCATATATAGGTATACAATCAAAACCATACGATGTCGTATTTGGAAATTGGAATTCCATCATGAACCAATGCAAGGGATCGTCCTTACCGCTTCGATACAATCTAGCCTATGTCTCAGGACCCAGACACAGGTGGGCCCTTGGATCGTTAGGGCCGGTCCACTTGATGTGGATTAAAATGCCGGAACACTGCGTTTCCCCGCCCTATGGGGCATAAACTAGTCATATACCGATCAAACCATCGGCCCTATAGCGACCGATATAACCGAGGCGCCTCGCTATCCATCATCCACATAAGTAAAATGCCCGGGCGTGTAAAACCCAAAACACCACCCCTAGCTAGAAGGAAACGCATGTCCTCCCTGATGTCCTCTCCCGTTTCTGGTCCATACCGGGGTGTAAGGCTCGCGAATCAACGCTAAACACAAAGCTAGCTATTTAAAGCCGTGCTTTGATCATCAACCACAAATCTCGGCTTTTCAACAAAAGCTTTGATCACAGCATCTCTGTATGCCACGTTGTCAATCTACAACGTCAGATACACATCCATTTACAAGTCCGTTCTAGGTCTGAACGAAACCGGAGGCACCTTATTCCTCTCCCGTATGTCCAATATAGGAGAGAGGCCCACGCACATCCGAATGATCAACAAGTACGTCCAGACGACCACCACGGTAACCCCTTTAGGTCAGCAACTCCCATCAAGGGCATCCGTAGCCATCCATTAGATGTGAAGATCCTCGGTCTTGCACCGTCTTCATATCTTCAACTTCTAACCGTCGATCAATTATTTGAAATGAGAATTAACTCGGCCTTTTTAAATAATTCACGTATATTTAGAATTTCAAATCAATTCATTTCCATGGTTAAATTATTTGACATCCATAATTCAATTCATTAATGTAATTTTCATGTCAAACACATTCAACGATCAAATATCCTATAAAACAAGTAAATTCAGTTTATTTCCATTCCATATCGTTTATAATATTTTATAACGATTTATCGCTATTTTTATTTATTTAAATATAGCCAATTTATTCAAATGACGCTTCAGGCCATAACGCGGCCACGGCGCTATTTTTCTCCAGATTTGATTTACACATATCTAAAAATCTAACCACTGGATCTTTACATATTTTATATCATTGGAAGGATCTTTTCAAAACAGGACCCAATGGTTCCAGTTTTGGGAAAATCCGACGGTTGGATCTCCCGGTAAAATCGTCTGAAGCTACGATTTCAAAATACGAACTACAGCGTCGTTATTCGATTTATTTTAATTAATTATATATATATATAATCCATTCTGGCACTGTTTTCATTCAGATTTGAATTAAACATCCCAGATAATCTAAACGTTGGATCTTTGGAAAGTTGGTATTGTTGGAAAGATATTTCCACAGCGAACCCAACGGTTTCGGGAAAATCCGATGGTCAGATCGGCCGGTACAGTCATTTGAAATCATAATTTCAAAATACGAACTGCAGCTTCGTATATATTCATTTCAACATATGACTATCTTTAACATTTCATATAAAGAAAAAAATGTAATTTTTTTGGTCAAAACAATTTATTTCAAACATGATTATTTTTAACACTTCATATATATTATAAAAATGTGATTTTTATTATAAAAACAATTTATTTCAAAAATGAAGATTTTTAGTGATTCATATATATTATAAAAATGTGATTTTTATTAATAAAACAATTTATTTCCAACATTAATATTTTATATACTCCGCACATACAATAAAAATGTTATTTTTATCATTCAAACCATTTTATTTTATACATTCGATAAAAATGTTATTTGTATCGTTCGAACAATTTTATTTTATACATTCGATAAAAATGTTATTTTTATCGTTCAAACATTTTATTTCAAAAACGTATATTTTTCCGAACACATGAATATATTTCAATACATGAATATATAAAGCAAACACAGGAATTTTTCAGAAAATTTCGGCAGCATAATGGCAGGGTAGTTAAAACCGGCACTGTCTCGAGTATGACTTCTTGCTCCACCTTAAATCCTCGAAACTTTTGACAATGGGGATTTCAATAATCTAATTCGTATGCAGATGAATTTTCCCATAAACTAATCCTATTGGGATTTCAACCACAATCAATCATACCAAATCAACCATTCGTAGTATTCACCAAATTTCACATCAAACAATCACAACCAATATATATCGTCCATGATCTGTGGACGAGGGAAGTGTGTGTGTATATATATATATAGATATATGTGCATAAATATATTTTGATTTCAATTCATTTCAATTCAATTCAACGCATATATGCTTTCTACAACGCATATATAACTTATACATCGCACATACAACTTATACAATGCTTATGCATGAGGTGTACAACGCTTATATAACTCATACATCGATTATATAATTTATACATCGTCATTCCATATCGTTTATAATTCAGAAATCTAAAATTAGGTTCCACTCAATCAAAAATTGTAGGAAGCTCCAAAAATTCTCCGCTCTCTTCTAAAATGTAGAAGACGTCCACACGAGTTGTAACGACCTGGATTTCCGGCGACTTTGGTTATCGACATAAGCTCGATGTCGATAACCAAAACATCGAAAAATCCTGGTAATTAGTGAACGAAATTAGAGGGTGAGGATAGATAAGATAGAAACTTAGAATAGAAGAAGAAAAGAAGAACTTACATCATCAGAGTAACCAGAATCTCACAGCGGAACGAATAACATATAATATATAACATAACTTTGAAATATAACAGTTATGTATACCATAGCACTTATCAGAGTACAGCACTTACAACGACAGCGGAAATAATAATAGCTATAGAATCCTGAAGCCTCCTGCTCCAAGCTCTCCAAGTGTATCTGTAAAACACCGACTACTTGATTGCCCATACAAAATTAGGCACCCAAGAGTTTAGGGAAAACAACAAAGTAAACTCCGGGTCAGTCATGGGACTGGTATGAGTAAAACAGTTTAAAACAGTTTGAACAGGTAAACGATATCTCATAAGACCACGCCGTATAATGGAATGGGTTTTTCCCTTATGAGAATCCAAAATATCTTTATATCAAAAACCTTTTGCTATTATAATAATGTCTATGTACAAATAGATATAAATCTAGCAGAAACGCTTTCATCTCACGTTCTACATATAGTATATAATCGAAACCGCAAGCATGTATTGGGTAATGGATTTCCCACTATGACAAGGTATGGAACCACCTTCCGATCAATGTACTCTAGGAACGATACACTGGAGTTCAACAAAAACATCTTGCAACTCAGCCACACATGACCGACCACTCATTTCGCTTGAGTGTATCGAATGTACATCACCAACGGTTGGGATCAGCAACCGTTCCCGTATATATATATATATATATATATATATATATATGGGACAGCATTGATAGATTAAAGAAGCAAATAAATATTCTCTAGATAGGTGATTATACACCCTACTTCGGTGCGACCGACTTAGCCATGCTGCCTGCCCGATTTCTGTCATTTACCGGATGTGAGGCTAGAAGCTACGCTTATCTTTTCATATCAAATCTTCATTCACTTTGAATGTCACATCGTCATATCCGCCAAATCACAAATTGACTTATCCAAAAGTACCACGGGTATAAAGCTAAGAGAAACGAATTCCTCCGCCACCAACGTAAATACATTTGAAATGATCAACTTACGTGATCCCCCAGATACTCTTTCAGACCTTCGTCCATACAAGTTGTCCTGGGACTGGACAAACCGAAGGCACTATTTAGTATATCCATCTTAGTCACTGTTAACTAAGACTTATACAACAGCCCTTGCACTTTACTCCGTCTTCAATTATCTTTGGCATAAATGATTCACAAAGCTTGTGCCAATACAGAGTGGTTCTCTAGATAATAATCCAACCGGTCTCTCCATATTAACAACTTTAAATGGTCAAAAACTTCGATAGTCTGTGATTTAACTATCGAAGGAAAATACGTGTACAAACAACGATATTATTTCCAGAAGGAAATTCTATCAATCAATCATCAATCTCTACCATTCCATAACTATCAGACTCTAACTGTAAACTAATAAGAGAACAACTTCCCAAGTATAAACCCCGAAGGCCGAAACCAACATCAGATCGATACTCAGGAAACCATTCAACTTATTAATCTCCAGTCAGTTTCTAATTTTGCTTAACTCTATTTCTGTAACTCTATTTGATTAACTCTTATTCGAATAACTAGTATTCGATTAACTCCATTCGCTTGACTCTAGATCGCAGCGATCACAATGGTTATGCCTGATTCCCTCATGAAACATCCGACCGCCGTAGGCTATCTGCAGCCCTACGAATTCCGCTAGCAGTCGTGCTAAATGGCGACTCATCTGGATTAACTCTTATTCGAGTAAGTAATATTCGATTTATTCTAATTGATTAACTCTTATTTTATTTAAACTCACTTTGATTAACACACTTGATTAACTCATTTGATTAACTCACTTGGCTAACCCACTTGATTTACTTCGACTAACTTAACTTGATTTACTTGGTTTGACTAACTCAATTGATCAACTCGACTTGATAATTTCAACTCGATTAACCTAACTTGATTTACTTGGTTTTGACTAACTCAATTGGTCAACTCGATTAACCTAACTTGATTTACTTATCTCGATTAACTTGAACTAATCACTTTGATTAACTCGACTAATTCACTTAGTTTAACTTAACTTGCTAATTCAATTTGATTAACTTAACTAATTCACCTAGTTTAACTTAACTTGCTAATTCAATTTGATTAACTCTACTCGCTAATTCAATTTGATTAACTCTACAACAATGATCACTATCATTCAAACACATATAATCCATACACATTATATATCACGTCATTTATCACAATATATGAAAACGGTAAAATAAATGTTGAGGAATCCCGTCGGATTCCTCCAACCTGTTTCCCTGCATCACAGATGTTAGACAATACGATTAACATCGATTTCACTTTGATATGAGATATTCTGATAGCAGAATCACATAAATATTTAACGGTTTATATATATATACATATATATAATTTCCACTAACTGACTTAGCAGTTCAATCAAACAGTCAACACACAGTCAAACAGACAATATTTAACAGTTCTAAGAATATGTTGTAAAAATAGAATTGTACAGAGTTGGTGAGTTTTACTCACTTTGGCAGTTCATCGTTAAAGAACGATAAACTGTTATTTGATTTGAATCAAACAATTTATTTCGCCTTAAATTCATATGAGCCCTAATCCACTTCCAATCAGCTTCATTGTGAAGCTCTCGTCCATACGGTCCCAACACAACTTATGGTTCGTCAATCTGAGTTCATATGGACGAGATATAACATTTCAAATTTGGTACATAAATTTAATTAAAATTAAATAAAACCTTTCTTGACTTCGGGCCTTACATTACCTTCCCGGCCCAATACCCAACCTCAAATGCCAACCCGCACCTTTAATCCTCCTTCCCCAATTCGGTATTCATGCTTCCAGTAAAACACAGACATTGCCAAACCTCCTTGCTTCCACTACCCTTCCATTCTTCACCCGAAACCGAAACCGAACTCACCACTTCATTCTCCATCACTTCCTCTTTCAATCCATCACCACTCCATGAAACTCGTACTCCCAAAAAGCAACTTGATGTCGACAGCAGGTCTTCAAACCCGTAGTGAACATCGACATCATCTATAACCGAATCCTCCCAAACTTCGTACGCAGGTGCGATTCTTCACCACAAGCACAAATACCTACCCTGATTCGAAGATTACTGCTTCAATTTCCTTAGCATCCGAACCCTAGTTGCTGCGCTGAAGCAAAACTCGAGCCCAAGGCCAACGTCGAGTTCAACAACAAAGCCATGAGTGTGACGAGCAAGTTGAAAGGAATCTAAACAAATTCATTTCATGATTTTATATATATTTCTTTGATTGATTTGATTTTTTTGAAGATCAAAATGTTGCTGTGTTGTTCTTTTGGTGGAGGCGCAAATGCTCTGACCAAAGAGGACGTTCAATTAGGTTTAGAGGAGTAGTGAGGGTATTTATAGCAATTTTAGATATTTTATAAAAAGAATATTCACGGCATATTCTCTTTTGTATACTCATTCTGCTTTCTAAAAATTCTCATGATTACATACGGTACCTAAAAATCACCAAACTGGACATGTAGCTAGAGTTCGACATTACGGTCCCAACGAAACTGGTTTCGTCGAATTACGACTCCGTTTGCTCACACAGCGTATTTTTAACTGTCAGAATACTGACTGTATTTCACTATAAAAATCCATACGGCCACACAGTGACTCTAAAAATCACGGAACTGGAAATCTAACAATAATTTGACATTACGAATCCAACAAAATTGGTTTCGTCGAATTCCGAGGTCGTATGAAAAACTGGCTATTTTTAAAGCTCTGAATGACCCATTTAAATATATAAATATATTTAAATAAAATAAAATTTAATATTTAAAAATAAATATTATCTTCTATATTCACAGTGGAATACCATACAACTCTAGAATATTCCTATATGAATTTCTGGCTTGATATTTCAATCCCGATTAAATCGATATTCGATTTATAATGAAATTCCTTTTATAAATATAAATAATTCCTTTATAAATTATAAAGGAATTCCACAGCGACTTTTCTGAAATTTGATTTGGACGTAAATCAAAATCTACACGACGAAATCCCGAATTTTCTCTTCCACTAGAAAGATACACTTCACCAGCTCCACACGTTTCTTGTTTCACAGAAATCCGGCTTAAAACGAATCCTGTACATTCAGTTGAAGTTCAAATCGCCAAATCGCGAACTACAACGCCATTTCAAGCTCGATTTTAATTTTAATATAATTATACGTTCAAACTGTCGTCGATTGAATATATTCGTCAATATAATTCAACTCTAAGCTGAATTAAATCTAAGGGACGACCCCGTTCACAGAATATTGTGATTTCCAATATTTTTGATTATTTCTGAATTAAATATATTACTATATTATTTAAATTAATTAAATATTCACTTTATTTAATTAAACGACGATTTAATTCCCTAAATCACTATTTATATAATTAAATAAATTAATTATAATACCTCTGACAATGCGGGTCATTACATTCTTCCCCACTTAAAATAATTTCGTCCTCGAAATTGCTAAGTTAGAGGACGACCCTATCTATTGGAATTCCTAAGATTTGTTTACCCCTTATTTATGATTTCAACTGAACCAATTAATATTGACTAAAACATTTATTTATTCTGACTAACTAAAATTTTCAAAAATTCTGAAAATTTTCTAACACTTTAAATTTTCGGAAAATTTCGCCATAACCTCCTTTGTACAGCCCTATCGGTAAAACCACAACTCGCCTCTCTAGGCTTTCTCCAACCCAAAAGAAAATCAAACAGCCAAGCGGCTTGCCAATTCGGCTCATAAATCTCATGCTTATATCAAATATAAACTTGTACCTTTTTGTCGAGCATATCAACTCTATCACTTCACCTGTCATCAATTCAACATATACCAATGCAATTCCAACTTGATCCCAAATCAATTTATCTTTAACACACCCATTCGCTTATACCTAAGTCGAATTTCATTTCAAACTTAAGCACTATTCTTGATTTCAAATCCATAACTCACCAGTCCAATATAATTCCAGATTATCTCTAATCAAGTCTAATTCTACTATACACTAATCTGTTACAAATGATTTTCACTTACTGGCTTTTAATTCAATCCCAATTCTATTGGATTTTACAAATTTTACTTTAATTTGTTTAAATTCAAACAACTTTTCTTCCTGGAAGTTTTTAAACAGTTTACCTCTTTCAAAAATCAAATTTTCCTTTTTGAAATTCAACACAACTTGTTTTCCCAAAACAATTTCAAAACAAAATCCTTGGTAGTAATCCGTCACTTACATACTCGAAAATGAACACCGATGATGTCATGGTCAACATCGGAATCTAATTTCCAGCTACCGAAGTGAGTTCAATACTATAGCACTTTTCAAAACCATTTCCGAATATTTCCATTTTGAAATCCATTCCAAATATCCTTTTACCATGTTGTAAACAATTTAAAATCTCCCAGGATCTTAAAATTCTCTTATACTTAATTCAAATCCATTTCCAAACACTTATTCCAATTTCCATAGTTTGAATTTCACCCCTGATTTAAATTTCAGATTTAACTCCTCTGATTTCACATTTTTCACTTATATGAATTCTGGTTGGTTATATATAACCATTTCACTTTATAATCTTGCTCAATTATAATTAAAACCAATATATCTAATATATGATAATATATTACATATCCATACTGTGTCGGTCCATCGTATTCAAGTGTTTATAAACCCCTACCGATACAGTGGATCAAACTGATCGACCAGAATTCATAAACAACACAGCCAATGAATCTCCACAATATAAAACAATTTTTATATCAAATAACAAATACGCACTCGTATATACACACTCAACTCAATATAGGGTATTACTAACCCTATCTCTACCAAGTCACACCACAGAGCCAAGGTAATTCTTAACTTAAGCTCTGATACCAACTGCAACGACCCGGATTTTCGGCGACTTTGGTTATCGACATAAGCTCGATGTCGATAACCAAAACATCGAAAAATCCTGGTAATTAGTGAAAGAAATTAGTGGGTGAGGATAGATAAGATAGAAACTTAGAATAGAAGAAGAAAAGAAGAACTTACATCATCAGAGTAACCCGAATCTCACAGCGGAACAAATAACATATATTATATAACATAACTTTGAAATATAACAGTTATGTATACATTAGCACTTATCAGAGTACATCACTTACAACAACAGCGGAAATAATAATAGCTATAGAATCCTGAAGCCTCCTGCTCCAAGCTCTCCAAGTGTATCTGTAAAACCCCGACTACTTGACTGTCCATACAAAATTAGGCACCCAAGAGTTTAGGGAAAACAACAAAGTAAACTCCGGGTCAGTCATGGGACTGGTATGAGTAAAACAGTTTAAAATAGTTTGAACAAGTAAACGATATCTCATAAGACCACGCCGTATAACGGAACGGGTTTTTCCCTTATGATAATCCAAAATATCTTTATATCAAAAAATCTTTTGCTATTATAATAATGTCTATGTACAAATAGATATAAATCTAGTAGAAACGCTTTCATCTCACGTTCTACATATAGTATACAATCGAAACCGCAAGCACGTATTGGGTAATGGATTTCCCACTATGACAAGGTATCGAACCACCTTCCGATCAGTGTACTCTAGGAACGATACACTGGAGTTCAACAAGAACATCTTGCAACTCAGCCACACATGACCGACAACTCATTTCGCTTGAGTGTATCGAATGTACATCACCAACGGTTGGGATCAGCAAACGTTCCCGTATATATATATATATATATATATATATATATGGGATAGCATTGATATATTAAAGAAGCAAATGAATATTCTCTAGATAGGTGATTATACACCCTACTTCGGTGCGACCGACTTAGCCATGTTGCCTGCCCGATTTCTGTCATATACTGGATGTGAGGCTAGAAGCTACGCTTATCTTTTCATATCAAATCTTCATTCACTTTGAATGTCACATCGTCATATCCGCCAAATCACAAATTGACTTATCCAAAAGTACCACGGGTATAAAGCTAAGAGAAACGAATTCCTCCGCCACCAACGTAAATACGTTTGAAATGATCAACTTACGTGATCCCCCAGATATACTCTGTCAGACCTTCGTCCATACAAGTTGTCCTGGGACTGGACAAACCGAAGGCACTATTCAGTATATCCATCTTAGTCACTGTTAACTAAGACTTATACAACAGCCCTTGCACTTTACTCCGTCTTCAATTATCTTTGGCATAAATGATTCACAATGCTTGTGCCAACACATAGTGGTTCTCTAGATAATAATCCAACCGGTCTCTCCATATTAACAACGTTAAATGGTCAAAAACTTCGATAGTCTGTGATTTAACTATCGAAGGAAAATACGTGTACAAGCAACGATATTATTTCCAGAAGGAAATTCTATCAATCAATCATCAATCTCTACGATTCCATAACTATCAGACTCTAACTGTAAACTAATAAGAGAACTGTTAGACCAAAAAATGGTCCTAACACCCAAATCGTCGTATTTTGAGCATAGGATATGAAGAAATAACTGAAAAAATAAGAGAAAAGCAAGACAACAAGATTTTTATAGTGGTTCGGCGTTAACGAGCCTACGTCCACTTCATATTTTCTCATTTCATTCATGGATTACAATTACAATGAATATTGTCTTTCAATCACTTGAATTCAATGAATAATTCTCTTCGAATCCATTGAAATTATTGAGGAAGATGGTGGTTATCCATGGAGAAGTGTTGGCCATGGCAGCCATGGAAGTTGAGATGCCAAAAGTCCCCTGAAAATGCCCTCTGAAGGTGTACTTATAGCTGTAGGAAAGCTCCTGGGAGGACTGGTTCGTGATGGGGTACGTGGCAGGCGATCCAGAAAAATAGGAGAGCCAGTAGCCTTGAGAATAGGTCAAAACAAGCTGCGTGTGAACAGGTCCGAAGGTCGGATTGCGGTCATGGGTCGGATCGCGGTCACGGGTCGGATCGCGGTCATAGGTTGGATCGCGTAGGCAAGGGCGGATCGGATCACGTAGGCAAGGGCGGATCGGATCGCGGTCATATGCCAGCTTACACCCGTTCACGGAAATGGGCGTAACTTTCAAACCGTAAGTCTGATTGAGCCAAACCAAAGCTCAAACTGAAGCTAATTCAAAGGTCTACGAGTATATGAGGTGAATAGATCCAAATGAGGTCATTTGATAGGTGTTTAGGGCCAGTTTATACTGATGTTGTGATTTTGACCTAACTGCCTTGTGTCTTCTGATGATGCTTCCAATGCCGGAGAGCGATGTTATCCAGAGATTCCATATGAGACAGCATTTACCCAGAGGTGTGTCAACATGATCTTTGCTTTGGGTAGCCTGGTCACAAAGCAGGCTAACATTTTGCCCCCCAAAGTACATCTTATCGAGGATGAGATGTGCTTTGAATATGTTGAGCTAAATCTTTCTAGAATATCATTTGTCCTTGAGAAGGCTTTATCCAATTGTTGCATTGCTTCCATTGGAGCTAATCAGGCTAAGTTCTATGAGAGGAGTATTCGAGACGATCAAGAAATTGTTTAAACCTTGTCAAATCAAAAGATCTAATTCATCCGTCAGAAGTCATGCTAAATTGTCGGCTCCCGAGCGTGATCCTACACACATAGGTCGTCGCCAAACAACATCATCACTCTATGCAAGCCAAGCGCGTGGTAGGGTTGGACTTTCTTTTACATATGAGTCAATAAATGGAGTAGCCACCCAAATCATGGGGAGATGTAAGAATCTTTTGGCTCTGAGCTAACAACTAGACTGTTGGGATAAAGCACATCAGAATCAACATACGAATTTGTCATTTGTACTCAAGATTGGACTAGCCTGATATCTTGATATTGATTCAGGATCTTAAAATCGCATTGAATCGTAACAGTAAGGAATTCAAAAGCCATGATCACTCTGGATCGTAGTCGAGAGAATCCACAACTGTTACGGATCCCTTCTTAATCCAATATTCACATATGAAGTAGTCAGTAAGGGACGTTATTAAAATTATGTGTACCAGTGCCTATAGGATTGTCACCATCGCAAGGTAGTAGATAGGTTTGTCACACCTTCCATTTGGTGTAGTTTGAGTCTTTAAGTTCACATTCGATCCACAAGCTAGCTCGCTTGGTTGGCAAAGATGAGTAAGGTTGTACTCCGGAGGCATGACGTACATGTTTTGAATCCCATTTTATGCCAGGATTGTCTTCAAAGTTAGTCTATGAACCGACACTTGTGCTCTCAGTGCCATCGGAGGACAAGCGAGGTCAGTACTTATGCCCTCAGTATCGGTGGGGGTTGAGTTGAGTCAATAAGGCATTTAATCTTGAAGATTTTATACTTCCTGTCGTTGCATCTGGTAAGAGTTGCAGGTTCAGCAATCTTAGCCGACCCAGATCATTCTGTACAGTTTCTCAATTTAGCAAAAATCGGAATTGTATATGCAAATGGTTGAACCACGTTTGCTTTGATATCATCTCTTCTCTTTAGTCAGATAGTGAGGATTGCCTCATTGGGCATCAGCGACTTCGGTTACTCTCATCAGATCAGTTGCGGAGTCAAGTAAGGTTGTTGAATGCGAATGAATAAATGTCGTTATGAAGTTAGTTGGGCTCCACCGTTTATGCTTCAGCATAGTCCGAAATGGTTATCACAGTCTTATTGAGTCTCTTTCTCATGCTCGGTTCAATCGAGCTTGACAAACAAGATCATGGGCTCGATAAGTGGTATAAATTCTCTTTGGAATTGCACATTCTTGTCGTTGTTTTCTAGGGCTTTTCCTTTGTCCTCATCGTTTCGGGAAATAGAAGGTACTCCATTCTTTAGTCAGGATGGCCTCTAGGTCATTCGTCTCGACGCTAACACCTTTTTGTCATGAAAGTCTATCCACTTCAGGGTTGAATTCATCAAAATCTCTGAGCAAGTCTTGTTATAGAGAAAATTTAAAGTCCGGGGGAATAACAGGGGATCCTGACGTCCCACGTGTGAGGGCTGTAATTGTTGTTATCCACATCAACTAGAGGAGTACCACTCCTCGAGAGGTGCCAAATTAAACTGGCGAGCAGATCACCGTCAAAGAATTGCTGCACATTTTCAAGATCATAGCTGGCGCCCCCAGTATTGAATCTGAAATTACAAGGGGGTCTTTGTGGATTTCTTATTTATGCATCGATGTTACTCCCAAGTCACGGGTTGAGTCATTCGACTCGACCGGGCTTCTGTTCTTCGAATTGTTGTGTTCCATCTTGGAGTTGAGCGTACTCTAGCGCTTGAGTACCCATTCGAGCTGGAGCTGAAGTTGGTCGTGCATGACCTAAGTTCATTGTGATTCTTGCATTCTCATCTAGGAAGTTGCAGGTAGCCGTTCCATCACCCATGTTTCCATCTACGACGTTCTGAATCGAAGTTGAACGTTGTGTGACTGCTGATTGGTTCGTGTTCATCTCAGGTGTTCCCACTTGCTTTCTGCATGAAGGGAGAGGTTGGAGGCGAAATAGCTGCATCTTGTCCAATTGATGTATGGGATATATCCAGCCTTATATGAGCTTCCTATTTTAGAAGTCGGTTGGGATCAGCAGATGGACATTCTCTTTGCATTTGTTTCTTGGTCCTCAAGGGGGCCTGTTTGGATCACAACACAAGTTAAACACAGGCACTTAAGTTATGCCGTTTGTAAATATTTTCAATAGCCATGGCCCCAGTTATAGGGTAAGTGCGAAAGACATGCGGTCGGATCACTTCCCTTTCGAATTCAGACATGTATCCATGAAAAGAGGAAGTCACTTTCAGAATTCAAGCGATCATACTATCCAAGCATGGAGTAGGACGTGTTTGGGACGGTACAAGAAGCCTGTAATTCATAAATGTCCAGAATTCCACGATTACGTCGAATCGTATTAAGGCCAAGGAATCAATGATCGCTCAAGATCGTACTAAGGTAGGGTAGATATCAAAAAATCTCAGGGCCTCGCCAGGTCCTTCCAGTTGCGAGTATGAAGTTGTATAACATGTAGCTGAACAATTCACTATCCAGGCTTCTTTTCTGTCGTCGCCGTGAGTCGCATAGGCAGCTTAGAATTATACGCCTACGTCATCCTTTTGGACGCGGCCCTTTAGTTATTCCCTACTGGTCTACTGTTGTTGTGCGAGTTCGGATCTCGCATTTTGTCCAGCTTTGTTTTGTGAGCCTGTACTTAGTGAATGAAATTCCATTTCTTTTTATACTGCTGTGTTCGTGTGCTGCCCCCCCCCCCCATTCCCGGAAACGAGTGGTTCGAGCTCCATTTTCATTCTTGGTCCCAGTCGTGTTACGGGATAGGATCCCTTGAGTGGCATATGTCGTCATGCACTTATACTCTCCTGTCGTAGTTCGGGATAGAGTTTGAATTTAGCTTTAAGTCTGCACCCCGATCCTTCAGCGTGATATGAATCCTTGTGGTGCTGAGTCTCTAGCGCTTTTATACTCTCCCGATCCTTCAGCGGGCTAGAGTGCTCATGGCACTAAGTCTCTAGTGCTTTTATACTCTCCCGATCTTTTAGCGGAGCAGAAATTATGGGCGGTGCTGAGTCTCCAGCACCTTTCTCATCGCTTAATCATAGACGCTTTTATACTCTCCTGGCGATCGCCAAGGTTAGAGTTCGAACTCAGCTGTTCTGTCACTCCCCGATCCTTCAGCGGGGTGAGAGTTCTTTCGCATTATCCTGTACCTGCGAGCATTCCATAATTAGTTATGCATTTAAACATTCGAAACGCAAATAAGAAAATAAGTCATGAAACATTATAAGTTATCAGTGCAACTTATAAGTGAAAGTGCAGTAAAGTAGTATGTATGTATAGGTATGCCCCCAATCAATCATTAACTTAGTGCCTGGCCAGGTCTTGTTGAGGATTGATTAGGACCATAACTGTGTTGCCCCCATGTCCGGACATGGAGGATTTGGGATCAGCTTCCATCCTGCCCCCCCCCCCCGATCCTTTAACGGGGGAGGAATTTTCCCGTGGCGCTAAGTCTCTAGCGCTTTTATACTCTCCCGATCCTTCAGCGGGTTAGAGTTGCTGGGGCGCTGAATCTCTAGCGCTTTTATACTCTCCCGATCCTTCAGCCGGTTAGAGTTCGAGCTCGGTTCATGATCTGCTCAACGATCCTTCAGCGGAGCAGAAGTTCTCAACGCTAAACCATAGACGCTTTTATACTCTCTCTCGACCCTGGAGAGTTAGAGTTGGGACTCAGCTGTTCCATCGCTCCCCGATCCTTCAGCGGGGTAAGAGTCCTTTCTCAGCGCCAAATCATGGACGCTTTTATATTCTCCTGGCGGTCGCCAAGGTTAGACTTTTGCTCAGGCGGCTCCGATCATGGTACACCGCCATGCCTTGTGGACGTCATCTTCGCGTTCTTTATACTCTCTCTCAGCTCTGGAGAGTTAGAGTCACGGATCAAGCGGTCTGCAATCATGCACGCTCATCAAACTCGTCCTAGGTTTACATTTTAATCCAAGCTCCGAGGATTAAAACCAGTCGGACAAGCAGTTGGAGCATTTGCCAAGGCTTTGAGTTCCTCCGAACAGTCTACGGGAGGAATGGTTGGCACCAGACTTCGGGTACCTGCATTATTCACACCGCACGAATTAGTCACGTCAGTAACTCGGAAAGCATGTGAAAGCAAATTTTATGATTGAAAAGTAAGCAAATTAAGAGGCAGTGTTGCCTCCTTTATTTGAATTCATGTAATCTGGTGGCGTCGAGCATAGGATCGAGCCATGTAGGCGGTCACACCGCGTCCATCTGGAGTCGGACTATGACTTTGTAACTCAATGATTTATGTTCAATTGTCTTGTGGTCTGCCACGTGTGAGCCAAGGATTGGATGGTCATCCCGGATCCACCTTGAGCTATACAACATTCTTTAGACGAAGAGCGTGGCTTTGTAAACGAGCAGTTCAGTTGAGCTCGTTAAAGTATTGCTCTATGGCTCTATATGCGGGTGTTATAAGTTTGATCGGTAGCGAATCCTGGATACCTACATCATCCACATATTAATTCATCTGAGTTAATTACATCAATAACTCATAAATCATGCAAATATAAGAGTCATGGTTAAAGAATAATCCTGTTAAAGGAATGAGTATCATTCTGAGTGAAAAATGGCATTGCATATTCATTGCAGGTCCATTTTGCTTTGCCCTATCTCTGCCAATGAAGGGCTGCCAAAGTCCTTTAGTTGATGAGGGGTATCTTTTCAGATTATCATGGGGGTGGCAGTCCCAAAAAATGAATAGACCTTGGTCGGGGTCTTGAGATGGCAAAGGCGGCTAGGTAGGTACTATAAGCGAGTGATGAGGTCGCATCTCCTTCAAATCGTCTTTTTGCCCCCGTACTGAGGGTAAGGATGGAGTGTCAGGAAGTCATGACTAGATTGCTAATGGTAGCACATCTTTGCATTGGTGTTAGGTTGTAAATTAGCATGAGAACAATGGATTCATGCTTATAGAAATTTTTGCACTTTCCATGTTAGGAAATAGGATATTACTGCTGGTGGGATAATCATATCACATAAATTTGCTGATATACCCTCGATCCCATATCGGGGACAAGGGTTGGTGCGCCGACAATCAACCAGCATTCATGCGTAAGCGTTCTAGATCTTCAACTCGCTAACTTTCAGGCAAGACTAAGTCAATTGGCCAGGCAAATTCTTGATGTATCAGCTCTGAATTAGATGATGTAATCTCGAGCAATTTATGCTCAAATCTGTAGTTGCCCCCAGCCTTAGGGGAGTGAGTCACTTGGCAGATAATCGATAAAAAGAGTGGAAGTATGAGTCTTCACTTTCTAACTTCAGAACGCCGTTCGCCAGAAGTTTCATTCATGTACATCTCCCATCTAATGGGTGGCTGACTGGTGATTTGGTCGAATCATTCAGGGCGGTGAATTCGGCAATTGCACTCGTTGGTGTTTGTTTTGGGACAACCTTCCAAGAGAAATAGGCAATGTCGAATTGCATGTCATATCTCGAGGCATAAAGAACGATTGCACGCCTTTCACTTCACCTTGTTAGATGCATTCTGTGCTGTAGGAAGTTTATCATGGAGTTAACCATGACTCTCTTCCGGGTTTGGTCTCCAACGTTTGATCAACATCCATTTTATCAATGGTTGTATTTCATAGTGTCTTGATGGGGATCATCTCTATCTTTTCTGGATTATCGGAACTTTCTTATTTGACCAAATGATTCGACTTTAGATCTTCCGTGTATGAAATATGAGGTATGTTGTAACGTTCCAATCCATCCAATAACTCTTCTGCCTATTCTAGGTAAGCTGCGAGTTGTGGTTTCTCTGACTGGAATTCCTTTCGAGTCGTCCTTCGGGGGTTATCTGCAAAACTTCGGCGTTGGATTGCCGATCATTTCTTGCACTGTCTGTATACAACTTCCAGGTGCTTGATTTCATCTTTCATTTCGAATGGCAACTCCATATAAAATCCTGCGATAGTTAACTTACTGCATACGTCTTATTTGCTTGACAGGAGCACACTTCAGGTTTATACTCAAGAAATGACTCATAATTTGGGATAAAATCCCACAAATATTAGCACTGGTCCAAACGAACACATCCAGGCTCGCCTACAGAAAGCATATAAGTTCTCTCATTCGGAAGAGGTCTAAAGGAGATCCGATGTGAAGACCTTAGTCAGGTCGGCGTCACCAGTCGGAACACGTGCAGTTGCGTTATTAGATGTCACCCTTCTTCATCCCGAATCACCATCCTCTCTGGAATCTATGTCTTCGGGCAGGTCATTTGGCAATTCCTTTTGCGATGCTCCCATTATTCGCAATATTGACACCTCCTTCACACTCCATTTCATCTGGAGGGGAAGCGTCTTTGGGTTTCACGCAATCTCTGTTGCGTAGCATATTCCATCCTTCCTAATCAGTCGGCTTCTCCAATAACTTGGTCACTATAGACCAGTCTCACTCCGTCTTCGGTAGGGACATTTAACGGTTAACACCAAGATGCTATGTAAGCTCTGAATTCCGCTATACCTGGTTGGTTGAGACCACGATCAGATAAGCTTGAATGCAATAGCATGGCTTGCAAGGCTTCAAGCAATGTTCATACATTCTGTCATAACTGTTGTATGAAGTGGATAGCTAATGGTTGGTTCATATTTGTGTTGATCTCAAGTTCTCATCTCTCAACCGAGATCGTATGGTGGCTGGTGAGCAGTCAAATTGCTATCGCCCGGGCAAGGATCCATATGCCCGATCATGGCCCACGGTGGTTCAATTGGTACCTAACTCTGGGCACCAAAGTACATTGATCTACCCTTCATTCTATGGAAATCATCTTCCTTGATGCGGTTGACGACAAATAGGCATTGCAAATGTTAGCTAAGCTTTTCAAGGTGTGAACCGTGGGACATATATTTTTCACCATGCCATTCAAGCGAAGGGTAACTTTGTAGTGCTAGGATCCTTTCTTGCTATTGGATATCCCATCATTGAGAATCATGGCCATTGGGATCTTCTGAGTCACCTTTAGAGTAGTGTCTGGATCGTTCTATGTCAATGGCATCTGGGACTCCGCCTATTGGACATGTTTAAGCCACGTAACTAGGTGATCACCACTCGTTCAGGAACATCATCGGTTGCATTGGTGAAATCTATACACCATCGGAGCTCTGGAAGAGGAGGTTGCCAGGAGATAATCTTTAACTCGTATATCATCATAGCCAGCATGCTGAATCTTTTCTATATCTCCTCACATTGAGTAACATCAGTAAATAGGTGTTATGGCTCTAGGAAGAACTCCCGTCGTTGCCAATTTGCTGTCGATTTCCTCAGGCTATCTACTGAATCTTGGTTGTTAAGCGTTTGTGATAATTGTACACCAAAACATATTACGAGCCGAAGGCGAGCCGTGCTCTGAGCCGAAGGCGAGGCCGTCAGCGGGTCCGGGCGCAGCGCCGGCGGGGGTCCAGGTCGTGACCCTTGTTCGTAGTCACTTTGGAAGATGGATCCTTTTCTAAAATGATCTGAAAATTGTATTTTTTCCAAAAATTGTCACTTTTTTGGATCAGGTCGTGACCCTTGTTCGTCGTCATTTTTCCGGGTCGCGGTTCGCTACTGTCCTCCGGTTCGCGGTTCGTGACAGTTCTCTAGACTCGGTTCGGTTCGTGGTCTTCTCCAGTTCATGGATATGTTCACAACAATTGCTCCAGGTCGGGTCGTGGAAGTATCACCGGGTCGGATCGCGACTTCCTTGCTCGGTCGGGTCGTGGGTTCATCTTGAGACCGGATCGTGGTCTCCCCGCGATCCGCGATCCGCGATCCCCTCGACCTTCTCCAGCACATTTTCTTTATTATCCTCATTTGGTCATGAAGCTTGTGAACCCTTAGCTTTTTTTCGAAGGTATGAAGCTCTGATTTTCTGAAATCAACGAAATATTCAAAAATGGTTGAAACGCGGACTGTTTTCTTCGAACTTTCAAATCCAAATAGTAGAATAGCAATCCGATAGGTTGAGAATTCGGTTCTCAGTGAAAGCACCAAAATGTTAGACCAAAAAATGGTCCTAACACCCAAATCGTCGTATTTTGAGCATAGGATATGAAGAAATAACTGAAAAAATAAGAGAAAAGCAAGACAACAAGATTTTTATAGTGGTTCGGCGTTAACGAGCCTACGTCCACTTCATATTTTCTCATTTCATTCATGGATTACAATTACAATGAATATTGTCTTTCAATCACTTGAATTCAATGAATAATTCTCTTCGAATCCATAGAAATTATTGAGGAAGATGGTGGTTATCCATGGAGAAGTGTTGGCCATGGCAGCCATGGAAGTTGAGATGCCAAAAGTCCCCTGAAAATGCCCTCTGAAGGTGTATTTATAGCTGTAGGAAAGCTCCTGGGAGGACCGGTTCGTGATGGGGTACGTGGCAGGCGATCCAGAAAAATAGGAGAGCCAGTAGCCTTGAGAATAGGTCAAAACAAGTTGCGTGTGAACAGGTCCGAAGGTCGGATCGCGGTCATGGGTCGGATCGCGGTCATGGGTCGGATCGCGGTCATAGGTCGGATCGCGTAGGCAAGGGCGGATCGGATCGCGTAGGCAAGGGCGGATCGGATCGCGTAGGCAAGGGCGGATCGGATCGCGGTCATATGCCAGCTTACACCCGTTCACGGAAATGGGCGTAACTTTCAAACTGTAAGTCCGATTGAGCCAAACCAAAGCTCAAACTGAAGCTAATTCAAAGGGCTACGAGTATATGAGGTGAATAGATCCAAATGAGGTCATTTGATAGGGGTTTCGGGCCAGTTTATACTGATGTTGTGATTTTGACCTAACTGCCTTGTGTCTTCTGATGATGCTTCCAATGCCGGAGAGCGATGTTATCCAGAGATTCCATATGAGACAGCATTTACCCAGAGGTGTGTCAACATGATCTTTGCTTTGGGTAGCCTGGTCACAAAGCAGGCTAACAAGAACAACTTCCCAAGTATAAACTCCGAAAGCCGAAACCAACATCAGATCGATACTCAGGAAACCATTCAACTTACTAATCTCCAGTCAGTTTCTAATTTTACTTAACTCTATTTCTTTAACTCTATTTGATTAACTCTTATTCGAATAACTAGTATTCGATTAACTCCATCCGCTTGACTCTAGATCGCAGCGATCACAATGGTTACACCTGATTCCCTCAGGAAACATCCGACCGCCGTAGGCTATCTGCAGCCCTGCGAATTCCGCTAGCAGTCGTGCTAAATGGCGACTCATCTGGATTAACTCTTATTCGAGTAACTAATATTCGATTTATTCTAATTGATTAACTCTTATTTTATTTTAACTCACTTTGATTAACACACTTGATTAAATCATTTGATTAACTCACTTGGCTAACCCACTTGATTTACTTCGACTAACTTAACTTGATTTACTTGGTTTGACTAACTCAATTGATCAACTCGACTTGATAAATTCAACTCGATTAACCTAACTTGATTTACTTGGTTTTGACTAACTCAATTGATCAACTCGACTTGATAAATTCAACTCGATTAACCTAACTTGATTTACTTATCTCGATTAACTTGAACTAATCACTTTGATTAACTCGACTAATTCACTTAGTTTAACTTAACTTGATAATTCAATTTGATTAACTTAACTAATTCACTTAGTTTAACTTAACTTGCTAATTCAATTTGATTAACTCTACTCGTTAATTCAATTTGATTAACTCTACAACAATGATCACTATCATTCTAACACATATAATCCATACACATTATATATCACGTCATTTATCACAATATATGAAAATGGTAAAATAAATGTTGAGGAATCCCGTCGGATTCCTCCAACCTGTTTCCCTGCATCACAGATGTTAGACAATACGATTAACATCGATTTCACTTTGATATGAGATATTCTGATAGCAGAATCACATATAAATATTTAACTGTTTATTTATATGTACATATATATAATTTCCACTAACTGGCTTAGCAGTTCAATCAAACAGTCAACACACAGTCAAACAGACAATATTTAACAGTTCTAAGAATATGTTGTAAAAATAGAACTGTATAGAGTTGGTGAGTTTTACTCACTTTGGCAGTTCATCGTTAAAGAACGATAAACTGTTATTTGATTTGAATCAAACAATTTATTTCGCCTTAAATTCATATGAGCCCTAATCCACTTCCAGTCAGCTTCATTGTGAAGCTCTCGTCCATACGGTCCCAACACAACTT
This sequence comes from Allium sativum, assembly GCA_030737875.1. Lineage (NCBI taxonomy): Eukaryota > Viridiplantae > Streptophyta > Magnoliopsida > Asparagales > Amaryllidaceae > Allium > Allium sativum. The sequence continues at coordinate 411,521,686 of CM060910.1, read as the reverse complement.
ACGGTTCGCCAATCTGAGTTCATATGGACGAGATACAACATTTCAAAGTTGGTACACAAATTTAATTAAATTTAAATAAAAGCTTTCTTGACTTCGGGCCTTACATTACCTTCCCGGCCCAATACCCAACCTCAAATGCCAACCCGCACCTTTAATCCTCCTTCCCCAATTCGGTATTCATGCTTCCAGTAAAACACAGACATTGCCAAACCTCCTTGCTTCCACTTCCCTTCCATTCTTCACCCGAAACCGAAACCGAACTCACCACTTCATTCTCCATCACTTCCTCATTCAATCCATCACCACTCCATGAAACTCATACTCCCAGAAAGCAACTTGACGTCGACAGCAGGTCTTCAAACCTGCAGTGAACATCGACATCATCTATAACCAAATCCTCCCAAACTTCGTACGCAGGTGCGATTCTTCACCACAAGCACAAATACCTACCCCGATTCGATGATTATTGCTTCAATTTCCTTAGCATCCGAACCCTAGTTGCTGCGCCGAAGCAAAACTCGAGCCCAAGGCCAACGTCGAGTTCAACAACAAAGCCATGAGTGTGACGAGCAAGTTGAAAGGAATCCAAACAAATTAATTTCATGATTTATATATATTTTTTTGATTGATTTGATTTTTTGGAAGATCAAAATGTTGCTGTGTTGTTCTTTTGGTGGAGGCGCAAATGCTCTGACCAAAGAGGACGTTCAATTAGGTTTAGAGGAGTAGTGAGGGTATTTATAGCAATTTTAGATATTTTATAAAAAGAATATTCACGGCATATTCTCTTTTGTATACTCATTCTGCTTTCTAAAAATTCTCGTGATTACATACGGTACCTAAAAATCACCAAACTGGACAAGTAGCTAGAGTTCGACATTACGGTCCCAATGAAACTGGTTTCGTCGAATTCCGACTCCGTTTGCTCACACAGCGTATTTTTAATTGTCAGAATACTGGCTGTATTTCACTTTAAAAATCTGTACGGCCACACAGTGACTCTAAAAATCACGGAACTGGAAATCTAACAATAATTTGACATTACGAATCCAACAAAATTGGTTTCGTCGAATTCCGAGTTCGTATGAAAAACTGGCTATTTTTAAAGCTCTGAATGACCCATTTAAATATATAAATATATTTACATAAAATAAAATTTAATATTTAAAAATAAATATTATCGTCTATATTCACAGTGGAATACCATACAGCTCTAGAATATTCCTATATGAATTTCTAGCTTGATATGTCAATCCCGATTAAATCGATATTCGATTTATAATGAAATTCCTTTTATAAATATAAATAATTCCTTTATAAATTATAAAGGAATTCCACAGCGACTTTTCTGAAATTTGATTTGGACGTAAATCAAAATCTACATGACGAAATCCCGATTTTCTCTTCCACTAGAAAGATATACTTCACCAGCTCCACACGTTTCTTGTTTCACAGAAATCCGGCTTAAAACGAATCCTGTACATTCAGTTGAAGTTCAAATCGCGAACTGCAGCGCCATTTCAAGATCGATTTTAATTTTAATATAATTATACGTTCAAACTGTCGTCGATTGAATATATTCGTCAATATAATTCAACTCTAAGCTGAATTAAATCTACGGGATGACCCCGTTCAAAGAATATTGTGATTTCCAATATTTTTGATTATTTCTGAATTAAATATATTACTATATTATTTAAATTAATTAAATATTCACTTTATTTAATTAAACGACAATTTAATTCCCTAAATCACTATTTATATAATTAAATAATTTAATTATAATACCTCTGACAATGCGGGTCATTACACGAGTCCAATGTCTCTTGTTTCACTGCATTTCGACAACAAACGAGAAAGATGTGATTTTTATACTATAAACATGCTTTGCGACACTTTAGATTGTCAAAACAGTTCAAATTGCTCAAGGCCGTTATCTTCCAAGTGGTGCTCGAAATTAGGGTTGCAGTTAACTTCCGATCCATCGCACGAGGGACCGATCAGGTTTCACCACGGTTTAGAGCAAGGAGTGGCACGCCATTTGAGAGGGGTGGGGTCCAACTCGCAGTGGCCATGGTGGAGGAGCACGACTCGAAACGGCGGAGGATCAGGGGCTCCAAACCCGGGAAAAACACGACGATAGAATACAATCCTTATATGGATTTGAAGATCCGGAGATGCTCTTCAAAAAGTTCAAAGCAACATACGATTTTGGTGTGTGGATTTTCCAGAAATGAAGAGAGAATGAGCGAAGCTCAATCCGTCATTCACGCTGGAGCTATCGGGTCTGAGCGATGTGGAAGTAAGAATATGATTGGCCCCTTTATTTTATATTTAATTTTTAATTCCATTAAATCCGAAAATACCCCTCAATCCATACAAACTCCAATTCAACCCCAACGATTGTCGGCCCTAGCTAAATACCCCCCATTCCGAACACAATGGAATATGTTTCGTAAGACGATTCAACTGTTTCAGTTAGTTTTTCTTTAAATTAAAATATACAGCATTCAAATATGGATTCAAACGTACATTTCAATTTGCCGAGGCCACATACTAATCCCAAAAATTCCAAAAAATTATTTCTAGCTATGTTTGGACGATACGATCCCCACAAAACTGGTTTTGTCAAATTTGGAGACGTTTTGAAAAATGGCCATTTTCTGGTCAATCCAATTTGACTGAAATCAACCAAACACATTTTCCTTTGCCACGCTCACAAATTAACTCCAAAAATAATGGAATTTGAAAACTAGAAATAATTTGACATCCCGGATCCAACAATAGTGGTTTCGTCGAAAACGGAGGTCGTTTGCAAAATGGCTATTTTCAAGGGCTATATAAACTCCATAGCGACCTTTCTGAAAATTCATTTGGCCATAACTTTTGATTACCATTATGAAATTCTGATTTTTCAGATTCGTTGGAAAGATATTCATAAATATACATAAATCTTTTAAGTTTCACTAAAATCTGTTTTATTTTGCATCCGGTACAGTCAGTCAAAATTCGAATTCAAATTTTCAAACTACCGCGCCATTTCAGGCTTTGTTTTATAACTAAAATAAATATATTTACTTTCCAACATCGATTCAAATAGAATTTTGGTCATTATTATTTAAAATAATTTATTTTAACTATTCAAAATCCACTAAAATAGCCAAATTAAAAATTTTAAATTGGTTCAGATTTTCCGGGTTGTTACACATATATTCTCAGAACCATGATAATTACACGTATTGTAACAATATTGCTTGCATACACTACATCTATTTTGCTTAATTTGAAAAATTACAAATCGCCCTTTCTATATTTTGAATAACTTAAAAGGCCTATCCTTTAAGAAATATATAGTAGGAGCACAATTAATTTCACAAAAATAAGAATGTTCATTTTTAAATTCATACATATTACCAACGACACGATTTTCAATTATCCACATTTTTGGGAGAAATTATACCATGGATAAAGGTGAAAAATCCTACAAACATTAATTATAAAATAATGTTAAATTCTTTTAATTAAATATTTACTCAAAACTGGACTAAAATATCTTTTCAATAACTCAAACTAATAAGTAAAATCGATAACTAAATTCTAATATCATACATATTATAAAATGGATACGTAAAATCAGAAGTTGTGATTAGTAAGAAAAATGATATGAAAATTATATATTAAAACGAACATTTGATACTAATATACTTTAGTATATGTTCGATGATAGTCGAATGGATCAACTAGTATAACGTTGTATGCATTTTCCCAACTAGTTATTGGTGAAGGCAGTAGCAATAAAAACTAGGGGATGCTTGTTTTAGCTTGAATAAGTCGAAGTGGATAATCTTTGTACGAATGAAGCCACCTTTATGTGCTATGAATCGTGGCAGTCTTCGATCATCTCGTAATGGTCAAAATTGGAATTTGTAAAATTGACATTATTTTGGGCTCATCGGAATTCCATGGGTTTAAAATTGGTGATGGTCGGAAGATACGTTGAAAGTGGCCTAGTTCAACGGAGATGGTGGAGTATAATCTCGTTGTCAGAGGAGGATGTACAGAATTATAGAAGAGATCGAAGAAGAAGATGCACAATAATTATGTTTAATGATTTATCCTAAAAATGAAATTTTAGTAGGTTGTCCTTATGGTTAAAAATAACTCTAACTTTTTTCCTTGATAATATTTTTCTTATATATTTATATATTCTCACAGGGAACAAATATTGTACAATATGCCAATCTATTATATTATATGAAATCCCAATGTTATCCAAAGATCTCTCAGTTCCATTTGTCTTAAAAAGTGACGATGCCACCACCTGTCCAGATATACTAGCTAAAGTTAATTCCGTCTTTCTCTGTTAGGCATTAGTTCTTTCTTTGCATCCCCTTTGTTCCCTAACCTTAACCCTAATTTGTATTTTTATTTACTACTAAATTTCGAAGAAGTAGGCCGTTTACCTTACCATATCGTCATATTTAGATTTTCTCTGGCACTCATTCTTCATGTTACCTAGGCAGTTTCTCTTGTTTCCTTACCACTCTTTTAGACAACTATTACACCTTTGCTCGGATTGATTCTATAATGCGGCATGCAAATTTCATTGGTCGACTTAATTGCTCTACGCTATTATTAACAAAATATTTATCATATTAGAGGTAAAAATCCTAATTTCTGTTGGTTCGCATGATTAAGTTTGTTGTATATGAAACGACCCAAACTCACCTAAAAGGGAAAGCCCGGATTGAGTTGAGAACACGACAAACCAGAACACAAACATAAGAACATTTCACTGCTTATTATAACAATTTACATCAGAGTACAAGAATATACAGAGTATGAACAAATAATAAACATTTGATAAATATCAGAGATTTACAAATTATAATGCAGCGGAAAATAATACAAAACACAACTGAAAGAAATACATGCATACAGATCATTCCGAATATAGCTCCAGCTGTAACCCAGGATCCTGAGAATATAATATCTACAAAACCAAAACTGCTAGCTGCCCGTATGGTAAATAGGGGCACCCAGAGTTTAGGTTAAAACAATAAACTCCAGGTCAGTCATGTAACTGGTGTGAGAACTAAAACAGTTATTTAAAACTTTATTTTAAAATGAAGTAAATCAAGGGACCACGCTGTATAACACAGAACGTGTTTCCTCCTAAGAATACCAGTGCATAAAACAAACAGTGCAATGCTTTTTGAAAAACTGAAGCTATTATAAGACTCAGTCCCATCACACAATGCAACGCAAGCCGGAGGATAGAGTTTTACCTTATAATAGCCAAACATGCTTGGTACGTTAAAAACAAATCATTTCGATACTATTATAGTGTACAGTGTATGAAAACAACTTCAAATATAAATGTACCTATCATAGACGGCATAGTATCCCATGCTACTATGTCAACGATACTGGGCTCTACAATCAAAACCGAAATGTCACGTATTCGAAATTGGATTTCCGTCATGAGTTTAGGCAAGGGATGTACTCCTAACCACTTCGAGACACTCTAGCAAATGCCTCAGGACTACACACTCTGGGCAATCCTTAGATCTTGCAGCGCCGGTCCTTTCTTACGTTTGAGGATTGGCAATTCCTGAACACACGTTTCCCTGTCCTATAGGACCTATCCATCGACTCCGTAGTAACCAATATAACCGAGGCTCCTTGCTATCCATCATCCACATAGGTAAGAATAAATAAATGTCTGGGCTCCATACCATGACACCACCCATAGCTAGATAGAAACGTCATGCACTCTCTGCTGTCCCTTATCCCATTTTTGACTCATACCGAGGTGTAAGGACCACGAATTAACGGTATACACAAAGCTATGCTATTTTAAAGCTGTGCTTTGATCATCAACCACAAGACTCTGCTTTTCAACAGAAGCCTTGATCCTTTGCATCTCAGCCTGCCACACTGCTAATTCACGCCATGCAACTGATGTCTATCGATATACCGAGGTGTAAGGCTCGCGAATTAAAGCTATACACAAAGCTATGCCCTTTAAGGCTGTGTTTTGATCATCAACCACAAGACTAGGCTTTTCAATAGAAGCCTTGATCATGTGCATCTTAGCATGCCACATTTACAATTCACGCCATGCAACTGATGTCTATCGATATATAACCTCTGAGCTCGTACGTCTCAGAGATGGGTATTAAGCAAGAGAATAAATTCTCCGCCGCCAAACAGATATATATTTAATAGAGATCAATCAACACAGAATAAAATCCAATGTCAGACACACATCCATCTATTAGTTCTTTCTGGGTCCGAACGAAATCGTAGGCACCTTATTCCTCGTCCCATATGTCACATACAAAAGCCTCGCATATCCGGTCGATCTCCAAGTACGTCTGGATGATAACCACTTATTATCTCGTTTTGGGTGTACAGCCTAATCAAGACATCAGTAATCATCCAAACGATGTGAAGACCTCCGGTCTTCTACCATCGTCTTCATCGTCGACTTATTGTCTAATCAGTTATTCAAAATGGGTATAGACCCGGCCTTTCCGAATAACTCACGTATATTATAAACAAGTGCTATAAAACACAACATATGCCTCATTCCACTTCTGAATATTCTTTTATTTAAATATTCATATCTTGCGGGAAAGGATCCCATTAATTTTATCAAAGATAAATTCTTTTACATTTATCCTTTAATCTTCCTGTAACAATCCGGAAATTCTGAGCCAATTTAAAAATTTTATTTTGGTTATTTTAATGGATTTTGAATATTTAAAATGAATTATTTTAAATAATAATGATAGAAAATTTATTTTCAACGAAGTTAAAACAAATAAATTTATTTTTAATATAAAACGAGCCTGAAATGGCACGGCAGTTCGAAAATTCGATTTCGAATTTTAAATGAATTTACAGAATTCATTATAAGTCAAAATTGAATGAAACAAGAAATATTTGAATCTGTTTAATCATATCTTTCTAACGAAGTTAAGAAACTGAGATTTCACTTTATAGAGTGAAAGATATGTCCAGTTTAAAATTCAGAAAAGTCGCTGTGGAATTTATTTATATTTTCATATATATATATATATATATACAGCCTCGCAAAGAGCCATTTTGCAAACGGCCTCTGTTTTCGAGGAAACCACTTATGTTGGATCCGTGATGTCAGATTATTGCTAGATTCAAAAATTCATAATTTTTGAAATCAATATGTGAGCGTGGCAAAGGAAAACGTTTTTTTTGATAGTTTTACTCAATTTGGATCGACCAGAAAATGGCCATTTTTCAAACGATCTCAGAATTTGATGAAATTAGTTTTGTTAGGACCATATCATCAATACGAAGCTATAAATATTTTTCAGGAATTTTTTAGAGTCTGTATGTGGCCCCGGCAAATTAAAATGTAAGTTCAAATTCAATTTTTATTGATTTATATTTTAATTTTGATAATAACTGACGAAACAGTTGAATTGGTTTACGAAACATGTCCTATTGTGTTCGAAATAGGGGTATTTGGCTAGGGACGACAGTCGTTGGGCTTGGATTGGAGTTTGTATCATTAAACAGGCGATTTTTGAATTAAATAATAAAAATATATAATATATATTAGTCAAAATGGTTGGTCAAAAAAACCCTAGACTCATTCTCCCGCGGTCAACCCAGAAAATGCGCCCCTATCCTAATACGAATGAACGGATTCTTCAAAATTTTCCTCTTCGATCTCCCTCCATCCACGAATTAAAATGAAAACCCTCTAATGGTAAAGACCTTCGTCTTCGCGACCTCTACCACTTGAATGGTGGTGATCGGATTTGGATGCTCGACGTGCTCAAATTTTGTGCTCAAAGGAGCTGCAGTCGAGTTCGATTTTTGAGCAATGGAGACCGGCGAGTTCAACACACGTGGAGCGATAGGGAGGTGGCGCTGGAGCCATAGGGAGGCGGCGCTGGAAGCATCCAAGGGGAGGTGGTCGATCGTTGGATGGTGGGCCCTAGGCAGTGAGCGGTGGAAAGATAATGAGGGAGCAGTGGGTTTCGTTCAAGGAAGAAGACGGCATGATGGCCAATGGGGAAGAAGTGTAAATATGGTAATTTGGAGAAATTAATTAGTTTATTAATTATCCAATAATGTAATTAAAGTTTAAAAAGTTGTAACTTTATCATACGAGGTCAGATTTCGATGATTTTTGATGCGTTGGAATCCTCTTGACGAGAGCTACCATATGGAATTGACTAGAATGGAAAAGAAGCTAGTGGTGATTTTTAACAAAATAAAACAAACAGTTTAATTTAGTGAAAAACAATTGTGATATAAACGATTTTTGAATCCGATCAAGGTGAGAATTCTCTCACTATAAATTTTCTGTACAGTTATTTATTTTATAACTGCGCATATGAACTGCTCCCCGTCGTCCACAGACCATGGACGACTTGTTTGATTGTATTCTGTGTGAAAATTGATCGTGATGTGAAATGAATTATATATATAAGAAGTGAAAATTATAAATATATGAAATGAAAATTATTATATATATGAAATGAATTAGATATATTAGAAGTGAAAATTATATATATATGAAGTGAAAATGTATATATATGAAATGAAAATTATATATATATATATGAAGTGAAAACGATATATATATATATATATATATATATATATGAAATGTGAAAACGATATATATACGAAATGTGAAAACGATATATATACGAACTATGAAAACGATATATATACGAAATGTGAAAACGATATATATGTGATGTGAAAACGATATATATATGAAGTGAAAATGATATATATATGAAATGAAAATGAAATATATATGAAAGGAGGAAAAAAACATGTATATATGAAGTGTGAATGAAATAAATATTGGTTTGTTAAAAATATAATTTTTAACATATATATGAGATGTATAAAAAATTCATGTAGTAGAAAATTCAATTTTGATTTGAAATTGAAATGGAAGTGAAAATCGTTTTTAAAACGAATTTAAAACAATTTATAAAATACGTTTTGAATTGAAGTCGACGAAATATATATATATATATATATATATATATATATATATATATATATATATATATATATATAATGGCCTGAATAGAACACGCCGCGCCGCGGTAGTTCGCGAATTTCGAACATAGACTTCGAATGGACGTTGCGGGAGATCTGACCGTCGGATTCTACTAAAGCCAGAACCGTTGTGTTCGTATTGAAAAGAGATTTCTAACGAATATTAGAGATTTGAAATCTAACCATTGGATTTGGAATTATGTCCAAATCAATTTTGGAAAAGGTCGCTGTAAGTGCTGTTCGATGGCCATTTATGAAAATCGACTGTACGGGCCTTGATAAAATTATTAAAAATATCAATAATTTGTGTAAAATCATAATAAATGATTTGGTAAGAATTGGAATGAAAAATTCCACATTTGTAAAGATAAAAATATATTTTTATCAAAATGAATTAGTTATTAACTAGAACTATAATCCGATTATTTTTAAATAAATAAATTGGATGGAAATGGTTTTAATATAACCAGAATATTCCAATGTATGAATTGGAATGGTTTGGAATGGAAATAATCTTTGGAATATTTCGATATTGGATTCCGTGATTATACGGATATTGTGATGGGAATTTGGAAGATATCGATATCGTTATTCCCGATATGATATGTGTTGGTTTCAGGATTTGATGTTGAATATAAGTCGATAATACGTCTATTCAAAACCTTATATTTAATGTCAAATTGGACTGATTGATTGTTTGGATTGTGCTCGACCAGTTTATGAGCAAAATATGCTTTTACAGTTAGCATTGGGTTGGGAAAGAATATCTGTGTGCTAACACCTTGTGAAACACTTCACGATTTGACGATAGGGTGTTTAACGATGTGTTCATTTCAAATTTAATGAATGATTGTGAAATGATATTTTTCTTAAGTGAAAAGAATGTATTCCCGATTTTGGACAGGGAATGTTTTATAAAACAGAAAGAATTTCGAGGGCTAAAACCCGATGATTTCGAAATGATTTGGAAATATGTTATGGTTTTACATTGTAGTTCATCACATATTTGATTAGTTGCTATTAATGATGTATCTATTTGGTGGTGGAGAATTTATTCTCTTGCTAAACACCCTTCTTTGAGATGTACGAGCTCAAAGGTTATGTGATTAATAGTGACTAATCATATGTGTGAACTGCTGATGTGAAGTACTATATTTTGAAAGTACTTGTGATTATTATCTTGTGAAATGATTTTCCCTACTTCGGGATATGAGATGATTTGGTATGTGGCTAGAGATTTGGGTAACCCGGACGACTAAAAGTTTGGGTGAGATGGGCGGTGTATGCTTCCATGTGTGGGAGGTGCATCGTCGGTGTGGCCTTCTCCATAGAGGGAGGTGCGCATATATATATATATCGAGTTGCTTAGGTGTGTGACCTTTGCGTTGTCTAGGAGGAGCCTAATATTTGGTTGCATACTTGTTTGTATGCATTGTTATGGTTTGGAATTTATATTTCCAAACGATTTGATTTGAGATCCCGAAGTGAAATCTACTTTGTTACAAAAAGTTAGACTTGTATTTCAAATGATTTGAAATAGAAATAGGGAAATAAAGTCCAAAGGAATAATTTCTATAAATTGAATTGGATTTGGAAAATCTAATTGTGGTGATTAATCTAAATGGGTAAATTGGGATATTGCATGTTGATTGATGCATAATAGATCCATATACCTATAGTCATTGTTGTTTATACACTGGCATTCATGGGGGTAAACCCGTTCCGCATTAGCGGCGTGGTCCCATGATTTGTCTTATCATTTTATATAAGTTTATAACTGTTTTTGAGTTCTCATGCCAGTCTTATGACTGACCTATAGTTTGTTATTCCCTTGCAAACTCGGGTGCCCCTATTTTCCACACAGCCAGTCGAGTAGTTTATTGTGCAGATATATAAGCAGGATTCTGGATCGAAGCTTAAAGCTATGTCCAGTACGTTTATCATCTTCCGTTGTGTTATTTATTTATTTCCGTTGTGCATTGTATTAAATTTATTGTAAATTTATTATCCGTTGTGTATTATTTTCTATGTACTCTGATATTCTGTACTCTGATGTAACATTATTATGATGTTTATAGAAGTCTTCTGTTATTTGTTCTGATGTGTTGTATGCCCAGAGTTAGCGTATATGGGATTCGAACGATCTTGGTCGATTTAGCGATCGATTAGGTCCGGGCGAAATCCATGTCGTTACAGCTGGTATCAGAGCTTTGGTTAACTCAAATCTTTTGGGGTGCAACTATTTAGAACAAAATAAAAGGCTTATCAGAGATTGGATTAGTAATATCCTATTAAAGAATCCTTATTAGAGACAGAATCAGTAGCATTCTAGAATGAGTAACTCGTTAGAGATGGGGTTAGTAATGCCCCAGAATGAGTTGAAAGTGATATGTTTATAAATAACGTATTTCTGATTATATATAATCTAGTTTTAAAAATATGATTTTGTATACATAAAAGTTATATGAATTTGAAAAAGTTAATCAACTAACTAATCGATGGTTGTGTTGTTTGATTATTGGTTTGATATTTTGAACCATTTAGCCAAATTGTATCAAATATTGAACTGTATTGAAAATTGTTTGGAAGTGCATGCATGTACATTATTTATGTGAACAGATCATAGCAAGGAGGCTAGAGCAGAAGAATAAAATTGTTTGCCTAACAAGTAGGTAAATGTTTACGAATTTATTGTGTTTGGATGATTTTATGAGCCGACTGTCTAGCTGCTTGGCTGTTTCTTTTTCTTTTTGGATTGGTGAGGGCCATGGGAGGCTATTTGAAATATCCTGAAGTTCCCGGTGCAGGGGAGGTTATGGCGAAATTTTTCGAAAATTTAGGGTGTTAGCCAAATTTTTGAAAAATTTGAAAAGTTCTTACAAACTGAAAAGTTGAAGAACTTAAGCCATAATGAAAATAATGGAAGTTGAGTTGATTAATAAAACAACTTTCAGCTTCGTTCCTTTTCGGGGACAAAAAGTTTTAAGTAGGAGAGATTGTAACAACCCTAAAATTCTGAGCCAATTTAAATTTTTTATTTTGGTTATTTTAATGGATTTTGAATATTTAAAATGAATTATTTTAAATAATAACGACGGAAAATTTATTTTCGACGAAGTTAAAACGAATAAATTTATTTTGAATATAAAACGAGCCTGAAATGGCACTGCAGTTCAAAAATTCGATTTCGAATTTCAAATGAATATACAGAATTCAATATAAGTCAGAATTGAACAAAACAAGAAATATTTGAATCTGTTTAATCATATCTTTCCAACGAAGTTAAGAAACTGAGATTTCACTTAATAGAGTGAAAGATATGTCCAGTTTAAAATTCAGAAAAGTCGCTGTGGAATTTATATATATTTTAATATATATATATATACTGCCTTGAAAATAGCCATTTTGCAAACGACCTCTGTTTTTGGCGAATCCACTTTTGTTGGATCCGTGATGTCAGATTATTACTAGATTCAAAAATTCATAATTTTTGAAATCAATATGTGAGCGTGGTAAAGTAAAACGTGTTTTGATAGTTTTAATCAATATGGGGTAGGATAGATTCAAATCGAAGGATAAAAGATGGTACCTATGGCTTTGGGGGGGACTATGCCTTTTTAAAATAAAATAACATTTTATCTTTAAAAATGCTTCTTTAAATTTTCTTTTGAAAATAAATTTTCAAAACTTTTTATCTTATCTGGTAAACCTATGCTCTGATACCAAGTGAAACACCCCACCTCCGTTAGGGTCACTCTCAAAGGGAATGCCCTAATTTTGGTGGAGGTTTATAAGTATAAGTCACAGATACACAAGACAGATATAAATACACATATTTTTTAACAGCGGAAAACAACAACAACTTTTATTTCATCAAAATACGAGTTACACAAACCATGCCATAATTGTCTTACAATACTTCCAAAAACATTACATTTTCATAACTGTCTTGATTTCATAACTTAAAGAAGCATAAAAACATAAGTAAACTGCATAAGTCACCATAATTGCTATCCAAAGCCATAGTCCAAAACGAAAGAGATCCAAGCAATACATTCTTTCTCTTCAAGCTGGATGTGAAAACTGGCCCAGCTGCGGTATTCCCTCCCCGTGGACCTGGGGGGAGGTAAACGAAAGAAAAGAAGACGAAAGAAAAGTAGAGCCAGACATAAAGCCTGAGTAAGTCTAGGACTATTCAGTCTATGAATAAAGAGATGAGCATGATAAGTACAAACTGGAAATGGGAAAGCACCATAAAATAAGTTAGGTTGACTAGATTCGAATACACTATCATACCCCATATTAATCTCTGCACCCCTATAAACTAGTTCCAAACAGGCACCCCATAATCAGGGTGAAGTGATCCATTTCTAATGATCGGCTCCTACTCGCATAGTTACATGTGTCTTACGGCCCTCGATGTTGTAGCTACCTATGCTGGTCCCACCATGGGGTGTATCAAGTCCCATGGTGGCGGCCCGACACAGTTCTAGAATGCACAGGTATACTACTGGTGCCCAGTGCCTAATTTTTCTGCATCGGAGTTTGTGCACGCCCGCACCCCGTTAGAACCTACACTGCTGCACCACCACCATCGATTTGACCTCTTACAGTCAGCCCAGTAATCGTGCCCCACCCTGCCTAGTTCAGGGTATCCTGATACACCTTGTAGGGTTACTGCTGAAAAGGGTCCCCCGCTACTAGGTTTTCTATTTCTAGCCAACATGCTAAGTTGTTTAAGTGTTCTGTATAAACCTAACCCCCAATCAGTCTGTATAGTTTAGCATGTTCAATTTGATTAAGTATTAATTCAATTTACTTAATCCTATCAATCCCGACTCAGCCTTAATTGTCTTATTAAAGCCTCAACCACTCACATTAGACAGGTATTGTTGTGACTGCCTGTTGCCGGTTGGGTCCGGGCAGTCTTACGTCACAACTCAGTCTAACCTCGGGTCTTTATTGGGCTCAATGTTTAACCACCCACATTGGATAGGTATTGTTGTGACTACTGGACAGCCGGGTGGGTCCGTGCAAGTTTACATCACAACGCAATCTAACCTCGGGTTAAACACATCGTATTTTCTAAGTTTACATATTTTGTCTCTTTTCTTTTTATATCTAAATATTTGCAGCCCATTATTCAAATTCATCTTTATTGGGTAAAATTAATTTATACCACTTTAATGTTCTCAAGGTCGTTGGCATGCGTCAAACTTGCCAACACATATGTTTTATATTTTTTAACCCAACGTCATTACCCCCATTTTATACATTCGTTATAATATAACATATGATGGGTTTAACATTTAAGCCCAACTTAGCTACATGAAAAAGGGGAGGCTTAGAACATGGTGTTTATATATCCTAAGTAACATCAAAAGGGGTGTGTGAACGCATGAACTTGCAACATAGCGGTCTAATTAACATAAATTAGGCACTTGCGAACTTGCATTGTAATAACATAAAATCTTGACATAATACATTCCTAAACATGAATCATGGTTTTAATCTAATCATGTAAACTTTTATTTAAAGCATGAATCTAACTTAATTATGTGCCACAAATATTATCATATGTTTTCTAACCACAACCTAAGCCTAAAACATATTTTGTTTAGGCATAAAGTTAAACATAAAATAGCCATGTTAATAAAGTCAACACAAGTTCACAAAGATTCTTACTTTTGTTACTAATACAAAAGCATGGTTTTACATTTGAATCATGATGCCAATTCCAACATAAATTCATATGAATCGTAATACTCAATTGGATCCAACTACACTAAAAATGATAATAAAATATACATAGATGGATCTAAAATCATGTTGGCATAATAGTGAATCATATACTCGCATGAGTCTCAACTTGATTGTAATAAACTACCACAAACATATAGTTGTTAACTTTCAACATGAATCATATACTTGCAAATATCCAATAGTTCTAACATCATTATACCACAACATCCCAAATCTATTCATAATTAGAATCATAGCAATATACAATTATGAATTATTATCACCACAAATTAAATACAATTCCATTTCTCATTTTACACAAATCAAAACTCAATTACTCTTTCACATCGGAATAGCACTCTACTTACAACGTATGACGAATCTTCAATTCAGGATTCTGAATTCCGAATTTGGAGATGCTATCCTTTGTTGTAGGCGTTGTTTTGATTTAATTGTCGTTGCTTTAAGCTTTTGAATCAACTCCTGACTCGACGGCTATTCCTAGTCTTTCTTCAGCAGCATGACGGTCTCATTCTCATTTTTATTTGTGTGAATTAGATGGAGTCTTTGGTCATTTTTATAGAGTTTGTGAATTGATTAGAGCCGTCGATGGAGCTTAGATTAATATTAGCCATTCATTTTAAAGAGAAACCAATCAGGAGCTGACACCTAGCCCTAGTGACAAGACGAAGCTCAGAAATTCGGCCAAGCACAGACCAGGCCAGCCAAGAGGGGCTGGGTTCGACCTGGCTCAAGGGCCAGGTCGACTACCCAGTCGACCCCTAGGTCGACTACCCAGTCGACCTGGGTGCCCCAGGTCGACTACCCAGTCGACCTGGGTCTTGGGCGGGAAAATTCCCGCCCAGCCCAATTTGGGTCCGATTTTTGAATTTTGAACTCGTTTCTGAACTGTTTCTGTCTGTTTGAATTTTAAACTAAATTCTGAAACTTCCGGAGGCCATATCTTCCTCATACGGAGTCCGTTTTACGCAAACTCGGACTCTATCTCAAGCAGAATTCCGAGACGAACGCAATGGCGTATCCCGTTTCTCTTAATTCTTTGATTTGAAATTAATTATACTTTAATTTATGAATTTCACGGTTGTAGAATATACGGGGTGTTACATTCTCCCCCACTTAAAAGGATTTCGTCCCTGAAATCTTCAAGTCCAGGAGAATGTATATCCTAACATCCAAAAGTCCATCTACTCATCCATCAAACACGAGCGTTCATTGTCCTTAAAAGACTTCTAATGCTTCATGATCATATGAAAAGTGTGTGTACTTGTACTTATCTAATGCAAAATCAGGCGGTCTACTGATTCAGTTGACCTCCTTAATGCAAATTATGTAAGTGTCATGAATCCATTATGTATGCAAATTTTCCTATTCATGGTTCTACATGAGTGCACAATCATTCATATAAATGCAACATCCATATGACAACACATTAAACTTCAACCATATACGAATATAAATACATATATGCATATGCAATATGAAGTGACTGAGCCGATCTAAAACCTAGATTGTGTGTGTATATGCAACCACGAGCAACCACTAGCAATCACTTGCAACCACTTGCAACCATCATCCATAACATGTTTCAATTACATGTTTTCATCCAAAGGGTTTCTACCTAAAAGATAAGGTCGAGGAGATACACCCTAAAAGATAGATAAAAGCACAACTTAAGGAAAAAGAAAGATCAAAGATGTACCCTCAAAAAGAAAAGGGTAGGCTGCGCGTATTCTAGCCTCAGTTTCCCAAGTCGCGTCTTCCTCAGCGTTGCTCCACTGAACTTTGACGAGCTTGACTTCGCGGTTGCGTAGCTTTTTCACTTCCGTTCCTAATATGCGGGTTGGAACTTTCCTCACAGTTGCTTCGCGTTCCACTTTAGCTTCTTTAAGGATGTTTGGCTCTACCACTTCAGCAGATTCATGTAGACATTTTCGGAGGTGCGAAACATGAAAGACGTTGTGAACTCCAGCTAGTTTTTCAGGTAGCTCTAATCTGTAGGCCATTTTCCCAATCTTCTCGATAATAGGAAACGGCCCTACGAACCTTGGTGCTAGCTTCCCTGTGGTTCCAAAACGAACGACATTCCTTAAAGGAGATACCTTAAGAAAAACCCTGTCTCCAACCTCAAATTCACGGTCGGTCCTCCTCTTGTCTGCGTAGGATTTTTGTCTGTCTTGGGATGTCTTCATTCTTCTCCGTATTAAGTCTACTTTCTCTGAAGTCTCTCGGATCATATCTGGTCCAAGTATGAGCTTGTCAGTAGACTCCCACCAACAAGTGGGCGATCGGCACGGTCTTCCATATAAAGCTTCGAAGGGCGCCATTCCGATGGTGGCTTGGTAGCTGTTGTTGTAGGCAAATTCCACCAAAGGAAGATGGTCTTCCCACGTCCCTCCGAAGTCAAGAATGCACAGTCTTAAAAGGTCCTCCAAAACTCTATTTACTCTTTCTGTCTGGCCGTCGGTTTGGGGGTGATAGGCTGTACTCAAGCATAACTATGTGCCTACCGCTTCTTACAGACTCCGCCAAAACTCACTTGTGAAGATAGGGTCTCGGTCACTAACAATGCTGGAGGGTATTCCATGGAGTCGAACAACTTCCTTGAGATAAAGAGATGCTAGGGATGAGGCAGTCCTTCTACTCTTGACAGGTAAAAAGTGGGCGCTTTTAGTAAGCCTATCCACTATTACCCAAATTCTAGTGTTGCCTCTTCTAGACCTAGGCAGCCCATCAATGAAGTCCATTGAAATGCTATCCCACTTCCACTGCGGGACCTCTAGAGGATGGAGCAGACCGCCAGGCTTCTTCTGCTCCGCCTTAACCTGTTGGCATACCATACACTTAGAAACGAAATCTGCCACGTCCTTCTTCATGCCGCTCCAAAAGAAGGTCCTCTTTATGTCCTTGTACATTTTATCTCCGCCTGGATGTATCATCATCTTGGAGTGATGTGCTTCTTCGAGAACCGACTTTACTAAATCCATTGTCCGAGGGACGCATAGTCTTCCGTCTCGCCTTAGCCAACCCTTATCGTCGATGGAGTATCTATTGAGGTGACTTGAAGTCTCACCCCTAATTAGCCTATCAATCGTTTCCACAAGCTGAGGGTCTTCGCGTTGTGCTGTCCCTATTGAGTCCACTAGAGTCGGGCGTACTTCGAGAGATGCTAATAAACCGGGTACAAAATCAGAGGAGGGCCTAAAGTCAAAGCTAGCTATAAACTCTAGGCTTTGCCTTTCAACAAACAACGGGCTTAATGTTAGCTTCTTTCTGCTCAATGCATCTGCGACTACGTTGCCTTTGCCCGGAGTGTAGGAGATCTCGAAATCATACGAGGCTAGAAACTCCATCCACCTCTGTTGCCTTAGGTTAAGGTCCTTCTGCGAGAAGAGATATTTCAACGATTTATGGTTAGTGTAAAGTTCGAACTTCTCACCTAGGAGATAATGTCGCCAAGACTTAAGTGCAAAGACGATGGCGGCTAGCTCAAGATCGTGGGTCGGGTAGTTCTTTCCGTGCACTTTCAACTGTCTCCCGCCATAAGCTACTACCCTTCCTTCTTGCATTAAGACAGCGCCTAGCCCTGTCCCACATGCATCTGTATAAACTGTGAACATCTTGCTTCCATCTGGCAACGTCAGAACTGGGGCTGTTGTAAAAGCCCTTTTTAGTCGTTGGAAAGCAAACTCGCAATTCAAGTCCCAAGCAAACGCTAGGTTCTTCTTTGTTAACCTAGTAAGTGGAGCTGATATTTTTGCGAAGTCCCTTATGAATTTTCGGTAGAAACCTGCTAGTCCTAAAAAACTTCGGACCTCAGTTGCATTCCTTGGTGTCTTCCAATCCTGTACCGCTACCACCTTAGCGGGGTCCATGGCTAACCCTTCTTTGGATACTACATGCCCAAGAAACCTTACTTCCTCTCTCCAAAAGTGGCACTTGGAGAATTTGGCTTTTAGCTGATGGATTCGCAGAGTTTCCATGATTGCCCTTAGGTGCTGAGCATGTTCTTCCTCACTTTTTGAGAAGATCAAGATAGCGTCTACGAAGACTACCACGAACTTGTTGAGGAATTCTCTGAACACCCTACTCATCAGGTCCACGAAGTAAGCGGGTGCGTTTGTCAAGCCGAAAGGCATGACACGCCATTCAAAGAAGCCGTCCGGGGTTCTGAATGCTGTCTTATCGATGCTATCTTCAGCCACCCTTAGCTGATGAAAACCGGTCGCCAAATCGAGTTGGGAGAAAACTGACGCTCCTACAAGCTGATCAAACAGATCGTCAATTCTGGGGAGAGGGTGCCTATTCTTTTTCGTTAGTTTGTTGAGCTCCCTATAGTCAACACATAGACGGAGTGAACCATCCGCCTTTGTGGCGAACACCACTGGAGCGCCCCATTCTGAAATGCTCCTTCTAATGAACCCCTTCTCTAGAAGCTCTTTAACCTGTTTACTGAGCTCTTTCCTTTCCCGTGGAGCCATGTGTCTAACGGGAAACGCAACGGGCTTTGCATTATCTACAAGATATATGCGGAAGTCTATCTCCCGCTTCGGAGGTAAGCACTTCACCTCTTCGAAGACATCCGGATATTCACGGACCACCCTAACCGATTGCAAACTCTCAACAAAAGCATCTAGCGATTCGAGATAACTAAGCATAACCGCATACGAGGGATTACAAGTAATTTCCAGAGTGTTACCGAGTTGGGTCAGAAGCCTAACCACCCTTTTCTCACAATCAAGGATGGCATCATTACTGGATAGCCAATCCATGCCCAAAATCAGAGCATATCCCGAGAAGCCCAAAACAAAGGCACTACATCTAAATTCTACGCTTAGAATAGAAATTTTCAATCCCACACAGATCATAGACAAATGAGCTGGGCCCCCGATTGGATTTGAAACAATTAAGGGGACCTCTACCATACTAGTTTCTAGGTGCAGAGATTCTACTAAAGCAGATGAAATAAAGGAGTGTGATGCGCCAGAATCAAATAAAGTGTGAACTGGGTGATCATAAAGATAAACTATGCTTTCTACAGAAGTATTTATACCTCGCTGTTGCAGAGGCGGTGCTTCTAGCGCATGACCCTGTGCCCCTGAGGTGGATCCAGCCTTCTGCCCCTGCCCTCGTTTCCTTGGGCAATCCTTCTCCATGTGGCCTGTCTCACCGCAAGAAAAGCACCCACCATTCAACTTGGCCTTCTTTTTCCAGCAATCTTTCACTAAGTGCACCACTTTGCCACAGAAATTACACTTCCTCTTCTCTTGGGACTTGTTGTCCTTCCCGCCCTTCTTAAAGTCTGTCTTCTTAGGTTGTGAACCCTCTTTCTTCCCTTGAGAGCCTTCTGCCTTTGTCTCCTTCTTGCCCTTATCCTTTTCGTTCAGTAATGCCATCTGCACCAACCTTTCATACGTAGCTCCCATAGGTATATGGGTCATGGCCAAGCTGTGTAATGGCTCATTCAATCCTTTGACAAAGCGGAGAGCCTTCTTGTGCGGAGTGTTGACTAGGTCCAGTCCGAACCTAGCCAGCTGATCGAACTGATTAATGTACTCTTTGACTGTCATATTCCCTTGCTTAAGAAATAAGAATTTTTCCAATTGAAGGCTCCTTTTAGCTTCTGAGAGAAATTTAGCCTCAAACCTCGCCCTAAAGTCCTCCCATGTTTCCACTGGTCTTTCTGCATTGGTAACTTCCCCCCAGTAGGAAGCCTCGCCTTTATGTAGCCATACTGCCAGTTGTACCTTCTTCCCATCTTCTACCTCAAAGATGACGAATAAGTCCTCGGTTTCCTTCAGCTAGTTCCTAGCTGCCTCGAAGGACTCGGTTCCATGAAAGTCCTTCCCTCCCATAGCTTTGAAATCTTTACATGTCTTAGCAAAAGCATTACCACGCGGAGGAGGTGGAGCAGGTGCTGCTGCAGCTGGATGATTTCCTGCAGCTGGGGGAGGAGGAATAGTGGGACCTGGCTGATTGGCCCTTGCTTATAAGAATCGTCTGAACCAACCAGGTATTGGTACACCCTCTGGCAAGTTAAGTTCTTCGGACGTGCTGAAACAAAAAGGATAGATTCAAAACGAAGGATAAAAGATAGTACCTATGGCTTTGGGGAGGACTATGCCTTTTTAAAATAAAATAACATTTTATCTTTAAAAATGCTTCTTTAAATTTTCTTTTGAAAATAAATTTTCAAAACTTTTTATCTTATCTGGTAAACATATGCTCTGATACCAAGTGAAACACCCCATCTCCGTTAGGGTCACTCTCAAAGGGAATGCCCTAATTTTGGTGGAGGTTTATAAGTATAAGTCACAGATACACAAGACAGATATAAATACACATATTTTTTAACAGCGGAAAACAACAGCAACTTTTATTTCATCAAAATACGTGTTACACAAACCATGCAATAATTGTCTTACAATACTTCCAAAAACATTACATTTTCATAACTGTCTTGATTTCATAACTTAAAGAAGCATAAAAACATAAGTAAACTGCATAAGTCCCCATAATTGCTATCCAAAGCCATAGTCCAAAACGAAAGAGATCCAAGCAATACATTCTTTCTCTTCAAGCTGGATGTGAAAACTGGTCAAGCTGCGGTATTCCCTCCCTGTGGACCTGGGGGAGGGGGGGGGGGGAATGAAAGAAAAGAAGACAAAAGAAAAGTAGAGTCAGACATAAAGTCTGAGTAAGTCTAGGACTATTCAGTCTGTGAATAAAGAGATGAGCATGATAAGTACAAACTGGAAATGGGAAAGCACCATAAAATAAGTTAGGTTGTCTAGAGTCGAATACACTATCGTACCCCATATTAATCTCTGCACCCCTATAAACTAGTTCCCAACAGGCACCCCATAATCAGGGTGAAGTGATCCATTTCTAATGATCGGCTCCTACTCGCATAGTTACATGTGTCTTACGGCCCCCGATGTTGTAGCTACCTATGCTGGTCCCACCATGGGGTGTATCAAGTCCCATGGTGGCGGCCCGACACAGTTCTAGAATGCACAGGTATACTATTGGTGCCCAGTGCCTAATTTTTCTACGCCGGAGTGTGTGCACGCCTGCACCCCGTTAGAACCTACACTGCTGCACCACCGCCGTCGGTTTGACCTCTTATAGTCAGCCCAGTAATCGTTCCCCACCCTGCCTAGTTCAGGGTATCCTGATACACCTTGTAGGGTTACTGCTGAAAAGGGTCCCCCGTTACTAGGTTTTCTATTTCTAGCCAACATGCTAAGTTGGTTAAGTGTTCTGTATAAACCTAACCCCCAATCAGTCTGTATAGTTTAGCATGTTCAATTTGATTAAGTATTAATTCAATTTACTTAATCCTATCAATCCTGACTCAGCCTTAATTGTCTTACTAAAGCCTCAACCACTCACATTAGACATGTATTGTTGTGACTGCCTGTTGCCGGTTGGGTCCGGGCAGTCTTACGTCACAACTCAGTCTAACCTCGGGTCTTTATTGGGCTCAATGTTTAACCACCCACATTGGATAGGTATTGTTGTGACTACTGGACAGCCGGGCGGGTCCGGGCAGGTTTACATCACAACGCAATCCAACCTCGGGTTAAACACATCGTATTTTCTAAGTTTACATATTTTGTCTCTTTTCTTTTTATATGTAAATATTTGCAGCCCATTATTCAAATTCATCTTTATTGGGTAAAATTAATTTATACCACTTAAATGTTCTCAAGGTCGTTGGCATGCGTCAAACATGCCAACACATATGTTTTATATTTTTTAACCCAACGTCATTACCCCCGTTTTATATGTTCGCTATAATATAACATATGTAGGGTTTAACATTTAAGCCCAACTTAGCCACATGAAAAAGGGGAGGCTTTGAACATGGTGTTTATATATCCTAAGTAACATCAAAAGGGGTGTGTGAATGCATGAACTTGCAACATAGCAGTGTAATTAACATAAATTAGGCACTTGCGAACTTGCATTGTAATAGCATAAAATCTTGACATAAAACATACCTAAACATGAATCATGGTTTTAATCTAATCATGTAAACTTTTATTTAAAGCATGAATCTAACTTAATTATGTGCCACATATATTATCATATGTTTTCTAACCACAACCTAAGCCTAAAACATATTTTGTTTGGGCATAAAGTTAAACATAAACTAGCCATGTTAATAAAGTCAACACAAGTTCACATAGATGCTTACTTTTGTTACTAATACAAAAGTATGGTTTTACATTTGAATCATGATGCCAATTCCAACATAAATTCATATGAATCGTAATACTCAATTGGATCCAACTACACTAAAAATGATCATAAAATATACATAGATGGATCTAAAATCATGTTGGCATAATAGTGAATCATATACTCGCATGAGTCTCAACTTGATTGTAATAAACTACCACAAACATATAGTTGTTAACTTTCAACATGAATCATATGCTTGCAAATATCCAATAGTTCTTACATCATTATACCACAACATCCCAAATCTATTCATAATTAGAATCATAGCAACATACAATTATGAATTATCATCACCAAAAATTAAGCACAGTTCCATTTCTCATTTTACACAAATCAAAACTCAATTATTCATTCACATCGGAATAACACTCTACTTACAACGTATGACGAATCTTCAATTCAGGATTCTGAATTCTGAATTTGGAGATGCTATCCTTTGTTGTAGGTATTGTTTTGATTTAATTGTCGTTGCTTTAAGCTTTTGAATCAACTCCTGACTCGAAGGCTATTCCTAGTCTTTCTTCAGCAGCATGACGGTCTCATTCTCATTTTTATTTGTGTGAATTAGGTGGAGTCTTAGGTCCTTTTTATAGAGTTTGTGAATTGATTAGAGCCGTCGATGGAGCTTAGATTAATATTAGCCGTTCATTTAAAAGAGAAACCAATCAGGAGTTGACACCTAGCCCTAGTGACAAGACGAAGCTCAAAAATTCAGCCAAGCACAGACCATGCCAGCCAGGAGGGGCTGGGTTCGACCTGGCTCAGGGGCCAGGTCGACTACCCAGTCGACCCCCAGGTCGACTACCCAGTCGACCTGGGTGCCCCAGGTCGACTACCCAGTCGACCTGGATCTTGGGCGGGAAAATTCCCGCCCAGCCCAATCTGGGTCCTATTATTGAATTTTGAACTCGTTTCTGAACTGTTTCTGTCTGTATGAATTTTAAACTGAATTCTGAAACTTCCGGAGGCCATATCTCCCTCATACGGAGTCCGTTTTACGCAAACTCGGACTCTATCTCAAGCATAATTCCGAGACAAACGCAATGGCATATCCTGTTTCTCTTAATTATTTGATTTGAAATTAATTATACTTTAATTTATGAATTTCACTGTTGAAGAATATACGGGGTGTTACATTAATTACTTTATTAATTATCCAATAACGTAATTAAAGTTTAAAAAGCTGTAACTTTATCATACAAGGTCGGATTTCGATGATTTTTGATGCGTTGGAATCCTCTTGACGAGAGCTACCACATGGAATTGATTAGAACGGAAAAGAAGCTAGTGGTGATTTTTAACAAAATTAAACAAGTAGTTTAATTTAGTGAAAACAATTGTTATATAAACGATTTCTGAACCTGATCAAGGTAAGAATTCTCTCACTATAAAATTTCAGTATGGTTATTTATTTTATAACTGCGTACATGAACTACTCCCCTTCGTCCATAGACCATGGATGATTTGTTTGATTGTATTCTGTGTGAAAATTGACCGTGATGTGAAATGGATGATATATATAAGAAGTGAAAATTATATATATATATATATATGAAATGAAAAATATTATATATATGAAATGAATTATATATATTAGAAGTGAAAATTATATATATATGAAGTGAAAATGTATATATATGAAATGAAAATTATATATTTATATATATATGAAGTGAAAACGATATATATATGAAATGTGAAAACGATATTTATATATGAAATGTGAAAACGATATATATATATATATATATATATATATATATATATGAAATGTGAAAACGGTTTATATATGAAATGTGAAAACGATATATATACGAAATGTGAAAACGATATATATGTGATGTGAAAACGATATATATATGAAGTGAAAATAATATATATATATATATATGAAATGAAAATGAAATACACATGAAAGGAGGAAAAAAAACAAGTATATATGAAGTGTGAATGAAATAAATATTGGTTTGTTAAAAATATAAACTTTAGCATATATATGAGATGTATAAAATTTTCATGTAGTGGAAAATTCAATTTTGATTTGAAATTAAAATGGAAGTGAAAATCGTTTTTAAAATGAATTTAAAACGATTTATAAAATACGTTTTGAATTGAAATCGACGAAATATATATAATATATATATTACACACACACATATATATACATACATACATACATACATACATACATATATATATATATATATATATATATATATATAACGGCCTGAATAGAATGAGCCGTGCCACGGCAGTCCACGAATTTCGACCATAGACTTCGAATGAACGTTACAGGAGATCCGACCGTCGGATTCTCCAAAAACTAGAACCGTTGGGTTCGTACCGAAAACAACTTTCTAACTAATATTATAGATTTTAAATCTAATGGTTGGATTTGGAATTATGTCCAAATCAAATTTGTAAAAGGTCGTTGTAAGTGCAGTTGATGTCCATTTATGGAAATCGACTGTATGGGCCTTGATAAATTTATTAAAAATATCAATAATTTGTGTAAAATCATAAAAAATGATTTGGAAAGAACTGGGATGAAAAATTCCACATTTGTAAAGATAAAAATATATTTTTATCAAAATGAATTAGTTATTAACTAGAACTATAATCCGATTATTTTTAAATAAATAAATTGGATTGAAATGGTTTTAATATAACTAGAATATTACAATGTATGAATTGGAATCGTTTGGAATGGAAATAATCTTTGGAATATTTCGATATTGGATTCCTTGATTATACGGATATTGTGATGGGAATTTGGAAGATATCGATATTGTTATTCCCGATATGATATCTGTTGGTTTCAGGATTTGATGTTGAATATAAGTCGATACTACGTCTATTCAAAACCATATATTAAATGTCAAATTGGACTGATTGATTGTTTGGATTATGCTCGACCAGTTTATGAGCAAAATATGCTTTTTACAGTTGGCATTGGGTTGGGTAAGAATATCTGTGTGCTAACACCTTGTGAAACACTTCACGATTTGACGATAAGGTGTTTAGCAATGTGTTCATTTCAAATTTATTGAATGATTGTGAAATGATATTTTTCTTAAGTGAAAAGAATGTAGTCCTGATTTTGGTCAGGGAATGTTTTATAAAAATGTTTTATAAAACAGAAAGAATTTCGAGGGCTAAAACCCGATGATTTCGAAATGATTTGGAAATGTATTATGGTTTTACATTGTAGTTCATCACATATTTGATTAGTTGCTATTAATGATGTACCTGTTTGGTGGCAGAGAATTTATTCTCTTGCTTAACCCTCTTCTTTGAGACGTACGAGCTCAAAGGTTATCTGATTAATAGTGACTAATCATATGTGTGAACTGCTGATGTGAAGTACTATATTTTGAAAGTACTTGTGATTATTATGTTGTGAAATGATTTTCCCTACTTCGGGAAATTAGACGATTTGGTATGTGGCTAGAGATTCGGGTAACCCGGACGACTAAAAGTATGGGTGAGATGGGCGGTGTATGCTTCCATGTGTGGGAGGTGCATCGTCGGTGTAGCCTGCTCCATAGAGGGAGGCACACATATATATATATCGAGTTGCTTAGGTGCGTGCCCTTTGCCTTGTCTAGGGGGAGCCCGATATTTGGTTACATACTTGTTTGTATTCATTGTTATGTTTTGGAATTCATATTTCCAAACGATTTGATTTGAGATCCCGAAGTGAAATCTACTTTGTTATAGAAAGTTAGATATGTATTTCAAATGGTTTGAAATAGAAATCGGGAAATAAAGTCCAAAGGAATAATTCCTGGAAATTGAATTGGATTTGGAAAATATAATTGTGGTGATTAATCTAAATGGGTAGATTGGGATATTGCATGTTGATTGATGCATAGTAGATCCATATATCTATATTGATTGTTGTTTATACACTGGAATTCATGGGGGTAAACCCGTTCCACATTAGCGGCGTGGTCCCGTGATTTGTCTTATCATTTTATATAAGTTTATGACTGTTTTTGAGTTCTCATACCAGTCCCGTGACTGACCTGTAGTTTGTTTTTCCCTTGCAAACTCGGGTGCCCCTATTTTCCACACGGGCAGTCGAGTAGTTTATTTTGCAGATATATAAGAAGGATTCTGGATCGAAGCTTAAAGCTGTGTCCAGTGCGTTTATTGTCCTCCGTTGTGTTATTTATTTATTTCCGCTATGCAATGTATTACATTTATTGTAAATTTATTATCTGCTATGTATTATTTTCGATGTACTCTGATATTCTGTACTCTGATGTAACATTATTATGATGTTTATAGAAGTCTTCTGTTATTTGTTCTGATGTGTAGTATGCCCAGAGTTAGCGTACACGGGATTCAAACGGTCTTGGTCGATTTAGCGATCGATTAGGTCCGGGCGAAATCCGTGTCGTTACACTTCCTTTGGGTATAAATTCAAACAATATTAAGGTTTTCCAAACTAGTCGGGATTAACGCACCTTACCGAAGTAATCATTTATTTAATTTCCCGGTCCCAACCTATTCATCCCATGGAGCAAAACTGTAATACTTAGTAACTAACACCACAGTATTATCTGGAAAATTAATTACCATTTCCCTTTCAAATCTAATTGAAGATTTAATTATCGCTTGGAGCAAAACTGGTGAAACTCCACTCTCGATCATTTCCCAAATTTGATAATTTAAATTATCAATTCATATTTCAATCTAATTAAAGATTCATTAAAACTCCACTTAGTTTTAATCTTTCCAAAAATCAATATTAATGATTACTTAACATTGAGAAATCAAGCATGCCGCAACGACAATCTACACCATACCATTGATTTCTGCCGATATATAACCTCTAAGCTCGTACGTCTTAGAGAAGGGTGCTAAGCAAGAGAATAATTTCTGCGCCACCAAACAGATATATATTTAGCAGAGATCAGCTATACAGTTCGAAATACAATGGAATAACGACAAAGCCTTTTAAATTCCATATATATTAAAAGTCTTCCTCCACAGAAGCTCACTTCTATTATTATCAAATCAAATTCCATTCAATTCCAATTTATTATTTTAAATTGGAAAACTTTACTTTGGATAATTCCCATTAAATCTTAATAAAAAGATTTATAAATTCCCAATCACAATTCACTGTAAATCGGGTTAAAGAACGAATGTCGTAAAAAACACAGTTCACAATAAACCCAATTCACATTCCATTTTCAATTCCAATTAAATGTTAATTAATGGGCAATTCTTCTTTAAATTTTAATTAAAAGATTTATTCTTTTCACACGAGGTTTAAGAACAGTGTTAATAAAAACACCATTCACGACAAACCCAAAATCCAATTCTTTTATTCAATTCCAATTAAATATTAATTAATTGGAAAAACTTCACTAAATCTTAATTAAAGATTTATTCTTTTCTCAACTGGGTTTAAGAACAGTGTTAATGAAGACACCATTCACGAAAAACCCGAAATCCTATTCAATATGAAGTACAAGGCACTGAATAGAAATTTATCAGCTTATATTCAATATCAAATTCTAAAATCAACAAATATCGTATTGGGAATAACGATATATATCTTCCAAATTCCTCCACAATATCCTTATAATTACTGAATCCAATATCGAAATATTCCGAAGATGATTTCGATTCAAATCTATTCCAATTCATATATTGGAAATTTTGGTTATTTTAAAAACCATTTCAAATCCAATTTATTTATTTAAAAATATTGGATTATAATTCTAGTTCAAAACAAGTTCATTTTAATAAAATTCTATTTTTATCTTTACAAACGTGTTCATCCCAATTACTTCCAAATCATTTATTATGATTTTACACAAATTATTAATATTTTTAATAATTTTAGCAAGGCCCATACAGTCGATTTTCATAAACGGTCATCGAACTGCACTTACAGCGACCTTTTCCAAAGTTGATTTAGAACTAATTCCAAATCCAACCGTTAGATTGCAAATCACTTATATTCGTTGGAAAGCCCTTTTCAATATGAACCCAACGGTCGGATCTCCTGTACTGTCCATTCAATGTCAATGGTCGAAATTCGCGAACTGCCACGGTGCGGCGCGTTCTATTCAGGCCGTTAAATATATATAATATATATTATATATATTTCATCGATTTCCATTTAAAACGTATTTTATAAATTTGTTTTAAAATGATTCCAACTTCAGTTTTCAATTTTAAATCAAAATTGAATTTTCCTTATCATTATAATCTACAAATGATAATATTTTCAAAATATCAGATTTTGAAATCATTTCCTTTTCGATATTCATTATAAAAATATATAAAATAAATATAATTATTATTCACGTCAAAATGACGTTAATCTAATCAACACGGCTTCATATATTTCAATATTTTCGTGTCCATCCGAAATCGGACATCAAAATCATATTTTGATCCATTACTGAATATTATTTTAAAATATTAGTTATTTTAAAATATTCATTATTCTTCATTTTAAAATATTCGTTAATTTAAAGTACTCATTCGTTCCGAATTGGAATCAGACATAGTCAATTACCATATAATTTTATTTATATGGATTTCATACACACATGTACACAACAATAATCAAACACAGTCAACCATCATCCAAAGTGCATTACACAACTGCATAAGCGTTAAATATGAATAATTAACGCTTACAACGGCCTGTCAACCAATCGATTGACATACAAATAAATATTGGGATTAATGTATGTCCAATATCATCCCAATATCCGTGTGGGGTTTTTAAACAACAAACACTGATTATTATTTGTGCAGTTGGGCGATGTGTAAAATTATCGTCCCAATCCATATCAGTTAAATGTGCGTACATAAACAAATTGTCCAATTTGTAAATGAATATTTATTTTATTCATATACACGTTAAAAAATATATTTTTAAATATAAAATATTTATTTCAACTCATGAATATTTTCTACCGTTCATTTATACAATAAAAACGATATTTTTATTGTTCTAATATTTTTAGAAAATTTCAGCATCATAATGGAGCGATACTAAAACCGGAATAAGGTCTAGCTTTATCCCTCGCTTAATAATGGCTCGTGCCATATACATACCAATTCTAATCAATTCATTTCACTTCCCAAACCAAATTCAAACAAATAAACCAATCAACCAACCAAAAAAATATGGTTTCAAGCAAAGGTGTCGAGTGCTACTAAGCACCGTCTACATCCTAGTATATATATTTAACAAGAAAATTAATTAAAGTGAGAAGTTCTCACCTTTGGTTTCCACTTCGCAAGTTTTAATCCTGAATTTGTGAACAGCTTGGATTTACCCGAAATCCCAACGCAACCATTTTCACGCTGTTCATCGTAAAAATCACATTTTTATTTATACAAAGAAAATAACATTTTTATTTATACAAAGAAAATCGCATTTTTATTTCGCTACATATATTATAAAAATCACAACTTTATGCATTAAAAATCATAGCTTTATATTATTAAAAATCTCACATTTATGTAATTAAAAATCCCTCCTTTATATGATTAAA
Source organism: Allium sativum (assembly GCA_030737875.1). Classification (NCBI taxonomy): domain Eukaryota; kingdom Viridiplantae; phylum Streptophyta; class Magnoliopsida; order Asparagales; family Amaryllidaceae; genus Allium; species Allium sativum. The sequence continues at coordinate 411,491,063 of CM060910.1, read as the reverse complement.
AATCTCATCTTCATACTCTTAAAAATCATGTCTTTCTATTCATAGAAATCACATTTTTATAATCTAAAAAATAAATATCAGAAAACTTACATTGATTTTAGGGTTTCGGGTGGACGGAGGAGGTTCCACGTCAGAGCTTTTGCCCAGTGGAGGCGGCGCTGGGGTCCTGGTGGCGGGGTCAAGGGGTGCGCTGGTAGGATGGGGGCTCAGATGGCCGGAGCGGTGGTTTTGGGAGCGGTTTGGATCAGAGAAGGGAGGGAAGAAAGAGAAGAGGGGGGGGCCTGCCAGCATTCGCCGAAGGGAGGGGGCGCAGTCGCACTGGCGGTGGCGCCGATTGGGAGGAGGCGGTGGACTGAGAAAGGGGCATCGGGTTTTTCTCGAATGGGGAGCGGGTTTAATTATGGACAACGAGATTAGGGTTATACCCTATTTTACATATATTATTTAATCTATTTACTTATATTGGAAAGGAGGAACCAACACATTCGGGTGCCGACATCTGTCCCTTTTTTCAATTAACGCGCATTTATTTTTTCGTCTTCCAACTTTTAGGTTATGCACACAGTTATTTTCCTCCCCCAATTTCTACCTCGATTCCATGTCCGGTTACAATGCCTCAAAATTAAGTTCGTTTCCGGTCCTATGTCATCCGACTTAACGGAGTTTCCCCCATCTTTCCTTCCGCCCAATTGGTACTAATCACACTGCCTCCGTGTACTAAATTCTGGGGTCAATTCCGATTTCTCAACCAAGTCGTCCTCTATTGTGCTGTAGAACAGAAGGTACGGTTTTTACTTGCAAACCAAACTAATGCAGAATTATTGGTACATGGCATAAATTAGGCGATGTAAATTTCTGGCAATGTTAACGGAAATTTTGACTTTCTTATTCCCACTGTCAAGTCGTCCCCTAGCTTATTATAGAAGAAAAGGTACGGTTTTTACTTGGAAAACAAACTAAAGCAGAAGCATTGGTACATGGCATAAATTACGTTATCTAAAAGTGTCGCCATGTTTCCCCAATTTTGGCAACGATTGAGAGTTTGGGATTTAAGGGAAATTGGATTGGCTAATCATGGATTTTACTAATACTGGCCTATCTTTACTGATGTCCCACATTACTACATTCAACAGTGTACGCTTTAAACGTGTACTGCCATAACAACAAGCTATGCCTGGGTATTTTAAACTACTGGTAAGTGAGACATTTGCAAACCAGTTTACATAAACCATAGTAAAACCACAATAACGTAAATTACAGTTGCGCTCACTATACTGCAAATGTCCGTAACTCACACCATCCACCATGAACAATTTAAACGCTGCTGGTAAGCTTTATGCAGTCATGGTAGAACACCTCTCATGCTTATACTGGTGCTAAGCTTTATGCAGTCATGGTAGCACGCTATATGTAACATAATAATTCAATAGATATAGTAGCTACAAACGTTAGTATATTATTGTTTGTTTTCTCATAATGTTACTATTAGCACATGTACTGCTGTACATGAAGCCTAATGAAACCTTTACCTCTGCATATGTTTGCATATACAGAGAGTAAGTTGATTTTGTTAAAAAGAAAATCCCATTATAGTAGTACTATCAGTTAAGAATTTTAACTTGACTGTTTGATTGCAACTATTAAATTCTTTCGTTACTGTAATAAATATATCTTATTAATTTAATTCGTACATTTAACTTATTTTCTTTATGGAATTTAAATTTTGTAGTACTATCATTCTTCTTAGCGTCTAAGTTTTCAGAAAGTAAAAGCAGTAGTCCCATGTTACTTTTTTTTGACTTCCACATTAAGCATTCGATTTTTCCTCCTCAGTTTTGTTATAATATATTCACTTCATTCTAATAAGATAACTCACCGGTTTTCCGTTCGAATGACGTACTTCTGCAAGTACGTCTCAATATTACTATTTCACAGAATCACACTATTCAAGTGTGCACATGGTACCAAGGAATAAGGTCATAACACAAACACCAATTTTTTTTATCATTATTGTCAAACTTGGCCCATACCCGCATTTGAGTGGTTCAGTGCTATCACACAACTGATAATATTCTATTTCCTCTCGGTCTTTAGGACAAGTAGAGATTAAACCTATGCGCTTTAATGTAAATCTTTGATTCAATAACAAATATTGTAATGTTAACTTCAACTTCCACATTTTCTTTATATTAATCTCTAACTTTAGATTTGAAACCAAATGGAATTTAGGCTGTGTACTAACACAAATAAATGAATCGCTGCTCTAATGACCCATTTTAAACAGTAATAGGCTTAAAGAAAATGAGAATAAGAAGTTATTTGTCTAAATAATGAGTTTAAGATTTATGTAATCGTTCTAAAATGCATACTTTGTTCCAAATAAAGGATAGTTATGAGTTTATGTTAGTTTTAAATGAGTTTGTTTCAAGTAAAACTAAGTTCTCTCGATTAATTTGCATTAAGGTTTATATATACTATAGGAGATAATGTAATCACCTAAAAGGCACGAAATTTTTAGTAAATATAATTAACATAAAAAATACGATCTACGACATCTATTTGACGACATAAAAATCTATTTATGATAGAAGTGTCTTTTTTTCTTTTCTTTTTTTCCTTTTTTTTTTTGCGTTTTATTTTGCAACCTCATTTATTCCTTCTTTTTAAGTGCAATTTATTGTGTAGTTTTCTAACACGTGTTTAACAAAATCAATTCATATTGAAAATAAATAAATTACATTTCTTTCATAGTAATGACATTCATAATCAAAACAATGAATTTGAATCCATACAGAAGACTCTCTATAATCTGAAATTTCTTCGGCAACGTTTTTTACTTATCGGGGAATAATTTGAAATTTCATTAATAAGTTCTTTATTTACATAATTTTCATACCATCATCCTTACACCATAACTTATTTATTTTTGGATATCTGTAGGCTGTAATATACAGTACGGATGAATTTTTGGTCTGTACGTCCCAACATCTACTCTGCACATTTTGCAGACCGAAAAAATATACACATATAATTACTTATTTCATCTTTTTACTTCCCATATTACAGAAATGGTTGTTGAAATGCAGATTACAGATTGGACAGTTGTTTAACATTTTATGATGCATATTCTCGCCACATGCTTCTGAATATTATTGGTAAGGTGAGCTTATATTCCGTGAATCTTATTAATGTTTTTATCTCTTTTTTAAGATAGAGCATCCTCCATACCATCTCATGATCAGTTCGTTAACCAGTCATATAGTTTGCACACTGTGACTGACTCATATTTTTTTTCACTCTGCTGTTGTGGTTGAAAACATCAACTGCTTGCAGTATAGCACGACTCCAAAGTTCATTCAGCAGACACGAAAATTATCCTATGATTTTGGCAGTATTCATAAATAGTTAATTTCACCATGTTAGATGAGCCCCAATTAATACGACAGGCACCACAAACACCACGTCAACTGTTTATGGTACACCATTTATTCTTCCGCCTGTTTACGTACAACTGTTTGGAGTTCAAAATCCTGTCTGTCATTGCTGTTTACTATGTCAGCAGTAAAGAGTATTATTTAAGCTTCTTAAATTTGTCAGCATGATTCTGATGCGGTATGAATTTTCAACTGTATTACTACTTTGAACAGTACAACCCAAAGACAAACCGTACGATGTGTTTGTGGTGATGGGAATAAGTTATAAACTTGACAAATTATATAGCTAAGAAGCAGTACAACTTTAAAATATGCGATTTTCCTAACATATACTAAATTTCTTTTTACTTTTCAGCCGACCGAAATAACAAAAAAGACGATTGTAATTACGTTTAGGTTGATCTGCATACATACATACATGTATGTGTGGCTGTCTTTGTGTGTGCGTAAACACAGAAACACAAACACATACACACACGCATGCACACACACACTAGCACATTCTTTCAGTAGCACTTCTCAGGTTGGTATTACTATCCAATTTCATTTAACAGGTAAGTTAAAGTTAGTATTTAATTTAAATGTACTGCCATCTATTTTCAATTTATGACTGGTTATGTTTGCATTAAAAGTTAAGGACCACATATTCGAGGGAGTTCAAATATATTCCATGTTGCAGATTTAATTATAAAAATTTTGCATTTGTAACTATGAAATTGTAGTTGTTAAAAACCAAAATTGTTAATTTTCGGACACAAAGCTTGGTAAGAAGTCCTTTGGGATTTGGATTGTTTGAATTTACTGGTCCATGTCGTTGTGTTAATTTGTGTCATGACACAACTACTGCTGTTCTATACGTTATCTGTCTAAATATACTTCATTACCGCTGTTGAAGTCAACGTTTAAATTAATCTGCTGAATAGGTGAAAAAAACAAAATTTTATACACGACGTAGATATATCTTCAGTTTGTGGGTTTTTTTTTCATTATAGCAAGGATCACCATACCATGCACCAATAAACACGACAGCCTTCACAAACACCATGTCAATTAGTCATCGTATACCATTTGTTCTTCCCCCAGTTTACGTACACTGCTTTGGAGTTCACAATCCTGTCTTCCTACTGTCACAAGTTTTTGTGAGTCAGCTTCAGTCTATCTTTTCTTCCTTTGTAATACCTTCAATTTGACATGAGAAGTTGCTTCTACGGTATTGTAAGCTTTGTACAGCTTTTAGGCCTATATCTTCAGTTGTACCTTTTTTTTTCATCCGATTCAACTCAGTTTTTTTTTCCTAACATGGTTCATTTCCTTCCACCAAATTGTCAATTTATTGTAACAACTTTGATTGCTGGCAACAAAGTGCCAGATTTAAAACTGTCTACGTCATGATTTTTTTCCTTCACCAATAAATTTTTCTTTATGCTTCAATATTATACCTTTATACCAAAACTAAACAGGTGTTCTACAAAGAAGTTGGCACAATTTTCTATGTAACCATGCACATATGTAATCTCGCATATGTATTCAGCTATCCCGTTTACTTAAGTAAGACCGATTGAGTAGCATCCTATGTGAAATAATACGATCATATCGTTCATTCTGCACTTCTCCTCAAACCGATTTGTTGTTTTGTTAACATGTAACATTTTTTGGTCACCATAATACTCTGTCCCATGTAATCAGTACAACCAAATGCTGTTTTCGTACCTTTACCCAAATGTTACATTTTGGGTGGGTACCAGGATGATTGGGTGTCGGGAAATCATTTTTTGGTCACACACAAATCAGCAACTTATAAAGTATTGGTGCAGGGGACAAATGTGAGAAATACCAATACAAAATAAGTGCAGTGAGTTTACAAAGAGCACAGCGTCTTTCAATAACGTAAATAGTTGTACTGTCATGTATCGTACCGTTATACTCTGTATAAACTTTGGTTTGGTTCAATTTTTTTAAATTTTGTGTCCACGAGGTTCTGTCAACAGGTACTTTTTTTTTCTCACCATAATATTTTGTCCCATGATATCATTACATCCATTTGATGTTTTGCATACCTTTAGCAAACGACAATCAGGATTAAGTTTCGAGGGAGTAGCTAACGTATTCAAATCAATGCCTGACAAGTTGAGACATTACTCTATTTATTTCACATTTTTTTCACCATTAGTTCCAATTTACTATTAAATATCAAGGAAGAATTTACAAAAAAAGCCAAATATTTCACTCCGACTCTGTTATAACATGTGACACATATCATATATTTACTTCAACGACGAAAAGCATTATAATAATAGCTGCCCAAATATGTAAGTAACCGCGCTGTGTATTACCGCTACATGTCTGAAATAAAAAGCTTAGCCAAAAGCTCTTCGTTTACATATTTCTGCTCTATCAAATATAGTTGGGTACAGAATGTTGGTTCTATTTTTTTTTTATAATCACTAATTCACCATTACGTATGTACATGGCACGTACGCATTCTTCCCTTCCTGCCAGATCAAATAATATGCTACCTACAAATTCACATGCGCTTATTAGATAGTACATTGTTTATTTGTATGAAACACATTGTTTATTTGGTGCAGTCGACAAATTTGAGAACTACCACTACAAAAAAAAAGCACTGAGTGTACAAAGACTGCTGCGCCTTTTGATATCGTAATTCATATATAATCACAAAAGTAAGCACCATGTCATTTCATAAAAAGCGAATGAAATTTTGGTTTTCAGAAATGTGGAAGTAGTGACACCAATGGTTGAATAACTAAATTATTTCCGTCCACATAATTTTAAGAACCCTCTACGATGCCGCTTTCGTTTTTTATACTATAATTAAGGCAAAATAATGTACATCCCATTTCAACCATTTTCGGCCTATCAAGTTAACAGATTTCAAAGTTAAATGTTTAAGTCAACCAGTCAGTCACATGTTATAATTTTGTACTCAATTGCAGATCAGCATATTATGGATAATTCCCGTCAACAAAGGAGTGCAAGAGAACAAAGAAAGATGTCAATGAACAAGCGGAAAAGGATGGGATCGACATCGGGTGCATCAAACAGAAAGGCAATCCGTAGGCGTGCACAAAGTAAGGCAACTACAAATAGCTTTTGTGTCTACTCCTTCTATGGCTTTGTTTGTTAGCAAATATATTACTACTGTACGCATTGTAGGGGGGAAACGTAATGTACGAAGTGCAAGTACAACATGTTGGAAATCTGTTTGCAACAACAAACGTGTAGGTATGTTGTTTGCCGGGTATTCACTACTCATTAATTTATTTCAATTAACTGTTACATTATGATATGTATAACCAATCCATGTTTGGTTTTTAGATGTTTGTGGCAGCAGCAACGACGAAGAAAACTGTTCAACTTTTTTTTCCACTAATTCAAACGAAAGTATTAGTACGTATGAGTTTTGTTTACCCACTTACATACATCATCCATGCTGCTATGGCTGATTCATTTCTAAATTTTGAATGAAAGAAAAATGATTGAACCATGGAATTTTGGTGGTCCGACGTACTCTTGCTCACACTGTAACGCATTGGTTTGGTATGAAGAAAGAAATAGAAAATCAAGAAGACCATCTAATCCTCAATTTTCAATTTGTTGTAGGGGTGGTAAGATTGAACTTCCTAAATACAGAAAATGTCCGGAGTATTTACAACATCTGCTTGACTACAACGGTGGTTGTGAGAGTTCTCATTTTAGACAAAATATACGTGTGTATAATTCAATCTTTGCGTTTACTTCAATGGGTGGACGGGTAGACAATTCTATAAACATAGGTCAAGGTCCTTACGTGTTTCGCATACACGGTCAAAATTATCACCAAATCGGTTCTATGCTACTAGTCAATGGGAATGCTAAATTTGCTCAGCTCTACATTTACGATACAGCTAACGAGGTAGAGAACAGACTTAGGGCTCCTGGACTTTCAACATCACACCCTACAGATTCCAGGATTGTTAGCAATTTAATATCTATGTCCAATGAATGCAACCCACTTGCTAAAGTGTTCCGTATGGCTAGAGACAGGTTCGAAATGAATAACCTTCACAATGTAAAGTTACGGTTGTACGAAAGGAGGGATAGAGATGGTAGACAACACAATTTGCCAACAACGTCCGAGGTTGCAGCTTTAATTACAGGGAATGGTACAACAAGCGAGGGTTATAGAGATATTGTTATTGAAGAGAAAACTGGCGTGCTAAAGAGAATTAATGAGAAACACCCAAGTTTTATGGCCATGCAGTATCCCATACTATTTCCATATGCAGAGGATGGATATAGATTAAACATACCTTACAGGTTTTCAAGACAACCTGACGATGAGAAGGATGAAATGGTGACAATGTGAGAATATTATGCCTATATTCTCCAGTATAGGCAGGGAGATGGTAATACTTTGCTGTTGGGTGGAAGACTGTTACAGCAACTAATTGTAGATGCATATTGCTGTGTTGAGGAAGATAGATTGAATTGGATCAGACATAATCAACATAATATTCGATCCAAGGTATATAAGGGTTTGAAGGATGCAGTAACATCTGGTGATACATCGGCCTTTGCTATTGGTAAAAGAATGGTGTTGCCTTCATCTTTCACAGGTAGTCCTAGATATATGGTTCAAAATTATCAAGATGCAATGGCAATTTGTAGATGGGTCGGTCCTCCAGATTATTTTATAACGTTTACATGCAATCCTAAATGGCAAGAGATTAAGGAGTGTATGCAACACATTGAAGGGCAACGATCGGAAGATAGACCCGATATCATCTCACGTGTTTTTCACATCAAGCTGATTGAGCTAATGCAGGATATTAGAAGTAAAAAACATTTTGGGAGAATAAACGCAGGTATTATAACTATGTGTGTATGCTTTTTCAATTTATCCTGCTTATAAATGTAAATAATCACGCCTTTTTTTTCTTTCATCATGCAGCATTATATACAATAGAATTTCAGAAACGTGGCTTGCCTCATGCACACATACTACTGTTTGTTCATGCTGATGATAAACCAAAAAGTACAACGTACGTAGACAAGGTGGTTAGTGCAGAATTTCCTCACTTTGATTCGGATCCTGTTGCATATAATTCTGTTAGCCAGTTTATGGTTCATGGTCCTTGTGGGGACTATAATTCTGATGCTACATGTATGGTTAATGGTAAGTGTTCTAAGCATTTTCCGAAGAATTTTGTTTCCGACACCTATTTTGATTCAAAATGTTTCCCGAAGTATAGACGACGTGATAACGATAATTCTATCACCACATCAACCGGAATTGTTCTTAATAACTGTTGGGTGGTTCCACATAATGTTGATTTAGTCGTCAAGTACCAGGCACATATTAATGTCGAGATATGTAATAGAGCAAATTCGATTAAGTATTTATTTAAGTACATCAACAAAGGTCATGATAGAGCCACGGTGGTTATAGAAGAAAATAATGCAACTAGACAGCAGTTTTACAGACAAGTTGATGAAATCAAAAGATATATAGATTGCCGCTACATATCGGCTTCTGAAGCAAGTTGGAGAATTTTCAAATTTGATATTCATTATCGAAAACCTTCGGTTGAACGTTTACAATTTCATTTGCCCGAAGAGCAAAATGTGGTTTTTCATGACAATGATAATTTACCTGAAATACTTTCTCACAACGCTGTCAAGAACACTATATTCAAAGAGTGGATGGAAACAAATAAAGCTAATGACGACGCAAGAGAGTTGACTTATGTTGATTTTCCAACTAAATGGGTTTGGCAAACAAAATTAAACAAATGGACACGGAGAAAGAAAGGGGACACAATTGGAAGAGTATATTTTGCGCACCCAACATGTGGTGAAAGATTTTACTTGAGATTGTTGCTCAACATTGTGAAAGGACCTACATGCTATGAAAACATTAGAACCTTTAATTCTACTTTGTACGACACTTTCAAAAATGCATGCGTGGCTCGCGGCTTGCTGGAAGACGATAATGAATGTAACATAGCTTTAAATGAGGCAGCACAATGGGCAACATCATCCTCTTTGCGGGAAATGTTTGCTATGTTGCTACTTTATTGTGAGGTCTCTGAACCATTAAAGCTTTGGGATGCTAATTGGATGAAGTTGTCTGAGGATATTGAATGGCGTTTAGGGAAAAATTCTACATGTGAAAATAATGTGATAGACGAATGTCAACTACAAGAGCGAACGTTAGTTGAATTGGAGAAGGTGATGAGAAAAAGTGGTAGGTCAGTAAAAGAATTTAACTTAAACAGTTCATTCGACCTGAGCTCAATTTCAAATTTGGATGATAATTTGTTGGGGGAAGAACATAATTGTGATCGTCATCATTTGCAACTTGAGGCCAAAAGACTTATACCGTGTTTGAACAGTGAACAGCAGCACGTTTTTGACGTGGTTTGCGCTTCTATTAAGCAGAATAATGGCGGATTTTTCTTTGTGTATGGCAGCGGCGGTACAGGTAAGACTTTTTTGTGGAAAACCATTATCACACACTTGCGAGGAAGAGGCAAAATTGTTTTGGCTGTTGCATCCTCCGGGATAGCTTCGTTGCTTTTACCTGGCGGCCGCACAGCTCACTCCAAGTTCAAGATCCCGTTGTCCTTGGATGAAAATTCAACCTGCAATATATCAAAACAGTCCACATTAGGAAAATTAATAAAATCTGCAGATTTAGTCAATTGGGATGTAGCACCTATGATGCATCGTAATGCGCTAGAGGCATTTGAGAAAAGTTTACAAGATGTAATGAAACCATCTGATGTTAATCAAAGTTCTAAACCATTTGGCGGGAAGACAGTTTTACTTGGAGGCGATTTTCGACAAACTCTTCCGGTTGTCGAAAAAGGAACTTGAGAGATGGTGGTGTCTGCTTCTATTAGCAACTCATATTTATGGTCATTCTGTCACGTTTTTCTTCTAACATGTAACATGCGAATTCGAAATGCAACATGTGATCCATGCAACATAGCAAAAGTGGAAAATTTTGCAAAATGGGTTTTAGATATTGGTGATGGCAACATAAGTACAGTTCCCAAAGATTGTGATGATGATCCGTCATGGATAAAAATACCTGATGAGTATTTGATTGAACCAGGAGATGATGGGATGGAGAAAATTGTTGACGCTATATATCCTGATTTGAATAGTAATTTACAGCAAAAAGATTATTTACAGAAACGGTGCTTACTTGCTGTAACCAATGAGTTTGTAGAAGAAATCAACGTGTACATACTTTCTAAAATAACTGGTGAAATGAAAACGTACCTAAGTGCGGATTGCATTAGTCCTTCTTCTGAAATTGTAGACGATCAACATATTCTTTACCCTTCTGAATTCTTGAACTCATTGAAAGTATCCGGGCTACCTAACCATAACTTACAATTAAAGGTAGGAGTACCTATTATGCTGCTCCGTAATTTGAACCAAAGCTTAGGCCTTTGCAACGGAACAAGGTTAGTTGTCAGCCGCCTTGCTGAAAGGGTTCTAGAAGCGGAAATCATTACTGGCAATAATATTGGCGCAAAAGTTCTAATTCCTCGAATTGTCCTCACGTCTTCGGATACAAAATGGCCTTTTGTGCTTCGTCGACGACAATTTCCAGTAAAGGTTTGCTTCTCCATGACGGTAAATAAAAGCCAAGGACAAACATTAGAAATTGTTGGCATATATTTGCCCCGTCCTGTTTTCAGTCATGGACAACTATACGTCGCTGTTTCCCGAACAACTTCGTATGATGGTATCAAGTTTCTACTGGGACAATCGGAAGATGGGATTCGCGGTTTGACCAAGAATATTGTGTACAAGGAAGTTTTCGATGGATTACATGGTAAAATATGTCACATTCACTTTTTACTCCCATTTTCAAAACTGACAAATTATTATGATTTTAATTCTTTTTTCTCTGCATACTCCCAGGTTGAAGGAATTCCTGCTGTACGTAACATTACATTGGTACACAAATAAATTATATAAATTTAGATTCACTATTTGATCCTTTTTTTCCCTGCATTACTAACATTTTTTTTCCTTTACTGCATATACGTTTCAGTCCTGTGGGCCAACTGCAAATTCAGACTGCATTACAACTGGATTCATTTACCTTTTACTGTTTTTTTAATTTTCCTCTTTTGCTTTTTAGTTCCGTTATGTGTACGTACATCAATATTTCATTTTGAATTACTGCTACTTTTTCATTACAATGTTGTTACGTCCACATTGTCTTCGGTTATCACATACTTTAAATTTAGAGTTTGAGTTCGTACACTTTGCCATAACCCAACTTACGTGGTCAAAACCGGTGTCTTTACTGAGCACACAATTTTAAACATGGTGCAGGCTTAAATTTATCAGTACGTACAATTTCCTCCACTCTTATTATTACTCCTAATTATGAATATATATATATATATATGTTTAAGTTTACGGCTCTTCTCCATCCGTTATGTGTAGTTTTTTCAGACGTACAGTGCGATTGCAGGAATAAAGAAACCCCCTTCTAATGTACCATCTGCGAGAGAAAGAAAATGGTAAGACAAATTGGTTGTTATTTTTTAATCACCGTATCCATTTACTGTCCAATGTTTTGTCAATTTTTTTACACGACAAACTGTGTACTCCGATGTTGTGGGAACATGTAAACCAAATATTTGACAACTGATATCTATCTATTACGTCACTCAGCTTTTGGCTGTAATTTTTTTTTTCCATATGAGTACTGCGGATTTCAGGCATGAAATACATATTTATACCTATGCATTAATTCATTTTTTTTGACATGAAATTTATTTACACATTTAACTGACAGGGAATTTGAATATGCCATCGCTTATTACAGGATTTGCACACAGTTTATCTCTGCTCACAAATTAGCTTTCCCACACAGTTATTCTCCCCTTCCAATTTCAACCTCGACTCCCATGTCTAATAACGTCTCCTGATTACGTTCCTCTCAGGACCTATGACATTACTGCTATAATGTTTGCATTTGCAATATTAAAACACATGGACACAACTGATTATATATAACGTTTTTGATTGTAGTTAAAATTTAATAGGCAAGTCTGAGTAGACGAAGGAGTATGCACATGAAGTTCTATTATTTCATTTGTTTTTATTTTTTTTCATTATGATTCTGGCATATGAAATAATCGTTATTTTTAACTTTCCACTCCGCTGCAGTTACCTATCCGTTCCACTGAGATAAGAGGATAAATAATTCAGAGATGGTATGCATGTTGGAAGTGCAGCAGATTGCTGCTGCATTATTTGGCACAGTCACACGTTTATGCAACGGAGCTGCCAAAATCAGGGAGATTATTTCAAATTCTGCATATTTTCTCTCCTATACCCGGCCCTTGCATGCTTTTCAGATCTACCAGTTCATAGCTTCTGAGCTGACGTCTTAGACATATCTGCAAGGTTTGCTGCTTAAGTAAATTCATTTCTTTATCCAAGTGGAAAACTATGCATTTTTTAAGTATATGTCAATTAAATGTAAACACAGTTACCAATCTCCACTCAGCTATCCAGCATTTTCAGTTATTTCAGAATAAAACAGTATCATGCCTCATTGTTTTCTTTTAACATAGAAACTGATTTATCCTGCTATCTCTCCGATTACTTCCCCTCCTCCTTATCAATGGCAACCACATAAAATTCATTCAATACTTTAACAAACAACTCCACAAATTTTCATTTGCAAATTATAAATCTTTCTGGACTGCTGTATCATAAATATCGTCTTGCTAATGAGTCTACCTATTATTAGATTCAGTGTACTCGCAACAAACCCCAAATTTTAATCCCTCTCCAAAATTTCATTTCAGTTCCATTTTTAAGCGAGTTTGGAACATAATTTACCATTGAACCAAAATTCAAAGAAGTTTTATATGATCGGTAGTCAATTTCAGTGAATGGATAATGATTACGAATGGCGAAAAACCTTTGATGAACTACCAAGCTGTTGCTCATAGTTAGCCACAAAGGTACAAATTTATCTCTGCGTGTGGGAGAGCTCACTTCCATCTAACCTACCAATGCGTGTGAAATCGGGACGACTTATAATACTGGTGTCCATTCAGTGTTGAGTTATATATACGTGGTTCTTTACAAGTTGATAACTTTAACCTCATCACTTATGTCTACAGGGTTTATCGAACATACTATGTACATAATTATGTACCAAATTGATTCAGATAGCTTTCCATTTATTACCTCTTTTAATACATGTTTTCCAGTCAATGTTACTCACTAATTGCACTTTTATGGTACTACGTACCATTCACCTTCTACCCATGTTGACTATTTTCAACACTTATTATAATAGAGCGAGCGACCTCTAACTTCTAAACGGAACTTCGATCAATATTTTATTTCAATTTTTTCTTCATGCAGTTCATTAATAAATTGGTGCAAAAAAATGTACCATTGTTTTATTTAATGAATCCTATTTGGTTTGTTATATGTTTTTACCTATCTGTAGTATCCATTATCAACAGAAATTATTGAATGTGCTCTAACCTTGGTTTTAATTGATTACGAATTCTCTCGATGCATTTTCTTAAAAACGAACGTAACATAAACTTATGTTCACCATTGGATCTACAATTTTTAGTTTATAATCCCTGGCTAAATCTTCCAAATGAGATATGGATTATATTATATCGTACTCTATAACCTCTTTCTTAGAACCACAAAATCATTTTTTATTTGAAGGATTTTTTTTTTCTTTGTCACCAAAGGCATAGGTGAAAACAATTTACATATATGCTTTTTTAACATTTGTTTATGATAGGCTCTTGGGTTACATGGGTGGTACAATATAGGCATGATTATATGAATTTGAACTTATATTTTATGCAGTCAAATTTGTAGATAGATATCCTTGTGCCTGTTATAAGGATAAAATTAACAGACATAAATATAACATTGTTTTTGGCATATGATGTTTTGAATCTGTTATTTTGCCAGATTTTTTTTTGCTCCAAAAATATTCATAATATTAACAATTTTTTTTTTCACTGGCAACAAATGGGCAATTTTAATTCCTTATTTCCATATTCTGTTACTGTGAATTTTATTTTATTTATTTGTACGAAATAAAAGTTCTGTATTTTAAATTTGAGAAAAAAAACTGATTACTTTTCTAAGTTGGTTGAAGTGCTGAAAAATTCAGGCATGTCATTTTGTCACCCATAATTCTCGGTACACGTACTTATTCGGTGAGTGAGATGAAACAATATTTGACAGAATTTTGTTTTGATTTGTTGCATTCAAGTACTATCAAAAACCCATACGTTTTACATATAAAGATAAGCATTATACGAGCAAGGAAGTAATCGGATTCTCCATAACATCGTCTCTACACCGTTAGTTAGGACTGTCATTAGATTTATCAAGGAAACGCTGACTTCCTAGCTGAAATGAACGCATAGTCTTTGTTTAGTTGTCATAATTGCCATGATATATAATTTTCTGAACAACAAATCACTTAGAGCTCGCGCGCACGCATACCTAATTAGAAAATAGAAGCTAACACGTTTTGGATAAAAAAAAACTATACATGCACCTAATTATAAGCTAGACACGTGTTCAATATTATGCATAACTGTTTACGGTAATCTACAAATATAAATATTTCTTTTGCCAACTGTAAGATGCAACCAACAGCTCAACAATCCATCGAACTAAAATGGAGTAAAAGGTAATTGGGATTGGTATTATTTTTTCCCTGCGGTTCTCCGCATTGTACGTAGCTTGCTTGCAATAACAAAATTTCTCACATTTACATTCAGTATTTGCCGACTGTTATTCTTACTTCGTAAAAAATATTATGTACCACTATTTTTTAAACGAATCGGTCACATTTACATTGACTACTTACCCACTGTAACTGCTACTTCCCAAAAAAATTCATACACACCTCATTTTAATTGAATCGCCTAAATTAAATCAAGTGTTTAGCTGATACTAACTACAGTACTAAATCTTAAAGTGCCCTTTCGTCCATGGGTTACGTTGAACTGTCCTTTGTTTGTTATTTTTCAATGTACGTATTGATTCTTCTAATGCATGACGTGCCAGTTCATTGCATTATCGGAAGCTTAATGCTTATTCAATCAACCTGTTTATGTAAATTTGGTAATAACAACGACAATATTCGTTATCCTCTGTTACATATGTACTGAATTAATTGAGCACAAATAATCTTCATTTCATCATTTTATTATTCACAGTATATTGCTCAGAAGTAGCATTAACTAAAATGAACATATTTTTCAACTTATTTGGTTAACAACTTTTTTCCCTTATCCCGATTTACCATAATTCGAAAGTATTAATCAAAACGAGTAGAATGAATAATTTGTTAAAAGAAATTGCGAATATTTATTACCCAGCTTTGCAATATGTTTTCAACAAAAAATTCGCAGTAAACAATGTCAATATTCTGCACACCATACTGCACAGTTGGAGAAATACAAACACCGTAGAAACGACTACAACCATTATCTTCAACACTGGATTAACAGCAATGTTTTGCTTACGCTTTTAATTATTTTTAAACTATTGATATTTCTAATTTCATGGCTATTTGTCTCCATGTTTAAAAATGCTATATTATATCGCCAGTTGAAATTTTTCATACACAAACCTTTTTATTTTCCAGTTTCATGACTACTATCTCCGATTTAGATATAAACAACATTTCCAGCTGTTTTCATAACTCTAATGTATGCAACATATGTGTGTGTGTGTGTGTGTGTATATATATATATATATATGTATATGTATTTGTTACATTAGTCATAATATTCGTATTTAAATTCACGGATGTGGAGCACTTGAATGTCCTAAAATAGCACCGCTTATGCCAATATTCAGACCAACTAGAAGGCACTGGGGCAGATCTGTGTAACTTTTACTTGCAATCTCAATAAATAAGGGAATCATACAAATGCTTTTACTGTTGTTACAATCATCACTCTTAAACATATATACCTATTCTAAGTCTATTTAGGAGCCAATCCAATAATCAGTTATTTTGATTTTCAGGGAGTACACGGATTAAACTCCAATATACTGCTCAGTTGGCACGTAAGCAGAGCATTGCAGATTTATTTGTTTAATTGTCTGCAAATTCAAAATGTAGTTACGGTATGAAAAATGTACCCTCCTGCCTGTAACCCTCAACTCAATATGCATTGTTACTCATCATTTCATGTCTCCTATATCGTACTATATTTACAGTCTACTTTAGATTCTCATTATTCAAAGTTTTACATTTATTTTTTTAGCAATAAAAGAAAAAAAAATTGTTGCATATACTTATTTTACATACCAAATGGTCAGATAAACTATTGATATTCCTTATTATTACTCTATAACGGAACTTAGATTACAAGTTTAGGTTTACCTTACAGAAGCACATGGTAAATATTAGAAATACTGCATAGGGCAAACATTGTGGGAAAGATGTGCAATATGAGTCGTTCTCAAATATTTTCATATCACACTTGCAACTTAACACCTCTCCGGTTTACATGTATCAACTCTGTTAAATAAAATTTAATATCATTTTTGCTATATTTTTGGACATACCATATATAGCTACATTATACATTTTACGCTTAATTTTTCAAAAAATTTAGATTTTATGATACCGAATGCCAAACAGTGTATAGATTTATCTCTTGACAAGCCATTTATTCAATGTCACATTCCCTACATACGTACCCATACCGATTTCTATGGTACTGTATTTGACTGTAAATACAGTTGTGTACATGAATTTTGTAGAAATGTTTTATTGCATTATGATTACTTCCACCCCTTTTACGTCTCCTCCGTAATAATTTAGCTCAATTTTTACACTATACTTAGTTTTTCATCTCTTGCTATAGCGGATATCGTTCTGCTTAAGCGCGTGTTGATGTGTGTGATAACAATGACATGTGCATCCATTTTTTAAACTTTTTAAATTTCCACGGTGCACTTAAAAGGACGACACGGTTAATATGGTTCACATTTGACTGCTTGAAATTATTCATCTCATATTATTTATATATTCACTGGAAACTACATCTGCTCACCGTGACTCTATCCCCGTTTACTTACTTTACTTTTATTTTTCCGTCGATTTATATATCTACATCACCTCAGCTAATTTAATAACTGTCAGATTTTTAAATGCTTCTCAACATACCTAATGTTAAATTATGACTTAATTTACTTGACATCGCCGAATTTTGGAAGATAAAATTTAAAATTGAGTGTGTGCTGTATGCACCCTAAATTGTTTTACTATCAATCTTTTACAAACTGGTACGAAGTGAACGTATTATTTATAATGTCTGTTAGAAAATGGAAATCATTATGCATTTGTTTGTTCCTCCAACCACAACTTCAGTAAACTTTATACAACTAACTATTATATGATCGCAATTCATTTCAGGTAAACATGGGTCATTAAAGTCATAATCACATTGAATTTTAACTCTACTTATTATTTTATTATGTTATCATGTTCTCAGTTTAAAAAAAATAAGTGACAAAACTTCTTATCTAACATGCGCTTTTCTGTTTTTATAGGAACCCGATTAGGATGATATCATATGAGGCAGAGAAAACAGTTCTAACTCCTGTCAACGTAATTATTCATTGCAATTTCCCTTCTGAACCAGTACATGCTCATTTTTTCCTTCCTTTTTTTTAACATAACAGCAGTTTTTACTGCGAATTTCATATCTACAAGTTTTTACTAAGCTCTTAATACCAGTCAACATATAAATTTAATTACTATGTTACCTTTTTAAGTCCAACCATCTTCTTCCGAAGTTCTGCTATACTAATTTTAATACCACCCAGTTTTTATTTTCATTTTCATTAACATGACCTTCTAAATTTTTAATCACTTTCAACCATTTTTCTTACCCATCGGTCTACCATTAGAGAAACCTCAACATCCCTATCCTGTGATTTACTTTTCTCACTTCCCTATGATGCAACGGTCATTTTTCATGTAACATCCACTGCTCAAGAAAATTCAAATGGTTTATATTGGTGGAATCCAAACTTGCGTAACCAATGTTCATACTTTGTATATTATCAAAACCTGAGTAAAAATTACATATATATATATATATATTTTATACATATATATTTATATTTATATTTTGTTGCATCATATTTGCTGCAAAACCTATATGCTTACACCATACGTCTGCAACATTAGATTGAGCTAAGTCTTACACATTTTTATTGTTGCCATGTACCTAGCACATGATCAAGTCAGAAAACATGAAATGTTGTAACAATATATTGTTTATCTGTCCAACGTAACTCATCTCATGCATGCTATATTTGTTTAATTTGGACGATTTTACTCGGGATTATACTTTCATGGCTATATCCTACCCATATACCTTATATTAAATCATCGCTACTTATGTTGCTTTCGAATCTGTCATGCTCATCTGCTTATAATGCCAGTTTCGTGTACATGGCAACGGACATCTCTATTTCTGCTTGGACTCCAGCGAGGTAAAACATTATATTTTATCATTTCCACTATCCAATGGATCTTCATCTGTTATTCTATATTTCATGTTTCATTGATTATATCGTTTGCCACAATTACCTCGCCTGTCAAACTGACATAAAACAGAGTTATGAATTATTCATAACCTAATACTGTACTGTTTGCATTACAATAAGATTATATGAAATATAGTACGACAACCCGAACAGACATTTAATTTCAAACGCTAAATATTACGTCATAGAGGATTCACATGTTTGCACAAGAGTCTTAGAATCTTTTGCAACTAATCTGCAAACTGTGGTTACTCTGATTCATTTTATTTACAAACATTTCCAGCATATAATAACTTGGGTTAAATTTATGTCAGTTTTTTCAACGACATTAACTGTTTGCTTCAAACATTAAATTTGTGACGTCAATGTTTCTATTGTCATCTTACACACCACACAGTCAGATTATCAACTGTAATACGTTTCCGAACAGTTAACTACTTTAACTTACTTTTATTCCAGTTTACGATGACAGCACATTAGTTACAGTGTGCGTGCGGTCTCCACCTGATCAGTTAAAGTTCATAACGCGTCATACATGATCGTCACATTCTTCCCTTTTAAATTTAATTTTACCTTCACGATAATGAATTTTCAAAACCTGATAATAATTAATAACCATCAACAACTTCAGTCCAGCACATTCAATTACTAAATGACGGCACTTATGCATAAATGAAGTACTTTTCGTCGATGGTTTGTAACGTTCTCAGTTAAACTATAAACATATCTGTTTTCATAATTTTTACTAACCCAAAATGAATCAAACAGAATATCAGTATTTTTCCTTTTCCTAACCTGTAAACTTAGAACACAGTTCTGCTAATTGTTTACCTTATGCTTGAACAATGCATATTTGCATTTCTTTTAATTTGCTCAACCAATAAACAAGAAATTATAAATTCACGTCAGTTTTTATATATTATATTTCATTGTTTTACTTCAACAGTATCATTCTTTGTCATATCTACTTGCAGTAATTTTGGACAACATTGAAGCTCAAAATCAATTAAATTATGGAACAAATAGCTGAGATGCTCTTTAACTCAACTAGCCACGTATCACCACTGAGCTTTCTTCACTTCAACTATCCGACTGTACAACAGTTCACGAGTCCTACGCTCATCATCATTTCAAATGAAGCTTCTTTCCAACTAAGACGCAACAGACGATTCCATAAATATATTAAAGGTGAACACTCAACCCCCAGCTAACATTACAGAACCACAAAATTATAATGGATAAGCATTGCGAATTCATTAATGCACAATATACTTTTGTACTCACATCACAATCATTATACCGTCTTAATGTTTTGGCTTTACAAGTCATCGGTCTCACGATCAGACTATACATTTACCACGAGGTTTGAGGACGAGGTTTGAGGACGTGGTTTCGGAAGCATCTAGCCAGAAACACCTAACAGTGCACTCATAATTGGAAACAAATTGGTTTATCGAAGAGACAGTGCAAAATTGTTATCAACTGCAAGAGGAAGTAAAATCAGCAACATTTTCACATCCCTGCCATCAAATATTGAATCATACGAAAGCAGAGGTATTAGCAAACAAAGGCGCTATCATGAATGCAGAAATTTAGACGCTTCCGCTCATACAGACGAGCAAGCAGTCGTACATTGTTAGAATATAACTTCAGTTAAAAAGTTGAAATGGAGCAATCGGTTTCCGGACGTACAGGTAGAGGACGATACATATTTTTAATCTTATAATATTTCTTTCACTTACATTTTATGCACTCTTACATAAATTTTTGTTCTTCAAACACACTATGCACAATTTTTTTTTCAACCAAATGGTGACGTACGTGTTCTGAATTTGTTAAGACAGTTATTGCTTTTTCCAAACCCCATCGTTGTTTACAACCATCAAATATTTAGTGTATTCCTTCATCTTCGCACCAACAATAATTACAAAATTGTATGCTAACATTTTCTCAGTTTGAAACCACGTGCTTTCAATACAAAATAAAATTCAGGGAGGACACACACTGAGTTGTGTTATATTGCAACAATTTCCACGCTAAGTCATCATACTGTTGTGGCCTAACCTGTTCGTCCGAACGTCTATTTTAACAGGTTGCATAAACGACAGCATTACCTGACCTGTTTGTCCCAATGGGTGCTTTAACAGGTTACGGGCCATGAAGAACAAAATTTTGAGCAGAAACCCTTTTGGGCCGAAGGCCCGGTCCAAAAATCTACGCATTTATTCATCCTATTCATTAAAACTTATTTTATATCAGACCCATTCTTTATTCAACACAGGAAATATGCCACATCTCCACTTCTATTTTTCCTGCCAACATGCCAAATTATCTTCTTCATCCCACAATGACACGTGCTGCAATCAGTTTGTTACCTTACTGCCTCCTTTCTCTTCTACACATCGTGGACCCTATTTTTAACTAATAAATACAAGCATGCAAGTTAAAAAAAATTGGAACTGAATTAAACTACTTCCGCCTATATTTTTATCCAACCGCTCAACAGCAGTCAACCCATTTTCTTCCATAACTGCATCCACTTCACATAACTGATATCCACTTGGACAGTTTAACCTTATCATTTTCTAACGTCAATTATCATCCTATAACTGCACGTTTTTCCCCTATCCTCCTTCCTCATCATCACTGCTCTACTTTACTCTCAACCAACAACGTACTCACAAAGCAACCAAAACAGGCATGTACTATCTTCTCCTCCATGTACAGTACACCAAATACTTATCATTATTCACACCACATTTTTTTCTCATCAGTATGTCTGTTTTCCCTTTCCAGTTCAAACCATGGCTGCAAACACTCCACTACTGTCTGACTTAGCTCCTGGACCATTTTGGGATCGGATCATCGTTAGAGCATCTAGAATTTGGAACTCCATCACAAAGGTTACTAAAGAAATTTACTCATTAAATCTTCAACTACTTGACATTCAGGTAAGTCTCCGGACTCTTTACTCTTTTCGCATTTCATTCAACATGAACAAATTTCTTCACACAACTGAATTATATTTTAACTCATAGGGAAACCAAATGCATGCTGTCATTCCAAAAAATTTGCTCGACAAATTCGTACACACTTTTACGGAGCAATCAATTTAAGAAATTGAATCATTCAATGTCTATCCATCAAAAACTGACTATCGTCCAATCAACGAACCTTTGATGATCATCTTACGTAGGGACACTCATGTGAACAGTTTGTCACCAACACTGTATGACATCCCCAAATATAAGTTTGAATTTGTTGGTGAAGATGTTCTAGCCCAACGTGTCGATAAACTGGACCAGCTTATAGGTAACTATCCGTTTACAAAACTAAGGTTTAACTTTGTACGTACAAACCCGCTCAAATAGTAATCCTTCTGGACTTTTTTCCCTAACATTTTTATTAAACCCCACAAACATATATTGCAGGTGTCCTTAATTCCATTTCCGGAGTCAAGCCTAACACAACAAGAAGAGGATGTCAAACTATAATGAGAGAATTAACTCTTCTCACTTCTGGGTTCATAACAAACATATGATTACACTTTATTTGAATAACAAATACATTATACTAAATTCTTCTATTTGTCATACAGCTCAAAAACTGCGTCTATCACGCTCTGGGCAGACAAGACAGGTTTAATTGATGTGCCAACCGCGGAATCACATAACAAACCAGCATCCCTTATCTTCACAGCAATGTCGGTTAAACTGTTTAGAGGTAGACTCCCAAATCAGTTCTTCACTTACAATTGTTCGGCACACCCTAATAATGTTAATACCTATATGTACGCGAGTTTACTTTTTCATCCACAAATGATACCCAAATGTATTGTAACTTAGAGTATGCACTGAACAGAAATCTATTTCCCAGGTATTTAATCATTTCACATAAATTTCCTATACAGTTGCATGATTACTAAACACTTCCTGTATTGAAACTACAACCGTAGCAGATTACCGGAAGGTGAAGATGGTAAAATAAAAACAATTGATCATCACTGGGACTTAGGCTCACCAATGGAAGATACTCAAGTTCGTACATCCATTTCAGCTATGTTAAATGATATTAAAGCAAATGACTGTCATGTACTTTCTTCGCACCATCTAATACTATTATTATTTTTGAAATATTAATTCTGAAAGTTAACATTACTACAATTACCTATATACAGGGAAAAAAATATGTTGTTCTTGCAACAATAATGAAGCTTAACACTTCAAATGGATGGTCTTATCTATCATGCCCACTATGTAGGAAGACAGTAACAATGGACAGAACTTCTTTTGTCTGCCCTAAATGCAACTCCCCTGTTCCTAACCCACTAAACAGGTCTGGCTAATCTAAGTTAAGCATATTTATCCACTTACATGCTAACACATTATATTCAACAGATATCGATTGTCCATGGAAATGTTTGACCAAACTGCCTCTGCTACTGTCGTTTCTTTTGATAAGGAAGCTGCTACGTTGCTCAAACGAAATGTTGACGACATGCTTGATCTATCAAAAAAGGTATTAAATTATTATACCTCCCGTTTATTACTACATGATCGGTGGCACAGATATATGAATCCACGTACAACAAATACGACAATTACTCTGTACACGCATAACTCAGTTATCATTAAGACCCACTGTTTTCAAAACAGGACAACGGAGCCGACATGGTTGATAAAATATTTAACATGCTACTCGGAGTGGAAGCATGTTTTGAATTTAAACCAACACAGTACGAGATAATCAACCGTGCAAAATCACTTACTGTTAGCAGAATTTGTAATGTGCACCAGCCATACGCACCTACCACTGCAAAGTCGATCAAAATAGAAGACAATGACACACAAGATTTGGCATCGACCCAGCAAACGTTTGAGTCAAGCACCTTAACCAACGACTGTATGACTTTGTCCCCTATACTTATACTCAATATACATTTTCTGACGCAGTTATTTACATATGTATTTATACCACACAGCAAACGTCCGAGTGGATATTAAGGGGAAGAAAAAAATATATGAGGTTTCCACCGCTTATCCTCGATATTTAACTACTACCTATTCCGTACACACATCAACTCACTATCTGACTTTGTACAGGAATCGAACTATGCTTATATTGGTCCCAACGAGGCCAATCACACTCCTGCGCCTACATGTTCGTCACAGCAGGACACACTCAGCCAGGTAAGGCTTACCGATATGATTCCTGACATATGTATCTTCACCTAAGTCCTCTACTTTTAACTAACTCAGATCTTAATCTTATTCAGGGTGAAGTAACTCGCAGTCGTGGTAAAACAAAGACTGAAAAACAAACACTGAAGAAAAGAAAGAAAAAATAGACGTCAACCATCTTCGACTCCCCTGCCTCCATCTTCGCACTACCCATCGAACTATGCTTTTTTTTTCCTCTGCACATATTAGTTCCGTAATTTTTTATTTCCCGCACCATGTCCATTTGTACTTGCTTTGTCCGCAGTTTAAACTCAGTTCTTTCTCCTGTACCACATATGCGCCTGTGCATATTTGTATCCATGACATTGTAACTTCCTATTGTGCCAATGTATAACCATGTGTTTGTTATGTGTTCTTCATATTTTAACTACATCTGTACATATGGGCTTACCATATGTCTGACCTGCGTTTTATTTGACGTACTGAAAAGTTATTCTGAATATGTGTAAGTGACAACATATACTCTGCTAGCCTTTTACATTTTTACTATATTTCTAATCCAGTTTGAATAGTGTTCTGTTATTACACTCACTGTCAAATACGTCCACGAACGTTAACATACTACAATTATAATGCATACTTACAAATAAAATCATACACAGACTGAGTAGAAACTGTTCTCCTTATAAGTTGGTCGACAAATACGTCTGTTTACTTTAGAACAAACTATATGTAACAAAACTGTTGTGCACTTCATATACTACATCTTCTAAACCTACAACACAAAGAACATCTGCCATAGTGAGGTACATTTACTTGACTATCATTTCTGTCCTTTTTCTATATCACACATATACACATACATAATATTACACCAACTAGTAACTACATATGAAAACCAAATCAAATGGGCTAACCCAACAAACATCAAAATTTGATACCAAAATTTTAGATATTTCATTTCTTCATTAATTCATTTGACACAAGTTAGTTTTCAAATACGTAAAAAATCAATTTGACATTATACAACACCCGTATGCGTAGCACGGGGTACACACTTGTTATTTATTTAATTCTAAAAAGTAAAACTTTTGTTTGAACTCCGAATCGAAACCAACGACTGTCGCCCCTAGCTAATTACCCCCTTTCCGGTTACAATGGGATATTTTCTGTAACCCAATTAAGCTGTTACGACCAGTTTTTCTTTAAATTAAAATATCAATTAATTTATATTTAATTTAAACATACATTTTAAACTACCTGGTCCACATACTGACTCCAAAAATTCCCGAAAAATAAATCTGGCTATGTTTTGATGATACGGTCCTAACAAAACTAATTTCATTGAATTTAGAGACCGTTTGAAAAACGGTCAGTTTCTAGTCAATTAAATTCAAACTGAATTGACCTAACACGTTTAAATTCACCACGCTCACATATTGATTCCAAAAATTATGAAAACTGGAAATAAGCAATAATTTGACATTCTAGATCCAACAAAAGTGGTCTCGTCAAAAACGGAGGTCGTTTGCAAAATCGCTATTTTTAAGGGCTATATTTTATATAAATTCCCTAGCGACTATCCTGAATTTTCAACTGGGCATAAATTTTTAGTCCAATTATGAAATCTGGATTTTTCACAATCGCTGGAAATATATTTTCAAATAGATTCAAATATTTTTAGTTTTACCAAAATCCGGTTTATTTTGAATCCTTTACATTCATTTGAAATTTGAAATCGAATTTTCAAACTACCATGCCATTTTAGGCTCGTTATATAATTAAAGTAAATATTTATATTTTAACTTCGATTTGAATTAATTTATATATTCTAATTCTACTCAAAATAAAATTCTAGTCGTTATTATTTAAAGTAAATCATTTTAAATATTCAAAATTCATTAAATTTGCTAAAATAAATTTTTTAAATTTGTTCCGATTACCGTGTTGTTACAATCTCCCCCACTTAAAATCTTTTCATCCTCGAAAAGGAACAGAGCTGAAATTTGTTTTACTAACCAACTCAACTTTCATTCTTGCGTTCATTCTTCAACTTTTCAGTTTCTAAGAATTTTCAAATTCTTCAAAAATTTGGCTAACACCCTAAATTTTCGAAAAAAATCGCCATAACCTCCTTTGTATGGGGAGACATTTAAAACCGTAACTAGCCACGCAGGGCCCTGATCATCCAAAAAGAAAAAGAAAAGGCCAAGCGGCTAGCCAATCGCCTCATAATATCACCCAAATCTAAGAAAATAGTAAACATGTACCTATTTTTCGAGAATACAATTTTATTCCTCTTCTCTAGCCTCCTTGCTATGACCTGTTCAATGTATGTACATGTATATGCACGCAATTCCAATCAATTTTCAAGTCAGTTCAATATTTGACTCAATTTGGCTTAATGGTTCAAAATTTTAATTAATCAAACCAATAATCAAACAATACAATCAACATCAATTTGTTAATTAAATTTTCAAATTCATAATATATAGATATATAATTCCATTTTTGATGCCAAATCAAAACAATAGACCCTATCTAGTTTTGGTTCTCACACCGGCCAATTTGGAAATATATAGAAATCCCACTTTCGAAGCTCGAACATAAGTATTAATGATGGAGCTCCATCAGCAAGATCATCTCCGAGCGACTAGAGTGTGATTCTATATCTATCCAGCATATTAAAACTTCAAATATACGTTTGCAAGGCATATATGCAAATCTTTATATACTCGATTGTCCAAATCAATTTAAAATAAAATATTCAAATACGTTTAATAAAGTTTAAATTTCCAAAAACAAAATTCGTTTTCATTTTTATTTTAAAAATAAAACTCTTCACACTCGTTCTTGGATACTACTGATCCTATCTCTAACAAGTCATTCTTATTGGATATTACTAATCCAATCTCTGATGAATTCTTTCGTTTGGTTTCAATGTATCTTGTTCTCGAGCTCTGTAAACCAAAGCTCCGATAACAAAATGAAATGACCCAAAGTCGCCCAAAAGGGAAAGCCCGGATTGAGTTGAAAACACGACAAATCAGAACACAAACAGAAGAACATTTCATTGCTTATTACAACAATTTACATCAGAGTACAAGAATATATAGAGCATGAACAAATAATATACATTTGATAAATGTCAGAAATTTACAAATTATAATGCAGCGGAAAATAATACAAAACACTGCTGAAAGAAATACACGGATACAGATCGTTCCGAATATGGCTCCAGCTATAAACCAGGATCCTATGAATATAATATCTGCAAAACCAAAACTACTAGCTGCCCATGTGGAAAATAGGGGCACCCAGAGTTTTGGTTAAAACAATAAACTCCAAGTCATTCATGTAACTGGTGTGAGAACTAAAACAGTTATTTAAAACTTTACTTTAAAATGGAGTAAATCAAGGGACCCCGCCGTATAACACGGAATGGGTTTCCTCCCAAGAATACCTATGCATAAAACAAACATCGTAATGTTTTTTGGAAAAATGAAGCCATCACACAATGCAATGCAAGCCGAAGGATAGAGTTTTACCTTATAATAGCTAAACATGCTTGGTACGTTTAAGACAAATCATTTTGATACTATTATAGTGTAAAGTGTACGAAAACAACTTCAAATATAAATGTATCAATCATAGACGACATTGTATCCCATGCTACTATGTCGCCAATACTAGGATCTACAATTAAAACCGAAATGTCACGTATTGGAAATTGGATTTCCGTCATGAGTCTAGGAAAGGGATGTTCTCCTAACTGCTTCGAGACACTTTAGCAAATGCTTCAGGACTACGCACTCTGGGCAACCCTTTGATCTTGCAGGGCCGGTCCTCTCTTACGTTTAGGATTGGCAATTCATGAACATGCGTTTCTCGGTCCTATAGGACCTATCCATCGACTCCGTAGTAACCGATATAACCGAGGCGCCTCACTATCCATCATCCATATAGGTAAAAATAAATAAATGTCTGAGCTCCATACCATGCACCACCCATAGCTCCCTACTGTCCCTTATCCCGTTTTTGACTCGTACCGAGGTGTGAGGCCCATGAATTAATGTTATACACAAAGCTATGCTATTTTAAAGCTGTGCTTTGATCAACAACCACTAGACTTTGCTTTTCAACAGAAGCTTTGATCCTTTGCATCTCAGCCTGCTACACTGGCAATTCACGCCATACAACTGATGTCTATCAATATATAACCTCTAAGCTCGTACGTCTCAGAGAGGGGCGTTAAGCAAGAGAATAAATTCTCCGCCGCCAAACAGATTTATATTTAATAGGGATCAATCAACACAGAATAAAATCCAACGTCAGACACACATCCATTTACAAGTTCATTCTGGGTCTGAACAAAACTGGAGGCACCTTACTCCTCGTCCCATATGTCCAATATAGGAGAGAGGTCCTTGCATATCCGGTCGATCTCCAAGTACGTCTAGACGATCTGTAACGACCCGCATTCTACGTATTGAAGGATCGTAGAGTATTTATTTCTTTCACATACGAAGTCGTCTGGTCATGTAACTTTGGGAGACAACTATTGGGGTCATTTCCCATATTCATGATTTTTGCCGATTTTTAAATGACCATTTTGCCCCTAGTTGATATTTTTTTAGCCATAACTTTTGACTTGTAAGGAGTTTTGACCAAAACCACTTCCATTAGAACCGGATGATGGTTTACCTTTCCGTAGAGTGGTCATATGTGAAAAACGGACTTACCGTTTAGGAGATATGGCTGAAATAAGGTTTGGAAGATGAAAAACTGCTTAACCGGGCCAAATGAGGTGATTAGTGAATGGGCCCATAACTAATTTCGGGATTAGGGTTATGGGGAGGCTGAAATGAGCTAGGTTTTCATTTCATTTCAGTTTTATTGCCGCCGCTTTCATTTTAAGAACCCTAACAATGGCCTCCAACATCTAGAATCACCTCTAATCACTTTCCAATCAAGTATTAGCCTAATCTACGTGAAATCAAAGGGGAATAGCACCAAAGCAAGGTTAGAACTGTTGTGTTGTCTTAGTGGCAGCGCCAAATCAGAGGATAGCTCAGTTTTGAAAGTTTATTTATGGCTAAGTAAGTGATTTGCATAGTTCCTCACTAATTATGGTTAATTAAGGGTAATTAGTGATAATTAGCGAATTTGTACATGTTAAAAATATGGAAAAATATTGATAAATTTCGAAATATTGTTTTAGGTTTCTGTTAGAGAATTTAGTTATTTAGGTTAAGTTTACTAATCCTATCATTAGTTTGGCTTAATCATGCTTAAGGGAAAATATGGGATTTTGGCTATGTCTGATCCATTTTAACATATCAAATTGTTGTTTTTAGTGTTTGTGGGCAACTCTATATGTTGCTACGACTATATGGTACGCTTTGTGATTGATTAGAAAAGTTAGGTTGGTTGGAAACGCTGTCGTATGGCGTAAAACAGTCGTTGGAAAGCTGCAGGATACTGTGTAGGAACTGGATCGGATCGCCCTACCCGACCCCGATCCGCTCATGAATGATGGCCCCTCCGATCCGAACCGCTCATGCTTACCAATCACGAACCGATGCTTGGGCCATGACCTGAAGTCCTCCGATCCGAACCGCCTTGAGGGGGAATCCATGAGTCAATCCAAACTGCCTTGAAGGGGTCCCACGAACCGAAGCTCAGCTCGATCCGACCTGGGAGGCACGACCCGATCTGGAGCAGGGATCACCTACGAACTGAACTGGAGCATGATGTCATGACTAGGAGCTTGGGCACCACAACCCGATCCGATGCAGGTGGCTCGAACCGATCCGAAGGCGGAGGATGACCACGAACCGAACTCAGAAGTTTGAACTCGAGGCCTGGGTTGCGAACCAAATGAAGACTGATCCGGAGAAGACCAAAACCCGAGATGCAAAGGTAGTTTAAATGGGAAGTTTGTACCCAGGATCCAGTTGGGAACCAATGGGTCAACCTCATGAGTTGGGATTTGCTGCGGGACGTGTGCAAAGTGGTTATCGACGTCCATGGCTTTGATTCACCACTGAGACGAATGTTGGCTACATATTAGTGCAGTGGGGTAGTTATTACTCCATGGGGCAGAGTAATCATAGCATGGCTATGAGCCAGTGCAGTGGTGTTGTTACGATTTCATGGGGCAGAGAGAACATAGCAAGGACTGGTGGCTATGGATCAGTGCAGTGGTGTCATCATGACTCCATGGGGCAGAGTGATCATAGCAAGGTATAGGTTGATCAAAGTGGTGGATGTCATATGCTTTACGCACTGAGTGAGAGATGTGAGGATGGTTGCTATGTTTGATTGTTTGCTTTCACTATGACATGCACACCCCTACCCCCGTATTCTTGACACTATATGTTAGTGGCACCATAGAGTATTGAGCAGTATGTTGTGCTAACTCTTTGGTTGCAGGTCCAGGTTTAGGTATGGTTTAATATACCTGTTATTGTTCTGTTTTGACGCTTATCGCTCGTACCAGACTTTTGTCTGACCCAGAGATTTATGTCTCTTCTTATTACTCTGGGTGCTCTTAAACGGGCAGACTAGAGACATGTTAGGTGGTATGCACGGGTAGCTGTACCGGAGACGAGCAGGAGGCTCCTACGTATGATATATATGGATATTCTCTGTAACACCCCGTAATTCGGTTACACTAAGATTCAAAAATCAAGGCAGAATTAAAAGTTAAAATCAAAATCAAGGGAAACGGGCTAAGTCATTGCGTTCGTCTCGGAATTCTGCATGAAAACGAGTCCGAGTTTGCGTAAATTGGAGTCCGTATGAGGAAGATATGGCCTCCGGAAGATTCAGCGAAGTTCAAATTTCAAAACAGGGCAGAAAAAGGAATTCAAATTCAAAAACAGACCCAGATGGGCAGGGCAGGAATTTTCCCGCCCAAGGCACCCAGGTCGACTGGGTAGTCGACCTGGGACACCCAGGTCGACTGGGTAGTCGACCTGGGGGTCGACCCCCCTGCTTTTTCCTGTTTCCTACAGCTGGTTCGTTCTTCTGTATTCGGACGCCCTTCTGACCAGATTCATTGATTTCTACACTATATAAACAACCCTGGTCTTCTTCTTTATTCATAATTCTTCTCTACCCTTACGCTACAAAGATTCTTAGTGAATATGGCTTCTTCTCCTCCTCTTAAAAGAATAATAAATAGAATAATATATATAAAATAAATCAAGACGAGGAGGTGCTGCTCAAAGACTTTCAAAGAGGAGATTAAAGCTAGAATTCAAGTGAAGATTCGAACGACTGCAACGACTGTTTTTCTACGAATCATAGCAACTCCATCTTTCTGTTCTAATCTAATCTCTGTAAGTCAGTTATTTCTAGATTTTAATGTTTTCTCTGTTCGTGACATGAAATTAAAGGAATAAAAGAATATGCCAAATCTCTCTCTCTCTCTGTTCGAATCAGTGCCTATACTCTTGAACCTAATTAAGAACTGTTATGATTCGAGGACAAATAAGACCATGACTATGAAACTATGGACCTTAAAACCATATGCCTATGACTATGAACATTGCCTATGACTGTAGACATTGCCTATGACTATGGACATCGCCTATGACTATGAACATTGCCTATGACTATGACTGTGACTATGAGGATTATTTCCTTGACTAAGCCTATGCCTTTGATTAGGAAATATAAACTATTTCCTATGACATAACAAGGACATCTGTGATTAATCACCTGTGATTCATGACTAGGAAAGTGTTGCTTAAGTTTTGTGACTATGAAATTGGGTCTAAACCCGATCATCTATTCTGTCTATTCTTGGTTATCTTTGGTTTTAGACCTTGGGAATTTACCTATTAAGTTAGGTCTACCCATGTTCTTGAACCTATGTCTCTATTCTGTCTATTCTTGGTTTTAGACCTTGGGAAATTACCTATTAAGTTAGGTCTACCCATGTTCTTGAACCTATGTCTCTATTCTGTCTATTCTTGGTTTTAGACCTTGGTAATTTACCTATTAAGTTAGGTCTACCCATGTTCTTGAACCCACGTCGTTATTCAACCCTTTTTATGCCAGTTAGTGTGTCTATCTTTTGCATGGCATCTTTGGTTCATTCCCTATTTTCTACGAACCTATCTTTATTTATAATCTAGGCTGAATCACGAATACACGAACGGTGGGAATGCGGTTTGGGCAAAATATGAAATTTACTAAAAACGTAGTTTAACTTGGAAATTGGCATAAATTGGGAACATGTATTATGGCATGTTCATAGAAATGCAAATTGGATAAATTTGACATGAATTATAAGATGTGTAATTTGAATCTAGTATTGACGTGTAAATCTAGCATTTACATGAATAGTGAACTAGAGTAATAAGTCTAGAAGTAGAATGTTGACTCGGAATTGGATTAGCTAATTTGGCACGGTAAGTAATTGGCATAAATGTGAAATTGGCCATAATTGGGAGTAATTGGCAGGTTTAGCAAAATCATGGTTAGTGACACTTAATTTGGTATAGTCCACATACCAAAAAGCATAAATATGATTTAGAAGGGGAAATGGGCCATAAGAATGAATGTAGGCAATTTACATTAAAAGAGTAATTAGGAAATAAGTAAATTAGAAATAATTTATTTATAGAATTTGGCCTGAATGATGAAATATAAATTTAGACAAATTAAAGGTTTATTAACGACATCTTTTTTAATGACACACCAGAAAGTTCTAGGGTGACAGAGAGGATAGTGTCTAGGCTTGGGTTTGGAAAATACAAGTTTCCTGCTTTCCCTGGCTATCCCTAACTGATCCGACGAACGGGATGGTTACTTTCAAAACTTGATTTGAAAATTAATCAAAACCCTTTGAACTTAGAAAACACGAATATGCCTAACCCGAGGTTAGACTGAGTTGCGATGTAAACCTGCCCGGAACCAACCGGCACATCCAGTATTCGCAACAATATCTGTCTAATGTGAGTGGTCGCGGCTTTAATTTATTTAGTTAAAGCTAGAACAAGAAAGGTAGGGTTAAGTTAACCAAGACACTTAACCAGTTCAACGTGACAACTAAACCGATGGGTGGGGTTAGGTTCAGACCGACACTTAGCACAGTTAAGCTAGAATGGGAGGGTTAAGTCCATAGGAACACTTAACCAACTTAACACCGTTAATATAGAATGGGAGGGCTAAGTCCATAGATACACTTAACCAAATTCAAGGTAGCAAGATAAGATTTGTAGGGGTTAAGTAAAGTTTAATACACTTAGCCAAATTAACATGTTAACTAGACTAGAAGGTGGGGTTAAGTAAAGTTGATACACTTAGCCAAATTAACATGTTAACTAGACTAGAGGTTGGGGTTAAGTAATGGCCAATTTGATATGTTATCTGGGCTAGACCATAGGGTTAACTAAACTTGAACACTTAACCATCAGATTGTGATAAAAGAATAGGGTTAAGTCTAAACATGAAGGGATAATACTTAACCATTAATAAAATGCTAGTTAAGACAGACGGCAAGGTTAAGTTAAAAAAAGGAACACTTAACCAATACAGGGTGAATGGGTGGGGTTAAGTAATAAGAAATACTTAACCAATATAACTTGGTGTGGTGGGGTTAAGTCAAAATGAATTACAGATAACACTTAACCAGTATAACAGGATGAATGAAGAGGGTTAAGTTGGCTTGAATTGACTAATGACACTTAACCAATCCAAATTGACGGGAAAGGGAACTAGGTAGTAAACCTTAGAAAACAACGATTCTGGAAACTAAGTGGTAAATCTTAGTTAGTAAAACTAAGTAGTAATTCTTAGTATAACACAAGGAGGAGCGAATGTCCGTTTGAGTAAAAAGAAAGCTCCAACGAATTGGGTTACAAAGCCCGAGGCTTCGAGGGGACGTGAGGGTACTCTTGGTATCCCTCTGTGAGGCTGCAGATGATCCGCCTGGGCCCACAGAGGTTAAGGTCTGCGTAGAAGAACCAGGGGTATGCCTTGGTTGCAATATATGGCAAACTAAAGACTAGGATGGACCGACGTGATTCGGCAAGTAAACGGCAGCCCTGTGATAGCAACTCGTCGTCTACCATCCATCTTCAGTCAATCGAGATACGTGAAGAGGAAAGGCGGAGAACTCAAAAAGACCATATACATGCTATCTAGTTATGGGTGAGGATGGCCATAGGATTGTAGGGGCACCTGGGTCGGCGTATAGTTCTCATTTTTCAAGGTGTGCCTTTCATTAGTTGAGGGAGGGGTCAAGTGGGACCATAGCCACTGAACTAAAAAGAGACCTTAGCATCTGCATCGGCAGATATCTGAAAGCTCCCGACCGAGTTCTGTATTCCTTGATTTGCCCTGACACAGGACTCGGACCGCACATTACAGGACATGTGCATCTAGACAAGCGATAACGATTCGCGACACATGCGTGGGGAAGTATAGGAACATATACCACTCTAGGTAGTGTATCCTAGACTTGGGGGCATCGTTCGACAAGTAGCATAATTCCTAGTTGAACTAGGTGGCATAAATCCTGAATCCGAGAAGCGTTCAGCAGACAGCGTAAAATCTAGAAGGCACTTGGTAGAAAACCGTAGATTTAATCTAGGTAACAAATAAATAAATTGATGCCTGAAGGCGATGGAAAATACAGGGATTGGGATCACGTAAGCGCTACTAGTTGGGACATTAGCTAGCTGGTGCAGAGATAATAGAAATCTGTATAACAAGGAAATAGCGAAGCGGCGAATGTATTAGAGCATATCCAGTTTATCTTAGCTTAGCATATCTTCTGATTATCTTGTCTATTCTTGCTGACTCTATCGTCATGGTGTTATCTTGTATTCAGTTAATTCATGTCGTTTTGTTTTCCATGTTCACATGCTAGAAGTTACTGAACTTACTCAGGATTTATGTCTGACTCTGTTTTTCTTTCGTCTTCTTTTCTTCCGTTCCCCCCACCAAGGTAGTAAAGGAGGGAATAGTATAGCTCAGGATAAGTTGGACTGTCACTCTTTCCCAGCTTGAAGATTTGTCGAAGTTTGCTTGGATTCTCTTTTCGGATGCTATGGCTGGCTCTTGCTAAAGTTGGGGAATATAAATGTTGTTTTATGCTTCTTTATTTTGTAAGACAGATGATACTCTGATGTTGTAAAAAAGAAATCATTGTACAAACTATTTTATCAATAAAGCAAAGTTTTATTTTCCGCTGTTTAATTTCTGTCTGTCTTGTAATTTATCTGCATCTTTTACCCTAAATGCTCCACAGAACTTAGTGCATTCCCTTTGTGAGTGACACTAATGGACGTGGGGTGTTACACGTGGTATCAGAGCTGAAGGTTACCGGATCAGATAAAAGATTTGAAAAATTATTTTCAAAACGGTTTTTAAAGAAGCATTTTCAAAAGAAAAGATTTGTTTTAAAGACATATTCCCTAAAGCCATACGCACTATTTTCTCTTCCTCTGTTTGAATTCTTGTCTCCTTCTTTCTTGAGTCTCTGCGGCTCCTGGCTTTCTGGGAGGTAACCTCATCGAAGGACAAAGTAGTACCCGACTTCCATCTAGGGCTATGGTTGTTTCACTTACGGCCAGTTTTCATTCAAGCTTATAGGGTTTTCTGTACGATGGAAGCAGTTTTCGAGAGATTTGTCAACATGACTACACACGGAAGGGGATGAGGAGTTTGGCTAAGGAGCATAACCCTAAGATGAGGAATTCATGGATGTAGATTTAGCTCATGAAGGAGGAAGAAATTATAAAACCTAAGACAAGAGGAAGTATCTTTACTAGGGTATGATAGGGCATATACTTAAGGACAAGGGCAAGAACGAGGACGAGATTTTCAGAAGGACAAGTACATGCTTTTACCACCAAACGTACCTAGGAGAAAGGTAGTCCGGTTGGAAGAGTCTAGTTTTCTGTTCGTACTATTTCCTCAGGTTCTAGCGCTTCTCATTTGTCCATATCCACTTCCATAGTTGAGTCTCTGCACCATAGTACTTGTATAGTAGAAAGATCCCACTAGAGTCTCAAATCCAATTGGTAGTCCGACCAGTTTATTTTTGGGTTAGTAGGGATTTGAGAATAGCTATCGAGTTTGCTTATATCATCTCACGTAGATCGTCTAAATTCGGGGGAGATGTTCCTTGGGTGCTTGTCTGATATTGGTTTAGGCCTTTGGGGCTTGTACTTGA
Organism: Allium sativum; assembly: GCA_030737875.1. Classification (NCBI taxonomy): domain Eukaryota; kingdom Viridiplantae; phylum Streptophyta; class Magnoliopsida; order Asparagales; family Amaryllidaceae; genus Allium; species Allium sativum. Next base: position 411,454,632 of record CM060910.1, on the reverse strand, counting down.
GGAATGTCGGGTTCGGTTTGGATGGTTTGCGTGAGAGATGAATAGTTCTGGCAGGCACTCCAAAGAGCACGTAGTGACCTTTCGACTCTTGTAGTTATGGCATGGCGGATAAGAGGGAAACCTCTAATCATCTTAGTATGTATACCTGGTACCGTGATTGACATCTGTTTATTTTGGAAATGGAGATCCGGAACTTCACAATCGTGAAGTTAAATTAGTTAAGATACAGTGGAGTAAAGCTCAAGAGGGCTAGATACTAGCGTCATACCCTTTTTCTTAAGGGTGCATCCTTGATTTCTTTGTTTAGGAGCTTTACGCATAATTGTTCCTCCCTTTCCAAGAATATATCCTCTAGGTCGAATCTTCGATCCTTAGGTAGAAACTCTTTTGGATGTAAACATGTATTTGAAACATGTTATGGTTGATGATTGCAAGTGGTTGCTAATGGTTGCTCATGAATGCATATGCATACGTATTTGAGACTAGATCAAGTTCGGACGCTTGCATATTGCATTTACAAATATGTATTTGTTTGTAAGTTGAACTTGATATGTTATCATATGGATGTTGCATATGGATGAATGGCTGTGCACGCATGTAGAATTTACATAACTAGGGATGCTTGCATACATGATTGGACGCATGGCACTGACATGATTCGCATTAAGGAGGTCAACTGAATCAGTAGACCGCCTGATTTTGCATTAGATAAAGACATATACACACACTATGCATATAAACATGAAAGCATTAGAAATCCTTTAAGGACAATGAATGCCTGTGATTGAATGGTTGAGTAGATGGGTGATTGGATGGTAGGACAAATTCTTCCTAACTTGGAGATTTCGGGGACGAAATCCTTTTAAGTTGGGGAGAATGTAACACCCCGTAATTCAGTTACACTAAGATTCACAAATCAAGGTAGAATTAAAAGTTAAAATTAAAATCAAGGGAAACGGGCTACGCCATTGCGTTCATCTCGTAATTCTGCATGAAAACGAGTCCGAGTTTGCATAAATCGGAGTCCGTAAGAGGAAGATATGGCCTCCGGAAGATTCAACGAAGTTCAAATTTCAAAACAGGGCAGAAAAAGGAATTCAAATTCAAAAACAGACCCAGATGGGCAGGGCGGGAAGTTTCCTGCCCATGGCACCCAGGCCGACTGGGTAGTCGACCTGGGTCACCCAGGTCGACTGGGTAGTCGACCTGGGGGTCGACCCCCCCTGCTTTTTCCTATTTTCTGCACCTGGTTCGTTCTTCTGTATTCGGACGCCTTTCTGACCAGATTCGCTGACTTCTACACTATATAAACAGCCCTGGTCTTCTTCTTTATTCACAATTCTTCTCTACCCTTACGCTGCAAAGATTCTTAGTGAATATGGCTTCTTCTCCTCCTCTTAAAAGAATAATAAATAGAATAATATATATAAAATAAATCAAGACGAGGAGGTGCTGCTCAAAGACTTTCAAAGAGGAGATTCAAGCTAGAATTCAAGTGAAGATTCGAACGACTGCAACGACTGTTTTTCAACGAATCATAGCAACGCCATCTTTCTGTTCTAATCTAATCTCTGTAAGTCAGTTATTTCTAGATTTTAATGTTTTTCTCTGTTCGTGACATGAAATTAAAGGAATAAAAGAATATGCCAAATCTCTCTCTCTCTCTCTCTCTGTTCGAATCAGTGCCTATACTCTTGAACCTAATTAAGAACTGTTATGATTCGAGGACAAATAAGACTGTGACTATGAAACTATGGACCTTAAAACCATATGCCTATGACTATGAACATTGCCTATGACTGTAGACATTGCCTATGACTATGGACATTGCCTATGACTATGAACATTGCCTATGACTGTGACTGTGACTATGAGGATTATTTCCATGACTAAGCCTATGCCTTTGATTAGGAAATATAAACTATTGCCTATGACATAATAAGGACATCTGTGATTAATCACCTGTGATTCATGACTAGGAAAGTGTTGCTTAAGTTTTGTGACTATGAAATTGGGTCTAAACCCGATCATCTATTCTGTCTATTCTTGGTTATCTTTGGTTTTAGAACTTGGGAATTTACCTATTAAGTTAGGTCTACCCATGTTCTTGAACCTATGTCTCTATTCTGTCTATTCTTAGTTTTAGACATTGGGAATTTACCTATTAAGTTAGGTCTACCCATGTTCTTGAACCCATGTCTCTATTCTGTCTATTCTTGGTTTTAGACCTTGGGAATTTACCTATTAAGTTAGGTCTACCCATGTTCTTGAACCGACGTCTTTATTCAACCCTTTTTATGCCAGTTAGTGTGTCTATCTTTTGCCTGGCATCTTTGGTTCATTCCCTATTTTCTATGAACCTAGCTTTATTTATAATCTAGACTGAATCACGATTACACGAAAGGTGGGAATGCGGTTTGGGCAAAATATGAAATTTACTAAAAACGTAGTTTAACTTGGAAATTGGCATAAATTGGGAACAGTTATTATGGCATGTTCATAGAAATGCAAATTGGATAAATTTGACATGAATTATAAGATGTGTAATTTGAATCTAGTATTGACGTGTAAATCTAGCATTTACATGAATAGTGAACTAGAGTAATAAGTCTAGAAGTAGAATGTTGACTCGGAATTGGATTACCTAATTTGGCACGGTAAGTATATTGGCATAAATGTGAAATTGTCCATAATTGGGAGTAATTGGCAGGTTTAGCAAAATCATGGTTAGTGACACTTAATTTGGTATAGTCCACATACCAAAAAGCATAAATAAGATTTAGAAGGGGAAATGGGCCATAAGAATGAATGTAGGCAATTTACATTAAAAGAGTAATTAGGAAATAAGTAAATTAGAAATAATTTACTTATAGAATTTGGCCTGAATGATGAAATATAAATTTAGACAAATTAAAGGTTTATTAACGACATCTTTTTTAATGACACACCAGAAAGTTCTAGGGTGACAGAGAGGATAGTGTCTAGGCTTGGGTTTGGAAAATACAAGTTTCCTGCTCCCTGGCTATCCCTAACTGATCCGACGAACGGGACGGTTACTTTCAAAACTTGATTTGAAAATTAATCAAAACCCTTTGAACTTAGAAAACACGAATATGCCTAACCCGAGGTTAGACTGAGTTGCGATGTAAACCTGCCCGGAACCAACCGGCACATCTAGTATTCGCAACAATATCTGTCTAATGTGAGTGGTCGCGGCTTTAATTTATTTAGTTAAAGCTAGAACAAGAAAGGTAGGGTTAAGTTAACCAAGACACTTAACCAGTTCAACGTGACAACTAAACCGATGGGTGGGGTTAGGTTCAGACCGACACTTAGCACAGTTAAGCTAGAATGGGAGGGTTAAGTCCATAGGAACACTTAACCAACTTAACACCGTTAATATAGAATGGGAGGGCTAAGTCCATAGATACACTTAACCAAATTCAAGGTAGCAAGATAATATTTGTAGGGGTTAAGTAAAGTTTAATACACTTAGCCAAATTAACATGTTAACTAGACTAGAAGGTGGGGTTAAGTAAAGTTGATACACTTAGCCAAATTAACATGTTAACTAGACTAGAGGTTGGGGTTAAGTAAATACACTTGGCCAATTTGATATGTTATCTGGGCTAGACCGTAGGGTTAAGTAAACTTGGACACTTAACCATCATATTGTGATAAAAGAATAGGGTTAAGTCTAAACATGAAGGGATAATACTTAACCATTAATAACATGTTAGTTAAGACAGACGGGCAAGGTTAAGTTAAAAAAAGGAACACTTAACCAATACAGGGTGAATGGGTAGGGTTAAGTAATAAGAAATACTTAACCAATATAACTTGGTGTGGTGGGGTTAAGTCAAAATGAATTACTGATAACACTTAACCGGTATAACAGGATGAATGAAGAGGGTTAAGTTGGCTTGAATTGACTAATGACACTTAACCAATCCAAATTGACGGGAAAGGGAACTAAGTAGTAAACCTTAGAAAACAATGATTCTGGAAACTAAGTGGTAAATCTTAGTTAGTAAAACTAAGTAGTAATTCTTAGTATAACACAAGGAGGAGCAAATGTCCATCTGAGTAAAAAGAAGGCTCCAACGAATTGGGTTACGAAGCCCGAGGCTTCGAGGGGACGTGAGGGTACTCTTGTTATCCCTATGTGAGAGGTCTGCGTAGAAGAACCAGGGGTATGCCTTGGTTGCAATATATGGCAACCTAAAGACTAGGATGGACCGGCGTGATTCGGCGAGTAAACGGTAGCCCTGTGATAACAACTCGTCGTCTACCATCCATCTTCAGTCAATCGAGATACGTGAAGCGGAAAGGCGGAGAACTCCAAAAGACCCTATACTTGCTATCTAGTTATGGGTGAGGATGGCCATAGGATAGTAGGGGCACCGGGGCCGGCGTATAGTTCTCATTTTTCAAGGTGTGCCTTTCATTAGTTGAGGGAGGGGTCAAGTGGGACCATAGCCACTGAATTAAAAACAGACCTTAGCATCTGCATCAGCAGATATCTGAAAGCTCCCGACCGAGTTCTGTACTCCTTGATTTGCCCTGACATAGGACTCGGACCGCACATTACAGGACATGTGCATCTAGACAAGCGATAACGATTCGCGACACATGCGTGGGGAAGTATAGGAACATATACCACTCTAGGTAGTGTATCCTAGACTTGGGGGCATCGTTCGACAGGTAGCATAATTCCTAGTTGAACTAGGTGGCATAAATCCTGAATCCGAGAAGCGTTCAGCAGACAACGTAAAATCTAGAAGGCACTTGGTAGAAAACCCTAGATTAAATCTAGGTAACAAATAAATAAATGGATGCCTGAAGGCGATGGAAAATACAGGGATTGAGATCACATAAGCGCTACTAGTTGGGACATTAGCTAGCTGGTGCAGAGATAATAGAAATCTGTATAACAAGGAAATAGCGAAGCGGCGAATGTATTAGAGCATATCCAGTTTATCTTAGCTTAGCATATCTTGTGATTATCTTGTCTATTCTTGCTGACTCTATCGTCATGGTGTTATCTTGTATTCAGTTAATTCATGTCATTTTGTTTTCCATGTTCACATGCTAGAAGTTACTGAACTTACTCAGGCTTTATGTCTGACTCTATTTTTCTTTCGTCTTCTTTTCTTCCGTCCCCCCCCCCAGGTAGTAAAGGAGGGAATAGTATAGCTCAGGATAAGTTGGACTGTCACTCTTTCCTAGCTTGAAGATTTGTCGAAGTTTGCTTGGATTCTCTTTTCGGATGCTATGGCTGGCTCTTGCTAAAGATAGGGAATATAAATGTTGTTTTATGCTTCTTTATTTTGTAAGATAGATGATACTCTGATATTATAAAAAAGAAATCATTGTACAAACTATTTTATCAATAAAGCAAAGTTTTATTTTCTGCTGTTTAATTTCTGTCTGTCTTGTAATTTATCTGCATCTTTTACCCTAAATGCTACACAGAACTTAGTGCATTCCCTTTGTGAGTGACACTAACGGACGTAGGGTGTTACATTCTCCCTGTGTCGCTGCTGGTCAGTACTTTGGGCATTAGTAGTGTACATTTCCTTTCTTTTGCTTTAGAGACAGTTTTAAAGTTGTAATAATGATGATGTGGAACATAAGCTATAATTGGATTTTCCGCTGCTATGATGTTTAATTTTCAGCTTATGCACTATCTCACCTGTTTATGTCAAAGTAGGTTATTATTATATTTTATTCCATGCGCTATGAGATATTCTACAGGTTCCTTGTTAGTTCAAACTCCCTTTTCTTTCTTTGGCGACCGTCCCGTGCTAGTTGGACATTGGCACAGTGCACTTCCATGGGAAACGTCGGCTGGTGCGGGGCGGGACGTCACATTTGGTATCAGAGCTCTAGTTTGCGTAATTAACCTAGGGAAAGACACCAGGGAGAGATAATACGTATATGAGAGCGCGTAATTATGATTATTTTGGTTTTCAAAAGCTATATATATACTACTTTTATAGCTGAGGATGAATTCACACTGCACTGACACCACAAAGAGGATGGTTAATCGTTTCTCTTTACAGATTGAACGATGAGCCCCGAGGGGCGCTGGTAGAGGAGCCAACAATGGGAATGCTCCTGACATAAGGGCTAAGTTTACTGACTTCATGAGGGAGATGCTCAGAAATGTGCAAGGAGCAGTTCCCAATGCTGTAAATGGTGGTGGTGCAGCGGTGCAGGCGCCTAGGGTCGATTTTGCCAAGCTATGCAAGGATTACACTAGTCTTGGTGGAAAGTTGTTCCACGAAACGGAATCGGCCACGGATGTTCAGGATTGGTTGGATAGCTGTGAACGTATTTTCGAAGATTTAGGTATCGAGGATGCCATGAAGAGAAAGCTAGTGTCCCGTTAGCTGCAAGGATGGGCGATGAATTGGTGGAATGCTATTAAGGAACCTACTCCAGAGGACCAAGTTACATGGGATCAGTTTAAGGCCCGATTCGGTGAAAAACTTATCCCAACTACTCAAAAGTCAGAGTTATTTAGGAAGTTCTTGGAGCTAAAGCAGAATGGTAGAAATGTCTCGGAGTATATTGCTGAGTTCGATACTATATCAAAGTATGGATTGTCTCTTATCGACACTCCCGAGAAGAAGAACGAGATGTTCATAATAGGCCTAGATCAGTACTTTGGGGAAAGGCTTATTAACAACATCGATGAGACGTTTGAATCGATTGTGGGGAAAGCATTGAGGTCAGAGAGTCTTTATCCCAAGTCGAAGACTGACGTTGCATCTGCAGAGGAGCCAAAGCCGCAAGCAAGCGGTGGAAGCAAGTATGGTTGTTAGAATAAGAGAAAGCAGAATCAGACCAAGGTTGGCCAGAAGAAAAAGAATAAGAAAGATGTCGAGTGCTTCAACTGTGGTAAGAAGGGCCACTATGCCAAAGAATGTCGGGCCAAGCCAGCGGATAAGAAGTGCTTCAGTCGTGGCCAAGTGGCACATCACAAGGATAAGTGTCCGCAACCCCCTAAGGAAAAGCAGATTGTGAAAGCGTATGCTATCAATGCAGTTCCTTCTTCATTGAATGCACCAATCGCGGCGGAGAAAGGAAAGAATGTTGTTATTCAAGGTATGCTTTCTGTTTATGATGTTCCTGTTCGAGTATTGTTTGATACCGGAGCTTCCAGTTCCTTCATATCTAGTGACCTGGTATATAGGTTGGGATTGGAGCCCGAGATTGTCGATAGACCTTTGGGAGTGACGAACCCGATTGGTGGTTCAACTAGCCTTAGCATGATTTGTCGTAATGTGGTCTTATCGAGTCAGGATGCATGTTTGTTTGATTGCTTTGTTTTGGGCTTCACTGGGTTTGGCATTATTTTGGGAGTCGATTGGCTCCAAAGATACGGGGTGGTGGTAGACTATGAGGGCTTTTTGGTGACAGTTAGAGCGGATGATGGGCGGAGGGTAGTGTTTGGTGGTCTACCTAATGATGGGGTAATGGCGAATTTTCTAAATTCCGTCGAAATCCCGCATGATGAGTTGTCAGATGTGCCCGTCGCTGGCTTGTATCCGGACGTCTTCGAGGAAGTGACCGGACTTCCACCACACCGAGAGATTGAGTTACGTATCGACTTAGTGAAAGATGCCAGACCTATAATGATGCCACTTCGTCGTTTGGAGCCAAGGGAACAGCGAGAGCTCGGGGTGCAAGTAAGCAATCTGTTGAAGAAGGGGTTTCTCAGAAGAAGTGTTTTTGAGTGGAGAGCACCAGTTGTGTTTGCTACCAAGGCAGATGGTTCCCTTCGATTGTGTGTGGACTACCGCGAATTAAATAAAGTGACGAGGAAGAATAAACATCCTCTACCGCGGATAGATGATTTGTTTGATCAGTTAAGTGGCGCGAGAGTGTTCTCCCAGTTGGATCCCGTGACAGGTTTTCATCAGCTTAGAGTGGAAGTTGAGAGTATAGCTAAAACGGCCTTTAGGACACCGTCTGGATTTTATAAGTGGCTGGTCATGCCATTTGGGTTGACCAATGCACCAGCATATTTTGTGGATCTTATGAATAGGGTATTCAGAGATCAGTTGAATAAGTTTGTTCTTGTGTTCGTGGATGATATCCTTGTTTATTCAAGGACAGAAGAAGAACACAAGGAACTCTTGAGGATAGTGATGGAGGTGTTAAGAAAACACCAATTGAAAGCAAAGTTTTCTAAGTGTCACTTCTGGAGGAGGGAAGTGAGATTCTTGGGCCATGTCGTTTCAGAGAATGGTATTGCCGTGGATCCTGCAAAGGTGGCTACGGTACAAGATTGGTCTACGCCCAATAATGCAACGGACATAAGAAGTTTCTTGGGATTAGCTGGATATTTTCGCAAGTTTATCCAAGACTTCTCCAAGATAGCAGCACCGTTGACTTAGTTGACTAAGAAAAATCAAGCTTTCGTCTGGGACGAAAAGTGCGAGAATGCATTCAAGAGCCTAAAGGAAAAGTTGACATATGCACCAGTGTTAGTCATTCCTAAGGGGAATGAAGAGATGACAGTATATATGGATGCATGTGGTATCAGACTAGGTGTTGTAATGATGCAAGGAGGTAGGGTTGTAGCTTATGCAAGTCGGTAATTGAAACCGCACGAGAGAAGATACCTTACCCATGATTTGGAATTAGCAGCGGTCGTGTTTGCGTTGAAGATGTGGAGACATCATCTCTTGGGAGAAAGATTCGAGTTGTTTACCGATCATAAATCGTTAAAGTATCTCTTCTCTCTGAAGGATCTGAATCTCTGACAGTAAAGATGGTTAGAATTCTTGGCTTCCTATGATTTCAACATCGCATATACACCAAGAAAGGGCAATGCGGTGGTTGATGCATTGAGTAGAAGACATGCCAGTTTAGGGGCTATGTTTCTAGAATGGAAGCAACTGGAGTACATCGCTGGGTATGATTTCAGACCAAAGTGCAAATTGGATCCAGAAATGTTAGCAAGTTTGACGATCAGACCCACTTTGATTGAGCTGATTGGTTCCAGTCAGAAGGACGATCCTTGCCTATTGGACATCATCTCCAAGTTAGAGATGGGTAGCGATGATGAGATGAACAAGTTTGGGCTTGATCAAAATGGATGGCTTAGAAAGAATGGAAGACTTGTTGTGCCCAATGTCAATGGATTGAGGGATGAAGTACTTAAGGAATGTCATCACTCAAAACTGACAATACACCCCGGTGGTAACAAGATGTATCGAGACATGAAGCAGACCTACTACTGGGAAGGGATGAAAAGAGACGTTGGGAAGTTTATATCCAAATGCATGAATTGCCAGCTAGTTAAAGCTGAGCAAAAGAAGCCTAGTGGTTTGTTGCAACCATTAGAAATTCCAGAATGGAAATGGGAATAAGTCTCAATGGATTTTATTGATGGGTACCAAGGACTAGATCGGGTCATGATAGCATTTGGGTGATTGTGGACCGATTGACCAAAAGTGCAAGATTTATACCCGTCAAGTCGAGTAGAACGGAAGCTAAGTTAGCTGAACTATATGTAAAGTGGGTAGTGAGATTTCATGGAATACCCAAAGGAATTGTGAGTGACCGAGATCCATTGTTCACTAGTGGATTTTGGAAGAGCTTACAAGAGGCGTTAGGATCAGAATTACATCTCAGTACCGCGTATCATCCTCAAACCGACGGACAGACAGAGAGGGTGAATCGAGTATCAGAAGATCTCTTGAGAGCTTGCATATTAGACTTTGGTGGATCATGGGATGACCATTTGCATCTAGTAGAGTTTGCATATAATAATAGTTATCACTCCAGTATCGGTATGGCTCCATTTGAAGCTTTGTACGGCAGACCGTGCAACTCACCTTCATGTTGGTTAGAAACTGGTTAGAAGTTTGTGCTTTGATTAGATGTGATAAGAGAAACTTCAACTAAGATTAAGGTTATCCAACAGCGAATGAAGGCTGCCCAAGATAGGCAGAAGAGTTATGTTGATAAGAGGAGAAGAGAATTAAAGTTCTCCATTGGCGACTTGGTGTTTGTCAAGATTTCTCCGTTGAAGAGCGTGATACGATTTGGCAGGAGAGACAAGTTGACACCAAGATTTGTTGGTCCATTCCCAGTTCTTGAGCAAATTGGGAATTTGGCATATAAAGTTGAATTACCAGAGAAGATGGCAAGAGTTCATAACGTATTTCATGTTTCCCAGTTAAGGAAATTCGCGCAAGACCCCGCTGTGACTATTTCACATGATCAGTTGGATGATATCGAGGTTGAACCCGAGGCGGTTGGGAACTGCAAGCCTACCCGTATTGTTGGGAACGATACGAAGCAACTTCGAAGGAAGGCGGTGAAATTAGTCAAAGCTCAATGGGGCGAGGATGAGAATGACTGTACTTGGGAGACAGAGGAGAGCATTAAGAAGACGTATCCAGAACTCTTCGCCTGGTAAGATTTCCGTTTCGATTTAGTCTTTCCGCATGCTAGGATAGGTTTGTTTTGTTTGTTTTGCATGTTTGATTGGTGTATTTGGCTGCTAGGCATGCAGGATCCTTTGTATGTTTTGGGTTAAGGAATTTTGGGGATGAAATTTCTTAAGGAGGGAGAACGTAACAAACTGCATTCTATGTATCGAAGGATTGTAGAATATTTATTTCTTTCACATACGAACTTGTTTGGTCATGTAACTTTGGGAGACGACTATTGGGGTCATTTCCCATATTCATGATTTTTGCCGATTTTTAAATGACCATTTTGCTCTGGTTAATCTTGTTTCGGCCATAACTTTTGATTGGAAAGGAGTTTTGACCTAAAAACATTTCCATTAGATCCGGATGATGGTTTACCTTTCCGTAGAGTGGTCATATGTGAAAAATGGACTTACCGTTTGGGAGATATGGCTGAAATAAGTTTTGGAAGATGAAAAACTGTTTAACCGGGCCAAATGAGGTGATTAGTGAATGGGCCCATAACCCATTTCGGGATTAGGGTTATGGGGAGGCTGAAATGAGCTAGGTTTTCATTTCATTTTAGTTTTATAGCCGCCACTTTCATTCTAAGAACCCTAACAATGGCCTCCAACATCTAGAATCACCTCTAATCACTTTCCAATCAAGTATTAGACTAATCTATGTCAAATCAAAGGGGAATAGCACCAAAGCAAGGTTAGAACTATTGTGTTGTCTTGAGAGTAGCGCCAAATCAGAGGATAGTTCAGTTTTGAAAGTTTATTTGTGGCTAAGGTGAGTGATTTGCATAGTTCCTCACTAATTATGATCAATTAAGGGTAAGCAGTGATAATTAGCGAATTTATACATGTTAAAAATCTACAAAAATATTGATAAATTTCGAAATATTGTATTATGTCTTTTTTAGAGAATTTGGTTATTTTGGTAAAGTTTTACTAATCCTATCATTAGTTTGGCTTAATAATGCTTAAGGGAAAATATGGGATTTTGGCTATGTTTGATCCATTTTAACATATAAAATTGTTGTTTTTAGTGTTTGTGGTCAACTCTATATGTTGATACGACTGTATGGTATGCTTTGTGATTGATTAGAAAAGTAAGATTGGTCAGAAACACCGTCATATGGCGTAAAACAGTCGCTGGAAAGTTGCAGGGTACTGTGCAGGAACCGAATCGGATCGCCCTACCCGACCCTTATCTGCTCATGAATGATGGCACCTCCGATCTGAACCGCTCATGCTTACCAATCACGAACCGATGCTTGGGCCACGACCTAAATCCTCCGATCCAAACCGCCTTGAGGGGGAATCCACGAGTCGATCCGAACTGCCTTGAAGGGGTCCCATGAACCGAAGCTCAGCTCGATCCGACCAAGGAGGTACGACCCGACCCGGAGCAGAGATCACCTACGAACTGAACTGGAGCATGATGTCACGACCAGGAGCTTGGGCACCACGACCTGATCCGATGCAGGTGGCTCAAACCGATCCGAAGGAGGATGATGACCACAAACCGAACTCAGAAGTTTGAACGCGAGGCATGGGTTGCGAACCAAATGAAGACCGATCCAGAGAATACCAAAACCCGAGATGCAAAGGTAGTCCAAATGGGATGTTTGTACCCAGGATCCAGTTGGGAACCATTGGGTCAACTTCATGAGTTGGGCTTTGCTGCGGGACATGTGCAATGGGGTTATCGACGTCTATGGCTTTGATTCACCACTGAGACGGATGTTAGGCTAGGTATTTGTGCAGTGGGGTAGTTATTACTCCATGGGGCAGAGTGACCGTAGCATGTCTATGAGCCAGTGCAGTGGAGTTGTTATGACTTCACGGGGCAGAGTGGACATAGAAAGGACTAGTGGCTATGGATCAGTGTAGTGGTGTCATCATGACTCCGTGGGGAAGAGTGAGCATAGTAAGGAATAAGGTGATCAAAGTGGTGGATGTCGTATGCTTTACGCACTGAGTGAGAGATGTGAGGATGGTTGCTATGTTTGATTGTTTGCTTTCACTATGATATGCACACCCCCACCCCCGTATTCTTTACACCATATGTTAGTGGCACCTTAGAGTATTGAGCGGTATGTTGTGCTAACTCTTTGGTTGCAGGTCCAGGTTCAGGTATGGTTTATTATACATGTTATTGTTCTGTTTTGATGCTTATCGCTCATACCAGACTTTTGTCTGACCTAGAGTTTTATGTCTCTTCTTTTTACTCTGGATGCTCTTAAACGGGCAGACTAGAGACATGTTAGGTGGTATGCATGGGTAGTTGTACCGGAGACGAGAAGTAGGCTCCTACGTATGATATATTTAGATATTCTCCCTGTGTCGTTGTTGGTCACTACTTTGTGCATTAATAGTGTACCTTTCCTTTCTTTTGCTTTAGAGACAGTTTTAAAGTTGTAATAATGATGATGTGGAACATAAGCTATAATTGGATTTTCCGCTGCTATGATGTTTAATTTTCAGCTTATGCATTGTCTCACCGGTTTATGTCAAAGTAGGTTATTATTATATTTTATTCCATGCGCTGTGAGATATTCTACAGGTTCCTTGTTAGTCCAAACTCCCTTTTCTTTCTTTGGCGACCGTCCCGTGCTAGTTGGACATTGGCACAACGCACTTTCATGGGAAATGTCGGCTGGCGCGGGGCGGGCCGTCACACGATCACCACTTAATACCTTGTCTTGGGTGTACAGCCCAATCAAGGCATCAGTAATCATCCAAACGATGTGAGGATCTACGGTCTTCAATCACCGTCTTCATCGTCGAATTAGTTATTCAGAATGGGTATAAACCCCGGCCTTTCCAAACAACTCGTGTATATTATAAACAAGTTCTATAAAACACAACATACGCCTCATTCCACTTCTGAATATTCATATCTTGCGGGCAAGGTTCCCATTTATTTTATCAAAGTTAAATTCTTTTAAATTTATCCTTTAATCTTCCTTTGGGTATCAATTCAAACCATATTAAGGTTTTCCAAACTAGTTGGGATTAACGCACCTTACCGAAGTAATCATTTATTTAATTTCCAATCCCAACCTATTCATCCCATGTAGCAAAACTGGTAATACTCCATAACTAACACCATGGTGTTATCAGCAAAATTAATTACCATTTCCTGTTCAAATCTAATTGAAGATTTAACTATCGCTTGGAGCAAAACTGGTGATACTCCACTATCGATCATTTCCCAAATTTGATAATTTAAATTATCAATTCATATTTCAATCTAATTAAGGATTCATTAAAACTCCACTTAGTTTTAATCTTTCCAAAAATCAATATTAATGATTACTTAAATTTGAAAAATCAAACATGCTGCATCGACAATCTACACCGTACCATTGATTTCTGCCGATATATAACCTCTAGGCTCGTACATCTAAGAGAAGGGTGTTAAGGAAGAGAATAAATTCTCCGCCACCAAACAGATATATATTTTGTAGAGATCAACCTTACAGTTCGAAATACAATGCAATAACGACAAAGCCTTTTAAATTTCATATATATTAGCAATCTTCCTCCACAGAAGCTCACTTCGATTATTATCAAATCGAATACCATTCTGTTCCAATTTATTATTTTAAATTGGAAAACTTTACTTTGGATAATTCCAATTAAATCTTAATAAAAATATTTATAAATTCCAAATCACATTTCACTGTAAATTGGGTTAAAGAACGAATGTCGTTAAAAACGCAGTTCACAATAAACCCAATTCACATTTCATTTTCAATTCCAATTAAATGTTAATTAATTGGAAATTCTTCTTTATAGTTAAAAGATTTATTCTTTTCACATGGGGTTTAAGAATGGTGTTAATAAAAACACCATTCACGACAAACCCAAAATCCAATTCTTTTATTCAATTCAAATTATTTGGAAAATTTTCACTAAATCTTAATTAAAGATTTATTCTTTTCTGAACTGGGTTTAAGTACAGTGTTAATGAAGACATCATTCACGACAAACCCAAAATCCAATTCAATATTAAATACAAGGCTCTGAATAGAAATTATATCGGCGTATATTCAATATCAAATTCTGAAATCAACAAATATCGTATTGGGAATAACGATATACATAAATAAATATACATATATATATATATATATCTTCCAATTTCCTCCGCAATATCCGTATAATCACAGAATCCAATATCGAAATATTCCAAAGATGATTTCGATTCAAATCCATCCAATTCATATATTTGAAATTCTAGATATTTTTAAAACCATTTCAAATCCAATTTATTTATTTAAAAATAACGGATTATAATTCTATTTCATAACTAGTTCATTTTGATAAAAATATATTTTTATCTTTACAAACATGGAATTTTACATCCCAATTCTTTCCAAATCATTTATTATGATTTTACACAAATTACTAATATTTTAAATAATTTTAGCAAGGCCCGTATAGCCGATTTCCATAAATAGTCTTCAACTGCACTTACTGGGACCTTTTCCAAATTTGATTTGGACATAATTCCAAACCCAACCGTTAGATTTCAAATCTCTTATATTTGTTGGAAATCTCTTTTTGATACGAACCCAATGGTTCTGGCTTTAGGAGAATCCGAGGGTCGAATCTCCCATAATGTCCATTCGAAGTCAGTGGTTGAAATTCGCAAAAACGGCAGCGCGATGAGTTCTATTTAGGCCATTAATATATATAATATTTATATTATATATTTCGTCGATTTCCATTTAAAGCTTATTTTATAAATTCGTTTCCAAACGATTCTAACTTCATTTTTCAATTTTAAATCAAAATTGAATTTTCTTTATCATTATAATCTATAAATGATAATATTTTCAAAATATCATATTTTGAAATCATTTCCTTTCGACATTCATTATAAAAGTGAATAAAATCGATAAAAATATCGTTCACGTCAAAATGGTGTTAATCTAATTAACACGGCTTCATATATTTCAATATTTTGTGTCCATCCGAAATTGGACATCAAAATCATATTTTGATCCATTACTGAATATTATTCTAAATATTAGTTATTTTAAAATATTCATTATTCTTCATTTTAAAATATCCATTAATTTGAAATATTCGTTCTTTCTGAATTGGAATCAGACACAACCAATTACCATATAATTTTATTTAAGTGGATTTCATACACACATGTACACAACAATAATCAAATACAGTCAACCATTATCCAGAGTGCATTACACAACTGCATAAGCGTTAAATATGAATAATTAATGCTTACAATAGCCTGTCAACCAATCGATTGACATACAACTAAATATTGGGATTAGTGTACGTCCAATATCATCCCAATACCCTTGTGGGGTTTCCAAACAACAAACACTGATTATTAATTATGCAGTTGGGCGATGTGTAAAATTATCGTCCCAATCCATATCAGTTAAATGTGTGTACATAAACAAATCGTCCAATTTGTAAATGAATATTTATTATATTTATATACACGTTAAAAAATATATTTTTAACTATAAAATATTTATTTCAACTCATGAATATTTTATATCGTTCATTTATCCAATAAAAATGATATTTTTATTGTTCTAACATTTTTAGAAAATTTCGGTAGCATAACGACGTGATACTAGAATTGGAATAAGGTCTGGCCTTATCCCTTGCCTAATAATGGCTCGTGCCATACACATAACAATTCTAATCAATTCATTTCACTTCCCAAACCAAATTCAAACAAATAAACCAATCAACCAACCAACTAAAAAAACATGGTTTCAAACAAAGGTGTCGGGTGCTACTAAACACCGTCTACATCCTAGTATATATATTTAACAAGAAAATAAATAAAAGTGAGTAGTTCTCACCTTTAGTTTCCACTCCGCCAGTTTTATTCCTGAATTTCTGAATAGCTTGGATTTGCCCGAAATTCCAACGTAACCCTTTTCACGTTGTTCATCGTAAAAATCACATTTTTATTTATACAAAGAAAATCACATTTTTATTTATACAAAGAAAATCACATTTTTATTTCGCTACATATATTATAAAAATCACAACTTTATGCATTAAAAATCATAGCTTTATATTGTTAAAAATCTCACCTTTATGTAATTAAAAATCCCTCCTTTATACGATTAAAAATCTCATCTTCATACTCTTAAAAATCATGTCTTTCTATTCATAAAAATCATATTTTCATAATCTAAAAAGTAAATATCAAAAAACTTACATTGATTTTAGGGTTTCGGGTGGACGGAGGAGGTTCCACGCCAGAGCTTTTGCCTAGGGGGTGGGGCGCTGGGGTCCCGGTGGCAGCAGTGGGGTGCGCCGGTCAGATGGGGCTCAGATGGCTGGAGTGGTAGTTTTGGGAGAGGTTTGGATCGGATAAGGGAGAGAGGAAGGAGGAGGGGGGTCTGCCAGCGTTCGTCAGAGGGGGCGTTCGCAGTCGTGCCGGCGGTGGCGTTGATTGGGAAGGGGCGGTGGACTGAGAAAGGGGCATCGACTTTTTCTCGAATGGGGCGCGGGTTTAATTGTGGCCAACGGGATTAGGGTTATCCTATTTTACATATATTATTTAATTATTTATTTAATTCTAAAAGTAAATTTTTCGTTCGAACTCTGAATCGAACCCAACGACTATTGCGCCTAAGCTAATTACCCCCATTTCGGACACAATGGGATATGTTTCGTAACCCAATTCGGCTGTTACGATTAGTTTTTCTTTAAGTTAAAATATCAATCAATTTATATTTAATTTAAATGTACATTTTAATTTACCGGGTCCACATACTGACTGCAAAAATTCACGAAAAAAATCTGACTATGTTTTGACGATACGGTCCAACAAAACTAAATTCGTCGAATTTGGAGACCGTTTGATAAACGGTCATTTTCCCGTCGATTAAATTCAAACTGAATTAACCAAACACGTTTAAATTCTCCACACTCACTTATTGATTCCAAAAATTATGAAAATTGGAAACAAGCAATAATTTGACATTCCGGACTTAACAAAAGTTGTCTCGTCAAAAACGGAGGTCGTTTGCAAAATCGCTTTTTTTAAGGGCTATATTTTATATAAATTCCATAGCGACTATCCTGAATTTTCAACTGGGCATAACTTTTTATTCCCATTATTAAATCAGGATTTTTCACATTTGTTAGAAAGATATTTTCAAGCAGATTCAAATATTTTTGGTTTTACCAAAATCCGTTTTATTTTGAATCCTGTGCATTCATTTGAAATTTAAAATCGAATTTGCAAACTACCGTGCCATTTCTGGCTCGTTATATAATTAAAATAAATATTTATATTCTAACTTCGGTTTAAATAAATTTAAACATTCTAATTTTATTCCAAATAATTTATAGTCGTTATTATTTAAAATAAATCATTTTAAATATTCAAAATTCATTAAATTTGCTAAAATAAAAATTTTAAATTGGTTTCGATTTTCCGGATTGTTACAGTATATAAGAGAACTTAATTCGTCCTCGATTTTTCGTTTGTTGTGTAACAGTACAAACCCTTGTGAAGTATTTTGAGATGACGATTTTTTAAGATTTTAATAACAACTTTATTGTTATCATATTTTACATTATTTATCAATTTGAACTATTAATTAGATCGTGGCCATGATACAACCAAATTTGCACTATTAGAGGTTATAGTCCCGATTTCTTTTTGTTTGCATGATTCAGTTTATTATGCACAAGGGAGTTTGGTTCATTCTCGATTTTCAATTTGTTGTGTACTAATAAGAAGCTAATGAAATACTTTGAGATGATGAACTTTTTACGATATTAATAACAACCTCAGTGTTATCATATTGTACATTAGTTTTTAGTTTGAACTGTTAATTAAATTGTGATTATAATACAACCAGATTTATGCCAAAAAAATCAAGTAAGTAACAAAATAGTTCATTTACTTCATGATGAAAAAAAGACCTGTAATTTTTATAAACTAACTTAACATTTTTAGCGTATGACAGTAATGGTGAATTTATCAAACTTTTTCAAGAAAATAATTACTCTTTTGATACAATTTATAAATTTAAGGGATGAATGTTTTCATTGTACGCTTACGTGACTGAACCTTAATGCATGGTTAAATTGTCTAATCTATATTCTATTAGATATGAACCCATAGTAAAATTCTTAAGCTTTGAGTGCATTTCAGCCAGTGTCAACCTTTTTTTGACATATGATAGTAGTCGTGAATTTATTAAAAGCTTTCGAGAAAATAATTAGACTCTTTTGATACAATTTATAACTACAAGGGGTTCAATTTTTGTTTTATGCCTAAGTGATTGAGCATTACATACGCAATTATTATTTATATCCTATATGATATGAATCCAGAACAAAAATTGTAACAACCCAGAGTTTTGATAATAAATTAGCTATTTAATTATAATTACAAAAATAGGAATATCTCAAAACGATAGAATTTAACCACGAAATTTTAACCAATGCATTCGTCTTGGAATCTGGTCAACTTTCATGTTTGAAGTTTAGCGGAAGGAGTCCACACGAAAAGTTACGGACGAAATACGAAAAATGGACGGAATAAATAAACCAAAATAATATAAAATAACATACCTTATTAAACCAGCCTGACCGGGTGTTTCAACGCCTAGGCAGTCGGCCGCTACGGTCGACCCACTGGGCGTTAGAATGCCCAGTGACGGTTAGATTTTATAGGGTTACATTATAATATAATATAGAATGAATGGATGGATATAAACCAAAATGATTCTAATGGTCCTAGGTCAATTCAACTCCTATAAATAAAGGGGTAAGGCCTTATTCTTTTCCATACAAACCTATGGGTAACAGCGAAACTCTGCCATTTTCCTCCTTCTATAAAACCTAATTTCTTAAATAAAAAATATATTCTTATACAACAAATCAAATCCAAAACGCATAGGGTTATGATGATTATCAGATCTAATGGAAAAGAATGCAAATTAGCACTCAATAGTGGGTTCTTCCCGCTCTTCCTATTTTCTTACATCTCTACAGATATGAAATTATCCCCTTTTAAGATAAATTGTAGATTCATAAGAATTTGGAGAAGTGTAGGCCTAAAAGATTCAAACTTTGGATTTGGATGCTTACAAGTTAGTGGGAAATTTATATATACAATTATAATAGTCTGTTTATTACGTTTGTATCAGATCTCAAGTTGATATGCCTATTTTCATTAAATCTGCTTATAATATGATTGGAATTGAATTGACACCTATCAGATCTGATTATAAAAATGGTCAAAACTTGTAAATTGCAAATTGTGGTTGGACATAATTTTAATTATAGGATTATTAAATTTGTTTATATATATTTCCTACAATTATGTTGTAAAATGTATCGTGATTGTTGTAAAGAACTGTAGATCTGGAAATCAGTCCTATTAAACACCGTTTTAGATGTAGTTATATTTCAAATCTCTATTTTCAGTGTTAAATGATAAAATTATGTGAATTTGGATAAAAAGATACAATTATTGGATTATCCATTTGTAAATTTAAAAGAAATATGCCTGTTTATATTTAATGTTGTTGGTTTTTGGCTTAGTTGTTGTAAATATGTCGTTTTCCTCTTTTTGAATAGAAAGACATTATTTTGAACACATCAGATGTAATGACCAGCCTTTTTGCCTGATTCTCGTCGGTAATAAAACAAACTTAAATCGTTCGCAAAGACGAATTGTTATGGGTACTTACATATATTGAATAAAATAATAGAACTTTTCATTACATAATATAGTATTACATCAGAGTTACATAGAATATCAGAGTACGACTTATACAGCGGAAGAAAAGTAAATATACTCTCATCGAAAGAAACAATATGATGTAGCGGAAGCTACAAACTCTAGCGTGAAATCCAATCCAGAAAGCACTTCGAATCTTGCTCCAACGATCTATAACTGTAAAACTAAACTACTAGCTGCCCATGTAAAATTTTTGGGCACCCAGAGTTTAGGAAGAAACAATAAACTCCAGGACAGTCATGGGACTGGTTTGAGAACATAAAACAGTTGATTTAAGATTTATTTTAAAGTTGGAAAATTCACCGGACCACGCCGCTAAAACAGAACGGGTTTACTCCATGTGAATACCCGTGCATATAAATACACAATGACCTTTTTGAAAATGAAGCTATCATAAGCTCGTCCCACATCACACAATGCAAGCGCACACCAAATGGGCGAGTTTTATCTTATGTTAACCAAAAATGCCTTCATACGTGAAAATCCTCTTCCAATACTATTATTACGTAGTATGGAAAACCATTTCGCAAATAAATGTATTAATCCTAGATGGCATAATACCCATAATATTATGTCGCCATATATATATATATATATATATACACACACACACACAACCCAAAATCGTATGGCTCGTATTGGAGATTTGGGTTTCCAGCTTGATGATTCCTGGCACGAAAGATCAATCGGAACAAAAACGAAATGTAATCACGGGTTTTAAATCCAGATGCGGACACCAATACATATCGCGAGGTAGATCAACGGTTTTCGACCAGACACGGCCCACCGAACATACCCTATTCCATAAGTCATAAGTGGTTTCCCACTGTTGCATCGGTCATCAACAATTCAGATATATACATAACCTAACCGCCAGTTTCTCATCATCCGGAGTGTGAGGTTTGTCGATGTCACGTCATATACAAAGCATGCCTAGAGAAGCAATGCCTTGATCGTACAAGCTCATTTCATATCTTGAGTATGTCACATTGTCCATTCACAACGTGACCACTGATTTCCATCCATACATAACCATTTCGAGCTCATACGTCACAAACAAGATACATATCAACGGAAATCAGTGTTATGCCGTCAATTACAATGTCAGACACACCATCCATACAAGTCCATTCTGGGTCTAAACAGAACAGAATCCGAAAATTCTCCAAATACGTTCGGACTTTCTTCCACTCTGATAATAGGGGCATCTATCTACTGTAGTTATTCAGTAATGAAACCAATCAGCAGGAAGTCCGTTCGATGTGAAGAATCACAGTCTTCAATCGTCGTCTTCATAACTTCATTATTTACGTCATATAGTTATTTGAATGGTTTTAGGAAAATAAATTCTGATCCCGATCTTCCAAATAACCAGCGCTTCATATTTTAAAACAAGTTCTTTCCATATATACATATATATATATATATACATACATCTCTTAGTCTTTTCTAAATCCAGAATTGATTGCTTAAGAGATGATCGTTTATAGATAGTTTTTTCTTAATGCCTTACTTCCGAACAATCAATATAACCCAAGGATCGTGATTTCAATATTTCCTTAATTCAAATTCATTGAAATCATTCAAAATGGATTCATTATACACAAATCAAAGGATTCAGGACCGAAAACAATTCCAAATTTATATTATTAAATAAAATATTTGAAAATAATACATTTGTCATAAATTAATTTTTATATATATATATATATATGTACCAACTTTAAAAATAGAAATGGTTAAAAATAATTAATTAACATATATTTACTTTGAAGAAGTATACAAATATAATACCTTTAAACCTACACATATCTTTAAAACAAACAAGTTTTATTTAAATATTTTTGAAATTAACATATAATGTTTAAATAGATGAAAACCTATATAAATATGCAAATACTTTAAATTCAAATTGTTTCCTTCCCATGCCGATGATATTCATATTCAAACTCGAAAAGTATACTAGTTCTAAAAAATCTTGAGTTAATCAAATCGATTCGAAGACATTCGACTTCCTCTTTCATCCACTTAGTTCCGTATTAACTTCCATAGTTAAACTTATCCCTAACTTGGTTAAACGATGTTATTACCATATCATTTAACTTATTCCAAACGATACATACTAGACACATATATTTATATGCTCGGTTAGAAATCGAAATCAAACTTCTTATATCCAATATATGTTTCCATATTAAACCGATGCCATAAGCGGAATTACGATATTTCCACTGTTTAATTCCACAAATTGTATTAGTCATGATCTACAGAACTTACATTAAATATCTGAAGATCGTTTCATCCAATCCAATTTTTTCAAATTTTTAGATTGGAAAACAGTTTATTATGATTATCTTTTCACAATATTCGAATTCACTTTCCATTTGATCCTTTACCCGAACTTCCATTTGATCCTTTACCCGAACTTTCACAATACTCGAACTTCCATTAGATTTCTCCGTTTTCTATTTTTTTTGTTTTTAATACAAGACTTCCACAGTTCCATTGCAAAACAGAGTACATGCGCATGCATGCAGACAGGGAGGGGATCGAAGTGTTTGCCTGGGAGTCTGGACTTGAACGCATGCATATTTTTTTTTCCTTTTTGAAAAATGGCGGAAGTTGATAAAGGGAAGAGAAGCGGCTTCATTGCATGAGTATCATTCAGGTGGAGGAGATGAATTACGTAGTGGACATTTGCAGTGGTGGTGGAGTTTGGTGGAGATTTACAGTGGGAAGGTCTTTGAAACGAGGCTCACTGGTTTTCAGATTGCAAAATTTTCTCTTTGAAATAATTGGATCCAGGTATGAAGTTGTGGAGCCAACTGGAGAGAAGGCGGAAGAGGGATGCTAAATGCAGTGCGAGATGAACCATGAGCAGGGTGATGAACCCATGCACAGTTCACGTTTTGGATTTTATTATTATTATTATTATTATTTTCTTTTTGAATGGCGGATGAGTTTTAATAGTGGAGGAGACTTACTGCTTTATTTAAAAGGAATGGTGGAAAGGAATAGGATGGAGCTGTGCGGAAAATGTTAAAGGAAGGGAGAAGGTGGAACTTGAGTGAGGACATGCCGGAGAAGGGAAATGGAATAAAATAGGAATAGGAAAAAAAACCTGGCACCTCATCTTCCAAACAAAAGAACAAGTGGCGTTGCCACCTTCACATGTTCAACAAGTCCTCCCTATTTTATTTTATTTTATTTTTATTTATTTATGATATACATGTACAAAAGGTGCTCATGAACTACTTAGTTGAACATTAGCACATGTAACGTTTTTTTGGGAACAAAAAAATGGGAAAAGTATTCACAACACAATGCAATTTTATACCCAAATTTTCCTCCTTTCCAATTTCTTTTGTTTTTAATTATCAACAAGCACTAATACCAAACTAATAATTTAATCGTGTATAATTGTGTGTCACGATCCCAAAACAGTAATAAGACAGACCGGTTGATTAGTTTTGTAAAGTGTCAAAAGGGACCATAGTTACCCCGAAATACGTTAGAGAATATATGCTTATTTTCAAAAATAAAAATTATAGAAAAATCCTATAAAATATTCTAAGACTACGCGAACTGAAACTGAACAAAAATTTGAAACGAATATTTAATTATAATTAAATTTCAAATTCTGATCATTTCTAACAACTAAACTACAAATTGTTTTAATAATTCAACTAACAACGAAACATTCCCCTAAAACAAATATTGTTTTAACTAAATTTCACAAATAAAATTAATCTCAATCATTTTAAAATAATAATACAGCCTAAAAATTTTATTTGAATTTATTTAAACCTTCCAAAATTTATTTAAAATTCATTTCAAAAATCAAATTAATTTTCAGAAATCTTGGATCGTTACATTCTCCCCCACTTAAGGCTTTTCGTCCTCAAAAAGGAGAGCTCATGAAATTGTACATAAGCAAAATAAATCTCACATATAAATTTGTTAAACTTACAAATTCTTATTTTAAGTCTAAATTTATCATCGCAACTTATAAGAAAATATTCATATGATTAAATTTGCCAAAACCTTTATATGGAAGTTTTTAAACAAAATTCAAATTGTTATATTAGGAAGGTATAAATTTGGAAGGGTTAATTAAGGAAGTTCGAGTTTATATTCTGATTACAAGTCGTTGTTTGCAACGCATTTTGAAAATCTCAAAAATGATTTTTCGGACTTAGAATCTCATTTTCAACACAAACCATTGAAATATTATATATTTCTTCCATATACATAAGTTACTTCGGGATTTTCAAAACCAAATT
The DNA here is from genome assembly GCA_030737875.1 of Allium sativum. Classification (NCBI taxonomy): domain Eukaryota; kingdom Viridiplantae; phylum Streptophyta; class Magnoliopsida; order Asparagales; family Amaryllidaceae; genus Allium; species Allium sativum. The sequence continues at coordinate 411,430,133 of CM060910.1, read as the reverse complement.
TGCTTTCAAAGTTTCAAACATACTATTATCAAAATTATATGTTATTAGTTCGAGAAATTCATCCTCATGACAGGGCCGCTGAGTACCACCCATCATACGAAATCAAATACCTCATCACAACCCCGTGTTAGTCACAGTTACTCGAACAAACCAAATAACTTCATATCCCAAAGTTGTAAATCATTTTGCGACCATAATTTACAAATACTTGTCGTTTCAAAACATTTCAAAATATCGGGATTCCAGTCGTCGAAATCTCTTTTATAAACTATTTATCATATCTAAACTAGTTGGAAACCAAATTCATCCAATTGAAAATAAAATTTTCAACTTTCCAGAATGCAATTTATTTTTCATATTTTGAAATCCATGATCGTATCTAAAACATTCGAACTTTTCAAATCTAATTTCATACGAATTCAAGCCTTTCTAGTTTTCGAAGTTTTCAAAAATCATTTACACTTCCTTCATTTCAAATATCTTCATATATCACAAGATAGAATATTTCAAGAGCCATAAGTCGAAATATCAGAAATCTCTTTACGATTCAAATAGTTGCACCCTTTTCTTCTCTTCAACCATAACTCACTTTAACCATACTATAGGACTTTATTCATTCTTGTTCAAATATACCATCACGCTTTCGCTGCGCCACTCTGATTTAGTATGTGTATGTTTCAAACCATCCTTAAAATTTTAGAACCTATCCTTAAAATTTATCTTTCAAAAATCCATTTTCCTTGCATAAATTGAATTCCATATTTCAAACACTTCAAATTTCTATGCAAAGCTCAATTGTTTTAGTTCTGTTAACAATATGTCTTGGATAAATCAAAGTTATCTTGGTTTCATTCGATAAACGACATAAAAGTATGCATACATGGATCAAGTCAAATTCCATAGGTTCAAGACAAAAGCTTAATATCAAATGAGCATTAAAGGTATAGTGGCCTAAATCAATGCACGCCTAAACCCAAAAGATGAACTACTCAAGATCAATAAGTTTGATTCAAATTCTCAAACAAGATCAAGACAAGAAAGTCAAGTGCACACGAGTATAGGCAGTTCAAAAGTACGAGTCAAGGTATTCGACCAAGCTTAAGTAAAGGGAAATGAATGACGCTACTCAACGGTTTGAATTTAAACGATGGAACTAGCCAAAGCCAATGTAGGAAAGTCAAGCACTCCTAAGGATACAATCATAAGCAGTTTATTCTTAAGCAACCTAGTTTAGCTTGCATTTGTCATACACAATTCATACTAGGCATACGTGCGAATCTATTGCTTATATTTTTCGAGATGGCCAAAATGATATCTTACTAGATCTTCATATTCAAATCTTGTCACGGTTTGATCTACTACCATTGTCATTCTAAAAGATGCAGTGATACTTCAACATGTCTTAAACGTAATGTCTTATATATTATTTTACGTATGTGCACTTCCAAAATGTATATTTCCAGTTGTTGACAAAATGGTTTGATCTTCATTTATACTTATTGTCCACCTTATGTTGAATTTATTTAACATACATAACATTTGTCAAAATAGTATTCCTCAACGTCCTAACCGGAATCATATAGTCATCCCACTTCGAAACTCGAAAATAACTACTAATGGTGCCATGGTCATCAGTAGAATCATCCTCGAGCGACTAGAGTGTGATTCTATATCTATTGCGTACATATAAGGCTACGTACATACGCCAGCCCTGCGTATATTTAAAGTCTTTCATATATTCCAATAGTCCTGTCATGACGTCAGTTAAAATACTCAAAGGTCTTGTTAAAAGTTATTTCAACAAGATTTAATTAGTTCAAAATAATTTACTTTCAAAAGACGCTCTCTCACCGAACTATTCCAAAATCTCATTCTACGGTATTTCTAACCCTATCTCTAACGAGATATTATAACTCTGATTAGTCCTATCTTCTATTCAAAAATATGTTGTACTCCATAGCTTTGTATGAACCAAAGCTCTGATACCAACTGTAACGGGATAGGCTTTTCAACCCTGATCCAGCGGCTACCCTCCGCCGTGGCATTACATTGGTACCCCAGTCTGCCTTGTTTTACGGCCCGCCTTTCGACTGCTTAGCCAACCCTTAAAAAGGACATGTAGGAGTAAGAGTCCACTGCTTGCCACCAAACACCATGGCGAGAACCCCCTATCATGCTGCATCCTATTACTAGGCATGCCAAACAAGGACTGGTGTGAGAACATAAAAAAGTTGATTTAAGATTTATTTTAAAGTTGGGAAATTAGCCGGACCACGCCGCTAACACGGAACGGGTTTACTCCATGTGAATACCCGTGCATATAAATACGCAATGACCTTTTTGAAAATGAAGCTATCATAAGCTCGTCCCACATCACACAATGCAAGCGCACACCAGATGAGCGAGTTTTATCTTGTGATAACCAAAAATGCCTTTATACGTGAAAATCCTCTTCCAGTACTATTATTACGTAGTGTGGAAAACCATTTCGCAAATAAATGTATTAATCCTAGACAGCATAATACCCATAATATTATGTCGCCATATATATATACACACACACACAACCCAAAATCGTATGGCTCGTATTGGTGTTTTGGGTTTCCATCTTGATGATTCCTGGCACGAAAGATCAATCGGAACAAAAACGAAATGTAATCACGGGTTTTTCATCCAGACGCGGACACCAATACAAATCGCGAGGTAGATCAACGGTTTTCGACCAGACACGGCCCCCCGAACATACCCTATTCCATAAGTCATAAGTGGTTTCCCACTGCTGCATCGTTCATCATCAATTCATATATATACATCACCTAACCGCCAGTTTCTCATCATCCGGGGTGTGAGGCTTGTCGATGTCACGTCATACACAAAGCATGCCTAGAGAAGCAATGCCTTGATTGTACAAGCTCATTTCATATCTTGAGTATGTCACATTGTCCATTCACAACATGACCACTAATTTCCATCTATACATAACCATTTCGAGCTCATACGTTAAAACCAGATACATATCAACGAAAATCAGTGTTATGCCATCAATTACAAAGTCAGACACACCATCCATACAAGTCCATTCTGGATCTGAACAGAACAAAACCCGAAAATTCTCAAAATACGTTCGAACTTTCTGCCACTCCGGTAATAGGGGCATCTATCTACTGTAGCTATTCAGTAAAGAAACCAGTCAGCAGGCAGTCCGTTCGATGTGAAGAATCACGGTCTTCAATCGTCGTCTTCATAACTTCATTATTTACGTCATATAGTTATTTGAATGGTTTTCGGAAAATAAATTCTGATCCCGGTCTTCCAAATAACCAGCGCTTCATATTTTAAAACAAGTGCTTTCCATACAAATATATATATATATATATATATATATATATACATACATCTCTTTGTCTTTTCTAAATCCAGAATTGATTGCTTAAGAGATGATCGTTTATAGATAGTCTTTTCTTAATGCCTTACTTCCGAACAATCAATATAACCCAAGGATCGTGATTTCAATATTTCCTTAATTAAAATTCATTGAAATCATTCAAAACGGATTCATTATACTCAAATCAAAGGATTCAGGACCGAAAACAATTCCAAATTTATTTTATTAAATAAAATATTTGAAAATAATACATTTGTCATAAATTAATTTATATATATATATAAATACTAACTTTAAAAATAGAAATGGTTAAAAATAATTACTTAACATATATTTACTTTGAAGAAGTATACAAATATAATACCTTTAAGCATACACATATCTTTAAAACAAATAAGTTTTATTTAAATATTTTTGAAATTAACATATAATGTTTAAATAGATGAAAACCTATATAAATATACAAATACTTTAAATTGGAATTGTTTCCTTCCCATGCCGATGATATTCATATTCAAACTCGAAAAGTATACTAGTTCTTAAAAATCTTGAGTTAATCAAATCGATTCGAAGATATTCGACTTCCTCTTTCGTCCACTTAGTTCCATATTAACTTCCATAGTCAAACTTATCCCTAACTTGGTTAAACGATGTTATTACCACATCATTTAACTTATTCCAAACGATACATACTAGACACATATATTTATATGCTCGGTTAGAAATCGAACTTCTTATATCCAATATATGTTTCCATATTAAACCGATGCCATAAGCGGAATTACGATATTTCCACTGTTTAATTCCACAAATTGTATTAGTCATGATCTACAGAACTTACATTAAATATCTGAAGATCGTTTCATCCAATCCAATTTTTTCAAATTTTTAGATTGGAAAACAGTTTATTATGATTATCTTTTCACAATATTCGAATTCACTTTCCATTTGATCCTTTACCCGAACTTAAGTTACGCCCCTTATTTAAGCTTCAAATTCAAGATCATGTCCAATGCAATTTCTAATATATTATTCTAAATGTTTTCATACCCAAATAATTCAAGGTTTAAATATTTTTTCAATAATTTTATAATATTATCTCAAATTATTATCTAAAGTCATATTTGATTTCAAAATCTGACAGTTTGAGTTTCCTACCTTTTTTAACAATTCATTCACTAAAATTCGACAACTCTAATTCAAGGTACTCACAAAATAAATTATAATATCGATTTACTTTGATAATAACATTAAAAAATCGATAGTATTAAGTTAAAAAAATACCGCGAAATCCTTTAAATATCATTTATTCCATAAATCGCTCTTTAGTTAAATTTAAGAAAATTCTAAATCCTTCGCTGAAATTGATACACATGCATATTTATACATTCATAATCATTTCATACATTCTTTTCTTATACGCACACAAAAAAATTTGCGAACACGCGTTATAACACTAACGCGCCTTGATATACAATTCATATCGGCAACCATCACACAATAACCATATTATCTACAAATTACTCTATCCATGTTCATGCAACCAATAATTTCATGTTATAAAATAACCCCGCATATGCGGGTTTTACTGACAATGCATTATTTCCGATGATCATAAATGAAACATACATGCAACTAATCACCGCTAGTTGCTAACACACAGTGTTACATCGACCAAACAAATCAACCATATGATCCATGATTTATCATACTAATTTAATTTAAAATTAAATTTAAATGTTCTCAACTTTAGCTTTCCAATAAAAGTACCGTTCTCTGGTTTTCTGCGGTTGGTACTCTACACGTCTTCCTGCCTTTGCTCACCTTCCTTGTGCTCTGTCCCCTTTCCTTCTCTCCATATTTCATGTTGTTTTTTTTAAACTGGGTTTTTAACAGCAAACAACTATGTGCGCATGCAATTCAACGTCAGAGGACGCTTGGCACAAAATGGGTTTATATCAGAAACTGGGGTCTCTAATGCAGTGAACAAGATTTCTCGGTTTACTATTTTTTTTTTAATACAAGACTTCCACAGTTCCATTGCAAAATAGAGTACATGCGCATGCATGCAGACTGGGAGGGGATCGAAGTGTTTGCCTGGGAGTCTGGACTTGAACGCATGCATATTTTTTTTTCCTTTTTGAAAATTGGCGGAAGTTGATTAAGGGAAGAGAAGCGGCTTCATTGCATGAGTATCATTCAGGTGGAGGAGATGAATTACGTAGTGGACATTTGCAGTGGTGGTGGAGTTTGGTGGAGATTTACAGTGGGAAGGTCTTTGAAACGAGGTTCACTGGTTTTTACCTTGCAAAATTTTCTCTTTGAAATAATCGGATGCAGGTATGAAGTTGTGGAGCCAACTGGAGAGAAGGCGGAAGAGAGATGCTAAGTGAGTGCGAGATGAGCCATGAACAGGGTGATGAACCCATGCACGGTTCGCGTTGCGGATTTTATTATTATTATTATTATTATTATTATTATTATTTTCTTTTTGAATGGCGGATGAATTTTAATAGTGGAGGAGACTTACTGCTTTATTTAAAAGGAATGGTGGAAAGGAATAGGACGGAGCTGTGCGGAAAATGTTAAAGGAAGGAAGAAGGTGGAACTTGAGTGAGAACATGCAGGAGAAGGGAAATGGAATAAAATAGAAATAGGAAAAGAACGTGGTACCTCATCTTCCAAACAAAAGAACAAGTGGCGTTGCCAACTTCACATGTTCAACAAGTCCTCCCTATTTTATTTTATTTTATTTTTATTTATTTATGATATACATGTACAAAAGGTGCTCATGAACTACTTAGTTGAACGTTAGCACATGTAATGTTTTGGTGGGAACAAAAGAATGGGAAAAGTATTCACAATACAATGCAATTTTGTACCCAAAATTTCCTCCTTTCCAATTTCTTTTGTTTTTAATTATCAACAATCAATAATACCAAACTAACAATATAATCGTGATAATAATTTGTCACGATCCCAAAACAGTAATAAAACAGACCGGTTGATTAGTTTTGTAAAGTGTCAAAAGGGACCACAATTACCCTGAAATACGTTAGAAAACATATGCTTATTTTCAAAAATAAAAATTATAGAAAAATCCTATAAAATATTCTAAGACTACGCGAACTGAAACTGAACAAAAATTTGAATCGAATATTTAATTATAATTATATTTCAAATTCTGATCATTTCTAACAACTAAACTACAAATTGTTTTAATAATTCAACTAACGACGAAACATTCCCCTAAAACAAATATTGTTTTAACTAAATTTCACAAATAAAATTAATCTCAATCATTTTAAAATAATAATACAGCCTAAAAATTTTATTTGAATTTATTTAAACCTTCCAAAATTTATTTAAAATTCATATCAAAAATCATATTAAATTTCAGAAATCTTGGATCACTACATAAGAAATATGACAAAAAGATTGAAAAAGAGGAAGTTGTGTAAATTGACGTATAAATATAATTATACAAATTTATGTGTAGTTTGCATCAACTATCCCAAAATAAAAATAAATATGTATTTCTTGTCGTTTCAAATATGTCCATTCCACAAATCAGGCATGACTTACAATAACTTAGTTAATAATCTTTTTGTAAGATTTGGAACCTTTTAGAAAGATTGAATGCAAATAGAAATGTTTGGTTATTAATTAAACCAAATTACTAAATCTAACGATAAATAAAAATAAACAAAGACAACTACGTTGGCCGTGCAAAAATATAAATAAATACATATACATTATCCATCCATACTTACATAAACAACAAAATATACATTATATTGAATGTTTGAATGTTGCATGGTATTCATTTATGGAATCATACATATAAGTTATATTCCATTCTTAATGAATGTATTTATGGTGACCGTTGTAGCAATTAGTGTAATTGATTGCTACAAATAAGGCCATAAATAAACATTAACAAGTGTGACTGGTGTTGATTATTGAAAAAGGTGAATGTAATTAGGTAATGGTTAAAATTCCTAAATTGATTGGGATAAATGTCGTAAACCCCAATTAGGAAATTTGAATAAGAACCGCATTTAGACACGAGGTTAAGCTCAACTTGTGGTAAAAGTCTGCCCAGAACCAACCGACAAATCCAGCATCCACAGGTAGCTTGTAACACCCCGCCTCCGTTAAGGTCACTCACAAAGGGAATGCCTTAACTTTGGTGGAGCATTTTAGTAAACAGAACAGAATATTACAAGACAGATATAAAAATAATACTTGAAAACTTTATAACTTTATTGTAGCGGACAGAAATCAGTTAGGTTACAACTTTACCAAAAACTCAAGTACATATATATCAGCCTTGTTCAAAAGCCATCAGAGTACAAAACTTTAAAATCATAATCCCCACCAAAGATGCCAGAAACAAAAAAGACAAGCCATACTTTAAGCACTTCAAGCACTCCAAGCAGGAATAAAGATCCAGATCAAGCTAGAGTATTCCCTCCTTGAAAACCTGGGGGGGGAATGGAAGAAAAGAGGCGAAACAACAAGGGTCAGACAAAAAGTCTGGCAAGTCCAGTGATTTTCAGTTATGAACAGATAATAATAACATGACATGAACATAAAACTGGATGAGAGATAACTGTAACAGGTGTAGCAGATATAACAGAAGAACAGAATGACATAAGCTATTTCTTTACACTTCTCTGCACTAATACTACTATAACAGAATTAGGTGTCACCCTAATATCTAAACTGAAACAGAAACGGGTACAGAATAATTTCCACAGAAGAGAATGCTAGTAATCGGCCTTTACCACCCCAACAGAAACGGACATAAACAGAATGCTAATAATGGGCCTTTACCACCCGAACAGAAACAGACAAAAACAGATTAATCCTACGGAAACAGAATGTGGAATTATGTGTACACTAGTGAATGTGCCCTTACCACCCGAACAGACGGTACCACGCAAAAACAGACAGGTGTTACCACCCAACAGAAACAGACGGTACCAACAGAAACAGACAGAACTAAGTGTACCCTAAAACCCTACCCCAAGCGATCGGCTCCCTAATACATAAATATCATGTGTCAGCCCCACAGTAGGGTGTATCACTCCCTAAAGTGACAACCAATTGGCACAGACCTATTTACAGATGTCACGGCGTCTTACATCCTCAGAGGCAGACCGGGATCCATGCACGCACATGACCCGGTTGGAATGCACCATCAACACCCCTCGCCATTATCAGAATGAACCGCTTATAATTAGTTCAGTAAGCGTGCCCGGACCCTACCTACTGTTGTGTCAAAGTTTTGATACTAGAAAGGGTTACTGACTAATATGGGTCCCAAACAACAGATGACACAAGTAATTCCCCTCCTAACCTTGTGTCCCCAGTGTAACACCCCACCTCCGCCAGGGTGGCTCTTGCAAGCACTCTAACTTTGGAGGGGCGTTTGAATCAGGTAAACATGCATAATGATATATCAAGGCAGAACAAGAACATATGTATATATGTAAACAGAGTAAATAACATAGATAAAACAGCGGAAGATTTCAAACCATTTCAAAACAAGTCTGGTACAACATAATGTCAACTTTCCAAATACACAAGTCTAGATAAAACAACATTACTGAAAAACTGAAATACATAAGTGCTATCCCCAAAAAAAGTGATAACCATAGCTAGCTTCATGTCAAGACCGTACATGAGCTAAAATCCCACAAGCAAGCGATCAGAAAATCCAAGCTAAGCTCCAATATTCCCACCCTGAGAACCTGGGGGGGGGGGGGGAACGGAAGAAAAGAGGCGAAAGAAAAACAGGTCAGTCAAAAAGACTGAGTAAGCCCTACTACAATCAATGTAAACTGATAAAGTTAACTGGCATGAGAAGCAGGGATGAACATAAGGATAACAACATACTAGCATGGTGATTAACTAACAAGGTAGATAAAGGTGTCATCGCATAATCAGGTTTAAGGTTTTGCACCACAGGTGTACTAGCAAATTAACATGACTTGAATAAACAAGTATTGATCCCTTGGCCCAAGATTTGGCACAATAACATGAAGTGACCCTAATACGAGGTCCAATAACATGAAGTGACCCTAATACGAGGTCCAATAACATGAAGTGACCCTAATACGAGGTCCAATAACATGAAGTGACCCTAATACGAGGTCCAATAACATGAAGTGACCCTAATACGAGGTCCAACCAAACGGTCTAGTCGATCGGCTCCCTATAAGCCTAACTCGTCACGTGTTGGTGTCAATGCGGCCCAAACATAATTGTAGTCAGACTGTGCAGGGTCTCCCGTCGGGTGTATCAAGCCCTAGGGTGTCAACCCCTGGACACCATAAACATAAGTGCACAGTCTCGATCTACTGGTACCCGTGCATGCTTTCCCCGGCTTCGGACTATGTGCACGACCATAGTCCGCCCGGAACTACACCGACGTACCACTCTGCCGTCGTTTTTGGTCACTTACCTCAAGTCCAGTAATCGTGCCCCCACCCCAGCCTAGTCCCTAGGGTCATAATGATACAAACTTGGGATTACTGCTGGAGTGGACCCCCATTGCTAGGATTTTCTAGTGGGTTAAGTACGGTTTAACCCTCTTGCTAATCATGGATTAACTTGGTTAAGTGTAACGATGAGTTCACGACTTAACCCTGATTAATCTACCAAGCCCAAATTGGTTAAGTATTAAGTGGACCATGACTTAACCCTAATCATGAGGCATTAATTAATTTCACGTGCCTTAACCTCTCACATTAGACCTTGTTGTGGTTACTAGTTAAGCCGGGCGGGTCCGGGTAGCTTTACACCACAACTTGGTCTAACCTCGGGTTCAAGGTACCACATGGCCAACTTCTCACATTGGGTCCTATTGTTTGTAGCAACTAGTTAGGCCGGTCGGTTCCGGGTAGGTTTACGCTAAAAACTCAACCCAACCTCGAGTTGGTCACACTTATCTTTTCTAAGTGTCATGTCCATCATGTTTCCAAAACATGTTACATGTTTTCAAGAATTTGGGTAGACCTAACTTAATAGGTGAATTCCCAATGGGTAGACCTAACTTAATAGGTAAATTCCCAATCTTATGTTTTTATGTCTTTTAAGTTTACCCAACCCCAAACGCAATCCCATCGCTTACATATCGCAATAGCGCATAAAGGATAGAAAGAGGGAACTTGGCATAATCATGACATAAAGGTGTTGAAGCCACAAGTTCAACATGGTGGCATATGAAATGTACACATGTTCATATACTTGCATATTACATTTTTAGGCCTCAAAAGCATGCATAAAACCAAACTTAGCATATTGGTGATACATGGTGATAAATGACATGTAGAAATGGCCATAAGTTCGCATTTAGCCTCACATGCAAGTTATCATAAGGGACATGATAACTTACATGTTGCCAAAATGCAACCTTTAGCATAAAGCTTGAAGCTTTATGTTCATATACTCAAGATAAGCTTGCATAACATGATAACATGAATAAAATGATCACCCCAAACTTGCATAACATACATGGCAAACTTGCATATCATAACATAGCAAACTTGCATAACATAACATGGCAAACTTGCATATAAACTTGCATATCATAACATGATAAACTTGCATATCATAACATGGCAAACTTGCATAACATAACATGATTAACTTGCATATCATAACATAGCAAACTTGCATAACATGATAAACTTGCATATCATATCATAATGATCAAACACAACTTGCATCATTCATTAACTTTAGAGTTTAAATACGAAAGTAGAATAGGGCTTACAATGCTTATGAAGACACAAAACTATGACAAAGCCCTTATGCAATCAATTAGACCCAAAATGCAAGCTCTAATAGAAAAACCCTTGAGCCAAAATGATCAAAACTCTTTCTTTATGATGCAAATATAGAAACTTGACTTGAATGCAAGCTAATGACACTCATACAAGCTTGAAAACACTTGTATGCATGGAAAATCTCTCATAGAAATTTATTTAGGAATTTTATGAAGAGAGTGGAGGCCATGAGAGGAATGATTTTGCCATAGTTTAGTTACTTGAATGAATAATGATGATTTAGGGTTAGGTTAGGGCCTTATTTATAGAGATTAGGATTAGTTCTAGCCTTAGGATTAAACCCTAGTTCCAATCTCAGCCCTCAAAACCGAATCTGGCCCTAAAACCTAACCAAGACCCCAAATGGTGCACCAGGCAGAACTGCCCGGCTGGACCAAGTCGACAGGGCTGTCGACTTGGGTCCAACCAAGTCGACTCCCAAGTCGACAGGGCTGACGACTTGGGTACTCTGGCGGGAATTTTCCCGCCTGGCCCAATCTGACCTAATTTTCCAAATTCAAACTTGAATTTGAAATCTGTTTTTACTTTGAAATTTTCTGAAAACTTCGTTGGGCCTTAAACGGGTCATACGGACTCCGATTTTCGAAAACTCGGACTCTATTTCGCGTATTTTTCCGAGACGAACGCAATGGCATAGCCCGTTTCCCTTGATTCAGATTTTAGAATTAAATTCTTCCTCGATTTTCATTATTACAGGTTATTGAAAATACGGGTTGTTACATTCTCCCCTCCTTAAAGGATTCCGTCCCCGAAATCTTCAAGTTAGGAAGAACATATCCTACCATCCAACATCCATCTACTCAAAACATCATCCACGAGCAATCATCGTCCTTACAAGATTCTAAATGTTGTATGAACATATGCATAGGTGTGTGTATATGTACTTATCTAATGCAAATATCATCAATGCAAATTATGTTAGTGAAATGAATCCATATGTATGCAATTCCTAACATAATGTATAACATCTATATGTGTGCACATAACATACATCCATATGCAACATCCATGTGATAACACAAAAATTTTCATCCATGAATAAGCATAAACACTCATGCATATGCAATATGAGGAGTGTGTGAGCCGATCTAGTGCCTAATGTGTATAATGCATCCACGAGTCACCACTTGCAAACACTTGCAACCACTTGCAACCATCAAGCATAACATGTTTCAAACACATGTTTCATCCAAAGGGTTTCTACCTAAGGTTCTCATGACAAGATTAACATGATAAACTAGATAATCAAGACAAATATGGATAGCAAAAGATATGCTACAAAGAGATCGGGAAGATAAGCAGGATATACTCCTTTCGGATTACAAGAAATCCCTTCCTAACCCAACCCATATTCTATAAAAGCCCAAAAGGTTTAGTCAACCTAACGGACCCCTTCAAACCTTGACATGTATTACTAACCGATGAGTCATACCCCCTTATGGGGTTTACAACAGAAATGGGATTGAGAATGGGACCGAGAGGATATACGTAAAAAGATAACATGCGAGTAAGTTCCACAGGAAAACAAGGATCAAGGATATGCTCTTAAAAAGAGATATGATGCGCGTATCCAGCCTTCAATCTTCTAAGTCACGTTTCCTTGAGTTTAACTCCACTGTGCTTTAACCATCTTTTACCTCATGATTTCTTGGCTTCTTAACTCTTATTTCCAAATATGTAGTTGGAACCCATTTCATTGTCGCCTCCCGTCTTCCTTATTCACTTACTCTTCTATCATTCTTGGCTTAAACATAACTATGACCTCATGGTTTCATGCAAGCTCTCCAAAATTCACCAGTGAATCCTGGATCTCGTTTACTTACTATAAAGTATTCCACGCAGCAGAACTTTTCTTGAAAATACAAATCCACGTTGCCAATTGCTCTTAGTAACGTGATTTTCTATAACTCATGCTTGAACGAAATGAACCATCCGCCTGCGAATGATCGGCCGTACTTAGATTCAGTTGCTTGCCCATGACTTCCCGTAGACTATTCCAAAACTGGCTAGTGAAAATTGAGTCATGGTTACTAACTATCCTTTAGGGAACCCCGTGCAACCGCTTTATTTCTTGAAAGTAATCCGTTGCTAGCTATGATGCAGTCCTTTCGCTCTTTACCGGAGTGAAATGAGCACCCTTCGTGAGTCTACCTACTATGACCCACATGCTCGTATTCCCTTTCCTTGACCTAGGAAGTCCATCCACGAAATCCTTCGTGACGCTTTACTACTTCCATTGCGGGGACCTCCAATGGATGTAATAGCCCACCGGGCTTCTATGACTCGGCCTTTAACCTGTTGGCACAACATGCACCTTGGGACAAACTCGGCCACCTCCTCGGGTGATGTGCATCTTCAATAACCTTCTTTCTCTCATCGCGTCTTAGCCATCCCTTGTCATCTATAGCGAGGTGACTTACCATCTCGCCTCGAATCAACTTGTCCATGATCTCGACTAACTGCGGGTCTTCTTTCTGCGAAGTCCCTACTTGATCCAGAAGGGTAGGTCTAAGCTCAAGGGACGCTAACTAACTAATTAAACTGAGAGAACTTCTTACTTCAGTTGCATTCCTTGGAGTCTTCCAATCCTGAACCGCAACTACCTTAGCGGGATCCACCGCTAAGCCTTGCTTAGATACTATATGCCCAAGGAATTTAACTTCCCTTCTCCAAAAGTGACACTTGGAGAACTTGGCCTTTAACTGATGCGCTCTAAGCGTATCCATCACCTCCACGAGATGCCTTGCATGCTCTCCCTCATCCTTAGAGAAGATCAGAATATCATCTACGAAGACCACGACAAACTGGTTCAAGAACTCCCTGAACACCCTATTCATCAAGTCCACGAAGTAGGCGGGTGCATTAGTCAAACCGAATGGCATGACCAGCCATTCTAAGAATCCATCCGGAGTTCTGAACGCAGTCTTGTCTATACTATCTTCAGCTACCCTGAGCTGATGGAATCCAGTAGCAAGATCAAGCTGAGAGAAAACAGAAGCACCGATAAGCTGGTCAAAGAGATCATCAATCCTCGGTAATGGGTGTCTGTTCTTCTTAGTCAGCTTACGATAATCAACACACTGGCGAAGCGTACTGTCCACATTAGTAGCGAATACTACTAGAGCACCTTCCTCAGAAATGCTTCATCGAATGAAGTTCTTCTCAAGCAACTCCTTCACTTGCTTACTTAGCTCCCGTCTTTCACGCGGAGCCATGTGCCTAACCGGCCACAAAACTATCTTGGCATTATCAACCAGATAAATGCGAAAATCTATCTCTCGTTTAGGGGTAACCCCCTTCACTTCACCCAAGATATCAGGATATTCTCGGACCACCCTCACCGATTACAAACTATCGATAGACGAGTTGAGGGATTCAAGATAACACAACATGACGGGACTCGTAGGGTTACTAGAAATTTTTAGGGTATTACCGAGGCGAGTCATGAGCCTCTCAACCCTATGCTCAAAAAAATCAAGAATGGCTCCAAAACTGGACAACCAATCCATGCCCAAAATCAACCCATACCCCATGAAACCGAGAATATAAGCATCACGCGAGAACTCTACACTCAAGATAGAGATTTTCAAATCCACGTAGATAATAGACAAATGGGCGGAACCCCTAATTGGATTTGAAACACACACGGGATCATAAACTAGACTAGTACTTAGGTGCAAACTTTCAACAAGATCAGATGAGATAAAGTTATGCGATGCACCAGAATCAAACAAGGTACGAACTGGAAAAATCAGAAATATATACAAGGCTTTCAACAGAAATACTACCTCGATCGAGAACTGGAACGGCATTGAGAGCATGAACTTGCCCTCCTAAAGGTCCAGCACGCTGAGTCTGGCCCTGGCCTTGCCCTCGCTTCTTCGGGCAATCCCTAGTGAAGTGTCCCATTTCTCCATAGTTAAAGCAAGTGCCCTTCCTTTTCCTGCAATCCTTGTTTAGATGAGTCGAGCTTCCACAAGTAAAGCACCTCTTTTCCTTCGTATCTTTAGACTTCTCCTCCTTCTTGTCACTCCTATTCTCTTCATTGAGTAGGGCCATATTCACCAAACTCTCGAAAGTTGCCCCCAAGGGTATATGAGACATGGCTAAACCATGTAATGGCTCGTTTAATCCTAGAGCAAAGTATAGGGCCTTCTTCTGAGCTGTGTTAACCAAGTCTAAACCGACCCGAGCAAGTTGATTAAACTTATCCACGTATTCCCTAATAGTCATGTCCCCTTGCTTCAGTGATAGGAACCTTAGTCCAAACTTTCCCCGAAAGTCATCCCAAGTCTCAATTGGCCTAGTAGCGGTGGTGACCACCCACCAACGTGCAGCTTCTTCCTTTAGCAACCACACTGCCAATAAAACCTTCCTACGGTCATCAATATCAAAGAAGGCAAAAAGATCCTCGGTTTCTTTCAACCAATTCCTTGCCTCTACATAAGTCTCGGTTCCAATGAAATTCTTGCAACCCATCGCCTTAAAGTCTTTGCAAATCTCTGCGAAGTCAGCTTGAGGATGCTGAGGGGGAGGAGGAAGAGGAACCTCAGCGACAGGAGGAGGAGGAACATTAACTACCGGAGGAGGAGGAGGAACATCGGCGGATCCGGCTTCGGTCGCCCTAGCCTCCAAAAGTCTCCTATACCAAACAGGTACGTGTACTCCCTCCGGAATGGCAAAGTTATCGGCCATACTGAGAACGAAGAAAAAGACAGATTCAGAATGGAGGAAAAACGAAGGAATTTTGATAATGGCTTTTTGGGGAATAGCCTTTAAAATAAACTAGACTTTTCTTTGGAAAATACTTTATACTTGGTTTTGAAAATAGTTTTCCAAAAGTTTTCTAAAAACCTTTTTGTTCCTTCTCGTAAACCATATGCTCTGATACCAAATGTAACACCCCACCTCCGCCAGGGTGGCTCTTGCAAGCACTCTGACTTTGGAGGGGCGTTTGAATCAGGTAAACATGCATAATGATATATCAAGGCAGAACAAGAACATATGTATATATGTAAACAGAGTAAATAACATAGATAAAACAGCGGAAGATTTCAAACCATTTCAAAACAAGTCTGGTACAACATAATGTCAACTTTCCAAATACACAAGTCTAGATAAAAACAACATTACTGAAAAACTGAAATACATAAGTGCTATCCCCAAAATAAGTGATAACCATAGCTAGCTTCATGTCAAGACCGTACATGAGCTAAAATCCCACAAGCAAGCGATCAGAAAATCCAAGCTAAGCTCCAATATTCCCACCCTGAGAACCTGGGGGGGGGGGGAACGGAAGAAAAGAGGCGAAAGAAAAACAGGTCAGTCAAAAAGACTGAGTAAGCCCTACTACAATCAATGTAAACTGATAAAGTTAACTGGCATGAGAAGCAGGGATGAACATAAGGATAACAACATACTAGCATGATGATTAACTAACAAGGTAGATAAAGGTGTCATCGCATAATCAGGTTTAAGGTTTTGCACCACAGGTGTACTAGCAAATTAACATGACTTGAATAAACAAGTATTGATCCCTTGGCCCAAGCTTTGGCCCAATAACATGAAGTGACCCTAATACGAGGTCCAATAACATAAAGTGACCCTAATACGAGGTCCAATAACATGAAGTGACCCTAATACGAGGTCCAATAACATGAAGTGACCCTAATACGAGGTCCAATAACATGAAGTGACCCTAATACGAGGTCCAATAACATGAAGTGACCCTAATACGAGGTCCAATAACATGAAGTAACCCTAATACGAGGTCCAATAACATGAAGTGACCCTAATACGAGGTCCAACCAAACGGTATAGTCGATCGGCTCCCTATAAGCCTAACTCGTCACGTGTTGGTGTCAATGCGGCCCAAACATAATTGTAGTCAGACTGTGCAGGGTCTCCCGTCGGGTGTATCAAGCCCTAGGGTGTCAACCCCTGGACACCATAAACATAAGTGCACAGTCTCGATCTACTGGTACCCGTGCATGCTTTCCCCGGCTTCGGACTATGTGCACGACCATAGTCCGCCCGGAACTACACCGGCGTACCACTCTGCCGTCGTTTTTGGTCACTTACCTCAAGTCCAGTAATCGTGCCCCCACCCTAGCCTAGTCCCTAGGGTCATAATGATACAAACTTGGGATTACTGCTGGAGTGGACCCCCATTGCTAGGATTTTCTAGTGGGTTAAGTACGGTTTAACCCTCTTGCTAATCATGGATTAACTTGGTTAAGTGTAACGATGAGTTCACGACTTAACCCTGATTAATCTACCAAGCCCAAATTGGTTAAGTATTAAGTGGACCATGACTTAACCCTAATCATGAGGCATTAATTAATTTCACGTGCCTTAACCTCTCACATTAGACCTTGTTGTGGTTACTAGTTAAGCCGGGCGGGTCCGGGTAGCTTTACACCACAACTTGGTCTAACCTCGGGTTCAAGGTACCACATGGCCAACTTCTCACATTGGGTCCTATTGTTTGTAGCAACTAGTTAGGCCGGTCGGTTCCGGGTAGGTTTACGCTACAAACTCAACCCAACCTCGAGTTGGTCACACTTATCTTTTCTAAGTGTCATGTCCATCATGTTTCCAAAACATGTTACAAGTTTTCAAGAATTTGGGTACATCTAACTTAATAGGTAAATTCCCAATGGGTAGACCTAACTTAATAGGTAAATTCCCAATCTTATGTTTTTATGTCTTTTAAGTTTACCCAACCCCAAACGCAATCCCATCGCTTACATATCACAATAGCGCATAAAGGATAGAAAGAGGGAACTTGGCATAATAATGACATAAAGGTGTTGAAGCCACAAGTTCAACATTGTGGCATATGAAATGTACACATGTTCATATACTTGCATATTACATTTTTAGGCCTCAAAAGCATGCATAAAACCAAACTTAGCATATTGGTGATACATGGTGATAAATGACATGTAGAAATGGCCATAAGTTCGCATTTAGCCTCACATGCAAGTTATCATAAGGGACATGATAACTTACATGTTGCCAAAATGCAACCTTTAGCATAAAGCTTGAAGCTTTATGTTCATATACTCAAGATAAGCTTGCATAGCATGATAACATGAATAAAATGATCACCCCAAACTTGCATAACATACATGGCAAACTTGCATATCATAACATAGCAAACTTGCATAACATAACATGGCAAACTTGCATATAAACTTGCATATCATAACATGATAAACTTGCATATCATAACATGGCAAACTTGCATAACATAACATGATTAACTTGCATATCATAACATAGCAAACTTGCATAACATGATAAACTTGCATATCATATCATAATGATCAAACACAACTTGCATCATTCATTAACTTTAGAGTTTAAATATGAAAGTAGAGTAGGGCTTACAATGCTTATGAAGACACAAAAATATGACAAAGCCCTTATGCAATCAATTAGACCCAAAATGCAAGCTCTAATAGAAAAACCCTTGAGCCAAAATGATCAAAACTCTTTCTTTATGATGCAAATATAGAAACTTGACTTGAATGCAAGCTAATAACACTCATACAAGCTTGAAAACACTTGTATGCATGGAAAATCTCTCATAGAAATTTATTTAGGAATTTTATGAAGAGAGTGGAGGCCATGAGAGGAATGATTTTGCCATAGTTTAGTTACTTGAATGAATAATGATGATTTAGGGTTAGGTTAGGGCCTTATTTATAGAGATTAGGATTAGTTCTAGCCTTAGGATTAAACCCTAGTTCCAATCTCAGCCCTTAAAACCGAATCTGGCCATAAAACCTAACCAAGACCCCAAATGGTGCACCAGGCAGAACTGCCCGGCTGGACCAAGTCGACAGCCAAGTCGACAGGGCTGTCGACTTGGGTCCAACCAAGTCGACTCCCAAGTCGACAGGGCTGTCGACTTGGGTACTCTGGCGGGAATTTTCCCGCCTGGCCCAATCTGACCTAATTTTCCAAATTCAAACTTGAATTTGAAATCTGTTTTTACTTTGAAATTTTCTGAAAACTTCGTTGGGCCTTAATCGGGTCATACGGACTCCGATTTTCGAAAACTCGGACTCTATTTCGCGTATTTTTCCGAGACGAATGCAATGGCATAGCCCGTTTCCCTTGATTCAGATTTTAGAATTAAATTCTGCCTCGATTTTCATTATTATAGGTTATTGAAAATACGGGTTGTTACACCCAGACTAACAGATTTTCAGATTAACTTGTTTACAAGTTTCAGTCATACAGAGTTTAGATCAACTAGTTCACCGATCAGACAATCAAGTTAATAGGTTTTCAGACTAACGGATCCGATGTTCAGATTAACAGGCTTACAAATTAACTGGTTACAGATTAACTGGTTACAGATTAACCGGTTACAGATTGTCTAACTTTGTATTGGGCCTACAGATTCACGAAACGGGTTTATCAGATTCATTGGTCCAATTGGTTTAACCGTACCCACCCAACACCTTTTAGACATCATATTTATCTCAGATTTTAATTAATTAAATATTAATGCCCAGACCTCTCATATTAGACTGACAGTTTGTGGCTACTGGTTAGGCCGGTTGGTTCCGGGCAGGTTTCTGCCACAAACTGAGTCTAACCTCGGGTTTCAAGCACGTTATGACTAACTTCTCACATTAGAACCTATTGTTTGCGGCCACTGGAAAATGCCGGGCGGTTCCGGGCAGAATTACGCCGCAAACTCATTCTAACCTCGAGTTAGCCATTTTCATCTTTGCGACCAATTAATTAATAATTTACCATTTATGCCCACGCCTAATATACATGTCGATTATTCATAGCTAATTCAGATTATGTCAATAACAGACTGAATATATCAACTTAACAGATATAGCAGATAATCAGATTTTCGCAAATTAGGCGACTTAACGGATTCAGCAGAATTAGTTAATTTAGCAGATTTAGCATATAACAGATTTGGCAGTTTCAGCAGACTTAGCAGATGACAGATTTGGAAGATGAACAGATCTAGCAGACTAGGCAGTAGAGTAGAACTACCAGATTAAGCAATATAGCAGAACTAGCAGATTAGGCAATATAACAGAACTAGCAGATTAGGCAAATATAGCAGAACTAGCAAATTAGGCAAATATAACAGATTTAATCATTTTTTAAAGTTTCACCAACATATCTTGCCTAATTATAAACTTGGCCTAAGTTTTGCATGCCTAAATAGTTATCATGATTCACACTATGCTCATATACCCCATGTTTGCATTGAATTTACATGTCACAGATTATGGTCATAATTTACATGTCCCAATTTAGTTCAACTTGCCTAGTACAAAAGATTCACATATAAATTATACCAAATATAGCCATCGATTACTATGCATGTCATATATCCCAAAGATCCTTTACTTAGGTGTTTATTTACATTTAATAGATGTCCTACTTTAATGTAATTCTTTATACCTAAGCCATATTCTCTTTATCTCAAGTCATATGTTCAATACAATTTATATTATAAATATAACATGTCTAGTCATATGCCTCAAATTTATGTTCTAGCTACAGTCCATGTTCTTTCCTCAAATCAGTCACCTATTGGTCATGCCCAATTTATGCATCATTCATTTTACTGTCCCAAACATTTTAGCGTAGGTTAATCTCTTATGGGATTGGCTCAGGCTCGTGGTAGCCTGGCTATAGAACAGAAAGAGGAAAGAGATACAGAATAAGATCTAAACAGAACAGATATAACCTCAGATTTAGATTTACAATTCATGTCACAATCAGAATTAACGTTTATATCGGAAAATAACTTTACTTGCCTTGATTGGATTCTAAAAGAAAGAACTTTAATTGTTGTAGAATCGTTGCAGAAGCTTTAATCTCTAGTTCGAATTGAGTTGCTTAGGTTGATGTTGATTAGCTTCTAGTTTTGATTCCAGCAGAGTAGCGACGCCATTTTTATTTTTATTTAGAACAGAGGCAGAGTAGAAGCAGAATAGAATTGTGTGTAGAGAAGGCTAGGTTTGGGGCTGTTTAAATAGGTTTAGGCAGATGAATCTGGACAGAAATCGGACTGGATACATCAGAACGAACACTAGCCCAAAATTGGGCTCGGGGACCAGGTCGACACCCAAGTCGACTGCCCAGTCGACCTGGGGGGTGGTCGACTGCCCAGTCGACTCCCCAGTCGACCTGGGTCTGGGCGGGAAATTTCCCGCCCAGTTTGTTCTGCGTTTGAAATTCGAATTTTGAATTCGAATTCGAGCTGTTTTGGACTCTGAATATTTCTGAAACTTTGGAGGGCCATAACTTGGTCATACGGACTCCGATTCTCGCAAACTCGGGCTCTTTTTCAAGCAGAATTTCAAGACGAACGCAATGGCGCAACCCGTTTTCCCTGATTCTTATTTTATATTTTAATTACACTCAGATTTGTAGTTTTAAATTCATATAAAATACGGGGTGTTACATTCTCCCCTCCTTAAAGGATTTCGTCCCCGAAATCTTCAAGTTAAGAAGAATGTGTCCTACCATCCAACATCCATCTACTCAATCATCAATCACTGGCGTCCATTGTCCTTAGAAACTTCTAATGTTGTATGAACATATGCAAAAGTGTGTGTATATGTTCCTTATCTAATGCAAAGATCAGGCGGTCCACTGATTCAGTTGACCTCCTTAATGCGAATTATGCCAGTGCCATGAGTCCAACATGTATGCAATTTCCCTATTCGATACATATCATTTCTATATGAGTGCACAACCATCCAGTCATACGCAACATCCATGTGCTGAGTCAATCATTTTGCATCCACAAAAATTGAAAATGCTCACACATCCATATGCAGTATGAGAGTGTTTTCGAGCCGATCTAGTGCCTAGTGTGTGTATATGCATCCACGAGCAACCACTAGCAGCCACTTGCATCCACTTGCATCCACTTGCATCCACTTGCAACCATCAAACATAACATATCTCAAACACATGTTTACACCCATTAGTTTCTACCTAAAGTTCGAAGATTCGATCGATAGGATACAGTCAATTGATGGAAGCGAGTACAGATAGAACAAAAACTTGGTTCCCATTAGACATGGGTCCTAAGTATCGGCCCCGAAGACCGAAACCAACATCGAATTGACACCCAGAGGATTACCCTCTTAAGACAATGTCAAAACTGGAAATCTTATCAGAAGTATTCAGATATTTACAGACTACTGGTACAGATCAGGTTCCCTAATGATTCTTAGGAAGCTAAGCATTATAAAATCACACCCCACAAAAACTCAGAATGTATGCGTCATACTTGACGCCTAACACAGATATCCCTTAAACCCCAATCTATCACAAACAAATGAGTCATAACCCTTATGGGTTTGAGTCCACAATGGAATCAGAGACAATACTAGTATTAAAGTGCAGAGTATCGATTACTGAATCAAAATGCCAGAATCAGAAAGAGTTTTAACTCAACAATCAGATAAGAAAATTAAACCTTCTACTTAAATTTTCTTATTTCTACCCTATCTACCAGTCCCTTGAGCATTCGCCTGTCCTCCAGAAGTGGGTTCTGCCCTCTGCCCTTGCCCTCGTTTGTTCAGGCAGTCCCTAGTGAAGTGTCCCATCTCACCATAGTTGAAGCAAGTGCCCTTTCTTTTTCTGCAATCCTTGTTCAGATGAGTCGAGCTTCCTCAAGTAAAGCACTTTTTCCCCTTCTTATCTTCAGACTTCTCATCCTTCTTTTGTGTTTCCTTTTTGGGCCATGCTTTCTTATTCTGTGGTTCTTCCTTCTTTGTCACTTTCGGGCCCTTGTCTTCCTTGTGCAGTAGTGCCATGTCCACCAATTTCTCGTAAGTCACTCCCATGGGTACATGGGTCATGGCTAGGCTGTGCAGCGGCTCGTTCAATCCTTTAACAAAGCGGAGAGCCTTTTTATGTTGAGTGTTGACTAAATCCAATCCGAACCTAGCCAGTTGGTTGAACTGGTTGACGTATTCCTTGACCGTCATACTTCCTTGCTTAAGACATAAGAACTTTTCCAGTTGTAGACTTCGTTCAGCTTGCGAGAGGAATTTTGTCTCAAACCTTGTTCTGATATCCACCCATGTTTCAACTGGTCTCTCGGCGTTAGTGACTTCCCACCAATAGGAAGCTTCGTCTTTGAGCAGCCATACCGCCAACTGTACCTTCTGCCTATCGTCTACCTCGAAGATAACGAGTAGATCCTCAGTTTCTTTGAGCCAGTTCCTCGCTTCTACGAATGATTCAGTTCCCTTAAAATCCTTCTCACCCATGGCCCTAAAATCTCTACAGATCTTTGAGAAAGAAATTGCACGAGGAGGGGGTGGAGGAGGGGGATCATTTGCTGGACCTGCGGCGGCGGTCCTAGCCTCAAGATATTGACGAAACCAACCGGGTACATGAACACCCTCTGTTATCTCAAATGCTTCAGACATGCTGAAACGAAAAAGGAAAGATTCAATACAAAAAGGACTGAAGGAAAGATATATGGCTCTTGGGGATCATGTTTTTCAAAATAAGCTTTATTTTTGAAAATACGTCCTTTCAAAACCTTTTTGAAAATAGTTTTCAAAAACTTTACCCAATCTGGTAACCTTCGGCTCTGATACCAAGTGTAAAACCCCGCCTCCGTTAAGGTCACTCACAAAGGGAATGCCTTAACTTTGGTAGAGCATTTTAGTAAACAGAACAGAATATTACAAGACAGATATAAAAATAATACTTGAAAACTTTATAACTTTATTGCAGCGGACAGAAATCAGTTAGGTTACAACTTTACCAAAAACTCAAGTACATATATATCAGCCTTGTTCAAAAGCCATCAGAGTACAAAACTTTAAAATCATAATCCCCACCAAAGATGCCAGAAAAAAAAAGACAGGCCATACTTTAAGCACTTCAAGCACTCCAAGCAGGAAGAAAGATCCGAATCAAGCTAGAGTATTCCCTCCTTGAAAACCTGGGGGGGAACGGAAGAAAAGATGCAAAACAACAAGGGTCAGACATAAAGTCTGGCAAGTCCAGTGATTTTCGGTTATGAACAGATAATAATAACATTACATGAACATAAAACTGGATGAGAGATAACTGTAACAGGTGTAGCAGATATAACAGAAGAACAGAATGACATAAGCTATTTCTTTACACTTCTCTGCACTAATACTAGTATAACAGAATTAGGTGTCACCCTAATATCTAAACTGAAACAGAAACGGGTACAGAATAATTTCCACAGAAGAGAATGCTAGTAATGGGCCTTTACCACCCTAACAGAAACGGACAGAAACAGAATGCTAATAATGGGCCTTTACCACCCGAACAGAAACAGACAGAAACAGATTAATCCTACGGAAACAGAATGTGGAATTAGGTGTACACTAGTAAATGGGCCTTTACCACCCGAACAGACGGTACCACGCAGAAACAGACAGGTGTTACCACCCAACAGAAACAGACGGTACCAACAGAAACAGACAGAACTAAGTGTACCCTAAAACCCTACCCCAAGCGATCGGCTCCCTAATACATAAATATCCTGTGTCGGCCCCACAGTAGGGTGTATCACTCCTTAAAGTGACAACCAATTGGAATAGACCTATTTACAGATGTCACGGCGTCTTACATCCTCAGAGGCAGACCAAGATCCATGCACGCACATGACCCGGTTGGAACGCACCATCAACACCCCTCGCCATTATCAGAATGAACCGCTTATAATTAGTTCAGTAAGCATGCCCGGACCCTACCTACTGTTGGGTCAAAGTTTTGATACCAGAAAGGGTTACTGACTAATATGGGTCCCAAACAACAGATGACACAAGTAATTCCCCTCCTAACCTTGTGTCCCCAGACTAACAGATTTTCAGATTAACTTGTTTACAAGTTTCAGACATACAGAGTTTAGATCAACTAGTTCACCGATCAGACAATCAAGTTAACAGGTTTTCAGACTAACGGATCGGACGTTCGGATTAACAGGCTTACAGATTACCTGGTTACAAGTTAACAGACTTACATATTAACTGGTTACAGATTAACCGGTTATAGATTGTCTAACTTTGTATTGGGCCTACAGATTCACGAAACGGGTTTATCAGATTCATTGGTCCAAACGGTTTAACCGTACCCACCCAACACGTTTTACACATCATATTTATCTCAGATTTTCATTAATTAAATATTAATGCCCAGACCTCTCAGATTAGAATGATAGTTTGCGACTACTGGTTAGGTCGGTTGGTTCCGGGCAGGTTTCTGCCACAAACTGAGTCTAACCTCGGGTTTCAAGCACGTTATGACTAACTTTTCACATTAGAACCTATTGTTTGCGGCCACTGGAATATGCCGGGCGGTTCCGGGAAGAATTACGCCACAAACTCATTCTAACCTCGAGTTAGCCATTTTCATCTTTGCGGCCAATTAATTAATAATTTACCATTTATGCCCACGCCTAATATACATGTCAATTATTCATAGCTAATTCAGATTATGTCAATAATAGACTGAATATATCAACTTAACAGATATAGCAGATAATCAGATTTTCGCAGATTAGGCGACTTAACGGATTCAGCAGAATTAGGTAATTTAGCAGATTTAGCATATAACAGATTTGGCAGTTTCAGCAGACTTAGCAGATGACAGATTTGGCAGATGAACAGATCTAGCAGACTAGGCAGTAGAGCAGAACTAGCAGATTAAGCAATATAGCAGAACTAGCAGATTAGGCAATATAACAGAACTAGCAGATTAGGCAAATATAGCAGAAGTAGCAAATTAGGCAAATATAACAGATTTAATCATTCCTTAAAGTTTCACTAACATATCTTGCCTAATTATAAACTTGGCCTATGTTTTGCATGCCTAAATATTTATCATGATTCACACTATGATCATATACCCCACGTTTGCATTGAATTTACATGTCATAGATTATGGTCATAATTTACATGTCCCAATTTAGTTCAACTTGCCTAGTGCAAAAGATTCACATATAAATTATACCAAATATAGCCATTGATTACTATGCATGTCATATATCCCAAAGATCCCCTACTTAGGTGTTTATTTACATTTAATAGATGTCCTACTTTAATGTAAATCTTTATACCTAAGCCATATTCTCTTTATCTCAAGTCATATGTTCAATACAATTTATATTATAAATATAACATGTCCAGTCATATGCCTCAGATTTATGTTCTAGCTACAATCCATGTTCTTTCCTCAAATCAGTCACCTATTGGTCATGCCCAATTTATGCATCATTCATTTTACTGTCCCAAACATTTTAGCGTAGGTTAATCTCTTATGAGATTGGCTCAGGCTCGTAGTAGCCTGGCTATAGAACAGAAAGAGGAAAGAGATACAGAATAAGATCTAAACAGAACATAATAGATATAACCTCAGATTCAGATTTACAATTCATGTCACAATCAGAATTAACGTTTATATCGGAAAATAACTGTACTTGCCTTGATTGGATTCTAAAAGAAAGAACTTTAATTGTTGTAGAATCGTTACAGAAGCTTTAATCTCTAGTTTGAATTGAGTTGCTTAGGTTGATGTTGATTAGCTTCTAGTTTTGATTCCAGCAGAGTAGCGACGCCATTTTTATTTTTATTTAGAACAGAGGCAGAGTAGAAGCAGAATAGAATTGTGTGTAGAGAAGGCTAGGTTTGGGGCTGTTTAAATAGGTTTAGGCAGATGAATCTGGACAGAAATCGGACTGGATACATCAGAACGAACACTGGCCCAAAATTGGGCTCGGGGACCAGGTCGACACCCAGGTCGACTGCCTAGTCGACCTGGGGGGGGGGGTCGACTGCCCAGTCGACTCCCCAGTCGACGTGGTCTGTTCTGCGTTTGAAATTCGAAGTTTGAATTCGAATTCGAGCTATTTTGGACTCTGAATATTTCTGAAACTTTGGAGGGCCATAACTTGGTCATACGGACTCCGATTCCCGCAAACTCGGACTCGTTTTCAAGCAGAATTTCGAGACTAACGCAATGGCCAACCCGTTTTCCCTGATTCTTATTTTATATTTTAATTACACTCAGATTTGTAATTCTTAAATTCATAGAAAATACGGGGTGTTACATAGCTAGCTAAATGTTAGTGGTCTAATGCGTAAATATAAATGTACTAATACATAAGGTTAGGTTCATAGTAGAATTATGCTCAGAACCGACCGACAAATCCAACATCCACAAGTTGCCAACTTAATGTGAGAGGTCTGGTGAATAAATAAACAAATATATGTATATATAACAGTCAAGAAATAAATAAATAAGAATAGTAATTGTCTGTTGACCGTTATGGTCATAAATGGGAATAAACTTATGAATGGAAATAAATGATGAAAAGGGGGATTAATGGATATTGATTGTTGTTTATTACCAAGTCCAAATTTGGGAGGAAACTGAATAAATTTCCTAGGAAGATATAAG
Source organism: Allium sativum (assembly GCA_030737875.1). Taxonomy (NCBI): domain Eukaryota; kingdom Viridiplantae; phylum Streptophyta; class Magnoliopsida; order Asparagales; family Amaryllidaceae; genus Allium; species Allium sativum. The sequence goes on along the minus strand of CM060910.1, from coordinate 411,402,428 downwards.
TTCCCTTATTTATATTAGTTAATAGAGAACTTATAGTTAAAAGTTAGAATTGGACTTAGTACCATAAGAACCTGTGACGATAATGAATTATGTGCGTATAGTATTTCCGTGTAGAGGGACCAAACGGTAACAACTTAATAACATAGCCCACTTTATCCCAATAGGAAATGGTATTAAAGGCTAATGGGGTATGACTATAACAACCCGTATTTTGATAACATGTTGTAACCATAAATCTAGGCAGAATTAAATTTTAAATTAAGAACCAAGGGAAACGGGTTGCGCCATTGCGTTCGTCTCGGAATTCTGCATGAAATCGAGTCCGATTTTTTGAAAATCGGAGTTCGTATGACCAAGTTATGGCTCCCCAAAGTTTCAGAAATTTTCAGAGTTCAAAACAGTTCGAATTCGAGTTCAAATTCGAATTTCAAAACCCAGGCAGACTGGGCGGGAAATTTCCCGCGCAGCACCCCAGGTCGACTGGGGAGTCAACTGGCCAGTCGACACCCCTAGGACCAGGTCGACTGCGCAGTCGACTTGGGTGTCGACCTGGTCCGCGAACCTGGTTTGGGCCTGGTTGCTCCTGCTTGACCCTATAGGCTTGTGACGGTTCAGATCGATTCTAGGGTTTATGAGACGACCCGAAATCCCGCTCAGACGGAGACAAGGGTTATCTTTGGAATATAACACAGAAACATAAAATAGCAGAACAGAATTAAATAAATACACCAGATAATGAACAATAAAATATACTGGATAAAAGTAATCATCAGAGTTACACAGTATACAGGATCTTACTTAGAACAAATACAGTTCAGCTATACATAAATGTCTACAACGGAAAACAAACAAAATATGAACAATAGGAGCTGAACAACATAAAAAGAGATAAATGATAGAATCCATCTTCAGCTCCAGCTATCCAGATGAAGCCTGCTAAACCTGAATACAAGGCTGCCCATGTAGAAAAAGGGGCACCCGAGTTTGAAAGTGAAACAAACTACGAGTCAGTCGTGGGACTGGTATGAGAAATCTATTCAACACATATATAATATGGCTAATCACAGGACCACGCCACTTTCGTGGAACGGGTTTACTCCATTGGATTGCCAGTGCTTTAAAACAAATCTTTCTTTTAAACATCGCTATGCTTTTTATAAAAATGAAACCGTTATAAGACTCAGTTCCCATCACACAATGCAACGCAAACCGGAGGATAGAGTTTTTACCTTATAACGGCCAAAATATGCTTGATACGAATAAAACAAAGGCATTTGATATTATTGCTAGTGTTTATATGTTTTGAAAAACAATTTCAAATCATAACTATCAATCATAGACGGCATGGGTACCATATATCATGTCGCCATATATATATACAATCAAAACCGCACGATGTCGTATTTGGAAATTGGATTTCCGTCATGAACCAAGGCAAAAGATAGTCCTTACCGAATTCGAGACGCTCTAGCCCGCCCCTCAGGCACAGCCGCAATCGTACCTTGGATCGTCAAGGCCGGTCCACACGAAGTGGATTATAATGCCTGAACAATGCGTTTCTCCACCCTTTGGGGTGTAAATGAGCCAACGAATGACTCCATCGGACCCGGATCGTCCGATCAAACCGAGGCGCCTCGCAACAGCAACAACCACATAGGTGAAAAGTATATAAATGTCAGGGCTGGTAGGTCACTGACACCACCCTAGCTAGAAAGAAAACGCACGTCCCCCCTAAGGTCCTTCTCCCGTTTCTGGTTCATACCGGGGTGTGAGGCTCGCGATTTCACGTTATACACAAAGCTACGCCACACTGGCGGTGCTTTGGTCATCACCACAAGACTTTGCTTTTCAACAGAAGTCCTGATCACTACATCTTAGCATGCCATACAGGCAATTCATGCCATGCGACTGATATCCATCGATATACAACCACTGAGCTCGTGCGTTTCAGAGAAGGGCGTTAAGCAAAAGAATAAATTCTCCGCCGCCAAACAGATGTATATTTAATAGGGATCAATCAACACAGAATAAAATCCAATGTCAGACACACATTCCATTTACAAGTCCGTTCTGGGTCTGAATGAAACCGGAGGCACTAAATACCTCGCAAACCCATAGATCACCACGTACGTCTGGACGATCACCACTCATTATCCATATTTCGGGATGCCTCCCAATCAGGACCTCGGTTACCATCCAAACGAGGTGAAGATCTCCGGTCTTCGACCGTCGTCTTCATCTTCGAATTTCAATCGTCGGTCAATCATTTGAAATGAGAATTAACTCGGCCTTTTCAAATAATTCACGTATATTTAGAATTTCATATCAATTTATTTCATTGGTTAAATTATTTGACAACACCAATCTTGTTCTTTAATGTAATTTTCACACCAAACACATTCAACCATCAAAAGCCACATAAATCGAGCAAATTCAGTTTATTTCCATTCCATATCGCTTATGATATTTTATAACTATTTATCGCTATTTTTATTTATTTTAAAATAGCTAATTTATTCGAAACGACGCTTCGGGCCATAAAGCGGCAGTGGCGCTGTTTTTCTTCAGATTTGATTTACACATATCTGAAAATCTAACCGTTGGATCTTCACAAAATTTACATCATTAGAAAGGTCTTTTCAAAACGAATCCAACGGTTCCAGTTTCGGGAAAATCCGACGGTCGGATCTCGCGGTACAATCGTTTGAAGTTTCGATTTCAAAATACGAACTAGAGCGTCGTTATTCGATTAAATATATAATTATATTTATATATATATATATAAATATAATCGCTTCTGGCGCTGTTTTTCTTCAGATTTGAATTAAACATTCCAGACAATCCAACCGTTGGATTTTTACAGAGTTGGTGCCGTTGGGAAGATATTTCCAAGGCGAACCCGACGGTTGAGGTTTCGGGAAAATCCAATGGTTGGATTTCCCGCACTAGTTGTTTGAAATCATGGTTTCAAAATGCGAACTGCACGACTATGTTTCGTTTTAATTTTATTTATATTTATATATTTATATAAATATAGTTCATTCAATGATTTCAATATCATTTTCACTTCAAATATTTCACTAACGCCTTAAAATTTTGGAAAATTTCGCCATAACCTCCCCTGCACCGGGAGCATCGGGAAATCTCAAATAGCTTTCCCGGTCCTTCTAATCTCAAAAAGAAAAAGAAAAAGCCAAGCGGCTAGCCAACAGGCTCATAAAATCATCACCCAAACAAAACAGTAAATGTGTACCTATTTGTCGGGCACAAAATTTTATTCCTCTTCTCTAGCCCCTTTGCTATAACCTGTTCAATGAATATGCATGTACATATATATAGTTCTTATCATTTATCATTTTCTATTCAACTTCATATTTGATTTCTATTTGGTTTAAAAACACCATTCATTCTAATGTTACATACATAGGTACAAATCATATCATTAGCTAATTAATGAATATTTCAACTCATATATATTTATTTGAACAAGTGGCTATTTTTAACACTTCGCATTTCAACGGTTCATGCATATAATAAAAATGTGATTTTTATTGTAAAACAACTCATTTCAAAACACTATTATTTTATATATTTCATATTGGTGATAAAAATAGGATTTTTTTTCTTATAAAACAATTTCTTTCAAAACGAGATTATTTTACACAGTTCATATAGTCGATAAAAGGTGATTTTTATTATCGAACAATTTATTTCAAAATATGAATACCATTCAACACATGAATTTCTAATCAACGAATGAATATCAATTCAACACATGAAGGTTTTCTATTGTTTCTATATATAGATAAAAATGTGATTTTTATATTTAAAACGCGAATACCATTCAACACATGAATTTCTAATCAACGAATGAATATCAATTCAACACATGAAGGTTTTCTATTGTTTCTATATATAGATAAAAATGTGATTTTTATATTTAAAACGCGAATACCATTCAACACATGAATTTCTAATCAACGAATGAATATCAATTCAACACATGAAGGTTTTCTATTGTTTCTATATATAGATAAAAATGTGATTTTTATATTTAAAACGCGAATACCATTCAACACATGAATTTCTAATCAACGAATGAATATCAATTCAACACATGAAGGTTTTCTATTCAATGAATAAATATAGTTTAAGCAGATGAAAATAATTCAAACACACGAATATTATTCAAAATTCGGCAGCATAACGGCAGGGTAGTTAAAACCGGGACCGTCCCTAGTACGGCTCCTCGCTCTACCTTAAAACCTCGCGGTTTTTGACAATGGGGATCATGCATCTAGTTCGCACGCAGGCGGCATGTATATATTTATTTCATTTCCACAAAACTAATCCTATGTGGTTTCAACCAAATATTTCTCAACCACAAATGGGTATTTTTCAACCACAATCAATCAATATCAACCACAAACAATCCCAAACAACCATTCGCTATCAATCTATTTTCACACCAATCACAACCAATAAATATCGTCCATGGTTTGTGGACGAGGGGCATATGTATATATATATATATATATATATATATTTATATATAGCAATTCACTTTTATTTCAACACATATATAATATTTACAACGCATATATAACTTATACATCGAACATACAACTTATACAACGCTTATACATGAGGTGTACAACGTATATATAACTCATACATCGACTATATAATTTATACATCGTCGTTTTCCATATTGTTTATAAATTAGAAATCTCACATTGGGTTCCACTCCACCAAAAATAGCAGAAGGCTCAGAAAAATGTGCGGTCTCTTCTAAAATGTAGAAGACGTCAACACAGTCACGATGTTTCCTGTTTCATCGAATTTCGTCAACGAATGATAAAGATATGATTTTTCAAACATCAAACAATTTAAAAACGTAATTAATCGAATTTATAGCGTTAAAAAAATGCTACCTTATCTCGTTTGAAATCAACAGCCGATGTTTAAAACTCAGTTTGATTCCTAGGTCTAGATTTTGCACAAACTCCGAGACACTTGCCGTCGATCCGACCACACCACCACCTCCGCCTTCGAGAGGGCTCTCCGGTGCTACCCTCCTCGTCGAGCTCGAACTAGGTTCGGTGGCTGAAATTGGCGCGATGCGGCTACACTTTGGAGCTGCGATTCGAGCTCAAAACCCAACGAGAGAGGATCCCAACCGTTAGATGTGGAGAGCACACTACCCTCTTCAATTCCCCTCAGAAAATTCTTGGATTCATTGAATGGATTTCCAGATCGAGAGGGTATTTGTTTTGAATGATTTATCACCGTGAATCGCTAGCTGACGGCGGAGGCTTTGAAATAATTAGGGTTTTAGAAATTTTTCTATTGGCCAGAAATATATATATAATTTTAATTTTAAAAAATACCCTTATATCGATACTAACTCCAACTCAAACCCAACGAGTGTCGTCCCCAGCTAAATACCCCCATTCCGAACACAATGGAATATGTTTCGTAGGCCCATTCGACTGTTTCAGTCTGTTTTCCTTCAAATTAAAATATAAAACATGCAATATTTAATTTGAACGTACATTTCAATTTGCCAGGGCCACAAACTAATTCAAAAAATTCCAGAAAAATAAATCTAGCTATGTTTTGATGATACGGTCCCAACAAAACTAGTTTCGTCGAATTCTGAGATCGTTTACAAAAAGGCCCATTTTTGGTCGACCTAATTTAACTGTAATTGACCAAAACACATTTTCTTCTGCCACGCTCACATATTAGCTTCAAAAATTATGAAATTTGAAATCTAGCAATAATTTGACATCACGGATCCAACAAAAGTGGTTTCGTCGAAATCCGAGGTCGTTTGCAAAATGTCCATTTTTAAGGGCCTGAATTCCATAGCGACTATTCAGAATTTTCAACTGGACATATCTTTTGATTCCCGCTATCAAATTTCGATTTGTCAGATTCGTTGGAAAGGTATTCTCTAACAGATTTAAATGTTTTTGGTTTCGCTAAAATCCGTTTTGTTTTGCACCTGGTAAAGTCCGACAAAGTTTGAATTCAATTTTTGAAACTGCAGCGCCTTTTCAAGCCCTGTTTATAATTATAATTAATTATATTCGTTTTCAATTGTCGATTCAAACTCAGTTTTCATCTCTATTATTGAAAATATTTATTTTAAATATTTAAAATCCATTATTTTAGCCAATTTTAAAATTTTAAATTGGTTCAGATTTTCTGGGTCGTTACAATCTCCCCCACTTAAAACTTTTCGTCCCCGAAAAGGAACAAAGTCGAAAGTGGTTTGACAAATCTACAATCACACAGCACAACCAACAATCAAATCGTTTTATCCTTTCAAAAATATACTGATTAACCTCCATACTCTTTTCAAAATCATTCAGCCTATAGAATTTAAAAGTGCACATCCATGGGAAGAAATATAGCAACAGAATAGAGAATTAAATGGTAATGCAAAGTATGGCAAATTTACCTTGGACCGGAGTCAATCAGAGATATCTACTTGGCATCTAGGATAAGCTTTCTGAATGCTCTCCTCAGTTTCCCAAGTACAATCTTGCGGATCTTCACTCCATTGCACTTTGACTAAGCGAACCTTCTTGTTCCTCAGCTCTTTGGTTTCTTTGCCTATTATCTTTAGCGGCTCTCTTCTCACAGCTAATTCTGGGGTTATTTCAATGTCATGTTGAGCTGCTTCTTCCACGATCAAGTCTGGATCATGAACGTGCTTTTGAAGTTGAGATATGTGAAATACATCATGAACTCCGGGCAACCAATTAGGCAGTTTGACCCTATAAGCGAGAGTTCCGATCCGTTCCAGAATAGGAAATGAACCTATGAATTTGGGCGCTAACTTTCCAGTTTTACCGAACCGGATAACTCCTCTCATCGGCGATACTTTCAAATATACATAGTCGCCAACTTCAAAGGATATATCTCTTCTTCTTCTATCGGCATAGCTCTTTTGTCGGCTTTGAGCGGCGAGTAATCGCTTCTTAATGAAATCGACTTTGTCGGCAGCTTCTCGGATCATATCAGGACCCAACACAAGTCCATTTCCGGGTTCGATCCAACAAGCAGGAGATCGGCATGGTCTACCATACAATGCTTCGAATGGCGACATTGTCAGACTCGCCTGGTAGCTGTTGTTATAAGAGAATTCAGCCAAATGCAGATGGTCTTCCCATGCTCCACCGAAATCTAGAATACAAGTCTGCAATAGATCTTCTAAAATACGATTCACCCTCTCAGTCTGACCGTCTGTCTGAGGGTGATAAGCGGTGCTTAAGTTCAACTTCGTTCCCAACTCGACTTGAAATGCTTCCCAGAATTTGCTAGTGAATATTGTATCTCTATCACTTACTATACTGAGCGGCACTCCATGTAGTCTAACTATTTCCCTGAAGTATATCTGCGCCAGACTCTGAGCAGTTCTGTTTGATCTGACAGGTATGAAATGGGCGGTCTTCGTGAAGCGATCTACGATCACCCAAATACTGTCATTTCCTTTTCTGGTTCTGGGCAAACCATCTATTAAATCCATAGAAATATGTTCCCACTTCCAGCCAGGAACTTCTAGCGGTTGTAATAATCCAGCCAATTTCTGTTGGTCGCTCTTGACTAGCTAGCAAGTAGGGCATCGGCTGACATATAAAGAAATGTCCCTTTTCTTCGACTTCCACCAGAAAGTGCGTTTGATGTCATTATACATTTTGCTTACTCCCGGATGGATACTGAGTTTTGACTTGTGGCATTCATCCAGAACTTCTTTTCGAAGCTCAGGAATGTTAGGGACACAGATTCGACCTTTGAGCCTTAGAATCCCATCATTATCAACTTGAAAACTCGAGGGTTCGCCTTGTTGAATTATCTCTCTGATCTTCTGAATGAAGTGATCATTTTCCTGAAGAGCAGATATTTTATCTATCAATGAAGTCATGATAATAAAACTGGCGATCATTTCATTCTTTCGGCTTAACGCATCGGCCACGACATTGGCTTTTCCTGGAGTATATATAATTTCAAAGTCATATGCTACAAGAAACTCCAGCCAACGTTGCTGCCTCAAATTCAAGTCCTTCTGAGTGAACAGATACTTTAACGACTGGTGATCTGTAAACAGTTCAAATCTCTCACCCAGAAGATAGTGTCTCCAGATTTTCAAAGCGAATACTATCGCCAATAACTCAAGATCGTGAGTGACGTAGTTTTTCTCGTGTGGCTTCAGTTGACGGCTAGCATAAGCAATCACTTGACCCCTTTGCATTAACACTGCCCCAAGGCCTTCTCTAGTAGCATCAGTCCAGACCTTTAAATCCTGGTTGCCATCTATGATGGTTAACACTGGAGCGGTCGTTAGTCTTAACTTTAGCTCTTCGAAAGCCTCCTCACTTTCTGGAGTCCATTTGAACTTAGAATGCTTCTTTGTAAGCTTCGTTAAATGACCGGATATCTTCGAAAAGTTTTTAACGAACTTCCGGTAATAGCTAGCCAATCCGAGAAAACTGCGGACTTCAGTGGGGGTACTGGGCTGTTTCCAATTCTGAATGGCTGTGATTTTACTTGGATCAACAGCGATTCCTTCTTTCTATACAACATGGCCCAGAAATTTCAGTTCATCTTGCCAAAATATACATTTGGAAAACTTGGCTTTCAATACATTCCTTCTGAGGATTTCTAGAACCTGTTCCAGATGCTTTTCATGTTCGGCCTTTGATTTAGAGAAGATTAGAATATCGTCAATGAAAACCAGAACAAATTTATTCAAAACCCCTCTGAACACTTTGTTCATCAGATCGACGAAGTAAGCTGGAGCGTTACATAAGCCGAACGGTGTCACTAACCACTCGTAGAATAAGTCGGGGCCTCTGAACGCTGTCATTGGAACACATTCTTCGGCAATTCGAAGTTGATGGAAACCTGTAGCTAGGTCCATTCGTGAAAATACTTGTGCGCCATTTAATCGGTCCAACAAATCATCAATCCGCGACAATGGATACTTGTTCTTTATTGTTTGTTTATTCAGATCACGATAATCCACACAAAGACGTAGAGTACCGTCAGATTTTGGGACAAATACCACAGCTGCACCCCAATCAGAGAAACTAGGCCTGATCAGACCCTTCCATACTAGCTGTCGTGTTTGATTGTCTAATTCTTCCTTCTCTTTCAAGGACATTCTTCGAATAGCGTGAACTACCGGCCTTGCATTGGGAATTAAAGCAATCTTGAAATTTATTTCTCTCTGCGGAGGTAAGCGAACAACTTCTTCGAACACATCCGCATAGTTCTTGACGACAGGAATATCTTTCACTAGGTCGGGAATATTCTCTGAGATTTCAGGGATATCTTCTATTTGGGCTGGAGAGACATTCAAAGCTGCCCAGAAGTCCTTCCTATTAGCATTCTGACCTTCACAGGGAATGGTTATATAATCACCTGATTTAATCTTCGCCTTTACGACTCTGTCGGCGCATTTAACTTCAGCTTCATATTTGGTCAACCAGTCTAACCCCAAGATAAGATCAAACTCTTTAAAATCCATGACTACTGCGATGGTAGGAAACCGATATCGAGAGAAAGAAATCGGCACTCCACAAATCCAACTGAGATCGATGGAACCCCCAACCGGATTCTGGACAGTCATTGGTTCCTTGAGCTTCTTCAAATTCAAATCCAGTTTCTTAGCTGCCTCTTTGGAAATGAAGCTTCGTGACGCGCCTGTGTCAAACAGTACTTTGACTGGAATGTTTTTGATAGTAAGCGTGCCTTCTAAAACATCGGCCCTTTCTTGACTTGTTGAGGGAACAGAAGTTTCCGCTACTTCATTTACCTGAGCTTCTTTGGTTGTTTTCAACAGCCGGCACTCTTGTTTTACATGACCAAACCGATGACATTGATTGCACCTTTTCTTTCCTTGAAAAACCTTCTTGGGTTTAGATCCACTCTTTCTTTGTTCATTCCAAGATGTGCAACTTATCGCCAAATGTCCTTTTCTATTGCAGCTTGAGCACGTGGCGGTCGTTATTCGTTTTTTCCCATATTCAGCCCTCTTTCTCTTGGCACTGGGCTTCTTGTTGACCTCAGACCTCGTACTAGCTTCTGGAATATTAGTTTCCGACTCTTCTTTGTCATTACAACAGACTTCTTCTTCGTCGCGCAACATTCCTTTCTTATGGAGATCTTCATACTGATAAGCCATGTATATCATTTCAGAAAAAGGAAGCTTCACATTCCTCATTACACTATTCTGATATCTCCTTTGAAGGCCATGAATAAACCTCAGATTTTTCCTCTTTGGATCTTGAATCAGATGAGGAGCAAAGTGAGCAAGTTCGTTGAATTTCTTATGATATTCGGGAATGGTCATGTCACCTTGTATTAGATAAGAAAATTCATCACATAATCGCTCCGTCGCTTCAGGAGGAGTAAATCTTTCTAAGAAAATCACTTTGAATCTGTCCCAGGTGATATCACCTTCTGGATTATCTTTGATGATTGTTTCCCACCAGATTAAAGCTTCTTCTTTGAGTGCCCAAGATGCTACTAACTTTTTCTGGTCATCCCTCAGCTGGATACGCTCAAATATTCTTTCGACAGAACTCATCCAAGCTTGAGTTTGAATTATAGATTCATTGCCCGAGAACTGTGCTCCATTCAGATTTCGATATCTCTTTAATATAGCCTCTAGATCGGGTTCTGCATTTCTCCTGTTTTTGGCACTCATTTTTCTAGTACTTCTGCAATTAGCAGATCAAGTGTCAGCTCACAGAAAAGAAAATTTTAAAATATAGAGACAAATACTTCAAATGTAAATGCGTCTATCGAAGTGTAATTTCATTCTGCTTTGCTCATACTAGGATATTGTTGATCCTATCTATATAGAGTTACCCGTCCAAGAACACTACTGGTTCTATTTCTGACGAGTTCGTTCAAATGTTATATTCCAGAACTAAGCTTAACCAAAGCTCTGATACCACGTTGAGACGACCCGAAATCCCGCTCAGACGGAGACAAGGGTTATCTTTGGAATATAACACAGAAACATATAATAGCAGAACAGAATTAAATAAATACACCAGATAATGAACAATAAAATATACTGGATAAAAGTAATCATCAGAGTTACACAGTATACAGGATCTTACTTAGAACAAATACAGTTCAGCTATACATAAATGTCTACAGCGGAAAACAAACAAAATATGAACAATAGGAGCTGAACAGCATAAAAAGAGATAAATGATAGAATCCATCTTCAGCTCCAGCTATCCAGATAAAGCCTGCTAAACATGAATACAAGGCTGCCCGTGTAGAAAAAGGGGCACCCGAGTTTGAAAGTGAAACAAACTACGAGTCAGTCGTGGGACTGGTATGAGAAATCTATTCAACACATATATAATATGGCTAATCACAGGACCACGCCACTTTCGTGGAACGGGTTTACTCCATTGGATTGCCAGTGCTTTAAAACAAATCTTTCTTTTAAACATCGCTATGCTTTTTATAAAAATGAAACCGTTATAAGACTCAGTTCCCATCACACAATGCAACGCAAACCTGAGGATAGAGTTTTTACCTTATAACGTCCAAAATATGCTTGATACGAATAAAACAAAGGCATTTGATATTATTGCTAGTGTTTATATGTTTTGAAAAACAATTTCAAATCATAACTATCAATCATAGACGGCATGGGTACCATATATCATGTCGCCATATATATATACAATCAAAACCGCATGATGTCGTATTTGGAAATTGGATTTCCGTCATGAACCAAGGCAAAAGATAGTCCTTTCCGAATTTGAGACGCTCTAGCCCGCCCCTCAGGCACAGCCGCAACCGTACCTTGGATCGTCAGGGACGGTCCACATGAAGTGGATTATAATGCCTGAACAATGTGTTTCTCCACCCTTGAGCCAACGAATGACTCCATCGGACCCGGATCGTCCGATCAAACCGAGGCGCCTCGCAACAGCAACAACCACATAGGTGAAAAGTATATAAATGTCAGGGCTGGTAGGTCACTGACACCACCCTAGGTAGAAAGAAAACGCACGTCCCCCCTGAGGTCCTTCTCCCGTTTCTGGTTCATACCGGGGTGTGAGGCTCGCGATTTCACGTTATACACAAAGCTACGCCACACTGGCGGTGCTTTGGTCATCATCACAAGACTTTGCTTTTCAACAGAAGTCCTGATCACTACATCTTAGCATGCCACACAGGCAATTCATGCCATGCGACTGATATCCATCGATATACAACCACTGAGCTCGTGCGTTTCAGAGAAGGGCGTTAAGCAAAAGAATAAATTCTCCACCGCCAAACAGATGTATATTTAATAGGGATCAATCAACACAGAATAAACTCCAATGTCAGACACACATTCCATTTACAAGTCCGTTCTGGGTCTGAACGAAACCGGAGGCACTAAATACCTCGCAAACCCATAGATCACCACGTACGTCTGGACGATCACCACTCATTATCCATATTTCGGGATGCCTCCCAATCAGGACCTCGGTTACCATCCAAACGAGGTGAAGATCTCCGGTCTTCGACCGTCGTCTTCATCTTCGAATTTCAATCGTCGGTCAATCATTTGAAATGAGAATTAACTCAGTCTTTTCAAATAATTCACGTATATTTAGAATTTCAAATCAATTTATTTCAATGGTTAAATTATTTGACAACACCAGTCTTGTTCTTTAATGTAATTTTCACACCAAACACATTCAACCATCAAAAGCCACATAAATCGAGCAAATTCGGTTTATTTCCATTCCATATCGCTTATGATATTTTATAACTATTTATCGCTATTTTTATTTATTTTAAAATAGCTAATTTATTCGAAACGACGCTTCGGTCCATAAAGCGGCCGTGGCGCTGTTTTTCTTCAGATTTGATTTACACATATCTGAAAATCTAACCGTTGGATCTTCACAAAATTTACATCATTAGAAAGGTCTTTTCAAAACGAATCCAACGGTTCCAGTTTCGGGAAAATCCGACGGTCGGATCTCCCGGTACAATCGTTTGAAGTTTCGATTTCAAAATACGAACTGCAGCGTCGTTATTTGATTAAATATATAATTATATTTATATATATATATAAATATAATCGCTTCTGGCGCTATTTTTCTTCAGATTTGAATTAAACATTCCAGACAATCCAACCGTTGGATTTTTACAAAGTTGGTGCCGTTGGGAAGATATTTCCAAGGCGAACCCGACGGTTGAGGTTTCGGGAAAATCCAATGGTTGGATTTCCCGCACTAGTTGTTTGAAATCATGGTTTCAAAATGCGAACTGCATGACTACGTTTCATTTTAATTTTATTTATATTTATATATTTATATAAATATAGTTCATTCAATGATTTCAATATCGTTTTCACTTCAAATATTTCACTAACGCCTTAAAATTTTGGAAAATTTCGCCATAACCTCCCCTGCACCGGGAGCATCGGGAAATCTCAAATAGCTTTCCCGGTCCTTCTAATCTCAAAAAGAAAAAGAAAAAGCCAAGCGGCTAGCCAACAGGCTCATAAAATCATCACCCAAACAAAACAGTAAATGTGTACCTATTTGTCGGGCACAAAATTTTATTCCTCTTCTCTAGCCCCTTTGCTATAACCTGTTCAATGAATATGCATGTACATATATATAGTTCTTATCATTTATCATTTTCTATTCAACTTCATATTTGATTTCTATTTGGTCTAAAAACACCATTCATTCTAATGTTACATACATAGGTACAAATCATATCATTAGCTAATTAATGAATATTTCAACTCATATATATTTATTTGAACAAGTGGCTATTTTTAACACTTCGCATTTCAACGATTCATGCATATAATAAAAATGTGATTTTTATTGTAAAACAACTCATTTCAAAACACTATTATTTTATATATTTCATATTGGTGATAAAAATAGGATTTTTTTCCTTATAAAACAATTTCTTTCAAAACGAGATTATTTTACATAGTTCATATAGTCGATAAAAGGTGATTTTTATTATCGAACAATTTATTTCAAAATATGAATACCATTCAACACATGAATTTCTAATCAACGAATGAATATCAATTCAACACATGAAGGTTTTCTATTGTTTCTATATATAGATAAAAATGTGATTTTTATATTTAAAACGCGAATACCATTCAACACATGAATTTCTAATCAACGAATGAATATCAATTCAACACATGAAGGTTTTCTATTGTTTCTATATATAGATAAAAATGTGAATTTTATATTTAAAACGCGAATACCATTCAACACATGAATTTCTAATCAACGAATGAATATCAATTCAACACATGAAGGTTTTCTATTGTTTCTATATATAGATAAAAATGTGATTTTTATATTTAAAACGCGAATACCATTCAACACATGAATTTCTAATCAACGAATGAATATCAATTCAGCACATGAAGGTTTTCTATTGTTTCTATATATAGATAAAAATGTGATTTTTATATTTAAAACGCGAATACCATTCAACACATGAATTTCTAATCAACGAATGAATATCAATTCAACACATAAAGGTTTTCTATTCAATGAATAAATATAGTTTAAGCAGATGAAAATAATTCAAACACACGAATACTATTCAAAATTTCGGCAGCATAACGGCAGGGTAGTTAAAACCGGGACCGTCCCTAGTACGGCTCCTCGCTCTACCTTAAAACCTCGCTGTTTTTGACAATGTGGATCATGCATCTAGTTCGCATGCAGGCGGCATGTATATATTTATTACATTTCCACAAAATTAATCCTATGTGGTTTCAACCAAATATTTGTCAACCACAAATGGGTATTTTTCAACCACAATCAATCAATATCAACCACAAACAATCCCAAACAACCATTCGCTATCAATCTATTTTCACACCAATCACAACCAATAAATATCGTCCATGGTTTGTGGACGAGGGGCGTATGTGTGTATATATATATATATATTTATTTATATATAGCAATTCACTTTTATTTCAACACATATATAATATTTACAACGCATATATAACTTATACATCGAACATACAACTTATACAACGCTTATACGTGAGGTGTACAACGTTTATATAACTCATACATCGACTATATAATTTATACATCGTCGTTTTCCATATTGTTTATAAATTAGAAATCTCACATTGGGTTCCACTCCACCAAAAATAGCAGAAGGCTCAGAAAAATATGCGGTCTCTTCTAAAATGTAGAAGACGTCAACACGGTCACGATGTTTCCTGTTTCATCGAATTTCGTCAACGAATGATAAAGATATGATTTTTCCAACGTCAAACAATTTAAAAACGTAATTAATCGAATTTATAGCGTTAAAAAAATGCTACCTTATCTCGTTTGAAATCAACAGCCGATGTTTAAAACTCGGTTCGATTCCTAGGTCTAGATTTTGCACAAACTCCGAGACACTTGCCGTCGATCCGACCACACCACCACCTTCGAGAGCGCTCTCCGGTGCTACCCTCCTCGTCGAGCTCGAACTAGGTTCGGTGGCTGAAATTGGTGCGATGCGGCTACACTTTGGAGCTGCGATTCGAGCTCAAAACCCAACGAGAGAGGATCCCAACCGTTAGATGTGGAGAGCACACTACCCTCTTCAATTCCCCTCAGAAAATTCTTGGATTCATTGAATGGATTTCCAGATCAAGAGGGTATTTGTTTTGAATAATTTATCACCGTGAATCACTAGCTGACGGCGGAGGCTTTGAAATAATTAGGGTTTTAGAAATTTTTCTATTGGCCAGAAATATATATATATAATTTTAATTTTCAAAAATACCCTTATATCGATACTAACTCCAACTCAAACCCAACGAGTGTCGCCCCTAGCTAAATACCCCCATTCCGAACACAATGGAATATGTTTCGTAGGCCCATTCGACTGTTTCAGTCTGTTTTCCTTCAAATTAAAATATAAAACATTCAATATTTAATTTGAACTTACATTTCAATTTGCCAGGGCCACAAACTAATTCGAAAAATTCCAGAAAAATAAATCTAGCTATGTTTTGATGATACGGTCCCAACAAAACTAGTTTCGTCGAATTCTGAGATCGTTTACAAAAAGGCCCATTTTTGGTCGACCCAATTTAACTGTAATTGACCAAAACACATTTTCTTCTGCCACGCTCACATATTAGCTTCAAAAATTATGAAATTTGAAATCTAGCAATAATTTGACATCACGGATCCAACAAAAGTGGTTTCGTCGAAATCCGAGGTCGTTTGCAAAATGTCCATTTTAAGGGCCTGAATTCCATAGCGACTATTCAGAATTTTCAACTGGACATATCTTTTGATTCCCGCTATCAAATTTCGATTTGTCAGATTCTTTGGAAAGGTATTCTCTAACAGATTTAAATGTTTTTGGTTTCGCTAAAATCCGTTTTGTTTTGCACCTGGTACAGTTCGACAAAGTTTGAATTCAATTTTTGAAACTACATCGCCTTTTCAAGCCCTGTTTATAATTATAATTAATTATATTCGTTTTCAATTGTCGATTCAAACTCAGTTTTCATCTCTATTATTGAAAATATTTATTTTAAATATTTAAAATCCATATTTTAGCCAATTTTAAAATTTTAAATTGGTTCAGATTTTCTGGGTCGTTACAGTTTATCCTAAGACCTAAACTAGTTGTTGCAACTATAAAAACACCCTAAGACCTAGGCTAATCCACAACAAATCTTTTTAACACCATTATGCTGCTAAGTCTCCTCTTGAAACATGGCCGTCGCCTCCAACTTGAAGCTTAAACATTCAGACTAGATCCAAATCGAAGACCAACGTTTCTACAACAATTCAAGGGAATAGATCAACATCTCAACAACGATCCTATGACAATTTCTGTTCTTAGTTCTCAAAAACCACGATCTGTAAGCCCTAGTTACTCTTAGATCTAAACTCTAAACTTAATATGGACATGTGTAAATTGAAGTTGAACATAAACATGATAACTACTTGAGACCTACTCTTGTATATCTTTGATCAATGACTATTCCTTTTTGATCTATTATTTTAGAGCTACTCTTGTTCACCCTAGATCTATTCACCTTGAACCTAGTACCGTTCATATTGAACCTTGATTTGTGGAATACTGATAAGAACTTGATTTAGGGGCTTGTCCATGTCATAACCTAAACCCTATTATTATTTTAACATGCCTGTGATGTTGTGATGTTGAAACTATCGCTAGTCACAAGTTTAGGATTATCATCTTATGTCATTTATTGCTATGTTTATCACCCTATTTCATATGCCAGTGATGTTATGATCATATCTCAAGTTACACCATGCTTGCCTTGAAATCACCTTGGCCACTTTATACCCATCCTTGTTATGTTATTCCCTAGTTACATCTATTGCCTTGATTCGAATTCACGAGCGTTGGGGATGCAATTTGGGTAGTTTAGGAAAACCTGAATTTAGTATGAACTTGAAAACATGAATATCGTTATAACTTGAGCTTGGATAGGAACATGAACTTGACATGAAATTATACTTGAAAATATGAATTTGGGACATGACACTTAGATAACTTGAACGTGGCCAACTCGAGGTTGGGTTGAGTTTGCAGTATAAATCTGCCCGGAAACGCCCGGCGAATCCAGTGACTGCAAACAATAGGACCCAATGTGAGTAGTTGGTCATATCGCACTCGATACCCGAGGTTAGACTATGTTATGGTGTAAAACTGCCCAGACCCGCCCGGCACATCCAGTAACCATACCCAAGTCTAATGTTAGAGGTTAGGGATGCATTAAGTAAATTAATGCCACTGGATAGGGTTAGGTCATGGACCACTTGAATATACTTAACCAATTTGACACGTTGATTTAATAGGGTTAAGTCATGAACCGCTTGAACACACTTAACCAACCTGACACATGATTCGTAGGACTAAGTCTTGAACTAGAACGACTCACTTAGTCAATTTGACATGACACATAGATGGGGTTAAGTCTCGATTTTAAATGACAACTTAACCTGCTGAACGAAACCCTAGTTACGCGGTCCTTTTCAGCAGTAACCCACTAGATGTATCACGGTACCCTGGGACTAGGCAAGGTGGGGCACGATTGCTGGGCTGATTGTAAGCGACCAGAATGACGGCTGAGTTGGTGTGCCATTGTAGGTTCAGGAGGACTAGGGTCATGCGCTTAGTTCGGAGTTGAAAAAGCAGGCATTGGGCATCAGTAAGATTATCTGTGCATTCTTGATTCGTGTCGGTGGTTGGCACCCTAGGGCTTGATACACCCTATGGTGGACCTAGCACAGGTGACTACCGTGATAGGGCCGTATGACACAGACACACGACGAGCTAGACTTGTAGGGAGCCGATCGATTAGATCATACCGTTGGACCCTGAATTGCTCACTTCACGATATTGGGCCAATGGATTATTTCTTGATTTATAGTTGACACAGGATTAGTATACCAGTATAGTTGGTATGGCGAACCTTGAATACGCAATGTTAGACTTGAGTTATCTTGTTAGCTTAGTTATCATGTCAGACTTATCATCATTCCTATGTTTAATTCCAGTTTATTCATGTCTTGTTAAGTTTACTAGTTTCTATGCTGATAGTCACTAGGGCTTACCAGTCTTTTTGACTGACCCATTTTCTTTCGCCTCTTTGTATTTCGTTTCCCCCCAGGTTCTCAGGGAGGAAACTCTAGCTCTTAGCTTGGACTTTGCTGGCTTTCTGATAGCTCATGTACGGTTTGGTCTTGAGCTATGCTATGGCTGCACTCATGCACTCTTTGGGGAATAATATTTTACTTATGTTGTTTTAAGTACTTTGCTTCTTTAGAACTTGATGTAATGAAATAATGACTTGGCATTTTGATGTAAGAGGTTTTGACTCTATTTTTCAGTAATGAGATTTGGTTTTAAAGTTTATATCCGCTTCTTTATATACTCTATTTTATTTATGTTCTGTCTTGTGTTATCTATGTGCCTGTTTACTAGATAATACCCCTCCAAAACTAGGGCATTCCCTTTGTGTGTGACCCTAGCGGTGGTGGGGTGTTACATTTGGTATCAGAGCAGAAGGTTACCAGACTGGGCAAAAGTTTTAAAAACCTTCTGAAACTATTTTCAAAACCATTTATAAAGAAGCAATTTTCAAGAAAAGTTTATTTTGAAAAGGCTATTCCCCAAAAGCCATTAGCACTATCCTTTGTTTCCTTGTTTGAGTCTCTTTTCCTTTCTTTTCTCCATCTGTAGTCACAGTAGTCTTACCTACGGCTAATCTTCTTTCTAGCTTCGTAGAGGGTTTTCCGTACGATGGAGATAGTTTTTTTAGGCTTGTTAACATGTTACATAGGAAAGGTATGAGTGATAAGAATGGATGAGTCTCAGAACGAGAAGAAAGACTTCCAGAAGGGAGGCGAGGACAACAACAACAAGAATGACAAGTCACGTGAGAAAAGAAAATGCAACTTCTGTGGTATTGACGGGCATATAGTCCAGGACTGTAGGAAGAAGAAGATGAAGATAGGAGCATGTTTTCAATGCGGTGAAACTGGACACATCAGCAAGAACTGCCCTAAAAAGCAAGGGCAAGCCTCGTAAGAAGGACCTTCTAGGGGTACATCTTTAACTTCTTTTCCCTAGATACTATGTTTTATCTTGTATATCCTTTCGATCCTGTCTTGAGAACCTTAGGTAGAATCCTATGAATGTAAATATGTATTTGAAACATGTTATGCTTGATGTTTGCGAATGGTTGCAAGTGGTTGCAAGTGACTGCTCGTGGTTGCATAACACACATTAGGCACTAGATCGGCTCAGACACATTTTCATATTGCATATGCATGAGTGTTTATACTGATTTATGGATGAAATTGAATGTGTTATCATATGAATGTTTCATATGGATGAATGTTTGTGCACACATATAGTGCTTACGTGACTAGGATTATTTGCATACATGTTGGATTCATGACACTAAACATATTTTGCATTAGAAAGATCAATCAGGCCTGATCATTTGCATTATATAAGGAACATATACACACACTTTCTGCATATGTTCATACAGCATTAGAAATCTCTTAAGGATAATGTTTGCTTGTGGATGATGTTTTGAGTAGATGGATGATGGATGGTAGGATACGTTCTTCCTAACTTAGAGATTTCGGGGACGAAATCCTTTAAGGAGGGGAGAATGTAACAACCTGTATTTTGATAACATGTTGTAACCATAAATATAGGCAGAATTAAATTTTAAAATAAGAATCAAGGGAAACGGGTTGCGCCATTGCGTTCGTCTCGGAATTCTGCATGAAATCCAGTCCGAGTTTTCGAAAATCGCAGTCCGTATGACCAAGTTATGGCTCCCCAAAGTTTCAGAAATTTTCAGAGTTCAAAACATCTCGAATTCGAGTTCAAATTCGAATTTCAAAACCTTGAACCTAGTACCGTTCACATTGAACCTCGATTTGTGGAATACTGATAAGAACTTGATTTAGGGGCCTGTCCATGTCATAACCTAAACCCTATCATTATTTTAACATGCCTGTGATGTTGTGATGTTGAAACTATCGCTAGTCACAAGTTTAGGATTATCATCTTATGTCATTTATTGCTATGTTTATCACCCTATTTCATATGCCAGTGATGTTATGATCATATCTCAAGTTACACCATGCTTGCCTTGAATTCACCTTTGCCACTTTATACCCATCCATGTTATGTTATTCCCTAATTACATCTACTTCCTTGATTCAAATTCACGAGCGTTGGGGATGCGATTTGGGTAGTTTAGGAAAACCTGAATTTAGTATGAACTTGAAAACATGAATATCGTTATAACTTGAGCTTGGATAGGAACATGAACTTGACATGAAATTATACTTGAAAATATGAATTTGGGACATGACACTTAGATAACTTGAACGTGGCCAACTCGAGGTTGGGTTGAGTTTGCAGTATAAATCTGCCCGCAAGCGCCCGGCGAATCCAGTGACTACAAACAATAGGACCCAATGTGAGTAGTTGGTCATATCACACTCGAAACCCGAGGTTAGACTAGGTTATGGTGTAAAACTGCCCGGACCCGCCCGGCACATCCAGTACCATACCCAAGTCTAATGTGAGAGGTTAGGGGTGCATTAAGTAAATTAATGCCACTGGATAGGGTTAGGTCATGGACCACTTGAATATACTTAACCAATTTGACACGTTGATTTGATAGGGTTAAGTCATGAACCACTTGAACACACTTAACCAACCTGACACATGATTCGTAGGACTAAGTCTTAAACTAGAACGACACACTTAGTCAATTTGACATGACACGTAGATGGGGTTAAGTCTCGATTTAAAATGACAACTTAACCTGCTGAACGAAACCCTAGTTACGCGGTCCTTTTCAGCAGTAACCCACTAGATGTATCACGGTACCCTGGGACTAGGCAGGGTGGGGCACGATTGCTGCGCTGATTGTAAGCATCTAGAACGCCGGCTGAGTTAGTGCGCCATTGTAGGTTCAGGCGGACTAGGGTCGTGCACTTAGTCCGGAGTTGAAAAAGCAGGCATTGGGCATCAGTAGGATTATCTGTGCATTCTTGATTCGTGTCGGTGGTTGGTGTAACACCCCACCTCCGCCAGTGCCACTCTTGCTAGGGCACTGACTTTGGAGGGGCGTTTAAACAAGGTAAACATGCATGCAGATATCACAAGACAGAACATATAAGTAAAAACAGAGTAAATATAGCAGCGGATAAAAACTAGCATATCAAAACCATAAGTTAAGTTACAACACAGTACTTGATCATTATTTTCCATAAACAAAGTCTAGAAACATAAAACTGGAAACTGGAAAGGAAAACATAAAGTAGCTATCCCCAGAGTAGGAAACCATAGCAAGCTCAAGTCCAAAGCATACATGAGCTATCCAAGAAAAGCTGCTAAGATCCAAGCTAAGTGCCGGTATTCCCGCCCTGTAAACCTGGGGGGGGGAACGAAAGAAAAGAGGCGAAAGAAAATGGGTCAGTCAAAAGACTGGTAAGTCCTACCTACTATTGTACAACAACTAATAAAGTTAACTGTATATGTAAACAAGGATGAGTCATAGGATGATAACTGGCATGGTAAAAAGTCAACAAGATAGATCAAGTGTGGCACCGCATATACAAGGTTGAGGTTTGCACCAAGTGTACTAGTTTCACAAGTCATGTCAAGTGTAAACAAGAAGTGATCCCCAGGCCCAAGTTTGGCCCAACATCATGAATGACCTAAATCAAGGTCCAACTAGCACGGTCTAGTAGATCGGCTCCATAAAGCCTAACTCGTCAAGTGTCGGTGTCTTACGGCCCAACTACGAAGTGTAGCTAAACTGTGCTAGGTCCACCCTAGGGTGTATCAAGTCCTAGGGTGTCAACTACTGACACAAACCAAGCACGCACAGTTTAAACCTACTGGTGCCCGTGCTTGCTTTTTCAACTCCGGACCATGTGCACGACCATGGCCCGCCTGAACCTACACCGGCGCACCTACACAGCCGTCGTTTTGGTCGCTTACATGTCATCCCAGTAATCGTGCCCCACCCTAGCCTAGTCCCTAGGGTATCATGATACAACCAAGAGGGTTACTGGTGCAAAGGACCACGTAACTAGGGTTTCCTTAATGGGTTAAACGTGGTTAACCCAACTCATCCAAGTACCAAGTTGGTTAAGTGTACCCAAGGTTCATGACTTAACCCTACCAACCCATCGTGTTTAATTGGTTAAGTATTCAAGCGGTCCATGACTTAACCCTACCATGTGGCATCAATTAATTTAATGCACCCAACCTCTCACATTAGACCTTGTTGTGGTTACTAGTTAGGCCGGGCGGGTCCGGGTAGGTTTACACCACAACTTAGTCTAACCTCGGGTTTCACGTGCAACATGACCAACTACTCACATTGGGTCCTATTGCTTGTAGCCACTAGTTAAGCCGGTCAGTTCCGGGTAGGTTTATGCTACAAGCTCAACCCAACCTCGAGTTGGCCATCCTCATGTTTTCTAAGTGTCATGTCCATCATGTTTTCAAAACACATTACAAATTTTCAAGCAATTGGGTAGACCTAACTTAATAGGTAAATTCCCAATGCGTAGACCTAACTTAATAGGTAAATTCCCAAGCTTATGTTTTTATGTCTTTTAAGTTTACCCAACCCCAAACGCAATCCCCTCGCTTTACATATCGCAATAGCGCATAAAGGATAGAAAGAGGGAACTTGGCAAAATCATGACATAAAGGTGTTGGAGCCACAAGTTAAACATGGTGGCGTATGAGACAAAGATGTGATCATAAACTTGCATATCATGTTATCAACTTGCAAGATATTCATAAGCATGCATAACATCATTTTAACTTGCATAGTGTTCATATGCATGCATAACATGGTTTCAACTTACATAAGGTTCATATGCATGCATAACATCAAACTTGGCAAATAGGCGGAACATGGCCATAGATAGCATGAGATAAGAACTAGTAACATGCATATAACATTATATGCATGTTAATACAAGGTTTATGAGAGTTTCAAAGTTGCATCATGCAACATTTCCAACCAAAGATCATATCTTTCTATGCATAAAGCCAAGGTAATGACTTTACTAACATGCATAGAGTAAGCTTATGCATAAAATCATAAGATCAAAGCACATATCATGATTAACCAAAAACTCAACTTGCAACATAACATATTAACTTCATAGTTAAAATACAAGAGTAGAAATAGGCTTACTATGCTATGAATACTAATCAATATCAAATTAGATTGAGACAAAGCCACTTAGTACTCTACAATCCCAAAATAAGCTCCTATGAAAACCCTTATGAAAAATCTTGGCTTTAAAGAGGAAAGGTTGAAACTTTGCCTTTGAATGAGGCTTAGAAACTCTCATGCAAGCTTAAATTACTCAAATAAACATGGAAACTCTCATATGCATGAAGGAAGAGATTATGACAAGAGGGTGGAGGCCATGAGTGAGCATTTGTACATAGTTTAGTTATAGGATTGATTTATGAGTGTTTAGGACAGGGTTAGGGTCCTTTTTATAGATTAGGCAAGTGTTTTAGGCCATAGGATTAAACCCTAGTTCCAATTTCGACCATCAAAACCTAATCTGGCCCCCAAGCTCAACACAAACCCAAAGTGGTGCACCAGGCAGAACTGGGCGTCTGAGCCAAGTCGACAGCCAAGTCGACAGGGCTGTCGACCTGGTCAGACCCAGTCGACTCCCAAGTCGACAGGGCTGTCGACTTGGGTACAGTGGCGGGAATTCTCCCGCCTGGCCCAAACTGGCCCAACTCCCAAATTCAGATTTGAATTTGAAATCTGTCTTTACTTAGAAATTTTCTGAAAACTTCGTCGGGCCTTAATCGGGTCATACGGACTCCGATTTTCGAAAACTCGGACTCTATTTCGCGTATTTTTCCGAGACGAACGCAATGGCATAGCCCGTTTCCCTAGATTCAGATTTATAAATTAAATTCTGCCTCGATTTCTGTTATAACAGGTTATTGAAAATACGGGTTGTTACATTCTCCCCTCCTTAAAGGATTTCGTCCCCGAAATTCTCAAGTTAGGAAGAACGTATCCTACCATCCAACATCCATCTACTCAAAACATCATCCACGAGCAATCATTGTCCTTACAAGATTCTAAATGCTGTATGAACATATGCAAAGGTGTGTGTATATGTACTTATCTAATGCAAATATCATCAATGCAGATTACGTTAGTGAAATGAATCCATATGTATGCAATTCCTAACATAATGTATAACATCTATATGTGTGCACATCACATACATCCATATGCAACATCCATGTGATAACACAAAAAATTTTCATCCATGAATAAGCATAAACACTCATGCATATGCAATATGAGGAGTGTGTGAGCCGATCTAGTGCCTAATCGTGTATAATGCATCCACGAGTAACCACTTGCAACCACTTGCAGCCACTTGCAACCATCAAGCATAACATGTTTCAAACACATGTTTCATCCAAAGGGTTTCTACCTAAGGTTATCATGACAAGATTAGCACGATAACTAGACAAACATGGATAGCAAAGAGAAAGATATGCTAACAAAGAAAGGAGATTGAGAGTGTACCCTCAAAAAGGAATGGATAAAGCCCACGCATCTTCTCCTCGGTTTCCCAAGTTGCGTCTTCTTCGGCTTCACCCCATTGAACCTTCACCAACTTGACCTCTCGATTCCTTAGCTTCTTGGTCTCCGTCCCCAAGATACGAATCGGAGCTCTCCTCAAAGTAGCTTCTTTCTCCACTTCCACATCTTCTAGAACACTTGGCTCAACAACCTCTGCTGACTCATGTAAACACTTCCGGAGATGCGAGACATGAAAAACATCGTGTACTCCGGCAAGCTTCTCGGGCAATTTCACTCTATAAGCCATCTGCCCGATCCTCTCTATAATAGGGAAGGGTCCAACAAATCTCGGTGCTAACTTCCCAACGGCTCCAAATCGGACCACATTCCGCAAAGGAGAAACCTTCACGAAAACCATATCTCCAACATCAAACTCCAAATCAGATCTTCGCTTATCAGCATAGGATTTCTGTCGGTCTTGGGCCGCTTTCATCCGTCTTCGAATCAACTCGATCTTCTCGGATGCATCTCTGATCATATCAGGCCCAAGTATAAGCTTATCTGTAGTCTCCCACCAACATGTAGGCGACTTGCACGGCCTCCCATATAAGGCTTCAAATGGTGCCATCCCTATGCTTGCTTGATAACTGTTATTATATGCAAACTCAACAAGAGGAAGATGGTCTTCCCAAGTACTACCAAAATCCAGAATACAAAGCCTTAACAGATCCTCGAGTACCCTATTCACCCTTTCGGTTTGACCGTCCGTCTGTGGGTGATAAGCAGTACTTAGATTCAACCTCGTGCCCATGGCTTCTTGCAAGCTATTCCAGAACTGACTTGTAAAGATTGGGTCACGGTCACTGACTATACTAGAAGGGACTCCATGAAGTCTCACAATCTCACGAAGATATACAGACGCTAGCCAAGATGCGGTCCTCTTGCTCTTTACCGGAATGAAATGAGCACTCTTCGTAAGTCTGTCCACAATGACCCAAATGCTCGTATTCCCTTTCCTTGACCTTGGTAGCCCATCAATAAAATCCATGGAAATACTCTCCCACTTCCAAAGTGGAACGTCTAGAGGATGCAATAGCCCACCGGGCTTCTTCGACTCGGCCTTAACTTGCTGGCAAATGATACATCTAGAAACAAACTCTGCCACATCCTTCTTCATCCCAGGCCAAAAGAAAATGCGCTTCATATCTTTATACATCTTATCTCCTCCTAGATGTATAGTCAACTTAGAGCGATGCGCTTCCTCAAGAACTTTTCTTACTAGATCTTCTACCACTGGAACACATAACCTTCCATCTCTCCTCAGCCAACCCTTGTCATCAATAGAATATCGAGCGAGATGACTAGACGTCTCTCCTCGAATCAGCTTATCCATAATCTCAACTATTTGAGGATCTTCTTTCTGCGAAGCCCCAACTTGATCAAGAAGGATAGGTCTGAGTTCCAGAGATGCTAAAGAACCGGTCATCGACTCAATTGCCAAAGAGAAATCAAAGGTTGCCACATACTCTAAATTCTTCATCTCAACGAATAGAGGACTTAGGGTCAACCTCTTTCTGCTTAGTGCATCAGCCACAGCATTACCCTTGCCAGGGGTATAAGCTATCTCGAAGTCATATGATGCCAAGAATTCCATCCACCTTTGCTGCCTAAGATTCAGATCTTTCTGCGAGAAGAGATAGTTGAGTGATTTGTGATCAGTATACAACTCAAACCTTTCGCCTAAAAGATAGTGGCGCCAGGACTTGAGTGCAAAGACAATCGCCGCCAACTCCAAGTCATGAGTGGGGTAGTTCTTCTCATGAACTTTAAGTTGCCTACCCCCATAACATATTACTCTTCCCACCTGCATTAGAACAGCGCCTAACCCCGTGCCACATGCATCGGTATACACGGTAAACATCTTACCGCCATCGGGTAATGCCAAAACTGGAGCTGTGGTAAGGGCCCTTTTGAGCCTTTGAAAAGCGAGCTCACACTCTAAGTCCCATGCAAAGACTAAGTTCTTCTTCGTCAATCTAGTGAGAGGGTCTGAAATCTTAGCGAAGTCTCTAATGAACTTCCTATAATAGCCTGCCAGACCGAGAAAGCTTCGCACTTCGGTTGCATTCTTAGGAGTCTTCCAGTCTTGAACTGCAACCACTTTCCCGGGATCCACAGCTATACCCTGCTTAGAAACTATATGCCCAAGAAACTGGACTTCCTTTCTCCAAAAGTGGCATTTGGAGAACTTGGCTTTCAACTGATGGGCTCTAAGCGTATCCATCACTTCCCTGAGATGTCTAGCATGCTCTTCCTCGTCTTTTGAGAAGATCAGAATATCATCCACGAAGACCACGACAAACTTGTTCAAGAACTCCCTGAACACCCTACTCATCAAGTCCACGAAATATGCGGGTGCATTAGTCAAGCCGAACGGCATGACAAGCCATTCGAAGAATCCATCTGGAGTCCTGAACGCAGTCTTGTCTATACTGTCTTCAGCTACCCTGAGCTGATGGAATCCAGTAGCAAGATCAAGCTGAGAGAAAACAGAAGCACCAACAAGCTGGTCGAAGAGGTCATCTATCCTCGGTAATGGATGCCTATTCTTCTTGGTCAGCTTGTTCAACTCTCGATAATCAACACATAGACGAAGCAAGCCGTCCGCCTTAGTAGCGAACACCACAGGAGCACCCCATTCGGAAATGCTTCGCCTAATAAAATTCTTCACAAGTAGCTCCTTGATTTGCTTACTGAGCTCTCTCCTTTCACGCGGGGCCATGTGCCTAACTGGTAAGGAGTCTGGCTTAGCGTTATCAACCAGATAAATGCGGAAATCTATCTCTCGCTTAGGGGGTAACCCCTTAACTTCTTCAAAAACATCAGGGTATTCTCGAACCACCCTTACAGATTGCAGATCATCGATAGACGAGTCAAGAGATTCAAGATAACATAGCATGACGGGATCTAGCGGGTTGCAAGAAATCTCTAGGGTATTACCAAGGCGAGTCATGAGTCTCACCACCCTATGCTCACAATCGAGAATGGCTCCATAGCGGGATAACTAATCCATGCCCAAGATCAACCCGTATCCCGTGAACCCGAGAACATAAGCATCACACGAGAATTCTACGGTCAAGATAGAAATCCTCAAATCCATACAGATCATAGATAAATGGGCTGAACCCCCAATCGGATTCGAAACACAAACGAGATCCTCAACTAAGCTAGTACTTATGTGCAAACTTTCAACAATGTCAGAAGAAATAAAACTATGCGATGCGCCAGAATCAAATAAGGTGCGAACAGGATAATCAGAAATATAAACAAGACTTTCTACAGAAATGCTACCTCGATCCTGAACTGGAACGGCGTTGAGAGCATGCACTTGCCCTCCGGATGAACCTGCACGTTGAGTCTGTCCATGCCCCTGCTTCTTAGGGCAATCCTTGCTAAAATGTCCTGTCTCCCCACAGTGAAAGCACCCACCCAATTTCATTCTCTTCTTCCTAAAGTCCTTGGCTATGTGCCCAACAATCCCACAGAAGTTGCACTTTCTTGGGTCCTTTGCCTTGTTCTTGTTGCCCTTGTTGTTCTTGTTGTTCTTGTTACTCTGATTACTCTGATTCCCTCCCCACTTGGAGTCTGTCTTCTTAGACTGAGTCTCATTGGGCTTGACTTCTTTCTTCCCATTCTTATCCTCTCCCTGCAGCAATGCCATGTCTACTAGGCTCTCGAAAGTGGCCCCCATGGGTATGTGTGACATGGCTAGACCTTGTAATGGCTCATTTAACCCTCGTGCAAAACGTAGAGCCTTCTTCTCGGGAGTATTGACCATGTCCAAACCGAATCGGGCAAGCTGGTTGAACTTATTCACATACTCTCTCACTGTCATGTCTCCTTGCTTCAAGGCTATGAACTTTTCTAGTTGCAAATTTGCCTCTGCAGACGATAGAAACTTAAGCCCAAACCTTGCCCTAAAGTCGGCCCAGGTTTCTACGGGCCTAGTAGCATTGGTGACCTCCCACCAATAAGAAGCTTCCTCCTTTAGTAGTCAAACCGCCAACAGAACCTTTCTACGGTCCTCTATATCAAAGATGGCAAAGAGATCTTCGGTCTCCTTCAACCAATTTCTTGCTTCCACGAAAGTCTCTGTCCCAATAATTTTTTTGCCACCCATGGCCTTGAAGTCCTTGCAAACCTTGGCGAAATCGGCTTGCGGTTGCTGAGGAGGAAGAGGAGGGGGTGGAACCTCAGTGATAGTGGGAGTGGTTGCTGGACCTGCATTGTTGGCCCTAGCTTCCAAGTACCTCCGGAACCATCCGGGAATGGTGACTCCCTCAGGAAGATTGAGATCGGCCATGCTGAAAAAGGGAAAAGATAGATTTAGAACGAGGAAACGAAGGATAGTGCTTATGGCTCTTGGGGGATAGCCTTTCAAAATAAACTAGACTTTTCTTTGGAAAATACTTAATTGGTTTTGAAAATAGCTTTTAAAAGTAACTTTAAAACCCTTTTTGCTCCAATCTCGTAAACCTTATGCTCTGATACCAAATGTAACACCCCACCTCCGCCAGTGCCACTCTTGCTAGGGCACCGACTTTGGAGGGGCGTTTAAACAAGGTAAACATGCATGCAGATATCACAAGACAGAACATATAAGTAAAAACAGAGTAAATATAGCAGCGGATAAAAACTAGCATATCAAAACCATAAGTTAAGTTACAACACAGTACTTGATCATTATTTTCCATAAACAAAGTCTAGAAACATAAAACTGGAAACTGGAAAGGAAAACATAAAGTAGCTATCCCCAGAGTAGGAAACCATAGCAAGCTCAAGTCCAAAGCATACATGAGCTATCCAAGAAAAGCTGCTAAGATCCAAGCTAAGTGCCGGTATTCCCGCCCTGTAAACCTGGGGGGGGAGGGAACGAAAGAAAAGAGGCGAAAGAAAATGGGTCAGTCAAAAGACTGGTAAGTCCTACCAAGTATTGTACAACAACTAATAAAGTTAAATGTATATGTAAACAAGGATGAGTCATAGGATGATAACTGGCATGGTAAAAAGTCAACAAGATAGATCAAGTGTGGCACCGCATATACAAGGTTGAGGTTTGCACCAAGTGTACTAGTTTCACAAGTCATGTCAAGTGTAAACAAGAAGTGATCCCCAGGCCCAAGTTTGGCCCAACATCATGAATGACCTAAATCAAGGTCCAACTAGCACGGTCTAGTCGATCGGCTCCCTAAAGCCTAACTCGTCAAGTGTCGGTGTCTTACGGCCCAACTACGAAGTGTAGCTAAACTGTGCTAGGTCCACCCTAGGGTGTATCAAGTCCTAGGGTGTCAACTACTGACACAAACCAAGCACGCACAGTTTAAACCTACTGGTGCCCGTGCCTGCTTTTTCAACTCCGGACCATGTGCACGACCATGGCCCGCCTGAACCTACACCGGCGCACCTACACAGCCGTCGTTTTGGTCGCTTACATGTCATCCCAGTAATCGTGCCCCACCCTAGCCTAGTCCCTAGGGTATCATGATACAACCAAGAGGGTTACTGGTGCAAAGGACCACGTAACTAGGGTTTCCTTAATGGGTTAAACGTGGTTAACCCAACTCATCCAAGTACCAAGTTGGTTAAGTGTACCCAAGGTTCATGACTTAACCCTACCAACCCATCGTGTTTAATTGGTTAAGTATTCAAGCGGTCCATGACTTAACCCTACCATGTGGCATTAATTAATTTAATGCACCCAACCTCTCACATTAGACCTTGTTGTGGTTACTAGTTAGGCCGGGCGGGTCCGGGTAGGTTTACACCACAACTTAGTCTAACCTCGGGTTTCACGTGCAACATGACCAACTACTCACATTGGGTCCTATTGCTTGTAGCCACTAGTTAAGCCGGTCGGTTCCGGGTAGGTTTATGCTACAAGCTCAACCCAACCTTGAGTTGGCCATCCTCATGTTTTCTAAGTGTCATGTCCATCATGTTTTCAAAACACATTACAAATTTTCAAGCAATTGGGTAGACCTAACTTAATAGGTAAATTCCCAATGGGTAGACCTAACTTAATAGGTAAATTCCCAAGCTTATGTTTTTATGTCTTTTAAGTTTACCCAACCCCAAAAGCAATCCCCTCGCTTTACATATCGCAATAGCGCATAAAGGATAGAAAGAGGGAACTTGGCAAAATCATGACATAAAGGTGTTGGAGCCACAAGTTAAACATGGTGGCGTATGAGACAAAGATGTGATCATAAACTTGCATATCATGTTATCAACTTGCAAGATATTCATAAGCATGCATAACATCATTTTAACTTGCATAGTGTTCATATGCATGCATAACATGGTTTCAACTTGCATAAGGTTCATATGCATGCATAACATCAAACTTGGCAAATAGGCGGAACATGGCCATAGATAGCATGAGATAAGAACTAGTAACATGCATATAACATTATATGCATGTTAATACAAGGTTTATGAGAGTTTCAAAGTTGCATCATGCAACATTTCCAACCAAAGATCATATCTTTCTATGCATAAAGCCAAGGTAATGACTTTACTAACATGCATAGAGTAAGCTTATGCATAAAATCATAAGATCAAAGCACATATCATGATTAACCCCAAACTCAACTTGCAACATAACATATTAACTTCATAGTTAAAATACAAGAGTAGAAATAGGCTTACTATGCTATGAAGACTAATCAATATCAAATTAGATTGAGACAAAGCCACTTAGTACTCTACAATCCCAAAATAAGCTCCTATGAAAACCATTATGAAAAATCTTGGCTTTAAAGAGGAAAGGTTGAAACTTTGCCTTTGAATGAGGCTTAGAAACTCTCATGCAAGCTTAAATTACTCAAATAAACATGGAAACTCTCATATGCATGAAGGAAGAGATTATGACAAGAGGGTGCAGGCCATGAGTGAGCATTTGGACATAGTTTAGTTATAGGATTGATTTATGAGTGTTTAGGATAGGGTTAGGGTCCTTTTTATAGATTAGGCAAGTGTTTTAGGCCATAGGATTAAACCCTAGTTCCAATCTCGACCCTCAAAACCGAATCTGGCCCCCAAGCTCAACACAAACCCAAAGTGGTGCACCAGGAAGAACTGGGCGTCTGAGCCAAGTCGACAGCCAAGTCGACAGGGCTGTCGACCTGGTCAGACCCAGTCGACTCCCAAGTCGATAGGGCTGTCGACTTGGGTACTGTGGCGGGAATTCTCCCGCCTGGCCCAAACTGGCCCAACTCCCAAATTCAGATTTGAATTTGAAATCTGTCTTTACTTAGAAATTTTCTGAAAACTTCGTCGGGCCTTAATCGGGTCATACGGACTCCGATTTTCGAAAACTCGGACTCTATTTCGCGTATTTTTCCGAGACGAACGCAATGGCATAGCCCGTTTCCCTTGATTCAGATTTATAAATTAAATTCTGCCTCGATTTCTGTTATAACAGGTTATTGAAAATACGGGTTGTTACAGTTGGCACCCTAGGGCTTGATACACCCTATGTGGACCTAGCACAGGTGACTACATTCGGAATAGGGTCGTATGACACAGACACACGACGAGCTAGACTTGTAGGGAGCCGATCGATTAGATCATACCGTTGGACCCTGAATTGCTCACTTCACGATATTGGGCCAAGGGATTATTTCTTGATTTATAGTTGACACGGGATTAGTATACCAGTATAGTTGGTATGGCGAACCTTGAACATGCAATGTTAGACTCTAGTTATCTTGTTAGTTCAGTTATCATGTCAGACTTATCATCATTCCTATGTTTAATTCCAGTTTATTCATGTCTTGTTAACGTTACTAGTTTCTATGCTGATAGTCACTAGGGCTTACTAGTCTTTTTGACTGACCCGTTTTCTTTCGCCTCTTTGTCTTTCATTTCCCCCCATAATTTCTCAGTGAGGAAACTCTAGCTCTTAGCTTGGACTTTGCTTGCTTTCTGACAGCTCATGTACGGTTTGGTCTTGAGCTATGCTATGGCTGCACTCATGCACTCTTTCGGGAATAATATTTTACTTATGTTGTTTTAAGTACTCTGCTTCTTTAGAACTTGATATAATGAAATAATGACTTGGCATTTTGATGTAAGAGGTTTTGACTCTATTTTTCAGTAATGAGATTTGGTTTTAAAGTTTATATCCACTACTTTATATACTCTATTGTATTTATGTTCTGTCTTGTGTTATCTCTATGCCTGTTTACTAGATAATACCTCTCCAAAACTAGGGCATTCCCTTTGTGAGTGACCCTAGCGGAGGTGGGGTGTTACAATGACCCTAATAACCTTCACGTATAGTCCACTACCTAGGTCTTTAGTGGCTGGGGTTGAAGAGTCCACTTGAGAATAGCTCTTTCAATTTAGGGGTCTTAAATGGAAGGTGCGTGGGCCTACCCAAACCTGGAAACTAAAAATGTCAGATATGGCTACATATCCTACGGGAAGTAGTAAGCAACTAGGGGGTTATCTAATAAGGTCAGTTAGAATGTATAGCGAACGAAAAAATACCATCTCTTACCTTATACGGGGTAAGGGTATATGCGTGAATGACGAAAACCTTAACTTGTAGGGCCCGTAGCTCATACCCTCTAGTTTATGTTAACGTCAAATCGGTTATCGAGCAATAATAAGAGATCAATAGTTCCGCCTAGGGTCTTAAGCGATCAGAGAGAATCGACCCTATTTATCATCGATAATAAGGCATTAAATGATGAGGGGAGAGAGAGTGAAAGTATATATATATATATATATATAGAAACTCCATAACTAGGGTCTAATCTTGATTAAATAACCGGCCATGCTCTTGCATAAAGGCTTCACAAATATATGTGTAAACGTCCTATCTTGGTATTATACTTTGGGAATACTACTTTGGGAAGAGTGGTAAATTCGTCCGTAAATATTTGCAAGGTTAGGCTAGAATCACTAACCTTGGTAGGCATACATCTTGGGTTGAACCAAACGGGATACATCTGTGCATTATAATCTGTGTTGTACATTTCTTGTTCACCATAATCTTGTTGTTCTGACCCCCCTCCTCATTGCAACCACCGAGGTTTTCTAGAGAAGGTCGGGTTCTCATAGGTGTTTAAGTTTGGCTTTCGGTTCTCGTTCTCTCTCATGCTCGGTATTGGAAAAGTGACTTACTTTGAAAAAGGTAGTTAGTTATGTTAATACTAGTTTATCCTATTTCGTTTATGCCATGAGTTATCTTATCGTACTCTGATTATGCTCATGCTCATTTATCTACAGGTACCAGATTTACACACTCCACTCTTGGATGTGTTTGAGTTTTGATTTTTGTCAAAATTTGGACGTAGAAAAATGTGGGGTGTTACATTGGGTATTAGAGCTTAAGTTAAATGATCAGAGGAATTAGTTGTATTAGGACATGTAAGTGAAAGTAATTCGATTTTCTTTTCTATTTTTCTTCATCTTTCTTACTCAACTTTAATTTATTTCGACGATGAAATCAGTCGTGGGCCTAATTACATTAAATGGGCTTTAAGCGACCAAGAGTCGGAATAAGTTGAGTTCGGGTTTCTAGCCGAACCTGTCTTACCCTGTAGTACGTTTGCGATCTCGTCATAAAGAGCATGAGGACGACATATGGTGGATTCCATTTATTCGAGTTTGGAGACTAGAGAAAAAATCTAACTACAACCGAGATAATTGTAATTTTTGTTTTTTGGTTTTGTTGTAGTTCCGGTTAAGACCATTGCTTGATGTACAACGAGAATGGTTCACGTTAGTATATCGTATCAATTTCGGAAATAATTACGAGGTATATCAATTCGTCACTTCGTTGAATTTCCGAATCCACCTTTGTTGAAATATTCATTTGAGCTCGTGGCCCTGTATTCCAGGAAGTTTTATTTTGAAACTATTTGGAATAATAAAATGGGTTTCTAAGGTTTTGAATTATGGTTTCAGAAAATGGTTTTATAAAGGCCTAGTTTTGTAAAGATATGGTTTTTAAATTTTAATATATTCGTGTTTCAAAATTTTTGGGGCTTTGTGTAATTTTAATAAATATAATCCGATTGGTGGGAAAGGGGAAACTAGAAATGACGAGGAATATGCAACCAAACTTAAGAATAATGAATATCCATTCCTTGTGATTTTTAGTATCCATCTCCCTATATATATATATATATATATATATTGGATAGTGTATTGAAATTTTCACAATTAATCAATAATATTTTAAAGCTCCAACATTTTTGAACACAAAAAGGTTTTTCGGTTTGTAATATAAACTAGAATATAAATAATAATAATAATAATAACAATAACTATGTTTATAAATACGAAACCGTTAGTTATAATAAAAATCCCATTTAAAGAAGTTTTAAATTTTTCTTCGGAAAGGCTAAGAAAAATCCTTCTTCTTGGTTTTTGGGTTATTTGATTTCAAATCATTTAGTTCTGCTGTCGGCTAGTAAGGGGAAAATCCATTTTAATTCTATTTCAGATTTCTATTTAATTTCCTATTTTAAGTTCGTTCATTGTGTAGTCGCAGCATCGCTGTTGAGACTATAAATCCTTGGAGTTGGTTCGGAGTTTTCCTACGGTCTATAAATACTACGTTGATGAGCATTACTATTTTACAGATCGCATCAATTTTTAAAAGAAGACGCGAGATGAGTAATATTTTAATCTAGCCTAATAAGGCCAAGGTTCAGCCTTTGTCCAAAGTCCATCTTATAGTTGACCATTTAGTATTATACTAGAATGGTCAACTAGTTAATGAGTTTTGGTACAACTTGGACCTAGGACTCAACCGTAAAAGTTGCATCTAAATTACCCCCTTAACTTCCTTCTTTCGTCCTTCCTTCCTCACCTAGCCTAACAATTTCTCTATTCATCATCTCTTTCTTTGTTGTCGCCTCGCCTCCTCTACTTCGTGCTTGTTTGCACATTAGATCTTACCTCACTTAAATTCCGAGATCTAATTTATTCTCTCCAACCATTTCTTGGCCTATAATACCTAGTAACGATATTTGATCTTACTCGCACCATTTAAGTCTCAACCTTAGGTAGAGTTCATTTGATTAGATCATAATGAGTAAAAAGTTCTCATCGCTTTAGTGCTAAGAAAATTTGTCGAGGCGGTTGGAGTTTCACCGCCCAGTTGCTTCGAGATCTTAGAATAGGTTGTTGTTTGCGCTATATCCGCCTTTATTATACCTTGTTAGAGTGGGTTCTATCAAAGGTTATCGTCGTTTCAGAGATGAAGATTAAATTAGCTTTTGGATGGTTTTTCTGAGGAGAATCTTGATGAGATTTTGGAGGAATCTGTGTTTTACGCGAACTTGAATAGTCTTATTGTTTGACCAGCTTTGGAGGTTCGAATTTCTTTTTATTAGTGTTGGGTTTTGATTTCGGAAATCTATGTTCAAGCTGCCCACGTAGACGTGTGACCCATTTACCACATCGTCCTATAAATGGGAAGTTGTGAGTATATTTGTCTTATGATGCGGAAATTAATCTTTTGTTTGATCGATGGTGTAACCATCATCTAGTGCCGCATCATATTTGATTCGGTTTGTTGTTCTTGTGTGTTGTTCATGGAGTTACTTTCTATAATTTTGCCTATCAATTTTGTCCTTAGACAATATTAGGTGGATTTCCATGAGAAGCAGTTTTGTGGTAGGTTTCTTTTCTCATCGCAAATTCTCTCTTAGAAGAGATGGTGATGTGGGAAACTCCAACAAGACCAGTAGTGTTTTAATATGAGATTGAGCATTATATGACCATGATATTGTTAATTAAAGATCATAAAAATTGGTTTGAGCTCCAGCCGCGGAGCAAGACATCTCATTGTTTATAGCCATTGTTTTGGAAGTTTCGGTGTTGTTGTTTTGTCGTCGCCTTTGTTGTTTTCCCTTTCTAGCATCAGGTTCTTGGC
This sequence comes from Allium sativum, assembly GCA_030737875.1. NCBI lineage: Eukaryota > Viridiplantae > Streptophyta > Magnoliopsida > Asparagales > Amaryllidaceae > Allium > Allium sativum. Next base: position 411,365,298 of record CM060910.1, on the reverse strand, counting down.
TTAGTCATGATTCATGATTATAACTGTTAGTGCTGTTTAAATCGCATGACTTAGGTTAATGAGTTTCTATGTTTGGGCATATTTATTTCATTCATGCATGCCATTTTGAATGAAATCTCGTTTTTCTTGTCTAAACTAACAGTTATCCTAGAGCTTGAATGAATAGAATTCTGTGTTGGGTAAATTTAGTGAAGGACCGGTTCTATATAACGGGTATATAAATAAATAAATCACCATTCCTTGTTAAAGCTAAAATTTATTTTTGGTCTTTTGTGTGTAGTTTCAGTTTTCGCATTTTTGGCGTGACTGACTTCCTTTTTCGCCAACATGTGACTTCTCGTTTAAATTTCCGCAAAATACATTTTTGAAAAACGTTGTTTAAGAAAAAAACTTTTTATCATTTTCTTATTTTTATAGGAAAGTGAAACGGTTTTGAAAAGGAATTTTCAAAATAAATATAAGAAGTTTTTTAGCGAAAATTTATTTTTATGAAAAATTTCGATTTTTGATCACATGAATAGCATAAGGAAGATGTTTGGACGCTTTGTGTGCGCATCTTAGTGGTGCAATAAAACCGATGATATGATAAAAACGTTAATGGTAACACGAAAAATGATGTTTTATCCTTGGAAACGTTGTTTCTATACCGTGTCAACGATGCCCGCGAGCTATTAACTAACTCGTTTTATGTTTTTAGATCTTGTTTTAAGCCTCATTTTCAATCTGTAGATGGAAATTTTTGGAATACTTTGGGTAATCGAGGTGAAAATTCAACGGTAGGGCAGGAAATGGAATATTTGTAAGCAGAGGAAATGTTAAAATTCTTCGCTTTGATCTCCTTTTTCTGGTTTAAGAGAAATTAAATCGGAAATGATTAGACTATGTGACGTTTTTGATGGTAGGTTTGGATGTAATATTGTTTTGCTTCACAACTTTATTCGTAATTTGTGAAGGGTATGGATGAAAAATGATTTTTGAAATTTGCATTCGTACAGAACTGCCTGTTTATTTAGGATGTTTTGCATCATGTTTTCAAAAGTGTTTTAAAAATTTCAATGCATACATATAGAGGGCCCGATTTAGAATCATCTTACATGCATATTTTATTGTTGAAATGCATTATGCACACCATGCACTTTACACATGGTTGCAAAGTGGATGTACACAAATTGGTTGTGCAGGATAGGATAACTAGGTGTCAGAATTTTGGGACAAAATTCCTTTTAAAGGGGAAGGAATGTAACAATCCAAAATTTTGACAATAGATTAGTAATTTTATTAGGATTTCAAATATACGAATTTCTGCAAACAATATAATTTGACCATGAAACTTTAACCAATGCTTTCGTCCCGGAATTCTGGTCAGCTTTCATGTTTGGAGTTTCACGGACAGAGTCCATATGAAAAGTTACGGACAAAATACGAAAACGGGCGAAAATAAATAAATCAGAATAATTTAAAATAACATACGTTATTAAACCAACATGACTTGGAATTTGACACTAAGGTGATCGACCATAGCGGTCGACTGGCAGTCGACCTCTATGGTTGACCCACTGGGCGTTAAAACCCCTAGTGATGGCTAGGTTTTATAGGGTTAGTTCATAATATAATATAGAACGAATGGATGGATATAAACTTAAATGAATCTAATGGTCCTAGGTCAATTCCACTCCTATAAGTGAAGGGGTAAGGCCTTATTCTTTCCCTCACAAATCTGTGGGCAGTAGCTAAACTCTACCATTTTGCTCCTTCTCTAAACCTAATTTCTTAAATAAAAAATATATTCTTATACAACAAATCAAATTCAAAACACATAGGTTGAGAGGATTATCAGATCCAATGGAAAAGAATGAAAATTAGCGCTCAATAATGGGTTCTTCCCACTCTTTCTATTTTCTTGCATCTCTACAGATCTGAAATTATCTCCCTTTCAGATAAATTGTAGATTTGTAAGAATTCAGTGAAGTGTAGGCCTAAAAATTAAAGCTTTGGATTTGGATGCTTAAAAGTGAGTGGAAAATTTATATATAAAATTATAATAGCCTGTTTATTTTGTTTGTATTAGATCTCAAGCTGAGATGCCTATTTTCATTAGATCTGCTTAAAATATGATTGGAATTGAATTGACACCTATCAGATCTGATTATAAAAATTGTCAAAACTTGTAAATTGCAAACTGGGGTTAGGCATAATATTAATTGTAGGATTACTAAATTTGTTCATATATATTTCCTACAATTATGTTGTAAAACGTATTGTGATTGTTGTAAAAAACTGTAGATCTGAAAATCAATCCCATTAAACACAATTTAGATTTAGTTATATTTCAAATATCTATTTTCCGTGTTGAATGATATAATTATGCGAATTTGGATAAAAAGATACAACTGGTGGACTATGTGATTGTAAATTTAAAAGAAATAAGCCTGCTTGCATTCAATGTTGTAAGGTTTTGGCTTAGTTGTTGTAAATATGTTGTTTTCCTCTTTTTGAAAAGAAAGACATTATTTTGAGCACACAAGAAATATGACAAAAAGATTGACAATGGAAAAGTTGGGTAAATTAACGTATAAATATAATTATACATCTAATGCTTAGTTTGCATCAACTATCCTAAAATAAAATTAAATATGTATTTCTTGTGGTTTCAAACCATAAATTAGGCATGACTTACAATAACTTGGTTAATGATATTTTGGTAAGATTCAAAACCTTTTGGCAAGATTGAATGCAAAAAAGGAATGTTCGGTTATTAATTAAACCAAATTATTAAATTTAACGATAAATAAAAATAAAGGAATATATCTATGTTGGCCGCACAAAAATGTAAATAAATATATAAACAATGTCCGTCCGTACCTACGAAAAAAACGAAATATACATTATATTGAATGTTGAATGGCACTCATTTATGGAATCATACATGTAAATTCAAAACGAAATAACCGCATTAGACACGAGGTTAAGCCCAATTTGTTGTATGAGTCTGCCTGGCACCGACCGACAAGTCCAACATCCACCGGTAACCAGCTTAATGTGAGGGGTCTAATGCATAAATATAAATGTACTATGAAACGAGGTTATGTTCAACTTGTACTAGAAGTCTGCCCGGAACCGACCGACAAATCCAGCATCCACAAGTTGCCAACTTAATTTGAGAGGTCTGGTGCATATATATATATATATAACAGTCAATAAATAAATAAATAAATACGAGCAATAATTGTCTTTTGGGGTACAACAAATATATACTTCGGGACTGATAAATTAAGGATACCCAGTGTAAATGCTGGCCCTAGGAAAATATTATTGTTATGATCATAAATGGCAATAAACTTATGAATGGAAATAAATGATTAAAAAGGGGATTAACGAGTACTAATTGTTGTTTAATACTAAGTCCAAATTTGGGAGGCAATTGAATAAATTTCATAGGAAGATATAACTTCCCTTATTTATATTAGTTAATACAGAATTATAATTAAAAGTTAGAATTGGACTTAGTAGGTTAGTAATGTGGAACATTATTAACCATAGGAACCCGTGACGATAATGAATTGCGTATGTATAGTATTCCCGTGTAGAGGGACTAAACAGGAATGACTTAATAACGTGGCCCACTTTATCCCAATAGGGAAAGGTATTAAAAGCTAATTCGGGTACAAACCTAATAACTTGCATATAGTCCGCTTCCTGGGTCTTAAACGGCTAGGGTTGAAGAGTACTCCTGGGAATAAGTCTTTTATATTAGGGGTCTTTAATGGTAGATGTTTGAGGGCCTACCCAAACCTGGAAATTAAAAACATCAGATATGACTACCTATCCCATCCGACCGTCGGATTTTCCCAAAATTGAAACCGTTGGATTCGTTTTGAAAAGATCTTTTGTGATGATATAAATTTTGTGAAGATCGAATGGTAGATTTTCAGATATGTGTAAATCAAATCGGGAGAAAAACAGCGCCACGGCCGCTTTATGGCCTGAAGCGTCGTTTGAATGAATCATCTATTTTTAAATAAATAAAAATAGCGATAAATCATGATAAAATAATATAAACGATATAGAATGGAAATAAACTGAATTTGCTCGATTTATGCGTTATTTGATGGTTGAATGTGTTTGGTGTGAAAATTACATTATAGAACAAAATTGGTGATGATGAATAATTTAGCCATTGAAATGAATTGATCTGAAATTCTAGATATACGTGAATTATTTGAAAAGGCCGAGTTAATTCTCATTTCAAATAATTGATCGACGAGTGAAAGTCAAAGATATGAAGATGGTGCAAGACCGATGATCTTCACGTCGAATGGAGGGGTGCTACTGATGCTCGTGATAGGAGTAGTTACCTTGACGGGGTTGAAGTATTAGCCACCCGGACGTACTTGTTGATTGTACGGATATGCGAGGTATTGGGTGTCCCCGGTTTCGTTTAGACCCAGAACGAACGTGTAAATGGACTGTGTGCCTGACATTGGATTTTGTTCTGTGCTGATTGATCCCTATTAAATATATATCTGCTTGGTGGCGGAGAATTTATTCTCTTGCTTAACGCCCTTCTCTGAGACGTACAAGCCCAGAGGTTATATATCGATAAAAATCAGTCGCACGGAGTGAATTGCCTATGTGGCATGCCTAAGTGATTGATGATCAAGGCTTCTGTTGAAAAGCAAAGTCTTGTGGTAGATATCAAAGCACGGCCTGTGTGGCATGGCTTTGTGTATAGCGTTGTTTCGCGAGCCTCACACCCCGGTATGAGCCAAAAACGGGAGATGGACTTCAGGGAGGACATGCGTTTTCTTCTAGCTAGGAGTGGTGCTTTGGGTTTTGCACGCCCGGGTATTTTACTTATGTGGATGATGGAAAATGAGGCCTCGGTTAGCTTTGGTCTCTTCGGAGCCGATGATGTGGTCAGATATGACCAGTGACGCCCCATAGGGCGGGGAAACACAGTGTTTAGGAATTTTAATCCACATCGGTGGACCGGCCCTAACGATCCAAGGGCCCACCTAATTCTGGGTTCCGAGTCACGGGCTAGAGCGTCTCGAATTCGGTAAGGACTATCTTTTGCCTTGGTTCATGACGGAAATCCAATTTCCAAATACGACATCGTGTGATTTTGATTGTATATATATATATGGCGACATGATATATGGTACCCATGCCGTCTATGATTGATAGTTATGATTGAAATTGTTTTTTAAACATATATACACTAGCAATAATATCAAATGATTTGTTTTGCTCGTATCAAGCATATTTTGGCCATTATAAGGTAAAACTCTATCCTCCGGTTTGTGTTGCATTGTGTGATGGGAACCGAGTCTTATAATGGCTTCATTTTTATAAAAAGCATTGCGAAGTTTAAAAGATTTATTTATTTTAAAGCACTGACAATCCAATGGAATAAACCCGTTTCGCGAAAGTGGCATGGTCCTGTGATTGGCCATATTAGAAAGTGTGTTAAGTAGATTTCTCATACCAGTCCCATGACCGACTTGTAGTTTGTTTCACTTGCAAACTCGGGTGCCCCTATTTCTACATGGGAAGCTTTGTATTCAGGTTTTAGCAGGCTCTTTCTGGATAGCTGGAGCTGAAGATGGATTTTATCATTTATCTCTTTTTATGCTGTTCAGCTCATGTTGTACATATTATGTTTTCTTTTCCGCAGTAGACATTTATGTGTAGCTGAACTGTATTTTGTACTAAGTATGATCCCATATACTGTGTAACTCTGATGATTATATTTATCCAGCGTATTTTATTGTACATTATCTGGTGTATTTTATTATTTATGTTCTGCTGTTATCTGTTTATTTGTTATATTCCAAAGATTACCCTTGCACCGTCTCATTGGGGTTTGGGGTCATCACAAGCGTGGTATTAGACCTTTGGTTAAGCTTAGTTCTGGAATATAACATATTAATGAACTCGTCAGAAATAGAACCAGTAGTGTTCTAGGACGAGTAACTCATCACAGATAGGATCAGTAATATCCTAGTATGAGTGTAGCAAAATGAAATACACCTCGATAGACACATTTACTTTCAAGTATATGTCTCTATGCTTTATAATATCTTTTCTGTTGACCTGACACTTGGTCTGCTATTTGCAGAAGTACTAGAAAATGAGTGCCAGAAACAGAAGGAATACAGACCCATATATAGAAGCCCTACTTAAGAAGTATAGAAATATGGGTGGAGTACCATTCTTGGGTGAAGAATCTATTGCTAAAACACAAGCTTGGATTCATTCTACTGAGAAAATCTTTGAAGGATTAAAGCTGAGGGATGACCAGAAAAGATTATTGGCATCTTGGGCACTCAAAGACGAAGCTTTGTTCTGGTGGGATTCAATTATTAAGGATAATCCAGAAGGTGATATCACCTGGGATAGATTCAAAGAGCTTTTCAATGCAAAATTTATTCCTTCAGAAGCAACCGAGCGGTTGTGTGATGAATTCTACTATTTGATACAAGGTGATATGAATATCCCAGAATATCATAAGAGATTCAATGAACTTTCTCACTTTGCTCCACATTTAATTCAAAAGCCAAAGGTGAAGAATCTGAGGTTTATAAATGGTCTTCAAAGAAAGTACCAGAATAAAGTAATGGGGCATGTGAAGCTTCCTTTTTATGAAATGATATACATAGCCTACCAGTACGAGGATCTCCGTAGGAAAGGTATGTTGCAAGACGAAGAGGAAGCCAGTTCTAGAAGCAAAAGGGAATTCGAAACTGATATCTCAAAGGCGAGTGCACAGCCTGAGGCCAGTACGACGTCTAGGGTTAGAAAGAAGCCTAGATTAAATAGAGAAAAGGTTATATCTAAGAAAGGATCAGTAACCACTGCAATATGCAATAACTGCAAGAAAGCAGGACATTTATCCATAAATTGTGGACCCTTAAGGAAGCAGTTAAAGAGTGGATTTAAATCGAAGAACAAGCTTTAAGAGAATAGGGGGTGCCATAAGTGCCACCAAGCTGGTCATATTGCGAAAAACTGCCGATTATCATAGAAATCTGAAAAGATACAGGTAAATAAAGTAGCAGAAGTTCCTGCATCCTCAACCAGTCAGGAAAGGCCAGATGTTTTGGAAGGCACGCTTACTGTCAAAGATATTCCAGTTAAAGTACTATTTGACACATCCATGTTGCGAAGCTTTGTTGCAAAGAATGCGGTTGAGAAACCGGATTTGAATTTGAAGAAGCTCAAAGAACCAATGGCTGTTCATAATCCGGTTGGGGGCTCCCTTGATCTTGATTAGGTTTGTGGAGTGCCTATCTCTTTTTCCCGTTATCGGTTCCCCATTATCGCAATCATAATGAATTTTACAGAGTTTGACCTTATACTGGGATTAGATTGGTTAACCAAATATGAAGCAGAAGTTAAATGCACCGAGAGGGTTGTTAAGGCAAAAACAAAGTTCGGAGAATATATAACCATTCCATGTGAAGGTTCGAATTCTGACAGAAAAGACTTCTGGGCAGCATTGGATGTTTCTCCTACTCAAATAGAACATGTTCCTATCGTTACAGAGAATATTCAGGTCGACATTACAAATATTCCAGTTGTCAAGAACTATGCGGATGTGTTCGAAGAAGTTGTTAGCTTACCTCCACAGAGAGAAATTGATTTCAAAATCTCTTTAGTTCCGAATGCAAGGCTAGTAGTTCACGCAATTCGAAGAATGACCTTGAAGGAGAGAGAAGAGTTGGATAATCAAACTAGACAGCTAGTATGGAAAGGTCTGATCAGGCCTAGTTTCTCTGATTGGGGAGTAGCAGTGGTATTTATCCCAAAGTCAGACGGTACTCTCAGATTATGTGTAGACTATCGTGACTTGAATAAGCAAACAATGAAGAACAAATATCCGTTGCCGCGGATTGATGATTTATTGGACCAATTGAATGGAGCACAAGTGTTTTCACGAATGGACCTAGCTACAGGTTTCCATCAGCTTCGTATTGCCGAAGAGTGTGTTCCTTTGATAGCATTCAGAGGTCCAGACCTATTCTACGAGTGGTTAGTAATGTCGTTCGGCTTATGTAACGCTCCGGCTTATTTTGTCGATCTGATGAATCGGGTATTCAGAGGAGTATTGAATAAATTCGTTCTTGTCTTCATTGATGATATTCTAATCTTCTCTAAATCAGAAAATGAACACGAAAAACATTTGGAAAAAGTGTTAGAAATTCTCAGAAAGAATGTTTAAAAAGAAAAAATTTCCAAATGTATATTCTGGCAAGATGAAGTCAAATTTCTTGGCCACATCGTGTCAAAAGAAGGAATTTCAGTGGATCCCAGTAAAATCACTGCTATTCAGAATTGGAAACAGCCTTGTACACCCACAGAAGTCAGAAATTTTCTCGGGTTAGCCAGTTATTATCGGAAATTCATTAAGGATTTCGCGAAGATATCTAGTTCTTTAACGAAACTGACGAAGAAACATTCGAGATTCAATTGGACTTCAGAATGTGAGGAAGCTTTCTAGAAGCTGAAATTAAAGCTGACGACCGCTCCAGTGTTAACAATAATAGATGGCAATGAGGACTTGAAAGTCTGGACTGACGCATCTAGAGAAGGACTTGGTGCAGTGTTAATGCAAAGAGGTCAAGTGATTGTTTATGCTAGCCAGCAGCTGAAGCCGCATGAGAAGAACTACATTACTCATGATCTTGAGTTGTTATCCATCGTATTCGCTTTGAAAATGTGGAGGCACTACCTTTTGGGTAAGAAATTCGAATTGTATATAGACCATCAGTCATTGAAATATCTATTCACCCAGAAAGACTTGAATCTAAGGCAGCAGCGTTGGCTAGAATTTCTTGCGGCGTACGATTTTGAGATTTTGTACACTCCAGGGAAAGCCAATGTTGTGGCTGATGCGCTGAGTAGAAAGAATGTAACAATCGCCAGTTTTATCATTACGACGTCTTTGATTGATAAAATATCTGCTATTCAGAAGGGTGATCACTTCATTCAGAGAATCAAAGAAAGAATACAGAAAGGCGAGACCTTGAGTTTTCAGATAGATGACGAGGGAATCCTAAGGTTGAAAGGCTGAATACGTGTGCCGAACATTGCTGACCTTCGAAGAGAAGAATTGGATGAATGTCACAAAGCCAAGCTTAGTATCCATCCAGGGGTGAGCAAGATGTATAATGATATCAAACGCACTTTCTGGTGGAGATCTATGAAACGAGACATCTCCTTATATGTTAGCCGATGTTTTACTTATCAACAAGTTAAAAGCGATCAGCGGAAGCTCGCTGGATTGATGCAACCTTCGGTAGTTCCAGGTGGGAAGTGGGAACATATTTCTATGGATTTCATAGATGGTTTGCCCAAAACCAGAAAAGGAAATGACAGTATTTAGGTAATCGTGGATCAATTTACGAAGACTGCTCATTTCATACCTGTCAAATCGAATAGAACTACTTAAAGTCTGGCGCAGATTTATTTCAAAGAAATTGTTAGACTGCACGGAGTTCCCATGAGCATCGTTAGTGATCGTGACCTGATTTTTGCTAGTAAATTCTGGGAAGCATTCCAAACAGAATTGGGAACGAAACTGAACTTGAGCACCGCTTATCATCCTCAAACAGATGGCCAAAATGAGAGGGTGAATCGTATTCTAGAGGATCTATTGCGGGCTTGTATTATTGATTTTGGCTGAATTCTCATATAATAACAGCTACCAGGCGAGCTTGAAAATGTCTCCATTCGAAGTATTGTATGGTAGACCGTGCCGATCCCCTACTTGTTGGGTTGAACCTGGTAATAGACTTATATTAGGGCCACATATGATTCGCGATGCTGCAGACAAAGTCGATTTCGTTAAGAAACGATTACTAGCCGCCAAAAGCCGACAAAAAAGCTATGCAGATAAGAGAAGAAGAGATATATCATTTGCTGTTGGCGACTATGTTTATTTGAAGGTATCTCCGATGAGAGGAGTTATCCGGTTTGGTAAAATAGGAAAATTGGCGCCCGAATTCATTGGTCCGTTTCCTATTCTTGAACGTATTGGAACTCTCGCATATAAGGTTCAATTGCCTGATTAGTTGCCTGGAGTGCATGATGTATCTCACGTATCTCAACTTCGAAAGCACGTTCATGATCCAGACTTGATCGTGGAAGAAGCAGCGCAACAGGATATAAAAATCACTCCAGAATTAGCCGTGAGAAGAGAGCCGCTAAAGATTATCGACAAAGAAACAAAAGAGCTGAGGAACAAAAAGGTTCACTTGGTCAAAGTGCAATGGAGTGGAGATCCGCGAGATTGTACTTGGGAAACAGAGGAAAGCGTTAAGAAAGCCTATCCTATGTGCAGGGTGGATATCTCTGATTGACTCTGGTGCAAGGTACATTTACCATATCTTGCATTTCCAGTATGTTCTTTACTTTGTTGTTGTTCCTTGCATTGATGTAAACCTTTTTATTATATAGTATAAATGTTTACAAAAGAGTATATGAAATAATTGGTATGATTTTGAAGAGTTAAAAATAAAATTGATTGATATTTGTGTTGTGTGATAGTGGATTTGATTTATTAAATTATTAGGATGGTAATTAAAATTAATCAATTGGAGAATGAATGGTAGAATTTATTCGATTAAATCATGCATTGAACTGAGTTAAAAATAGATAGAACTATATACATGTGCATTATACATGTTTGAACTGGTAAATGGATTAGCTGTTGAGTAAAGATTTTATTTGCGTGCCAGACAAATAGGTAAACCTTAATGAGTTGGATGCGCAATTTTATTATTATATCAACTCCTGTGAATGCCATTGGATGCGGAGTGCTAGTTGTTCTGTGTGTAATAATAAATGTCGCCATAGTATAGTAACAATTAATTTTGAACTACACTACATGGCATACTTCTCGAAGATAGGCATACTTCATCATATACCACATAAGCATTTGGAGCTTGTGTGACGAGGTGGGAGATTTACCATACGAGCGAGAAGCTTGTATGGCGATGACTATATATTACAGGTTTAATTGATGACTGATATGGACCATATGAAATTGTAACGATAAATTGCCAGATTAATAAAAACCCCACACGGGTCTGGAGTTGACAATAATCACGTCTCTCTAGTCATTAGATGCGGCACATGGACTATTTATTTCCCACACAGGACGAGGTGACGAGGATTTATCCTCTGGAGTAATTAAAAATACACACTCCCTCAGGCTTTGACAGGGTGACGAGAATTTATTCTCTGGGGTTATTATCTATACACGCTTCCCTGTAAACACCAGAGTATATCACTATAAATATGTGTATGCTTATTAGGATTTATTGGGTACCTAATACGACCCAATAAATTTCCAAATCCCTCCCCATACAAAGGAGGTTATGGCGAAATTTTTCAAAAATTCCGGTTGTTAGCCAAATTTTTGAAGAATTTGAAAATTCTCAGAAACTGAAAAGTTGGAGAATGGAAGCCAAATTTAAAGTAGAGTTAGTTAATCAAACTACTTTCGACTTTGTTCCTTTTCAGGGACGAAAATTTTTAAGTGGGGGAGATTGTAACAACCCGGAAAATCTGAACCAGTTTAATTTTTTTATTGGCTATTTTAGTGAATTTTAAGTATTTAAAATAAATATTTTAAATAATAGCGATGAGAAGTGTTGTTGAATCGATGTTGAAAATGAATAAAATGACTTTGAATCATAAACAAGGCCTGAAATGGCGAGGTAGTTTCAAAATTTGAATTCAAACTTTAACTGGTTGTACCGGGTGCAAAACAAAACGGATTTTAGTGAAACCAAAAATATTTAAATCTGTTAGGGAATATCTTTCTAACAAATCTGAAAAATCGAAGTTTCGTAGCGGAAATCAAAAGTTATGGCCAAATGAATTTTCAGAAAGGTCGCTATAGAATTGATATAGCCCGTGAAAATAGACATTTTGCAAACGGCCTCGGAATTCGACGAAACCACTTTTGTTGGATCCGGGATGTGAATTATTGCTAAGTTTCAAATTTCATAATTTTTGAAGCTAGTATGTGAGCGTGGCAAAGGAAAATGTGTTTTGGTCAATTATAGTTAAATTGGATCGACCAGAAAATGGCCATTTTTTAAACGGTCTCAGAATTCAACGAATCTAGTTTTGTTGGGACCGTATCGTCAAAACATAGCTGGATTTATTTTTATGGAATTTTTAGAATCAGTATGTGGCCCCGACAAATTGAAATGTACGTTCAAATCCAATATTGAATGTTATATATTTTAATTTGAAGCAAAACTGACTGAAACATTCGAATCGACCTACGAAACATATCCCATTATGTTCGGAATGGGGGTATTTAGCTAGGGACGACAATTGTTAGGTCTGGATTGGGGTTCGCATGTGAAGAGGGGTATTTTCGGATTTAAAATAAATTAAAAATAATTATAAAACTCTGGCCAATAGGATCTCTCGTTCAATTATCTCTCTTTAACGCTAATTACCGCCGCCCAATACCATTCCATGACCGATTTTGTTCCAGAGAAGAACACAAAAATTCCCTCAAAACATTTCGAATTAAACTATGGTCCTTCAGCAAACTTTGTAGAGATTTGAATCAGCTCCAAATCTATACGGATTTGATGAGCTCTCGTTCCGTGTAGTGCTCGAATCGCTAATCCAAAGGGCCGCCGCTCAACATTGTGTTCAGCGCCAGAAGGACCTCCGAGTTCGCCGTTGTTGAGGCCAGTGGTAGTTGTCGCGGTGGAGCACGCCGTGGAAGCCTCCGATCATCATCAGGCGTCGTGTTTTGCTCGCAAAATCAAGCCCTAGATTTGAACGACTAGTTTTGAATGCGGCCAGGAGTTTAAAGGAGGAAGAAGGTTTTTTTATTTTTTTATTCCTTTGTTAATTAATTTTAGAAAGTCCGCAACCTTTATAAAATCATATCTTTTTCGTTTGTAGACGAAATTCAGTGAAACAAGGGACAGTAGACTCGTGTGGACGTCTTCTACATTCTAGAAAAGACCACATATTTTTCTGAGCCTTCTGCTATTTTTGGTGTAGTGGAACCCAAGGTGAGATTTCTAATTTATAAACGATATGGAAAACAACGAGGTATAAATTATATAGTCGATGTATGAGTTATATAAGCGTTGTAAACCACCTGTATAAGCGTTGTATAAGTTGTATGTTCGATGTATAAGTTATATATGCATTGTAAAAACTATATATGCGATGAAATGACATTGAAATGAATTGAAGTGAATTGAAATATATATATATATATATATATATATATATACTCCCCTCGTCCACAGACCATGGACGATATTTATTGGTTGTGATTGGTGTGAAAATTGGTTGATAGCGAATGGTTGATTAGAATTGTTTGTGATTGAAATTGATTGTGGTTGAAAAGTACCCATTGGTGATTGAAACAAAATTAGAATAGATCGTGGAAATGAAAATAAAACATGCCGCCTGCGTGCGAACTAGATGCATGAATCCCCATTGTTAAAAGCAGCGAGGCTTTAAGGTAGAGTAAGGAGCCGTACTAGGGACAGTCCCGGTTTTAACTACCCTGCCGTTATGCTGCTGAAATTTTCAATAATATTCATGTGTTAGAATTATTTTCATGTGTTGAAACTATATTCGTGTGTCAAATAGAAATTCATGTGTTGAATGATAGTTGTGTTTTGAAATAAATTGTTTTATAATAAAAATCATATTTTTGTCATCTATATGAACTATATAAAATAGTCGTGTTTTGAAATAAATTGTTTTATAATAAAAATCATATTTTTGTCATCTATATGAACTATATAAAATAGTCCTGTTTTGAAATGAATTGTTTTACAATAAAAATCACATTTTTATTATATACATGAATTGTTAAAAATAGTGAAGTGTTGAAATAAATGTCTGTTGGATAAAAATATCATTTTTATCAAATATATAAAGTGGAAAGAGTTTTGAAATCGAAGAAAGAATTATATTTATATATATTTATATAAATATAATTGAAATATAGTGAATAACGATGCTGCAGTTCGTATTTTGAAATCGTGATTTCAAACAATCAGTGCGGGAGATCCGACCATTGGATTTTCCCGAAACCACAACCATTGGATTCGCCTTGGGAATATCTTTCCAACGACACCCACTTTGTAAGGATCCAACGGTTGGATTGTCTGGAATGTTTAATTCAAATCTGAAGAAAAACAGCGCCAGAATCGATTATATTTATATATATATATAATTAAATTAAATCGAATAACGACGCTGCAGTTCGTATTTTGAAATCGTAACTTCAAACGATTAGTGCGGGAGATCCGACCGTCGGATTTTCCCAAAATTGAAACCATTGGATTCGTTTTGAAAAGATCTTTCTAATGATATAGATTTTGTGAAGATCCAACGGTTAGATTTTCATATATGTGTAAATCAAATCGGGAGAAAAACAGCGCCACGGCCACTTTATGGCCTGAAGCGTCGTTTGAATGAATCGTCTATTTTTAAATAAATAAAAATAGCGATAAATCATGATAAAATATTATAAACGATATGGAGTGGAAATAAACTGAATTTTCTCAATTTATGTGATATTTGATGGTTGAATTTGTTTGGTGTGAAAATTACATTAAAGAACAAAATTGGTGATGTCGAATAATTTAACCATTGAAATGAATTGATTTGAAATTCTAGATATACGTGAATTATTTGAAAAGGCCGAGTTAATTCTCATTTCAAATAATTGACCGACGAGTGAAATTCGAAGATATGAAGACGGTGCAAGACCGATGATCTTCATGTCGAATGGAGGGGTGCTACTAATGCTCATGATAGGAGTAGCTACCTTGACAGGGTTGAAGTAGTAGCCACCCGGACGTACTTGTTGATTGTACGGATATGCGAGGTATCGGGTGCCTCTGATTTCATTCAGACCCAGAACGAACGTGTAAATGGACTGTGTTTCTGACATTGGATTTTGTTCTGTGCTGATTGATTTCTATTAAATATATATCTGTTTGGTGGCGGAGAATTTATTCTCTTTCTTAACGCCCTTCTCTGAGACGTACGAGCCCAGAGGTTATATATTGACAGAAATCAGTCGCACGGAGTGAATTGCCTGTGTGGCACGCCTAAGTGATAGATGATTAAGGCTTCTGTTGAAGAGCAAAGTCTTGTGGTAGATGATCAAAGCACGGCCTGTGTGGCATGGCTTTGTGTATGGTGTTGTTTCGTGAGCCTCACACCCCGGTATGAGCCAAAAATGGGAGACGGACTTCAGGGAGGACATGCGTTTTCTTCTAGCTAGGAGTGGTGCTTTGGGTTTTGCACGCCCGGGTATTTTACTTATGTGGATGATGGAAAACGAGGCCTCGGTTAGCCTCGGTCTTTTCGGAGCCGATGGTGTGGTCAGATATGACCAGTGACGCCCCATTGGGCGGGGAAACGCAGTGTTTAGGAATTTTAATCCACATCGGTGGACCGTCCCTGACGATCCAAGGGCCCACCTGAGTCTGGGTCCTGAGACACGGGCTAGAGCGTCTCGAATTCGGTAAGGACTATATTTTGCCTTGGTTCATGACGGAAATCCAAATTCCAAATACGACATCGTGCGGTTTTGATTGTATATATATATATATATATATATATATATATATATATATATATATATATATATATATGGCGACATGATATATGGTACCCATGCCGTCTATGATTGATAGTTATGATTGAAATCGTTTTGAAACATATATACACTAGCAATAATATCAAATGATTTGTTTTGCTCATATCAAGCATATTTTGGCCATTATAAGGTAAAACTCTATCCTTCGGTTTGTGTTGCATTGTGTGATGGGAACTGAGTCTTATAATGGCTTCATTTTTATAAAAACGCACTGCGATGTTTAAAAGATTTATTTGTTTTAAAGCACTAGCAATCCAATGGAGTATACCCGTTCCGCGAAAGTGGCGTGGTCCTATGATTGGCCATATTAGAAAGTATGTTAAGTAGATTTCTCATACCAGTCCCATGACTGACTCATAGTTTGTTTTACTTGCAAACTCGGGTGCCCCTATTTCTACACAGGCAGCCTAGTATTTAGGTTTTAGCAGGCTCTTTCTGGATAGCCAGAGCTGAAGATGGATTCTATCATTTATCTCTTTTTATGCAGTTCAGCTCCTGTTGTACATATTATGTTTTCTTTTCCGCAGTAGACATTTATGTATAGCCGAAATGTATTTTGTACTAAGTATGATCCCATATACTGTGTAACTCTGATGATTATATTTATCCAGTGTATTCTATTATACATTATCTGGTGTGTTTTATTATTTCTGTTCTGCTGTTATATGTTTATGTGTTATATTCCAAAGGTTACCCTTGCACTGTCTCATCGGGGTTTGGGTTCGTCACAAAATATGAGTTGGTAGGCACGTAACATTAAGGATTTCTTTTGTTACAAGGATGTGTGTGGCATCTCATATGCGTTCACCCTATATAGAAGGAAGGGGGGCTTTGTTCCGACCGTCGTTACATAACAGTGGTATCAGAGCCGAAGGTTACAGACCGTGCCATGCAAGCAAGATAGTGCTCTCAAAAGCTACTCGTAGGATGCGAGTCAAGGGGGAGACTGTTAGGATTGTCTTGCATGTTGTTAAGGAGAAATGATGGTTTGGATACAACAGTCCCACAACACGGAATATATTGAAGGAATTGTGTATAAATATAAGTTGGTAGGCACGTAACAGCAGGGCTTCCTTTTATTTTATGGGAGTTGTTTGCCATCTCATATGCACGCAAGGAAAGGGGCTTTGTTCCGACCATCGTTACATAACAGTGGTATTAGAGCCGAAGGTTCAGACTGGGTCATGCAGGCAAGGCAGTGCTCTCAAAAGATACTCGTTGGATGCGATTCAAGGGGGAGACTATTAGGATTGCCTCGCATGTCCTTAAGGAAGGAATGATGGTTTGAATAAATAACCCCACATCATATAATAAATTGAAGGAGTTGGGTAAAAATATGAGTTGGTAGGCATGTAACATCAGGGATTCCTTTTGTTATATAAGAGTTGTGTGCCAGCTCATTTACATGCAAGGAAGGGGGGCTTTGTTCCGGCCGTCGTTACATAACACTTGTGAATTTTTTAAAAGCTTTCAAGAAAAGAATTAGTCTCTTTTGATATAATTTATAACTTTTAGGGATACAAGATTTTGTTTTATGTCTAAGTTCATTTCAAGCAAATATTATTTCACGATTGACTGACTTTTTTACACATTATGAAATGGTATGGTAAAGTCGATTTCATACCGCCTGAATTTTCATTACTGCCTCATGGGTTGGAGTATGTTGTCAAAGATTAAAACTAGCTTTTTAAGAAATTGATAACATTGATGTTTACTATTTTAGCATAAGGTTTCTATATCCACTTGCAAGATATACATGCTTCAATGAACAAGGATCTATTTGCTTGCTTATGGAAATCCATTTTTTGTTCCTTGGAACTCAAAATCTTTCCATGTAAAAAGGTATTATTCCAAAATTGTTATGTTATATATGCTAATGTATTTCCTTTTCTCACTATTCATTATTATATTTCTAGCTAGTAATTAACGTATATTGGTAAGGATTTAAGTATATTGGTTACGATTTAAGTATATAGGTAATAGCACTTACAAACTTAAAAATTATGATTCAATGATAAATCATTAAATGTTAATGTATTGTAATAAATATATTTCTTACTTATGGGAAATTGGTTTCCATGGGTATATGAATCTAAACATATAAATAAGGTATTATTCGAAAATCCATGTCTAAAAAGATGCATTCATAAAAGTAGCTAATAAAAGGGTTAGGCGATTAGAAAAATGAAATTTGCAGCGTGACTGCGTTTTTAAAGCTTGAATTTAAAAGTGTACCTTAACAAAAGATAAATGGGCTAAAAGAGGAAGTTAGGAAACTTTGCTTGTGGACCGCTACATTTTTTTGGACTTCAAATATTTAGTCAAGATCTAACTTACAATTACAAAACCTATCCTTCTGCACAATATCGATCCATATTATTATTCTCTACTATTAAAGCAAAAGTGAAGGAAGGTTAAAGGAATTGACCAGGCTTTCACTCTTGAGTTCCATGGACTGGCAACATTTTGTAACGAATAAGTGGGTCTATTCGTTGGCTTCCAATAAATTTAATGGTATGCCAAGATGATTATGCTTCATAATAGACTTAATGCACATAGTGGGGACATGTTTGCAAAATTGGATTCCTTAAGTATTCGTGCTAAGTGTATACGCTTTGGTTAATAGATTATGACATATAATGGTTGGAATCTGATGCAATGGCTCATCTTATAGAAGTTCTTATTGGTTATTATCACTTTCTTCAGTAACCACATTAAATATCTTTTTGTATTATCCAACATTATACCCCAAATTTTGTTGTTTTTGTTTAAAAATATATAGTATTGTACAACATTCATAGATAGTTAGATTAAATGTTTAATAAAATAGTCTCCAACTTTGATAACATATCCTAAAATAATTTTTAAATGGAAGTTGAAATTGAGCACATACGCAGTTTAGTCAGAGCATCTTACCTTTCTCAATTATAGTTAATCCAACATGTAAAGTATTGCTGAAATACTGAGATTCTAATCATTTTATTTCATTTTTAAAGATACAGGGAAGGGGCCATTGAATTTTCAAATAGAAACAAAATACAATCAAAGAATATTTCAAATATGAAATTTTAACTTTGAAACTGTATAAAATTACCAAATAGTCAAAAGTTGTAAACTAACTAATGAATAATTTGTTTAATGAATATTTATAACTAACAAGCATTGTTTACGAATAACTTATATTTGACTCCATAAAAGTTATACATATGATTTCAATAAATTAATTAAAAGTGGAATATACAAAAAATAAATAATGAAATTCAAAACTAAAGGTGAAACTCTTAGAACGTATGAGCTAGATTGAAAACTCTAAATAGAGTTGACCATTTGGCTGGTTTGGTTTATCCGATGATGAAATTTGTTGACAAATAAAAATGAAAACCAAACCAAACTGATCAAATTTAGTTTTGTTTGTTCATTGGTATTTGACTTATAAACATATGATTAAATTATTGTTATTTATAATTTTTAAGCTTTCAAAATGAAAATTTGACACATATTTGATGACTAAAGTTTACTCATCTAACTATACTAACCAAAAATGTTTATTATAACATCAATAATTTGAAAAATATAAGTAAAGTTATGTTAATTTGGTCAAACTAGTCATTAAATTTAATATTTTCTAGGCCAATTATAAATAGATCTAATTTTAAAACCGAACCAAACTGACCAAAACACAATAGATTGGTTAGTTTATTTGGCTTAACGAAACAATGCTAAACTCTCCTCTGAAATTGCAATGGTCTAAAACCATGAACCGAATAAAAATATTGTCCAATATATAATCATATTAAATCATCAGTGTGATTATTAGTTTATTTGCATTTTTTGCCATAACACCTTGTAACTAATATGTTTTAATCAAGTATAAGCTTAATTTGGATTTTGGGTGGTTCTAAACTACTATTATTCCATCTAGCACAGTGTGATAGTACTGACTGGATTTTCTAAATTTTTGTTTTCTTTGGCGGGACATCCTAATTTTCGTGGTACCAATATGCAATCATAAAATTGCAAGGTCAACATGTTCTATCTTTTCAGATAATAAATTTATGAATTATTATAAATTAGTCAAATTAAATCAGTTATTGAAGAAAAATTGCCACCTTATGCAAAAAATAAGGAATACTTAAAAAGTTAGGCAATGGAGAAAATATTATTGATGATTTTGAGCACATCTTAGTATAAGTGTGGTATATTTGATTAGAATAATGATGTTATCAAACAAAATGATTGCACTTTTATACTATGTAACTTTATGAGGTTACTTTGATTTCACTATAGAGTTCATATTATTTGCATTCACACATATCAACCAAACCAACCATGCATATTTATACACTTTTTCTTACACATTGAGCCCTCACCTAGGATACTTTTGTATTTTTAGTTTAGTTAGTACTTAGTCAGCCAAGTACCCTAGAAACAACGACAACTTAAGGCTTAGACCATGCAATGGTGGATATTAATTTGCAATGTAAACCATCATTCATTAAAGAATTTGTTCATAGGTTTGATAAATCACGTGATGTTAGATCTTGGTTCTAGTTTTGTAGAGGAAATGCTTCAGAAAACAAATTCCTACCTTTTAAGAAGAATATAAGGATATTTTTACTTTGACATATGAGCATATGAAGATTAATACTCATTTGAGGCTCATTCTTGATAGAACGCGTATTAACACCATATGATTCAATCTTGAGAAAAACTGCAGAATTCAAGCATATGTTCATGCTCGGTTTTGATGTGCTATGTGTAATCCTTCCCATCATCTTGATGATCAACTCAAACCCATTTCTAGATCGATTTCGTTATGATATTGAAAGATTTGTTATAAAATGAATTTAGTTTAAATGTGTGATTTAGTAATTACGTAGTGGTTAGTATTTAAGTTTTTTTAATAAATATTGAGGTTTGTAAGAGGATCCCTTTGATGTCCTAGTTTGGAAGTAAACCACCTGTAACGAACGAGGATTTTCGATCCCGAAAATCGACATAAAATACCCTGTCGATCCTTCAAGCATCGAAAACACCATAACATTATTAGAAAGAAATTAGAGGGTGAGATAAGAAAGAAAGAAAGTTAGAATAGAAGAAGAAGAGCCAACACAACACAGAGTCTCACATCGTAGCGGAACAAAATATAATATATATAAATAAACTTTATAGAGAGCTTTGAAATAAAAACTTACAACATCAGAGTATATCAATACATCTGGATGGTTACAATAGCCTGTCCTCATATACATCACACAGCTGAATAATAACAGTAAAACATTGAACTCCTTCAGTTCGTTCTTGGATTTCACAGCATTCGATAACCTGAACCTGCAAACCGGGCTAACCCGAGCATTACAAACGACGGGTCAGTCTGGTGAACCAGAGTGAGAAAAACTCGCACAGTATTAAGGGTATCACACAACCTGATTTTAAAGTTTAAAATCTTTCAAAGAAAAGGATAATCGTAAGACCAAATCCACACATAAACACGGACGGTTTTTACCTTACGATAACCCAAAACATTTTTGAAATCAATATCTTTTCTGATATTATAATAATGTCTAATTACAAGTAAATATCAATCTAGTGGAACGCTTGCATCTCATGCTCCACATATATAGTATATAATCAAAACCGCGGCGCTTATTGGAAATTGGATTCCGGCTCTGACAAGGTATAGGACCACTTGCCGATAGTGTATCCCTAGAGGCAAATACACTGTTCCACAAGAACGTCTTGCAACCCGGCCCATACATGACCGACCACTCATTTCGCTTGAGTGTATCGAATGTATATCGCCAACGGTTGGGGGCGACCCACCGTTTCCCGAAAAGGGACAGCATCGATAGATTAAAGAAGCAAAAGTATTTTCTCTAGATAGGTGATTATACATCCTAATGGGAGCGACCCACATAGCCATGCTGCCTGCCCGATTTTTGTCATTTCCCAGCTGATGAGGCTTGAGGTTATAATCGACTTTTGAAATATCTGGCCACTGTGCACATCAACCATACACGCCATCCAGGAACAGGATGAACCAAAGGCACCCTCCTACCACATCCAAGGAATCACCCTATAGATCAGTAGCGAGTAGTCCTTGCAATCCGTAGATTTCAATCCTGACAGAATCATTGTCAAAATATCTCTAGGGATCAGCTAGAGAAATCCAACAATAGTCCTTCCATTCATGAAGATTTACGGTCTTCAATTTCTCTATCTCGATCACCATCTTCCACGTTTTCGTATTCATTGGTCGGAATGGTTTTCGAATATATATTCGATCCCGGTCTTTCCACACTAATAGCGCATTGGGTATGATTTTGATAGTCGGTTATTTAACTATCAAAATAAACAATCATAAAAATAAAATAAATCCATTGGCTTATCATACAACGTCACTTGGCCATTGAAATAATATATCAGTTTTTATATAATATTATCAAATCATTTCAATATGTAAATATTCTAAAATCATTTCATTTATATACTTAGGAAAGATATCTTAATATTTTATCGTTAAATATTATCCGAACATTTGCTACTTATCTTCTATCATTTGGAAAATCGATTTAACTTATCATTTTAAAACAATCGTTACGATATCTCCTTTGTTTTGTTATTTGAACACCATCATCGCTACTTTATCCTTTAGAATAAATCATTCTAAATCTCTTTCCTTTATCTTTTGAAAATATTGTTATAATTTTCACAAATCTCCTTCCGTTTCTTTTATTATGGAAATATCATTTCTAATTCTCAAGCTTCTTTTAAATTCCTTCATTTGAGAATAACATTTATACATTTCAAGTTCTTAAAATAACATCACACTATTTCTTTCCACCATAAATTACACTAATATTTTTACCATCACAACTAATATCATCCTCCAATAGTCCGAAGTCGTTCAAGTTGGGATATTTAATTACCTCTCAGACCTTGATTAACAACGTTCTCATCTTAAGACGATATCAGTTGTAATACCAAACCCTCATGTTCTTTTCCGCTATTAAAATGACTTCCCTTTTAGTTATACCTTAATGGAATCTCATCTTTTATTTATATTGCATCTCTTTTTACTCAACTCGCTTCTTAAAACAATTAACTTTGGTTATCAAACATCACATTAATATCCGCTCACTCGCTAATCAGTGTTGTAAATATAGGAATCATTTTTTATAAGATCGTTTAATAATTGACACTAAGCACGTGTTTCGCACACGGATAGATTTTGGTATCAAAAATAGAAATTGATGGTTAAAGAAATTAATGTATATAAGATTGGTTCATTTCCTTTTTAAAATATTATATTTAAAAATCTATATTCAGCTATAAAATAAACTTCATAACTTTATTTCGATCGATTTACCTGATGGTAAATCAATCTTTATAAAATAGTGTATATTTGACCATCTGCTATAAATTCCTCAATCAATATCACCCATTGGTTAATAACCAAACAAATGTTGAATTTGGGTTCAACAGTCAATAACCAATTCAAAAATCCAATCATATGGGTTCAACAATTCACATGATGATGATAAACAATAAATTTAACTGATAACAGTCAACTAATAACATCAGTTCAAGCATACAATTCAATCAAATATGTTTATATTATAAATGTAACCAACGAGGTAAGTTACCATGTTTGGAGACCATCGTTAAAAATAACAATGTCGTTTCATTTAAATTAAACAATGGTTTAATTTTAAAAATCGATATAACCATGTTTAACAGCATCACAACAATCAAATCAACCAACAATTAGCAAACATGGCATATAAATAAATAAACCCGACTTATAAAAATTATAAGAAGGGGAACTGAGTGAGTTTAACTCACCTTGATTTATTTCTAACGTTTAAACGAGTCGATTTAATAAAATTAAACAGGTGTTTAATTTCCTTTAAGATCCGGTAACTTCCATTGCAGACCAGATCAGCTTCATCACGTTGTATTCCTCGATACGTTTTCATCGTATCTCGTTTAGTTCGATTCTGGTAGCATAAGCATATGTTGTTAATATTAAAAGTATCCATTCTTAATTAAATAAATTAATGTTTTAAGTAAATTATAAATTTATCACCTAAATAAATAATTGAAACCGTTAATACCTTTTCTAAATCACGGTAACCCGTCCACGTCGTCCCATTTCTTCCCATCCTAACTTTCCTCTTCTTTTGTGTTGCTTTTGCCTTATTTGATTCCATTCGCTGATCTGGCAAACAACCCTCCTCATGTCCTTATTTTTCCTCATCCCATTCTATTTCGTATTTCTCCAGTTCGTTTTTATATACTATTCCATTTTGTACTCTCAACCTCCCATGTTCCTGCATGTATACCACTTTCGAAACAATCAACCCTCCCCGCATGTAAATCCGCACATGTTCTTTCCCTTTCTTTTTTTATATTTAAAATTAAGGCCCACTGCTCTAAATAAAATAAGGACTCAGCCGATCCTTACCAATAAAAATGCGGACCTGAATGAATAGTATTGCTTCCTTATGATCTGCTGAAGCTTCACTAACTTATACCCTCCTAACTTCACTCGCACCTATCCCTTTGAACTGTTGCTTCAACTTGCTCACGAAAATCATACTCTCCTTCATACTTACGTGCTTCACTGCAGGTCATCCGACACCCGTTAGAACTCTCCAACATCGAACTGTCATCGTGCCTACCTAAGCAAAACGGAAAGGACTTCATCACTCTCTTCACTTTCTCTGTTCACATCTTCAACTGATATGCAATGTATGAGGAGATTGAATCTTGCTTAGTAATGGCAGCTCTCGGTTTTATTTTTGTAAGTTAGTAAGGGGATGAAGTGAATTGAGGCAACTGAAGTATATATATATATAGGCAGAGGAATTTATGGATTAGAACAACGTCACTTCGTGAAGCAGAAGCTAGGAAGAAATAGGTCTGGGGTTATGCGGAGGCGCATGCAGTTGTATTATCAGTAGAAAGAAAAGAAGTGATAGGAAAAGAGAAGAGATAGATAGCTGGGTGGATTCCGATTTACATAGACCTCTGTAGTAATGTATATTGATACGTCTTGCTTCTCTGGTATAGGTATAGATAGCATTCATCTCTGAGGGAGGGCATGTGCAGTTTTATTTTTGACAAGGACTTGCCATACAGGGTAGGTTGTGCGTATACTATTTGATGGGGACAATATATTTATGGTATGGTAGAAGAAACAGAATGAGGCTTGGGCCTGCATATTTATCTGAATTAGGGTATACCGCATATCTTATTTGATTAGATTATAATAGGATGTTGATGTGTATTTCTTAGGTTGGCCTAGCAAAAGAAAAGGGTAGGCACTACCTTGATGTGAAACTACACATCGTATGACGTAGTCAGGTAGCCTGCACACTTCACATGGTACATGAGTTTTCTTTTCTAAAAAGGCTGAACACTCAGATTGATTTTACACCACACATGCGATTGGTACCCACTGTGTATGTAGAATTTCGTTAATGTATGACAGCCATATTTCACAATCTATATGATGAAATCGCGATTTTTCTGCTTCACTAGAAAATAATAGTCAAATCGGTCTTAACGTTTCTTGTTTCACAAAATTTGGACTTAAAACAAATTCTGTATATTCAATTGATGTTCAAAACTCAATAACGTGAACTATTGCGCCGTTACGAGCTCGTTTCATATTAAATATAAATATAAATGTTTAAGCGTCGTTAAATTAACGAATTCAATATTAAATCCATAAATATAATATTTAAAACCAATTTAAATATTCAATTCAAATGGTCGAAAAATCCAGGTCGTTACATTCTTCCCCCCTTAGATAAATTTCGTCCTCGAAATTGCTAAGTAAGAAGAATGATCCAAACCCAATTATTTTCAAAATAATTATATAAATATTATCTAAAATACAAAGTTTTAAAATTCTGCGAAAAATTCGCCAGCACCTCCTCTGTATTGTTCGATCCAATCAACTATAACATCGCCACTCTGGGCCTCGCGTCGATCAAAAGAAAACAAAGCCAAGCGGCTACCCATCTCACGGGTATAAAACCAATCTCCAAATCAATACATTAAGGTTTACCTATTTGTCGGGCATTTCCAACTCCAATCTTGTAGCAAACCAACTAACTGCTCTTCATTATCAATCAACACTTCTAATCAAATCAACTCCATAGCCTTCGGCAATCTGTACTTAACTCTACTCACAAGTAACAATTCATGGTCAAAATAACTTGGTTTTATTTCATAACGGATTTTATTCCCAATTCATTATATTCAATTCCCTATTAACTCCTTGACGAATTCAACTTACATCCAATAAATCAAACAACACACAAACAAATCAAATTATCTTATATTTAACTTAGTTTAAGTTAAATTCTAATTTATTTAATTCGGTATTAAATTCCATATTCACGAATACATCTGGTTATATTAAACCAGCCTCAATCTCATTTGAATTCTATAATCAAATTGAACTCTAATTCAAAACAATACTAAGAAAATTTAAAACTTAACTTCTTTATAAAACATCTTGGGAAAACATCTTTATAAAGCGTAAATCTTTAAGCTTATATTAAGTATAGATTCCACTCATTATCCTCGTTTTGGCTTGTGTGCATGACCGTGAATGCAAATTTTCATTGTGAATTTCATGAGTTCCTTTGGAACTTGGTTTAGGAAATTCTTTGGATGAGATTGCAAATCGTGGGAATGGACTAAAGTTTTACATTTAGGGTTATAACGAACTTTGGTAGTGTTGTTTTGGGGGCTTGTGGTCAATGAATGGTCATCGCAGCCTGCTCTTGTCAAGGGGACAGGGTGGAGGATGCATTTCGTAAGGCACTCCTAAGATTCATTTTATGGTATTGGCTGCAAAGAGGAGTGGGAAGAACGTTGGTGTTGTTGTGAGACGACCCGAAATCCCGTTCAGACGGAAACAGGGTTATCTTTGGAATATAACACAGAAACAGATAATAACAGAACAAAATTAAATAAATACACCAGATAATGAACAACAAGATATACTGGATAAAAGTAATCATCAGAGTTACACAGTATACAGGATCTTACTTAGTACAAATACAGTTCAGCTATACATAAATGTCTACAACGGAAATAAACAAAATATGTACAGGAGGAGCTGAACAGCATAAAAAGAAATAAATGATAGAATCCAACTTCAGCTCCAGCTATCCAGAAAGAACCAGCTAAACCTGAATACAAGGCTGCCCGTGTAGAAAAAGGGGCACCCGAGTTTGAAAGTGAAACAAACTACGAGTCAGTCATGGGACTGGTATGAGAAATCCACTCAACACATATATAATTGGCCAATCACAGGACCACGCCACTTTCATGGAACGGGTTTACTCCATTGGATTGCCAGTGCTTTAAAACAAATCTTTCTTTTAAACATCGCTATGCCTTTTATAAAAATGAAGCCGTTATAAGACTCAGTTCCCATCACACAATGCAACGCAAACCGGAGGATAGAGTTTTTACCTTATAACGGTCAAAATATGCTTGATACGAATAAAACAAAGGCATTTGATATTATTGCTAGTGTTTATATGTTATGAAAGCAATTTCAAATCATAACTATCAATCATAGACGGCATTAATGCCCCATACCACTATGTCGCCATATATAGGTATACAATCAAAACCGCACAGTCACGTATTTGGAAATTTGATTTCCGTCATGAACCAAGGCAAAAGATAGTCCTTACCGAATTCGAGACGCTCTAGCCCGTGTCCCAGGCAAGTACTCAGTCAAGCCTTTGGATCGTCAGGGCCGGTCCACCGATGTGGATTAAAATGCCTGAACAATACGTTTCCCCGCCCTTTGGGGCGTCAACGAGCCAACGAATGACTCCATCGGACCCGGATCGTCCGATCAAACCGAGACGCCTCGCAACAGCAACAACCACATAAGTGAAAAGTATATAAATGTCAGGGCTGGTAGGTCACTGACACCACCCTAGCTAGAAAGAAACGCATGTCCTCCCTGAGGTCCTTCCTCCCGTTTTAGGTTCATACCGGGGTGTGAGGCTCGCGAATTTACGTTATACACAAAGCTACGCCACACAGGCGGTGCTTTGATCATCACCACAAGACTTTGCTTTTCAACAGAAGCCCTGATCACTGCATCTTAGCATGCCACACAGGCAATTCACACCGTGCAACTGATGGCTATCAATCACACAGAACAAATTCCAATGTCGGACACACAGTCCATTTACAAGTCCGTTCTGGTCTGAACGAAACCGGAGGCACTAAATACCTCGCAAACCCTTCGATCAACACGTACGTCTGAACGATCACCACTCATTATCCATATTTCGGGATGCCTCCCAATCAGGACCTCGGTTACCATCCAAACGAGGTGAAGATCTCCGGTCTTCGACCACCGTCTTCACCTTCGACTTTAAATCGTCGGTCGATTATTTGAAATGAGAATTAACTCGGCCTTTTCAAATAATTCACGTATATTTAGAATTTCAAATCAATTTATCTCAATGGTTAAATTATTCGACAACATCAATTTTGTTCTTTAATGTAATTTTCACACCAAACACATTCAACCATCAAAAGCCACATAAATCGAGCAAATTCAGTTTATTTCCATTCCATATCGCTTATGATATTTTATAACTATTTATCGCTATTTTTATTTATTTTAAAATAGCTAATTTATTCAAAACGACGCTTCGGGCCATAAAGCGGCCGTGGCGCTGTTTTTCTTCAGATTTGATTTACACATATCTGAAAATCTAACCGTTGGATCTTCACAAAATGTACATCATTAGAAAGGTCTTTTCAAAACGAATCCAACGGTTCCAGTTTCGGGAAAATCCGACGGTCGGATCTCCCGGTACAATCGTTTGAAGTTTCGATTTCAAAATACGAACTGCAGCGTCGTTATTCGATTAAATATAATTATATATATATATATATAAATATAATCGTTTCTGGCGCTGTTTTTCTTCAGATTTGAATTAAACATTCCAGACAATCCAACCGTTGGATTTTTACAAGGTTGGTGCCGTTGGGAAGATATTTCCAAGGCGTACCCGACGGTTGAGGTTTCGGGAAAATCCAATGGTCGGATTTCCCGTCCTAGTTGTTTGAAATCATGGTTTCAAAATACGAACTGCACGGCTTCGTTTCGTTTTAATTTTATTTATATATTTATATAAATATAGTTCATTCAATGATTTCCATATCGTTTTCACTTCAAATATTTTTCTAACACCTTAAAATTTTGGAAAATTTCGCCATAACCTCCCCTGCACCGGGAGCATCGGGAAATCGCAAATAGCTTTCCCGGTCCTTCTAATCTCAAAAAGAAAAAGAAAAAGCCAAGCGGCTAGCCAACAGGCTCATAAAATCATCACCCAAACAAAACAGTAAATGTGTACCTATTTGTCGGGCACAAAATTTTATTCCACTTCTCTAGCCCCTTTGCTATAACCTGTTCAATAAATATGCATGTACATATATATACAGTTCTTATCATTTATCATTTTCTATTCAACTTCATATTTGATTTCTGTTTGGTTTAAAGACACCATTTATTCTAATGTTACATACATAGGTGCAAATCATTTCATTAGCTAATTAATGAATATTTCATCTCATATATGTTTATTTTGAACAAGTGGCTATTTTTAACACTTCACATTTCAATGATTTATGCATACAATAAAAATGTGATTTTTATTGTAAAACAATTCATTTCAAAACACTATTTTTCTATATAGTTCAAGTTGGTGATAAAAATGGGATTTTTATCATAAAACAATTTCTTTTAAGACGAGATTATTTTACACAGTTCATATAGTCGATAAAAGGTGATTTTTATTATCAAACAATTTATTTCAAAATATGAATACCATTCAACACATGAATTTCTAATCAACGAATGAATATCAATTCAACACATGAATGTTTTCTATAGTTTCTATATATAGATAAAAATGTGATTTTTATTATCAAACAATTTATTTCAAAATATGAATACCATTCAACACATGAATTTCTAATCAACGAATGAATATCAATTCAACACATGAATGTTTTCTATAGTTTCTATATATAGATAAAAATGTGATTTTTATTATCAAACAATTTATTTCAAAATATGAATACCATTCAACACATGAATTTCTAATCAACGAATGAATATCAATTCAACACATGAATGTTTTCTATAGTTTCTATATATAGATAAAAATGTGATTTTTATTATCAAACAATTTATTTCAAAATATGAATACCATTCAACACATGAATTTCTAATCAACGAATGAATATCAATTCAACCCATGAATGTTTTCTATAGTTTCTATATATAGATAAAAATGTGATTTTTATTATCGAACAATTTATTTCAAAATATGAATACCATTCAACACATGAATTTCTAATCAACGAATGAATATCAATTCAACACATGAATGTTTTCTATACAATGAATAAATATAGTTTAAGCAGATGAAAATAATTCAAACATACGAATATCATTCAAAATTTCGGCAGCATAACGGCAGGGTAGTTAAAACCGGGACCGTCCCTAGTACGGCTCCTCGCTCTACCTTAAAACCTCGCGGTTTTTGACAATGGGGATCATGCATCTAGTTCGCACGTAGGCGGCATGTATATATTTATTTCATTTCCACAAACTAATCCTATGTGGTTTCAACCAAATATTTCTTAATCACAAACGGGTATTTTTCAACCACAATCAACCAGTATCAATCACAAACAATCCCAAACAACCATTCGCTATCAATCAATTTTCACAACAATTTCAACCAATAAATATCGTCCATGGTTTGTGGACGAGGGGCGTATATATATATATATTTATATATAGCAATTCACTTTCATTTCACACACATATATATATATATATTTAAATCAGAAATCTCACCGAATAGCTAATTCAATCCCACGACTCTTCTTTGCATAAAATCTTCGCCAATCTCTCTTTTTGTCGCTTTGTTGCCCGTATTCTCTACATATGTAAAAATCGAATTTTTTTACTATGTTATTCAATATATAACAACTGCATTTCAAAAATATATACTCCGCCTTTTCAGAAATAAAGATTATATTTTTAATATTCCTATGATGTAAAAATTATATTTTTATTGCTTTAAAAATATAAATTTTCATATCTTACTTCTTTTACTTAATAAAAATTCCATCTTTTCTATTTTAAAAATATGATCTTTTCTATTCAAAAAAAATCTGATCTTTTTCTTTTTAAAGTTTAAATCTTTTTTTTCTTTTAACTTAAAATTCAAATCTTTTTTTCTTTTTAAAGTTTAAAATAAAATCAGTTCAGTTTTAAACCTTTCGAAAAATCAGTTTTCTTTTTCAAAATTAAATCATTTCAAAATTCAGTTTTTAAACTTTTCTAAAATCAGTTTTTATAACCTTTAAAAATCAGTTTTTATAACCTTTAAAAATCAGTTTTTAAACCCTAAAATCGAAATTAGTTTTAAAGAATTAAAATAAAAATAAAATAAAATACTTACTTTAACCTGCGAAGGAGGGGAAAAAGAAGACGTCGGCGGCAGGCAGTGGTCTTCGGTGGTGGTGGCGTCGATGCTTCAGGGGGGGGGGGGGGGCTGCTCGATTTGATTCGACGGGGGGGGGGGGGGATGCGTCGCGAGGGGGAGGAGCAGGATCGGCGCGTGGTGGGGGGGGTTCGGCGGTCGTCAGGGCGGTGGCGTCGATGCTTCAAGGGGGCGTCGATCGATAGTTTTAGGGTTTTTCCCTTTTTTTTATTTCTGTTTAATGAATCGGGGGGGGGGGGCAGAAAGGGAGATAAAGGGGGGAAATTAAAATTATTTTTATTATTTTATTATTTAATTATTTAATTTTGCAAAAAGGTTGACTTTTACATACGACCTCGAAACGAGGCCTACCGCCTGTCGTCCATAGCGTTTTACCCCCATCCCGAACACAATGGGATATGTGTCGCAAGCTGATTTGATCGTTACAATCAGTTTCTCTTGAATTTACATTTTAAATCACTATATTGAATTCTAAACGTACATTTCAAATTACCGGGGTCACATACTAACTAGAAAAATTCCCGAAAAATATTTTCTAGTTTCGTATTGACGATACGGTCCTAACAAAACTAGTTTCGTCGAATTCTGAGACCGTTTGAAAAATGGCCAATTTCCAGTCGATTAAAATCAACTGAAACTGGTCAAACGCGTTTTCCTTTGCCACGCTCACATATTGATTCGAAAAATTATGAAATTTGAAACCTAGCAATAATTTGACACCACGGATCCAACAAAAGTGGTTTCGTCGAAATCCGAGGTCGTTTGCAAAATGTCCATTTTTAAGGGCCTGAATTCCATAGCGACTATTCAGAATTTTCAACTGGACATATCTTTTGATTCCCACTATGAAATTTCGATTTTTCAGATTCGTTAGAAAGGTATTCACTAACAGATTTAAATATTTTTGGTTTCACTACAATCCGGATTGTTTTGCACCCGGTACAGTCCGACAAAGTTTGAATTCAATTTTTGAAACTGACACGCCATTTTAGGCCTTGTTTATAATTATAATTAATTATATTCGTTTTCAATTGTCGATTCAAACTCAGTTTTCATCGCCATTATTTAAAATATTTATTTTAAATATTTAAAATCCATTATTTTTGCCAATTTAAAAATTTTTAATTGGTTCAGATTTTCCAGGTCGTTACAATCTCCCCCACTTAAAACTTTTTGTCCCCGAAAAGGAACAAAGTCGAAAGCGGTTTGATAAATCTACAATCACACAACACAACAACCAATCCAATTGTTTTTAACCTTTTTAACTTTTCAAATATATATCTTTTATATATTCAAAAATTATATTTCTAAAACCAGACTATATATATATAATCACAAATACGTTATTTAAAAACATATTACTCTCGACTCGTTCTGAGGCACTTTTGACCCCATCTCTAACGAGTTGTTCTGATTCTGCTATACTCATACTAGGATATTGCTGATCCTATCTGTATTGAGTTACCCGTCCTAGAACACTACTGGTTCTATTTCTGACGAGTTCGTTCGAATGTTATATTCCAGAACTAAGCTTAACCAAAGCTCTGATACCACGTTGAGACGACCCGAAATCCCGTTCAGACAGAAACAGGGTTATCTTTGGAATATAACACAGAAACAGATAATAACAGAACAAAATTAAATAAATACACCAGATAATGAACAACAAGATATACTGGATAAAAGTAATCATCAGAGTTACACAGTATACAGGATCTTACTTAGTACAAATACAGTTCAGCTATACATAAATGTCTACAGCGGAAATAAAAAAAATATGTACAGGAGGAGCTGAACAGCATAAAAAGAAATAAATGATAGAATCCAACTTCAGCTCCAGCTATCCAGAAAGAACCAGCTAAACCTGAATACAAGGCTGCCCGTGTAGAAAAAGGGGCACCCGAGTTTGAAAGTGAAACAAACTACGAGTCAGTCATGGGACTGGTATGAGAAATCCACTCAACACATATATAATTGGCCAATCACAGGACCACGCCACTTTCGTGGAACGGGTTTACTCCATTGGATTGCCAGTGCTTTAAAACAAATCTTTCTTTTAAACATCGCTATGCTTTTTATAAAAATGAAGCCGTTATAAGACTCAGTTCCCATCACACAATGCAACGCAAACCGGAGGATAGAGTTTTTACCTTATAACGGTCAAAATATGCTTGATACGAATAAAACAAAGGCATTTGATATTATTGCTAGTGTTTATATGTTATGAAAGCAATTTCAAATCATAACTATCAATCATAGACGGCATTAATGCCCCATACCACTATGTCGCCATATATAGGTATACAATCAAAACCGCACAGTCACGTATTTGGAAATTTGATTTCCGTCATGAACCAAGGCAAAAGATAGTCCTTACCGAATTCGAGACGCTCTAGCCCGTGTCCCAGGCAAGTACTCAGTCAAGCCTTTGGATCGTCAGGGCCGGTCCACCGATGTGGATTAAAATGCCTGAACAATACGTTTCCCCGCCCTTTGGGGCGTCAACGAGCCAACGAATGACTCCATCGGACCCGGATCGTCCGATCAAACCGAGGCGCCTCGCAACAGCAACAACCACATAGGTGAAAAGTATATAAATGTCAGGGCTGGTAGGTCACTGACACCACCCTAGCTAGAAAGAAACGCATGTCCTCACTGAGATCCTTCCTCCCGTTTTAGGTTCATACCGGGGTGTGAGGCTCGCGAATTTACGTTATACACAAAGCTACGCCACACAGGCGGTGCTTTGATCATCACCACAAGACTTTGCTTTTCAACAGAAGCCCTGATCACTGCATCTTAGCATGCCACACAGGCAATTCACACCGTGCAACTGATGGCTATCAATCACACAGAACAAATTCCAATGTCGGACACACAGTCCATTTACAAGTCCGTTCTGGGTATGAACGAAACTGGAGGCACTAAATACCTCGCAAACCCTTCGATCAACACGTACGTCTGAACGATCACCACTCATTATCCATATTTCGGGATGCCTCCAAATCAGGACCTCGGTTACCATCCAAACGAGGTGAAGATCTCCGGTCTTCGACCACCGTCTTCACCTTCGACTTTAAATCATCGGTCGATTATTTGAAATGAGAATTAACTCGGCCTTTTCAAATAATTCACGTATATTTAGAATTTCAAATCAATTTATCTCAATGGTTAAATTATTCGACAACATCAATTTTGTTCTTTAATGTAATTTTCACACCAAACACATTCAACCATCAAAAGCCACATAAATCGAGCAAATTCAGTTTATTTCCATTCCATATCGCTTATGATATTTTATAACTATTTATCGCTATTTTTATTTATTTTAAAATAGCTAATTTATTCAAAACGACGCTTCGGGCCATAAAGCGGCCGTGGCGCTGTTTTTCTTCAGATTTGATTTACACGTATCTGAAAATCTAACCGTTGGATCTTCACAAAATTTACATCATTAGAAAGGTCTTTTCAAAACGAATCCAACGGTTCCAGTTTCGGGAAAATCCGACGGTCGGATCTCCCGGTACAATCGTTTGAAGTTTCGATTTCAAAATACGAACTGCAGCGTCGTTATTCGATTAAATATAATTATATATATATATATATATAAATATAATCGTTTCTGGCGCTGTTTTTCTTCAGATTTGAATTAAACATTCCAGACAATCCAACCGTTGGATTTTTACAAGGTTGGTGCCGTTGGGAAGATATTTCCAAGGCGTACCCGACGGTTGAGGTTTCGGGAAAATCCAATGGTCGGATTTCCCGTCCTAGTTGTTTGAAATCATGGTTTCAAAATACGAACTGCACGACTTCGTTTCGTTTTAATTTTATTTATATTTATATATTTATATAAATATAGTTCATTCAATGATTTCCATATCGTTTTCACTTCAAATATTTTTCTAACACCTTAAAATTTTGGAAAATTTCGCCATAACCTCCCCTGCACCGGGAGCATCGGGAAATCGCAAATAGCTTTCCCGGTCCTTCTAATCTCAAAAAGAAAAAGAAAAAGCCAAGCGGCTAGCCAACAGGCTCATAAAATCATCACCCAAACAAAACAGTAAATGTGTACCTATTTGTCGGGCACAAAATTTTATTCCACTTCTCTAGCCCCTTTGCTATAACCTGTTCAATAAATATGCATGTACATATATATACAGTTCTTATCATTTATCATTTTCTATTCAACTTCATATTTGATTTCTGTTTGGTTTAAAGACACCATTTATTCTAATGTTACATACATAGGTGCAAATCATTTCATTAGCTAATTAATGAATATTTCATCTCATATATGTTTATTTTGAACAAGTGGCTATTTTTAACACTTCACATTTCAATGATTTATGCATACAATAAAAATGTGATTTTTATTGTAAAACAATTCATTTCAAAACACTATTTTTCTATATAGTTCAAGTTGGTGATAAAAATGGGATTTTTATCATAAAACAATTTCTTTTAAGACGAGATTATTTTACACAGTTCATATAGTCGATAAAAGGTGATTTTTATTATCAAACAATTTATTTCAAAATATGAATACCATTCAACACATGAATTTCTAATCAACGAATGAATATCAATTCAACACATGAATGTTTTCTATAGTTTCTGTATATAGATAAAAATGTGATTTTTATTATCAAACAATTTATTTCAAAATATGAATACCATTCAACACATGAATTTCTAATCAACGAATGAATATCAATTCAACACATGAATGTTTTCTATAGTTTCTATATATAGATAAAAATGTGATTTTTATTATCAAACAATTTATTTCAAAATATGAATACCATTCAACACATGAATTTCTAATCAACGAATGAATATCAATTCAACACATGAATGTTTTCTATAGTTTCTATATATAGATAAAAATGTGATTTTTATTATCAAACAATTTATTTCAAAATATGAATACCATTCAACACATGAATTTCTAATCAACGAATGAATATCAACTCAACCCATGAATGTTTTCTATAGTTTCTATATATAGATAAAAATGTGATTTTTATTATCGAACAATTTATTTCAAAATATGAATACCATTCAACACATGAATTTCTAATCAACGAATGAATATCAATTCAACACATGAATGTTTTCTATACAATGAATAAATATAGTTTAAGCAGATGAAAATAATTCAAACATACGAATATCATTCAAAATTTCGGCAGCATAACGGCAGGGTAGTTAAAACCGGGACCGTCCCTAGTACGGCTCCTCGCTCTACCTTAAAACCTCGCGGTTTTTGACAATGGGGATCATGCATCTAGTTCGCACGTAGGCGGCATGTATATATTTATTTCATTTCCACAAACTAATCCTATGTGGTTTCAACCAAATATTTCTCAATCACAAACGGGTATTTTTCAACCACAATCAACCAATATCAATCACAAACAATCCCAAACAACCATTCGCTATCAATCAATTTTCACAACAATTTCAACCAATAAATATCGTCCATGGTTTGTGGACGAGGGGCGTATATATATATATATATATATTTATATATAGCAATTCACTTTCATTTCACACACATATATATATATATTTTTAAATCAGAAATCTCACCGAATAGCTAATTCAATCCCACGACTCTTCTTTGCATAAAATCTTCGCCAATCTCTCTTTTTGTCGCTTTGTTGCCCGTATTCTCTACATATGTAAAAATCGAATTTTTTTACTATGTTATTCAATATATAACAACTGCATTTCAAAAATATATATTCCGCCTTTTCAAAAATAAAGATTATATTTTTAATATTCCTATGATGTAAAAATTATATTTTTATTGCTTTAAAAATATAAATTTTCATATCTTGCTTCTTTTACTTAATAAAAATTCCGTCTTTTCTATTTTAAAAATATGATCTTTTCTATTAAAAAAAAATCTGATCTTTTTCTTTTTAAAGTTTAAATCTTTTTTTTCTTTTAACTTAAAATTCAAATCTTTTTTTCTTTTTAAAGTTTAAAATAAAATCAGTTCAGTTTTAAACCTTTCGAAAAAATCAGTTTTCTTTTTCAAAATTAAATCATTTCAAAAATCAGTTTTTAAACTTTTCTAAAATCAGTTTTTATAACCTTTTAAAATCAGTTTTTATAACCTTTTAAAATCAGTTTTTAAACCTTAAAATCGAAATTAGTTTTAAAGAATTAAAATAAAAATAAAATAAAATACTTACTTTAACCTGCGAAGGAGGGGAAAAAGAAGACGTCGGCGGCAGGCAGTGGTCTTCGGTGGTGGTGGCGTCGATGCTTCAGGGGGGGGGGGCTGCTCGATTTGATTCGATGGGGGGGATGCGTCGCGAGGGGGAGGAGCTGGATCGGCGCGTGGTGGGGGGGGGTTCGGCGGTCGTCAGGGCGGTGGCGTCGATGCTTCAGGGGGGCGTCGATCGATAGTTTTAGGGGTTTTCCCCTTTTTTTTTATTTCTGTTTAATGAATCGGGGGGGGGGGGGGGGGCAGAAAGGGAGATAAAGGGGGGAAATTAAAATTATTTTTATTATTTTATTATTTAATTATTTAATTTTGCAAAAAGGTTGACTTTTACATACGACCTCGAAACGAGGCCTACCGCCTGTCGTCCATAGCGTTTTACCCCCATCCCGAACACAATGGGATATGTGTCGCAAGCTGATTTGATCATTACAATCAGTTTCCCTTGAATTTACATTTTAAATCACTATATTGAATTCTAAACGTACATTTCAAATTACCGGGGTCACATACTAACTAGAAAAATTCCCGAAAAATATTTTCTAGTTTCGTATTGACGATACGGTCCTAGCAAAACTAGTTTCGTCGAATTCTGAGACCGTTTGAAAAATGGCCAATTTCCAGTCGATTAAAATCAACTGAAACTGGTCAAACGCGTTTTCCTTTGCCACGCTCACATATTGATTCGAAAAATTATGAAATTTGAAACCTAGCAATAATTTGACACCACGGATCCAACAAAAGTGGTTTCGTCGAAATCCGAGGTCGTTTGCAAAATGTCCATTTTTAAGGGCCTGAATTCCATAGCGACTATTCAGAATTTTCAACTGGACATATCTTTTGATTCCCGCTATGAAATTTCGATTTTTCAGATTCGTTAGAAAGGTATTCACTAACAGATTTAAATATTCTTGGTTTCACTACAATCCGGATTGTTTTGCACCCGGTACAGTCCGACAAAGTTTGAATTCAATTTTTGAAACTGACACGCCATTTTAGGCCTTGTTTATAATTATAATTAATTATATTCGTTTTCAATTGTCGATTCAAACTCAGATTTCATCGCCATTATTTAAAATATTTATTTTAAATATTTAAAATCCATTATTTTAGCCAATTTAAAAATTTTAAATTGGTTCAGATTTTCAAGGTCGTTACATGTTGGTTAGGTGAACGACAGATCAAAGGGAGAGAAAAGTGGAGAGAGTATAGGCAATATGGTTTTAATTACAAATGGTTTTGGTTTTCTTAAAATGAGGAAGAAAGGTAAATGAAGGTGATTAGGATAAACAAATCATTAATTCATTTAGTTAACGATGTTTAAATTCATCAAAAATTTATAGCGACTACAACCTTTTATACAAGATCGGATCGAAGCAAAATAAATTGGTTAAGTTCATATTGATGAACAATATGTTTACGAGATCGATTGGAAGCTTTCTGAGTTGTTTGTAATTTCAGAAGCTTAGATGGGATGCCACATCTGGATTTAAAATAAGTTAAATTGAATCTCATTCCATTTCATTTCCAACATTACATCTTCTTCCAAAATCATGCCTTCAGTAAAAAAAAAAGAAATTAAGCATTCCTCATTTCCATTTCTCGATTAAAAACTTTTGTGAATTCTTTATGTCACCTTATACCCACTAATCATATAGCATAAAATACATCATTTCTATGAGCTTATAAAATAATTGTAATAGATTATGGGATAATGCAAGATAATGAGAACATAAAGACGCAATAAGGTTAAAAAGTGAAAATCAAACTAAATTTACTTTCCTAACTTAGAAATTATGAAAGTTCATTTTTTGAAATTCCCATGGTATATTCTCCAGTTTGGAATGTTTTGGTGTTATAGAGTTGGTTTTTAACTAATGGGAGTTATAGCAAAAAACATGGTAGAGCACAATGTTTAACTTCAGTGCTGAGGTTTCAGTATTTAGTTTTCATGGAAGTTGGGCGCTGGTTGGGTATTCGGGGGATGTGGAGTGGTTATGTAAGTCTTGGCTGGTAGGCAACTCTAGCGATGTGTGTCTTCATAACAGTGGGTGCGACATTGCACTATCGTAGAAGTTCTGTCTCGGCTAGATGGGAATGAGACGACCCGAACTTCCCGGTTAGCTTAAACCGAACAAGAAGACAAACTGCTTTGTTACAAATTGCTTTGAGAACACGACGCATAAGAAAAAAGAACAAGAGAAAATTTCATTGCTTTCACAACAATTTACATCAGAGTACAAGATATCATAGTACAATTAAATAATTTACAATGGAAAAATACCAAAGACTAATAAAGTACAAAATAGCGGAAATATAATTCATGAATAATATGTGCAGCAGAAAACATCAACTACCACAGTTGAAAGAAATACACGGATACAAAGCATTCCATTATATAGCTGCAGCTATAATCCAGGATCCTATGAAAAGAAATATCTGCAAAACCAAAACTACTAGATACTTGTGACAACCGCCCACAACCCATGTACTTAACAAGTGAAATATTGTGCTGAAAGAAGTACCAGGCATCTATGTACGATCATCAGGGTAGGAGAACATAAGT
Organism: Allium sativum; assembly: GCA_030737875.1. Taxonomy (NCBI): domain Eukaryota; kingdom Viridiplantae; phylum Streptophyta; class Magnoliopsida; order Asparagales; family Amaryllidaceae; genus Allium; species Allium sativum. The sequence goes on along the minus strand of CM060910.1, from coordinate 411,325,231 downwards.
GGAACCAGTCATATAACCCACAACGAAAGGATAAAATACAATAGAACATATACAACAGGCATAATAGCGAAGCAGAATTGAGTACATTTCTTAAACTTTTTCCTATCACCATGAAATATCCATACAACATTGGATAACAATATAAGAGTTTGTACAAGGTGCCTCACTACAAGCCAGTCAGAGAAGACACCAACATAGCCCCGGAAATACAACAATAATAGGTAATAGGAAACTAATATGTAAGCCTCTAGCTCATCATTGTTGAGCAACATCGTCCTCATCAAGATCAACTACATGTCACTTGCTACTCAGTCTGCCCATCCAACACATGGATGAACAACCCAAGGTAATAAGAGGAAATATAAAACCTTGAGTCGGACAACAATCTTAATGAGCGATAAAACAACTATCTAACATCATCAATAAAGTATATGAGAAATAGGTAGATTAATCAACTAATCTACAAACACATCATGGAAGAACCCAACCCGTCTTCTCCACATTCTATAGTGATAACCTTTACAACAATCATATAGAAACAAATAGTACATTCATGGAAATCCGTTATCAAGCGTAGATCACCCAAATTGATATTGACATCACCCAAGCATGAGCCCCGAAGGCCTAAACCAACATCAGACAAGCGCTCGAGAGATATCACCTTCGATGTCGAATGATCTACACAAGATGATACAAGTAAAGAAATCATCATTCATGTCTCTGACTGAGATGACCCGAACTCCCCTTACGGGAAAGCCCGGATTGAGTTGAAAACACGACAAATTAGAACACAAAAAACAGAACATTTCATTATTATTACACCAATTTACATCAGAGTACAAGAATATTCCAGAGTATGAATAAATAATATATATCATAAAAATATCATAGATTAAAATACATTACATAGCAACGGAAAAATAATATATAACACAACTGAAAGAGATACACGGACACAAAGCTTTCCGAATACAGCTCCAGCTGTAAATCCAGGATCCTGGGAAAATAATATTTGAAAAACCAAAACTACTGACTGCCCGTGTGGAAAATATGGGCACCCAGAGTTTATGCGAAAATAATAAACTCTGAGTCAGTCATGGGAGTGGTGTGAGAACTTAAATAGTTATTTAAAACTTTACTTTAAAAATAATGCAAATCAAGGGACCATGCCATATAACACGGAACAGGTTTTCACCTAAGAATACTAGTACATTAAACAGTTTATAAATAGCGCAATGCTTTTCGAAAAATGAAGCTATTATAAGACTCATGTCCCATCACACAATGCAACGCAAGCCGAAGGATAGAGTTTTACCTTATAATAGCCAAACATGCTTGGTACGTTTTAAACAAATCATTTTGATATTACTATAAGTGTATAGTGTCAAAACAACTTCAAATATAAATGCATCAGTCGTAAACGACATATTATCCCATGCTACTATGTCGCCATACTAGGCCTACAATCAAAACCGCGCGATGTCGTATTGGAATTTGGATTTCCATCATGAACCAGGGCAAGGGATCGTCCTTCCCGAATTCGAGACAATCTAGCCTACCATGTCTCAGGCTATAGCCGCAACTGTACCTTAGATCTTCAGGGCCAGTCCACTTTTACGTTTGTGGATTGGTTATTCCTGAACAATATGTTTCCCTGCCCTATGGGCGTAATGGTCAGCATGTCGACCATATCATCCATCGGCCTCGTAGTGACCGATATATCTAAGGCTCCTTGCCATCCATCAAATAATATGAAACATCCACATGAGTAAAATGTCTGGGCTCCATACTGTGGCACCACTCCTAGCTTGAATGAAATGCTTGTTCTCCCTGCAGTGCTCTCCCGTTTTTGGTTCATACCGAGGTGTAAGGCTCGCGAATTAACGTTATACACAAAGCTACGCTATTAAAATCTGTGCTTTGATCATCAACCAAAAGGCCCTGCTTTTCAACAAAAGGCTTGATCACATGCCACTCAGCATGCTACACTGTCACTCCATACCGTACCACTAATTTCCACCAATATATAACCTCTTAGCTCATACGCCTCAGAGAAGGGTGTTAAGCAAGAGAATAAATTCTCTGCCACCAAACAGATATATATATTTAGTAGAGATCAACGAATACAGTACAAAGGAATACAATGTCAGACATACCATCCATTTGCAAGTCTGTTCTGCGTCTGAACGAAACCAGAGGCACCTTATTCCTCATCCCATATGTCCAATAAGGAGAGAGGTCCTAGAATATCCGGTCGATCTCCAAGTACGCCTAGACGATCAGCACTTATTACCTCGTCTTGGGTGTACATCCCAATCAAGACATCAGTAATCATCCAAATGATGTGAAGACCTCCGGTCTTCAACCAACGTCTTCATCATCGCCCTATCTTCGTATTAGTTATCCAGAATGGGATAAACCCGGTCTTTCCGAAAAACTCGCGTATCTTATAAACAAGTGCTATAGAAACACAACGTATGCCTCAATCCAATCCAGAATATTCTTTTATTCATATCTTTAGGGAAAGGTTCCCATTAATTTTATCAAAGACAAGTTCTTTTAAGTTTATTCTTCAATCTTCCTTTGGATATCATTTCAAAAGATTTCTTTATCTTTTCAATTCTAAACCAAATTAAGGTTTATCCAACTAGTCGGGATTAACAAGCCATACCGAAGTAATCATTTCTTTAATTATCCCAATCCCAACCTATTCATCCCGTGGAGAAAAACTGGTGAAACCCCATATGTAACACCGTTGTGTTATCGGTAAAATTAATTACCATTTCACATTCAAATCTAATTAAAGATTTAACTATCGCCCGGAGCAAAACTGGTGATACTCCATTCTCGACCATTTCCCTAATTTGATAATTTAAATTATCACATTTACACTTCAATCTAATTAAAGATTCATTAAAACTTCCTTTAGTTTTAGTCTCCCAATAATCATTATTAATGATTATTTAACTTTGGAAACCCAAATATGCCACATGGACAATCTACACCGTACCATTGATTTCTGCCAATATACAACCTCTAAGCTCATACGTCTCCACCACCAAACAGATATAGATATTTATCAGAGATCAATAATACAGTTCAAAATACAATGTTAGATGTAACAACCCGGGTTTTCATAACCAATTTAAAAATTTTATTTTAGCTATTTTAAAAAAAATTGGATATAAAATTGATTTATTTAAAATAATAACGACTAATAATTTAACTTAATCGAAGTTAGCATGTATAATTTTATTTTTATTATAAAACGAACTCGATATGGCGCGGTAGTTTGAAAGTTCGATTTTAAATTTCTAATGAATGTACAGAATTCAAAATAACCCGGAATTTAGTAAAACAAGAAATATTTGAATCTGATTAATAGTATCTTTCTAACGAATGTGAAAAATTGAGATTTCATAATAGGAATTGAATGTTATGTCTAGTTTAAATTTGAAAATAGTAGCTATGGAATTTATACATATTATATAATATATAACCCTTAAAAATAGCCATTTTGCAAATGGCGTCCATTTTCGATGAAACAACTTTTGATGGATCCGTAATGTCAAATTATTGCTAGATTCCAATTTTCATAAATTTTGGAATTAATTTGTGAGCGTGGCAAAAGAAAACATGTTTTGTCAATTTCAGTTGAATTGGATCGACCATAAAATGGCCATTCGAACAGCCTCCAAATTCAACGAAATTAGTTTTATTAGGACCGTATCGTCAAAAACATAGCTAGGTTTATTTTTATGGAATTTTTAGAGTCAGTATGTGGCCCCGGTAAATTAAAATATACGTTTAAATTTAATAACATTGATTTATATTTTAATTTTGATAAAAACTGATCGTAACAATCGAATTGGCTTATGAAACGTATCCCTTTGTGTCCGGAATAGGGGTATTTAGCTAGAGGCGACAGTCGTTGGAGTTTGTTAGGAGTTCAAACTGATAAACATGTAATTTATGAATTAAAATAATTTTAAATTATATTATAAAACCCTAAGAAATGCCCTGGCCCTTTCATTCAACGTAGCCGCCTCTCCACTCAATAAAAACTAAAATTTCTCAGAATTTCCCCCTTCGATTTCTCCCAATTCATTGATAAACACCAATCTAAAGACAATATTGACGTACTCCCCAGGGACTTCAAATCTATACAAATATCATCGATTTTTGTTTAGGATTTTGCTCAAATTCGTGCCTCAAAGGGCTTCGCTTCAACCTCTTTTTCTGCGCTTCAGGGAGGACCGAGCCTCGACCTGCTCCGGCGGGTGGTGGCATGCTCCAGGGCGCTTCAGGGGGTGGGCGTTGATCGAGATTCGGTCAACAAGTTTGGTGGCGGTGGGAGGTTTTAATATCGATGGTTATGGGTTTGATGACGACAGCTTTACAGAAGGAAGATAATTAGGGGGCCTTAATCCATGATTAGGGTAAATTATAATTAGGTTAATTTATTTATATTATTATTAATGTAATTAAATATTTAAATGTTCATAACTTTTTGTAACGGGATCAGAATTCAATAAAATGCATGTGTTGGAGCCATCCCAATAAGAGCTACGCAATAGAGCTGATTGGAACAGAAACGGATCACGTTAGAATTTCAGGCAAATTCAAATCCAAACTGTTCAGACATTCAGAAATAAAATTGGTGGAGTGGATCCCAATGTGAGAACTCCTTCTCACTCTAATTAGTTTACAGTTAAATATATTTTAGAATGTAGACGGGGCTTAGAATCCCCTGACACTATTTATTGTACAAACCATGGTTGATTTGTTGGATTGTATATAATTTTTAATGTATATATGAAGAGCCTAAAATTCTCCTGAAATGAAAATAAATATTCATTTACAAATCGGACGATTTGTTTATGTACACCCATTTAACTAACATCGATTGGGATGACAAATTTTACACATCGCCCAACTACACAAATAATATTCAGTATTTGTTGGTTGAAACCCCACACATGCATTGGGATGATATTTGGCGTACACTAATCCTAATTGTTTAGCTATATGTCAATTAATTAGTTGACGGACTGTTGTAAGCATTAATTATTTATATTTAATGCTTATGCAGTTGTGTAATGCACTCTGGATGACGGTTGATTGTTTATCACTGTTGTTAAATGCATGTGTAGCATGAAATCCATATAAATAACATCATACGGTAATTGACTATGTCTGATTCCAATTCAGAAGGAACAAATATTTTAAAATAACAAATATTTTAAAATAACGAACATTTTACAATAACGAATATTTTAAAATAATATTCAATAAAGGATTAAAATGTGAATTTGATGTCTGATTTTGGATGGACACGAAAATATTGAAATATATGAAGTCATGTTGATTATATTTGAGCCATTTTAATGTAAACGATATTTATATTGATTTTATTCATTTTTATAATAAATATCAAAAAGGAAATGATTTCAAAATTAGATATTTTGAAAATATTATCATTTAAATATTATAATGACAAAGGAGTATTCAATTTTGTTTTAAAATTGAAATTGAAGTGGGAATCGTTTTAAAACGAATTTATAAATGATTTATAAAATATGTTTTAAATGGAAATCGATGAAATATATATAATATATATTGTATATACTTAATGGCCTGAATAGAACACGTCGCGCCGCGACCATTTGCGAATTTCAACCATTGATTTCGAATTGACATTACGGGAGATCAGACCGTCGGATTCTCCTAAAACTGGAACCATTGAGTTCATATCGGAAAGAGCTTTCCAACAAATATAAGAGATTTGAAATCTAATGGTGGATTTGGAATTATGTCCAAATCAAATTTGGAAAAGGTCGTTGTATGTGCAGTTCGATGACCGTTGATTGAAATCGACTGAAAGGGCCTTAATAAAATTATTAAAAATATTAATAATTTGTATAAAATCATAATAAATGATTTGGAAAGAATTGGATGAAAAATTCCATATTTGTAAAGATAAACATATATTTTTATCTAAATGTACTAGTTATTAACTAGAATAATAATCCAATATTTTTAAAGAAATAAATTGGATTTGAAATGGTTTTAAAAATAACCACAATTTTCCAATCAATAAATTGGAATGGATTGGAATGGAAATAATCCTAGGAATATTTAGATATTGGATTCCGTGGTTATACGGATATTGTTATGGGAATTTGGAAGATACAAATATCGTTGTTCCTAATACGATATCCATTAGTTTTAGAATTTGATATTGAATATAAGCCGATATAATTTCTATTCAGAGCCTTGTATTTAATATCAAACTGGATTTTGGGTTTATCGTGAACAGTGTCTTAAATAACACTGTTCTTAAACCCAGTTGAGAAAAGAATAAATCTTTTAATTAAGATTTAGTGAAGTTTTCCAATTAATTAATATTTAATTGGAATTTTCAAACTGCAGTGCCATTTCAGGCTCTATTCATAATTAAAATAAATTTATACGTTCTAACTGTGATTTAAATAAATTTTTAGTCCTTATTATTTAAAATAAATCATTTCAAATATTCAAAAATCATTAAAATAGATAAAATAAAGATTTTAAATTGGTTCTGAAAATCCAGGTTGTTACACTGACTATCACCACCGATCCGGCTTCGAAACCGTCATTGATCGTATGACCGACTCAACATCATGTCGATCCTCAAGGGCTAATGGTAATCCCTGGTTCTAGCAAATACACCCTACGCCATCATAACTTGTATCTCTAGACCCATCATGTAACAACCCGAAATTCAGAACCAATTTAAAATTTTGATTTAAGCTATTTTTAGGAATGTAGGAATATAAATTGGTTAGTTTTTCTAAATAAATGTTGAGAATAATTTTAAAATTATTTTTATATTTTATTTAACTTATAACAAACTTAGAAAAATTATTAAATTAATTTAGAAGCCTTGTATTTGAAAACTTTGAAAATTCGATTTTTACAATCATCGCATAGTCCTTAAAAAGTCAAATTTTGCTAGCGAGCTCAGAATTCAACGAGAATAATTTTATTAGATTAGAAATAATAAGTCATGGCTAGATTTCAAATTTCATGCGAAACAGAGTTAGTATATGGCCATGAGGTGCAAACCCATTTGGGGAAAAACTAATAGTCAGTTTACAAAGGAACGTTGTTGAGATGATCTCAGGATTCAATTTCACCTTTTTTTCCGAATTCGTATCGTCAAATAATGGTAGAACCCAAAATTTCGTGATTTTTGGAATTAGTTTGTGGGCGTGCAAGAAGAAAATGTATGCTAAAATCATATTTTTGAAGCTAATTTGAGCATAACTGGGAAATTAAACAAAAGGACAAATGAACTTGGAATTCGATGAAAATTGATTCGTTGGATTCGTAATTCAGTATATTATCTTGTACCGAAATTTAATAGCAAACATATATTATTTGCAGTCAGGCAATTGGAGGGAAAGAGCGACGAAATCTCGTACTTAAACATATTTTCTCCATTCCCACTTCATTATTTTCCTTCTCTTCTCTTCCTCCTTTCTTCACAAATAAATGGTCTCCCTCCTTCATGCTGCTGCCACACCTCCCACCCCAGCCTGCCGCAGCCCCACCTCCGGTGCTACCGCCCGCTCCTCCCCTCACTCTCCTCCTCTCCCCATTTCAAACCATAAAGTCCCTAAGCTTCACCAACCACCTCCTCTATAACACCCCACCTCCGTTCATGTCACTCTTTATCAGAATGCATTAAGTTCCGTGAAGCGTTATTGGTTAAAAGAAACAGAAACATTACAAGACAGATATAAAACAATAGCGGAATTCAAAACTTTATTCTTCAAACGGAAAACATCGTGGTCCAAAATCCAGTTACAACATAAGTTTGAAATACGGAAAACCCATTACATCAAATTAAAAGTATCTGCCTTCTACTAAAATCATCATAGTACAGTAATATAAAATCATTTTCCCCAAAAATAGCCACAGCAAGATTTACAGGTAATCAAGGCGCTACATCTAAGCAGCTCCAAGTGGAAACATAAGAGAGAATCCTAGTCAGGCCCCAGTATTCCCACCCTGAGTACCCAGGGGTGAAAAGGAAGAGAGAGAAATGGAAATAAAATAGGTCAGACATAAATCCTGGCAAGTCCAGTTACTTTTAGCATATAAATAAGTAAAAGCATCATGCCTATAAACTGGATGAGAGAGACAACTGTATCGTATGACATGTATAACAGACTGACCAGGATAAACAAAACAGAATAGATTGCGCTTCCCAAATACTTTTCTCTGCACCAATAATAGTATAAAAAAACGGAATGATCCCAATAGAAACAGAATGGTAGACTTAGGTGTACTTCTATTAATGGGTTTTACCCCCAACGATATTAACAGGAAGCCCAAGAGAAATAATGGATGTTATCCCAAATGATAGTAAAGGGCTCCTAAACAGGCAACACTAGATGTACCCTAATTACTACCCTAATCGATCGGCTCGCTATCCCATAGATACCCCATGTTGGCCTCATAATAGGATGCGTCAACCCCTAAAGTGGCAACCCATTTTTCTCAATAGGCACATCCATATCCACTGGTGTTATAACGTCTTATTTTCCCAGGCAAGCGGATCTATGCACGCACATAGCTTCGTTAGAACGCACCGTCGGACACCTCTACCCATATGGACCTCTTATAATGAGCTCAGTAAGCGTGCCCTGACCCCTACCTAGGTCGAGGTCCCCCTTTGGATGCCAGTATGGTTTACTGATTGATACAGGTCCCACACAACAGATGATACAAGCCACCCCCAGGCTTGCATCCCTACTACTAGGATTTTTGACAGGTTATGCCTAACAGATTTACAAGCCTGCATAACCCTAACATATAAAGCAGGTTATGTCAATGGGTAACCGAAAAATCAAGATTTGTCTGCATTCGCATCTGCATCCGAAAAGAAGATAAATATCCGATATCCGAAAAAATGCATGCGAATGCGGATACATAGATATTCGTATCCGAAAATTATCTATTCGATTTTTTTTTACATTATGCTCTAAATTATATGTATTTTAGTATAATGAATGAGATTTAATTATTGCTTTACTAAGTCAAAGTTTTGTATTATATGCACTAGATCTATATTAGCTACTCAAATCTATTTAATTTAATCATATATCTTTATTTTTAACACATTTGTGATAAATGAAATTGAAAAATATTTATGTATAACTGAAAATTTTCATTTATATTTTCTGATTTATCAATCATTAATGGATAGGATAATTATCCGATACCCGTCCGTATTCGCAACTACGGATATCCGATGTCCAAAATTGATTTCAGATATGGATACAGATACAACACTATTCGTATCCGAAAGTATCCATTTACAGCCCTATCCCCATAGATTTAACAGATTTACTTAACCCCCCATCGATTCAAACAAGCTTACTTAACACTTATACAATTTGACAGGTCCATATAACCCCCATAGATTTAAATAGGTCAAGTATTAGAGGTTAACAGGTAATTATCATTTCTAGTTCATGCATATTAATGCACCAGACCTCTCACATTAAGTCGACCACTTTTGGATGTTGGATATGTCGGGCGGTTCCGAGCAGATTTCTACCATAAGTCGGACTTAACCTCGTGTGTTAGTGTCATTATGTGTACATTTAGGCACTAGACCCCTCACATTAAATTAACCACTCGTGGATGCTGAATTTGTCGGGCGGTTCCGGGCAGACTTCTACCACAGGTGTAATTTAACCTTGTGTCTAAGTGGGGTTACATTTTCTATTTACAGTAAATTTAGGCATATTAATTCTTAAGCAATTATTCATTTTCGTCATATGTTTTTCATGCCCCTACCCTCAAGTCATAAATCATCATGTACGATATGCCTCAATTAAAGTCTTGGATCATGGTATAGGTTATGCCCCTAAATCCCAGTCATGTTTTACAATACAAGTGTGCCCCAATTTAACATTCCTAATTTCAATTGTTTGCTTATTCCAGCGATAGGCGTAGACTCGAAGGTATACAGGCTATTAAAAAAATGGAAGGATGGAGAGAAGAGAACATGAATATGCATAATAACTAAACCGGCATATGATGACAGAAATAGGCATAGTGACAAAATAGGCATATGCTAATAGAATTGGGCATAATAACAGAATAGGCATATGATGACAGAATAGGCATATGATGACAGAATAGGCATAATGGTGATAGGAATGAAAGGACTCAACAGTAGATCAGGTTTACAAGTAATGGCAGATCTGTTTAGTTATGATTTAGATTATTAACAGGCATAGATTTAGAGCCAAACTTATAAAGATGTCAGGATTACTTATTAAATGTTTATATCTAAAAGCAACATAAACTAATAGAGACTGGATCTAAAGAACCGAGAAAAGGGTGTTGAAGTTGTAGTAGAGATTCTTATACTCGTTGTTGCAGAAGAATAGGCTAATTCAATTTGAGTTAGGCAACATCTTATTGTCTCCATTGTTTTGGGTGAATAAAACAATAGAAATGATGTCCTATTTAAGGCTTACCATCAACAAATCAGGTCACGAAACAAGTCCAGGTTTAGGCAATGGATCTAACCCAGATCTAGGTGGGGTCGACCCTGGGTCGACGCCCCCTTGTGTGGGTCGACCCTAGGGTCGACCCCCATAGGGCATGGTCGACTCCCAAAGGGCCGATTCCTGCGTCTTCCCTCTCTCCGATTTTTGATTTATTTTGAATGTTCTGGACTGGTCTGGATATATATATGTATAAATATATCGCTCATATGTATACAAACCATAATATCTTCTTCATACAATGTCTGTTTTACACAAACTCGATGTCTATATTAAGCAGAATTCGGAGATGTAAGCAATGGTACAGTTCGTTTTCCATAATTCCCAATATTTAATTAAATATTTTTCAGTTTATCATATAGTGTTCTTTAAAATTACAGGGTGTTACATTCTCCCCTACTTAACGGATTTCGTCCCCGATGTCTCCATGTTAAGAAGAATGTATATCCTAATATCCATCATCCATCTACTCATCCATCAATCACAGGCATCATTTGTCCTTAAAATATTTCTAAAGCTTTTATTGACATATTCAACAGTGTGTGTATATGTCCTTATACTAATGCGAAAGATCAGGCAGTCTACTGATTTAGTCGACCTCCTTAATGCAATGTATGTCAGTGTCATGGATCCAACATTTATGCAAATAGTCCTAGTATAAATGCGTCCACAATCATCCATCCAAATTAAACATTCATGTGATGATACATCCATTTCCATCTACAAAAATAAAAATATGCACACACATCCATATGCAATATGTAAGTGACTGAGCCGATCTGTTGCCTAGTATGTGTGTGTATATGCATCCACGAGCAACCACTAGCAAACACTTGCATCCACTTGCACCTATCAAACATAACACGTCTCAAACACATGTTTACAACCATTAGTTCCTGACGTAAAGGTCGAAGATTCGATTGATATAATTTACTTAATGATAGAAAGAAGTATGAATAATTTTTTTTGAAAAAGAAGTTAACAACATACCCTTGAAAAGAAAAGGGTATGAAGCACGAATCTTGTCTTTAGTCTCCCAAGTTGCATCTTCACTATCTTCTCCCCATTGAACTTTCATCAGCTTGACCTCTTGGTTGCATAGCTTCTTAACCATGATCCAAGATTACGGGTCGTAACTCATCTAACAGTCGCCTCTCATTCCACCTCTACTTCCTGAAGAATACTCAGCTCAACAACCTCTGTTGTATCGTGCAGACATTTCCGCAAATGAGAAACGTGGAAAACATCATGAACACATGCCAATCTCTCTGGTAGCATCACCCTATAGGACATTCAGCCAATCCTTTCTGTTACGGGTAATGGCCCTACGATTCTTGGTGCCAATTTCCCTTCAGATGCAAAGCGAACCACATTCTTGAAAGGTGATACTTTGATGAAAACCATGTCTCCCACCTCAAACTCAATATCAATCCTTCTCCTATCTACGTAGGACTTCTGCCTGTCCTGAGCTGTCTTCATGCATCTATGGATAAGACCAGTGATCTCTGAAGTTTCTCTAATCATCTCAAGTCCAAGTAGAAACCTATCTGTAGACTCCTACTAACAAGTTGGTGATCTACAAGGTTGACCGTACAATGCCTCAAAAGGTGCCATGCCAATACTAGTTTGATAACTGTTCTTATATGTGAACTCTACCAAATGAAGGTGCTCTTCCCAAGTCCCTTCGAAATCTAGGATACACAGCCATAAAAGATCCTCAAGAACTCTATTCACCCTTTCCGTCTTCCCATCAGTATGAGGGTGATAAGCCATGCTCAAACACAACTGTGTACCTAATGCCTCGCGCAAGCTCCTCAAAAACTCTCTAGTGAATTGAGGTCTTGATCACTCACTATACTGGAAGGTACTTCATGTAGACGGACTATCTCACGAAGATAAACTGCTGCCTAACATGCTGTTGTCCTCTTACTCTTAACGGGAATGAAATGAGTGCTCTTAGTGATCCTTTCAACTATTACCCAAATACAAGTGTTGCCTTTCCTCGATATAGGAAAACCATCAGTGAAATCCATAGAGATGCTCTCCCACTTCCACTGTGGGACCTCCAAAGGATGAAGTAAACCATATGGCTTCTTCTTCTCAGCTTTGACTTATTGGCAAATCAAACATCGAGAAATAAACTCCGCTACATCCTTCTTCATCCCATCCCAAAAGAAAACCCTCTTCATATCCCTATACATCTTATCACCACTTGGATGGATAGTCATTCTAGAGTGATGGGCTTCCTCAAGGATTGTCTTCAACAGACTCCCAACTCGGGGAACATAAAGACTTCTATCTCATTGTAACCACCCTTTATCATCTGTGGAATATCTACTAAGGCGGATTGAAGCCCCCCTCACTGAGCATATCCAAGATGTCTGCTACTTGTGGGTCCTCTCGCTGCGAAGTTCCTATCTGATCTAAAAGAGTAGGTTGCACCAGTATTGATGCCAATAACCCAGGTGTAAACTTGGTAGAGGGCCTAAAATCGAAGGTTGATATATACTCCAAGCTCCTCCTCTCTAGAAATAGAGGACTCAAGGTCATCCTCTTCCTACTCAGTGCATCCGCCACCATATTACCCTTGCCATGAGTATAAGAAATCTCAACGTCATAGGACGCTAGGAACTCCATCCATCTCTGTTGCCTCAAATTGAGATCCTTCTGTGAGAACAAATACTTGAGACATTTATGATTGGTATACAACTCTAACTTCTCTCCAAGAAGATAACGACACCATGTCTTAAGCGCAAATACTATGGCGGCCGACTATAACTCGTCGGTAGGGAAGTTCTTCTCATGAACTCTCAACTGTCTACCACGGTAGCATACTACCCTTCCCTCTTGCATCAAAACAACATTAAGCCCTATGCCACATGCATCAGTGTATATTGTGAACACTTTATTCCCATCAGGCAAAGTCCAGACTAGGGCTGTTGTCAGAACCCTCTTCAATCGCTAAAAAGCATCCTCAAAGTCAATATCCCAAGAAAAGGTCTTATTCTTCTTCGTCAGTCTGGTGAGTGGGGCTGATATCTTTGCAAAGTTCTTAATGAACTTCCTATAATATCCCACTATACTAAGAAAACTACTCACCTCCTTTGCATTCTTTGAAATCTTGCAATCTTGAATGGTAGCTACTTTCGTGGGATCCACAGCTATCCCATCCTTAGAGACCACATGCCCCAGAAACCTCACTTCGTTTCTCCAAAAATGACATTGGTGAATTTTTCCTTAAGCTAATGTGCTCGGAGAGTCTTCCAAACCTCCCTTAAATGTAGGGCATACTCTTCTTCATTCTTCGAAAAAAATCAAGATGTCATCAACAAAGACCACAACAAACTCGTTTGGAAACTCACGAAATACCCTACTCATTAGATCCACAAAATAGGCAGGTGCATTCGTCAAGCCAAAAGGCATACTCATACTGATGAAACCCTGTGGCCAATTCTAACTGGGTGAAAATAGATGCACCAACAAGCTGGTCAAATAGATCATCTATCCTCGGAAATGGGTGCCTATTCTTCTTAGTGGGCTTATTCAACTCTCTGTAATCCACACATAAGAGAAGCGAGTCATCTGCCTTAGTCGCAAAAACGACTGGAGCACCACATTTCGATATGCTTTGCCTAATAAACTCTTTCTCAACTAGCTACCCTACTTGCTTGATGAGCTCCCTCCTTCTCTCGGAGCCATATGGCGCACAAGCAATGGAACTGGCTTTGTATTGTCCACCAAGTATATTCAAAAATGAATCTCATGATTGGGAGGCAAGCCCCGAACCTGCTCAAAAACATTAGGATACTCACATACTACTGGTACAAATCATGAACCATCGACAGATGCATTAAGCGATCCTAGGAAACTAAACATGACAGACCCCTTAGGGTCACAAGAAATCATTAGAGCCCTCCCATTGCAAGTCAAAAGCCTAACGACCCTCCTCTCACAGTCTAGAATGGCATCATACAATAGCCCATGAAACTAAGCACTTATGCGTCACACTCAAACTCGACACCCAATACAAATATTCTCAAACCCCGAAAAATCATAGACAAATGAGCCGTACCCCCAATGGGGTTTGAGATAACAACGGGATTTAAAACCATACTAGTACTAAGGTGCAAAGAATCAACCACAAAATTAGATATAAAAGAATGTGAAGCGCCATAATCAAAAAGAGTTCTAATAGGATGATCGGAAAGAGAAGTCAAACCTTCAACGGAAACTTTCCTACCACTATCTGGTACACCAGCCATGAGAGCATTCACATGCCCCCTAGATGATCCTTCCCTTTGGCCATGTCCTTGCTTCTTTGGGACTCCCTAGTAAAATGTCTGACCTCACCACAATGGAAACACGCATTTTTCCTTTTTCTGCAATCTTTTCTCAAATGACCCACGTGTCCATAACTATGACATTTACTCTTGTCTCGGGCTTTGTCGTTCTTTCCGCCCTTCTTTTGTTGTTGTTGTTCTTTCTTGGGCCACACTTTCTTGTTTTGTGTCTCATCAATCTTAGCCTCTTTCTTTTTGCTTTTGCCCTCTTCGTGCATCAATGTCATATAAACGAGTTTCTTGAAAGCTGTCTCCATCGGAATATGAGACATAACCAACCCATGGAGGGGTTCATTTAGACCTCTTGCAAACCTCAAAGCTTTCTTGTGTGGGGTATTAAATGGATCCAAACCAAAACTCGCCAATTGATTGAACTTATTGACATACTCTTTGAACTTATTGACAGACATGCATCATTGCTTAAGTGCCAGAAACCTCTCCATTCGCATACTCTCTTCTGCCTGAGAAAGAAACTTCATCTCGAATCTCTATCGGAAATCATCCAAAGTCCTAACTATATGCCATGCTGCGTTACTTCCCTCCAAAATGAAGCCTCGTCTTTCAACTGCCAAACGACCAACTGAATCTTCCGATTGTCATCAACCTTAAAAATCCCAAACAAATCCTCCATCTCTTTGAGCCAATTCCTTTCGTCTACAAAGGTCTCAGTTCATCAGAAAGGCTTTCCTCCCATAGCATATAAATCCTTGCATATCTTGGAGAAATTATCCGCTCGCGGAGGAGGAGGAACTGCTGCTACAGTTGGGGGATGGGAGTCTGCTTGGCCTCTGGCAGGCGTCGTGGCCTTAAAATACCTACGGAACCAAGCCGTTATCTGAACGCCCTCGGGAATATTCAGTTCCAAGACATGCTGAAAAGAAAAGGAAATGGGATTCAAACAGAGAATCGAAAGCTATTTCATATGGCTTTGGAGAATATGTTTTTCAAAAACAGACTTTTCTTTGAAAGTACTCTCTTTTTGAAACCTTTTGAAAACAATTTTCAAAACCTTTTATCCTATCTGGTAACCTTCAGCTATGATACCAAATGTGACACCCCACGTCCATTAATGTCACTCTTTCTCAGAATGCATTAAGTTCTATGAAGCATTATAGGTAACAGAAACATCATAAGACGGATATAAAGTAAAAGCAGAGTTTAAAACTTTATTCTTCAAACAGAAAACATCGTGGTTCAAAATCGAGTTACAACATAAGTCTGAAATACATAAAACCCATTACATCAAACTAAAAATATCTGACTTGTACTGAAATCATCAGAGTACAGTAATATAAAATCATAGTCCCCAAAATTATCCATAGTAAGATAGACAGGTAACCAAAGCGGCACATCTACGAAGCTCCAAGCGGAAACATAAGAGAGAATCCTAGTCAAGCCTGAGTATTCCCACCCTAAGAACCTGGGGGTGGACGGAAGAGAGAGAAAAGGAAACAAAATGGGTCAGACATAAAGTCTGGCAACTCCAGTTACTTTTAGCATATCAATAAATAAAACCATCATGACAGGCATATAAACTGGATGAGAGAGAGAACAGTACCATAAAACAGGTATAACAGACGGAGCAGGTTAAAAAGAATAGAATAGATATGCTTCCCAAATACTTTTCTCTGCACCAATACTAGTATAACAGAAACAGAATGGTATTCTAGTGACGTGTTTTACCCCCAACAATAATAACATGCAGCCTAATAGAAATAACGTATGTTACCCCAAACGATAGTAACGGGCTCCTAACTGGAAGGACTAGATGTACCCTAATTATTACCCCAATCGATCAGCTCCTTATCCCGTAGATACCCTGTGCTGGCCACACAGTAGGATGTATCACTCCCTAAAGTGGAAACCCTTTTTTTCTCGATAGGCACAGCCATATACACTAGTGCTATAGCGTCTTATTTTCCCAGGCAAGTGGATCCATGCATTCATGTGGCTCCATCAGAACACGTCATCAGACACCTCTACCCATATAGACCTCTTATAATCAGCTCAATAAGCATGACCTGACCCCTACCTAGTTGGGGGTCCCCCTTTGGATATCAGTATGTGTTACTAACTGATACGGGTCCCACACAACAGATGATACAAGCCACCCCCTTGGCTTGCATCCCCACTACTAGAATTTTTGACAGGTTACGCCATACAGAGACCAGCCCGCATAACCCCAACATATAAAGAAGGTTAAGTTTATTAGGTTTACGTAACCACCCCCATATTTAATAGATTTACTTAACCCTCCATCGATTCAAACAAGCTTACTCAACCCTTACACAATTCGAAAGGTTCATATAACTCCCACAGATTTAAAAAGGTTAAGTATTATAGGTTAAAAGGATATTATCATTTTCCATTCATGTGTGTCGATGCACCAGTTCTCTTACATTAAGTCGTCTGCTTGTGGATGCTAGAGATGCCGGGCGGTTCCGGGAAGACTTCGACCACAAGTAGGACTTAACCTAGTGTCTTAGCACCATTACGGGTAAATTTACACACTAGACCACTCACATTAAATTAACCACTCGTGGATGCTGAATTTTCTTGGAGTTTTAGGCAGACTTCTACTACAAGTGCAATTTAACGTCATGTCTAAGTGCAATTACATTTTCTGTTTACAGTAAATTTAGGCATATTCATTCCTAAGCAATTATTCATGTTCATCGTAGATTTTTCATGGCTCTATACTTAAGTCATAAATCATCATGTACGATATGCCCAAATTAAAGTCTTAGGTCATGGTATAGGTTATGCCCCCAAATCCCATTCATATTTTACAATACATGTTATGCCCTAATTTGTCATTCCAACCATTCCCAATTTCATTCGTTCGCATGTTCCAGCAATAGGCCTAGGCTCAAAGGTAGCCTAGCTATAAAAATAAAAAGGGAAGGAGGGAGAGAAGAGAACAAAAATAGGCATAATAATAAAACAAGCATATGACGACAGAAAAAGGCATTGTGACAGAATAGGCATATGCTAACAGAAATGGGCATAATAACAGAATAGGCATATGATGACAAAATGGGCATAATGGAGATATGCATGAAAGGACTGAACAATAGACCAGGTATACAAGTAATGGCAGATCTGTTTAGTAATGATTTAGGTTATTAACAGGCATAGGTTTAGATCTAAATTTATAAACATGTCAGGATTAATTATTAAATGTTTATACCTAAAAGCAACATAAACTAACAAAGACTAGATCTAAAGAACTTAGAAAGAGTCTTGATGTTGTGGCAGATATTCTTTTATACTATAAGCTGTTGTTACAGAAGAATATGCTAATTCAATCTGAGTGGTGCAACATCTTGTTGTCTCCATTGTTTTGGGTGAGTAAAACAATAGAAATGAGGTCCTATTTATAGCCCACCGTCAACGAATCATGTCACGAAACAAGTCCAGGTTCAGGGAATGGATCTGCCCCATATCTGGGTGGGGTCGACCCTAGGGTCGACACCCCCTTATGTGGGTTGACCCTAGGGTTGACCACCAACGGGTTGATTTCCCGTGTCTTCCCGCTCTCCGATTTTTGATTTATTTTGATTTTCTGGACTGGTTTGTGTGTATGTATATTTTGCTTATATGTATACAAACTTCAAACCTTAATATCCTCTTCATACTATATCCGTTTTATGCAAACATGGAGTCTATCTTAAGCAGAATTCCGAGACGAACGAATGGTACAATTTGTTTTCCTTAATTTCCAACATTTAATTAAGTATTATTTAGTTCATCATTATAGTGTTCTTTAAAATTACGAGGTGTTACATCCCCAGACCCCATCACCGCCGCAGCTACCTCCTCTCCGACCTACGCCGCCTTCCCAGCCGCCTACAGCCGCCGTCCTCCAGCCATTGGACCCATTTCACCAAAAAACCCTTTTTTGCAAAATTCCCGCTTTGCAAAAACAACCCCCTTCCTTCTTTGCTAAATAACTTTCGATCCATGCATTTCTGGTTAAGGCTCTGTAAACGAAAGTTGTAGATCTCGTTTTTCTCTATGAAATACGTATATCAAAATCAAATTTTGGATTTATGAGCTTCTCTAAAAATGCGACTGAAGTTTGCTGGCCTAGAGCTGTTTTTGGAAATTTCTCGCGAACCTGAGCATTTTCGGAAGAAACTACAGTAGGGAAAGTTGTCTGGAATGGCTTTTTGTGTTAGTGACTATGTTTGGTGAAGATTGGCGGTCGTATGCAGACTGTAGAGCTTTAATGGTGAACTCGGGTTGCAGAGAGCGATAACGGCGAGTGTGCGGCGAAAATTCTACATAAGAAGTGTCATGGAGTTTGGTTTAGCTATTGAGTGAGAACTCGCTCACTAAATTAATTTTTTATGTTGTTATACCATAAATTGTTATATGGTTCTTGGTAGCTCACATCACAGCTGTTTGCAAACCCATGGATGAATTGTTGATTTGTTGTGTTACGATTTGATTATGAATTTGAAACGTTTAACATATTAAAAATAGTGTTAATATTATTGTGGTAGTTGAAATCTGATACAAATACCTATTTATAATTTAAATAGTGAAAATTATTTGGTTTGAAACATTATTTGAATTGAATTAGAAATGATTAAATTCATGAATCAGTAATGAGTTTAAATCAGTTGATTGACGAATTTATGTGAGCGTCAATTATTTGATTGAAGCTCATATGAAAATAAAATGCATATTGGATGTCATTTTGGGTGTTGATAGTTGTTTACAACTATTGTTGGATATATATAATGAATGTAATCCATATAAATTTATTTATATGGATATTGGTTGAAATATTATTCCAATCTGGAATAAATATGAATACTTTTATAATGTAATATTTAATGAAGGTTAGATGTTTGGTTTTGATGTCCGATTTTGAATGGACACGAAAATATAAATATATGAAGCTAGGTTAAGTAGAAAACGCTATATTAACTCGAACGAATTTTTATATTGATTTTATTCATTTTAAAAAATGAATATCGAGAAGACTGAATTTCAAAATATGACATTTTGAAAATATTACCATTTTGAGATCATTATAAGATGCATATTCAATTTTGATTTAAAATTGAAATGAAAGTTGGAATTGTTTTTAAACGAATGTATAAATGATTTTATAAAATACATTTTGAATGGAAATTGACGAAATATTATATATATATATATTTAAGGACCTAAATAGAATCTGTCGCGCAGCAGCCGTTCGCAAATTTCAACCATTAACTTCGAATGGACATAACGGGGGTTCTGAATGCCGGATTCTCCTAAAACTGGAACCGTTGAGTTCGTGTCGAAAATATATTTCAAACGAATATAAGAGGTTTAAATTTGAGCAGTTGGATTTTAAATATGTCTAAATCAGTTTTGGAAAAGGTCGTTATGGATGCAGTTCAGTGGCCAATATTAGAAAAAGACTGTGAGAGCCTTAATAAAATTATTAAAAATATAGGAAAATTTTGTAAAATCATAATAAATGGTTTGTAAAGATTTTGGATGAAATATTCCACATATGAAAAGATAAAATATTTTTTTATCCAAAGGAACAGGTTAATAACATGAATAATGATCCAGTGATTGTAAAAAATAATAAATTGGATTTGCGAACGATTTTGTCATAACCAGAAATTTCCAACATATAAATTGGAATCCAAACGAAATGGGGATTTTGGGTTTGTCGTGAATGGTGTCTTCATTAATACCATTCTTGAACCCAATTGTGAATGGAATAATTTTTTTAATTAAGATTTAATAAAGTTTTCCAGTTTATTCAATTAAATTGAGATTGAATGGAATTTGATTCGTAATAATCGAAAATAGTTTTTGTGAAGGAAGGAGTTTACTATTTATGGAATTTAAATGTCTTCGCTGATATTTCACTTATAGTATTAGTCTGATACGAAAATTTATATCGATTATAAATGGTTCAGATTTCCGTGAATATTCCATATAAAATGGAAGTTGATTTTGGGTTTATCGTGAATGGTGTTTTTACATGACATTTGTTCTTTAACCCAAGTAAAGACTAAATTAAGTTCCAAAGGTTGAATAATCATAAAGTAATGATTTTTGAAGATTAAAAATAAGTTAGTGTTTTAATAAATCTTTAATTAGATTGAAATGTAAACTGAATTATTTAAATTTACCAAACACGATATTCGAAATGGAGTGTCACCAATTTTACTCCATATGATAGTTAAATTTTTAATTAGATTTGAAACATTAAGTGGTAATTAAATTTACCGATAACACTGCGGGTGCTAAATATGGAGCACCACCATTTTTTATCCATGGCATAAATAGGTTGGGATTGAGATAAATGAAATAAATGATTACTTTGATAGGGCTCGATAATCCCGACTTGTTATATGAACCTTAATTTGGTTTAGGTTGTGAAAAGATATAATAAAATCTTTTGCAATGGTTTTCAAATAAGGACTTAAACAAGCGGTTTAAATGAATAAAAATCTTTGATAAAATTCGTGGGAACCTCTCCTAGAGTTATGACTTTTCGAATAAAAAATATTCTAGACTGGAATAAGGCATATGATGTGTTTATATATCACTTGAATATAAGATGTGCAAGTTATTCAGAAAACTTGGTTTGACCCATTCTGAATAATAGTTACGACGATTAAAAGTCGAAGATAGTGCAAGACCGACAATCTTCACATCGAGTGGATTACTACGGATGCCCTGGATGGAGTTGCAGCCTTGAAGGGGTTATAGTGGTAGTTGTCCGGACGTACTTGTTGATTGTTCGGATATGTGAGGGCCTCTCTCCTGTATTGGACATATGGGATGAGGAATAAGGTGGCTCCGGTTTCGTTCAGACCAAGAACAAACATGTAAATGGACCGTGTGTCTGACGTTGAATTTCGTTACATATTGATTTATTTGTATTAGATATATATTTGTTTGGTGGCAGAGAATTTATTCTCTTGCTTAACACCCTTATCTTAGACGTATGAGCTAAGAGGGTATGTATTGGTAGACATCAGTCGCATGGTATGGATTGTCATTGTGGTATACTGAGATGTAGCGATCAAAGCTTTTGTTGAAAATCTGAGCTTTGTGGATGATGATCAAAGCATGATTTAAATAACACATCTTTGTATATAGCTTTAATTCGTGAACTTCACACCTCGGTATGAGTCAAAAAAAGGATGAAGGACAGTAAGGAGGACATGCGTTTCTTTCTAGCTAGAAGTATTCATGGTATGTTGCCCAGACATTTTTACATATGTGGATGATGGATAGCGAGGTGCCTCAGATATGATTGGTCGACAAACTGAACATTTTGGAGGTCCGATAGGATCGGAAAACGTATTTTTCAAGAATAACCAATCAATAAACGTATATGTGGACCAGCCCTGGCGCTCCCAAGTGTTACTAAGGGCGTGATCCTAAGGCATGCGCTAGAGTGTCTCGAGACCGGTGAGGATGACCCCTTTCCTTGACTCATAGATGGAATCCAATTTCCAATATGCGACATTTCGATTTTATTAGTAAACTTATATGGTGACATAGTAGGATGGGGTCCTATGTCATCTATGTTGATACATTTATATTCTAACTTGTTTACTACATTATGCACTTATAACAATATCAAAATGATTTGTTTTAAACGTATACGGCAAGTTTGGCTATTATAAGGTAAAACTCTATCGTCTGGCTTGCGTGACAATGTGTGATGGGGCCTGTCTTATAATAGCTTCATTTTTTAAAAAGCATTACGTTGTTTTGTTTTGAATTGATATTCATGTGAAGTAAACACATTCCGTGTCATACGGCGTGGTCCCATGATTTTTCCCGACTTTTAAAGTAAAGATTTAATAATTGTTTTAAGTTCTCATACCAGTCCCATGACTGACCTAGAGTTTATTGATTTCGCCTAAACTTTGGGCTCCCATGTTTTCCACACAGGCTGCCAGTAGTTTTGGTTTTATAGATTTCTATTTAACTGGATCCTGGTTTACAGCTAGAGTTATATTCGGAAAGCTTTATATCCATGTATTTCTTTCAGTTGTGTTAGTTGATGTATTTCCGCTACGCATTGTATTTATACATTTTATTTCCATTGTTATGTAATTTATTCTTTTATATTGTATTTTCTGCTGTGTATTATTTATTCGTACTCTGATATTCATGCACTTTGATGTAAATTATTGTAATAGCAATGAAAAGTTCTATTGTTTTGTGTCCTGATGCGTCATGTTCTCATACAATCCGTGCTTTTTCGTCTTTTTAGAGATCGGGGGATTTCGAAGCGTAACACATCATGATTGCCTAGGGTACTCGACCAATCAACTAGTCTTTTAGCCGCCACTATTATACCCCTTCTTTGAGTTTGCTAGAACCTACGACAACGGTAATTCCTCGGCCTTCATTACTCTAGTCGTCATCACTGGCGACTATCCATAAGCTAAAAACTCATTTGAGCAGCCATTATCCACGAGCTCAAAACATGCATAAATCGTCTGCATATTCGTTGCATTTTGTCAATCAATAAACACCTTATATCACTTCGAATATTCCTACTTGAATTCACTTTGAAGCCACGTCCATTCTCAAACTAAAATAATCATCACTATTGGTTGACATTCAATCCATAGGACTTCAACCTTTCTACTCTGAAAAACATACCATAGCATTTAAATTCCCATCTACAACGTTTGTTAAACACTATAGTATCTTCTGCCCGATCCACAAAAAATGACTTGACTCATTAGGTCTCTGAACGACGCAACTCATCAATGACCCAAAGCTCTAACGACCCAATGGACCAACGACCCGATGCACCAATGACTAGATGCACCGACAGCTCGATGCACCAACGACCTGAAAACTTAGCCGACCCTTCATTTCTTGGGCAATAAGAAAAACGACCTAGCTCTAAACGACCTGACACCAAGCTTGACCGATCCATCTCCAATCTCAACCAATCCGTCACTAAATGACAACATCGATGCACACAACTCATTCAAATTGATCAACCTAAATAATTTAAACAGCAACACTTTGTGCACTCAACAAACAACATTATCACAATAAGTATCATCAACATTCCTATAGAACTCACCAAATCGTGATAAAACAATGAACTAACAAAATAGTGGATCTAAATATTGCATAAACATACGAATTAACATAAGAATTATCGATTTAAGTTGCTAGATTAGATCCTATGGTGATTCGAATGGAAATATACTTA
Organism: Allium sativum; assembly: GCA_030737875.1. Classification (NCBI taxonomy): domain Eukaryota; kingdom Viridiplantae; phylum Streptophyta; class Magnoliopsida; order Asparagales; family Amaryllidaceae; genus Allium; species Allium sativum. The sequence goes on along the minus strand of CM060910.1, from coordinate 411,301,103 downwards.
CCGTGATGTAGATCTAGGTGAAAAACAACTTGAAATGATGAAAAATAAGATCAAACAACCCATATACTTGATTGAATCCGTGCGAGAGATGCTTATCACTTACCAAATCTTTGAAATAGCTTGAAATCAACTAATCTCTAATATGGACAGCGAAGAATGATCTTCAAACCACTCAATTTGATGTGATCTTCTCTCTCTTCATGTAGATCTTCAATCTTTTAATTTAGATCTATGATTTTAATGGAGGATTGAGGTATTTGATTGAGCAAGGAGGATCATGAGCTCAACCAAATGAGATAAATGAGGAAACTAAACTTTTCTCCATATCTTTTACCCCTTGTTTATAGCCAACCTGTAGGCCCACTAATGGGCATCATTAATCAGCCTACTAGTGACTAATTAGTCTATCCAAAAATTGTGTTGCACTAAAACAGCAATTACCCCTAAACCACTGAACCAAATCTTTACTGTGACCACTCTACAGAATTGGCAACACCATTTCCTTTCCAATGAAATCGATCTCAATACCGGACTTGATCCCAGTCAAAAGTTATGCCCTGTACAAAGTTAATAGGGGAAATGTCACAAATAAAATTAATAAAAATTATGGACATGTCTCACATTCCCATAACCAACATATCAAAATATGAGAATGATCCGACCCTCAGGGAATTAAATAAAAATATTTTATGATTCTCCGATATGTAAAATATAGGTTGTTACATTCTCCCCTACTTAGGAATTTCGCCTCTGAAATTCCAAGCAAACACACGGAACCAAAACCATTTTGCATGCCTATTTTCCACGAGCAATCAATTTACCATCCAAATTGGCATTCGTAAAGCTATGCATCTATAGTCTTAGAATGGCACACGGAATTCCAACAACAGTAGTATAAGTTACAATGGTGTAAGGTGACATGACACTAATGGATGATACCAAGGAAGAGTTCTGAATGGATCGTCTTCATACTCTCTTAAGTCTCCCATGTACAATCGTCATCATCCTCACTCCATTGCACCTTGACTAGCTTTACCGTCTTCCTCCTAAGCTGCTTCGTCTCATTTCCCACAACGCGAAGCGACATACGAGGTTTCCTAACTTCAGACTCGATTTCAAGGTCTTCGTACTTTTCTGGAGATACCACCACATTTGAATCATGCACAAACTTCTTTAGAAATGACACACGGAAAACATTATGCACACTCGACATCTTCTCGGGTAAATCCAATTTATACACGAGCTTTCCAATTTTCTCGACTATTGGAACTGGTCCAACTAACCTTGGAGCTAACTTTCGTTTACTTCTGAACCAAACAACATTCTTCAATGGCGAAATATTCAAGAAAATCATATCACCAATGTCGAGTACGAAATCCTTTCGATGCTTATCAGCATAACTCTTCTAATGGTCTTAAGCTGCCTTCATTCGTTGCCGAACGATCTTGATATAGTCTGAGGTCCCTCTTATCATCTCTGGCCCAAGTACCAATTTATCTCCAGTTTCTAACCAACATGCCGGAGAATTACTTGGTCTACCATACAATGCCTCGTATGGTGCCATCCCAATGCTTGAATGGTAGTTGTTGTTATACGTAAACTCAACTAGATGCAGATGGTCTTCCCTTGATCCTTTGAAGTCCAATACACAAGCTCTAAGAAGATCTTCCAAAACTTGGTTAACCCTCTCAGTTTGACCATCAGTCTGGGGATCATAAGCCGTACTCAAACACAATTCTCTTCCTAATGTTTCTTGCAAATTCTTCCGAAATCCACTCGTGAACAATGGATCTCGATCACTCACTATGCCCTTCGGGATACCATTGAATCGAACTATCCATTTAATATAAAGCTCAGCCAATTTCGATGCTATCCTAGTTGATCTGACAGGAATAAACCTTGCACTATTGGTCAAGTGATCCACGACAACCCAAATCCCTTTGTTTTCTGTCCTAGTTCTAGGTAGTCCATCGACAAAATCCATCAATATCTGCTCCCACTTCCAGGTAGGAACTTCTAATGAATGAAACAATCCACTTGGCTTCTTCTATTCAGCTTTCACGAACTCACAATGCATTTAGAAGGGAAATTTCTAACATCCCTCTTTAATCCTTCCCAGTAGTCAGCTCGCCTCATGTCCTGATACATCTTGTTACCACTGAGATGAAACCTCAACTTTGGGTATTGACATTCCCTTAGAACCTCATCTCTCAATCCGTTAATATCAGGAACAACCAGTCGTCCTTGCTTTCGAAGCCAACCCTCTTGATCGACTTTGAATTCCTTATCCTCCTGTTCTAACTTCTGGATAATGTCAATAAGTGTTGCATCATGCTTATGGCACTCATCAATCCTTTCGATGAGATTAGGTCTTATCGATAATCTTGCCAACATTTCAGGTTCCTACTCACATCGTGGCCTGTAATCAAATCCTTCCAAATACTCGAGGTGTTTCCATTCCAAAAATATCACTCCCAGACTTGCGTTTCTTTGACTCAACGCATCCGCCACTGCATTACCTTTACTAGAAGTATAGGCTATACCAAAATCATATGATGCTAGAAACTCTAACCATCGTTGCTGCTGAAGATTCAAATCCTTTGGAAGAAAAGATACTTCAATGACTTGTGATTCATAAACAATTCTAATTGAACTCCCAACAGGTAATTTCTCCACATCTTTAGAGAAAAAACGACCATTTCCAACTTCAAATCATGAGTCAGATAATTCCTTTCATGTGATTTCAGCTTTCGACTCGTGTAGGCCACAACTCTATCCTTCTACATTAGCATTGATCCATGTCTAGTACCACATGTATCGGTGTATACCACTGTTACTTCATTCCCAGTTGGAATCGTAAAAACAGGAGCATACGTCAATTCCCCTTTCAGGATTCCAAAAGCTTGCTCACACTTTGCATCCTATATGAACACTTGATTCTTCTTCTGCAATCCTATTTGTGATGTATCTATTTTAGAGAAATCATTTATAAAACGGCGATAATACCCCGCCAACCTAAGGAAACTCCAAACATCCGTTGCATTCTTAGTTCTATCCCAGTCCTGGATTGCTGCTATCTTAGCGGGGTAAACTACTATCTCTTTTCTACAAACAACATGGCCTAAGAAACTCACTTTACTCTTCCAGAAGTGATACTTCAAAAACTTAGCCCTCGGCTGATTCTTTTGCAAGATTTCCAAAACAACTCTCAACTGCATCTTATGCTCTTCCTCATTTCGGGAGTAAACCATAATTTCGTCCATGAACACAAGTATGAACTTGTTCAACTGGTCTATGAAAACACAATACATAAGATCCACAAAATACACTAGTGCGTTAGTCAATCCTATTGGAGGATGGAATTTTGATGACAACAACCTTATTTCAATTATCATTATTAATTGATTATAAAATATATACTAACATTTTTATCTAGAATATTTATACATACATACATACATACATACATACATACATATCTTATATATAATGCAAATACTCCCCTCTTTGAAGCCTTTTTTGAATTGCCAAAACAGTCCCCGTTCAAACCATTTTACTCTGTTCTTACCCAAGGTTATGTTTGGTCTTTTTCCCGCCCCCTCCTTATTTCGTTGTCACGCTTACCCTATTATGTCTCCCATTTCCCCCACTAACCAACAAAATATATCAAAAACATGTGCTTTCTTCTCTATCGTTCCCAAATTGCTCCACTGTTAACCAAAAAATAATAATAATAATTTGAACGTCCAAAATTCCGAAATTGAAGTGGCTGAGATGGTAATCTACGGCAAACTGCGACATGTAATCATGTCTACACCTTTTCATCCCTCTCTCTCCCTTGTTTTTCCCGCTCTTATCCTAATTTTCGTCTACTGACCTAAAAACCGACAGACCCTCTCGCTTCCTCCAATGGCGTTGTGCTTCAAATTTTGTTGAAGATTCCTCCCAATCAAAACATCGAGAGGAGTATTGTTTAACCCTCCTCTGCGATTACCGAGTTGCTAAGTGTAATTTTTTTCTTTCCTGTCAATTTCTATTCTTCTAATCTACATGATTTTGGCAGGAATTTGAGTCTGCGCGATTACCAAGTTGATACCTCTCAGTCGGAAGATCGAGATGAGTTTATCATTGTAGCCAGCGCGATTACCGAGTATTCCAGCCTTTGTTACATGGTTTTCAAGTATAATCTAGCGGCATTTGATTCCTCATGTCCAGGAAGTTTTCTTTAGGTGTGCTCCTATTATTTCTTTTTCTAGCAAACACTCATGGATCCTATCTTCAGGTTAGTTATTAATTCTTAACCACCTGGAACTTTATATAATTTTGAATTGTTATTTTTGTTTACTGTGGGAAATAGTCTTGCTAACAACAAGGATCTAAGGCTCTTCAACGTTAAATTTTTGGTAGTAGATTATCAGATTATCACAAAATTCATTTTGTAAACAGAATAATTATTGCTTAAAGCTTTTTGTGCAATAAGGCTTTTTGATAGTTTTATATGTTTACTTTTTCACTAATACTTTACTCTTATTAGCTTGATATTTCATTATTCTTTTTGAGTATAAAATGGTTTATCGTCAATTAGTTATCATTAATAAAGAATTTTGTAACATTTATGTTGAATCGTGTATCAGTAAATCAAAAGTAAAAAGATGCCATGCAATTCATCTTGGACAAAAAAAGTAAATATGTACTTTACATACCAAATTGAATGCAGTTTCATTGTTTTACATTAATGTAATTCTAATGTTGTTGAAAAACGCAGTTGCATGTTAAACCAGTATGTAGATTAAATAAATTTACCAATTTCGTACTTCAATGAGGCGGTACTACCCTTGAAAAAAGGTGTGCCAACATCCTTTAATCTAAAAAATTTCCAATTCATAAATTATAAATTTCCAGCTAAATACTATGCTATTGACTAAAATTATGATGTAGATTCTATAAGCAAGTCCTAAGAAAGTTGTAGTGATTATAAATTTTGCTCTTCATCGGTGATAATTCAGTACAATATATTAGGTAGCACCTAATTTTATCCATTAACATATACACTAAAATTCAAGAAATGAAACATTCTACTATGCTATTCCTTCATGTTCTTTAGAAAAAATAAGGAATTGTGAAAAGGAGAACAATAAATGGAAAACCGGTTCAAATTAAGGAGTTAAATTTTGAAAAGATAATCTGAGACAATAAATTTAAATTATTGCAATGATTTTAAGGTTTGTTGTGAGGATGAATGGATTTGGCAAGGTGCAGTATAAATATGACATTCGGTAGTTAAGCATGCAATTAGGGACCTTTATATTCATTTGTTGTAATTTGATCAATTTTTCAGGTTTGAGTTCAAAGCGCAATTACGAGGCTTCTTCATATAATTTTACGTATAATTTCTTTTTAAGTTTCATTTTAGTTTTATTTTTCTTTATTTCGTTATATATAACAAAAGAAACAAAAACAACAACATGTTTTAGTAAGATTTAAAAATAAAATGAACTTTTTTAATACAGGATCAACATAAGGACCATAAGTATTCTCCATATGTAAATAAATTCTCATGTGTTACGTAAAATGATAAATGTAAGATATTTTTTTTAAGTTATGATAGACAATGCACAGTAGGTGCTAATTCTACTAACAAGTAGAATGGTGCGCTTTAACACAAGTGAAATGTGTATATTTGGAAGATTCTGTACATTTCTTCCTTTTTTCCATCTCTTATGACCTAATTCTTCTTCTGTGCGCTTGCAACTCTTCATCCTCAACGCTTCTATCCTTTGTCGTCCCTACCAGAGTTGATCGAGGCAGCCAACGTCAACCCCATTTACTTGCCAACTCCACCATTGACCATTTGTATCATTAAGGTAATTGCCTAAAACTTCTTCTGCAATTATTTTTTATTATATTCATAACTGTTGTACTCACTCATATGAATTACTTAAGTATGATTTGCGCACAAAAATCAGTTTATCAACACCTACAAATTACATACATTGGATCCCTTTCTGAAAATCTAATTGCGAATGAGGTATCCCAATTTCCTTACCACTATCTGTATTCAACCGTCCCTGATTGTCAATGTTCATTAGTGCTACTTTCTTTAATACTAATTTCTAATTTTTGTAGTCAACACAAGTACGACATCTATGGTGTTAATAATTTACTTAGGAAATCGATATTTTTGTATCTTGAGAACATCGATAGTTTTGACTGATCAATTGCTAATTTTTCAATGCAACTCTGATGATCCGAAGTTCTCCAAATTTTATATGATAAAATCAAGCATTTGTGGAACGACATGGATTGGAGTTAAACGTCTTTAGTTACACACCATTTGATCAGGCTTACCGTTGGAGGATCTTAATCAACTTTGGTTAAAAAGAAGGTTAACATTTAACAGGTAAAATTATTGTGCACTTTATGTGTGTTCACAACTTTATTCTGCTAAATATGTTGTCCTACCTCTGAATTATTCTTTTTACATCACTTTTCATAGCACTAGAACAATGGAGTGTTATTAGTTACGAGTACAGATTAATCTCTTTTGGAACTATAATAACCAGGATTGATCTATTATCAACAATTATTTTGTCTACTGTCCAAATATAGGGATTTTATATATGTGTAAGCATATTATGATTTACATGATGATTTCTATGATATATTTTTTATACTACTGCTCTTATTTTTATTTGGATAATAGATGAATAATGTAGATATTATGTAACAACCCGGAAATTATGAGCCAATTAAAAAATTTTAAATTGGTTGTTTTAAAGAAATTTAAACAATTGAAATAGAATATTTCGATAAAATAATGAGTTAGAAAAGGTGCGACAGTTTGAAAATTTGAATTCAAACTTTGAATGATTGTACCGGGTGCTAAATAAAACGGATTTTAGTGAAACCAAAAATATTTAAACCTGTTTATGAATATCTTTCTAATGAATCTGAAAAATCGAAGTTTCATAGCGGGAATCAAAAGTTATGGCCAAATGAATTTTCAGAAAGGTCGTTATAAAGAATTTATAGCCCTTGAAAATAGACACTTTGCGAACGACCTCGGAATTCGACGAAACCACTTTTGTTGGATCCGGGATGTCAAATTATTGCTAGGTTTAAATTTCGTAATTTTTGAAGCTAGTATGTGAGCATTTCAAAAGAAAACGTGTTTGGTTGATTTCTGCTAAATTGGATCGACCAGAAAGTGGCCATTTTTCAAACAGTCTCATAATTCGACGAAACTAGTTTTGTTGGGACCGTAGCATCAAAACATAGCTAGATTTATTTTTCTGGAATTTTTCCAAATCAGTTTGTGGCCCTGGTAAATTGAAATGTACGTTCAAATCGAATATTGAATGTTTTAAATTTTAATTTGAAGAATAACTGACTGTAACAGTCGAATTGGCCTATGAAACATATCCCATTGTGTCTGGGATGGGGGTATTTAGCTGGGGGCGACAGTCGTTGGGTTTGGATTGGAGTTAGTATGGAGAAACTGGTATTTATGAATTTAAATAAATTAAAAATAAATTATATAACCCTTGGGCCAATAGGAATCAGCCACTTCACCGTTTACTTTTCAAACCCCCGCCTCTTTATGCTCTCGACGACGCACAGTACTCCGATCTTCCCTAGCCGATTCCGGTGAAACCCCGACGAGATAGACCCTGCCACCACCAAATCTTGGAAGCCCTTCCTCCCCTCTTCAAATCAACCCCAACCTCGACCTCCCTCGTCTCGTGTTTCGTGCGCAGCGTCTCCCTAAAGTTTGAAGCTTTCCGCCATCACCACGCCCACCATAGGCGTTCGAGTTCAGCAACGTAGGGACCACCAGGAAGCTCTCTCGGAGCTCTACACCGTGGTGAAACCCGATCGCTTCCTCGTATGACGGATTGAAGGTTATTTGCAAACCTAGTTTCGAAGGTTCGTGAAAGGCATCGGCTTTGGCCATTTTAAACTGAAAATAACACTTTTAAGTGTTTCAAAGTTTGAAAAATCGTATCTTTATCGTGTATTAATGAAATTCGATGAAACAGGAAACATCGTGACCGCAAGGACGCTCTCTACAGTCTAGAAGTGTCCGGGGATTTTTCTGAGCTTGCTAGGATTTTTAGAAAAACAACAAACCAATGTGAGATTTCTAAACTGAAATGTGAATGGATTTGTGTTGTATAAGTTATATAGCGAAATATAAATTATATACGTGTTGTATACCTCATGTAAATGCGTTGTATAAGTTATATAAGCGAAGTATGAATTATACATGCATTGTATAAATCATATATGTGTTGGAATGGAAATAAAATATATTTATATACGAACATATATATATATACATATATATACTCCCCTCGTCCACAAAACATGGGCGATATTTATTGATTGTGAAATGGTGTGAAAATTTTAGTGAATAATGCGAATGGTTGATAGGATTGTTTGTGGTCGATATTGTTTGGATTGTGGTTGAAAAATACCATTGTGGTTGAAAAATACCCATTTGCGATTGAAACAAAATTTGAATAAATTATGGAAAAGAAAAACATACTTTCCTGCGTGCGAATTAGATGTGTGAAATCCCCATTGTCAAAAATTGCGAGGTTTTAAGGTAGAGCGAGTAGCCGTACTCGGGTTGGTGCCAGTTTTAAATACCCTGCCGTTTTGCTACCGAAATTTTCAATAATATTCATGTGTTAGAATTATTTTCTTATGTTGCAACTATATTCATGTGTTGAAACTATATTCATGTGTTGAAACTATATTCATGTGTTGAATAGAAATTCATGTGTTGAAACCGAATTCATGTGTTGAATAGAAATTCATGTGCTGAATAAAATTCTTTGAAAAATAAAAATAACATTTTATCACATATCTAAACTATTCATGTTTTAAATAAATTGTTTTAACATTAAAAATCACATTTTTATTATATATATATATATAAAAACTATAGAAATTATTCATGTCTTGAATAAAGGATTAGAATGATAAAAATCATATTTTTATCGTATGTGTGAAGTGGATAACATTCATGTGTTGAATATATAGATTAAACAATAAAATTTACATTTTTATTGTGAATATGAGTGCTAAAAAAAAATGTTCATGTGTTGAATAAATATTTTAGACGATAAAAATACCATTTTTATCATGTAAACGACTCGCTAAAAATGTACAAGTGTTGAAACGAATATTTGTTTGCTATGAATATTATTTTTAACATGTGGGCGAACTAAATAAAATAGTCATGTGTTGAAATATATTTTTGTTCGCCAAAAATATCATTTTTATGCAAAACGTAAAGTGTTAAAAATAACCACTTGTTCAAATAAATATGTGTGGGTTGAAAATATTATTTTTAACATGTGTAGGAAGCGTTAAAAATAACCATGTGTGGAAATAAACCTTTGTTCGCTAGAAATATTATTTTTATCTTAGTTTTGCACATATATATATATACATGTATTGAACAGGAAGCGGATTAGCTATTGAGTAAAGAATTTATTTGCGTTCCCGACAAATAGGTAAACCTTAATGAGTTGGATGTGCAATTTTATTATTATATCAACTCCTGTGAATGCCATTGGATGCGGAGTGCTTGTTGTTCTGTATGTAATAATAAACATTGCCATAGGATAGTAATAATTAATTTTGAACTACACTATATGGCATACTTCTTGAAGATAGGCATACTTCATCATATACCACATAAGCATTTGGAGCTTGTGTGACGAGGTTGAAGATTTACCATACGAGCGAGAGGCTTGTATGGTGATGACTACATATTACAGGTTGAACTGATGACTGATCTGGACTATATAAATTGTAACGGTAAATTGCAAGATTAATAAAAACACCACACGGGTCTGAAGATGACAATAAACATGTCTCTCTGGTCATTAAGGCACAAAAACCATTTATAGGGTGACGAGAATTTATTCTCTAGAGTTATGATCTATACACACTCCCCTGTGGACACCGGAATATATCACTATAAATATGTGCATGCTTATTAGGATTTATTGGGTACCTAATACGGCCCAATAAATTTCCAAACCCCTTCCCATACAAAGGAGGTTATGGCAAATTTTTTCGAAATATAAAGGTGTTAATGAAATATTTGAAGTGAAAACGATATTGGAATTGCCGAATGAATTATATTTATATATATAAATATAAATTAAATTAAAATGAATCGAGGCCGTGCAGTTCGCGTCTTGAAATCGTAACTTCAAACGATTATACCGAAAGATCCGACCATCGGATTTTGACGAAACTGGAACCGTCGGGTTCGCTTTTGAGAGATCATTCCAACGATATAAACTTTGTTAAGATCCAACAGTTAGATTTCTAGATATGTGTAAAACAAATTTAGGGGAAAACAGCGCCAATGGCTTTGCACGACCTGAAATGTCGTTTGATTAAATAGGGCCGTTTTCAAACAAATAAAAATGGCGATGTATCATTATAAAATATTATAGACGATATAGAATGGGAATAAACCGATTCTGCTTAGTTTGCTTGATATTTAGTGGTTAAATGTGTTTGACGTGAAAATTATACTAAAGAACTGAAATGTGAACGCTGAATGATTTAACCATGTGAAGAATTGATTTGAAAATCTAAATATACATGGATTATTTGAAAAGGCCGAGTAAATTCTCATTCCAAATAATCCATCGACGGTTAGAAGTCGAAGAGTTGAAGACGATTCAAGACCGACGATCTTCATATTGGATGGATTGGCGCTACTAATGCTCATGATTGGAGTAGCTACCATGAAGGAGCTGAAGTGGTAGCCATCCGGACGTATTGTTGATTGTACGGATATGCGAGGAATTTGTGGCCTCCGGCTTCATTCAAACCCAGAACGAACTTGTAAATGGACTGTGTGTCTGACATTGGATTTTGTTCAGTGCTGATTGATATCTATTAAATATATATCTGTTTGGCGGCGGAGAATTTATTCTCTTACTTAACGCCCTTCTCTGAGACGTACGAGCTCAGAGGTTATATATCGATAGAAATCAGTCTCGTGGAGTGAATTGCCTGTGTGGCACGCCTAAATGGCATATGATCAAGGCTTCTGTTGAAAATCAAAGCCTTGTGGTTGATGATCAAAGCATGGCCTGTGTGGCATAGCTTTGTGTATAGCGTTGATTCGCGACCCTCACACCTCGGTATGAGTCAAAAATGGGATAGTGACTGCGGGGAGAACACGACGTTTCCTTCTGGCTATGGCCTGTATGTTGTTAAAATGTGAGGCGCCTCGGTTAAAGGTCTGTAAGGACCGAGAAACGTGTGTTCAGGAATTGCCAATCCTCAAAAGTATGAGAGGACCGGCCCTGAAGATCCAAGGATCGCTATGTGTGATCCTGAGACATTTGCTAGAGTGTCTCGAACGAAGAGGAGCTTGCCCCTTGCCTCGACTCATGATGGAATCCAATTTCCAATACGAAATTGCGGATTTGATTGTATTACTAGTATGGCGACATGATATATGGTACCCATGCCGTCTATGATTGATATTTATGATTGAAATCATTTTTGAAACATATACGCACTAGTAATAATACCAAACACTTTTGTGTTATACGTATCAAGCATTTCTTGGCCATTATAAGGTAAAACTCTATCCTTCGGCTTGCTTTGCATTGTGTGATGGGACCTGAGTCGTATAATGGCTTCATTTTTATAAAAAGCATTGCGATGATTTAATAATTTACTTTATTTCATGCACTAGCAATCATTGGAGTAAACCCATTCCGCGAAAATGGCGTGGTCCTTTGATTTGCCTTATTATTGTTGTTTAATTAGTTAAGTAGATTTCTCATACCAGTCCCATGACTGACTCGTAGTTTTCTTCACCTTGCAAACTCGGGTGCCCTTATTTTCACATGGGCAGCCTAGTATCAGGTGGCTGGACCTATTTTGGCTTTGCATTGCAGCAGGAGTGCCACTTTTGGATCATGGCGAGGCTTGACTTCACAGTGTTGACTATTGATTTTCCGCCATTGTTATTATATGTATATGATTCCGCTTATGGCGATGCAGACTGATCATGTATCTTTATGCACTAAGTTGTATCCTGCACTGTGCTCTCTGATGCTGTGATATGTATGATTCCGCTGTCATATTTGTGTAAATTATTCTATTTCCTGCTTATGCTATTATTTGTACTCTGCTAATGATGATTAACGTGTTATATTCCAATGGTTATCCTTAACACTATAGCATGGGGTTTTGGGATCGTCACATATTACACCCAATATATCTAAGAGGAAAAGAACGTAAGTAGTTTGGAACTCGCCATTCTAAAGTTCAGTTAGGCAAAGGATGTGGAGTTAGATACTATCAAAATTAATGACATTTGTTTGTACAGTTGCTTCGTTTTGTGTATATTCCTGTGACTAACTGTATAATAAATTAAAACTGCACGTATACATCTTTTGTTCAGAGTGTAAAATTTTCTTTGCGCCGCAGCGGTCATTGGCATTTCGCATGCATGTTGCTTAGTGCTTTTGCCATCACTCCAAGAATGTTTCGTGTTTCCATGAATCATGAAAATATTTTATAACAGCGGATCTTTCATTATTCTGTTAGGAAATTCAAGCTTTGCATGGTTGCGCACGAAATAGAAGGCGTGCTGAGTGAGTGGATGTATGCTGGAACATATGAACACGGATTTTGTTATGTACATAAAATAAATAGACATTTTCAAATGGGTTGATTTATGAGTTGTAGAATTTAACTCATGTAAAATGCCACAACTGCAGAACTCATGTCAAATAGACTTTGTCAAAGATGTCAGATCAGGGTAATTAATTTCCTTAGCAGTTCCGTTACTTTTGTATATTCCAACATTGCCAGTTACTTTTAATAATTTTCAAAACGTGATTAATTTCCTTTGCAGTAACGGTTATAGATGACATCAGATATTGGAATAGCATACATAACTAAAGCTTGAAAACATTGATATAAATATGGGTTTTCAGGTCCAAAAGGCAGATGACAAGTTAAAAATCATCCAACTAAACAGAAGCTCTTTTAAGTTCAGGATGCTTCCATATCAATTCATCACTTCATGTAGTTGAAGATTTTGAAGAGCTTGAAGCAGGAAATTTCTTTATATTGTGAATACGAGGAAGTTTCGCTCATTTATGAGCAATAAAATATGCTATTGTCTAGTGAAAGTGGCATTGACAGCATGTACTATTGTCTACTGAAATATCAAATGGTAGAAAAGCCTTTTTTTTCTTTTCTTCTGCTTTATGTGATATTATATATTTGTACATTTTGCGCGTGGACTTCAGTACAGAACGATTGCATATTTTTGCACCAAATGGAATAATTTCTCATCATTTATTGTTGAAAATAATCAAATGAAAATAGCAAATGTACTTGCAACTCAACAGACACACTTGCATAGAATACACTAAAATAACTATAATATTGAATTGGCTCTTTAATGCTTTTATTTGTGTGATGTGATAGACAACATCATATTTGAAGAAGAAAACGGTAGGGACGGTGCCAGTTTTTTATGTTCCAAATAACTCAAAATGCTAATTTTAATATTTATTACGTTTCTCTGTATGTTGATACAATGATTACATGTGGTTCAAAATGCACTCCAATTTCATTATCTATTACTATAACCATACCACACACATTAATCTCTTTATAATCTCTCACTCAACCATTGATTGTCGAAATAATCACGTATTCAATTCTATTTTAAACCCAAAGTCGTTCGTTCCTAGATTGTCATTCCTTCTTCACGGCTTCAAAATGCATCTTCACAGCAATATTGTTCGCTGCAAGAAAGCGTCGTTCAACCAATATCATCCGAAATTAGTGTTAATAATTTACTTGACTGCGTTGATTGAGGTTGGGACGATGATGCATCTGTAACTTTCTTCTTCCTCGGCATTAGCGGCATCGAACGCACGATGATTGGAGTTAAATCTCGAGTTTGCGAAAGAGAATAACGAACGAATTGAAGCTGAAAGAGAGAAATATGTATAAACGGTGGTAGACCCTATTTTTTAATGTGAGACATTAGAAAGAGTGGAAGGGTAAATTTTATGGTATTTTTTAGTTGTGGCAATAGAAAGAGAAAATTGGACTGCTCTTAGCACCACACATAATTTATTACTCTCTTTACCCCAATTAGTTATTTCCTAAGATAACTTGGTCTCATTTATATATGATAAATAATTGCATGTATGCAGACATAAAATGGAGGATTTCGTAAACATCAAAACATTTACAATGAATATATTTGTATAAATAATGTTTTATAACACCAATTCCTCTTGCGCACTTGCATCGCACGTGCTGAAGTACTCGTGTGTGTATATATATATATATTTATATGCATGGTTTGTATACAGATTTAATACTGAAGACCGTACAGTTTGAGAGTTCCAAGAGATTCAGGATTCAAAGAGATTCAAGGCTCATGAGTATCAAGATATCAAGAGCTCAAGAAAATATAGTAATTGAGTTTAGTTTACATGCAAGACTCTAAATAGCACTTCAATTTAAAATTCTGTTTTTCAAAATTCAAATTCTGATTTCAAGTTATTTCAAACAACTTTTAAATGATTTCAAATTCTTATGATTTCAAATATATATATTTATAGTTTATAAGATTTTATAATAATATGTTTACAATATATATATAAATAGTTCTATAGTTTTAAATTATATAACTTTATAAATATGTTTATATTATATATCACTATGTTTTTGTACTTTAGAAACTTCATTTGAAACATTAGTTTTGATTCCAAAATTTCCAGAATATATATTAGTTTAAACACTTGAAAAATGATTTTAAAAAATAAAATATACTACATATGTCGACATACACATATGAGCATGTCGACATGTAACTATCATAAATTCAATTTTCAAAAGAAGTGCCTTTTCACTATTTGAATCGTTTCAGAAACGTTGCAACATTTGGGACACTATAAAAAGGGGCTGATTTCAAAATTTTTATTATTCTTTCTTCTCCTTCTTTACCCCTTTACTTTCCACCATTAATAAACATATAATTCTTCATTTCTACACTTATACTCTGTCAATTTCAACAAAATTTATATCATTCTTTTTCTCTTCTCAATCTCTATTAACTACTCCCTATTTTAAGTGCTATCGAAGAGTTCTAGGGATATTGTAATCATATGGGAATTGCTTGAGAAAGGGTGCGTTCCTTGTAGCCCTGAAATCAAGGAAAGAGAGCGGTGTTAACCTTGTAGCCGTGAAATCAAGGGTGGTGGAATCAATGTTAACCTTGTAGCCATGAAATCAAGGGTGTTGTACTTGGATAATGATAACAATAAAACTCTGTGCAATCCGTCTTTGCGTGGGACTAGACATTGGAGTAATCCAAACCAGTATAAAATCCTATGTGTTCTTTCCTTTTCCGCATTTTATATTTACTTATTTCTATGTCTGTGTCTATGATTGTTTCTGTGTTTGTGATCATTTTTGGTGTGATAATCATTGCGTGATTCATATAGTAATTCGAGTTAGTTTGAGATTTCTATAAATTCCTTATAAACACTATTCACCGCCCTTAAGTGTTAATCAGCCTTAAGATCTGCATTCTGATTCCTTATCAATTGGTATTAAAGCATAGGTTTTCAAATTTTCATAATCTAAATTTAGGGAAGATTAAATGGCAACCAACTCTATTAATAGTAGTTCTTTTGTAGAGGGTCAGTCCACTCTTAGACCACCACTATTTAATGGCAGTTATTATTCTTACTGGACATGAGAATGAAAATATATTTACAATCAGTAGGATTAAACACATGGAATATCACATAGACTGAATATGTTGAACCCACTACTAATTTCACATAATGGAAAAATGATCAAAAGGCTGCTGCATAAAGTAATTATAATTCCATTAATATGTCATTCTATTCATTAGATAGAAATGAATTTAATAGAGCATTAGTTTGTAAATATGCTTACGGAATATGGAGAAAATTACGAGTTACTCATGAAGGAACCAAAAGAGTTAAATAGACAAAGATATGGATGCTAATCAATCAATTTGAATTGCTTAAAATGAAAGAGAATGAATATGTCCTCAATATATATTGCTGATTTCCGAAAATTGTGCATTCATTAATGGCTCTGGGAAAAACTTATTCATAAGAAGACCAAGTTAGAAGAATAATTAGTCCATTGACCTTAGAATAGGATCAAAAAACACTAGTGATTGAAGGAGCCAGCAATGTCAGTGAAATGAAGAATGAAGAGTTAATAGGGAATTTTATGTCATTCGAAGTTCAATTACAGAAAAGAAAGGCAAATAAGCCCAAAGAAAAGAAATCTATATTATTCATAGCAACAACAAATGGCTCTGGTTCAAGTAGTGAAGGTGATGAAGAAATTGCTTTAATGACAAGGAATTTTAGAAAATTTCTAAGATATAAAAGGAGAAATATTTTTTAGGGAAATAATTAAGGAAGTTCGAAGAGAAATGATGATAGATGTTATAACTGTAACAAACCGGGTCATATAAAAAGAATGTGTCCATATCTAAATAAGTCAAATCAACAAACAAACAGTAGTAATTCGACAAAGAAGAGAAAGAAAAAATATGAAGCAACATTAGATGATTCAGATTCATCATCAAGTGATGAAGAGCTATAAATAAGAAATTCAAATTTGTATTTCACAGCGATTAAGAATTCAGAAAATATCGAAGAAATGGATCTAAAAACCAGGTACACCTTAATTAATTTTTATTTTTTTGGTTGATTTGGATGAATGGATGTTTTGTTTGTTTGCCTTGTTTGAATTTGAAATTTGAATTCTAAAATTCAAACTTGAACTTTAAAATTCAAATTTGAAATTTGAATTTTAAAATTCATAATAATAATACTACTTAAAAATAGTAATAATAATAAATTTTTAATGATTGTTAGGATTAATATTATTTCAGGAAATAATAAACCTGAAATATATAACGTTAACATAATAAAACAAAATCAAAACTCCACATGTTTTTTGAAAACCAATATATATGTTGACATACCCATACAGACATGTCAACATACATACCAATAAATGAAATCCAAATTTTGAATTTCATAGGTTTGAACTTTCAAACTCCCCTCCAACTTTTCACTAACTCCCTAGGTCTAAAAAGGTGTCTTTAGTTTTAGAAAATTTGTGCCCATTCAATCTCTATTTATTTATCTATTGAATTCTATTCTCCCTACCTCTCATTCAAAATTCAAACAACTTTCTTCATATCTATATTCTTCAAAACAACTCTTTAATGGCTTCCTCTAGCACACCAAAAACCATGAGATTGACCAAAACTCTCAAGGGTCAACTCTATAATGATAAAAAAGCTATTCAAGCCTTTGTTGACTATATGGAAAATGGAAAAGTCAACACAAGAGCGTTCGTTATGTTTTAAGATTTTCCCTCTTATGATTTTAGTTCTCTTTTTCATCCAAATGAAGTTATAAGCTTGATTGATGCTCGGGACAACAAAAAAGTATATTACTCGAATCTCATCAAAATGTTTTATGCAAATTTGAATCGTGGCTTTTACAAAGGAGATGAGAATCAAATACGGAGTAGAGTTAAAGGCCCTCAAATCGTTTTGGATTGTGAAATTTTGGGTAATATTTTTAATTGTAAGTATACGGGCTAGGATTTTTTGGAACTCAAAATTGATGAATCGGATTTGGAAAATTATCACCACATTTTTGAAAGAGACAAAAACTTGGATTTTAAAAATCGCTTTTTCCACCCAAAAACAAGAATCGTCAAACTCCTCCTTCAACATACTCTTGCACCTCGTTCTGGAAATTTCAATAACCCTACCTTAAAGTCCAAAAAGCCCTTTTTGTTATTTTTGGTGTTTATGATATAAATTAGGCCGATATGATTTTAAAATAATTTAAGCCCAAAGGGATGTCAACCAAAGAAAACACTCTTTATCATGGAGTTTATCTTACTCGGGTTTTTGAGTATTTTGGAGCGGTTCTCAAAGTAAAAAAACAAATTGTCAAGAAAGATGTTTGTTTCAGCATATATAAATATTATGCAAATTCCAATTGTTTTTAAGACTTATGAAACATTTGAGGATAAACAAGAAAGAATGCAACAAGAGGAAAATCCAATGGAAATTGACGGCGAAGAAGATTCCTCTTTTGAAAGAGTAGAATGTCCCACAAATACTAAACCATAACAAAAAAAAAACTTGTTCAAAATGAAGTTAAATTATCCAAGAACTAAAAGAAGATCAAGAAGACATTTACCCAAATGTCTATGTTTATTGGCAAAATAAGAAGAAAACTTGGAATATCATCTTCCTCCTTATCATCTGCTGAAATCTAAGCTTATCTACTTTATGTTATCTTTCATATTTGCTTGTATTTACTTAAGAATCTTGTATTTAGTATCTTGTATTAGTTGAATGTATCTGTTTTCAAGTAGTAATGAGTGATGTTTATTTCTATCAAATCAAACTTTAATTTACTATAAAAACACATTAGAATTAAATAAATTAAAATTATATAATAAGAATTAACTAAACTTTGAAAATTCCGAAAAAAATAACTAGGGTATGTCGACATGTACAGAATGAAATGTCAACATATGCTACCAGTTTTTCAAATTTGTTCAAAATTTGAGATTTGGATAACCAACTAGTGTCTCTTCATTTTAAGCGAATTCCAGACCCTATAAATACCTCTTTCTTCTAGAAAAACTTATTCTAAACTTTCTCCTTCTTCCCTAAACATGCCTTTTCTGTAAATATCAAATTATGGCAAATCCCATTCACAATTTGAGTGAGAATCTTGAAGAAACACTCAACTCATTCAAGAATATCCTATCTAAAATACTTAGTAATCAACGTCATCTCGAATTGAGTCAAATAAAGATGGTTGAACATCAAAGAAGCACTTTGATGCCATTCGTTGGCTAATATCTTCACTTTTCAGAGATGAATACAACAACCTCACTAAAGCATCACCTACAAAGAAGATGAAGATTTTGAAGTCTTCAAGAAAGATCCAATCTTTGGACTAGATGTATAGGTGGAAGTTCCAAGAGATGTTTGAATTTGATTTGAATTGGTTGGTATGATTTGATTTGTTTGATTTGAATTTGCTTGATAATATTGCTTGATTTGGTTGGGTTTGAAACTTGCATATAATACTTGTAAATATTGATTAAATTCTTGAAATTATGTGATTTGTTTATACTCTTTCTTGTTAGAATTAGAATAATATAGGAAAAAGTAAGCTTAATTATGTGGCAAGACATTAGGGTAATTTATTCAGAGGGAGTATAAACATAGAGGTTCTTTTTGTTGATGTCAAAGGGGGAGAAGTTAAAAAATAAGGATTAGTAGGGCTTAATTTAAGGGGGGATATAGGATTTATATAGGATTCATGGTGAAAGGGGGAGTATTCGAAGCACCAGATCAACAAGTATTAACAGGTATGAATATTTTATAAATCAAGGTTGTCATCATAAAAAAGGGGGAGATTGTTAGAGAATGAAGTTTTGATGACAACAGCCTTATTTCGGTTATCATTATTAATTGATTATAAAATATATACTAACATCTTTATCAAGAATATATATACATATATTCTATATATATGTGCAGGGTTCGTATACAGGATTTAGTACTAAAGACTATATAGTTTTAGAGTTCCAAGAGATTCAGGATTCAAAGAGATTCATGACTCATGAGGATCAAGATATCAAGATTTCAAGAGCTTAGGAAAATATAATAATTGAGTCTAGTTTATGTGTAAGACTCTAAATAGCACTTTATTTTCAAATTATGTTTTTCAAAATTCAAATTCTGTTTTCAAAATTCAAATTCTGATTTCAAGTTATTTCAAACTACTTTCAAATGAATTTAAATTATTATGATTTCAAATATATATTTATAGTTTATAAAGTTTTATAATAATATGTTTAAAATATATACATATATAGATTATAGTTTTAAATCATATAACTTTATAAATATGTTTATATTATATATCACTATGTTTTTATACTTTAGGGACTTCATTTGAAACAATTGTTTTGATTCAAGAATTCCCAGAATATATATACTAGTTTAAAAACTTGAAAAATGATTTTAGAAAATAAAATACACTACATATGTTGACAAATGAAACGAACTAAATTTCCCCTATACGGGAATGCCCGGATTGAGTTGAGAACACGACACATCAGAACACAAACAACAGAACATTTCATTGCTATTACAACAATTTACATCAGAGTAAAAGAATATTATAGAGTATGAATAAATATTACACATTGGAAATACAATATCAGAGATTAAGAATTTACAAAGCCGCGAAAAATAACACACAAGTATAATGTTCAATGGAAATCATCTAAAACCACAACTGAAGGAGAAATACAGACACAAAACTTTCCGAATATAACTCCAGCTGTATCCAGGATCCTGTGAAAAGAAGCATCTACGAAAACCAAAACTACTAGCTGCCGGTGTAGAAAATAGGGGCACCCAGAGTTTAGGTTGAAACAATAAACTCCGAGTCAGTCATGGGATTGTGAGAACTAAAACAGTTATTAAATATTTACTTTAAAAGTTGGTAAAAATCATGGGACCACGCCGTATTACACGGAACGGGTTTACTCCACATGATTCTTGGTTTAAAGTAAAACAGCACAATGCTTTTTGAAAAATGAAGCTATTATATGACTCAGGTCCCATCACACAATGCAACACAAGCCGGAGGATAGAGTTTTCCCTTATAATAGCCAAACATGCTTGGTATGTTTAAAATAAATCATTTTATATTGCTATAAGTGCATAGTGTCGAAATAATTTCAAATATAAATGTATCAATCACAGACGACATGGGTACCATATATCATGTCGCCATACTAGTTCTACAACTAAAACCGAAAAATGTCGTATTGGAAATTGGATTTCCATCATGAGTCAAGGCAAGGGATGGTCTCCTTACTGATTTGGATCACCTCTAGCAAGATGACCTAAGATCACACTTTCGTGACCCTTGGATCCTCCAAGCTGGTCCTCTATTACTTTTGAGGATTAGTTACTCCTGAACACACGTTTTCTGGTCCTATCGGACCTATCTCTGAGCCACTATGGAATCAATATCTGAGGCGCCTCGCAATCCATCATCCACATAAGTAAAAATGTTTAGGCTCCATACCATGACACCAATTCTAGCGAGAAGGAAACGTCATGAACTCCTTGGGTACCTTATCACATTTCTGACGCATACCGGGGATTGAGGTTCGCCAACACAAAGCTATGCTAATTAAGGTCATGCTTTGATCATCAACCACAAGGCACTGCTTTTCAATAAAAGCCTTGATCATTTGCATCTCAGCATGCCATACCGACAATTCATGCCATACAACTGATGTCTATCAATATATAACCTATAAGCTCATACATCTCAGAGAAGAGTGTTAAGCAAGAGAATAAATTCTCCGCCACCAAACAAATATATTTAATAGAAATCAATCAACACAGAATGAAATCCAATGTCAAATACACATCCATTTACAAGTCCGTTTTGGTTTGAACGAAACCGGAGGCACCTTATTTCTCGTCCCATATGTCCAATACAAGAGAGAGGACCTCGCATATCCAGTCGATCTCCAAGTACGTCTGGACGGTCACCGCCTATTACCTTGTCTTGGGTGTACAAATTAATCAAGACATCAGTAACCATTCAAACGATGTGAAGATCTCCGGTCATCAACCACCATTTTCATCGTCAACTTTTAGCCGCCATATTAGTTATTCAGAATGGGTTAAACCCGGTCTTTCCGAACAATTCGCGTATTTTATAATCAAGTGCTACAAAAACACATCATACGCCTCATTCCAGTTCAGAATATTCTTTTATTCAAATATTCACATCTTAGGGAAAAGTTCCCATTAATTTTATCAAACATAAATTCTTTTAAAATTATTCGTTATTCTTCCTTTGGATA
This sequence comes from Allium sativum, assembly GCA_030737875.1. Lineage (NCBI taxonomy): Eukaryota > Viridiplantae > Streptophyta > Magnoliopsida > Asparagales > Amaryllidaceae > Allium > Allium sativum. The sequence goes on along the minus strand of CM060910.1, from coordinate 411,279,080 downwards.
TCCATTTCAAGAGATTTTATTATATCTTCTCACAATCTAAACCAAATTAAGATTTATCAAACTAGTCGGGATTATCGCCTTATCGAAGTAATCATTTATTTTACCTTTTCAATCCGAACCTATTCATCCGATGGAGCAAAACTGGTAGTGCTCATATCAAACACCCACTGTGTTATCGGGAAAATTTATTAACATTTCCCGTTCAAATCTAACTAAAGATTTAACTATCGCCTAGAGTAAAACTGGTGGTACTCCATTCTCGATCATTTCATGAATTCGATAAATTTAATTATCTCATTCCAATCTAATTAAAGATTTATTAAAACTCCAATTGGTTTTAAGCTTCTTAAAAATCATTATTTAATGATTATTCAACTTTAGGAAATCAACCCTGCCTTTAATTGTGTTAAAGAACCGATATCACTTAAAACACAGTTCACTATAAACCCCAAAATCCTATTCCATCAAAATGGAATCTCCACGGAAATCAGATCAGTCAAAATCAATATAAACTTCCGTATCAGACTAATAATATAAGTGGAATAACGGCGAAGCCTTTTAAATTCCATATTTAGTAACAGTCTTCCTTCACAGAAGCTCATCTCGATTATTGCCAAATCGAATTACATTCGATTCCAATTTAATATATTAAATTGAAAAACTTTACTGTGGAAAATTTCCATTAAATCTTAATAAAAAGATTTACAAATTCTAAATCATAACTGCACTGTTAGTTGGGTTAAAGGACAAATGTTATTTGAAACACCATTCACGATAAACCCAAAAATCCAATTTCAATTCAATTCCAATTAAATATTAATTAGTTGGTAAACATCTCTAAATCTTAATTAAAAGATTTAATCTTTTCTCAACTAGGTTTAAGAAAAGTCTTATTGAAGACACAATTCATGTAACAACCCGGGAAATCGGAACCAATTTAAAAATTTTATTTTGGCATTTTAATGAATTTTGAATATTTAAAATGAATTATTTTAAATAATAACAACTATAAATTTATTTTGAATAGAATTAGAACATATATATTTATTTGAATCGAAGTTAGAATATAAATATTTATTTTAACTATAAAAGGAATTGAAAATGGCGTGGTAATTTGAAAATTCGATTTCAAATTTCAAATGAATGTACAAGATTCAAAATAAAACGGATTTTAGTGGACAAAAAATATTTGAATCTGTTTGAAAATATCTTTCCAACGAATCTAAAAAATCCAAATTTCATAGCGGGAATAAAAAGTTATGTCAAGTTGAAAATTCAGAATAGTCGCTATGGAAATATAACCCTTAAAAATAGCAATTTTGCAAACGACCTCTGTTTTCGACGAGACCACTTTTGTTGAATCCAAAATGTCAAATTATTGTTGGATTCCAATTTTTCATAATTTTTGGAATTAATATGTGAGCCCCAGTAAATGGAAATGTACGTTCAAATTCAATATATAGATTTATATTTTGATTTTGATGGAAACTTATCGAAACGATAAAATTGGCTTACGAAACATATCCCATTGTGTTCAGAATGGGGGTATTACGCTAGGGACGACAGTCGATGGGTTCGATTCGAAGTTCGAATAAAAAATGAAACTTCCTGAAATAAATAAATTAATTAAAATATACTTTACACTTAACCCCTCTGTCTTCATTTTCTCGAATAGAAAGTCGTGCCCTAAATAAAAAAAAGGGCGGGCCTTTCAATCGCCTTCACCCCGTCGCTCCTCCACCCACGTCCACCATCCTCCACCGCGATGCCACCCACACCACCGCCCACCCCACCAGCATCGCGCCCCCTCCGACCTCCACTCCTTCTCATCTAGCGCGAGCTCCACATCTCGAGCCCCCAATTCAGAAATCGACCGCTAGTAAGCCCTAGCCCCCTATCACCGCCGCGACCACAGCCCCTCTACCTCCCCTTCAGGACCTCCGAAGACTGCTGCAAACCCCCTTCAATTCGATGTAAGTTTTCTAAATTTAATTTTTAAGTTTATAAAATTTGATTTTTAATTCATTAATTATAAATTTTGATTTCTATGCATTAATTAAAACAAAGACGTGATTTTTTTAGAAAAGCTGTGATTTTTAATCAAAGAAAGTTTGGATTTTTTATGTTAATAATAATATGATTTTTATGTTATTCAAGATTATATTTTAAATAAGTAAAGCTTATATTTTTTTTATGAAAAGCTTATATTTTCATTTATATGAAATGATTATAAAGATGCGATTTTTATTTATATGAAATGAATACAAGGATATGATTTTTCTAATGTAAAGATCGATATAAAAATATGGTATTTATAATATTAATCACAATATAAAAAATATGATTTTTATCGTATGAACAACATTATAAAAATAAGATTTTTATCTATGAAGTAGAGTTATAAAAATATATTTTTATCTAGAAAGTAAAGATATAAAAATATAATTTTTATATGGTAAGTAGCGGGATAAAAATATGATCTTTAATATATAAACATCATATTAAAAATGTGATTTTTAACTGTGAACAGCGTGAAGAAGACTGCATTGGAATTTCGGACAAATCCAAACGGTTCAGAAATTCAAAAATAAAACTGGAGGAGTGGATTCCAAAGGTGAGAACTTCTCACTTTAATTTATTTTCTACTTTAAAAATATATACTAGGATGCGGATGGTGCTTAGTAGCACCCGACACCTTTGTTTGAAACCATGTTTGTTTGGTTGATTGGATTATTTGTTGAATTTGGCTTGGGAAATGAAAAATATTAGAACACTAAAAATATCATTTTTATTGTATAAATGAACTATATAAAATATTCGTTAGATGAAATAAATATTTATAGTTAAAAATATATTTTTTAACATGTATATGAATAAATATTCATTTACAAATCAAACGATTTGTTTATGTACACACATTTGACTAATATTGATTGGGACAATATATATTACACATCGCCCAACTGCACAAATAATAATCAGTGTTTGTTGTTTGAAAACCCTACACGGTTATTGGGATGAAATTGGACATACACTAATCCCAATATTTAGTTGTATGCCAATCGAACGGTTGACAGGCTGTTGTAAGCATTAATTATTCATATTTAACGCTTATGCAGTTGTGTAATGCACTCTGGTTGATGTTGACTGTGTTTGATTATTGTTGTGTACATGTGTGTATGAAATCCATATAAATAAAATTATAAGGTAAATGGTTGTGTCTGATTCCAATTCGGAAAGGACGAATATTCTGAATTAACTAATGTTTTAAATTGACGAATAGAGAATATTTTAAAATAATGAATATTTTAAAATAATATTCAGTAATGGATCAAAATATGATTTTGTTGTCCGATTTGGGATGGACATGAAAATGTTTAAATATATAAAGTCGTGTTAATTAGGTTAATGCCATTTTGACGTGAACTATATCGATTTTATTCATTTTTATAATGAATATTGAAAAGGAAGTGATTTCGAGATCTAATGTTTTGAAAATATTATCATTTATATATTAATGATATGGAATATTCAATTTTGATTTGAAATTGAATATGAAGTTCAAATTGTTTTTAAAACAATTTATAAAATAATTTTTAAATGGAAATCGACGAAATATATATAATATATATATACATTATATATATTTAATGGCATGAATAGAACGCACTACGCCGCTGCAGTTTGCGAATTTTGACCATTGACTTCGAATGGACATTACGAGAGGTCCGAACATCGGATTCTCCTAAACCGGAACCGTTGGGTTCGTATCAGAAAGAGATTTCCAATGAATACGAGAGATTTGAAATCTAACTGTTGGATTTGGAATTATGTCCAAATCAAATTTGGAAAAGGTCGCTGTAAGTGCAGATCGATGACCGTTTATGGAAATCGATTGTACGGGCCTTGATAAAATTATTAAAAATATCAATAATTAGTGTAAAATCATAATAAATGATTTGGAAAGAATTAGGATAAAAAATTCCATACATGAAAAGATAAAAATATATTTTTATCGAAATGAACTAGTCATGAACTAGAATTATAATCCAATATTTTTAAATAAATAAATTGGATTTGAAATGGTTTTAAAAATAACCAGAATTTCCAATATATAAATTGGAATGGATTTGAATTGAAATTATCTTCGGGATATTTCGATATTGGATTCTGTGATTATACGGATATTGTGTAGGAATTTGGAAGATATATATACCATTATTCCCAATATGATATTTGTTGATTTTAGAATTTGATATTGAATATAAGCCGATATAATTTCTATTTAAAGCCTTGTATTTAATATTGAATTGGATTTTGGGTTTGTCGTGAACTGTGTTTTAAATGACACCGTTCTTAAACCCAGTTGAGAAAAGATTAAATCATTTAAATAAGATTTAGAGGAGTTTACCAATTAATTAATATTTAATTGGAATTGAATAGAATTGGATTTTGGGTTTGTCGTGAACTGTGTTTTAAATGACACTGTTCTTAAACACAGTTGAGAAAAGATTAAATCTATTAAATAAAATTTAGAAGTGTTTACCAATTAATTAATATTTAACTGGAATTGAATAGAATTGTATTTTGTAGTTGTCGTGAATGGTGTCTTTATTAACACTGTTCTTAAACCCAGTGTGAAAAGAATAAATCCTTTAATTAAGATTTAAAGAAGAATTACCAATTAATTAACATTTAATTGGAAATGAAAATGTAATGTGAATTGGATTTATTGTGAACTATGTTTTTAACGACATTCGTTCTTTAACCCGATTTACAGTGAAATGTGATTTGGAATTTTTAAATCTTTTTATTAAGATTTAAGGGAATTTTCCAAAGTAAAGTTTTCCAATTTAATATATTAAATTGGAGTTGAATGGAATTCGATTTGATAATAATCGAAATGAGCTTCGGTGGAGGAAGACTGTTAATATATATGGAATTTAAAAGGCTTTGTCGTTATTCCATTTATATTATTAGTCGGATAATGAAATTGATATCGAGTATATATTGATCTCTTTTCCGTGAAGATTACATTTTTATGGAAGAGGATTTGGGTTTATTGTGAATCGTGTTTTAAATGACATTGGTTCTTTAACCCAGTTAAAGACAGGATTACATGTCTAACATTGTATTTCGAACTGTATGGTTGATCTCTGCTAAATATATATCTGTTTGGTGGCGGAGAATTTATTCTTTTGCTTAACAACCTTCTCTAAGATGTATGAGCTTAGAGGTTATATATCGGCATAAACCAATAGTACGGTGTAGATTGTCGATGCGACATGTTGGATTTTCCAAAGTTAAATAATCTTTAATATTGATTTTTGGGAAGATTAAAACTAACTGGAGTTTTAATTTATCTTTAATTAGATTGAAATGTGAATGAGATAAATTAAATTATCAAATTTGGGAAATGATCTAGAATGGAGTATCACCAGTTTTGCTCCAAGCAATAGTTAAATCTTTAATTAGATTTAACGGGAAATGGTAACTAATTCGACCGATAACACTGTGGTGTTAGATATGGAGTATTACCAGTTTTGCTCCATGGGATGAATAGGTTGGGATCGGGAAATTTAACAAATGATTACTTCGGTAAGGCGCGTTAATCCCGACTAGTTTGGAAAACCTTAATATAGTTTTAATGATATCCAAAGGAAGATTAAAGAACAAATTTTAAAGAATTTACCTTTGATAAAATTAATGGGAACCTTTCCCAAAGGTTATGAATATTTAAATACAAGAATATTCAGAATTGGAATGGGGCGTATGTTGTGTTTTTAGAGTACTTGTTTATTATATACACGAGTTATTCAGAAAGGCCGGGTTTATACCCATTCTGAATAACTGATTCGACGATATGTCGACGATGAAGGCGGTGGTTGAAGACCGGATGTCTTCACATCGGTTGGATGATTACTGATGTCTTGATTGGGCTATACACCCAAGACGAGGAAATAAGTGGTGATTGTCCAGACATACTTGGAGATCGACCGGATATGCGAGGACCTTTCTCCTGTATTGGACATACGATACGAGGAATAAGGTGCCTCTGGTTTCGTTCAGACCAAGAATGAACTTGTAAATGGATGTATGTGTAAAACCCCATATTTTCTGGGAATATTAAAATAACAAATAAAAGATTAGTTTACTTGAAAAAGAGGAATGAGAAAAGAATGATGTTTAGCATTGTTCTAAGGTTTGTAAGCAAAAGACTAAGTAGCTCATTTGATTAGAACATGACTTGCATACAAGAGGAACATAGTTCGATCCCCGCCAGCGCCATATTTTTCTTTTAAGGGAATCGCTAAAAAGTGGCTTAGTGTGAACGTAGCTCAAAAAGAGGTTTAGTGTGAAAATGGTTAATTATGAAGAAGTTATTAAGCCATGAAGTTTGTATGCATATGAGAGAAATATATATATATATATATATATAAATTAAATAAATAAATATTCAAAAAAAAGTTTAAAACAGCGAATCAGGAGGGGGAATAGCCGAACCGCACCATTTTTGGAGTCGACCCGAGCCTCGCTGGGTCGACTAGTGCTCAATCCAGGGTGTTTGGCTGCCAACCCGTGGCCCGATTCGCCCTAAGGATTGATATGGCGTCTAAGTGGTCCAGATCAGTTCTAGGGTTAATCCTAAGGCCTAAATAATTTCCTACACCTATATATACACCCTAATACCTAACCCTAATTCATAAATATTATCTATGACACCATTATGCTGTCAAATTCTCTCTTAAACCCTAGCCGCCGCCTCTAAATCAAATCTTAAGTGTTCAACTTCAACTCAAATTAAAGATTAGAGCTTCTACAATAATTCAAGAAGATAAATCAGCAACACCGCAACGTTTCTACACCAATTTCAGTGCATAATTTTATTCTTTAACCATGAAAGGTGAGTACGGTGATTTTCACAATATAATGGGATTAAAAGTAGCATGATGAAGTTGAAAGAGGATTCGTATGTATGTATGTAATTTAAATCTCATCCAAGTCTTCACATTTTTGATTCATGTCATCATATGCCTATGTTTCTATGTAAAGTTCATACCTTTATCAGTTTATTCATGTTGAATCTGTCATTATGCCTCTATGCCAGTTTACATGCCCCTTAATTTCATGATGTTGTATTAATTCCAATTTTCTTTGATTTGATTCTCTCTTCTTATCCCTATTCCTTTTATTTTTGGATCTAGGCTTACCTTCGAGCCTATGTTAAAAATACGCGCGAATGCAAATATGTGGGAACGATGGGAATATGTGAAATATGGAAAATTGGATATTATTGGGTATTTTGGATAATTGGATAGTATGTGAAATTGGCATATTTGGGTATGAATTACACGGAATTGATGAAATTGCCTTTAATTTTAAATTTGTAATTGAGGCTAATTAATATGTAATTAGTGACAATTTGGAATAGGCAATATTATAAACATGATTATATGTTTAATTGGATATACATGACATGAAAACTGGGTATAGGTGAAATACGATTATTAATAAACCTTTGACACGAGGTTAGGCGCAATTCTGGCGTAAGACTGCCCGGAACCGCCCGGCAAATCCAGCTGCCACAATTGGACGTCTAATGTGAGAGGTCAAAGGAATGAATTGTAGGTGCAACGGTTAATGACACGAGGTTAGACCCGGTTTGTGGCGTAAGACTGCCCAGAACCACCCGGCAAATCCAGCGGCCATAAAGCGTTCAGTCTAATGTGGGAGGTCATGCACCATTCGTCATAACGAATGAATTACAGAATACTAACCATAATAAGACATGGGTATGGTTAGAGGGTTAAGTGGGGTGACATGTAAATTATGACATGTAAATATGGACTTAACCGGAATAAGATAAGACATGTAAATTATGACATGTAAGTATGGACTTAACCATAGCATGTGTAAGACTTGGACATTTAAATTAAAATGGTTAAGTGGGAGAAAAACCTAGTGGGGACCAAGCATAGGTGGGAGGCTTGTGTCGGATGGGGGACCCGTTTCAACCAGTAACCCGTTTGAGTATCTAATTGGGCCCGGTACTAGGCCGGAGTTGGGGCACGCTTACTGGACTTGAATGTAAGAGGTCAAAATGTGAATGGTGGTGGCAACGCGAGTCCAACAGGTTCATGTGCGTGCATGGGTCCGGGCTTGTAGGTAAGACGTTGTTGCATCATGTAGGTATGGCCGTGCATTTTATGTTGGTATCGGGGTTGCCACTTTGGGGAGTGATACACCCCACTGTGGGGCCAACACTGGTGCCTATGGGGTTTAAGGAGCCGATCGAATGGGTAGGGTAAGGGTACCTTAGCGGTGATAGGAGCAAGCCGGCACCTACGATAGCAGCTAGGTACAAGTAACTACCAAGTTTTTCATGTGGGTACAGTTAGTGGGAAGGGATCAACCTTTAGTAAATAGAGACTAGTAGATGTGCGGTGTAATTAAGTAATGTGGTGTAACTTAGCAAAAGTGCGGTGTAACAAAATACATGTTGGTTAAGTTGGATAGTCCTTTGGGTGCTAGTCTGATGTTGACTTCGGTCTTCGGGGTTAGTACTTAGACGGTTGTTCGCTTAGCCAAGGTGTAGGATTGTCTTAGTACTTAGGAACGGAATCATCTTGTCCATCCTTTTTATCTACCTTATCTATGTTACAGCCATATCATGATGCCTATTTATGTCTTGATCATTTACCTTACCTATTATTTGTTAAAATTACTGGACTCGCCAGACTTTATGTCTGACCCGTTTTGTTTCCACCTCTTTTCTTTCCCCCCCCCCCCAGTTTTGCAAGGAGGGAATACTACAGCATAGTGCCGATTTCTTTCAGTTGCTTGAAGGGAGTAGATGTATCGCTTTGGACTCTCTCATCTTTATGGCTTTGCTTATGCTCAGTGGGGATTTATGCATTTATATTATTTAAGTATTTGCTTCTTTATGTACTTTGAAGTTTTTGGAAAAGACGATTGATCATGTTGTAATGGTTTTTGAAGACTTCTTATGTAAGCTTGTTTTGAAGTTATGATGCTATGAAATAAGGTTTATCTTCCGCTGTGTTTTATTTATTTATTCTTGTAATTTATCTGTTCTATACTACTATAACGCTTCATGAAATTAATGCATTCCCTTTGTGAGTGACATTAATGGACATGGGGTGTTACATGTGGTATCAGAGCTATGGTTACAAGAATAGATAAAAGTTTTGAAAAGTGTTTTCAAAAGTATTACTTTCACAGAAAGTATTTTCAAAAACTTGTTTTAAAGAAGCTATTTTCAAGGAAAGTTTACTTTAAAGAGCATAATCCCCGCAAGCCATACATCTCTCTTTCGCTTCCCTTGTTTTGAAACTCTTTCTTTTTCTTTTTAGCATGTCTGGAGCATCTGTGATACAAGAGGGTGTTCATGTACCCGGTTGGTTTCGTCAATATCTCGAGGCTAGGGCCGCTGCCGTGGGTCCGACAGACGTTCCTCCTCCTCCCCCCAGCTCCAGTAATTCCTCCGCGTGGAGATGCTTTCTCCAAGATATGTAAAACTTTCGTTCGATGGGTGGAAAACCTTTTAGTGGGTCTGAAGCATTTGTTGAAGCTAGAAATTGGTTGAAAGAATTGGAGGATCTGTTTAGCATTTTCGATTTGGACGATTGTAAGAAGGTCCAATTGGCTGCTTGGTTGTTGAAGGACGAAGCTGCGTTTTGGTGGGAGGTTACTAATGGAGAGCATGCTGTAGAGACGTGGGAAGATTTTAGGGAAATGTTTGAGTTGAAATTCCCTTCTCAAGCTGAGGAGAATATGTACATGGAGAGGTTCTTGATATTGAAGCAGAAAAACTTGACCGTGAAGGAGTATGTGACCGAATTTAATAAGTTGGCGAGATTTGGGCTAGAGTTGGTGAATACGCCTCACAAGAAGGCCTTGAGGTTTGCAAAGGACCTAAATGAACCGCTTCACAGTTTGGCTCTGTCCCACATTCCAATGGGGGCTATGTATGAAAAGCTTGTTGATATAGCATACATGCATGAAGAAGAGAAGGGTGTAAGTACTTTTAGGCTGCAAGATAAGAAGGAGGATCCAAAGAAAGACCAACAACAAAAGAAAGGTGGTAAAGAAAAGAGAAAGTGTCACAACTGTGGGATACTCGACCATTTGAAGAAAGGCTGTAGGAAGAAGAAGAAGTTCGCTTGTTATCATTATGGTGATCCAGGTCATGCTGTCAAGGACTGTCCTAAGAAGCTAGGGCAGAGGGCAGGTTCTACTTCGGGAGGGCAGGTTCATGCTCTCATTGCTCCGGGGCAGAAAGAAGGTAGAAAAGTTTCTGTCAAAAGTTTGATTTTCTTGTTTGATCATCATGTCCGCACTTTATTTGATTCTGGCGCATCACATTCGTTTATCTCTGCATCATTTGTTGAAACACTGCACTTAAATACTAGTCTCGTTGTGGATCCCATTATAGTCTCAAATCCTATTGGTTGTCGGCTAATTTATCCATGGATTGTTGGGATTTGAGATTGTCTATCTTAGGCGTTGGTTTTGAATGTAATGCTTTTGTGCTTGGTTTCGTGGGCTATGGGTTGATTCTAGGGATGGATTGGCTAGCCAGACATGGTGCCATCCTAGACTGTGAACGAAGGGTAGTAAAATTGTTGACTCATAGTGGAAAGACCCTTGATATTTCTTGTGACCCTAGAGGATCGGTGATGCTTAGTTATCTTGAGTCACTTGACGCATCCAATGATGATTTACATTTTGTTTGTATAGTCCGTGAGTATGTTGATGTCTTCGATGAGGTGAGGGGTCTACCCCCAAAACGTGAGATAGACTTTCGTATTTATCTTGTAGACAATGAAAAACCCGTATCTCTACCAGTACGCCGCATGGCTCCTCGTGAGAGGAGGGAACTCAATAAGCAAGTAGGGGAGTTGCTTGAGAAGGGGTTCATAAGACGTAGTATATCGGAGTGGGGTGCTCCAGTAGTATTTGCCACGAAGGCGAATGGGTCACTTAGACTTTGTGTGGACTATAGAGAACTTAATAAGCTTACTAAGAATAATAGGCACCCACTGCCGAGGATTGACAATCTCTTCGATCAGTTAGTTGGCGCCTTAGTGTTTTCGCAGTTGGACTTAGCCATTGGTATCCATCAATTGAGAGTGGCTGAGGATAGCATAGACAAGACTTCCTTTAGGACTCCGGACGGTTTCTATGAGTGGCTTGTGATGCCCTTCGGTTTGACAAACGCCCCCGCATACTTTGTTGACTTGATGAGTAGGGTGTTTAGGGAGTACCTTAATAAATTCGTGGTGGACATTGTGGATGACATCTTGACCTTTTCTAAGAGCTAGGAAGAGCATGCCCTACATCTTATGGAAGTGTTGGAGACCCTTCGAGTGCATAACCTTAAAGCTAAATTTTCAAAATATCACTTTTGGAGGAAGGAAGTGCGATTCTTAGGGCACGTGGTTTCCAAAGAAGGGATAGCTGTGGATCCCGCGAAGGTGGTTACCATCCAAGATTGGAAGGTCCCTAAAAATGCCACCGAGGTGAGAGTTTCTTGGGGTTGGCAGGCTACTATAAGAAGTTTATCAAAGACTTCGCAAAGATATCAGCCCCATTGACACGCTTGACGAAGAAGAACCTAGTTTTCACGTGGTACGTAGATTGTGATGATGTGTTCCAATGTTTAAAGAGAGCTTTGACCACAGCCCCAGTCTTTGTGTTGCCAGATGGGAGTAAGCCATTTACCGTTTATACCGATGCTTGTGGGACATGACTAGGCGCAGTCTTAATGCAAGTGGGGAGGGTAATAGCCTATGGAGGAAGGCAGTTGAGAGTGCATGAGAGAAATTACACTACACATGACCTAGATTTGGTTGCTATTGTTTTCGCGCTTAAGTCTTGGTGCCATTATCTTCTTGGCGAGAAATTCAAATTGTTCACAGACCACAAATCGCTAAAATACTTGTTCTCTCATAAGGACTTGAACTTAAGGCATCAACGGTGGATGGAATTCTTAGCGTCATACGATTTCGAGATAGCATATACCCCTGGCAAGGGTAACGTGGTGGCAGACGCCTTAAGTAGGAAAAAGTTATCCTTGAGTCTGTTGTTTGTTGAGCAGCGAAGCTTAGAGTTCATCTCTACGTTTGACTTTAGACTTTCCATTGACTTTGTACCCGGTTTGCTAGCATCCTTAGAGGTCAGACCTACGCTTTTGGGATGGATTGGTGAGGCAAAGTGAAATGACCCACAGTTGGTTGAGTTAGTAGAGAAGCTCATAAGGGGGGAGTCATCAAGCCATCTTGGTAGGTATACCCTAGATGATAAGGATTGGTTATGTAGAGACGGTAGACTTTGTATACCACGAGACGAGAACTTGAGGAAGACCATTCTTGATGATGCACATCGTTCGAAGATGACCATTCATCCCAGCGGGGACAAGATGTACATAGACATGAGACGAGTTTACTTTTGGGCTGGTATGAAGAGGGATGTGGAACAAGTAAAAGCAGAGCAAAAGAAGCCCGTTGGGTTGCTTCACCCATTAGAGGTCCCATAATGGAAGTGGGAGAGTGTCTCGATGGACTTTGTTGATGGGTTACCAAGATCAAGGAAGGGTAATACGGGGATTTGGGTCATGGTAGACAGACATACTAAGAGCGCCCATTTCATTCCCCTGAAGAGTAAGAGGACTGCTCCATGGCTAGCCTCCGTATACATTCGAGAGATAGTTCATTTGCATGATGTTCCTTCTAGCATAGTGAGCGATCGCGATCCTATCTTTATTAGCAAGTTTTGGAAGAGCTTTCTTAGAGAGGTGGAAATAGAGCGTGATGCAACGATTCGACGAATTCCTACATGCATTCTTGGGTCGGAGATTAAGAAGTTGAGGAATCGAGAGGTCAACCTAGTCAAAGTGCAATGGGGAGATGATGAGAGCGACACTACTTGGGAGATGGGAGAGAAGATGCGTTCGTTGTACCCTTTTCTTTTCGAGGGTATGTCTTTTAATTTCTCCTTTATCGCTTAGCTTGTACTTGTTCTATCTTTAGTATGTCCTCTCACTAGTATCTTTGACCTTTAGATAGGGTAGTCCTATGGTTGAAACATGTGTTTGAGACATGTTATGTATGGTGGATGCATGTGGATGCAAGTGTTTGCTAGTGGTTGCTCGTGGATGCATATACACACACTTTAGGCACTAGATCGGCTCAGTCACTTTCATATTGCATATTGCATATAAATGGATGTATTTAGTAAAATGAATGTACATTGAATGTGTGTATCATATGGATGTTGCATTTAAATGAATGGTTGTGCACACATGTAGTAATGATATGTATAGGGTTCTTTGCATACATGATGGATACATGGCACTATCATTATTTGCATTAAGGAGGTCGACTGAATCAGTGGACCGCCTGATTTTGCATTAGTATACGGACATATACACACACTATGCATATGTACATGAAAAGCAATAGAAATATTTTAAGGACCATGGTTGTTAGTGGTTGATGGTTGAGTAGATGGATGATTGGATGGTAGGATACATTCTTCTTGACTTAGAGATTTCGAGGACGAAATCCTTTAAGTAGGGGAGAATGTAACACCCCGTATTTTCTGAGAATATTAAAATAACAAATTAAAGAATAATTTATTTGAAAAAGAGGAATGAGAAAAGAATGATGTTTAGCATTGTTCTAAGGTTTGTAAGCAAAAGACTTAGTAGCTCATTTGGTTAGAACATGTGACTTGCATACAAGAGGTACAGAGTTTGATCCCCGCCAGCGCCATACTTTTGTTTTAGGGGAATGGCTAAAAAGTGGCTTAGTGTGAACGTAGTTTAAAAAGTGGTTTAGTGTGAAAATGGTTAATTATGAAGAAGTTATTAAGCCATGAAGTTCATCTGCATATGAGAGAAATATATATGTAGATATATATAAAAATTAAATAAATAAATATTCAAAAAAAAGTTCAAAACAGCGAATCGGGAGGGGGAATAGCCGAACCGCACCATTTTTGGAGTCGACCCGAGCTCCGCTGGGTCGACCAGAGGTCAATCCAGGGTGTTTTGCTGCCAACCCATGGCCCGATTCGCCCTAAGGGCTGATATGGCATCTGAGTGGTCCATATCAGTTCTAGGGTCAATCCTAAGGCCTAAATAACTTCCTACACCTATATATACACCCTAAGACCTAACCCTAATTCATAAATATTATCTATGACACCATTATGCTATGAAATTCTCTGTTAAACCCTAGCCCCCGCCTCTAAATCAAATCTCAATTGTTCAACTTCAACTCAAATTAAAGATTAGAGCTTCTACAACAATTCAAGAAGATAAATCAGCAACATCGCAACGTTTCTACACCAATTTCAGTGCATAATTCTATTCTTTAACCACGAAAGGTGAGTACAGTGAATTTCACAATATAATGGGATTAAAAGTAACATGATGAAGTTGTAAAGAGGATTCGTATGTATGTATGTAATTTAAATCTCATCCAATTCTTCACCTTTTTTTATTCATGTCATCATATGCCTATGTTTTTATGTAAAGTTCATATCTTTATCAGTTTATTCATGTTGAATCTGTCATTATGCCTCTATGCCAGTTTACATGCCCCTTTATTTCATGATTTTGTATTAATTCCAATTTTATGTAATTTGATTCTCTCTTCTTATCCCTATTCATTTTATTTTTGGATCTAGGCTACCTTCGAGCCTATGATAAAAATACGCGCGAATGCAAATACGTGGGAACGATGGGAATATGTGAAATATGGAAAATTGGATAATATGTGAAATTGGCATATTTGGGTATGAATTGCATGGAATTGATGAAATTGCATATAATTGGAAATTTTTAATTGAGGCTAATTAATATGTAATTAGTGACAATTTGGAATAGGCAATATTATAAACATGATTATATGTTTATTGGATATACATGACATGAAAATTGGGTATGGGTGAAATACGATTATTAATAAACCTTTGACATGAGGTTAGGCGCAATTGTGGCATAAGACTGCCCGGAATCGCCCGGCAAATCCAGCTGCCACAATTGGACGTCTAATGTGAGAGGTTAAAGGAATGAATTGTAGGCACAACAGTTAATGACATGAGGTTAGACCCGGTTTGTGGCGTAAGACTTCCCGGAACCGCCCGGAAAATTCAGCGGCCACAAAGCGTTCGGTTTAATGTGGGAGGCTATGCACCGTTCGTCATAAGGAATGAATTAAGGAATACTAACCATAATAAGACACGGGCATGGTTAGAGGGTTAAGTGGGGTGGCATGTAAATTATGATATGTAAATATGGACTTAACCGGAATAAGATAAGACATGTAAATTATGACATGTAAGTATGAACTTAACCATAGTATGTGTAAGAAATGGACATTTAAATTAAAATGGTTAAGTGGGAGAAAAACCTAGTGGGGACCAAGCATAGGTGGGAGGCTTGTGTCGGATGGGGGACCCGTTTCTACCAGTAACCCGTTTGAGTATCTAATTGGGCCCGGTACTAGGCCGGGGTTGGGGCACGCTTACTGGACTTGAATGTAAGAGGTCAAAATGTGAATAGCGGTGGCAACGCGAGTCCAACGGGTTCATGTGCGTGCATGGGTCCGGGCTAGTAGGTAAGACGTTGTTGCATTTTGTAGGTATGGCCGTGCATTTTATGTTGGTATCGGGGTTGCCACTTTGGGGAGTGATACACCCCACAATGGGGCCAACACGGGTGCCTACGAGGTTTAGGGAGCTGATTGAATGGGTAGGGTAAGGGTACCTTAGCGGTGATAGGAGCAAGCCGGCACCTACGTTAGCAACTAGGTACAAGTAACTACCAAGTTTGCCATGTGGGTACAGTTAGTGGGAAGGGATCAACCTTTAGTAAATAGAGACTAGTAGATGTGCGTGTAATTAAGTAATGTGGTGTAACTTAGCAAAAGTGCGGTGTAACGAAATACATGTTGGTTGAGTTGGATTGTCCTTTGGGTGCTACTCTGATGTTGACTTCGGTCTTCAGGGTTAGTACTTGGAGGGTTGTTCGCTTAGCCAAGGTGTAGGATTGTCTTAGTACTTAGGAACGGAATCATCTTGTCCATCCTTTTTATCTACCTTATCTATGTTACAGCCATGTCATGATGCCTATTTATGTCTTGATCATTTACCTTACCTATTATTTGTTAAAATTACTGGACTCGCCAGACTTTATGTCTGACCCGTTTTGTTTCCACCTCTTTTCTTTCCTTTCCCCTCCTCAGGTTTGCAAGGAGGGAATACTACAGCTTAGTGTCGATTTCTTTCAGTTGCTTGAAGAGAGTAGATGTATCGCTTTGGACTCTCTCATCTTTATGGCTTTTCTTATGCTCAGTGGGGATTTATGCATTTATGTTATTTAAGTATTTGCTTCTTTATGTACTTTGAAGTTTTTGGAAAGGACAATTGATCTTGTTGTAATGGTTTTTGGAGACTACTTATGTAAGCTTGTTTTGAAGTTATGATGCTATGAAATAAGGTTTATCTTCCGCTGTGTTTTACTTATTTATTCTTGTAATTTATCTTTTCTATACTACTATAACGCTTCATGACATTAATGCATTCCCTTTGTGAGTGACATTAATGGACATGGGGTGTTACAGTATGTCTGACATTGGATTCTATTCTGTTTTGACTGATCTCTATTAAATATATATCTGTTTGGCAGCGGAGAACTTATTCTCTTGCTTAACGCCCTTCTCTGAGATGTACGAGCTCAGAGGTTATATATCGATAGATATTAGTCGCATGGCATGAATTGCCAGTGTGACATGCTGAGATGCAAATGATCAAGGCTTCTATTGAAAAGCAGAGTCTTATGGTTGATGATCAAAGCACAAATTTAATATAGCATAGCTTTGTCTATAGCGTTAATTCGCGAGCCTCACAGACTACAACAAAATGACCCTATTACAACGGTGGAACACCGTTGTAATATACATTTTACAACAGTGGGCTAACCGTCGTCTATTAAGAAGTTGTAATAGACTAATATCTTTAACAACGTTTTTGCACCGTTGCAACACCGTTTAATATGTATATTTTACAACTTTTTTCCACCGTTGTAATTGACATTTGGGTTTTAAAAAAAATATCATTTGCAATTGAAAAGAACAATACACTAAATACAGCAATACTCCATAAGCAAATCAGATTTTACAATTATTCGCAAATTAATTTATTAAAATACTTAAATATTCAGTATTACAAACAATAAGTTTTAGACAACATTTCGGGCATTATTACATACTATCTGAACAAAATAAGCCTCTAATAACATCTCCAGTTCATCGATGTTCGGCTTGAATGCCATATAGCTTCCATGACGGCTGCTTCCACTCTCATCCTTGAATTTTTCATCTCTGAAGATAAAACAATGCAAAATAATGTCCATACAGCTTAACAAGATTAAAATAACTAAACTTGTTCTTTTGTTTATCTAACCAGTTGCTTTTTGTGTAGAAAAGTCAAATTCGTATAAACACGCATGGATTGCACATCGGAAAATCAAAAGAGAAACGATTTCAAAAGTAAAAGCAGCATATACTGAAATGAATTTGGAATGCCTCTTTCCATGTTACCGTGCTAGGAATGAAATTACCATTCTAACGTAGACTATTCAACATGTAGGCTTCTCAAATTTATCCAGTGAAAAAAAGAAAAAAATGTGGAGGGAATACAACCTGTATATTAGCATATACAGGGAATCTTCCTAACAATAGTTACACTCTGTATATTAAAGTATTAAAGTAGAAACAACATAATGTCATTCAATTATCGAATAAAGAAAATGAAGTTTGTTTATCATCTAATAAAATAAAGTCCTTACCTCCTCTTCCTTAAATAAAACCGCATCTTCACATTTGCCGTCTTCGTACTCACCGTCGTCTTCTAGTTGATCTGCATACAAATTACGACGAATAAAACTGGAATGATGACATCAGATCCACGAGCGACAAACTGTACTCAATTTCAAATCAACGGCGATGCCAATCTTGGCAACCAGGCTATATATTTGCATAACAAAGAAAAAAGAGTTAAATTTCGGCATCAGTAACTAGACATGAAATTGATTAAAAGATGAAAATGATTCAGGTTCCTAATATAACCTTACAATTTCATAATGGTTCCTAATATAACCCTTAAAATCGATTCAGCTAGAAAGTTCAGAAACCATATTCACATATAAGCAAGCAGACAGTTTAACTGCTTATATAACAAAAAGATAATTTTTTTATCTTTTCCCAAATCTCATTTAGTTTAGACTTTAATAGCAAGAAGACTGTACATATAAAAATATATAAATAATTCTTGAACTCAGCTTACAGACTTCAATTTCTATTTGAAAGGTGAAATACACTCATATTCGATTCGGTTTCGTGCTTCCAGACTTCGATTTCTCTCTGTGGTTCCTCGATTTAGGCTTCGATCTCCCTAGACCTACCACCGTTTCCCTCTAGAATCCATCTCTCTCATGAATCGGTTCTATTTGATGCGAGACGATGGATTGATTGATTTCCCCCCAACTTTTATCGGTTAGGGCTTCGGCCATTTTTTTTTTGTAATGAACGAGAGAAATGAATTGAGGGCCGGTCGATTGTTTTCTAGGTTAATTTATTAGGGCTGTGATCTTGCTAATTCCAACTTTGCCCCTTAGGGTTTTTCTTTATTATCTCCATACAACACTTAACCCATTTCACAACATTTAGATCCATTTCCATGTTATACAAAATAAGCAATAGACGTGTATATTTTGTCAACAATTTTAACCATGTACAAATTTTGTATATATTCATCATATACATACAAATGATCTATTTATTTATTCATTTGTTCATTCACCCCAAATATGTACTTAATTATAATCAATATTATTTTTGAGTCCCAAAATTTGGGTTCTCACACAATTGCTAACTATAATTATGAAATATTAAATACAAAATGTTACTTCTTAATTGTTAATATCTCTTGTTAATTCTAAATTATTAAATATTTTATTAGTTATTGATTATTAATTAATTATTAGTTTTAAATATTAATCATTTAAAAATAATTATTAAACACTAAATATCACTTCAAAAGTATTAATGTTTTGATTAATTACAATTCTTAAGTATTAATATTGAGTATATATTATAATGTATTCATTTTTATTAAATATTATTCTCAATAATAATTATCAAATATTAATAAATAATAATAATTATGTAATATTAACTATATTTTTTAATTGTTCTTTTTAATTGCTAAGTATTAAATTTTACGGATTGATTATTAATTATTACTTCCTAATTGATTATTAATAGTAATTATTAGTTATTAATTATAAATAATCAATATAAATGTATTAAATATTAATTATTAGTTGTTAATCATATTAAAATATAGACATATATTACAACAGTCAAAAAATAAAAGTTGTGATAGGCTTTTATTACAACTGTCAAAATAGCACAGTTGTTAAAAATAAGTTTATTACAACTTTTCTGGAAAAAAGTTGTAAAAAACATTTATTACAATGGTGGCTTTTACCACCGTTGTAAAATTAAAGTTGTAATATGGTGTTTTTGTTGTAGTGACACCTCGGTATGAGTTAAAAACGGGATAAGGGAACCCAAGGACATGATGTTTCTTTCTAGCTATGGGTGGTGTCGGGGTTTTGCAAGCCCAGACATTTATATTATTTTTACCTTTATGGTTGTTGGAATGCGAGGCACCTCAGATATATCGGTTTCTACGGAGCCGATAGATGTAGGTCCGATAGGACTTGGAAACGTGTGTTCAGGAATTTCCAATCCACTAACGTAAGTGTGGACTAGCCTTGGAGGATCCAGGGGTTGCCAAGAGTGTGCAGTCCCGAGACATTTGATAGAGTGTCTCGAAGAAGAAAGGAGTACATCCCTTGCCTCGACTCATGTCAGAAATCCAATTTTCAATACGTGAAATTTCGGTTTTATTTGTAGAGCCTAGTATGGCTACATAGTGGTATGAGGCACTATGCCGTCTATGATTGGTACATTTATATTTGAAGTTGTTTGCATACACTTTACACTATAATAGTATCAAAATGATTTGTTTTAAACGTACCAAGCATGTTTGGCTATTATAAGGTAAAACTCTATCCTCCGGCTTGTGTTGCATTGTGTGATGGGACCTGTGTCGTATAATAGCTTCATTTTTCCAAAAAGCATTGCGATGTTTGTTTTATGCACTTGTATTCTTAGGGGGAAACGCGTTCTATGTTATACGGCGTGGTCCCTTGATTTACCTTTTTTGTAAAGTAAAGTTTTAAATAACTATTTTAGTTCTCACACCAGTCACATGACTGACCTGGAGTTTATGGTTTTAAACTAAACTCTGGGTGCCCCTATTTTCCATATGGGCAGCTAGTAGTTTTGGTTTCGCAGATTCATATTCACAGGATCCTGGTTTACAGCTGGAATGATATTCGGAAAGCTCTATATCCGTTTATCTCTTTCAGTTGTGTTTTTGTATTATTTTCCGCTGCATTGTAATTTGTAAATCTTGGTCATTTATCAAATGTATATTAATTATTCATACTCTGTATATTCTTGTGCTCTGATGTAAACTGTTGTAATAGCAATGAAATGTTCTTCTGTTTGTGTTCTGATTTGTCGTGTTCTCAGACAATCCATTCTTTATCTTCCCTTCGAAGATCGGGGAAGTTTAGGTCGTTACAATTCACAAAAAAACACAAAATCCAGTTTGATATTAAATACAACGCTCTGAATAGAAAATAATATCGGCTTATGTTCAATATCAAATTCTGAAACTAACGGATATCGTATTGGGAATAGCGATATCTATATCTTCCAAATTCCTCAACAATATCCATATAATCATGGAATCCAATATTGAAATATTCCGAATATTATTTCCATTTAAATCCTTTTCAATTCATATGTTGGAAAATTCTGGTTGTTCCAAAAACCATTTTCAAATCAAATTTATTAATTTTAAAATCCATCGGATTATTATTCTAGTTAATAACTATTTCATTTCATTAAAAATATATTTTTATCATTTCAAAACTCAGAATTTACCACCCAAAATATTTCTAAATCATTTATTACGATTTTACACAATTTTTCCATATTTTTATTAATTTTATTACTGCCTTTACAGTCGGTTTCTAATAACGTCCACCGAACTCCATCCATAGCGACCTTTTCTGAAATTGATCTGGACATATTTTAAAATCTAACCATTCAAATTTAAATCTTTTATATTCTTTGGAAATCTATTTTTCGATACGAACCCAACAGTTCTGGTTTTAGGAGAATCCGATGATTGGATCTCCCGTTACATCAATTTGAAGTCAACGGTTTGAAATTTGCGAGAGGTCGCTGAACAGCGCGTTCTGTTCAGGCCATTTAATATATATAATATATATATATATATATATATATCATCGATTTCAATTCAAAACGTATTTTATAAATCATTCATAAATTCATTTTAAAACGATTTCAACTTCATTTTCAATTTTAAATCAAAATTGAATATTCCATATCTTTATCATATTAAAGTGGTAGTATCTTCAAATATCTAAATTTGAAATCCATTTCTTTTTTGTACTCTTTATAAAATGAATAAAATCGTTTAGTAAACCCTTTCAAGTTAAAATGGCATTTACAACTTAACTCATCTTCACATTTCAATATTTTTGTGTCCATCCAAAATTGGACTCAAAATCATCACTTAATTCCGCAAATGAATATTATTTTTAAAATATTCGTTATTTCTGAATCAGAATGCGACTCAATCAGTTACCATATAATTTCTGTTATATGGATTTCATAAATTGCATGTATTCAACAATAATGATAAATAATCTTTACACATTCAAACATCATTCAGAGTGCATTCTACAGCCGTATAAGCGTTAAAATAAAAAAATAACGCTTACTATAGTCTATTAACCAACCGATTGACATACAACTAAATATTGGGATTAGTATAGGTCAAATGAAATGACCCAAACTCGCCCTTATGGGAAAGCCCGGATTGAGTTAAGAACACAACAAATCAGAACACAAACAGAAGAACATTTCATTTATTATTACAACAATTTGCATTAGAGTACAAGAATATACAGAGTTTGAATAAATAATATACGTTAGAAAAATATTAGAGGCTTAAATTACATTTAAATACATAGCAGTGGAAAAATAATACATAACATAGCTTAAAGGAATACACAGATATAGAGCGTTTCGAAAATAGCTCCAGCTGTAAATTAGGATCCCGGAAAAAAAATAATCTAAAAAACCAAAACTACTAGCTGTCCGTGTGGAAAATAGGGGCACTCAGAGTTTAGTTTAAAACAATAAACTCCAGGTCAGTCATGTGACTGGTGTGAGAACTAAAACAGTTATTTAAAACTTTACTTTAAAATAGAGTAAATCAAGGGACCACGCCGTATAACACGGAACGGGTTTCCTCCCAAGAATACCAGTGCATATAACAAACATCACAATGCTTTTGGAACAATGAAGCTATTATAAGACTCAGGTCCCATCACACAATGCAACGCAAGCCCGAGGATAGAATTTTCCCTTATAATAGCCAAACATGCTTGGTATGTTTAAAACAAATAATTTTGATACTATTATAAGTGTGAAGTGTATAAAACAACTTCAAATATAAATGTATCAATCATAGACGACATAGTACCCCATCCTACTATGTTGCTATACTTGGCTCTACTATGAAAACCGAAATGTCACGTATTGGAAATTGGATTCCATCTATGAGTCAAGGCCAGGGATGCCTCCTCAACGCTTTGAGACACTCTAGCAAATGTCTCAGGACTACACATTCTAGGCAACCCTTGGATCGGTTGGGCCGGTCCTCTCTTACGTTTGAGGATTGGAAATTCCTGAACACACATTTCCCGGTCCTATCGGACCTATCTGTCGGCTCCATAGTAACCGATATATTCGAGGCTCCTCGCTATCCATCATCCACATATGTAAAAAATATAAATGTCTAGGCCCCATACCATGACACCACCAATAGCTAGAAAGAAACGTCATGTTCTCCCAATGGTCCGATCCCGTTTTTGACTCATATCGAGGTGTAAGGCTCGCGAATTAAATCCATACACAAAGCTATGCTCTTTAAGGCCGTGTTTTGATCATCAACCACAAGACTATGTTTTTCAACAGAAGCTTTGATCATTTGCATCTCAGCATACCACATTGACTGTAATAACCCGGAAAATGTGAACCAATTTAAATTTTTTAAATTTGGTTATTACCAAAGAATTTGAATAGTTGAAATAGCATATTTCAATAAAATAGAGAATAGGGTATAGTATTGCAGTTTGAAATTTTGAATACAAACTTTGTCTGACTGTACCGGGTGGAAAATATAACGGATTTTAGCGAAACTGAAAATATTTAAATCTGTTTATGAATACCTTTCTAGCGAATCTGAAAAATCGAAGTTTCATAGCGGGAATCAAAAGTTATGGCCAAATGAATTTTCAGAAAGGTCGCTATATAGCATATATAGCCCTTGAAAATTGATATTTTGCATACGACCTCGGAATTCGACGAAACCACTTTTGTTGGGTCCGGGATGTCAAATTATTGCTAAGTTTCAAATTTCATAATTTTTGAAGCTAGTATGTGAGCGGGGCAAAAGAAATTGTGATTGGTCAAATTCTGTTAAAATGGGTCGACCTAAAAATGGCCGTTTTTCAAACGAGCTCAGAATTCGACGAAACTGGTTTTGTTAGGACCGTATCGTCAAAACAAAGCTAGATTTATTTTTCTAGAATTTTTCGATTCAGTTTGTGGCCTTGGCAAATTGAAATGTACGTTCAAATTAAATATTGAATGTTTTATATTTTAATTTGAAAAATAACTGACAGTAACAGTCGAATTGGCCAACGAAACATATCCCATTGTGTCCGGAATGGGGGTATTTAGCTAGGGGCGACAGTCGTTGGGTTTGATTTCGAGTCCGTTTGTGAAAACACTATTTAAAATTTCCTATATAGCTTCGACCAATAGGAATTTTTCTTTTAAAAAAAAAATCGAAAAAAAGACCTAGCCGCCAGGCGATTTGAACGACGCACGAAGCTCGAAGCTTCCCATCGTTTTTGCCGCCGCCACAGCCAGTTTCGTCGCCTCCTCCAGTTGAAGATTTTGATCGTCTCCGCCTCCTCTTTACATCCGACCAAGCCTCGCCTCAAAGCATCGATCGTACGCGTCGAATTTCGAGAGGGAAGACAACCCCTTTGGAGCGCCGCCGCGACTCGCTGGAGCCACCGAGTTCATCGCCACCACCGTCGATCGGAAGGTGGTTCGTAGCCCTTCGACGCCGTGTAGTCTGATCGGAGCAACAAGGTACGGTTTTGATTTAAAATCAAAACCTAGTTTTGAAGCTTTGCAAACCCTTCTGATTTAAAATTCTGAAATGAAAATAACACTTTTAAGTGTTGCAAAACTTTGAAAAATCATATCTTTTTAGTGTGTTAATGAAATTCGATGAAACAGGAGACACCGTGACCGCAAGGAGGCTCTCTACATTCTAGAAGAAGCCGCGGATTTTTCTGATCTTCCTACGATTTTTAGCACTGCAATAACCAATGTGAGGAATCTAAACTAATTGTGTGAATGAAATCGCGTTGTATAAATTATATAAGCGAAGTGTAAATTATATACGCATTGTATACCTCATGTACATGTGTTGTATAAGTTATATTAGCGATGTATAAATTATACAAGCGTTGAATGAAACATATATGCTTTGAATTGTGATGAAATGCAAGTGAATTATAATATTATATATATATATATACTCCCCTCGTCCACAGACCATGGACGATATTTATTGCTTGTGATTGACGTGATATTATATGGTATGACGAATGGTTGGAAATAATAGTTTGTGGTTGATATTGTGGTTGAAAAATACCTTTGTGGTTGAAAAATACCCTCTTGTGGTTGAAACAAATTAGAATAGGATTGTGGAATTGAAAATAAAACATGCCGCCTGCGTGCGAACTAGATGCATGATCCCCATTGTCAAAAACCACGAGGTTTTAAGGTAGAGCTAGGAGCCGTACTAGGGACGGTCCCGTTTTTAACTACCCTGCCGTTATGCTGCCGAAATTTTCTGAAATATACATATGTTAGAATAATTTTCATTCGTTGAAATAAATTACATATGTTATAACCAATATTCATGTGTTGAGTTGCAATTCATTCGTT
Organism: Allium sativum; assembly: GCA_030737875.1. Lineage (NCBI taxonomy): Eukaryota > Viridiplantae > Streptophyta > Magnoliopsida > Asparagales > Amaryllidaceae > Allium > Allium sativum. The sequence goes on along the minus strand of CM060910.1, from coordinate 411,253,785 downwards.
GAGTTGAAATTCATGTGTTGAATATTATTTGAATTTATACAAATAGCTGTAGCGATAAAAATCACATTTTTATATATATACAAACTATATCGAATATTCATGTGTTGAGTTGCAATTCATTCGTTGAGTTGAAATTCATGTGTTGAATATTATTTGAATTTAAACAAATAGCTTTAGCGATAAAAATCACATTTTTATATATATACAAACTATATCGAATATTCATGTGTTGAGTTGCAATTCATTCGTTGAGTTGAAATTCATGTGTTGAATATTATTTGAATTTAAACAAATAGCTGTAGCGATAAAAAATCACATTTTTATATATATACAAACTATATCGAATATTCATGTGTTGAGTTGCAATTCATTCGTTGAGTTGAAATTCATGTGTTGAATATTATTTGAATTTAAACAAATAGCTGTAGCAATAAAAAATCACATTTTTATATATATACAAACTATATCGAATATTCATGTGTTGAGTTGCAATTCATTCGTTGAGTTGAAATTCATGTGTTGAATATTATTTGAATTTAAACAAATAGCTGTAGCGATAAAAAATCACATTTTTATATATATACAAACTATATCGAATATTCATGTGTTGAGTTGCAATTCATTCGTTGTGTTGAAATTCATGTGTTGAATATTATTTGAATTTAAACAAATAGCTGTAGCGATAAAAAATCACACTTTTATATATATACAAACTATATCGAATATTCATGTGTTGAGTTGCAATTCATTCGTTGAGTTGAAATTCATGTGTTGAATATTATTTGAATTTAAACAAATAGCTGTAGCGATAAAAATCACATTTTTATATATATACAAACTATATCGAATATTCATGTGTTGAGTTGCAATTCATTCGTTGAGTTGAAATTCATGTGTTGAATATTATTTGAATTTAAACAAATAGCTATAGCGATAAAAATCACATTTTTATATATATACAAACTATATCGAATATTCATGTGTTGAGTTGCAATTCATTCGTTGAGTTGAAATTCATGTGTTGAATATTATTTGAATTTAAACAAATAGCTTTAGTGATAAAAATCACATTTTTATATATATACAAACTATATAGAATATTCATGTGTTGAGTTGCAATTCGTTCGTCGATTTGAAATTCAAGTGTTGAATGTTATCGTATTTTAAAACAAAATGAATCGATAATAAAAACTACATTTTTATTGTGAATATGAAATGCTAAAACATTCACGTGATGAATAAATATTTTTGATGATAAAAATATTTCTTTTATCATGTATACGCTTTGATAAAAATACACACGTGTTGAAATAAATAATAGTTTGCTAGAAATATTATTATTAGCTTTGTTCTGCATATATATACATGTGTTGAACAGGAAAAATGGATTAGCTGTAGAGTAAAGAAATTATTTGCGTGCCCGACAAATAGGTAAACCTTGATGAGTTGGCTGCGCAATTTTATTTATATATCAACTCCTGTGAATGCCATTGGATGCGGAGTGCTGGTTATTCTATGTGGAATAATAAATATCGCCATAGGATAGTAACAATTAATTTTGAACTACACTACCTGGCATACTTCTTGACGATAGGCATACTCCATCATATTCCACATAAGCAATTGGAGCTTGTGTGACGAGTCCCCATGACTGACTCGTTGTTTGTTTCACTTTGTAAACGCGGGTGCCCTTATTTTCACACGGGCAGCCTAGTACACAGGTGACAGGTTGTTTTTGGCTCTGCACTGTTGCATAGAGTGCATTTTTGGCTCATGGCGAGGCTGACTTCACAGAGACGACTTTGACATTTTCCGCCATTACTGTACTTATTGTATGTATATGTATTCCGCCTTCGGCGATGTAGACTGATACCCTTATTATGTCTCACTGCATGTATGTATTCCGCCTCTGGCGATGATGACTGATCACTTTCCTTTTTATTTACTAAGTTATATCCTACGCTATGCTATTCTGATGTTGTTACATGTTGTGATTCCGCTGTCATACTCATGTGAAATTATTCTATTTATTGTTTTTGCTATTATCTGTACTCTGCTATGATGATTAATGTGTTATATTCCAATGATTATCCTTAATACCGCCCCTCGGATTTTGGGATCGTCACAGTTGGTATCAGAGCTTTGGTTAACCTTAGTTCTGGGATCTAACACATTAAACACCTCGTCAGAATAGAATCAGTAGTGTTCTAATTCGAGTAGCTCATTAGAGATAGGATTAGCAATGTCCTAGGATGAGCTAAGCAGATTAGCAAAACAAATTTGATCAGTACATCATTTCCTTTCCTTATATTCCCCTGCTTTATCATATATGAAAATTATCAAATCTGTGAGCTTGACTCTTTTCTTGGTTATACAGTACTCTTTCTAATGGCTACCCGAGCAACAACAGCTAGAGGAGGCCGTGGAGGGCGAGCAGGAGCAGCAGGAGGACGGGGGAATATCCCCGTAGTTGTAGGAGGCCCTATTGTTCAGCCACCAGCACCCGAGGACTTCGAGCTAGACAGAGTAGCGAAGAGGTATAGGAACCTTGGGGGAAAACCCTTTTCTGGCACTGGTACAGTGACCGAGGCTATAGCTTGGTTGAAGACCTGTGAGAAGATCTTTGAAGGCATGGGTATGGGAACCAACAACAAAGCACGACTAGGTATTTGGCTCCTACAGGAGGAAGCAGAGCTATGGTGGGATGCCATTACCTCAGAGGATGCAGCAGGTACTGTCAGAACCTGGGAGCAATTCAAAACTATGTTCAATGAGAAGTTTGTACCTGAACAGGCTCTAGAGAGGATGCGAGAGTAGTTTTCTAATCTCCAGCAAGGAGATCTCTCTATTCAAGATTACCTGAATAAATTCACCCAGTTGTCGCGCTATGCTCCAGAGCTTATTATGACTAACAAAGCAAAGAACAAGAGATTCATATTTGGGCTAAAGCGCAAGTACCATGACAGAGCCATGAGCAACATCAAACTCTCCTTCTCAGAATTGGTAGAAATGGCTTGCAATTATGAAGATATGGATGAAAGACACGCCAGCCAAGACCGCGCCAAAAGCCAAGCTGGAAATAAGCGCAAGGCTTCAGCAGATCAACCAGAGTCTAGCATTACAGCGGCCGCTACTCAGAAACCTGGAAAGATCCCCAAAGGAAATTGCTACAACTGCGGGAAGCTAGGTCATTTTTCTAATGTGTGCAAAGCCCCGAGGAAGCCAAAGGCCAATGACTCAGCCGAATGCTACAACTGCCATAAGAAGGGGCACTATAGTAGGAACTGTCCTCTGAAGCAGAATGCATAAGTGGCTCATGTATATGACGGGAAGACCCCGCCAGCTATCACGGATGGATCAGGTAAACCCGACGTCTTGGGAGGTACCCTTACCATTAAAAATATTCCTGTTTCTGTACTTTTTGATACTGGTGCATCACGTAGCTTCATTTCTGGTAACATTGTTCACAAGTTAAAATTGAATCCGAGGAAGCTTAAAGAACCAATTAAAGTTCAAAATCCGATAGGAGGGTCTACTATTCTCGTCTCATATTGTAATGTACCCGCCTCATATTCTTGTTATCGATTTCCTTTTAAAGTGATTGTCATGGACCTTTCCGAATTTGATATTATACTGGGGCAGGACTGGTTGACAAAATATGAGGCCGAAGTTAGATGTGCCGAAAGAATCGTGAAAGTTAAAACAAAATTTGGGCATATCACTATACCATGTCATGGCTCCGAAATTAATAGAACAGAATTTTGGTCTTCTTTAGAAGTTACTCCCCCTTCATTAGAAAGGATACCGGTCGTTAAAAACTATGCGGATGTGTTTGAAGAAGTAGAAAACTTGCCGCCGCAAAGAGAAATTGAATTTAGAATAGATCTAATTCCGAACGCCCGACCAGTAGTACATCCAATTAGAAGAATGGCCCCGAAAGAAAAAGAAGAGTAAAGTAGTCAAACCCGAGAATTGCTCTGGAAAGGTCTGATCAGACCGAGCTTTTCAGCTTGGGGAGCAGCAGTAGTATTTGTCCCAAAATCAGACGGTACTCTAAGACTTTGTGTTGATTACCGAGATCTCAATAAGCAGACACTGAAGAACAAATATCCTTTGCCACGTATTGACGATCTGTTAGATCAATTAAATGGAGCAACAGTATTCTCCAGAATGGACCTAGCTACGGGTTTCCACCAATTACGTATAGCCGAAGACTGTGTTCGTTTGACATCCTTCAGGGGTCCCGATTTATTCTACGAATGGTTAGTAATGTCGTTCGGCTTGTGTAACGCTCCGGCATACTTCGTCGATCTTATGAACAGAGTGTTCCGTGGTGTATTGAATAAATTTGTGCTAGTCTTCATTGATGACATTTTAATCTACTCCAAGTCGGAAGACGAACATGCAAAACTTTTAGAACAAGTGTTGAAAATTCTAAGGAGAAATGTCTTGAAAGCTAAATTTTCTAAGTGTGTCTTCTGGCAGGATGAAGTTAAATTCCTAGGCCATGTCGTATCAAAAGAAGGGATTGCTGTAGATCCAAGCAAAATTACAGCGATTCAGAATTGGAAACAACCTACTACCCCCACAGAAGTTCGAAGTTTCCTTGGATTGGCTAGTTACTATCGGAAATTCGTTTAGGATTTTTCAAAGATATCTGGAGTATTGACAAAGCTTACAAAGAAGCATGAGAAATTCAAATGGACTCCCGAATGTGAAGAAGCCTTCCAGGAGCTGAAACTGAAGTTGACAACCGCTCCAGTATTGACCATTATAGAAGGCAACCAAGACTTGATAGTATGGACAGACGCTTCTATTAGAGGGCTAGGTGCAGTACTAATGCAAAAAGGCCAAGTGATCACTTATGCCAGCCGTCAGCTAAAGTCGCATGAAAAAAACTATGCAACTCATGATCTTGAGTTATTAGCTATCGTGTTTGCTTTAAGAATCTGGAGGCATTATTTACTGGGCGAGAAGTTCGAACTATTCACGGATCATCAGTCCTTGAAATATCTATTCACTTAGAAAGATCTAAACTTGAGACAACAACGTTGGTTAGAATTCCTTGCAGCATACGATTTTGAAATTCTATACACTCCAGGGAAAGCCAATGTTGTAGCAGATGCGCTCAGTAGAAAGAATGAAATCATTGCCAGTTTTATCATTACGTCTTCTTTAATTGACAGGATCTCGACCCTTCAAAAAGAGGATAATTTTGTAAAAGTAATGATCAAAAGGATCAATGAAGGCATAGACTCCAGCTTCCAAGTGGATAGTGAGGGAGTTTTGAGATTAAAAGGGTCGAGATCTCCCGGGATTTATTGCGGGCTTGCGTAATTGATTTTGGAGGCTCATGGGAAGATCACTTACATTTAGCCGAATTCTCTTATAACAATAGCTATCAAGCAAGTTTGGGAATGTCTCCATTTGAAGCATTATACGGTAGACCGTGCAGATCTCCCGCATGTTGGGTAGAACCTGGCAACAGACTTGTGTTAGGGCCCGATATGATTCAAGAAGCATCGGATGAAGTCGATTTCATTAAGAAGCGATTGAAAACCGCACAGAGTCGACAGAAAAGTTATGCTGATGCGAGAAGAAGAGATTTATCATTTGCCGTTGGCGATTATGTTTATTAAAGAGTTTCTCCAATGCGAGGAGTAATCAGATTTGGCAAGACTGGGAAGTTGGCACCGAGATTTATTGGTCCCTTTTCTATACTTGAACGGATTGGAACTCTTGCATATAGGGTTTCATTACCTGATTGGTTGCCTGGTGTGCATGATGTGTTCCACGTGTCTCAACTTAGAAAACATGTTCATGATCTAGATCTTGTTGTGGAAGAAGCAGCGCAACAGGATATTGACATAACTCCAGAATTAGCACTCAGAAGAGAGCCATTAAAGATAGTTGGCAAAGAAACTAGAGAGCTAAGGAGGAAAAAGATTCATTTAGTCAAGGTGGAGTGGATTAGTGATCCTAGAGACTGTACTTGGGAGACTGAGGAAAGCATTAAACAAGCCTACCCCAAATGCAGAGTGGACATCTCTGACTAACCCCGGTGCAAGGTACCTTTACAATACTTTGCATTTACATTTTATTTCCTACTTAGCTGTTATTTCCTTTTCGAGGACGAAAAGTTTTAAGTGGGGGAGATTGTAATAACCCGGAAAATGTGAACCAATTTAAAATTTTTAAATTTGGTTATTACCAAAGAATTTGAATAGTTGAAATAACATATTTCAATAAAATAGAGAATAGGGTATAGTATTGCAGTTTGAAATTTTGAATACAAACTTTGTCTGACTGTACCGGGTGGAAAATATAACGGATTTTAGCGAAACTGAAAATATTTAAATCTGTTTATGAATACCTTTCTAGCGAATCTGAAAAATAGAAGTTTCATAGCGGGAATCAAAAGTTATGGCCAAATGAATTTTCAGAAAGGTCGCTATATAGCATATATAGCCCTCGAAATTGATATTTTGCATACGACCTCGGAATTCGACGAAACCACATTTGTTGGGTTCGGGATGTCAAATTATTGCTAAGTTTCAAATTTCGTAATTTTTGAAGCTAGTATGTGAGCGGGGCAAAAGAAAATGTGATTGGTCAAATTCTGTTAAAATGGGTCGACCTAAAAATGGCCGTTTTTCAAACGAGCTCAGAATTCGACGAAACTGGTTTTGTTAGGACCGTATCGTCAAAACAAAGCTAGATTTATTTTTCTAGAATTTTTCGATTCAGTTTGTGACCCTCGCAAATTGAAATGTACGTTCAAATTAAATATTGAATGTTTTATATTTTAATTTGAAAAATAACTGACTGTAACAGTCGAATTGGCCAACGAAACATATCCCATTGTGTCCGGAATGAGGGTATTTAGCTAGGGGCGATAGTCGTTGGGTTTGATTTCGAGTCCGTTTGTGAAAACACTATTTAAAATTTCCTATATAGCTTCGACCAATAGGAATTTTCTTTTAAAAAAAAATAAAATAAAAATCGAAAAAAAACCCTAGCCGCCAGGCGATTTGAACGAAGCTCGAAGCTTCCCATCGTTTTTGCCGCCGCCACAGCCAGTTTCGCCGCCTCCTCCAGTTGAAGATTCTGATCGCCTCCGCCTCCTCTTTACATCCGACCAAGCCTCGCCTCAAAGCAATCGACCGTACGCGTCGAATTTCGAGAGGGAAGTCAGCCCCTTTGGAGCGCCGCCGCGACTCGCTGGAGCCACCGAGTTCATCGCCACCACCGTCGATCGGAAGGTGGTTCGTAGCCCTTCGACGCCGTGTAGTCTGATTGGAGCAACAAGGTACGGTTTTGATTTAAAATCAAAACCTAGTTTTGAAGCTTTGCAAACCCTTCTGATTTAAAATTCTGAAATGAAAATAACACTTTTAAGTGTTGCAAAACTTTGAAAAATCATATCTTTTTAGTGTGTTAACGAAATTCGATGAAACAGGAGACACCGTGACCGCAAGGAGGCTCTCTACATTCTAGAAGAAGCCGCGGATTTTTCTGATCTTCCTACGATTTTTAGCACTGCAATAACTAATGTGAGGAATCTAAACTAATTGTGTGAATGAAATCGCATTGTATAAATTATATAAGCGAAGTGTAAATTATATACGCATTGTATACCTCATGTACATGTGTTGTATAAGTTATATTAGCGATGTATAAATTATACAAGCGTTGAATGAAACATATATGCTTTGAATTGTGATGAAATGCAAGTGAATTATAATATTATATATATATATACTCCCCTCGTCCACAGACCATGGACGATATTTATTGCTTGTGATTGACGTGATATTATATGGTATGACGAATGGTTGGAAATAATTGTTTGTGGTTGATATTGTGGTTGAAAAATACCTTTGTGGTTGAAAAATACCCTCTTGTGGTTGAAACAAATTAGAATATGATTGTGGAATTGAAAATAAAACATGCCGCCTGCGTGCGAACTAGATGCATGATCCCCATTGTAAAAAACCGCGAGGTTTTAAGGTAGAGCTAGGAGCCGTACTAGGGACGGTCCCGGTTTTAACTACCCTGCCGTTATACTGCCGAAATTTTCTGAAATATACATGTGTTAGAATAATTTTCATTCGTTGAAATAAATTACATATGTTATAACCAATATTCATGTGTTGAGTTGCAATTCATTCGTTGAGTTGAAATTCATGTGTTGAATATTATTTGAATTTAAACAAATAGCTGTAGCGATAAAAATCACATTTTTATATATATACAAACTATATCGAATATTCATGTGTTGAGTTGCAATTCATTCGTTGAGTTGAAATTCATGTGTTGAATATTATTTGAATTTAAACAAATAGCTTTAGCGATAAAAATCACATTTTTATATATATACAAACTATATCGAATATTCATGTGTTGAGTTGCAATTCATTCGTTGAGTTGAAATTCATGTGTTGAATATTATTTGAATTTAAACAAATATCTATAGCGATAAAAAATCGCATTTTTATATATATACAAACTATATCGAGTATTCATGTGTTGAGTTGCAATTCATTCGTTGAGTTGAAATTCATGTGTTGAATATTATTTGAATTTAAACAAATAGCTGTAGCGATAAAAAATCACATTTTTATATATATACAAACTATATCGAATATTCATGTGTTGAGTTGCAATTCATTCGTTGAGTTGAAATTCATGTGTTGAACATTATTTGAATTTAAACAAATAGCTGTAGCGATAAAAATCACATTTTTATATATATACAAACTATATCGAATATTCATGTGTTGAGTTGCAATTCATTCGTTGAGTTGAAATTCATGTGTTGAATATTATTTGAATTTAAACAAATAGCTGTAGCGATAGAAAATCACATTTTTATATATATACAAACTATATCGAATATTCATGTGTTGAGTTGCAATTCATTCGTTGAGTTGAAATTCATGTGTTGAATATTATTTGAATTTAAACAAATAGCTGTAGCGATAAAAATCACATTTTTATATATATACAAACTATATCGAATATTCATGTGTTGAGTTGCAATTCATTCGTTGAGTTGAAATTCATGTGTTGAATATTATTTGAATTTAAACAAATAGCTGTAGCGATAAAAATCACATTTTTATATATATACAAACTATATCGAATATTCATGTGTTGAGTTGCAATTCATTCGTTGAGTTGAAATTCATGTGTTGAATATTATTTGAATTTAAACAAATAGCTTTAGCGATAAAAATCACATTTTTATATATATACAAACTATATAGAATATTCATGTGTTGAGTTGCAATTCGTTCGTCGATTTGAAATTCATGTGTTGAATGTTATCGTATTTTAAAACAAAATGAATCGACAATAAAAACTACATTTTTATTGTGAATATGAAATGCTAAAACATTCACGTGATGAATAAATATTTTTGATGATAAAAATATTTCTATTATCATGTATACGCTTTGATAAAAATACACACGTGTTGAAATAAATAATAGTTTGCTAGAAATATTATTATTAGCTTTGTTCTGCATATATATACATGTGTTGAACAGGAAAAATGGATTAGCTGTAGAGTAAAGAAATTATTTGCATGCCCGACAAATAGGTAAACCTTGATGAGTTGGCTGCGCAATTTTATTTATATATCAACTCCTGTGAATGCCATTGGATGCGGAGTGCTGGTTATTCTGTGTGGAATAATAAATATCGCCATAGGATAGTAACAATTAATTTTGAACTACACTACCTGGCATACTTCTTGACGATAGGCATACTCCATCATATTCCACATAAGCAATTGGAGCTTGTGTGCCGAGGTGGAAGATTTACCATACGAGCAAGAGGCTTGTATGGCGATGATTATATACTACAGGTTGAACTGATGACTGATATGGACTATATAAAATATAACGATAAATCGCCAGATTAATAAAAACCCCACACGGGTCTGGAGTTGACAATAATCACGTCGCTCTAGTTATTAGCTACGGCACATGGACTATTTATTTCCACACGGAAACGGGGTGACGAGAATTTATTCTCTGGAGTGATTATCTATACATGCTCCCCCGTAAACACCAGAATATATCACTATAAATATGTGGATGCTTTTTAGGATTTATTGGGTACCTAACACGGCCCAATAAATTTCCAAAACCCTCCCCGTACAAAGGAGGTTATGGCGAAATTTTTCGAAATATTAAGGCGTTAGTGAAATATTTGAAGTGAAAACGAAGTTGAAAATATAGAATGAACTATATTTATATGTATAAATATAAATCAAATAAAAGGGAATCGAAGCCGTGCAGTTCGTGTTTTGGAATCGTAATTTGAAACGATTAGTGCGAGAAATCCGACCATTGGATTTTCCCGAAACCGCAACCGCTGGGTTCGCCTTGGAAATATTTTCCCAACGGCACCAACCTTGCACAAATCCAACGGTTGGATTGTCCGGAATGTTTAATTCAAATCCGAAGAAAAACAGCGCCAGAATCGTTTATATTTATATATAAATATAAATATAATTAAATTAAATCGAATAACGACGCTGCAGTTCGAATTTTGAAACCGTAACTTCAAGCGACTAGTGTGGAAGATCCGACCGTCGGATTTTCACGAAACTGGAACCGTTGGGTTCGCTTTGGGAATATCTTCCCACTGATATAGGCTTTGTAGAAATCCAACGGTTAGATTTTCCGATATGTGCAAAACAAATTAGAGGAAAAACAGCGCCAGTGCCACGACACGACCTGGAACGTCGTTTAATTAAATATGGCCATTTTTAAATAAATAAAAATGGCGAAAAATCGTTATAAAATATTATAAGCAACATAGATTGCAAATAAACCAATTGGGCTTGAATTGTTTGATATTTGATGGTTGTATGTGCCTAACACGAAAATAACACTAAAGAACTGAAAGATGGATGTCGAATAATATAACCATGGAAAGAATCGATTTAAATTCTAATGACATGAATTATTTGAAAAGGCCGAGCTAACCCTCATTTCAAATAATTTATCGAGCGATTCGAATTGGAAAATGCAAAGACGATTCAAGACCGACGATCTTCGTATTGGTTGGATGGGCGCTGCTGAGGTTCCTGACCGGAGTAGCTACCGGAAAGGGACGGAAGTAGTAGCCGTCTGAACGTATGTGTTGATTGTACGGATATACGAGGAATTGACGCCTCCGGTTTCGTTCAGACCCAGGACGGATTTGTAAATGGACTGTGTGTCTGACATTGGATTTTGTTCTATACTGATTGATCTCTGTTAAATATATATCCGTTTGGCGGCGGAGAATTAATTCTTTTGCTTAACGCCCTTCTCTGAGACGTACGAGCTCAGAGGTTATATATCGATGGAAATCAATCGTATGGAGTGGACTGCCTATGTGGCATGCCAAGATGCTGTGATCAAGGCTTCTGTTGCAAAGCAAAGTCTTGTGGTTGATGATCAAAGCACGGTCTACGTGGCCTAGCTTTGTGTATTTCATAGATTCGCGAGCCTCACACCCCGGTATGAGTTAAAAACGGGATACGGACTGCAGGGAGTGCACGACGTTTCTTTTTAGCTATGGTGGTGTCAGTGACTTACCAGCCCTGACATATATATCTACTTTTCACCTTTGTGGTTGTTGGAATGCGAGGCGCCTCGATTTTAGGTCTGTAAGGACCGGGAAACGTGTGTTCAGGAATACTAATCCTCAAACGTAAGAGAGGACCGGCCCTGAAGATCCAGGGGTTACCCAGAGTGTGTAGTCCCGAGGCATTTGCTATAATGTCTCGAAGCGGAGAGGAGCTTGCCCCTTGCCTCGACTCATGACGGAAATCCAATTTCCAATACGAAATAACGGACTCGATTGTAGAACTAGTATGGCGACATAGTGGTATGGGGCACTTATGCCGTCTATGATTGATATTTATGATGCTATTCATTTTTGAAACATATATGCACTAGTAATAATATCAATTGATTTTGCTTTATACGTATCAAGCATATTTGGCCATTATAAGGTAAAACTCTATCCTCCGGCTTGCGTTGCATTGTGTGATGGGACTTGAGTCTTATAATGGCTTCATTCTTTTCAAAAGCATTGCGTTGTTTTAAAAGAATTTACTTTGTTTTAAATGCACTAGCAATCATTGGAGTAAACCCGTTCCGCGAAAGTGGCGTGGTCCTATGATTTGCTTATTACTGTTGTTTAAACTGTTAAATAGATTCCTCATACCAGTCCCCATGACTAACTCGTTGTTTGTTTCACTATGTAAACGCGGGTGCCCTTATTTTCACACGGGCAGCCTAGTACACAGGTGACAGGTTGTTTTTGGCTCTGCACTGTTGCATAGAGTGCATTTTTGGCTCATGGCGACGCTGACTTCACAGAGACGACTTTGACATTTTCCGCCATTACTGTACTTATTGTATGTATATGTATTCCGCCTTCGGCGATGTAGACTGATACCTTATTATGTCTCACTGCATGTATGTATTCCGCCTCTGGCGATGATGACTGATCACTTTCCTTTTTATTTACTAAGTTATATCCTACGCTATGCTATTCTAATGTTGTTACATGTTGTGATTCCGCTGTCATACTGATGTGAAATTATTCTATTTATTGTTTTTGCTATTATCTGTACTCTGCTATGATGATTAATGTGTTATATTCCAATGATTATCCTTAATACCGCCCCTCGGATTTTGGGATCGTCACATTGACAAATCACGCCATGCAACTGATTTCTATCGATATATAAACTCTGAGCTCGTACATCCCAGAGAAGGGTATCAAGCAAGAGAATAAATTCTCCGCCACCAAACAGATATATATTTAACAGAGATCAATCAACTGTAACGGCTGGAAATTTCCGACTCCTCGAGAGTCGGAAATTCCGAGACGTTAGTGAAAGAATTTAGAAGGTGAGAAAGAAAAGATAGAATTAATAGAATAGAAGAAGAAGAAGAACATCAGAATCATCAGAGTAACACGAATCTCACAGCGGAACGAATAACATATAATATATAACATAACTTTGAAGTAAATAGTTATATATATACAACAGCACTTATCAGAGTACAACACTTACAACACAGCGGAAATAACTATAGCTACAGAATCTTGAAGTCTCCTGCTCCAAGCTCTCCAAGTATATCTGTAAATCCCGACTACTTGACTGCTCGTACAAATTTAGGCACCCAAGAGCTTAGGGAAAACAACAAAGTAAACTCCGGGTCAGTCATGGGACTGGTATGAGTAAAATAGTTTAAAACAGGTATAGGATATCTCATAAGACCACGCCGTGAATACGGAACGGGTTTTTCCCTTATGAGTATCTAAACAAGTTTGACAAGCAATAACATTGTGATATTATAATAATGTCTAAGTACAAATAGGTATCAATCTAGCAGAAACGCTTGCATCTCACGTTCTACATACATAGTATAAAATCATAAACCGCAGGGCCCTTATCGGTGAATGGATTCCAACAGACAAGGTATGGGAGCACCTTCTAAATAGTGTACTCTAGAGGTGATACACTCAGGGTTCAACAAGAACGTCTTGCAACCCGGCCACACATGACCGCTCACTCATTTAGCTTGAGTGTCGTGAATATATTGCCACCACGGTTATAGGCCATCAAACCGTCATTCGAAGATACAGAATCAAAAAGAAGTATAAATATGGATATTCCCTAGATCGGTGACAATACACCCTGCTTGGGAATGGCCCAACTAGCCATGCTGCCTAGCCCAACTTTTGTTACTTCCTGGTGTGAGGCTAGAAGCTACGTCTATCTTCAGAACATCTGATCACCATTCACTTTGAATGCCACATCGTCATACCCGCCAAATCACAAATTGACTTATCCAAAAATAACACGGGTATACAGCTAAGAGAAACGAATTCCTCCGCCACCAAACGTGAATACGTTTGAACAGATCAACTTACGCGATCCATTGGATATACTCTGTCAGACCTTCTTCCATATACGTTGTCCTGGGACTGGACAAACCGAAGGCACTATTCAGTATATCCATCTTAGTCACTGTTATCTAAGACTTATACAACAGCCCTTGCACTTTACTCCGTCTTCAATTTATCTCTGGCATATATTGCTCGCAACGCTTATGCCAATACAGAGTGGTTCTTTGGATAATAATCCAACCGGTCTCTCCATATTAACAACGTTAAAATGGTAAAAACTTTGATAGTCTGTGATTCAACTATCAAATGAAAACATGTCGGTGTACAAACAACGATCTTATTTCCAAATGGAAATTCGATCGATCAATCATCACATGTTCATATTTCCTTATTTCATATATTTAGAAAATATATGTTATTAATCATTGGAAAACATTTCCATAGCTTATTTTCACATCACTATTATTTCGCAACTATCAGTCCCTAACTGTAACTAGTATGAGAACAATTCTCTAAGTATCAATTCGGAAGGTCGAAACCAACATCAGATCGTCACTTAGAAAACCGTTCAACTTACCCTCTCCAGTCAGTTTCTGAATTTGCTTAACTCTATTTCTTAAATTCTTATCATGAAAACATTTCATTTTCTATGTTTAGAAAACATATCTGACTATATTTGGAAAACGTTTCCAAAACTCATTTACGGATTTCCAATGAACGTTGTATAAAACATCGTTACGCTTAATCCATTAATCGCTTATTACTTAACTATATTTCAAATCAACCTTTTCTATCGAACCACAACTATTCCTTTGTCAATTCTGAAGTCAATCAAGTTGGGGTATAATTACCTCTCAGACCTTAATTGAACAACGTCCTTTACTGTGAAATAGATGAAGCTCGTCACTCACTTTTTACAATCATCTGTTTACGCAAATTCTCGGATTCAGGTTACGAATCCACTTCTTATATGACAGTGTTTGATTATAACTATAACGTTATAATTCCTACTTCTGCAATATCTAACCTAAATTATAACTTTATCTCCTAACTCGAATAATTAAACCGGCACCTAATTTCTAAATCAATAACTAAATCTTGATTTAAACCCTGGAAAGTAAATAGTACTTTCCCGAATTCGATATAATTGAATTCGACGTATTACTCTCTTTCGAGAAATCTCTATTCGATTAACTCTCTCTTTTTAATAACTGATATTCGATAAACTCTATTTCGATTAACTCCTATCGAACAAACTATATTCGATATCTCTTCCAACACTATTCGAATAACTATTTCGATTAACTTCTTTAACTCTACTCGAATAAATTATATTCGATTAACTCTTTTAACTTTACTCGAATAAACTATATTCGATTAACACTTTCTTTCGAATAACTATATTCGATTAACTCTTCGTCTAACTCCTTTGGATTAACTCTTCGACTAACTCCTTCGGATTAACTCTTCGATTAACTCCTTCGGATTAACTAACTTCGAATAACTCCCTTGGATTAACTAACTTCGAATAACTCCTTTGGATTAACTCTTCGACTAACTCCTTCGGATTAACTCCTCGATTAACTAACTTCGAATAACTCCTTTGGATTAACTCTTCGACTAACTCCTTCGGATTAACTCTTCGATTAACTCCTTCGGATTAACTAACTTCGAATAACTCCTTTGGATTAACTAACTTCGAATAACTCCTTTGGATTAACTCTTCGATTAACTAACTTCGAATAACTCCTTTGGATTAACTAACTTCGAATAACTCCTTTGGATTAACTCTTCGATTAACTCCTTTGGATTAACTAACTTCGATTAACTCCTTCGGATTAACTAACTTCGAATAACTCCTTTGGATTAACTATCTTCGAATAGCTCCTTTGGATTAACTAACTTCGAATAACCATTATTCGATAACTACTCTTCGAATAAATAATATTCGATAACTCTTCCCAAATGAATCACATTTGATTTCTCCACTCGAATAAACTATATTCGATAACTCTTCTCAAATGAATAACATTTGATTTCTCCACTCGAATAAACTATATTCGATAACTCTTCTCAAATGAATAACATTTGATTTCTCCACTCGAATAAACTATATTCGATTACTCTTCCCTCGAATATACTATATTCGATAACTCTACTTCGAATAAGTGATATTCGGCAACTCTACTCGATTAACTCCACTTGGATAACTCTAACTGGTCAACTCTAACTGGTCAACTCTAACTGAGTAACTCTAACTGATCAACTCTAACTGGTCAACTTTAACTGGTCGTCTTTAACTGGTCAACTCTAACTGTTTATCTTTAACTGGTAAACTTTAACTGGTTAACTCAAATGGTTTAACCTAACTTGATTTACTTGTCTCGATTAACTGAACTAATCCACTTAGTTTAACTTAGTTAATTCACTTTGATTAACTCTAATCGATTTACTTAGTTTAACTCAGCTAATTCACTTCGATTAACCAATTAGTTTAACTTGACTAATTCACTTAGTTTGACGCAACTAATTCACTTTGATTTACAAATTAGTTTAACTTAACTAATTCACTTCGATTAACCGCTTAGTTTATCTTAACTAATTTACTTTGGTTAACTTAACCAATTACTTTGATTAACTCGACTAACCTGCTTTGGTTAACCTAACAAATTACTTTGTTTAACTCTATTCGAATAAGAAATTCGAATCACTCTAATGTGTTTAACTCTATTCAAATATCTAATTCGAATAACTCATTTCGAAAGATTTCCTTTTTACAACGTTTATCCATTGATAAAGATTTACTTTTTACAAGTTTATCCATTCATAAAGGTTTACTTTTAGTGACGGTTCTTCACTTTATAAATGTCCTTTTAATAACGTTTCTACTTCTCTATATAAGTCCAGACTTATATATACTCCATTTATCAACGATAAATAATTTATTTAATTTATAAAACATTATTTATAAATTAATCTACTTCAATTTATCTGTTTAAAACAGATTTCCTATTTAATATCTCATTTAAATCCATATCGTGTTATACCGTGTGCGAAGCACGTGTTTAAATCTATCCTTGTATAATTCTATTTATTTTCCGAACAAGTGTTCCTTTATTTATTCCCTAAACAAATATTCCTTTATTCCATTTATTTATAATCTAAATAAATGTTCCTTTATTTATTTCCTAAATAAATAAACGTTTTCATTTTATAAAATCCTATCGATTTTATAAATAAGATTTATTTTCAATATAAACATTGAAAATTCCCTTTTTACATTCTAGTATCACCTACGGTGTGTAACGTATCGTATAACAATGATCGGTATCATTCAAACATATGAAATCAATAACAGATTTCATAACACATCATATATCACAATATATGAAAAACGGTAAAATAAATGTTGAGGAATCCAGTCGGATTCCTCCAACCTGTTTCCCTGCATCACAGATGTTAGACAATATAGATAACATCACTTTCAGTTCCATATGATATATTCTGTTAAACAGAATCAATATAGAATTTTAACTAACTGACTAGCAGTTCAATCAACCAATCAACACACAGTCAAACAGACAATTTTAACAGTTCTAACAATGCAACATGGAATTATAAACTGTTCAGAGTTAGTGAGATTTACTCACCTTGCGCGTTAACCCTTTAATAACGATTTGCGTCGGTCGATAGATCTAAGCAAGCGTTTTATTCTGCTGTGCTATGCCACCATTTCGATCTTCGTTCAGAACATGTTCGAATACTCCGTTCCAGAATATAGAAACCCGTTTTCCTGACGATATCACCAACTCGCGGCAAATTTCCATGTTACTTTGCTTAGCCCTCGACTGGCTATAGTAAGGTAGCGAACCACTCTGAACCCGGATCGCCTCAAATGTTGTCGGAAGTGCTTCTTCCTTGCTTACTGCGTCGACCACTTCCACAAGCTCACTGCCGTATACCACGTCAGTTATAAGATCTGTACCACACACCCGTATACTTCCGCCGTTAACATCTTCTCAAGACCTCCCCTTAATGGCTCATCGAATCCTACTTCCAGTATACATATGATTTCTTCATCAGGCTAAATACTGTTTTATACTTTGAACTCCCCTCCGACCCTCGCTATTTTCAAAGCAGAAATACCCGCACCACTCCTTGCACAAGTTCCGCCACTTCGAAACTGACACCGCCATCACTCGCCCCATTTCGAGCTCATCAACTTCCTTCACGTGTTAAGTACCTGCTGTTTCCACCCAAAGTCCATACTCACGCATGAACACCCCAACCCCACCGTTTCAATCTTCCCTTCCAAACTCGCACGCTCATGTTGGACGGCATCCTCCAGGCCTTCATCTTCACACGCCGGTACCACGGTGACGATAGTGTTGCCTTCTGTACTCGCTCGCCGCTCTGTCCATGGTGCTGGCCTGCAGCAGCTAAA
Source organism: Allium sativum (assembly GCA_030737875.1). NCBI lineage: Eukaryota > Viridiplantae > Streptophyta > Magnoliopsida > Asparagales > Amaryllidaceae > Allium > Allium sativum. The sequence goes on along the minus strand of CM060910.1, from coordinate 411,235,412 downwards.
CGGTGGAAATACCGTACCATAAATCCCCATGCACCAGTTATTTAAACAGTACTTCTTCTCTCTGTCTCTCCTCAAATACAAGCCGCACCCTCCTGTGTCACATACTTCCGCCCCTTCTACTCTCTAACTACTACTCAGCTCGCCATGTCCAAAAAAAATATGAACCACCTCCTTCACTAAACCCACTGCTCCCTCTCCTCAGAGCCACGGGACCGTCTATCTTCTATCCGAGATCGCTTCTTACTCGCACTATAATTTCCTCGTGACGACAACAGGTATTCGAACTTGATGAAAGGGAAAAGAGTGAAGTGGATCTGAGATATATATATAGTTAGAGCAGAATACTTCGGTCTTCAACGTATGGTAGTTAGATAGGTTTCCAACATGGAGCATTTATAAACCACATGCTTTGGTTTTCCTTCAACGTGGCGCATAAATGAACCATATACTTTGGTTTCCTTTATTTTTTTCCTTCACGTGTAGTATTAGTAAACCATATAGTTTGGTTTCCTTCAACGTGTTGCATTAATAAACCATATAGTTTGGTTTCCTTCAACGTGTTTCATTAATAAACCATATAGTTTGGTTTCCTTCAACGTGTTTTAGTAACGTAAGATTTTATTTATGTCTGACTGCTACAGACAGAAATAAGAGTACAGTCGTGCTAAATGAGGTGTCACGATCCCAGAAATGTAATAATACCGGTAGATTAACTCATATTTTGAAACCCTAAAATGTTGACCACAGGGTGCAAAATACTTCAAATAAAAAGTCACTTATTTAATTAATTAAAAATTTCCATAAAATTCTAAAAATTAAATTATCGCTATGTCCCAAAAGAACCTTGTCTAAATCCATGCCTGATATCTAGTTATTTCAAATAAACCGTTACGGTCGATAAACGATTCCATAGCGACTATTTCTGAAATTTGATTTGGACGTAAATCAAAATCTACACGATGAAATCCCGATTTTTCTCTTCCACTAGAAAGATATACTCCACCAGCTTCACACGTTTCTTGTTTCACAGAAATCCGGCTTAAAATGAATCATGTACATTCAGTTGAAGTTCAAATCGCCAAATTGCGAACTGCCGCGACGTTTCAGGTTCGTTTTAATTATAGTTATAAATTATAAGTTCGAACGTTTTACTTTAAGTTATCGATATCGCCAAATCGATATATAAATAATTAAATAAATTAATTATTCGTCAGCTAACAAAACGCGCCATTACAGACTTCCCCCCTTAAAATAATTTCGTCCTCGAAATTGCTAAGTTAGAAAAACGCTACTAACTAGATTTTAAAAATCCTTTTTTTGTTTACCTCTAAATTTCAGTTTTCAACTGAACCAATTAATATCGACTAAAATATTAATTTATTTCGACTAACTAAATTTTCAAAAATCCTGAAAATTTTCTAACGCCTTAACTTTTGAAAAAAAATTCGCCAGCGCCTCCTTTGTACTGGTCGATATCTCTAACTCCAACTCGCCTCTCTGGGCCTTCTTTAACCCAAAAGAAAATCAAACAGCCAAGCGGCTTGCCAAATCGGCTCATAAATCTCATGCTTATATCAAATATAAACTTGTACCTTTTTGTCGGGCATATCAACCTTATCACTTTCAACATATACCAATGTTATCCATTCCAATTGATCTCCAATCAGTTCATATCCTCAAATCCAAATCGAATTTCATTCAAACTCTAATATCAAATTCCAAATTATTGACTTATCAATTTGGTTCCATTCTATATTATCTCTAATCCCAATTCAATTTTATTTAACTCAGTTCAAGTTAAATTTCAATTTATTTTTACCATCTCATCTTATTTAACTTCATTAGTTAAGTTTTAATTCCAGAACTTAAGTTCCTGGGTTTCTTTCAAATCAGTTTGAAATCATAATGCCAATTCAAAACCTTTGAATTTCTAAACAACTTGTTTTCTCAAAACAATTCAAAAACAAAACCTTTGGTAGTAATCTGTCACTTAGAACTCGAAAATGAACACTGATGATGTCTAGATTCATCATCAGAATCTATTTTCCAGCTATCGAAGTGAGTTCAATACTATATCATTTTCATTTTGAAAAACATTTTCAAAATCTCCCAGGAACATAAAATTTCCTTATTTTAATTCCAAATTTTGATTTAAATTCAGATTTACTCATCTGATTTCACTTATATGAATTCTGTTGGTTATGTATAACCCTTTCACTATATAATCTTACTCGATCATAATTACAACCAATATATCTAATATATTAAAATTTTGATATATATAAATATATCTCTATATCAAAATATACTTTGGGTAAAGTTAAATTCACTTACCCTCTTTCAAAACATATCGTGACGACCCATCGTATTTGAGTGTTTATTTACTCCTACCGATACAGTGGATCAAACTGATCGACCAGAACTCATAAACAACTCAGCCAATGAATCTCCACAATATAAAACCATTTTTATATCAAATACAAATACGCACTCGTATATATACACTCAATCTCAGTCTAGGGTATTACTAACCCTATCTCTACCGAGTCACGCCACAGAGCCAAGTAATTCTTAACTTAAGCTCTGATACCAACTGTAACGGCTGGAAATTTCCGACTCCTCGAGAGTCGGAAATTCCGAGACGTTAGTGAAAGAATTTAGAAGGTGAGAAAGAAAAGATAGAACTAATAGAATAGAAGAAGAAGAAGAACATCAGAATCATCAGAGTAACACGAATCTCACAGCGGAACGAATAACATATAATATATAGCATAACTTTGAAGTAAACAGTTATATATATACAACAGCACTTATCAGAGTACAACACTTACAACACAGCGGAAATAACTATAGCTATAGAATCTTGAAGTCTCCTGCTCCAAGCTTCCAAGTATATCTGTAAATCCCGACTACTTGACTGCCCGTACAAATTTAGGCACCCAAGAGTTTAGGGAAAACAACAAAGTAAACTCCGGGTCAGTCATGGGACTGGTATGAGTAAAATAGTTTAAAACAGGTATAGGATATCTCATAAGACCACGCCGTGAATACGGAACGGGTTTTTCCCTTATGAGTATCTGAACAACTTTGACAAGCAATATCATTGTGATATTATAATAATGTCTAAGTACAAATAGGTATCAATCTAGCAGAAACGCTTGCATCTCACGTTCTACATACATAGTATAAAATCATAAACCGCAGGGCTCTTATCGGAGAATGGATTCCAACAGACAAGGTATGGGAGCACCTTCTAAATAGTGTACTCTAGAGGTGATACACTCAGGGTTCAACAAGAACGTCTTGCAACCCGGCCACACATGACCGCTCACTCATTTAGCTTGAGTGTCGTGAATATATTGCCACCACGGTTATAGGCCATCAAACCGTCATTCGAAGATACAGAATCAAAAAGAAGTATAAATATGGATATTCCCTAGATCGGTGACAATACACCCTGCTTGGGAATGGCCCAACTAGCCATGCTGCCTAGCCCAACTTTTGTTACTTCCTGGTGTGAGGCTAGAAGCTACGTCTATCTTCAGAACATCTGATCACCATTCACTTTGAATGCCACATCGTCATACCCGCCAAATCACAAATTGACTTATCCAAAAATAACATGGGTATACAGCTAAGAGAAACGAATTCCTCCGCCACCAAACGTGAATACGTTTGAATAGATCAACTTACGCGATCCATTGGATATACTCTGTCAGACCTTCTTCCATATACGTTGTCCTGGGACTGGACAAACCGAAGGCACTATTCAGTATATCCATCTTAGTCACTGTTATCTAAGACTTATACAACAGCCCTTGCACTTTACTCCGTCTTCAATTTATCTCTGGCATATATTGCTCGCAACGCTTATGCCAATACAGAGTGGTTCTTTGGATAATAATCCAACCGGTCTCTCCATATTAACAACGTTAAAATGGTAAAAACTTTGATAGTCTGTGATTCAACTATCAAATGAAAACATGTCGGTGTACAAACAACGATCTTATTTCCAAATGGAAATTCAATCGATCAATCATCACATGTTCATATTTCCTTATTTCATATATTTAGAAAATATATGTTATTAATCATTGGAAAACATTTCCATAGCTTATTTTCACATCACTATTATTTCGCAACTATCAGTCCCTAACTGTAACTAGTATGAGAACAATTCTCTAAGTATCAATTCGGAAGGTCGAAACCAACATCAGATCATCACTTAGAAAACCGTTCAACTTACCCTCTCCAGTCAGTTTCTGAATTTGCTTAACTCTATTTCTTAAATTCTTATCATGAAAACATTTCATTTTCTATGTTTAGAAAACATATCTGACTATATTTGGAAAACGTTTCCAAAACTCATTTACGGATTTCCAATGAACGTTGTATAAAACATCGTTACGCTTAATCCATTAATCGCTTATTACTTAACTATATTTCAAATCAACCTTTTCTATCGAACCACAACTATTCCTTTGTCAATTCTGAAGTCAATCAAGTTGGGGTATAATTACCTCTCAGACCTTAATTGAACAACGTCCTTTACTGTGAAATAGATGAAGCTCGTCACTCACTTTTTACAATCATCTGTTTACGCAAATTCTCGGATTCAGGTTACGAATCCACTTCTTATATGACAGTGTTTGATTATAACTATAACGTTATAATTCCTACTTCTGCAATATCTAACCTAAATTATAACTTTATCTCCTAACTCGAATAATTAAACCGGCACCTAATTTCTAAATCAATAACTAAATCTTGATTTAAACCCTGGAAAGTAAATAGCACTTTCCCGAATTCGATATAATTGAATTCGACGTATTACTCTCTTTCGAGAAATCTCTATTCGATTAACTCTCTCTTTTTAATAACTGATATTCGATAAACTCTATTTCGATTAACTCCTATCGAATAAACTATATTCGATATCTCTTCCAACAATATTCGAATAACTATTTCGATTAACTTCTTTAACTCTACTCGAATAAATTATATTCGATTAACTCTTTTAACTTTACTCGAATAAACTATATTCGATTAACACTTTCTTTCGAATAACTATATTCGATTAACTCTTCGTCTAACTCCTTTGGATTAACTCTTCGACTAACTCCTTCGGATTAACTCTTCGATTAACTCCTTCGGATTAACTAACTTCGAATAACTCCCTTGGATTAACTAACTTCGAATAACTCCTTTGGATTAACTCTTCGACTAACTCCTTCGGATTAACTCCTCGATTAACTAACTTCGAATAACTCCTTTGGATTAACTCTTCGACTAACTCCTTCGGATTAACTCTTCGATTAACTCCTTCGGATTAACTAACTTCGAATAACTCCTTTGGATTAACTAACTTCGAATAACTCCTTTGGATTAACTCTTCGATTAACTAACTTCGAATAGCTCCTTTGGATTAACTAACTTCGAATAACTCCTTTGGATTAACTCTTCGATTAACTCCTTTGGATTAACTAACTTCGATTAACTCCTTCGGATTAACTAACTTCGAATAACTCCTTTGGATTAACTATCTTCGAATAGCTCCTTTGGATTAACTAACTTCGAATAACCATTATTCGATAACTACTCTTCGAATAAATAATATTCGATAACTCTTCCCAAATGAATCACATTTGATTTCTCCACTCGAATAAACTATATTCGATAACTCTTCTCAAATGAATAACATTTGATTTCTCCACTCGAATAAACTATATTCGATAACTCTTCTCAAATGAATAACATTTGATTTCTCCACTCGAATAAACTATATTCGATTACTCTTCCCTCGAATATACTATATTCGATAACTCTACTTCGAATAAGTGATATTCGGCAACTCTACTCGATTAACTCCACTTGGATAACTCTAACTGGTCAACTCTAACTGGTCAACTCTAACTGAGTAACTCTAACTGATCAACTCTAACTGGTCAACTTTAACTGGTCGTCTTTAACTGGTCAACTCTAACTGTTTATCTTTAACTGGTAAACTTTAACTGGTTAACTCAAATGGTTTAACCTAACTTGATTTACTTGTCTCGATTAACTGAACTAATCCACTTAGTTTAACTTAGTTAATTCACTTTGATTAACTCTAATCGATTTACTTAGTTTAACTCAGCTAATTCACTTCGATTAACCAATTAGTTTAACTTGACTAATTCACTTAGTTTGACGCAACTAATTCACTTTGATTTACAAATTAGTTTAACTTAACTAATTCACTTCGATTAACCGCTTAGTTTATCTTAACTAATTTACTTTGGTTAACTTAACCAATTACTTTGATTAACTCGACTAACCTGCTTTGGTTAACCTAACAAATTACTTTGTTTAACTCTATTCGAATAAGAAATTCGAATCACTCTAATGTGTTTAACTCTATTCAAATATCTAATTCGAATAACTCATTTCGAAAGATTTCCTTTTTACAACGTTTATCCATTGATAAAGATTTACTTTTTACAAGTTTATCCATTCATAAAGGTTTACTTTTAGTGACGGTTCTTCACTTTATAAATGTCCTTTTAATAACGTTTCTACTTCTCTATATAAGTCCAGACTTATATATACTCCATTTATCAACGATAAATAATTTATTTAATTTATAAAACATTATTTATAAATTAATCTACTTCAATTTATCTGTTTAAAAGAGATTTCCTATTTAATATCTCATTTAAATCCATATCGTGTTATACCGTGTGCGAAGCACGTGTTTAAATCTATCCTTGTATAATTCTATTTATTTTCCGAACAAGTGTTCATTTATTTATTCCCTAAACAAATATTCCTTTATTCCATTTATTTATAATCTAAATAAATGTTCCTTTATTTATTTCCTAAATAAATAAATGTTTTCATTTTATAAAATCCTATCGATTTTATAAATAAGATTTATTTTCAATATAAACATTGAAAATTCCCTTTTTACATTCTAGTATCACCTACGGTGTGTAACATATCGTATAACAATGATCGGTATCATTCAAACATATAAAATCAATAACAGATTTCATAACACATCATATATCACAATATATGAAAAACGGTAAAATAAATGTTGAGGAATCCAGTCGGATTCCTCCAACCTGTTTCCCTGCATCACAGATGTTAGACAATATAGATAACATCACTTTCAGTTCCATATGATATATTCTGTTAAACAGAATCAATATAGAATTTTAACTAACTGACTAGCAATTCAATCAACCAATCAACACACAGTCAAACAGACAATTTTAACAGTTCTAACAATGCAACATGGAATTATAAACTGTTCAGAGTTAGTGAGATTTACTCACCTTGCGCGTTAACCCTTTAATAACGATTTGCGTCGGTCGATAGATCTAAGCAAGCGTTTTATTCTGCTGTGCTATGCCACCATTTCGATCTTCGTTCAGAACATGTTCGAATACTCCGTTCCAGAATATAGAAACCCGTTTTCCTGACGATATCACCAACTCGCAGCAAATTTCCATGTTACTTTGCTTAGCCCTCGACTGGCTATAGTAAGGTAGCGAACCACTCTGAACCCGGATCGCCTCAAATATCGTCGGAAGTGCTTCTTCCTTGCTTACTGCGTCGACCACTTCCACAAGCTCACTGCCGTATACCACGTCAGTTATAAGATCTGTACCACACACCCGTATACTTCCGCCGTTAATATCTTCTCAAGACCTCCCCTTAATGGCTCATCGAATCCTACTTCCAGTATACATATGATTTCTTCATCAGGCTAAATACTGTTTTATACTTTGAACTCCCCTCCGACCCTCGCTATTATCAAAGCAGAAATACCCGCACCACTCCTTGCACAAGTTCTGCCACTTCGAAACTGACACCGCCATCACTCGCCCCATTTCGAGCTCATCAACTTCCTTCACGTGTTAAGTACCTGCTGTTTCCACCCAAAGTCCATACTCACGCATGAACACCCCAACCCCACCGTTTCAATCTTCCCTTCCAAACTCGCACGCTCATGTTGGACGGCATCCTCCAGGCCTTCATCTTCACACGTCGGTACCACGGTGACGATAGTGTTGCCTTCTGTACTCGCTCGCCGCTCTATCCATGGTGCTGGCCTGCAGCAGCTAAACGGTGGAAATACCGTACCATAAATCCCCATGCACCAGTTATTTAAACAGTACTTCTTCTCTCTGTCTCTCCTCAAATACAAGCCGCACCCTCCTGTGTCACATACTTCCTCCCCTTCTACTCTCTAACTACTACTCAGCTCGCCATGTCCAAAAAAAATACGAACCACCTCCTTCACTAAACCCACTGCTCCCTCTCCTCAGAGCCACGGGACCGTCTATCTTCTATCCGAGATCGCTTCTTACTCGCACTATAATTTCCTCGTGACGACAACAGGTATTCGAACTTGATGAAAGGTAAAAGAGTGAAGTGGATCTGAGATATATATATAGTTAGAGCAGAATACTTCGGTCTTCAACGTATGGTAGTTAGATAGGTTTCCAACATGGAGCATTTATAAACCACATGCTTTGGTTTTCCTTCAACGTGGCGCATAAATGAACCATATACTTTGGTTTCCTTTATTTTTTTCCTTCACGTGTAGTATTAGTAAACCATATAGTTTGGTTTCCTTCAACGTGTTGCATTAATAAACCATATAGTTTGGTTTCCTTCAACGTGTTTCATTAATAAACCATATAGTTTGGTTTCCTTCAACGTGTTTTAGTAACGTAAGATTTTATTTATGTCTGACTGCTACAGACAGAAATAAGAGTACAGTCGTGCTAAATGAGGTGTCACGATCCTAGAAATGTAATAATACCGGTAGATTAACTCATATTTTGAAACCCTAAAATGTTGACCACAGGGTGCAAAATACTTCAAATAAAATTTCACTTATTTAATTAATTAAAAATTTCCATAAAATTCTAAAAATTAAATTATCGCTATGTCCCAAAATAACCTTGTCTAAATCCACGCCTGATATCTAGTTATTTCAAATAAACCGTTACGGTCGATAAACGATTCCATAGCGACTATTTCTGAAATTTGATTTGGACGTAAATCAAAATCTACACGATGAAATCCCGATTTTTCTCTTCCACTAGAAAGATATACTCCACTAGCTTCACACGTTTCTTGTTTCACAGAAATCCGGCTTAAAATGAATCATGTACATTCAGTTGAAGTTCAAATCGCCAAATTGCGAACTGCCGCGACGTTTCAGGTTCGTTTTAATTATAGTTATAAATTATAAGTTCGAACGTTTTACTTTAAGTTATCGATATCGCCAAATCGATATATAAATAATTAAATAAATTAATTATTCGTCAGCTAACAAAACGCGCCATTACATCAACACAGAATAAAATCCAATGTCAGACACATATCCATCTACTAGTTCGTTCTGGGTCTGAACGAAACCGGAGGCACCTTATTCCTCATCCCATATGTCCAATACACGAGAGAGGTCCTCGCATATCAGGTCGATCTCCAAGTACGTCTGGACGATTACCACTTATTACCTTGTCTTGGGTGTACCACCCAATCAAGACATCAATAATCATCCAAACGATGTGAAAACCTCCGGTCTTCAACTACCATCTTCATTGTCGACTTATCGTCGAATCAGTTATTCAAAATGGGTATAAACCCGACCTTTCCATATAACTCGCGTATATAATAAACAAGTGCTATAAGAACACAACATACGCCTCATTCCAATTCTGAATATTCTTTTATTTAAATATTCATATCCTTTGGGAAAGGTTTCCATTAATTTTATCAAAGATAAATTCTTTAAATTTATTCTTTAAACTTCCTTTGGACATCACTTCAAACCAAATTAAGTTTTATCCAAACTAGTCGGGATTAGCGTACCTTACCGAAGTAATCATATGTTTAATTTCCCAATCCCAACCTATTCATCCCATGGAGCAAAACTGGTAATACTCCATATCTAACACCACGGCGTTATCGATAAATTTAATTACCATTTCACGTTCAAATCTAATTAGAGATTTAACTATCGGTGAGCAAAACTGGTGACACTTCATTCTCGATCATTTCCCAAATTTGATAATTTAAATTATCAATTCACATGTCAATCTAATTAAAGATTCAGTGAACTCCAGTTAGTTTTAATCTTCCCAAAAATCAGTATTAACGATTAGTTAACTTTGGAAACACAAACATGCCACATCGACAATCTACACCGTACTATTGATTTCTGCCGATATATAACCTCTAAGCTCGTACGTCTTAGAGAAGGGTGTTAAGCAAGAGAATAAATTCTCTGCCACCAAACAGATATATATTTAGCAGAGATCAACCATACAGTTCGAAATACAACGTTAGACATGTAATCCTGTCTTTAACTGGGTTAAAGAAATAATGTCATTTAAAACACAGTTCACGATAAACCCAAATCACATTCCATTCATTATGGAATCTTCACGGAAAATAGATCAATATATAATCAATATCAATTTCCGTATCCGACTAATAATATAAATGGAACAACGACAAAGCCTTTTAAATTCCATATATATTAATAGTCTTCCTCCACAGAAGCTCACTTCGATTATTACCAAATTGAATTCCATTCCATTCCAATTTGTTTTATTAAATTGGAAAACTTTACTTTGGAAAATCCCCATTAAATCTTAATAAAAATATTTATAAATTCCAAATCACATTTCACTGTAAACTGGGTTAAAGAACGAATGTCATGAAAACACAGTTCATAATAAACCTAATTCACATCCCATTTTATTCAATTAAATGTTAATTAACTGGAAACTCTAATAATCTTTATAAAAAGATTTATTCTTTTAACACGGGGTTTAAGAATAGTGTTATTTAAGACACCATTCACGACAAACCCAAAATCCAATTCTTTTATTCAATTCCAATTAAATATTAATTAATTGGAAAAAACTTCACTAAATCTTAATTAAAGATTTATTCTTTTCTCAACTGGGTTTAAGAACAATGTTAAATAAGACACCATTCATGACAAACCCGAAATACAATTCAATACTAAATACAAGGCTCTAAATAGAAATTATATCGGCTTATATTCAATATCAAATTCTGAAATCAACAAATATCGTATTTAGGAATAACAATATATATATATCATCCAAATTCCTCCACAATATCCGTATAATCGCGGAATCCAATATCGAAATATTTCGAAGAGTATTTCTATTCAAATCCATTCCAATTCATATATTGGAAATTCTGGTTATTTTTAAAACCATTTCAAATCCAATTTATTTATTTAAATATATTGTATTATAATTCTAGTTCATAACTAGTTCATTTTGATTAAAATCCATTTTTTTCTTTAAAACGTGGAATTTTTCATTGAAATTCTTTCCAAATCATTTATTATAATTTGACACAAATTATTAGTATTTTTAACAATTTTATCATGGTCCGTACAGTCGATTTCCGTAAACGGCCATCGAACTGCACTTTCAACGACCTTTTCCAAATTTGATTTGGACATAATTCAAATCCAGCTGTTAGATTTCAAATCTCTTATATTCGTTGGAAAGATCTTTTTGGTACGAACCCAACGGTTCCAGTTTTAGGAGAATCCGACGGTCAGATCTCCCTTAATGTCAATTCGAAGTCAATGGTTGAAACTCGCGAACAACAGCGGCACAACGCGTTCTATTCAGGACATTATATATATATATATATATATATATGTGTGTGTGTGTGTGTGTGTGTGTGTGTGTATTATATATTTCTCCGATTTCCATTTAAAAGGTATTTTATAAATCGTTTTAAATTCATTTTAAAAACGATTTCAATTTCATATTCAATTTCAAATCAAAATTGAATATTCCATATCATTAATATATATAAATGATAATATTTTCAAAACATTAGATTTTGAAATCACTTCCTATTTCGATATTCATTATAAAAATGAATATAATCGATATAAATATCGTTCGCGTCAAAATGGTGCTAATCTAATCAACATGGCTTCATATATTTTAATATTTTCGTGTCCATCCCAAATCGGACATCAAAATCATATTTTGATCGATTACTGAATGTTATTTTAAAATATTTATTATTCATTATTTTAAAATATTCGTTCTTTCCAAATTGGAATCAGACACAGTCAATTACCATATAATTTTATTTATATGGATTTCATACATACATGTACACAACAATAATCAAACATAGTCAACCATCATGCAGAGTGCATTACCCAACTGCATAAGCGTTTCATATGAATAATTAACGCTTACAACAGCCTGTCAACCTATCGATTGACATACAACTAAACAATTGGGATTATTGTATGTCAAATATCATCCCAATACTCGTGTGGGGTTTCAATCAACACACACCGATTTTATTTGTGCAGTTGGGCGATGTGTAAAATATATTGTCCCAATCAATATCAGTTAGATGTGTGTACATAAAAAAATCGTCCGATTTATAAATGAATATTTATTTTATTCATATATGCATCAAATTTTTTATTTTTAACTATAAAATATTTATTTCAACTCATGAATATTTTTACAGTTCATTTATAAAATAAAAATGATATTTTTATTGTTCTAACATTTTTAGAAAATTTCGGCAGCATAACGGCGTGATACTAGAACCGGTATAAGGTCTAGCCTTATCCCTTACCTAATACTGGCTCGTGCCATACACATACCAATTCCAATCAATTCATTTCACTTCCCAAACCAAATTCAAACAAATAAACCAATCAACCGAACAAACAAGGTTTCAAACAAAGGTGCCGGGTGCTACTAAGCACCGTCTGCATCCTAGTATATATATATATATACATATTTAACTAGAAAATAAATTAGAGTGAGAAGTACTCACCTTTGGGATCCACTCCTCCATTCTATTTTGAATTTCTGAACCGTTTGGATTTAACCGAAATTCCAATGCAATCTTTTCCATGTTGTTCATAGTAAAAATCACATTTTTAACATGATGTTTATATATTTAAAAATCGCATTTTTATATCGCTATATATATAATAAAAATCGTATTTTTATATAACTATAAATCAAATTTTTATCTAACTATAAATATTATGATTCATGCGATAAAAATCTCATATTTATGTTTTTTAAACTCTCTTCTTTATATTTTTAACTAAAGCTATATATAAAATAAAAATCACACTTTTGTCTCACTACATATATTATAAAGATCATATTTATAAAGCTATGCATATTTAAAAATTATATTTTTATACCGCTACTCCATATATAAAAAATCTAATTTTTATTTCGCTTCATATATAATAAAAATCGAATTTTTATTTCTCTTCATAAGCAATAAAAATTTAATTTTTATTTCTCTTCATATGTAATAAAAATTGAATTTTTATTATCTCTACTACATAGGTAAAAATCATATTTTTATATTACAAAAAATCATATCTTTATTTTATTAAAAATCGTATCTTTTTATTTTAAAAAAATCAAATCTTATTATTTTAAAAATCTAATCTTTGATTTTCTATTCACTATTAAAAATCGTTTCTTTTTACAAATTAAAATCAAAATCAAAGAAGGCTTAGAAAACTTACAGCGAGAGGGGGGAGGTGTAACAACCCGCAAATTCTGAACCAATTTAAAAATTTTATTTTAGAAAATTTTAATGAATTTTGGGAATATAAAGTGATTTATTTTAAATAATAATGGCTAGAATTTAATTTTTATCGAAGTTAAAACGAATAAATTTAATTATAATATAAATGGAATTAGAAATAACGCAGTAGTTTGAAAAGTCAAACTTGAACTTTGACTGATCGTACAGGATGCAAAATTTAACGGAATTTAGCGAAACCAAAAATATTAGAATCTATTTAAAAATATCTTTCTAACGAATCTGAAAAATTGAAATTTCATAGCGGAAATCAAAAGTTATGGCCAATTCAATTTTTAAAAAGGTCGCTGTAGAATTTATATATATGGCCCGAAGGGCTACTTTTAACATATGTAGGAATTTCGACTCGAAACCACTTCCATTGAGTTCGAAATGACGTTTCTGCATTGAAAAACAATAAACACTTATATATTTTGAGTTTTGGAATTTATTTGTGTAAAAATGTATTTTTAATATTAAATATACAGCCCTTAAAAATAGTCATTTTTCAAACGACCTCCGTTTTCGACGAAACCACTTTTGTTGGAACCGGAATGTCAAATTATTGCTAGGTTTCAATTTTTAGAATTTTTCGAGTTAATATGTGAGCGTGGAAAAAGAAAATGTGTTTTGACTATTTACATTTAAATTTAAGCGCCTTAAAAATAGCCATTTTTCAAATAGTCTCAGAATTCGATGAAAATAATTTTGTTGGATTCGTATCATCATAAGAAAGCTAAAAATATTTTTTTTTAGAATTTTCTGAGGTCGTATGTAGCCCCGGCATATTTTTATGTATGGTCAATATTTAATTAATTAATTTTTCATGCAATTTTAAATAAAAATCGTAAAGATTTCGGAATTGGGCCACGTAACCTATCCCATTGCGTTCAGAAGGTGTCAAAACCTTAAGAACGACAGTAAGCAGGCCCAAATCAGAGAAAGTCCAAAAATCCACCTTTTAAGCACGATTTTCGAGATTTAATATTAAAATAATTAGGCCGAAACCCTAATTTGACATAGCCAGCCGCCGGGTCTATTCAATGGCCAGAATTGTCCGATTTTCAAACCTCAATAACTTTTGATCCGCTCAACGAAAATCAACAAACTATATACCGAATCGAAGAGAATTTCAAGACCTTTCAATCCATACAGTTAAGATCGAGTTTTGGTTCACGGATTTCGCGAATTTGAGGCCTGAAGTGGTTGCGGTTTTTGGAGTATGGCGGGTCCTAGGGGGTGCGAGTTGACCATGGCTCGGGGCGGTGGTGGCTCTCGAGCGGGGCGGCGGAGGGGCGGTGTCTGATCGGCGCCTGGGTGGCCGAGGTGGGGTGCGCACGGAAGGATCGGAGGAGGTATATGGGTGCGGCTCGGTTACGTGAACGAGAAGAGGAAGAAGGTCCGTTCTTTTTAATATTATTATTTTATTAATTTAATTATTTAATTTATGCAATCTTTAAAAATCAATATCTCTCTCATACGAGGTCCGATTGACGAATCGTAAGTTGCGTTTGACTCGTCTTTCCGAGCTCTTTGCGGTGGCGCAGACCAGAGCTGATTCCGAGACAGTCGAATTTTCAGCCATATCAAAGTGAGAATTTCTGATTTTAACATTTAATTAATTAAATAAATTGATTTATTGATGTTTAACGTCTGTTTGTGTGTTATATATGCAGAACTGTGATGTAGTGAATTTTTGTCTGTGATTTGATGAATTGTTTTGTACTGTATTGCTTGGATCTGTTATTGTATGAATAGATCTGTATTAAATCCACAAATATATCACTTATATGATTTGTAGTGTTAGAATTGACAACGAACAAATATACTACATATATGATTTGTTATGTTAGAATTGACGGCAAACAAATATATTACATATATGATTTGTTGTGTTAGAAGCGACGACAACAAAATCTTCATGTTGTTAAATAGAAAAGTATATATTCATTTTGTTAATAGAAAAATATGGGAAACATCTAATATTCTTTTTATGTTAAAATAAAAAGTTAGAAAAGTGGCTAAACATAAAATATTCTTTATGTTAAAATAAAATGTTAGAAAGGATTTAACATAGGATTGAAAAGATTATTTTATTTACATTTTTGGTAAATTGTAAAATTTAAAATGATATTTTTATTTACATTTTATATATGTAAATAAAAACCTGAATTTGGGAAAGGCATTTTTGTTTAACATTGTTTTTGTTAAAAGAAAGAACAAGATCAAACAATACATTTTATTTGTACATTTTACTTTTGAATAAAAGAACCATTCTTTTATTTGTGTTTTTCAACACAAATAATAACGTAGAAATTGAACCATTCTTTTATTTGTCCCTCGACACAAATATACATTGAAATTAAATTGCTTCTTTTCATTTGTGTATTCAACACAAATATATCATAGAATTGGAGTCACCTTTATTTGTGTCTTCATCATAAATATGAACATTGAAATAAAGTTATTCTTTTTATTTGTGTTTTCAACACAAATATTACATAGCAAATAAAGCTATTCTTTCTATTGTGTTCTTAACACAAATATATGCATAGCAAATAAAGTCATTCTTTTTATTTGTGTTTCAACACAAATATATACTTAGAAGTAAAATCATTCTTTTTATTTGCATTTACAATGCAAATATTACATAGAAATATAAGTTTTACTTTTTATTTGCATTCCACCATGTAAATAAAATGTTGGAAATGAAAGTACATTTTTTTTATTTGCATTCTACAATACAAATAATTAAAGAGATTAAGAGTCCACTTTTCATTTGCATCTCACAACGCAAATATTCTTTGAAAATAGAAATTGTTCTTTTATTTGCATTTTCAAATGCAAATATACTTTGAAATAAAAACTGTCCTTTTATTTGCATTTTTAATATAAATATACATCGAAATTCAAGTTTATTCTTTTATTTGCATTTACTAATGTAAATAAACATTAAAAATAAAATTTATTTTTTTATTTGCATTCACAAATGCAAACACATATTGGAAATAAAGTTTTGTTCTTTTATTTGCATTCGCAAATGTATACATGTTTTGAAATAAAGTTTGTTCTTCTATTTACATTCAGCCATGCATATATATATATATATATATATATATATATATATATATATATATATATATAGAAAATAGAAATTGTTCTTTTTGCATTTACCAATGCAAAATGTATATTGAAAACAAATTATTCATTTGCATTCACCAATGCAAATACAAACATGTATTGAAAATAAAGTTTATTTCTTTGTTTGGATTTATCCATATATATGCATTGAAAATTAAGGTTTATTCTTCTATTTGCATTTATCAATGTAAATATTCAATGAAACTATAGTCTATTTTCTTTATCTACATTTTCCAACCCCACTGTACACACTTTTATACATTTAACATAATTTGTTTAAAATTATACTTTGAAAATAAATTTTGTTCTCTTATTTACATTCACTAATGTAAATAAAATTTATAAACAAAACTATTCTTTGTTTGCTTTCACAAATGTAAATGCTCATTTAAATAAAATTTGTTTCTTTTATTTACATTCAATAATGTAAATACACTTTGTAAATGAGGTTCTTTTTACATGCACACAAATATACTTTTAAATAAAATAAAAGTCACATTGGTTATCTGCATTCCTTGTTGCAAATAAAACCTTAAAATAATGTTCATGTTTGTTTGCAATTCACTAATGCAAACAAATCATCAGATTGGAAATTATATTCTTGATTTATAATTTTGATATGAATAAAGATTGTTTGAAATAAAGGTTAGAATTTAAAAGTTACATTTTAATAAATTAAACATTCACATTTTTATCATTAAAGTAGAATAGACAAAAACACTCATTTTGTCTAAATTAAAAGAATAAAATAAAATATAGCATGGGCATGTTTATTAGATTTGAAACACAAATTATTCATTTTTGTAAATTTATATTAGTTAAAACCAACCATTCATTTTTGTTAATTTACATTAGTTAAAAATAATTATTCATTATAGTCAATTTATACTAGTTAAACTAAATTTTACATTTTGTCAGAAATATTCATTTTTGCCAAAATGAATTAGTTGAAGCAATTTATATAAAGATATATATATATATATATATATATATGTTTGGCAAGATATATACTTGTCAAGATAGGATAGTTAAAACAAATATTTATCATTTTGTCTCATTAGAATTGCCAAAACAAAATAACCATTTTTGTTTAGAGTTTAAATTAGCAAAATAGAAATTGTCAATGGAGACAAAATTATTATGCTTATTCATTCATTGCAATAGAGATATTTTCTAGTCATCATTATATGTATTGTGTATTACACTCCCATTCACAAGTTACCCGACTTGTGTATGTGATTGGGACGATAATTTTCACACATCGCCCAAGTGCACAAATTAGTTTATCATTTGTATGTTGGTTGAAACACCACACGGGTGTTGGAATGAAAATTTATATACACTAATCCCAATATTTAATTGTTTGTTGATCGTTAGATCGACAGGCTGTGATGAGCGTTATTATTTAATTTTAACGCTTACACAGTGGAATTTACACTTTGGACATAGATGGACGACTTGATGATTATACTGTTATTGTCATATATATGATGTGTATGAAATCCATATAACCCAAATTATATGGTAAATGTTTGAGTCGCATTTCGATTCAAGTGTTCTTTTAAATAAGAATATTTTTACATTAGAAATCCTTTTTATATAAAGTATACATATATTTTCAAAATTTATTTTTAATCAACTATATATTAAAACAAAGAATATTTGTAAAAGAAAGAATTCGTAATATAAAGCATACTTTTCATTTAGAGTCTTTATATAAAGAATATTTTTATGATTATTTTAAAATAGGTTTTTAAAAGATTATTAGGATTTGCAATTATATTTTGTGATATGAAATAAATTGAGATGTGAAGTGGATTTATCGTGGACGATGTTTTAATCTACATTTGTCCTTTAATCCAATTTACATTGAAATTATTATTTGGAACTTATGAATCTATTTTATAGATTTAGAAAGGGAATTTTCTAAAAATCAAGTTTTCAATTTATTATATTAAATTGCAATTAAGTGGAAATTCGATTGGTAATAATCGAAATGGGCTTCTGTAAAAGAAGACCGATATTATATGTGGAATTTAAGAGGCTTTGCCGTTATTCCATTTATATTATTAGTCTGATACAGAAATCTATATCGATTATGTATTGATTTCTGTGGAATTCCATATTTTTTGGAAATTGATTTATAGATTTTATTTTAAATATTTATCTTTGATAAAATTAATGAGAATCTTTTAAATTGAATATCTTATTAAAAGAATATTCTGAGTTGGAATGTGGCGTAATGTGTGATTTTCCAAAATTTGTTTTTATCCCAAAATACGCGAGTTATTCAGAAAGACCGGGTTTATCCCATTCTGAATAATCATCACGACGATCAAGAGTCGAAGACGAAGACGGTGATTGAAGACCGAAGGTTTTCACATCTGTAACAACCCGAAAATCTGGGCCAGTTTAAAATTTTTATTTTGGCAATTTTAGCGAATTTTGATTATTTAAAATAGATTATTTTAAATAATATCGACGAGAAAGTTTAGTTTGAATAGAATTCGATCGTATATATTATATACGTCGTCGTTAGAATATAAATATTTATATATAATTATAAATAGAATTGAAAATGGCGCGGTAGTTCGATAATTCGATTTCAAACTTCAATTGAATGTACCGGGTGCAAAACAATCCGGATTTTAGTGAAACCAAAAATAATGGAATCTGATAGTGAATATCTTTCCAACGAATCCGAATAATCGAAATTTCATAGCGGGAATCAAAAGATATGTCCAGTTGAAAATTCTGAATAGTCGCTATGGAATTCAGGCCCTTAAAAATGGACATTTTGCAAACGACCTCGGATTTGGACGAAACCAGTTTTGTTAGGTCCGGGATGTCAAGTTATCGCTAGGTTTCAAATTTCATAATTTTTCGAATCAGTATGTGAGCGTGGCAAAGGAAAACGCGTTTGACCAGTTTCAGTTGATTTTAATCGACTGGAAATTGACCATTTTTCTAACGGTCTCAGAATTCGACGAAACTAGTTTTGTTAGGACCGTATCGTCAATACGAAGCTAGAAAATATTTTTATGGGATTTTTAGAGTTAGTATGTGACCCCGGTATATTGAAATGTACGTTTAAAATTCAATATAATGATTTAAATGTAAATGCAACAGAAACTGATCGAAACGATCGAATCAGCTTGCGGTACATATCCCATTGTGTTCGGAATGGGGGTGAAACGCTATGGGCGACAGGCGGTGGACCCCGTATAGAGGTCGTATGTGAAAGTCAACTTTTTAATAAATATATATATAAAAAAAAAAAAAATCTCCCCCTCCCCTTTTATTGGTTCTGGCCCCCCCCTAAATCTCATTTCAGATCGGTTATATAAAAAAAAAAAAAAAACCCAGACCTAATCGCTCGTCGCCCAACCCCTCCAGCCGCCAACGATGGCCGCGCCACCACCAAGGGCACCACCACACCCTCGTCTTCTCCCTCTCCTTATCGATCGAACACCCAGATCCCACTTCCCAAAAAATCGAGCCGCCCTCACCACGAACGAAGCCGCCGCCAGAGGCTAGCCCCCCCTCTTGCATCGAAGGACGCAGCCGCACATCCCCTTCTTCATCGCCTCCCCCTCCATCGACGAAGACCCGAAGCCCCCCCCCCCCAGATCGCAACCGCCGACGACACCTTCTCCCCCCTCCTTTTTGCAGCTAATTCGGTGAGCATTCTTTTTTTTATTTTATTTTATTTATTTTATTTTATTTACTCTGTAAAACTGTTTTATTTTTAAAAGTTAAAAACTGATTGGGTTAAAAATTTAAAACTGTTTTATTTTTAAAAGTTAAAAACTGATTTTTAGAAAAGATTAAAACTGTTATTTTTAAAAGCAATTTAAAACTGAATTTTTAAAAGAATTTTAAAACTGTTTTTTTTTCTTCTAAGAAGAAATTAAAACTGCAATTTATAAAAATAAAAACTGCATTTTCTATGAGGATAAAAACTGCATTTTTATAAAAGAGAAAAACTGATTTTATTTAAGATTGAAAACTGATTTTTAAAAAGTTAGAAAACTGATTTTATTTAAGATTGAAAACTGATTTTTAAAAAGTTAGAAAACTGATTTTATTTAAGATTGAAAACTGATTTTTAAAAAGTTAGAAAACTGATTTTATTTAAGATTGAAAACTGATTTTTAAAAAAGATTGAAAACTGAATTTGTAAAAGAAAAAGATTTGAAAAGGAAAATATAATCTTTTATAGTGTCGAAAGGAAAATATAATCTTTTATAGTGTCGAAAGGAAAATATAATCTTTTATAGTGTCGAAAGGAAAATATAATCTTTTATAGTGTCGAAATAAAAATATGATTTTTATATATTGAACTTCGAAATAAAAATTCGATTTTTATATATTGAGAAGCAAAGTAAAAATTCGATTTTTATATATTGAGAAGCAAAGTAAAAATTCGATTTTTATATATTGAATAGCGAAGTAAAAATTCGATTTTTACATAGGTAGTGAAAGCGGACAACGAAGATGACGAAGATGCGATAGCAATGAAGATTTCTATCAATGAAGTGCTGTGGAGCTAGGATAGCTATATGTGAGAATTTCTCACCTTTCTATTTCTTTTCTAGTTATATATTTATACTAGGATGCAGACGGTGCTTAGTAGCACCCGACACAATCGTCCACAGACCATGGACTTGTTTGTTTGGTTGCATAGATTAGTTGAATTATTTGTTTGGATTGAATTGTTTGGTGAGATGAAATTGATTTGATTGATGTGTGAATGGCGTGGGCCTTCACTAGTCCGGGGATAAGGCTAGGCCTCGTCCCGTTTCTAGTATCGTGCCGTTATGCCGCCGAAATTTTCTAAAATATGTTAGAAAAATAAAAATATCATTTTATTTAAAGAATGAATTGAATAGAAGTTCATATGTTGGAATAAAATGTTTTGTCGTTAAAAATATAATTTTTAACGTGAATGTGAATAAATAAATATTCATTTACAAACCAGACGGTTTGTTTATGTACACCTATTTGAAGGACATTGATTGGGTCGATAAATTTCACACATCGCCCAACTGCACGAATAAAAATCTGTGTTTGATTGTTTGAAACCCCACACGGGTGTTGGGATGAAATTTGAAGTTCACTCATCCTGATTGATTAAATATGTCGATCGATTGATTGACAGGCTGTTATAAGCGTTGAATATCTATATTTGATGCTTATACAGTGTAGTGCACTTTGGTTGATGGTTGATTATTTTCAATGCTATTATATACATGTGTTGTATGAAAATCCATATAATTAACTTTATATGGTAATTGATTGGGCCTCATTCCAATTTGAAAAATAAAGAATATTATAAAATAAAAGTTCATTTGTTGACAGTACTCATCCATTGAGATTGGTCATGTGTTGAACGAAATATTTTGATAATAACAACTATTTTGAAAAAGAAATATTTGAAATAGAATATTTGAAAATAGAAATTTATGAAGCCGTGTTGATTAGATTGATGCCATTTTGACGTGAACGATATTTATATCGATTTTAACGATTTCGAAATGAATTGAATTGAAAACGATTTCGAAATGAATTGAATTGAAAACGATTTCGAAATGAATTGAATTGAAAACGATTTCGAAATGAAATGAATTGAAAACGATTTCGAAATGAATTGAATTGAAAACGATTTCGAAATGAATTGAATTGAAAACGAATTCAAATTGAATCGAAAGTGAATTGAAATGAATTCAAATTGAATTGAAATTTGAATTGAATAGAAATGAATTTTAAAACGAATTTATAAAGAAGAATTCAATTTTAATTTGAATTGAAAAGAAAGTTGAAATAGCTTTTGAAACGATTTTAAAACTATTTATATAATTCGTTTTAAATAGAAATCGACGAAATATATATTATATATATTATATATAATATAATGGCCTGAATAGAACGCGCCGCGCCGCGGCAGTTTGCGAATTTCGACCATTTATTTCAAACGGACATTACGGGAGATCCGACCGTCGGATTCTCCTAAAACCAGAACCGTTGGGTTCGTATCGAAAAGAGCTTTCTAACGAATATTAGAAATTTGAAATCTAACGGTTGGATTTGGAATTATGTCCAAATCAAATTCGAAAAAGGTCGCTGTAAGTGCAGTTCGATGGCCGTTGATGGAAATCGACTGTACGGGCCTTGATAAAATTATTAAAAATAGCAATAATTTGTGTAAAATCATAAGAAATGATTTAGAAAGAATTGGGATGAAAAACTCCATATTTGAAAAGATAAAAATGGATTTTTATCGAAATGAACTAGTTTTGAACTAGAAATATAATTCTATTTATTTTTAAATAAATAAATTGAATTTAAAAAGGGTTTTAAAAATAACCAAAATTTCCAATGATTGCATTGGAGTGGATTTGAATCGAAATTGTCTTCGGAATATTTCGATGTTGGAATTCGTGATTATACAGGTGTTGTTATGGAAATTTGAAAGATATATATATTTATATCGTTATTTCCAATACGACATTTGTTAGTCGTAGAATTTGATATTGAATATAAGCCGATATATTTTCTATTCAGAGCCTTGTATTGAATATCGAATGTGATTTGGGTTTGTCGTGAATGGTGTCTTCACTAACACTGTTCTTGAACCCAGTTGAGAAATGATTAAATCTTTTTATTTAGATTTAATGAAGTGTACCAATTAAATAATATTTAATTGGAATTGAATTGATATTGATTTTTGGGTTTATCGTGAACAGTGTTTTAAATAACACTTGTTCTTTAACCCGATAATTAATGAATGTGATTTGGGTTTGTCGTGAATGGTGTCTTCACTAACACTGTTCTTGAACCCAGTTGAGAAAAGATTAAATCTTTTTATTTAGATTTAATGAAGTGTACCAATTAAATAATATTTAATTGGAATTGAATTGATATTGATTTTTGGGTTTATCGTGAACAGTGTTTTAAATAACACTTGTTCTTTAACCCGATAATTAATGAATGTGATTTGGGTTTGTCGTGAATGGTGTCTTCACTAACACTGTTCTTGAACCCAGTTGAGAAAAGATTAAATTTTTTTATTTAGATTTAATGAAGTGTACCAATTAAATAATATTTAATTGGAATTGAATGGATATTGATTTTTGGGTTTATCGTGAACAGTGTTTTAAATAACACTTGTTCTTTAACCCGATAATTAATGGGATGTGACTTTGGGTTTATCGTGAACCGTGTTTTAAATGACACTGATTCTTTAACCCAGTCACAGATTAAAACTAAGTGGAGTTTTAATGAATCTTTAATTAGATTGAAAAGATCGAGAATGGAGTATCACCAGTTTTGCTCCAGGCGATAGTTAAATCTTTAATTAGATTTGAACGTGAAATTTAGAAACTAACTGTCGGTTAGCTAAGTAGAATGGTTTTCTGGATATTGATCTGATGTTGGTTTCGGCCTTCGGGGTTAATATTTGGGGAATTATTCTCTTGATTAATTTACGGTTAATGACTAATGAGTTGGAATGAGGCGTATGTTGTGTTTGTGTAACACTTTTATAATATATACGCGAGTTATTCGGAAAGACCGGGTTTATCCCATTCTGAATAACTGATACGACGATAAGTCGAAGATGAAGACGATGGTCGAAGACCGGAGGTCTTCACGTCGTTTGGGTGATAACTGATGATCTTGATTGGGCTGTACACCCAAGAAGATGGAAACAGTTAGTGATCGTCCAGACGTGCTTGGAGATCGATGGATATGCGGGGTACTAGGTGCCTCCGGTTTCGTTCAGACCCAGAACGGACTTGTAAATGGACTGTGTGTCTGACATCGGATTTCATTCTGTGTGACTGATATCGGTTGCATAGGATGGCTTGCCTGTGTGGCATGCTAAGATGCAAATGATCAAGGCTTCTGTTGAAAAGCAAAGTCTTGTGGTTGATGATCAAAGCACGGCCTTTGTGGCGTAGCTTTGTGTAACGTTTGTTTCGCGAGTTTCACACCCGGTATGAACCAAAAACGGGAGAAAGGACCTCAGGGAGGGTCTGCGTTTCCTCCTAGTTAGAAGTGGCGTCAGTGGTTTTACACGCCCTGACGAGTTTGACTTATGTGGTTGTTGCTGTTGCGAGGCGCCTCGGATTGATCGGTCGTTCTCGAACCGATGGAGTCACTTAGTTGGCTCATTTACGCCCCAAAGGGCGGCGAAATGCAGTGCTCAGGCATTTTAATCCACATCGGTGGACCGGCCCTGTCGCTCCTAGGGTCACTCGAGCTCTGATCCTGAGACTCGGACTAGGCAGTCTCGAATCGGTTGAGGACTATCTTTTGCCTCGGTTCATAGATGGAAATCCAATTTCCAAATACGTGACAATTGCGGTTTTGATTGTATATCCTATATTTGGCGACATAGTGGGATGGGGCGCTCATGCCGCCTATGATTGATACTTATGATTTGAAGTGTTTTATACACTATGCACTTATAATAGTATCAAATGATTTGTTTTAAACGTATCAAGCATTCTTTGGCTGTTATAAGGGAAAACCTTATCCTCGACTGCGTTGCATTGTGTGATGGGACCTGGGTCTTATAACAGCTTCATTTTTCTTTATTTAGCATTGCGCTGTTTATTTATGCACTGGTATTCTTGGGAGGAAACCCGTTCCGTGTTATACGGCGTGGTCCCTTGATTTACCTAGCTTTAAAAATAAAGATTAACTGTTTTAGTTCTCACACCAGTCACATGACTGACCTGGAGTTTATTGTTTTAACCTAAACTCTGGGTGCCCTTATTTTGACACGGGCAGCTAGTAGTTTTGGTTTTGCAGATTTATATTCACAGGATCCTGGTTTACAGCTGGAACGATATCCGGAAAGCTTTGAATCCGTATATCTACTTCTAGTTGTCTATTGTATTATTTTCCGCTGCTATGTATTTAAATGTAATTTAAATCTCTGATATTTCTGTGTAATATTCTTTTATACTCTGTATTTTCTTGTAATCTGATGCATTGTTGTAATATACAATGAAATGTTCTTCTGTATGCGTTCTGTTGTGTCCTGTTCTCAAACGATAGGGCGTTTCGAGCGGCCTGGATCGGTTTAGCGACTGGTTCGGACCGAGCGAAATTCCTTGCCGTCACAGTTGGTATCAGAGCTTTGGTTTACAAAGCTAGAGAACAAGGCACATTAGAACCATACGAAAGAATTCATCAGATATTGGATTAGTAATATCCAATTAGAATGACTCGTTAGAGATAGGATCAGTAGTATCCTAGAACGAGTGTGAAGAGTATATTTTTCAAATGAAAACATTCTTTGTTTTGAAAATTTAAATCAACTATTCGTATTTGATTATTTATTTATATTGATTTGGACAATGCAGTATATAAAGATTTTGGGTATACGTCTGATCCACGTGTATTCGAAGTTTTAATATACTGGATAGATATAGATTCACACTCTAGTCGCCCGAAGATGATTCTGATGATTGTAGCTACATCATCAGAATTAGTGTTCGAGTGTTGAAGGTGTGATTTTCTATATATTTCCATTAGGCTGGTGTGAGAACCAAAACTTATATATAGTTAGAACCTATTGTTGTGATTTGGCATCAAAAACATGATTTTCTTTATATGTAGTAAAATTTATGAATTTGAAACATTAATCCACTAATTGATTGATGTTTGTGATGTTTGCTTATTTGTTTGCTAATTTTGAACCATTATGCCTAATTGAATCAAATATTGAATTGTATTGAAAATTGGCCGCATCTGCTTGCATATACATGTATATTATTGAACAGGTCATAGCAAGGAGGCTAGAGCAGAGAATAAAATTAGTTTGCCCGACAAATAGGTACATGTTTACTACATAATTTCCTGTTTTGTTTGGGTGATGATGATTTTGTGAGCCTATTGGCTAGCCGCTTGGCTTTTTCTTTTTCTTTTTGAGATCTGAAGGACCGGGGAAGCTATTTGAAATTCCCCGATGCTCCCATTGCAGGGGAGGTTATGGCGAAATTTTTCGAAAATTTAGGGTGTTAGCCAAATTTTTGAAATTTTAGAAATTCTCAGAAACTGAAAAGTTGGAGAATGGAAGCCAGACCGAACGTAGAGTTGATTAATCAAACCACTTTCGACTTTGTTCCTTTTCGGGGACGAAAAGTTTTAAGTGGGGGAGATTGTAACAACCCGAAAATCTGGGCCAGTTTAAAATTTTTATTTTGGCAATTTTAGCGAATTTTGATTATTTAAAATAGATTATTTTAAATAATATCGACGAGAAAGTTTAGTTTGAATAGAATTCGATCGTATATATTATATACGTCGTCGTTAGAATATAAATATTTATATATAATTATAAATAGAATTGAAAATGGCGCGGTAGTTCGATAATTCGATTTCAAACTTCAATTGAATGTACCGGGTGCAAAACAATCCGGATTTTAGTGAAACCAAAAATAATGGAATCTGATAGTGAATATCTTTCCAACGAATCCGAATAATCGAAATTTCATAGCGGGAATCAAAAGATATGTCCAGTTGAAAATTCTGAATAGTCGCTATGGAATTCAGGCCCTTAAAAATGGACATTTTGCAAACGACCTCGGATTTGGACGAAACCAGTTTTGTTAGGTCCGGGATGTCAAGTTATCGCTAGGTTTCAAATTTCATAATTTTTCGAATCAGTATGTGAGCGTGGCAAAGGAAAACGCGTTTGACCAGTTTCAGTTGATTTTAATCGACTGGAAATTGACCATTTTTCTAACGGTCTCAGAATTCGACGAAACTAGTTTTGTTAGGACCGTATCGTCAATACGAAGCTAGAAAATATTTTTATGGGATTTTTAGAGTTAGTATGTGACCCCGGTATATTGAAATGTACGTTTAAAATTCAATATAATGATTTAAATGTAAATGCAACAGAAACTGATCGAAACGATCGAATCAGCTTGCGGTACATATCCCATTGTGTTCGGAATGGGGGTGAAACGCTATGGGCGACAGGCGGGGGACCTCGTATAGAGGTCGTATGTGAAAGTCAACTTTTTAATAAATATATATAAAAAAAAAAAATCTCCCCCTCCCCTTTTATTGGTTCTGGCCCCCCCCTAAATCTCATTTCAGATCGGTTATATATAAAAAAAAAAAACCCAGACCTAATCGCTCGTCGCCCAACCCCTCCAGCCGCCAACGATGGCCGCGCCACCACCAAGGGCACCACCACACCCTCGTCTTCTCCCTCTCCGTATCGATCGAACCCCCAGATCCCACTTCCCAAAAAATCGAGCCGCCCTCACCATGAACGAAGCCGCCGCTAGAGGCTAGCCCCCCCCTCTTGCATCGAAGGACGCAGCCGCACATCCCCTTCTTCATCGCCCCCCCCTCCATCGACGAAGACCCGAAGCCCCCCCCAGATCGCAACCGCCGACGACACCTTCTCCCCCCTCCTTTTTGCAGCTAATTCGGTGAGCATTCTTTTTTTTATTTTATTTTATTTATTTTATTTTATTTACTCTGTAAAACTGTTTTATTTTTAAAAGTTAAAAACTGATTGGGTTAAAAATTTAAAACTGTTTTATTTTTAAAAGTTAAAAACTGATTTTTAGAAAAGATTAAAACTGTTATTTTTAAAAGCAATTTAAAACTGAATTTTTAAAAGAATTTTAAAACTGTTTTTTTTTTCTTCTAAGAAGAAATTAAAACTGCAATTTATAAAAATAAAAACTGCATTTTCTATGAGGATAAAAACTGCATTTTTATAAAAGAGAAAAACTGATTTTATTTAAGATTGAAAACTGATTTTTAAAAAGTTAGAAAACTGATTTTATTTAAGATTGAAAACTGATTTTTAAAAAGTTAGAAAACTGATTTTATTTAAGATTGAAAACTGATTTTTAAAAAGTTAGAAAACTGATTTTATTTAAGATTGAAAACTGATTTTTTAAAAAGATTGAAAACTGAATTTGTAAAAGAAAAAGATTTGAAAAGGAAAATATAATCTTTTATAGTGTCGAAAGGAAAATATAATCTTTTATAGTGTCGAAAGGAAAATATAATCTTTTATAGTGTCGAAAGGAAAATATAATCTTTTATAGTGTCGAAATAAAAATATGATTTTTATATATTGAACTTCGAAATAAAAATTCGATTTTTATATATTGAGAAGCAAAGTAAAAATTCGATTTTTATATATTGAGAAGCAAAGTAAAAATTCGATTTTTATATATTGAATAGCGAAGTAAAAATTCGATTTTTACATAGGTAGTGAAAGCGGACAACGAAGATGACGAAGATGCGATAGCAATGAAGATTTCTATCAATGAAGTGCTGTGGAGCTAGGATAGCTATATGTGAGAATTTCTCACCTTTCTATTTCTTTTCTAGTTATATATTTATACTAGGATGCAGACGGTGCTTAGTAGCACCCGACACAATCGTCCACAGACCATGGACTTGTTTGTTTGGTTGCATAGATTAGTTGAATTATTTGTTTGGATTGAATTGTTTGGTGAGATGAAATTGATTTGATTGATGTGTGAATGGCGTGGGCCTTCACTAGTCCGGGGATAAGGCTAGGCCTCGTCCCGTTTCTAGTATCGTGCCGTTATGCCGCCGAAATTTTCTAAAATATGTTAGAAAAATAAAAATATCATTTTATTTAAAGAATGAATTGAATAGAAGTTCATATGTTGGAATAAAATGTTTTGTCGTTAAAAATATAATTTTTAACGTGAATGTGAATAAATAAATATTCATTTACAAACCAGACGGTTTGTTTATGTACACCTATTTGAAGGACATTGATTGGGTCGATAAATTTCACACATCGCCCAACTGCACGAATAAAAATCTGTGTTTGATTGTTTGAAACCCCACACGGGTGTTGGGATGAAATTTGAAGTTCACTCATCCTGATTGATTAAATATGTCGATCGATTGATTGACAGGCTGTTATAAGCGTTGAATATCTATATTTGATGCTTATACAGTGTAGTGCACTTTGGTTGATGGTTGATTATTTTCAATGCTATTATATACATGTGTTGTATGAAAATCCATATAATTAACTTTATATGGTAATTGATTGGGCCTCATTCCAATTTGAAAAATAAAGAATATTATAAAATAAAAGTTCATTTGTTGACAGTACTCATCCATTGAGATTGGTCATGTGTTGAACGAAATATTTTGATAATAACAACTATTTTGAAAAAGAAATATTTGAAATAGAATATTTGAAAATAGAAATTTATGAAGCCGTGTTGATTAGATTGACGCCATTTTGACGTGAACGATATTTATATCGATTTTAACGATTTCGAAATGAATTGAATTGAAAACGATTTCGAAATGAATTGAATTGAAAACGATTTCGAAATGAATTGAATTGAAAACGATTTCGAAATGAAATGAATTGAAAACGATTTCGAAATGAATTGAATTGAAAACGATTTCGAAATGAATTGAATTGAAAACGAATTCAAATTGAATCGAAAGTGAATTGAAATGAATTCAAATTGAATTGAAATTTGAATTGAATAGAAATGAATTTTAAAACGAATTTATAAAGA
This sequence comes from Allium sativum, assembly GCA_030737875.1. Taxonomy (NCBI): domain Eukaryota; kingdom Viridiplantae; phylum Streptophyta; class Magnoliopsida; order Asparagales; family Amaryllidaceae; genus Allium; species Allium sativum. Next base: position 411,205,059 of record CM060910.1, on the reverse strand, counting down.
AGAATTCAATTTTAATTTGAATTGAAAAGAAAGTTGAAATAGCTTTTGAAACGATTTTAAAACTATTTATATAATTCGTTTTAAATAGAAATCGACGAAATATATATTATATATATTATATATAATATAATGGCCTGAATAGAACGCGCCGCGCCGCGGCAGTTCGCGAATTTCGACCATTTATTTCAAACGGACATTACGGGAGATCCGACCGTCGGATTCTCCTAAAACCGGAACCGTTGGGTTCGTATCGAAAAGAGCTTTCTAACGAATATTAGAAATTTGAAATCTAACGGTTGGATTTGGAATTATGTCCAAATCAAATTCGAAAAAGGTCGCTGTAAGTGCAGTTCGATGGCCGTTGATGGAAATCGACTGTACGGGCCTTGATAAAATTATTAAAAATAGCAATAATTTGTGTAAAATCATAAGAAATGATTTAGAAAGAATTGGGATGAAAAACTCCATATTTGAAAAGATAAAAATGGATTTTTATCGAAATGAACTAGTTTTGAACTAGAAATATAATTCTATTTATTTTTAAATAAATAAATTGAATTTAAAAAGGGTTTTAAAAATAACCAAAATTTCCAATGATTGCATTGGAGTGGATTTGAATCGAAATTGTCTTCGGAATATTTCGATGTTGGAATTCGTGATTATACAGGTGTTGTTATGGAAATTTGAAAGATATATATATTTATATCGTTATTTCCAATACGACATTTGTTAGTCGTAGAATTTGATATTGAATATAAGCCGATATATTTTCTATTCAAAGCCTTGTATTGAATATCGAATGTGATTTGGGTTTGTCGTGAATGGTGTCTTCACTAACACTGTTCTTGAACCCAGTTGAGAAATGATTAAATCTTTTTATTTAGATTTAATGAAGTGTACCAATTAAATAATATTTAATTGGAATTGAATTGATATTGATTTTTGGGTTTATCGTGAACAGTGTTTTAAATAACACTTGTTCTTTAACCCGATAATTAATGAATGTGATTTGGGTTTGTCGTGAATGGTGTCTTCACTAACACTGTTCTTGAACCCAGTTGAGAAAAGATTAAATCTTTTTATTTAGATTTAATGAAGTGTACCAATTAAATAATATTTAATTGGAATTGAATTGATATTGATTTTTGGGTTTATCGTGAACAGTGTTTTAAATAACACTTGTTCTTTAACCCGATAATTAATGAATGTGATTTGGGTTTGTCGTGAATGGTGTCTTCACTAACACTGTTCTTGAACCCAGTTGAGAAAAGATTAAATTTTTTTATTTAGATTTAATGAAGTGTACCAATTAAATAATATTTAATTGGAATTGAATGGATATTGAATTTTGGGTTTATCGTGAACAGTGTTTTAAATAACACTTGTTCTTTAACCCGATAATTAATGGGATGTGACTTTGGGTTTATCGTGAACCGTGTTTTAAATGACACTGATTCTTTAACCCAGTCACAGATTAAAACTAAGTGGAGTTTTAATGAATCTTTAATTAGATTGAAAAGATCGAGAATGGAGTATCACCAGTTTTGCTCCAGGCGATAGTTAAATCTTTAATTAGATTTGAACGTGAAATTTAGAAACTAACTGTCGGTTAGCTAAGTAGAATGGTTTTCTGGATATTGATCTGATGTTGGTTTCGGCCTTCGGGGTTAATATTTGGGGAATTATTCTCTTGATTAATTTACGGTTAATGACTAATGAGTTGGAATGAGGCGTATGTTGTGTTTGTGTAACACTTTTATAATATATACGCGAGTTATTCGGAAAGACCGGGTTTATCCCATTCTGAATAACTGATACGACGATAAGTCGAAGATGAAGACGATGGTCGAAGACCGGAGGTCTTCACGTCGTTTGGGTGATAACTGATGATCTTGATTGGGCTGTACACCCAAGAAGATGGAAACAGTTAGTGATCGTCCAGACGTGCTTGGAGATCGATGGATATGCGGGGTACTAGGTGCCTCCGGTTTCGTTCAGACCCAGAACGGACTTGTAAATGGACTGTGTGTCTGACATCGGATTTCATTCTGTGTGACTGATATCGGTTGCATAGGATGGCTTGCCTGTGTGGCATGCTAAGATGCAAATGATCAAGGCTTCTGTTGAAAAGCAAAGTCTTGTGGTTGATGATCAAAGCACGGCCTTTGTGGCGTAGCTTTGTGTAACGTTTGTTTCGCGAGTTTCACACCCGGTATGAACCAAAAACGGGAGAAAGGACCTCAGGGAGGGCCTGCGTTTCCTCCTAGTTAGAAGTGGCGTCAGTGGTTTTACACGCCCTGACGAGTTTGACTTATGTGGTTGTTGCTGTTGCGAGGCGCCTCGGATTGATCGGTCGTTCTCGAACCGATGGAGTCACTTAGTTGGCTCATTTACGCCCCAAAGGGCGGCGAAACGCAGTGCTCAGGCATTTTAATCCACATCGGTGGACCGGCCCTGTCGCTCCTAGGGTCACTCGAGCTCTGATCCTGAGACTCGGACTAGGCAGTCTCGAATCGGTTGAGGACTATCTTTTGCCTCGGTTCATAGATGGAAATCCAATTTCCAAATACGTGACAATTGCGGTTTTGATTGTATATCCTATATATGGCGACATAGTGGGATGGGGCGCTCATGCCGCCTATGATTGATACTTATGATTTGAAGTGTTTTATACACTATGCACTTATAATAGTATCAAATGATTTGTTTTAAACGTATCAAGCATTCTTTGGCTGTTATAAGGGAAAACCCTATCCTCGACTGCGTTGCATTGTGTGATGGGACCTGGGTCTTATAACAGCTTCATTTTTCTTTATTTAGCATTGCGCTGTTTATTTATGCACTGGTATTCTTGGGAGGAAACCCGTTCCGTGTTATACGGCGTGGTCCCTTGATTTACCTAGCTTTAAAAATAAAGATTAACTGTTTTAGTTCTCACACCAGTCACATGACTGACCTGGAGTTTATTGTTTTAACCTAAACTCTGGGTGCCCTAATTTTGACACGGGCAGCTAGTAGTTTTGGTTTTGCAGATTTATATTCACAGGATCCTGGTTTACAGCTGGAACGATATCCGGAAAGCTTTGAATCCGTATATCTACTTCTAGTTGTCTATTGTATTATTTTCCGCTGCTATGTATTTAAATGTAATTTAAATCTCTGATATTTCTGTGTAATATTCTTTTATACTCTGTATATTCTTGTAATCTGATGCATTGTTGTAATATACAATGAAATGTTCTTCTGTATGCGTTCTGTTGTGTCCTGTTCTCAAACGATAGGGCGTTTCGAGCGGCCTGGATCGGTTTAGCGACTGGTTCGGACCGAGCGAAATTCCTTGCCGTCACAACATCGTTGGGATGATGATGACTGGTATCTTGAATTGGGATTGGCCTTCCAAGGCAAGGTATTTGGTGATGATCGTCCAAACGCATTTGGAGATCGACGGACACGTTGTTTCGCTCAGACCCAGAGCGGACTTGTAAATGGATTGCGTGTTTGACATTGTATTCCTTTCTACTGTATTTGTTGAACGCTACAGATTATATATTTCTGTTTGGTGGTGAAGAATTTATTCTTTACTTATCACCCTTCTCTAAGACGTATGAGCTTAGAGGTTATATGTATATTGGTAGATGATCAATAATATGGTAGGGTCTGACAATGTGACATGCTAAGATGCAAATGATCAAGGCTTTGTTGAAAAGCAGGCCATGTAGTTGATGATCAAAGCATAGCCTGTTTAGGCATAGCTTTGTGTATAGCGTGACTTCGCGAGCCTCACACCCCGGTATGAGTCAAAAACGGGATTAGGACTGCAGGGAGTGCACACGTTTCTTTCTAGCTAGTGGTGTTTGGGTTTTAACATGGCCCGACATTTTACTTATGTGGATTTGGATTGAGGTACCTCGGGTTTTTATAGGCCGGAAGTGGTCATACTATAGGTTCAAAGGAACCAGGAAACGTGTGTTCAGGAATTGCAAATCCACTACCGTTAGGTGGGGACCGGCCCTGAAGATCCAAGGGTTCACTGCGGGGGATCCTGAGGCATTTGCTAGAGTGTCTCGAATCGGAAGAGGATGATCCCTAGCCTCGATTTCATGACAGAAAACCAATTTCCAATTCGACACCACGGTTTTGATTGTAAACTTATATATGGCGACATAGTAGGATGGGGTACTTGTGACGGCAAGGAATTTCGCTCGGTCCGAACCAGTCGCTAAACCGACCCAGACCATTCGAAACGCCCTATCGTTTGAGAACACGACAAATCAGAACGCATACAGAAGAACATTTCACTGTATATTACAACAATGCATCAGATTACAAGAATATACAGAGTATAAACAAATAAATATTACACATAAATTATCATAGATTTAAATTACATTTAAATACATCGCAGCGGAAAATAATACAATACACAACTAGAATGAGATATACGGATACAAAGCTTTCCGGATATCGTTCCAGCTGTAAACCAGGATCCTGTGAATATAAATCTGCAAAACCAAAACTACTAGCTGCCCGTGTCGAAAATAGGGGCACCCAGAGTTTAGGTTAAAACAATAAACTCCAGGTCAGTCATGTGACTGGTGTGAGAACTAAAACAGTTATTAATCTTTATTTTAAATCATTAGGTAAATCAAGGGACCACGCCGTATAACACGGAACGGGCTTCCTCCCAAGAATACCAGTGCATAAAACAAACAGCGCAATGCTAAATAAAGAAAAATGAAGCTGTTATAAGACCCAGGTCCCATCACACAATGCAACGCAGCCGAGGATAGGGTTTTCCCTTATAACAGCCAAAGAATGCTTGATACGTTTAAAACAAATCATTTGATACTATTATAAGTGCATAGTGTATAAAACACTTCAAATCATAAGTATCAATCATAGGCGGCATGAGCGTCCCATGCCACTATGTCGCCATATATAGGTTTACAAATAAAACCGCAAATGTCACGTATTTGGAAATTGGATTTCCATCTATGAACCGAGGCAAAAGATAGTCCTCAACCGATTCGAGACAATCTAGCCAACCATGTCTCAAGATCAGAGCTCGAGTGACCCTAGGAGCGACAGGGCCGGTCCACCGATGTGGATTAAAATGCCTGAACATTACGTTTCCCCGCCCTTTGGGGCGCAAACGAGCCAACGAATGACTCCATCGGTTCGAGAACGACCGATCAATCCGAGGCGCCTCGCAACAGCAACAACCACATAAGTCAAACTCGTCAGGGCGTGTAAAACCACTGACGCCACTTCTAGCTAGAAAGAAACGCAAGTCCTCCCTGAGGTCCGTCTCCCGTTTTTGGTTCATACCGGGTGTGAAACACGCGAGGTAAACGTTACACAAAGCTACGCCACAAAGGCCGTGCTTTGATCATCACCACAAGACTTTGCTTTTCAACAGAAGCCTTGATCATTTGCATCTTAGCATGCCACACAGGCAAACCATCCTATGCAACCGATATCAGTCACACAGAATGAAATCCGATGTCAGACACACAGTCCATTTACAAGTCCGTCCTGGGTCTGAACGAAACCGGAGGCACCTAGTACCCCGCATATCCATCGATCTCCAAGTACGTCTGGACGATCACTAACTGTTTCCATCTTCTTGGGTGTACAGCCCAATTAAGATCATCAGTTATCACCCAAACGACGTGAAGACCTCCGGTCTTCGACCATCGTCTTCATCTTCGACTTATCGTCGTATCAGTTATTCAGAATGGGATAAACCCGGTCTTTCCGAATAACTCGCGTATATTTTAAATAAGTGTTACACAAACACAACATACGCCTCATTCCAATTCATCAGTCACTAACCATAAATTAATCAAGAGAATAATTCCCCAAATATTAACCCCGAAGGCCGAAACCAACATCAGATCAATATCCAGAAAATCATTCTGCTCAGCTAACCGACAGTTAGTTTCTGATTTCACATTCATAGGGAAAGGTTCCCATTAATTTTATCCAAGATAAATTCCTTGAATTTATTCTTTATTCTATTTTTGAATCTCAATTCAAACTAGTCGGGATTAGCGACCCTTACCGAAGTAATCATTTGTTTTAATTTCCCAATCCCAACCTATTCATCCCATGAAGTAAAACTGGTAATACTTCATCTCTAACACCACAGTGTTATCGGTAAATTCAATTACCATTTCACGTTCAAATCTAATTAAAGATTTAACTATCGCCTGGAGCAAAACTGGTGATACTCCATTTCGATTATTTCAATCTAATTAAAGATTCATTAAAACTCCACTTAGTTTTAATCTTTGACTGGGTTAAAGAATCAGTGTCATTTAAAACACAGTTCACGATAAACCCAAAATCTCATTCCATTAATTATCGAGTTAAAGAACGAGTGTTATTTAAAACACTGTTCACGATAAACCCAAAAATCAATATCAATTCAATTCCAATTAAATATTATTTAATTGGTACACTTCATTAAATCTAAATAAAAAGATTTAATCATTTCTCAACTGGGTTCAAGAACAGTGTTAATGAAGACACCATTCACGACAAACCCAAATCACATTCATTAATTATCGGGTTAAAGAACAAGTGTTATTTAAAACACTGTTCACGATAAACCCAAAAATCAATATCAATTCAATTCCAATTAAATATTATTTAATTGGTACACTTCATTAAATCTAAATAAAAAGATTTAATCTTTTCTCAACTGGGTTCAAGAACAGTGTTAGTGAAGACACCATTCACGACAAACCCAAATCACATTTGATATTCAATATAAGGCTCTGAATAGAAAATATATCGGCTTATATTCAATATCAAATTCTACGATTAACAAATGTCGTATTGGAAATAACGATATAAATACATATCTTTCAAATTTCCGTAACAACATCCGTATAATCACAAATTCCAACATCGAAATATTCCGAAGACAATTTCGATTCAAATCCACTCCAATGCAATCATTGGATATTCTGGTTATTTTTAAAACCCCTTTCGAATTCAATTTATTTATTTAAAAATAAATAGAATTATAATTCTAGTTCAAAACTAGTTCAATTCGATAAAAATCTATTTTTATCTTTTCAAATATGGAGTTTTTCATCCCAATTCTTTCTAAATCATTTCTTATGATTTTACACAAATTATTACTATTTTTAATAATTTTATCAAGGCCTGTACAGTCGATTTCCATCAACGGCCATCGAACTGCACTTACAGCGACCTTTTTCGAATTTGATTTGGACATAACTCCAAATCCAACCGTTAGATTTCAAATTTCTAATATTCGTTAGAAAGCTCTTTTCGATACGAACCCAACGGTTCCGGTTTTAGGAGAATCCGACGGTCGGATCTCCCGTAATGTCCGTTTGAAATAAATGGTCGAAATTCACGAACTGCCGCGGCGCGGCGCGTTCTATTCAGGCCATTATATTATATATATAATATATATAATATATTTCGTCGATTTCTATTTAAAACGAATTATATAAATAGTTTTGAATTCGTTTCAAAAACATTTTCAACTTCCTTTTCAATTCAAATCAAAATTGAATTCTTCTTTATAAATTCGTTTTAAAATTCATTTCAATTCAATTCAAATTTCAATTCAATTTGAATTCAATTCATTTCGAAATCGTTTTCAATTCAATTCATTTCGAAATCGATAAAATCGATATAAATATCGTTCACGTCAAAATGGCGTCAATCTAATCAACACGGCTTCATAAATTTCTATTTTCAAATATTCTATTTCAAATATTTCTTTTTCAAAATAGTTGTTATTATCAAAATATTGCGTTCAACACATGACCAATCTCAATGAATGAGTACTGTCAACACATGAACTTTTATTTTATAATATTCTTTATTTTTCAAATTGGAATGAGGCCCAATCAATTACCATATAAAGTTAATTATATGGATTTTCATACAACACATGTATATAATGACATTGAAAATAATCAACCATCAACCAAAGTGCACTACACTGTATAAGCATCAAATATAGATATTCAACGCTTATAACAGCCTGTCAATCAATCGATCGACATATTTAATCAATCAGGATGAGTGAACTTCAAATTTCATCCTAACACCCGTGTGGGGTTTCAAACAATCAAACACAGATTTTTATTCGTGCAGTTGGGCGATGTGTAAAATTTATCGTCCCAATCAATGTCATTCAAATAAGTGTACATAAACAAACCGTCCGGTTTATAAATGAATATTTTATTTTATTCACTTCACGTTAAAAATTATATTTTTAACGCTAAAACATTTTATTCCAACCTATGAATTTCTATTCAATTCATTTACACAATAAAATGATATTTTTATTTTTCTAACATATTTTAGAAAATTTCGGCGGCATAACGGCACGATACTAGAAACGGGACAAGGCCTAGCCTTATCCCCGGTCTAGTGAAGGCCCACGCCATTCACACATCAATCATATCAATTTTATTATGCAAACCACAAAATTTGGAGTAAGTGTCTAACCTAGCCTTACTCCTTCGCCTTATAACGGCGCACGTCTAATCCTAACCAATTTATCGATTCGATTTTTCACACCACAAACCACATTCAAACCAATATCACAATCAATAACCAAACAGCCAAACAAACAAGTCCATGGTCTGTGGACGATTGTGTCGGGTGCTACTAAGCACCGTCTGCATCCTAGTATATATATATTACTAGAAATAAAATTGAAAGGTGAGAAATTCTCACCTATAGCTATCCTAGCTCCACGGCTCTTCCTTTGCAGAAGTCTTCGTCGTTTCGCCTTTTTGTCACCTTCGTTGCTGCTTCCACTACATATGTAAAAACCGAATTTTTACTATGTTATTCAATATATAAAAATCGAATTTTTATCTCGACTTTCAATATATAAAAATATGATTTTTATCTCGACTTTCAACAAAAAAAAAAAAAATTGATTTTTATCTCGACTTTCAACATATAAAAAATCCTATTTTTACTTTAAAACAAAATCAGTTTTAACTTCTTTTAAAAATCCGTTTTTACCTTTTGAAGTTTAAATCCTTTATAAATCAGTTTTTAAAATAAACAAAATACAGTTTTTAAAATAAACAAAATACAGTTTTTTTAAAATAAACAAAATACAGTTTTTTAAAATTAACAACATACAGTTTTTAAAATTAACAAAATACAGTTTTTTTAAATTATCAAAAACAAATTACAAAATACTTACCGTGAGAGGGGGGGGGGGGTTCTTCACGCTGTCTGCGTCGACTGGGGGGGGGGGGTTTCAGGCGGAGGTTGGTGGCGCTCGACGTGGAGGAGGGCGGCATCGGGTTTTTGGGGTCAGGGGATTCGAGACAATCGAGCTCGAATTAGAGAGGGGGGGAAAAAGGAGAGGCGGCGGGGGTGGCTGGACGTCGGGGTTGGGTGGTGGGCGCCTCCGGTGGTGGCTTGACGTCGGCGAAGCATTGGAGGGTGGCGTCGGCTGAGCGATCTTAAATTTTAGGTTTTTTTTTTTTTTGTTTTGAATCTGAACGTAAATGAAATAAGGGGGGGGGGGTCCAGAAGATAAAGGGAATTTATTTTATTTTATTTATTTTAATTATTTAATTATTTTATTTGGCAAAAAGTTGACTTTCACATACGACCTCGAAACGAGGCCCACCGCCTATCGTCCATAGCGTTTTACCCCCGTTCCGAACACAATGGGATATGTATCGCAAGCTGATTTGATCGTTCTGATCAGTTTCCTTTAAATTTACATTTAAATCGCTATATTGAATTTTAAACGTACATTTCAAATTACCGAGGTCACATACGGACTTTAAAAATTCCAGAAAAATATTTTCTAGCTTCGTATTGACGATACGGTCCTAACAAAACTAGTTTCGTCGAATTCCGAGACCGTTGGAAAAATGGCCAATTTCCAGTCGATTAAAATCAACTGAAACTGGTCAAACGCGTTTTCTTTTGCCACGCTCACATATTGATTCGAAAAATTATGAAATTTGGAATCTAGCAATAACTTGACATCACGGACCCAACAAAACTGGTTTCGTCGAAATCCGAGGTCATTTGCAAAATGTCCATTTTTAAGGGCCTGAATTCCATAGCGACTATTCAGAATTTTCAACTGGACATATCTTATCATTTATAAAGTGAAATCTCAGTTTGTTAACTTCGTTGGAAAGATATCGTCAATTAGATCCTAATGTTTTTGGTTTCACAAAAATCCGGATTGATTTGCACCCGGTACATTCAATTGAAGTTTGAAATCGAATTATCGAACTACCGCGCCATTTTCAATTCTATTTATAATTATATATAATTATTTATAATCTAACGACGACGCGTATAATATATACGTTCGAATTCTATTCAAATAAATTTCTCGTCGAAATTATTTAAAATAATTCATTTTAAATAATCAAAATTCGCTAAAATCGCCAAAATAAAAAAATTTAAACTGGCCCAGATTTTACGGGTTGTTACAATCTCCCCCACTTAAAACTTTTCGTCCCCGAAAAGGAACAAAGTCGAAAGTGGTTTGATTAATCAACTCTACGTTCGATCTGGCTTTCCTTCTCTAACTTTTCAGTTTCTGAGAATTTCAAAAATTTGGCTAACACCCTAAATTTTTGAAAAATTTCGCCATAGCCTCCCCTGCACCGGGAGCATCGGGGAATTTCAAATAGCTTCCCCGGTCCTTCAGATCTCAAAAAGAAAAAGAAAAAGCCAAGCGGCTAGCCAATAGGCTCACAAAATCATCATCACCCAAACAAAACAGGAAATTATGTAGTAAACATGTACCTATTTGTCGGGCAAACAAATTTTATTCTCTGCTCTAGCCTTCTTGCTATGACCTGTTCAATGATATATATGTATATGCAAGCAAACGCGACCAATTTTCAATACAATTCAATATTTGGTTCAATTAGGCATAATGGTTCAAAATTACCAAACAATTAAACAAACAACACAAACATCAATCAATTATTGAATTAGAGTTTCAAATTCATAATTTCGATACATAGTCAAAAATCATGTTTTTGATGCCAAATCACAACAATTAGTCCTATCTAATTTTGGTTCTCACACCAGTCTAATGGAAATATATAGATATTACACGTTCGTCACTCGAATATAAATTCTGATGATGATATATCAATCATCAGAATCACCCCCGGGCGACTAGAGTGTAATTCTATATCTATCCAGTATATTAAAATTTCGAATACACGCGGATCAGACGTATACGCAAAATCTATATATACTGGATTGTCCACATCCATATAAATAAATAACCAAATACGAATAGTTGATTTAGATTTTCAAAACAAAATTTGTTTTCATTTGAAAAATATACTCTTCACACTCGTTCTAGGATACTACTGATCCTATCTCTAACGAGTCATTCTAATTGGATATTACTAATCCAATATCTGATGAATTCTTTCGTATGGTTCTAATGTGCCTTGTTCTCTGAGCTTGGTAAACCAAAGCTCTGATACCAACTGTGACGGCAAGGAATTTCGCTCGGTCCGAACCAGTCGCTAAACCGACCCAGACCATTCGAAACGCCCTATCGTTTGAGAACACGACAAATCAGAACGCATACAGAAGAACATTTCACTGTATATTACAACAATGCATCAGATTACAAGAATATACAGAGTATAAACAAATAAATATTACACATAAATTATCAGAGATTTAAATTACATTTAAATACATCGCAGCGGAAAATAATACAATACACAACTAGAATGAGATATACGGATACAAAGCTTTCCGGATATCGTTCCAGCTGTAAACCAGGATCCTGTGAATATAAATCTGCAAAACCAAAACTACTAGCTGCCCGTGTCGAAAATAGGGGCACCCAGAGTTTAGGTTAAAACAATAAACTCCAGGTCAGTCATGTGACTGGTGTGAGAACTAAAACAGTTATTAATCTTTATTTTAAATCATTAGGTAAATCAAGGGACCACGCCGTATAACACGGAACGGGCTTCCTCCCAAGAATACCAGTGCATAAAACAAACAGCGCAATGCTAAATAAAGAAAAATGAAGCTGTTATAAGACCCAGGTCCCATCACACAATGCAACGCAGCCGAGGATAGGGTTTTCCCTTATAACAGCCAAAGAATGCTTGATATGTTTAAAACAAATCATTTGATACTATTATAAGTGCATAGTGTATAAAACACTTCAAATCATAAGTATCAATCATAGGCGGCATGAGCGTCCCATGCCACTATGTCGCCATATATAGGTTTACAAATAAAACCGCAAATGTCACGTATTTGGAAATTGGATTTCCATCTATGAACCGAGGCAAAAGATAGTCCTCAACCGATTCGAGACAATCTAGCCTACCATGTCTCAGGATCAGAGCTCGAGTGACCCTAGGAGCGACAGGGCCGGTCCACCGATGTGGATTAAAATGCCTGAACACTACGTTTCCCCGCCCTTTGGGGCGCAAACGAGCCAACGAATGACTCCATCGGTTCGAGAACGACCGATCAATCCGAGGCGCCTCGCAACAGCAACAACCACATAAGTCAAACTCGTCAGGGCGTGTAAAACCACTGACGCCACTTCTAGCTAGAAAGAAACGCAAGTCCTCCCTGAGGTCCGTCTCCCGTTTTTGGTTCATACCGGGTGTGAAACACGCGAGGTAAACGTTACACAAAGCTACGCCACAAAGGCCGTGCTTTGATCATCACCACAAGACTTTGCTTTTCAACAGAAGCCTTGATCATTTGCATCTTAGCATGCCACATAGGCAAACCATCCTATGCAACCGATATCAGTCACACAGAATGAAATCCGATGTCAGACACACAGTCCATTTACAAGTCCGTCCTGGGTCTGAACGAAACCGGAGGCACCTAGTACCCCGCATATCCATCGATCTCCAAGTACGTCTGGACGATCACTAACTGTTTCCATCTTCTTGGGTGTACAGCCCAATCAAGATCATCAGTTATCACCCAAACGACGTGAAGACCTCCGGTCTTCGACCATCGTCTTCATCTTCGACTTATCGTCGTATCAGTTATTCAGAATGGGATAAACCCGGTCTTTCCGAATAACTCGCGTATATTTTAAATAAGTGTTACACAAACACAACATACGCCTCATTCCAATTCATCAGTCACTAACCGTAAATTAATCAAGAGAATAATTCCCCAAATATTAACCCCGAAGGCCGAAACCAACATCAGATCAATATCCAGAAAATCATTCTGCTCAGCTAACCGACAGTTAGTTTCTGATTTCACATTCATAGGGAAAGGTTCCCATTAATTTTATCCAAGATAAATTCCTTGAATTTATTCTTTATTCTATTTTTGAATCTCAATTCAAACTAGTCGGGATTAGCGACCCTTACCGAAGTAATCATTTGTTTTAATTTCCCAATCCCAACCTATTCATCCCATGAAGTAAAACTGGTAATACTTCATCTCTAACACCACAGTGTTATCGGTAAATTCAATTACCATTTCACGTTCAAATCTAATTAAAGATTTAACTATCGCCTGGAGCAAAACTGGTGATACTCCATTTCGATTATTTCAATCTAATTAAAGATTCATTAAAACTCCACTTAGTTTTAATCTTTGACTGGGTTAAAGAATCAGTGTCATTTAAAACACAGTTCACGATAAACCCAAAATCTCATTCCATTAATTATCGAGTTAAAGAACGAGTGTTATTTAAAACACTGTTCACGATAAACCCAAAAATCAATATCAATTCAATTCCAATTAAATATTATTTAATTGGTACACTTCATTAAATCTAAATAAAAAGATTTAATCATTTCTCAACTGGGTTCAAGAACAGTGTTAATGAAGACACCATTCACGACAAACCCAAATCACATTCATTAATTATCGGGTTAAAGAACAAGTGTTATTTAAAACACTGTTCACGATAAACCCAAAAATCAATATCAATTCAATTCCAATTAAATATTATTTAATTGGTACACTTCATTAAATCTAAATAAAAAGATTTAATCTTTTGTCAACTGGGTTCAAGAACAGTGTTAGTGAAGACACCATTCACGACAAACCCAAATCACATTTGATATTCAATATAAGGCTCTGAATAGAAAATATATCGGCTTATATTCAATATCAAATTCTACGATTAACAAATGTCGTATTGGAAATAACGATATAAATACATATCTTTCAAATTTCCGTAACAACATCCGTATAATCACAAATTCCAACATCGAAATATTCCGAAGACAATTTCGATTCAAATCCACTCCAATGCAATCATTGGATATTCTGGTTATTTTTAAAACCCCTTTCGAATTCAATTTATTTATTTAAAAATAAATAGAATTATAATTCTAGTTCAAAACTAGTTCAATTCGATAAAGCTATTTTTATCTTTTCAAATATGGAGTTTTTCATCCCAATTCTTTCTAAATCATTTCTTATGATTTTACACAAATTATTACTATTTTTAATAAATTTATCAAGGCCTGTACAGTCGATTTCCATCAACGGCCATCGAACTGCACTTACAGCGACCTTTTTCGAATTTGATTTGGACATAACTCCAAATCCAACCGTTAGATTTCAAATTTCTAATATTCGTTAGAAAGCTCTTTTCGATACGAACCCAACGGTTCCGGTTTTAGGAGAATCCGACGGTCGGATCTCCCGTAATGTCCGTTTGAAATAAATGGTCGAAATTCACGAACTGCCGCGGCGCGGCGCGTTCTATTCAGGCCATTATATTATATATATAATATATATAATATATTTCGTCGATTTCTATTTAAAACGAATTATATAAATAGTTTTGAATTCGTTTCAAAAAACATTTTCAACTTCCTTTTCAATTCAAATCAAAATTGAATTCTTCTTTATAAATACGTTTTAAAATTCATTTCAATTCAATTCAAATTTCAATTCAATTTGAATTCAATTCATTTCGAAATCTTTTTCAATTCAATTCATTTCGAAATCGATAAAATCGATATAAATATCGTTCACGTCAAAATGGCGTCAATCTAATCAACACGGCTTCATAAATTTCTATTTTCAAATATTCTATTTCAAATATTTCTTTTTCAAAATAGTTGTTATTATCAAAATATTTCGTTCAACACATGACCAATCTCAATGAATGAGTACTGTCAACACATGAACTTTTATTTTATAATATTCTTTATTTTTCAAATTGGAATGAGGCCCAATCAATTACCATATAAAGTTAATTATATGGATTTTCATACAACACATGTATATAATGACATTGAAAATAATCAACCATCAACCAAAGTGCACTACACTGTATAAGCATCAAATATAGATATTCAACGCTTATAACAGCCTGTCAATCAATCGATCGACATATTTAATCAATCAGGATGAGTGAACTTCAAATTTCATCCTAACACCCGTGTGGGGTTTCAAACAATCAAACACAGATTTTTATTCGTGCAGTTGGGCGATGTGTAAAATTTATCGTCCCAATCAATGTCATTCAAATAGGTGTACATAAACAAACCGTCCGGTTTATAAATGAATATTTTATTTTATTCACTTCACGTTAAAAATTATATTTTTAACGCTAAAACATTTTATTCCAACCTATGAATTTCTATTCAATTCATTTACACAATAAAATGATATTTTTATTTTTCTAACATATTTTAGAAAATTTCGGCGGCATAACGGCACGATACTAGAAACGGGACAAGGCCTAGCCTTATCCCCGGTCTAGTGAAGGCCCACGCCATTCACACATCAATCATATCAATTTTATTATGCAAACCACAAAATTTGGAGTAAGTGTCTAACCTAGCCTTACTCCTTCGCCTTATAACGGCGCACGTCTAATCCTAACCAATTTATCGATTCGATTTTTCACACCACAAACCACATTCAAACCGATATCACAATCAATAACCAAACAGCCAAACAAACAAGTCCATGGTCTGTGGACGATTGTGTCGGGTGCTACTAAGCACCGTCTGCATCCTAGTATATATATATTACTAGAAATAAAATTGAAAGGTGAGAAATTCTCACCTATAGCTATCCTAGCTCCACGGCTCTTCCTTTGCAGAAGTCTTCGTCGTTTCGCCTTTTTGTCACCTTCGTTGCTGCTTCCACTACATATGTAAAAACCGAATTTTTACTATGTTATTCAATATATAAAAATCGAATTTTTATCTCGACTTTCAATATATAAAAATATGATTTTTATCTCGACTTTCAACAAAAAAAAAAAAAAATTGATTTTTATCTCGACTTTCAACATATAAAAAATCCTATTTTTACTTTAAAACAAAATCAGTTTTAACTTCTTTTAAAAATCCGTTTTTACCTTTTGAAGTTTAAATCCTTTATAAATCAGTTTTTAAAATAAACAAAATACAGTTTTTAAAATAAACAAAATACAGTTTTTTTAAAATAAACAAAATACAGTTTTTTAAAATTAACAACATACAGTTTTTAAAATTAACAAAATACAGTTTTTTTAAATTATCAAAAACAAATTACAAAATACTTACCGTGAGAGGGGGGGGGGGGGTTCTTCACGCTGTCTGCGTCGACTGGGGGGGGGGTTTCAGGCGGAGGTTGGTGGCGCTCGACGTGGAGGAGGGCGGCATCGGGTTTTTGGGGTCAGGGGATTCGAGACAATCGAGCTCGAATTAGAGAGGGGGGGGGAAAAAGGAGAGGCGGCGGGGGTGGCTGGACGTCGGGGTTGGGTGGTGGGCGCCTCCGGTGGTGGCTTGACGTCGGCGAAGCATTGGAGGGTGGCGTCGGCTGAGCGATTTTAAATTTTAGGTTTTTTTTTTTGTTTTGAATCTGAACTTAAATGAAATAAGGGGGGGGGGGTCCAGAAGATAAAGGGAATTTATTTTATTTTATTTATTTTAATTATTTAATTATTTAATTTGGCAAAAAGTTGACTTTCACATACGACCTCGAAACGAGGCCCACCGCCTATCGTCCATAGCGTTTTACCCCCGTTCCGAACACAATGGGATATGTATCGCAAGCTGATTTGATCGTTCTGATCAGTTTCCTTTAAATTTACATTTAAATCGCTATATTGAATTTTAAACGTACATTTCAAATTACCGAGGTCACATACGGACTTTAAAAATTCCAGAAAAATATTTTCTAGCTTCGTATTGACGATACGGTCCTAACAAAACTAGTTTCGTCGAATTCCAAGACCGTTGGAAAAATGGCCAATTTCCAGTCGATTAAAATCAACTGAAACTGGTCAAACGCGTTTTCTTTTGCCACGCTCACATATTGATTCGAAAAATTATGAAATTTGGAATCTAGCAATAACTTGACATCACGGACCCAACAAAACTGGTTTCGTCGAAATCCGAGGTCATTTGCAAAATGTCCATTTTTAAGGGCCTGAATTCCATAGCGACTATTCAGAATTTTCAACTGGACATATCTTATCATTTATAAAGTGAAATCTCAGTTTGTTAACTTCGTTGGAAAGATATCGTCAATTAGATCCTAATGTTTTTGGTTTCACAAAAATCCGGATTGATTTGCACCTGGTACATTCAATTGAAGTTTGAAATCGAATTATCGAACTACCGCGCCATTTTCAATTCTATTTATAATTATATATAATTATTTATAATCTAACGACGACGCGTATAATATATACGTTCGAATTCTATTCAAATAAATTTCTCGTCGAAATTATTTAAAATAATTCATTTTAAATAATCAAAATTCGCTAAAATCGCCAAAATAAAAAAATTTAAACTGGCCCAGATTTTACGGGTTGTTACAGTACTATGCCGTCTAAGATTAATACATTTATATTGAAATGTTTTAAATATATATATACACACTAATAATAGTATCGTTTTTACGTATCAAGCATCTTTTGACCATTATAAGGTAAAACCCTATCCTCTGGTGTGCGTTGCATTGTGTGATGGGACCTGGGTCTTATAATGGTTTCATTTTTCTAAAAAGCATTGCGTTATTTGACGATTTATTTTAATTATGCACTGGCAATCCAATGGAGTAAAACCGTTCCGCGATAGCGGCGTGGTCCTGTGATTAGCCTACTTATTAGATAGGTTAAGTTAAGAATCCTCACACCAGTCCCACGACTGACCTGTAGTTTGATTCACTTTGCAAACTCGGGTGCCCTCTTTCCAAATGGGTGTCGAATAGCTTTTTCTTCAGATATAGTTAAGCAGGATCCTGGATTTAAGCCTGAAGCTGGGTTCAGAATATTGATGGCCTTCCACTGAGATTAGTTCCGCTGCAATGTATTAATTTACTGCAATGTACTTTCATTTCCAACATTTTATTTACATGGTGGAATGCAAATAAAAAGTAAAACTTATATTTCTATGTAATATTTGCATTGTAAATGCAAATAAAAAGAATGATTTTACTTCTACGTATATATTTGTGTTGAAACACAAATAAAAAGAATGACTTTATTTGCTATGCATATATTTGTGTTAAGAACACAATAGAAAGAATAGCTTTATTTACTATGTAATATTTGTGTTGAAAACACAAATAAAAAGAATAACTTTATTTCAATGTTCATATTTGTGATGAAGACACAAATAAAGGTGACTCCAATTCTATGATATATTTGTGTTGAATACACAAATGAAAAGAAGCAATTTAATTTCAATGTATATTTGTGTCGAGGGACAAATAAAAGAATGGTTCAATTTCTATGTTATTATTTGTGTTGAAAAACACAAATAAAAGAATGGTTCTTTTATTCAAAAGTAAAATGTACAAATGAAATGTATTGTTTGATCTTGTTCTTTCTTTTAACAAAAACAATGTTAAACAAAAATGCCTTTCCCAAATTCAGGTTTTTATTTACATATATAAAATGTAAATAAAAATATCATTTTAAATTTTACAATTTACCAAAAATGTAAGTAAAATAATCTCTTTTCAATCCTATGTTAAATCCTTTCTAACATTTTATTTTAACATAAAGAATATTTTATGTTTAGCCACTTTTCTAACTTTTTATTTTAATATAAAAAGAATATTAGATGTTTCCCATATTTTTCTATTAACAAAATGAATATATACTTTTCTATTTAACAACATGAAGATTTTGTTGTCGTCGCTTCTAACACAACAAATCATATATGTAATATATTTGTTTGCCGTCAATTCTAACATAACAAATCATATATGTAGTATATTTGTTCGTTGTCAATTCTAACACAACAAATCATATAAGTGATATATTTGTTGATTTAATACAGTTCTATTCATACAATAACAGATCCAAGCAATACAGTACAAAACAATTCATCAAATCACAGACAAAAATTCACTACATCACAGTTCTGCATATATAACACACAGACAGACGTTTAACAGCAATAAAACAATTTATTTAATTAATTAAATGTTAAAATTAGAAATTCTCACTTTGAAATGGCTGAAAATTTGACTGTCTCGGAATCAGCTCTGGTCTATGCCATCACGAAGATCTCGGAAAGATGAGTCCAATGCAACTTGCGGTTCTTCAATCGGACCTCATATGAGATAGATATTGATTTTTAAAGATTGCATAAATTAAATAATTAAATTAATAAAATAATAATATTAAAAAGAACGGACCTTCTTCCTCTTCTCGTTCACGTAACCGAGTCGCACACATATACCTCCTCCGATCCTTCCGTGCGCACCCCACCTCGGCCACCCAGGCGCCGATCAGACACCGCCCCTCCGACGCCCCGCCCGAGAGCCACCCCCGCCCCGAGCCATGGTCAACTCGCACCCCCCAGGACCCGCCATACTCAAAAATCCGCAGCCACTTCAGGCCTAAAATTAGCGAAATCCGTGAACCAAAACTCGATCTTAACCGTATGGATTGAAAGGTCTTGAAATTCTCTTCGATTCGGTATATAGTTTGTTGATTTTCGTTGAGCGGATCAAAAGTTATTGAGGTTTGAAAATCGGACAATTCTAGCCATTGAATAGACCCGGCGGCTGGCCATGTCAAATTAGGGTTTCGGCCTAATTATTTTAATAATATTTTAATATTAAATCTCGAAAATCGTGCTTAAAAGGTGGATTTTCGGACTTTCTCTGATTTGCGCCTGCTTACTGTCGTTCTGAAGGTTTTGACACCTTCTGAATGCAATGGGATAGGTCCCATGGCCCAATTCCTAAATCTGTACAATTTTTATTTAAAATTGCATTAAAAATTAATTAATTAAATATTGACCGTACATAAAAATATGCCGGGGCCACATACGACCTCAGAAAATTCTAAAAAAAATATTTTTAGCTTTCTTATGACGATACGAATCCAACAAAATTATTTTCGTCGCATTCTGAGATTGTTTAAAAAATGGCTATTTTTAAGGCGTTTAAATTTAACTGTAATAGTCAAAACACATTTACTTTTGCCACGCTCACATATTAATTCGAAAATTTCTGAAAATTGAAACCTAACAATAATTTGACATTCCGGTTCCAACAAAAGTGGTTTCGTCGAAAACGGAGGTAGTTTGAAAAATGACTAATTTTAAGGGCTATATATTTAATATTAAAAATACATTTTTGCACAAATAAATTCCGAAACTCAAAATATATAAGTGTTTACTGTTTTTCAATGCAGAAACGTCATTTTGAACTCAATGGAAGTGGTTTCGAGTCAAAATTCCTACATATGTGAAAAGTAGCCCTTCGGGCCATATATATAAATTCTACACCGACCTTTCTAAAAATTGAATTGGCCATAACTTTTGATTTCGCTATGAAATTTCAATTTTTAAGATTCGTTAGAAAGATATTTTTAAATAGATTCTAATATTTTTGGTTTCACTAAAATCCGTTAAATTTTGCATCTTGTACGGTCAGTCAAAGTTTAAGTTTGACTTTTCAAACTACTGCGTTATTTCTAATTCCATTTATATTATAATTAAATTTATTCGTTTTAACTTCGATAAAAATTAAATTCTAGCCATTATTATTTAAAATAAATCACTCTATATTCCCAAAATTTTCTAAAATAAATTTTTTAAATTGGTTCAGAATTTGCGGGTTGTTACAGGAGGGAAATCGCTGTTGCTCGTGGTGGGGGAGGGAGCATTAGGCGGAGACGGCTTCTGACCGGCGGCGGTGGCACGAGGCCCATGGTGGCGGACCTGAACGGTTTTGGGGGTAGGGTTTTTGAGTTTGGGTTTTTTCAGAGGGGAGAGGAATTAGGGCGGAGGGAAGCAGGGGAGGTCTGGGCGTCGCCGGCGAAGGGGTTCGCGGCGGGGCAGGCGAGGTGGCGTCGCCTGGCATCGGCGGTGGAGGGAGAACGACGAAGGGATTTGGGTTTTTTTATTTTCTTTCCTAAATCGGGATTTGACTGTGGGTAGAGAAAGAAAGTTATAGGGGATTTTTTATAATTTATATAATTATTTATTTCAAATTCCAAAAAGGTTGGTTTTCCTTTTGAACTCTAAATCAACCCCAACGACTATCGCCCCTAGCTAATTACCCCCATTCTGATCGCAATGACATATGTCCCGTATGCCAATTCGACCGTTTCGATCAGTTTTTCTTTAAATTAAACTATAAATCAGTATATTGAATATAAACGTACATTTTAATTTACCAGGGCCACATACTGACTCCAAAAATTCTAGAAAAAAAAATCAGGCAATGTTTTGACGATACGGTCCTAACAAAACTAATTTCGTCAAATTTGGAGACCGTTTTAAAAACCGTCATTTTCCAGTCGATTAAATTCAAACAGAAATTACCAAGCACGTTTAAATTCACCACGCTCACATATTTATTCCAAAAATTATGAAGATTGGAATCTAGCAATAATTTGACATTCCGGATCTAATAAAAGTGGTCTCATCAAAAATGGAGGTCGTATGCAAAATGGCAATTTTTAAGGGCTATATGTTATATAAATTTCATAGCGACTATTCTGAATTTCAACTGGACATAAATTTTTATTCCCGTAATGAAATCTGGATTCTTTACATTCGTTGGAAAGATATTTTCAAACAGATTCCAATATTTCTGTTTTTACTAAAATCCGGTTTATTTTACATCCTGTACATTCATTTGAAATTTGAAATCGAATTTTCAAACTACCGCACCATTTCCAATTCCTTTTACAATTAAAATAAATATTTAAATTCTATCTTCGATTTAAATAAGTTTATACGTTAGAATTCTACTCAAAATAAATTTTTAATCATTATTATTTAAAATAAATCATTTAAAATATTCAAAATTCATTAAAATTGTCAAAATAAAATTTTTAAATTGGTTCCGATTTTCCGGGGTGTTACATCAAATATCATTCCAATACCCGTTTGGGGTTTTCAAACAACAAATACTGATTATTATTTGTGCACTTGGGCAATGTGTACAAAATTTATCGTCCCAATCATGATCCGTTAAATAGGTGTACATAAACAAGCCGTCGGTGTAATGTCCCATATTTTTACGGTATAATAATTAATTTATTTAATTATTTAAATAGTATTTAGAGATTTAAATGGTTGTTTAATTAAATTATGTTGAATATTTAATTAATATAAATAATAGAATAATATATTTAATTTCCGAAATAGAAGGAAATAGTGGAATTCACAATATTGTGTGAATTGGATCATTTATAATATATAATTCAGTATAGAGTTGAATTATATTAACTAACATATTATTTAAATGAAGTTTAAACGTGTAATTATATTATAATTATAATCGAGCCCGTAATGGCGCGGTAGTTCGTAATTGGGTGATTCGAATTTTAAACGAATATACAGAATCTGTTTTAAGTCGGATTTCTGTGAAACAAGAAACGTTCGTAGCTAGTTAAGTTTATTTTTCTAATGGAAGAGAAAAATCGAGATTTCATCATGTAGGTTTTAAGTTATGTCCAAATCAAATTTTAGAAAAGTGCCTATGGAATTCCTTTATAATTTATAACGATTTATTTATATTATAAATGGATTTTTAATATAAATTGAATATCGATTTAATCTGGGATTTTTAAAAGTCGAGTTATAAATCCCGATGTGTTTAATTTGGAGCCAGATTATATTCTATGTAAATATATGCGATAATATTAATTTATTATTATTTAATTTAATTATTTTTAAATATATTAATATTTAAATGGGTTTATTTAAAGCTTTAAAAATAGCCACTTTTGCAAATGAACTCCGTTATCGACGAAACTAATTTTGTTGGATTCGAACTATTAAATTATTGTTAGATTTCAATTTTCGGGATTTTTGGAGTCAGTATGTGGCCGTACGAAATTTTAATGTGAAAAACAGTCAATAAATTAGCTTCAAAAATACGCTGCTTGAGCAAACGGATTCGGAATTCGACGAAACAAGTTTCGTTGGATCCGTAATGTCGAACTGTAGCTGCATGTCCATTTTTATCAAATTTGGATATTGTATGTGATCATAGGAATTTTTAATGATAAATACAAGTAGTAGTTCAATAAAAATAAATATAATAATCAAATTTAAAAATATTAAAACTTCTCTATAAATACCCCTTACACCCTCTAACCCTAAACACAAATGTTCTCTGGTCAAAAGAAATTCACGCCGCTACTTACTCAAATTTTCCAGTAAAACGAGATCTTAGAGAATAAAAGAAAATCAAAATAATTCCTATAAATCATGAGACGTGCATATATGGAATCCTGCTATGGTTCTTTTCAATCTGATATCACTTTTAAGAGGTGCGGTTCAGATTTGATGAACTCGACCATATACAGCAGTAGTCCTTTGTTCTTGGGTTCAAGATGGTGGAAGATTATGCATCTTTCGTGTTTGTGATGTGTTATTTGGGTTCCGTGGAGCGAATAGAAACTGTATGGTGATTTTTGGGGAAGTCGGTGACATTTTTGTTCGTGGCTTCGTACTGTATGTCGTGAGGTTCCAAAAAATCGCAATTCCAATGATGAGTCGAGTTGAAAGTATTTGTTATGGGTAGATGGAGATTTTGGTTAGAAGTAAAATGATGAAGTTTGTTTTGATTTTTAATGAGTGAAGAAAGAGAAAGGATGGAGCTGCTTGATGCGTTGTTTTTGTGTGGTGCGAATTGTTCAAATGGGTGATAGGAAGATGGAGATTTAAATGGAGATCGAAATGGTGGTCTTGGATTTAAATACGGTGAAGAGTGCGTAGAAATGGGAGATCGATAGGGTGGAGGAAGCATATTCTTGGAGCTCACATTTGTGGAGGAGAAGGTGGTACAGGGTATTATGCGGGTGAGTTGAACAATGGTTATGGGCCCAAAAAAAGGAACTATGAGGCCTAATATAATGTTTATAATATAGGTTTTATTTAAATTGGTGTACTAACTTTAATTTATCGTATCTGGCACATACAGTAACAAAATTTCGAAGGGCCAGTTCCGTTTGGATCATATGAATGGCGGCTACACAATGGAACGGACTGGGAGTGAATTGGAGCTCGTTACAATTTATAGCAAAATAAATTGTCTGATCTAAATCAATGACAATTATCATTATTTAACGATGATCGTCCAATGTGAGTAAATCTCACTAACTCTGACAGTTTATATTTTTATAAATATAATCTATTATTGGTAAATGATGTGATTGTTGTGTGTTGATTGTTTGGTTGAATTGCTGATGTATTGGTTGAAATTATAGATAACGATATATATATATATATATATATATATATTTAAATCCTTAATCAAATATTGATTCTGTATATCAGAATATTTCATATTGAAATGAAATCGATGTTATTTATATTGTATAACATCTGTGGATGCAGGGAACATGTTGGAGGGATCCAACTGTATTCTTCAATATTTACAATGTTGTTTGTTTTCATATATTGTGATATATGATGTGATATAAAATCTGTGATTTGATTATGATGATATTGGTCATGTTATTAGGTATTTTAATTACCATATGAAATACTGAAATGTAAGAAGGAAATTTTCAAAGTGAATATTGAAAATGAAATATTTATATATAAAATAAATAGAATTTGAAAAAAGGATTTATATAAAATGAATAGGATTATATAAAAGAATTTATATAGAATAAATAGAATTATATAAAAGGATTTATAAAGAATAAATAGAATTATATAAAGGGAATTATAAATGAGATTTAAGTGTTAGAAATGAAAAAGGAGATTTGTATGAAAAATTCTACAAATAAAAATGTAAATATAATTTGTGTTTGAGATATTGTTTTTAAATACGAAATCAAACTGTTTTTGATTGCAAAGAAGAAATATTATTCACATTTACTGTGAATAAAGGATTTAATAAAATATTTGAAAATAAAATATTATAAAGGAATTTGGGGTTTGAATTAGGAATTTAAATGGAATTACAGAAATTAGAAACTGACTGGAAATTAGTTGAGTTGAATGGCTTTTTGGGTATCGATCTGATGTTGGTTTCGGCCTTCGGGGTTTATACTTGGGAAGTTGTTCTCTTACTAGTTTAATGTTAGAGACTGATAGAGGTGGGAAGATATTGATGCGTGAATTAGAAATGGAAACATTTTTCAAAGTTAATAACATATATTTTCTAATTTTAGAAAATAAGTAATTTATGAATATATGGAAACGATAAATGGGAAATCGGGAAATGAAATGATGATTGATAGGTAAGATTTCCATTTGGGAATACGACCGTTGTTTGTGCACATTTTTCCTTTGATAGTAAAATCACCAGCTATCAGAGATTTTGACCATTTCCGTTGTCAATACGGAGAGACCGGGATCAGATATATTATTTGAAAACCACTCCGTATGGCATTAGCATTGCGAATCAAATACGATGAGGGTAATTGAAGATGGAGTTATGCAAGGGATGTTCAGAAAATCCTATGTACAAATTTCCTAATATGGATTTACAGAATAGTACCTTCGGTTTGTCCAGTCTTAGGACGACCTGTATGGAAGAATGTCTGACAGAGTATATTCAATAGATCGCGTAAGTTGATCTCTTCAAATGTATTTACATTTGGTGGCGGAGGAATTCATTTCTCTTAGCTGTATACCCAAGGTATTTTTGAAGAAATCAATTTGTGATTTGGCGGGTATGACGATGTGGCATTCAAAGTTAATTAAGATGTGATCTGTTAGAGATAAACGTGGCCTCAAGCCTCACAATCAGGAAATGGTATAAAATCGGGTAGGTCGCATGGCTAAGTGGTTAGCTGCCAATTAGAGGGTATTGTCACTTGATCTAGAGAAATTCCATTTACTTCTATAATCTATTTCGATGCTGTCCCTTTCGGGAAATGGTTGCTGATCCCAACCGTTGGTGATAATACATTCGATACACTCAAGCAAAATGAGTGACCGGTCATGTTTAGCCTAGGTTGCAAGATGTTTTGTTGAGTCTGGTGTATTCCTCTCTAGAGATACACTATCGGAAGGTGGACCCATACCTTGCCAGTTGGAATTAATTACCCAATAAGCGCCCGGGTTTTGATTATATATGATGTATGTGGAACGTGAGATGAAAGCGTTCTGCTAGGTGATTATTATATTGTGGTTGATAGACATTATTATAATATCAAATGAGTTTGATATAAAAATTAGCGTTCCTTTCAAAAGGTTTTTGAATGTTGGACCAAGTTTTTTGGATTCTCATAAGGGAAAAACCCGTTTCGTTATACGGCGTGGTCTTATAAGATATTTCTTAATTACTCAAACTGTTTTAAATGGTTTTACTCATAACAGTCCCATGACTGACCCAGAGTTTATTTTATTTTGTTTTCCCTAAACTCTTGGATGCCCAATTTTGTATGGGCAGTCAAGTAGTCGGGATTTTACAGATATAATTGGAAAGCTGGAGAAGGAGTGTAAGTCTTGTACTCTGATAATGTTATTGTATACATATACTGTTTTGATTTCAAGTTATGTTGTATACATTGAGTTTATGTCGATTACCAAGGTCGCGAAAACCCGGGTCGTTACAGTGGTATCAAAGCTTAAGGTTAAGTAATTACGTTGGCTCTGTGGCGTGACTCAGTAGAGATGGGGTTAGAAATACCCTAGATTGAGTTTGAGTGTATATGTACGAGTGAACTTATTTGTAGACTTTATAAAAATGGTTTTATATTGTGGATATTTATTGGTTGAGTTGTTTATGGATTCTGGTCGATCAGTTTGATCCACTGTATCGGTAGGAGTTTCTAAACACTCGAATACGATAAACCAACACAATATGTTTTGATAAAGGGTAAATGAAATAAATTTACCCCGAATTATATTTTATTATAAAAGAATGATTGTTTTTTGAAATATTATAGTATTGGATGTGTTAGTTGTTGTTATAATCGAGAAAGATTATAATTAAGTTGGTTATATATATAACTAAATAAAATTCGTATAAGTGTTACGAAATAAATAAATCTTAATTTAAATTAGAAATGAAATTAAAACCTTGGAAATTTGGACAGGTATTTTTAGATGGATTTAGAATTAATATAAGAGAATTTTAAAATCCTTGGATATTTTAAATTGTTTACAAACATTGTGAATGATAATTTGAAATGTATTTCAAAGTGGAAATTTTTAAATATGGTTTTGAAAGTAATATAGTATTGAACTCACTTCGATCGCTGGAAAGTAGATTCCGATGATGATAGCTACGTCAGCGGTGTTCATTTTCGAGTTTCTAAGTGATGGATTACTACTAAAGATTTTGTTTTTGAATTGTTTTGAGAAAAACAAGTTGTTTGATACTCCGAAATGAATATTTTAATTTCTGAAAAGGGTATGCTGTTTAAAAACTCCCAGAACCAGATTGTTTGAAATTAAAACAAATTTAAATTGAAAAGTATGAAAGCAAATAAAAATTGAATTGAAACCATTTATGTGGAAATTGTATTGAAATAGAAGGCAAATAAAATTGGAATGTGGAATAGGAATACATAATTATATTGGACTGGTAAGTTAAGAGTTGAAATTGGTAGTGGCATTTGAGTTGAGAATGAAATTTGTCATGGATATAAGTGAATAATTGTGTTGAGATTTGATCGATTGAAATTGATTGGAAATCGATTGGTATAGATAGATATATGATCAGCAGGTATTGAGTAGAAGCAAGTGCAAGAAATAAAATGGTATGTTCAACAAAAGACACATGTTTCATTCAATTTGGTGATTTATGAGCCAATTTAGCAAGCTGCTTGGCTATTTGATCGATTGACCCGTACAAAGGAGGTGCTGGCGAAATTTTAGGGTGTTAGAAAATTTTCAGAATTTTTGAAAATTTTCGTTAGAAGGAATAAACTAATTATTTAATTAAAATTTATTGGTTCAATTGAAACTGAAGATAATAGATAAACAAATTATTTATAACCCAGTTAATAGGGTTTGTTTTCTACCTTAGCAATTTCAAGGACAAAATTATTTTAAGGGGGAAGAATGTAATGTCCCGTATTTTTACGGTATAATAATTAATTTATTTAATTATTTAAATAGGGTTTAGAGATTTAAATGGTCATTTAATTAAATAATATTGAATATTTAATTAATATAAATAATAGAATAATATATTTAATTTCTGAAATAGTGGAATTCACAATATTGTATGAATTGAATCATTTATAATATATAATTCAGTATAGGGTTGAATTATAGTAACTAATATATTATTTAAACGAAGTTTGAACGTATAACTATGTTATAATTATAATCGATGCCATAATGGCACGGCAGTTCATAACTGGGCGATTCGAACTTTAAACGAATATACAGAATCCGTTTTAAGTTGGATTTCTATGAAACAAGAAACGTTCAGAGCTGGTGAAGTATATTTTTCTAATGGAAGAGAAAAATCGAGATTTCGTCATGTAAATTTTGGGTTATGTCCAAATCAAATTTTAGAAAAGTCGCTAAGGAATTCATTTGTAATTTATAACGATTTATTTATATTATAAATGGATTTTTATTATAAATTGAATATTGATTTAATCTAGGATATTCAAATGTCGAGTTATAAATCCCGATGTGTTTATTTTGGTGCCAGATTATATTCTATGTAAATATATGCGATATTAATTTATTAATATTTAATTTAATTATTTTTTAATATATTAATGTTTAATTGGGTTTATTTAGAGCTTTAAAAATAACCACTTTTGCAAATGAACTCCGTTATCGACGAAATAAATTTTGTTGGATTCGAAATATTAAATTATTGTTAGATTTCAATTTTCGTGATTTTTGGAGTCAGTATGTGGCTGTACGGAATTTTAATGTGAAAAACAGTCAATAAATTGGCTTAAAAAATACATTGTGTGAGCAAACGTATTCGGAATTCGACGAAACAAGTTTCGTTGGGTTTGTAATGTCGAAATGTAGTTGCATGTTCATTTTTATCAAATTTGGATATTGTGTGTGATCACAGGAATTTTTAATGATAAATACAAGCAGCGATTCAATAAAAATAAATGTAATAATCAAATTTAAAAATATTAAAACTTTTCTATAAATACCCTTTACACCCTCTAACCCTAAACACAAATGTTCTCTGGTCAAATGAAATTCATGCCGCTACTTTTTCAATTTTTTCCAGTAAAACGAGATCTTAGAAAATAAAAGAAAATCAAAATCAATTATTATAAATCATGAGATGTGCATATCTGGAATCCTGCATGGTTCTTTTCAATTCGATATCACTTTTGAGAGGTGCAGTTCAGGTTTGATGAACTCGACCATGTATAGGTGTAGTTGTTTGTTCTAGGGTTCAAGATGGTGGAAGATTTATGCATCATTTCGTGTTTGTGATGTGGTATTTGGGTCCGTGGAGCGAATAAAATCTATATGGTGATTTTTGGGGAAGTCAATGACATTTTTGTTCGTGTCTTTGTACTGTACATCGTGAGGTTCCAGAAAATCACAATTCCAATGATGAGTTCGAGTTGGAAGTATTTGTTATGGGTAGATGGATATTTTTGTTAGAAACAAGATGGTGAAGTTTGTTTTGATTTTTAATGAGTGGAGAAAGAGAAAGGACGGAGCTGCTTGACGCATTATTTTTGTGGGGTGCGAATTGTTCGAATGGGCGATAGGAAGATAGAGATTTGAATGGAGATCGAAATGCTGGTCTTGGGTTTAAATACGGTGAAGAATACGTGGAAATGGGAGATTGATAGGGTGGACGAAGTATATTCCTGGAGCTCACATTTTCGAAGGAGAAGGAGATACAGGGTATTATGCAGGTGAGTTAAATAATGGATATGGGCCCCAAAAAAAGGAACTGTGAGGCCCAATATAATGTTTATAATATAGGTTTGATTTAAATTGAATTAAATTAGCGTACAAAATTTAATTTATCGTATCTGGCACATACGGTAGCAGAATTTCGAACAGTCAGATCCGTTGGGATCGTATGAATGGCGGCTACACAATGGAACTGACTGGGAGTGAATTGGAGTTGGTTACAATTTATAGCGAAGTAAATTGTTTGATCTGAATCAACGACAATTATCGTTATTTAACGATGATCGTCCAATGTGAGTAAATCTCACTAACTCTGTACAGTTTATATTTTTATAAATATAATCTATTATTGGTAAATGATGATTGATTGTTGTGTTTTGATTGTTTGGTTGAATTGCTGAAGTATTGGTTGAACTTATAGATAACGATATATATACATAAATCATTAATTAAATATTAATTCTGTTTATCAGAATATTTAAATTGAAATGAATTCGATGTTATTTTTATTGTATAACATCTGTGGATGCAGGGAACAAGTTGGAGGGATCCAACTGGATTCCTCAATATTTATAATATTGTTTGTTTTCATATATTGTGATATATGATGTGATATAAAATCTGTGATTTGATTATGATGACATTGGTCATGTTATTTGGTATTTTAAATACCATATGAAATACTGGAATGTAAAAAGGAAAATTTCAAAGTGAATATTGAAAATGAAATATTTATATATAAAATAAATAGAATTAAAAAAAGGATTTATATAAAATGAATAGGATTATATAGAAGGATTTATATAGAATATATAGAATTATATAAAAGGATTTATACAGAATAAATAGAATTATATAAATTGAATTATAAATGAGACTTAAGTGTTACAAATAAAAAAGGAGATTTGTATGAAAAATTCAACAAATATAAATATAAATATAATTTGGGTTTGAGATATTGTTTTTAAATACGAAATCAAACTATTTTGATTGCAAAGAAGAAATATTATTCACATTTAATGTGAATTAAGGATTTAATAAAATATTTTGAAAATTAAATATTATAAAGGAATTTGGGATTTGAATTAGGAATTTAAATGGAATTACTAAAATTAGAAACTGACTGGAAATTAGCTGAGTTGAATGGCTTTCACGGTATTGATCTGATGTTGGTTTGGCCTTCAAGATTTATACTTGGAAGTTGTTTTCTTACTAGTTACAATTAGAGACTGATAGAGGTGGGAAGATATTAATGCGTCAATCAGAAATGGAAACGTTTTTCCAAGTCAATAATGTATATTTTCTAATTCTAGAAAATAAGGAATTTCTGAATATATGGAAACGATAAATGGGAAATTAGGAAATGAAATGATGATTGATCAGTAAGATTTCCATTTGGTAATACGACCGTTGTTTGTACACATGTTTTCCTTTGATAGTTAAAAATCACCAACTATCAAAGATTTTGACCATTTCCGTTGTCAATACGGAGAGACTGGGATCAGATATATTATCTGAAACTACTCTGTATGGCATTAGCGTTGCGAATCAAATATGATGAAGGTAATTGAAGATGGAGTTATGCAAAGGCTATTCAGAAAATCCTAGATAGAAATTGCCTAAGATGGATTTATAGAATAGTACCTTCGGTTTGTCCAGTCCTAGGATGACCTGTATGGAAGAATGTCTAACAGAGTATATTTAATAGATCGCGTAAGTTGATCTCTTCAAGCGTATTTGTAACACCCCGTATTTTTCGGGAAATACGTTAAGTAACAAATCAGAGAATAATTAAATTGTAACAAAATAATTAAGGGAAACGGGTTACGCCATTGTGTTCGTCTCGAAATTCTGCTTGGAATAGAGTCCAAGTTTGCGTAAATCGGACTCCGTATAAAGAAGATATGGCCTTCGGAAGTTTCAATAAAACCAGCCCGAAATTCAAAAATTCAGATTTCGAAATTCAAAACAGACACCCGGGCTGGGTGGGAAAATTCCCGCCCAGGACCCAGGTCGACCTGGGGGTCGACCTGGGTAAACAGGTCGACACTAGGGTCGACCTCAGGGTCGACCTCCCCCCTTTTTCCAGATCTGGAGACAGATCCATTTTTCTGCACCTGGATAACTTTCTGACCAGATTCGTGAGCTCTAACCTTTTTAAACACCTCCAAACCTAGCTTTCTCTCCACACAATTTTATTCTACCTATACTCTGCCTTTATTCTAATTAAAAATAAGAATGGCGTCGCTACTCTGCTGAAATCTAAGCTAGAAGTAGTGCATCTTCTTCCAATCTAAATAGAATTAAAAGAACGACTAATCTACATCAAAGGAAAGCTATTCAGCTTCAGAAAACAGATTTCTGAAAAACAAGACTTGCCTATATTTTGTAAGTACAGTTATATTTCTGATTTAAACATTAATTGGAAGTCATGGCTTATAAGAAACTGATATTAGAACGGTGCCTATTAGTTTATCTATGTGGATTCATGTTTATTCATGCGATTTTCCTATGTTATATTCTTGTGATGAAACTATTGCCTATGACTATGACTATGAGACCTTTGCCTAAGACTATGACCATGAAACTATTGCCTATGAAATTATTTCTTATGACTATGATTCGTGACTATGAGACTGCTGCCCACGACTATGATTCATAACTATGAGACTATTTCCTATGACATTGATTAAGAAACTAGTGTGATTAGTCGCCCATGACTATTGTGGTTAATTGCCTACAACTATTTTAATTAGTTGCTTATGCCTATTCCCATTGTTACAATTAACCAATCATGTTGTACCTTGAACTGGCATTATGTTGGACAAAATCACCTATGCCTATTCCCTTGATTATGTTGGATCTTACATTTAATTTGTAACATGGCTAGTTTATTCCTATTCACTATTATGTACATCGAACCTGTTGGAGCCATTATTTTTGCATGCCTAGTCTTTTATATCGATTCTTGTGCTTATCCCCTATTCCTTTTGTTAGTGTCATTTCATGAGTACTTAGAAAACTTGTGAAATCATGTTATACGCACGATTATGATGCAGGGATTGGGCGTAGCTTAATTAAGTTAATTTGGCATAATAAATATGTTGGCATAATCTAAATTGGCTATAATAGTGAATGATTTACATGCATATTAGACTTGGGCATAAATTGATAAATTTTAATTCGCCGTGAAGTATGCAATTGGCATGTAAACCAAGTTTTGGACATAAGCGGTAAACTAGAATACTGAATCTAGTTTTGACATGAACTGTAAATTGGAATGTTAATCTAGATTGGGCATGAACTGAAAAAGGGGAATATTAAATCTAAATTGGTATAAACTGCAAGTTGGGCTAATTGATAGGAAGATCAAGTTTTGGGCATAGAAAATAAGTATGTTAATTGGCATGACAAATGAATATGATCTAGGCTAACTTGATTTATGGAAAATTTACATAAATAGTAAATATGTAAATTAGAGAAGAGGAAAATGCCTAACCCGAGATTAGATTGAGTTGTGGTGTAAAACTGCCCGGAAATGCCCGGCACATCCAGTAACCACAACAATACCTGTCTAATGTGAGAGGTTAGTGCATCAAGCCCAGAAAGACGCGAGGTTAGACTGGGTTGTGGTGTAAAACTGCCTGGAACCGACCGACATATCCAGTAACCACAACAATACCAGTCTAATGTGAGTGGTTGGTGCTTTAATTAATTAATTAAAGCTCATGAACAATAAAGCTAGAAAAGGTGAGGTTATGTAATTAAGGAAACACTTAACCAACTTAACATGTTTACAAGACAAGAAGGGTGGGGTTAAGTAAATGAGAAAACACTTAGCCAATTCAACATGTTAAGTAGACAAGATTGGTAGGGGTTAAGTTAATTTGGACACTTAAACAACTTTACATGTTAACAAGACAAGAAGGGTGGGGTTAAGTAATTGAGAAAACACTTAGCCAATTCAACATGTTAAATAGACAAGATTGATAGGGGTTAAGTTAATTTGGACACTTAACCAACTTAACATGTTAACAAGGCAAGATTAGTGGGGGTTAAGTAACTAAGGAAACACTTAGCCATTATATATAACATGTAAACTAGACAAGTGGGTAAGGTTAAGTAAATGTTTAACCGTTATAACATGCTAACTAGACTAGATGGTGGGGTTAAGTAAACTTAGAACACTTAGCCATTGTAGCATGATAAATAAACAGGGTTAAGTTAATGAGAGACACTTAACTAGTATAACCTGACAAACGAGTAAGGTTAAGGAACGCTTAACCAATTTGACATGATTTGGGGTGGGTTAAGTCAACATGAACCGCTAGATAACCTTAACCAATTTGACATGATATATGGATAGGTTAAGTCAACGTAAACTGCTGGATAACACTTAACCAATCCAACATGACAAGGAAGGGAACTAAGTAGTAAACCTTAGTTAAGAGGACTAAGCTGTAAACCTTAGTTAAGAAAACGAACGATTCAAGAAACTAAGTAGTAAACCTTAGTTAAGAGAACTAAGTAGTAAACCTTAGTCAAGAAAACCAAGTAGAATATGAGGAGAAGCGAATGTTTATCTGATCATAAAGAAGGCTCCAATGAACTGGGTTACGAAGCACGCGGCTTTGAGGGGACGTGAGGGTACTCTTGGTATCCCTCTTTGAGGCTGTAGATGACCCTCCTAGGCTCACAGAGGTTAAGGTCTACGTTAGAAGAGCCAAGGGTATACCTTGGTTGCAATAATAAGGCAATCTAAAGAGTAGGATGGACCAGCATGATTCGGCGAGACCAGTTTTTGCCCTGTGATAGCAACTCGTCGTCTACCTACCAACTTGAGTCAGTCGAGATACGTGAAGCGGAAAGGTAGAGAACTCCAACAGACCATATACTTTTTATCTAGTTATGGGTGAGGTTGGCCCATAGGTTTGTGGGGGCATAGAAGGACCTACGTACAGTTCTCATCCTTGATTTTCTTGGGTGCCTTTCATGTCTTAGTTGAGGGAGGGGTCTAGTGGGACCATAGCCACTATAAAAGAAGACCTTAGCATCTGCATTCGGGAGATATCTGAAATCTCCTGACCGAGTTCCGTATTAGCCCTGCCACGGGACTCGGGTCGCACATATAGAGGACATGTGCATCTAGACATCAACAACGATTCACGACACATAAGTAGGGAAAGTCTAGGAACATATACCACTATGGGTAATGTGTCCCAGACTAGGGGGCATCGTTCGATAGGTAGCATAATCCCTAGTTGGACTTAGGTCGCATAAACCCTGAATCCGAGAAGCATTCAATAGCTAGCATAAACCCCAGTGGCCCTGGGTAGCGTAAACCCTGGTTGAATCTAGGAAGCATTCGATAAGTTAACCCTAGTTGGATCCAGGTAACACTCGGTGGATAAGGGACTGCATACACAATAAAAAGTGGATCATTTTATCATGAACACACGATGATAGTTGAAACAGTTCTTAGTGGTTGTAGTGAAATAGAAGTGGATTCGATGGCAAATTCCGTTAATCTTACCTTGTTTTGTTTTAGGATTATCTTATCACTATGGTATGGTTCTAAGTTCAGTTTGTTCATGTCATAGTCCTTTTCTTGTTTACATGCTGAAGTATAACTGGACTTACCAGACTTATGTCTGACCTAGTTTGTTTTCGCCTCTTTTCTTCCGTTCCTCCCCCCTCCCCCCACAGGTAGCCAGGGAGGGAATAGCTCAGCTCATTTTGGGCCGTTACTCTTTTCGAGCTTGAAGATTCTTTGATGCATTGTTTTGAACTCCATTTTCTACTGCTATGGCTGGATCATGCTTTATTGGGGAATATCATTGTCAGTTTATGCTTCTTTATTTTAAACCAGACAGATGCTTTGTTGTAATAAGTATTTGTATTTTAAGACAATCTTTGTACAAGCTGTGTTTTAATCAATAAAGGTTATTTATTTTCCGCTGCTTTATTTGTCTGTCTTGTAATTTTTCTGCAACTTGTACCAAAAATGCTCCACCAAAGTTAAGGCATTCCCTTTGCGAGTGACCTTAACGGAGGTGGGGTGTTACACTTGGTATCAGAGCTGAAGGTTACCGAATCAGATAAAAAGATTTGAAAAAATATTTTCAACGGTTTTAAAAGAAGCATTTTCAAAAGAAAAGTTCTGTTTTATAGGCATATTCCCCAAAGCCATATGCATTATCTTTTGATCCTCTGTTTGAATCCTTGTTTCCTTCTTTCCTGTGTCTCTGGGGCTCCTGGCTTTCTTGGAGGTAACCTCATCGCGACATGGTTCCGTGGGCTTGATGAGACTACGACACTTATTAAAGGGCAAATAAGTGCCTAACTTCCATCCGTAGCCATAATTTTCTTTCGAGCTTTGTAGGATTCTCCGTGCGATGGAGGCAGCTTTCGAGAGACATGTCAACAAGTTACACAAGGATAAAGAAACCCATGGATATGGACTTGGAGGGGAGGAAAGA
This sequence comes from Allium sativum, assembly GCA_030737875.1. Lineage (NCBI taxonomy): Eukaryota > Viridiplantae > Streptophyta > Magnoliopsida > Asparagales > Amaryllidaceae > Allium > Allium sativum. The sequence goes on along the minus strand of CM060910.1, from coordinate 411,168,350 downwards.
ATAGTAAACCTAAAACAAGAGGAAGTATCTTTATTTTGGTATAATGGGTTGCATAATTAAAGGCAAGGGCAAGAACAAAGGATAGGATTTTCCAAAAGACAAGCACATGCTCTCACCTCCAGCATACCTGAGAGAGAGGTAGTAAAGTTTCTGTTGAAAAAGACTAGTTTTCTTTTTGATCATCTTGTTCGTACACTATTTGATTCTGGCGCGTCGCACTCATTTGTATCTGCTGCTTTAGTTGAGTCTCTACACCCTAGATATTGTATAGTAGAGGATCCCATTATAGTCTCAAATCCAATTGTTGGTTCGGCTCATTTATCTTTGACTTGTGAGGATTTGAGAATAGCTATATTAATGCTTATGTTTTTGGTTTCATCGGTTGTGGGTTGATTTTAGGCATGGATTGGTTAGCTAGTAATTATGAAACTAGGGTAGTTAGACTTTTGACTTGCCTCGGGATTACCCTCGAGATTTCGTGCGATCCTAAGGGATCAGTTTGTCATAGCTACCCAGAATCACTTTGTTTATCTATCGACGATTTTCGATCCGTTGGAGTAGTCCATGAGTACGCAATATGTTTTGATTAGGGTAAGGATTTTCCCCCTAAAACTCGAGACAGACTTCCGCATATATCTAGATGACACTGCAAAGCCAGTTATGCGATCAACGATAATTTTGGCGCAAGATTGGCGAGGATAGCCCCAGTTCGTAAAGTGCTCAATTGTTTGGTTGTTTTGCTAGTATCATCTCCCATAGATCGTCCAAATTCGTAGGAGGTATCCCTCGGGTGCTTGTTTGATATTGGTTTAGGCATTTGGGGCTTGTACTTGAGGGATGTCAAGTTCGACTAGGATGGTTTGCATGAGAAATAAATAGTTGGGGATGGCACCCTAAGTAAGACTGACCATAAGAGAGGTAAAAAGCACATAGCAACCATTAGGTTTAGACCCTCAGATTTGTAACATGATGGATAAGCTAAGTAGAGGATAGACCTCTAATCATCTTGGGATATACACTTGGTATCATGGTTAATATCTGTTTATCTTGGAAGGGTAGTTCGACTACATTGGATATCCTCTAGCACAGTAAGTGACCAAGGTCCTATCTTTACTAGTGAGTTGTGGAAATGGAGGTCAAGAAGCTTTGCAACCGTGAAGTTAAGGTACAGTGGAGAGAAGCTCACGAAGATGCAACTTAAAAGACTAAAGACTAGATACACATATCATACCCTTTTTGAGGCTATATCCTTGATCTCTCTTTTTCTGTACAGTTTATTGCCTGACTAGTCTCCGTCTTTTAAGTATATCCTCTCGGTCCTATCCTCAATTCCTTAGTAGAAGCCAATGGATGTAAATATGTGTTTGAAACATGTTATATTTTATGGTTGCAAGTAGTTACTAGTAGTTGCTCGTGAGTGCATATACACACACATTAGGCACTAGATTGGCTCAGTCACTCTCTTATTACATATGCATATGTGTATTTGTGAAACTGGATGTGTTATCATATGGACGATGCATTTATATGAATGATTGTGCAATCATGTAGAAGTTATAAAATACGATTAGGAGTAATTGCATACATGATGGACTCATGGCACTGACATGATTTGCATTAAGGAGGTCAACGAAATCAGTAGACCGCCTGATTTTGCATTAGATAAGGACATATACACACACTATGAATATGATCATGAAAGGCATTAGAAACCTTCTAAGGAAAATGGATGCCTATGATTGGATGGTTGAGTAGATAGATGTTGGATGGTAGGATAAACATTCTTACTAACTTAGAGATTTCGGGGACGAAATCCTTTAAAGGACGGGAGAATGTAACACCCCGTATTTTTCGGGAAATATGTTAAGTGACAAATTAGAGAATAATTAAATTGTAACAAAATAATTAAGGGAAATGGGTTATGCCATTGCGTTCATCTCGAAATTCTGCTTGGAATAGAGTTCAAGTTTGCGTAAATCGGACTCCGTATGAAGAAGATATGGCCTTCGGAAGTTTCAATAAAAACCAGCCCGAAATTCAAAAATTCAGATTTCGAAATTCAAAACAGACACCCGGGCTGGGCGGGAAAATTCCCGCCCAGGACCCAGGTCGATACTAGGGTCGACCTCCTACCCTTTTTTCCAGATCTGGAGACAGATCCATTTTTCTGCACCTGGACGCCTATCTGACCGGATTCGTGAGCTCTAACCTATTTAAACACCCCCAAACCTAGCTTTCTCTCTACACAATTTATTCTGCCTATACTCTGCCTTTATTCTAATTAAAAATAAGAATGGCGTCGCTACTCTGTTGAAATCTAAGCTAAAACTAGTGCATCTTCTTCCAATCTGAATAGAATTAAAAGAACGACTAATCTACATCAAAGGAAAGCTATTCAGCTTCAGAAAACAGATTTCAGGAAAACAAGACTTGCTTATATTTTGTAAGTACAGTTATATTTCCGATTTAAACATTAATTGGAAGTCATGGCTTTTAAGAAACTGATATTAGAACGGTGCCTATTAGTTTATCTATGTGGATTCATGTTTATTCATGCGATTTTCCTATGTTATATTCTTGTGATGAAACTATTGCCTATGACTATGACTATGACTATGAGACCTTTGCCTAAGACTATGACCATGATACTGTTGCCTATGAAATTATTCCTTATGACTATGATTTGTGACTATGAGACTGCTGCCCATGACTATGATTCATAACTATGAGACTATTGCCTATGACATTGATTAAGAAACTAGTGTGATTAGTCGCCCATGACTATTGTGGTTAATTGCCTACAACTATTGTAGTTAGTTGCTTATGCCTATTCCCATTGTTACAATTAACCAATCATGGTGTACCTTGAACTGGCATTATGTTGGACCAAATCACCTATGCCTATTCCCTAGATTATGTTGGATCTCACCTTTAGTGTGTAACTTGGCTAGTTTATTCCTATTCACTATTATGTACATCGAACTTGTTAGAGCCATTATTTTTGCATGCCGATTCTTTTATATCAATTCTTGTGCTTCTCCCCTATTCCTTTTGTGAGTGTCATTTCATGAGTACTTAGAAAACTTGTGAAATCATGTTATACGTACGGTTATGATGCGGAGATTGGGCGTAGCTTAATTAAGTTAATTTGGCATAAAAAATATGTTGGCATAATCTAAATTGGCTATAATAGTGAATGATTTACATGCATATTAGACTTGTGCATAAATTGATAAATTTTAATTGGCTGCAAAGTATGCAATTGGCATGTAAACCAAGTTTTGGACATAAGCGGTAAACTAGAATATAGAATCTAGTTTTGACATGAACTGTAAATTGGAATATTAATCTAGATTGGGCATGAACTGAAAAGGGGAATATTAAATCTAAATTGGTATAAACTGCAAGTTGGGCTAATTGATAGGTAGATCAAGTTTTGGGCATAGAATATAAGTATGTTAATTGGCATGACAAACTAATATGATCTAGGCTAAATTGATTTATGGAAAATTTACATAAATAGTAAATATGTAAATTAGAGAAGAGGAAAATGCCTAACACGAGGTTAGATTGAGTTGTGGTGTAAAACTGCCCGGAACCACCCGGCACATCCAGTAACCACAACAATACATGTCTAATGTGAGAGGTTAGTGCATCAAACCCAGAAAGACCAGACGTTAGACTGAGTTGTGGTGTCAAACAGCCCGGAACCGACCGACATATCCAGTAAGCTAGAAATGGTGAGGTTAAGTAATTAAGGAAACACTTAACCAACTTAACATGTTAACAAGACAAGAAGGGTGGGGTTAAGTAATTGAGAAAACACTTAGCCAATTCAACATGTTAAGTAGACAAGATTGATAGGGGTTAAGTTAATTTGGACACTTAACCAACTTAACATGTTAACAAGACAAGAAGGGCAGGGTTAAGTAATTGAGAAAACACTTAGCCAATTCAACATGTTAACTGGACAAGATTGATAGGGGTTAAGTTAATTTGGACACTTAACCAACTTAACATGTTAACAAGGCAAGATATGTGGGGGTTAAGTAACTAAGGAAACACTTAACCATTATATATAACATGTAAACTAGACAAGTGGGTAAGGTTAAGTAAATGTTTAACCGTTATAACATGCTAACTAGAGTAGATGGTGTGGGTAAGTAAACTTAGAACACTTTGCCATTATAGCATGATATATAAAAAGGGTTAAGTTAATGAGAGAGACTTAACCAGTATAACCTGACAAATGAGTAAGGTTAAGGAACACTTAACCAATTTGACATGATATAGGGGTGGGTTAAGTCAACATGAACCGCTAGATAACACGCAACCAATTTGACATGATATGTGGGTAGGTTAAGTCAACGTAAACTGCTAGATAACACTTAACCAATCCAACATGACGAGGAAGAGAACTAAGTAGTAAACCTTAGTTAAGAGGACTAAGTTGTAAACCTTAGTTAAGAAAACGAATGATTCAAGAAACTAAGTAGTAAACCTTAGATAAGAGAACTAAGTAGTAAACCTTAGTCAAAAAAACCAAGTAGAATACGAAGAGGGGCGAACCTCCATCTGATCATAAAGAAGGCTCCAATGAATCGGGTTACGAATCATGCTGCTTCGAGGGGACGTGAGGGTACTCTTGGTATCCCTATGTGAGGCAGCACATGATCCTCCTAGGCTCACAGTGGTTAAGGTCTGCGTTAGAAAAGCCAAGGGTATGCCTTGGTTGCAATAATAAGGCAACCTAAAGACAAGGATGGACCAGCGTGATTCGGCGAGACCTGTTTTTGCCCTGTGATAGCAACTCGTCGTCTACCTACCATCTTGAGTCAGTCAAGATACGTGAAGCGGAAAGGTGGAGAACTCCAACATACCATATACTTGCTATCTATTTATGGGTGAGGTTGGCCCATAGGTTTGTGGGGGCATAGAGGGGCCTGTGTACAGTTCTCATTCTTGATTTTCTTGGGTACCTTTCATTTGTTAGTTGAGGGAGGGGTCTAGTGGGACCATAGCCACTGGAAAAGTAGACCTTAGCATCTGCAATTGGTAGATATCTGAAAGCTCCCGACCAAGTTCCATATTAGCCCTACCACGGGACTCGTGTCGCACATATAGAGGACATGTGCATCTAGACATCGATAACGATTCATGACACATACGTGGGGAAAGTCTAGGAACACATACTGCTCTGGGTAGTGTGTCCTAGACTGGGGGGCATCGTTCGATAGGTAGCATAATCCCTAGTTGGACCTAGGTCGCGTAAATCCTGAATCCGAGAAGAGTTCAATAGGTAGCATAAACCCCAGTGGCCCTGGGTAGCGTAAACCCTAGTTGAATCTAGGAAGCATTCGATAAGTAAACCCTAGTTGGATCTAGGTAACACTCGATGGATAAGGGACTGCGTACACAATAAAAAGGGGATCATTTTGTCATGAACATACGATGATAGTTGAAACAGTCCTTAGTGGGTGAAGAGAAATAGAAGTGGATGCGATGGCAGATTCCGTTAATCTTACCTTGTCTTGTTTTAGGATTATCTTATCATTATGGTATGGTTCTAAATTCAGTTTGTTCATGTCATAGTCCTTTTCTTGTTTACATGCTGAAGTATAACTGGACTTACCAAACTTATGTCTAACTTAGTTTGTTTTCGCCTCTTTTCTTCCGTTCCCCCCCCCCCCCGGTAGCCAGGGAGGGAATAACTCAGCTCATTTTGGACCGTTACTCTTTCCGAGCTTGAAGATTCTTTGATGCATTGTTTTGAACTCCATTTTCTACTACTATGGCTGGCTCATGCTTTATTGGGGAATATCATTGTCTGTTTATGCTTCTTTATTTTAAACAAGACAGATGCTTTGTTGTAATAAGTATTGTTTTTGTAAGATAATCTTTGTACAAGTAGTGTTTTAATCGATAAAGGATATTTATTTTCTGCTGCTTTATTTTTCTGTCTTGTAATTTTTCTGCAACTTGTACCAAAAATGCTCCACTAAAGTTAAGGCATTCCCTTTGCGAGTGAACTTAAAGGAGGTGGGGTGTTACAGTATTTACATTTGGTGGCAGAGGAATTCGTTTATCTTAGCTGTATACCCATGGTATTTTTGAAGAAATCAATTTGTAATTTGGTGGGTATGACGATGTGGCATTCAAAGTGAATTAAGATGTGATCTGTCAGAGATACACGTGGCCTCAAGCCTCACAATCAGGAAATAGTACAAAATTGGTAGGTCAGATGGCTAAGTGGTTAGGTGACAATTAGGGTGTATTGTCACCCGATCTAGAGAAATTCAATTTACTTCTACAATTTATTTTGGTACTGTCCCTTTCGGAAACGGTTGTTGATCCCAACCGTTAGTTATAATACATTCGGTACGCTCAAGCGAAATGAGTGACTGGTCATGTTTAGCCTGGGTTGCAAGATGTTCTTGTTGAACCCGGTGTATTACTCTCTAGAGATACACTGTCAGAAGGTGGTCCTATACCTTGCCAGTTGGAATTCATTACCAATAAGCGCCTGCGGATTTTGATTATATATTATGTATGTGTAACGTGAGATGAAAGCGTTCTGCTAGATGATTATTATATTGTGGTTGATAGACATTATTATAATATCAAATGAGTTAGATATAAAGATTATTGTTCCTTTCAAAAGGTTTTTGAATGTTGGACCAAGTGTTTTGGATTCTCATAAGGGAAAGACCCATTCCGTTATATGGCGTGGTCTTATGAGATATTGTTTAATTTCTCAAACTGTTTTAAATGGTTTTACTCATACCAGTCCCATGACTTACCTAGAGTTTATTTTGTTTTGTTTTCCCTAAACTCTTGGGTGCCCAATTTTGTACGGGCAGCCAAGTAGTCAGGATTTTACAGATATAATTGGAAAGCTAGAGTAGGAGGCTTTTGGATTATATAGCTATTATTTATTTCCGCTGAGTTGTAAGTGTTGTACTCTGATAATGGTATTGTATACATATACTGGTTTGATTTCAGGTTATGTTGTATATTATATGTTATTCGTTCCGATGTGAGATTTGTGTTACTCTGATGTTCTTCTTCTTCTTCTATTCTAATTTTCTATCTTACCTATTCTCAACCTCTAATTTTTTCATTAACTATCCGGTATTTCGGATGCTTGGATAGTAGACATTGAGTTTATGTCGATTACCAAGGTCATGAAAACCCTGTTGTTACAGTCGGACTTGTAAATGAATATTTATTCCCAATTTCAACTATCACATATCTAATTTTTTTATACATTTATATTTTCAGAAGAAAATCAGCAGTATAACGACTCTGTTTATAGAACCGAAGTAGTGTCTATGCATTACCCCTCTCCTGATACTGGTTTGTGCCATAAACACAATATTAATCATCAACCATCAATTCATAATCATAATCACAACCCAAAAATCAACCATGGTTTGCAAGAAATAGTGTCAGGAGCTACTACGCCACATCTGCAACCTATGATATAATGAAGTAGCAAAAAATGATTTAAGTGAGAGAGTTCTCACCCAGAAGCTAAACCAAAACTGTGACTCTTCATATGTGAAATCTTCACAGTGCTCGCCATTTTGTTGTTTTCATCGCCCGAATTCACCTTTCTGACTTTAACTTCTTCACACGACCTCCAAACTTCACCAAGCTCACTTTTTAGCACAGACACGCCATTCTGAGTAACTTTTCCCTAGTTGGTTTTCTTTCCAAATTGCAACAATATCGCGAATCTTCACTTAAAAATTGCAAACTTCGGACATGTTTTTCGGGCGGCTCCGAACTCCAAAATTCAACTTCCATATATCCAAATTGAAGAGAAAAACGAGATCTTCAACTTTGGTATTATGCAGTCTTGGTTAGAAATGCAAGGTTTGGGAGTTATTGGCTAAAAGGGGATAGGGGTTGTTTTGCACATATGGGAATTTTGATGAAAAGAGGGATTTTTGGTTTCGTGGGGTCCATGGCCAAGGGGTTGTTGGTCAGAGGCGGTGGCGAGCCTGACTGGGGTGGGGGATGCTACGACAAGGTGGTGGTGGTGGTGGAGGGGTGTATGGAGGTGGGTGATGATCATTTAGGGTTTAGGGATTGCAAACGAAGAGAGAGAGGAGAAGGAGGAAGGGGGCCGGAGGTGGGTGACGCTGGTCGGAGACAGCGGCGGCTAGTGGAGGAGGGGTGGCAGCGGCGGGAATGGAGGAGGTGCCCATTAAAGTGAAAAAAGGAATGAAAGAGGAAGGAGAAAATATTGAAGAAGGAAATGGACAAAAGTAATTATATACTAGTTTCTCTCCCATTGTCCGAAAGCCAACAATCTTGGTTTGTCGTGGATTTCGGATACAAGATAGTAGACGTCAAGGCGAGTCCAACGAATTAAGTTTCGTCGAATTCCGAGTTCGTTTGACCATCCGTTAAATTTGTCAAAGATGCTCAGATATTGTTCAAAGATGCGATTTTAGCGCACCTTTTCTTCTTGCACGCCCACTGTTAACTCCAAAAATCATGCCCTTTTGGATTTAACCATTATTAGATAATACGAATCCAAAGAAAAACGGAGTCGAATTCTGAGATTGACTCAATAATGTTCCTTTGTAAAATGATTGTCTATTTTTTAACAAATGGTTTTGCTTCGCATGGCCACATACTAACTTCGTTCGACGCGCACTTTGGAACTTAACATTAATTTATCATTGCAAATCCAGAAAAAATTATTTCGTCAAATTCTGAGCTCATATGCAAAATTTCACTTTTTAAGGGTTATGTGTTGATTTTCAAAATCGAAATTTCAAAACAATTTTTTTTTAAAATCAGTTTAATAGTTTTATTGAGTTTGTTTTAAGTCATATAAAAACTAATTTTAAAATTATTCTCAAAATTTATTTAGCAAAAATAACCAATTTATGTTCGAGTATTTCATAAAATAGCTTAAATGAAAATTTTAAATTAGTACAGGTTGTTACAACATACACATATGAGCATGGTCGACATATAACTGTCATAAATTCAATTTTCAAAAGAAGTGTCTTTTCACTATTTGAAACACTTCAGAAACATTGCAACCGTTGGGAAACTATAAAAAGGGGTTGACTTCGATTTTTTAAAAATATTTCCTTCCCCTTGTTCACCCCTTTACTTACCACCATTAATATATAAAAAATTCTTGATTTCTACACTTATACTCTGCCGATTTCAACAAAATTTGTATCATTCTTCTTCACTTCTCAATATTTATCAACTACTCTTTGTTTGAAGTGGTATCGAAGAGTTCTAGGGCTATTGTAATCATTTGGGAATTGTTTGGGAAAGGGTATGTTCTTTATAGCCTTGTAATCAAGGAAAGGGAGCGGTGTTAACCTTGTACCCGTGAAATCAAGGGTGGTGGAATCAATGTTAACCTTGTAGTCGTGAAATCAATGGTGTTGTACTTGGATATTGATAAAAATAAAAATATGTGTAATCCAGCATTGCGTTCGACTGGACGAAGGAAAATCCGAGCCAGTATAAAATCTGGTACGCTCTTTCCTTTTCTGCATTTTATATTTACTTATTTCTGTGTCTGTGATTGTTTATGTATTGCGATCATTTTTTGTGTGATAATCATTGTATTATATATATAGTAATTTGAGTTAGTTTAAGATTTCTATAAATTCCTCATAAACACTATTCACCCTCCTCTAGTGTTAATTCTGCCTTAAGATCTGCATTCCACATCCTTAACAAATCAGAATGGCATTGCCAACCACTCGAAGAAACCGGATGGTGTCCCAAAAGCTATCTTTGGTACGCTATCCTTTGCCACACTGAACTAGTGGAATCCTGTTGCCAAATCCTTCTGAGAAAACACCTTGACTTCGTGAAGCTAATCGAATAAGTCGTCTATCCTCGGCAATGGATACTTTTTCTTCTTAGTTACCTTGTTCAGTTTATGATAATCGAAACACAATCTCAATGATCCATTAGCCTTGGTTTGAAACACAACTGGTGCACCCCATTCCGATACACTTCTTCGAGTAAACCATTTTCCTAAAAGGTCACGTGCTTGCACCTCCAACTCATTCCATTCCTTAGGCGCCATCCGCCTAAGAGGCGTGACGATAGGTTTAGCACCTTCGACCAAATCGATTCTGAACTCAATCTCGTGATGTGGCGGCAACCGTTTGACCTCATCAAAAACATCATTAAACTCACTTGCGATCGGCAGTTTAGCACCTTCGACCAAATCGATTAAGAACTCAATCTCGCGATGTGGCGGCAACCCTCTGACCTCGTCAAAAACATCATTAAACTCACTTGCGATCGGCACCGATGACAGGTCTTCATGTGGAATCACAAGTAAATATAAATAGCTCACGAAGACACCATCTTCGGGCTTACATCGAATCACAACAATTCACCCTTCCACCTTCCCGACTATTACCTCCAACTTCTCGCAACCCACTTTTGCCGCATACCTCTTGACTCAGTCCATTCTCAAAATAATCCCAAAACCGACGAAGTTAAAAATAAATCAATCACACCAAAGGAGCAACCATGAGTCAAAAGCACTAGACCATGAAAAATCATACACAAACAGGACGAACCCCTAACTGGATTAGTCACAACAAAAGGTCTATCACAAATCTCGGGTTCCAAGCCCAAGTAGCACACAAGCTCATTACAAATGAAAAAAATGCGATGCTCCAGTATCAAACAACACACAAACTGAAAAATCCCTAATAGAAAGAGTACCTTGAACGAGGACACTCTTCCCTTTTTGCTCCGTCGTAGGAGCCCTTAAAGAAGATGGCACAGCTTCTAAGGCATATGCCTTCACAATTTACTTTCCCTTAGCTGGTTCTGGACAGTCCTTCTTCAGATGCCCAGGCTTGCCGCAGTTGTGGCACTTCCTTTCAACTTTCGGATTCTTGCAGTCTTTAGAATAATGGCCCTTCTAGTGGAAGTTATAGTAAGTCACTTCGTCTTTTTACTTCTTCTGTCCATCTTTTCCTTTCTGTTTTTGCTACTTCCTCTATTTGTTATTACCACCCTACTGTGGCATTGGTTCCTCTTTAGCTGCAAAAATAGTCTCTTCCTTGTGAAAAAACTCTTGTGCCTCAGAGCTTTCTTGATGATATTCTCATAAGAGTCATCCAAGTGATCAACCAACAGATTCCTAAGGTATTTGTATAAGTAAATGACAAATTTCTCGTTCTTTTGATAAGGAGTCTCGGCATATGAACGAGCATACTTCGATAAAGTTTCGAAGTCAGAAACATACTCCAACACTGGTCGACCATTCTGCCTAAGCTCAACAAACATCTTAAATAGAATAGACTTCTGAATGGTAGAGATAAACTTCATCTCGAACTTGACTTGGAATTGCTCCCAAAAGATATCATCTTCTAGGGTTTCTAGAGTGACAAAGTTCCACCAATCCATAGCTCTGCCCCGTAGCTACCTCAATGTAAGCTTCCTCTTAGTCGCATCGTCAATGCCCAAGTCTCCAAAAATCCGAATACAAGAATCAAGCCACCCTTGAATCTCTATAATCGGCTCTGTCCCCTTAAATGGCTTCCCTCTTAGAGTGGTAAAGTCTTTGCAAAATCCACCGCCCTAGGGACTTTCACATGAATCCCTACATCTATTGCTGCTATCTCTAGACTAGAAGCCCTCCTCATAATCTCTGCAACCATGGCCTCAAACATAGCTGGGTAAACTAGTATACCGCTATTTCCCCTTCCAAGAACAATCTCATCCCTAGCAGTTGGTATCAACATTCGACGACTCATTCTAAATCTGAAAAATAGAATGATTAGTGCACACATGAAAAAAAAAACTACAAATGGAGTTCAAACCCTATTATACTATACACTAATATATAGTATACCTTCATCAGAAATCTACAAATATGTCTCTCATATGTAATTATGTCTTCAAACATTGGCTAAAATCGATAACCTGGCTCTGATACCAAATATGACGAATGCCCACAACTACTGCACTTAACAAATGAAATAATGCGCTGAAAGACGTGTCAGACAACTATGTACGATCATCAGGGTAGGATAACACAAGCGGAACATGTTGTATAACTCACATCGCAAGGATAAAATATAATAGAAATGCACAACAAGCAATAATAGCGAAGCAGAATTGAGTAGAATCTTAAACTTTTCATATCACCGTTAAATACCCATACAACATTGGATAACACTAGAAGAATTTGTACAAGGTGACTCACTACAAGTCGGTTAGAGAATACATCAATATAGCAGTGGAAGTATAAAAATGGTAGGTAACAGGAAACTGATACGTAAGCCTCCAGCTCGTCATCGCTCAGCAGCATCGTCCTCATCAAGATCAACTACCTATCACTTACCACTCAATCTGCCCATCCAACATATGGATGAACAAACCAAGGTAATATGCAGAAACATAAAACCTTGAGTCAGACAACAGAGCGATAAAACAACTATCTAACATAATCAATAAAGTACAAGAGAAATAGATAGATCAATGAACTAATCTACCAATACATCAGAGAAGAACCTAACCCGTCTACCCCACATTTGACAGTGATGAACTTTACAACCATCATATTGAAACAAAAAGTACATTCACGGAAATCAGTTATCAAGCGTAGATCATCCTAATCGATATGGAAATCACCCAAGCACAAGCCCTGAAGGCCTAAACCAACTTCAGACAATCACTCGAGAGATATCTCCTTCGATGTCGGATGATCTACACAAGATGATATAAGTAAATCAATCATCATCAATGAATCTAACTATCACCTCCAATCCTGCTTTGAAACCATCGTTGATCGTATGATCGACTTAACATCATTTCGTCCATCATGGTAAACCCCGATTCTAGCAAAACCTTTATACACAATCGTGACTCGTATCTTTAGGCCCATTACGACTGCCCAAGGTACCCGACCATTCAACTGGTATTTTAGGCGTCCCTATTATACCCTGCTTTGAGTCCGCTAGAACCCACGACAATGATAATTCGTCAGCCTTCCTAACTCTAGTCATCATCATTGGCGATTATCCAAAAGCTTAAAACACATTTGAGCAGCTATTATCCATGAGCTCAAAACACGATTAAGTCATCTGCATATTCGTTGCACTTCGTCGATCAATGAACACTTCATATCACCTCGAATATTCCTCCTTGAATTTAGTTCGAAGCCACTTCAATTCTCTAACCAAAATAATCATCACCTTTGTTGACATTGCATCCATTATACTTTAGCCTTTTTGCCATGAAGAACATACCATAGCGTTTAAATTCCCATCCACAGCGTTTGTTAAATGTTGTAGTATCTTCTGCCGATCCATAAAAAATGACCAGACTCATCAGGTCTCCAAACGACCCAGCTCATTAACAACCCAAAGTGTCAAAGACCTGAGGCACCGATGACCCGGTGCACCAACGACCCGATGCACCAATGACCCGATGCACCAACGACCAAAAGCACCAACAAACCGATGCACTAATGACCGGATGCACCGATGACAAGATGCACTAGCGACTTGAAGCACCAACGACCCGATGTACCAAAGACACGATGCACCAACGACTTGAAGACTTGGCCGACCCATCATTTCTTGGGCAATAGGTCAAACGACCCAACTCTAGATTACCCGACTCCAAACTTGACTGATCCATCTCCAAACTCAAAAACCCATTACTAAACGACAACATTGATGCACACAACTCATTCAAATTGATCTCCTTCAACGATTCAATCAGCAACACTTTGTGTAATCATCAAACAACATTATCGCAACAAGTATCACCATACATTCCTATTAAATTTACCAAATCATGATAAAACAATGAATGAACAAAATAGTGGATCTAAATGTTGCATAAACATATGAGTTAACATAAGAATTACCTATTTAAGTTGCTAGATTAGATCTTATGGTGATTCGAATGGAAACATGCTTACCATGATGTAGATCTATGTGAAAACAACTTGAAATGATGGAAAATAATATCAAAACATCCCATGTACTTGATTGAATCTGTACGAGAGATGCTTATCACTCACCAAATCTTCATTATATCTTGAAGACAACTAACCTCTAATCTGGACAGCGAAGAAGGATCTTCAAACCTCACTCAATTTGATGTGATCTCTCTTGATGTAGATCTTCAATCTTCTAATCTAGATCTATGATTTTAATGGAGGAGAGAGGTATTTGATTGAGCAAGAAGGATTCCGAGCTCAACCAAATGTGAGAAATGAAGAAAGTAAACTTTTCTCCATGTCTCTAACCCCCTATTTATGGCCAACCCATCAACCCACTAATGGGCCTCACTGATCGGCGCAATAATGACTAATTAGTATGTCTAGAAATTGTGTAGTACTAAAATAACGATTTCTCCCAAACAACTAAACCAAATCTTTAATGTGACCACTCTATGGAATTTGCAACACAACTTCCCTTCTAGTGAAATCAATCTCAATACCTGACTTAATCCCAGTCAAAACTTATCCCTGGTACAAAGCTGATATGGGCAAAATTATCACAAATAAAATTGATAAAAACTGTAGACATGTCTCACATCCACATAACCAACATATCAAAATAAGAGAATGATCTAACCCTCAAGGAATTAAATAAGAATATTTTACGATCCTTCGACACGTAAAACGTGGGTCGTTACACTGCCCATGTGGAAAATAAGGGCACCCAGAGTTTAGGTGGGAAACAATAAACTCTGAGTCAGTCATGGGACAGGTATGAGAACTAAAACAGTTATTAACTTTACTATAATGTTGGGTAAATCAAGGGACCATGCCGTATAACACGGAACGAGATTTCGCTCAAGAATACCATTAAACAAAAAACGCAACGCTAAAAAGGAAAAATGAAGCCGTTATAAGACTCAGGTCCCATCACACAATGCAACACAAACCAGAGGATAGAGTTTTACCTTATAATGGTCAAATATGCTTGATATGAAAAATTTATCTTTTATTATTATTCGTGAATAATGAAGATTTCAACTTCAAATATAAATGTATCAATCATAAATGGCGTAAGTACCATATATTATATCGCTATATATGTTTACAACTAAATCCGTAAAATCGCGTATTGGAATTTAGATTTCCATCTATGAACCAAGGCAAGGGATCTTTCTTACCAAATTCGAGATAGTCTATCCCGTGCGTCAGGGACATAATGCATCGACCCTTAGGAGCGGCACATCCGGTCAGCCGTCGTTGCTTAGTAATACCATAAACAATATGTTCCCCGGTCCTATAGGACCTAAAACCTGGTCAGTACGTTGACCATCTTGGTTAGTATGTCGACCATCAATGGCCTTATATGGACAAATCCGAGGTACCTTGCTATCCACCATCCTACATCCACATAAGTAAAATGATTGGGCTCTATACCATGACATCACTCGTCGCTAGACAACAACGTATGTCCATTTCTTTATTATCCTTCATCCCGTTTTTGGTTCATACCGGGGTGTGAAGCTCGCGAATTAATGCTACACAAAGTTGGGCTATATTAAAGCTATGCTTTGAGACACATCCACAAAGCTCTACTTTTCAACAAAAGCTTTGATCCACGCATCTCAGCATGCCACATTGTCAATTCATCCCATACCACTGATATATACCAATATACAACCTTCGAGCTCGTATGTCCCAGAGAAGGGTGTTAAGCAAAGAGAATAAATTCCCCGCCAACAAATAGATATATATTTAGTAGAGATCAATTTATATAGCATAAAATATAATGTCAGACATACAATCCATTTGCAAGTCCGTTTTGCGTCTAAACGAAACTAGAGACACCTTATTCCTCGTCCAATATGTCCAATACCGGAGAGAGGCCCTCGTATATCCAGTCGATCTCCAAGTACGTCTGAACGATCACCACTTATTACCTCATCTTGGGGATATAGCCCAATCTAAATCATTCTAACGATGCGAATATCCCCGGTCTTTAACGACTATCTTAAAATCTTGGACATTTAAGTGTCGTATCAATTATTCAAAATGGGTTAAACCCGGTCCTTCTGAATAACTCGCGTATCTTATAATCAAGTGATAAAAAAACACACCATACGGCTCATTCCAATCCAGAATATTCTTTTATTAAAATATTCTTATCTTTTGGAAAAATTCCCATTAATTTTGTCAAAGATGATCTCTTTTAAACTTATTGCTTTATCCATTCCTTGGAAATCATTTCAAACGATTTCATAATATTTTTTCATGATCTTAAACCAAATTTAGGTTTATAAGACTAGTAGGGATTAACGAGCCTTACCGAAGTAATCAATAATTTTAATATCCCAATCCCAACATATTCATCCCATGGAGCAAAACTGTAACACTCCACGTCTGTTAATGTCACTCACAAAAGGAATGCATTAAGTTTCGTGGAGTATTACAAGTAAACCAAACGGAATATTACAAGACAGAGAAAGTAGTACTTGAAATTTTTTATAACTTTATTGCAACGGAAACAAAAATAAGTTTGATTACATTTCCAAATACCAAAACCAAGTACATAATATCAATCTTGTACAAAACTTCAGAGTACTTAATATTAAAACTGTAATCCCCAACAGAAAATGCCATAGATAAGTTGAATCAAATCCAAGCAATTCAGCTTTCAACTTCAAGCTGGAAGAGGGGATATCTGAACAAAGCTTGAGTATTTTCTCCCTAAAAACTTGGGGAGGGGGGAAACGGAAGAAAAGAGGCGAAAATAAACTAGGTCAGATATAAGTCTGGTGGGTCCAGTGACTTTAACAATATAATCATTAAAGTAACAGGATAAGAACATAAACTAGAAAGCAAGAAATGAATGTACATAAATATGCATGACAAGATAAGCAGGATGAATAAGATAAATGTTGATCGCGCTTCTAATGACTAAAGTAATTACTACACTGCACCAATGCTAATTTCACCGCACCGTTACTAGTTCCATACTGAAAGTTGATCCCTATCTTGTAATTGGTAGTTCTCAGGCGAAACATTTAGTAAGAGGTATTCACCCTATACAATCCTTACTTGCCTATACTAAATGCTAGATGTCCCCACACTACCCCCTTATCACTTAATCGATCGGCTCCCTAACTCGCATGTATTTATTAATTGTGTCATTCGACCCCGCTTGTTTACTTGTGTCATTCGGCCCCGCTTGTATGCAGATACCTGTGCTGGTCCCACCATAGGGTGTATTAATCCCTATGATGGCAACCTGACACAATTCAAGATGCACAGTGTATACTACTGATGCCCAAGCCTGCTTTTTCCACTCAGGAGCACGTGCACGCCCATACTCCGCCGGAACCTACACTGCCACACCACTAGCCGCTATTTTGACCTCTTATAATCAGCCTAGTAATCGTGCCCCACCCTGCCTAGTTCAGGGTACTATGATACATCTATGTGGGTTACTGCTGAAATGGGTCCCCGTTACTAGGGTTTCCTACTAGTTAAGTTTTGTGGGCCTATATATGCTAATATTACCCACCTATACGAAATGTACTTAACCCCCCCTCCCCCCACTGATTCAAACATGTTTATTTAACGATTAAGTTTGTAGGCCTATATACACTAATATTACCCACCTACCCAAGGTTTACTTAACCATCCTACTTATCAAGTCAATATGTATTATTGGTTAAGCTTGCCTTAACCCTATCCCCTTTGTTCATGTAATATTGGTTAAGTGTTGTCCATTCATGTTAACTTAACCCACCTACACATCATGTTGTATTGGTTAAGTGTTTCTTATTAACTTAACCATGTTCATTCATCATGTTATATTGGTTGTTGTATTGGTTAAGTGTTCTCAATTTACTTAACCCCACCCACTTATCTAATTAATATGTTGTATTGGTTAAGTGTTCTCAATTTACTTAACCCCACCCACTTATCTAATTAACATGTTGTATTGGTTAAGTTTTTCAATTTACTTAACCCCACCCACTTTTCTATTCATTGGCATTAATTAATTTATTAATGCACCAACCTCTCACATTAGAACTGTTGTTTGCGGTTGCTGGATGTGTCGGGCGGTTCCAAGCCGACTTCTACTGCAAACTCATTCTAACCTCGGCTTTTGGGCTTAATGCACTAACCTCTCACATTAGACCTGTGTGGTTGTGGTCGCTGGATGTATTGGGCGGTTCCGGTCGGTCTTACACCACAACTCAATCTAACCTCGGGTTAGGCATGTTCATCTTTTAACCAATTTACATATTTACCATTTATGTCCAAGTCTAGATTTATATGTAAATTATCCATAAGTGTGGTCAATCAAGTTATGCCACATTTACTAGATATGCCCAAAATTAATTATATGATTACAACCCATTTTATGCCAATTACATAATGCCCAATATTTAATATTTCCCGACTGTTTCCCAACGTCAATCGTTCATATGATTCATATAATACGTTAGGCTCGCCATTAGCCTAACTCATAAGAAAAAGGGAAAGAAAGAGACGTATAACATCCAAACTGGCATAAAACAATATAGATCCAATTATGAACATAACTAGCATATAACAAAGATCCCATTAATGAACTTGCATAACAAAATAGATCTAAATTAACATATGAGCTTGCATAACAAGTTAGATCTAAATTAACATATGAACTTGCATAACAAATTAGATCTAAATTAACATATGAACTTCCATAACAAATTAGATCTAAATTAACATATTGACTTTCACAACAAATTAGATCTAAATTAATATGTGGACTTGCACAACAAATTAGATCTAAATTAACATATGGACTTGCATAACAAATTAGATCTAAATTAACATATGGACTTGCATAACAAATTAGATCTAAATTAACATATGGACTTGCATAACAAATAAGATCTAAATTAACATATGGAATTGCATAACAAATTAGAATTAAATTAGCATATGGACTTGCATAACAAATTAGATCTAAATTAGCATATGGACTTGCATAACAAATTAGATCTAAATTAACATATGAACTTGCAAAACAAATTAGATCTAAATTAACATATGGACTTGCATAACAAATTAGATCTAAATTAACATATTAACTTGCATAACAAATTAGATCTTAATTAACATATGAAAATAGACTAGCATGGATCATAAACTTTCATGATCATAATTTACATTGACATAAATTTGCATAATCAATGACTTGCATAAGCAATAGACATATAAAATATGAATTTGCATAAACATACAAATTGGCATGGATCTAATCATATAAAATATGATTTACATAGATCTAAACATATAAATAGGAATTTGCATGTATGAATATGATTTTCGCATAAACTTGCATAGGATTTGCATACAAACTTGCAAATGTAATTAGACATGTAGACTAATATCACATGATTTACATATAAACTTGCATATGATTTTCATACGAACTTGCATACAACAACATCATAAAATGAATCTAATCGAGCATACAAAATTAGATACATGAATAAACATCATAAAATGGACTTAATCAAGTATATATAATTAGTCATATTCATATAGTCCAACTTATAAACCCATCACAATTACGTCCAACAATTATCTTGTTAAAGGAGCTGTACTATAACACCCCGTATTTTCTGTGAACATAAAGTAGCAAAAAAAGTATACTTAATTTTTAAGAGAAGAATTAGGGAAAACGGGTACACTCCTCCGAATGAATCCTTGTTCAAGGAGCTATACTATAACACCCTGTATTGTTCTTCTTAATCCACACACAATCTTAACGAGCCATCTGCCTTAGTTGCAAATACGACCGTTGCACCCCATTCAGATACACTCCTCCAAATGAATCCTTTTCCCAAAAGGCCTCTAACTTGCACCTCTAACTCTCGATGTTCCTTAGGTGCCATCCACCTAAGTGGAAAAATGATTGGTCTAGCACGCTCGACCAAATCGATCCTAAACTCGATCTCACGATGCGGCGGCAACCCTTTGACCTCATCAAAGACATCTATATACTCATTAGCGATCAGCACTGATGATAGGTCTTCTTGTGGAATCTCAAGTGAATATAGATAACTCACGAAGACCCAGTCTTCGCGCTTACATCTCATTAACACCTTTCGCCCTTCCACATCCCAGACCCTCACCTCTAGCTTCTCGCAATTCACCCTTGCTGCATACCTCTTGAGCCAATACATGCCCAAGATGATCCCAAACCCAGTGAAGTTAAGGACAAAGCAATCACACACAAAAGAGCAACCATGAATCGACAACACTAGACCTCGACATATCATGCAAAGATTTGATGAACCCCAATTGGATTAGTCACTATGAAGGTTCTATCACAAATCTCAGGTTCCAAACCCAAGAGACAAACAAGCTCATTGCAAATAAAGGAATGTGATGCTCCAGTATCGAAAAGCACACGAACTGAAACACCATTAACAGAAAGAGTACCTTGCACCACGACACCCTTTCCCTTCTCCTCTACAATAGGAGCTCTCGAAGAAGATGGCATAGCTTCCATAGCATATGCCCTCACAATCTGCTTGCCCTTAGCTGATTCCGGACAATCTTTCTTCTCATGCCCAGGCTTTCCACATTTGAAGCACTTCTTCTCAGCTTTGGATTCTTGCACTCACTAGCATAATGGCCTTTTTGTTGGTAGTTAAAGCAAACCACCTCACTCTTGGGCTTCTTTTGACCATCTTTTCCTTTTTGCTATTGTTGTTTCCTCTTCTTATTATTACAACCCTGCTGTGGTTTCTGAGCCTCTTTGGTCGCAACAACAACATTTGCTTCCTTAGGAAACAAGCTCTCATGACGAATAGCTTTTTCCACAATCTTCTCAAACGAATCATCAAGATGGTCCACTAGCAGCTTTCCAATATGAGCATCCAAACCCAAGACAAACTTCTCGTTCTTTTGATA
This sequence comes from Allium sativum, assembly GCA_030737875.1. Classification (NCBI taxonomy): domain Eukaryota; kingdom Viridiplantae; phylum Streptophyta; class Magnoliopsida; order Asparagales; family Amaryllidaceae; genus Allium; species Allium sativum. The sequence goes on along the minus strand of CM060910.1, from coordinate 411,147,436 downwards.
TGGTGTATCAATGTATGAACGAGCATATATAGACAAGGCTTCGAAATTAGAAACATAGTCAAGCGCAGAACGACCATTTTGTTTCAGCTCTATGAACTTCTTGAATAGAGCATATTTCTAAGCTGTGGAGATAAACTTTGCTTCAAACTTAGCTTGGAGTAGCTCCCATGAAATTTCTTCCTCTGGAGTCTCGAGTGTAACAGAATTCCACCATTCCATGCCACTACTCTGTAGTTGCCTTGATGCAAGTTTTCTCTTTATTGCATCCTCGATACCTAAGTCTCCAAAAATTCGAACACAAGAATCCATCCATCTCTGAACCTCTTCAGCTAGTTCAGTTCCCTTGAATGGTTTTCCCCCTAGAAATGTAAAGTCCTTGCACAGCTTTGCAAAATCTACTACTCTAGGAACTAGCACACCAACATCTACCGTTGCCGCCACTAGAGCGGGTACCCTTCGCATAATTGCTTCTGCCATGGCTTTAAACATGGCCGGGTAATTAGGTTCATCACCAATTGCCCCTCCACTATTGGCTCCCCTAGCAGTGCATCTTGTTTCTCGTCTACTCATTCTAAATCTGCAATTTAGAATAATTAGTCACCTTCAAGAAATCTGCTAAAGGAAAACAACCGTTACTACTATGTATGCTAATATATATAGTAAGCATCCAACTGAAATCTACAAGTACGTCTCTCATACGCGATTACGTCCTTGAAATTTGGCCAAAAATCATTGACCAGAGCTCTGATACCAAATGTGATGACCGCCCATAACCCCCGCACTATACAAAAGAAATAATGCGCTGAAAGGTGTGCAAGGCAGTCATGGACGATCATCAAAGTAGGTAAACACAAGTGGAATCTGTCGTAAACTCGCAGCACAAGGATAAAATATAATAGAACATATACAATAGGTAGTAATAGTGAAGCAGAAACACAAGACTTTCACATAACCAGAAAGTAATATCCACAAACTTGGAAATAGTGTTTATACAAAGTTTCCTCACTACATTATTTAGAAAAGCAAACAGCGGAAATCCAATTATTAGATAGTAGTAAAACTGGTACGTGAGCCTCTTGCTCGCCACCGATCAGCACCATCATCCTCACTGAAGCATCACCTGTCACCTACTACTTAGTCTGCCCATCCACAACCGGATGAACAGCCCAAGGTAATAAGAGGAAACATAAAACCTTGAGTCAGAAAACAGTCTTAGTGGGCGATAAAACAGCTAACAAGCTTCAACAATAAAGTGTATGAGAAAGGATAGATAAACATACTAATCTACCCACGACACCAAAGAAGAACTCAAACTTATCTTCCCCACATCGGACAGTGATAGCCTTTACAATAACAATTCAACCATTCATCCATGCAAACCAGAACACCCATTCAATCATGGAAAACACACATGACATCCAGATTATATAAGTCTCACACAGACAACCCTAATCGAGTTTAGCATCCCCCAAGTACTCTCCCCAGAGGCCTAGACCAATATCAGTTAAGAACTCAAAGAACATCTCCCTCGACTTTGGATAATCTATGTGAGATAGTACAAATAGAACAACCAATCATCCATGACTGACTCTGGCTATCACCGCCAATCCTACTTTGAAACAACCGTTAATCGTATGACGACCAACCATGCCATATGTTAAGGGCTAATGGTAACCCCATTTCTAGCATAAACTCCATATGTCCAACCTTGACAACCAGGCCTTTCCCCAATACCTACGGTACTAGAAATTATGACAACGATAATCCCTCGGCCTTCAATATCTCTAGTCGTCCAACCTTGACGGCTATTTACTGCTCGACGGCCTTCTCGAGCAACCATTATCCACCAACCCATGACCTTTAAGATGTTACTTCATTCGATGTTTTACTCCGATCAACGAACACCTCTCAACACTTTGAATCTTCCTAGTTGAACTTACTTCGAAGTCACACCATCACCGAGCTAATTACATCACTGCGCTGCGACTAGGGTTCGGGGAGGTTGCCCCCGAAAAATATTTTTTCCAGACCTTTTTCTCCAAATCTGAATTGTACCCGAAAAACGTACTTTTTCAGAAAATAACCCTGTTGGAAACAAACCATAGCATCATCACTATCAACCATAGCGTTTAAAAGCGCTATTAAAAACATAACCAATCCGCCCTCTTTCAGACCGACCCAATCCAAACTAGGCCGATCCGATCCAAGATGACCGATCCAATCCAAATAACAACCGCCCGACCCGATCCAGTCTAGCCCGACCAGATCCAGTCTAGCCTGACCCGACCTAGTTGTGCTATCACGAATATGAGCTTCGATCCGACCGACTCAGTTGCAACCTACCGACCCGATCCAAGTATGACCCGATCCAAATAGGACCCGATCCAAATATGACTCGATCCGATCCACTCCTAGACGATTCAACCTATGGTCGTGCCAACTATTAGCCGAGCCAATCTCTGGCCGAGTCAATCTACGGTCGAGCTAACCCCTAACCGAGCCAATTTCTGCATATTGCAATTCAACTCCGATTTCGACCAAAACTTCGCCAAACGACGAATCCGACGAAACCAACTCAACAAAAATCATCAAACACAATCATAAACATATCATAACATTACTATCCACATTAATATGGCGATTACCACAAAAATGATGTAACTCTCACCAAAAACCATTAAAATGAACATATGATCAAAATGAGAGATCTAACTAACATAAACATGTAAAATGACATAAAATTAACGAGTAAAACTTGTTAGATTAGATTAAAGGGTGATGCATATGAAAATGAACTTATAATGGTGTAAATATATGATAAAACATCCTAATTTGATGAGAAACATGCACAAACACTCATATACTTCATTGCATTCATGTGAGAGATGTAAATCACTCACCGATTTGCCGAAAAAATCTAAAACATTAGAAATAAGAATCCAGACAGCGAGCACTCCGAATCAAACCCCTCGATCCGATGAATTTGCCTTTGAAATGATGTAGATCTTGCCTTGGATGGCGTAGATCTTCAATTTCCTCCCTTAGATTTGGATTTTTAATGGTGGAAAGGTGTAGGAGGAAGAAGGAGATAAAATTACTTCAAATGAGAGAATGGGAAAAAGTAAACCTTTTCCCTCCACTCTCACCCCCTATTTACAGGATTCCACTAAGGCTCCAAAACCTGAATAGCCAAATGAAAAACCTTAAAATAGCGATTTCTCCCAAACCTCTGAGCCAAATCCTTTATGTAACCACTCTACGGAAACGCAATCATAAATTCCTTTCCATTGGCATAGGTCTCACACTCTGATTCGACCTGAGTCAAAAGTTATGCCCCGCACAAGGATGACAGGGGCAAAATGGTTACTAACAAAATCGGTAGAAATTATGGACATGTATCACATCCCCATAAACAACATATTAAAAGATGAGAATGATCCAACCCTTAGAGAATAAAACAAATATATTTTACGATCTTCCGATACGTAAAATGCGGGCTATTACATTGCACAACAAATTAGATCTAAATTAATATATGAACTTGCATAACAAATTAGATCTAAATTAACATATGGACTTGCATAACAAGTTAGATCTAAATTAACATATGGACTTGCATAACAAATTAGATCTAAATTAACATATGAACTTGCATAACAAATTAGATCTAAATTAACATATGGACTTGCATAACAAATTAGATCTAAATTAACATATGGACTTGCATAACAAATTAGATCTAAATTAACATATGAAAATAGACTAGCATGGATCATAAACTTGCATGATCATAATTTACATTGACATAAATTTGCATAATTAATGACTTGCATAAGCAATAGACATATAAAATATGAATTTGCATAAACATATAAACTGGCATGTATCTAATCATATAAAATATGACTTGCATAGATCTAAACATATAAATAGGAACTTGCATGTATGAATATGATTTTCACATATACTTGCATATGATTTACATTCAAACTTGCATATAAACTTGCATATGTAATTAGACATGTAGACTAATATCACATGATTTACATATAAACTTGCATATGATTTGCATACGAACTTTCATACAACAACATCATAAAATGAATCTAATCGAGCATACACAATTAGGCACACGAATTAACATCATAAAATGGACTTAATCAAGTATATGTAATTAGTCATATTCATATAGTCCAACTTATAAACCCATCACAATTACGTTCAACAATTATCTTGTTAAAGGAGATGTACTCACTATGAACGGATTAAAGAAGAGAATAGATTAAGCGTAGAATCCTTTTTCCACCATCCTAAATTTTAATTCATTGAATAAGAGAAGCTTGCTCAGTCTATGTTGCAACAACATGGCGGCTTGAGAATGATATTTTTTTTGATTTAGGGTTTAGGTTAGACGTGATTATATAAGAGTGTAGGATTAATTCTAGCCTTTAGATCAGTCTAGGAGTAATCAGAGCCATCCAAATCAAAGAGATGTGTCACTCAGCCAATCACAGCACGACACATAAGCACTAATACCTCAGAATTCGTCACCAGGCCAATCAGAAAAGGCCATGTTCAAAAAAAAAAACAATCCTTGACCAACAAAAATGCGCCATGTGCGCCACATGATGCGTACACATCATATATATATATGTATATATATTTTCTTTATATATTTTTATTAATTTTTTCTTTTTTTATTATTGTCAATTAACATAAGTGGCAAATTATCATATTCTCTTTAATGTTAATTGACATAACGGACAAGTTAGCATAAATATTCATACAAATTAAGATTAATTACATGGTTTTCTAAATTATCATCAAATAAACATAAATGACAATCAATCGAACATAAATAACAAATTACTTGTTTACCTTATTGAAGCGACCTGAACTTCCACGATCTCCGAAGAGAAGAGAAAGAACGAATTACTTTGAGGACAAGATGAATCAGAACACAAACAAAAGAACATTTCATTGATTATTACAACAATTCCATCATAATACAAGAATATACAGAGTATGGATAAATATTATACAACAGGAAATGTCAGAGATTTAAATTACATTTAAATACATAGCAGCGGAAAAATAATACAACACATGACTGAAAGAAATACACGGATACAGAGCTTTCCGAGTATCGTTCCAGCTGTAGACAAGGATCCTGTGAATACAAATCTGCAAAACCCAAGTACTAGATGCCCGTGTCGAAGATAAAGGCACGCAGAGTTTAGGTTAAAACAATAAACTCTTGGTCAGTCATGTGACTGGTGTGAGAACTAAAACAGTTATTAATCTTTATTTTAAAATTAGGTAAATCAAGGGACCACGCCATATAACACGGAACGGGTTTCCTCCCAAGAACACTAGTGCATAAAACAAACAGCGCAATGCTAAATAAAGACAAATGAAGCTAATATAAGACCTAGGTCCCATCACACAATGCAACGCAAGCCGGAGGATAGAGTTTTACCTTATAATAACCAAAGAATGCTTGATACATTTAAAAACAGATTATTTTGATATTACTATAAGTGTATAGTGTCAAAAAAATTTCAATCATAAGTATCAATCATAGGCGGCATTGATACCATATATCATGTCGCCATACTAGTTCTACAATTAAAACCGCAAAGGTCGTATTGGAAATTGGATTTCCGTCAAGGCCATTCCTCTCTTACTTTTGAGGATTAATTATTCCTGAACACATGTTTCCCGGTCCTATAGGATCTATTTCCGAGGCGCCTCGCATCCAACAACCACACAGTTAAAAAGTATATAAATGTCAGGGCTGGTAGGTCACTGACATCATCCATAGCTAGAAAGAAACGTCGTGCTCTCCCTGCAGTCACTATCCCGTTTTTGACTCATACCGAGGTGTGAGGCTCACGAATTAACGCTATACACAAAGCTGTGCCACATAGGCCGTGCTTTGATCATCAACCACAAGACTTTTCTTTTCAACAGAAGCCTTGATCATTTGCCACTTAGGCATGCCACACAGGCAATTCATGCCATGTGATTGATATCTATCGATATATAACCTCTAAGCTCGTACGTCTCAGAGAAGGGCATTAAGCAAGAGAATAAATTCTCTGCCGCCAAACAGATATATATTTAATAGAAATCAATCACACAGAATAAAATCCAATGTCAGACCACGGTCCATTTACAAGTTCGTTCTGGGTCTGAACGAAATCGGAGGAACCTTATTCCTCGCATATCCATCGATCTCCAAGTACGTCTGGACGATCGCCAACTGATTCCCTCCTCTTGGGTGTACAACCCAATCATGATCATCAATAATCATCCAAACGATGTGAAGACCTCCGGTATTCAACCACCGTCTTCATCTTCGACTTATCGTCAAATCGGTTATTCAGAATGGGTATAAACCCGTCCTTTCCGAATAACCCGTGTATATAATAAACAAGTGTTACACAAACACAACATACGCCTCCTTCCAATTCAGAATATTCTTTTATTCAAATATTCACATTCTTAGGGAAAGGTTCCCATTAATTTTATCAAAGATAAATTCTTCTAAATTTATTCTTTAATCTTCCTTTGGATGTCATTTCAAACTGTGTTAAGGTTTTCCAAAACTAGTCGGGATTAGCGAACCACACCGAAGTAATCATTTATTTTATTTTCCAATCCCAACCTATTCATCCCTTGGAGCAAAACTGGTAATACTCCATATCTAACACCACAGTGTTATCGGAAATAGTAATTACCATTTCACATTCAAATCTAATTAAAGATTTAACTACCGTTTTGGAGCAAAACTGGTGATACTCCATTCTCGATCACTTCTAATTAAAGATTCATTAAAACTCCACTTAGTTTTAATCTTCCCAAAACCAATATTCTGTCTTTAACTGGGTTAAAGAACTAATGTCATCTAAAACACGGTTCACGATAAACCTAAAATCACTTTCCATTGTTAATCGGGTTAAAGAACAGGTGTTATTCAAAAACACCGCTCACAATAAACCCCAAAAACCAATTTAAATTCAATTCCAATTAAATACTAATTAATTGGACGTTTCACTAAATCTTAATTAAAAGAATTATTCTTTTCTAAACTGGGTTCAAGAACGTGTTATTTAAGACACCATTCACGACGAACCCAAAATCCCATTTGATATTAAATACAAGGCTCTGAATAGAAAATATATCGGCTTATATTCAATATCAAATTCTGAAACCAATAAATATCGTATTGGAAATAACGATATAAATATATGTTTCAAATTTCCACAACCATATCTGTATAATCACGAAATCCAACATCGAAATATTCCGAAGATAATTTCGATTCAAATCCATTCCAATTTGTATATTGGAAATTCTGATTATTTTTAAAACCACTTCAAATCTAGTTCAAAACTAGTTCATTTCGATAAAAATAAATTTTTATCCTTTAAAATGTGGAATTTTTCATCCTATCTCTTTCCATTTCACATATTATGATTTTACACAAATTATTAATATTTTTAATAATTTTTATCAAGGCCCGTACAGTCGGTTTTCAATAACGGCCACCGAACTGCACTTACAACGACCTTTTCCAAATTTGATTTGGACATAATTCCAAATCCAACCATTAGATTTCAAATTTCCAATATTCATTGGAAATCTCTTTTCGATACGAACCCAACGGTTCCGGTTTCAGGAGAATCCTACAGTCGGATCTCCCTAATGTCCACTCGAAGTCTATGGTCGAAATTCGCGAACTGCCGCAGCGTGGCGCGTTCTATTCAAGCCATTTAATATATATATATTATATATATTTCGTCAATTTCAATTCTAAACGTATTTTATAATTCGTTTTAAAAACGATTTCAACTTCATATTCAATTTCAAATCAAACTTGAATATTCCATATCATTAATATATAAATGATAATATTTTCAAAATATTAAATTTTGAAATCACTTCCTTTTCTATATTCATTATAAAAACGGATATAATCGATATAAATATCGTTCGCGTTAAAATGGCGCAAATCTAATCAATATGGCTTTATATATTTCAATAAATTCGTTATTCTATTCAACAAACGAATATTTCCTCTATTCAACGCATGAATCTATATTTCATTCAACACGCGAATATTCTCAACACATTAGTATCGACAACACATGAATATTTTGTTATTTTATATATTTGATAAAATTGTGTTTTATATCGTTTAATTCTTAATCAGACTCTAACCGTAAATTAGCAAGAGAACAATTCCCTAAGTATTAATCCCGAAGGCCGAAACCAACATCAGATCAATACCTAGGAAACCACTCATCTTAACTAGTTTCCAGTTAGTTTCTAATTTTATATATGAAAAAGATGTAAATTTTATTGTTAAAATATTTCGTTCAACACATGATAAGTTTCAACACATGAATATTCTCAACACATGAGTATCATCAACACATGACTATTTATTCTATTCAACACGTAAATCTTTATTTTATAATATTCTTTATTTTCCAAATAGGAATGAGGCCCAATCAATTACCATATAATGTTAATTATATGGATTCCATACAACACATGTATATAGTAGCAATGATAAATAATCAACCATCATCCAAAGTGCACTACACAACTGTCGGTCAACCTATCGATTGACATACAACTAAACAATTGGGATTAGTGTACGTCAAATATCATCCCAATACCCGTGTCGGGTTTCAATCCACAAACACTGAATATTATTTGTGTAGTTGGGCGACGTGTAAAATTTATCGTCCCAATCAATATTAGTCAAAACAGTGTACGTAAACAAACCATCTGATTTGTATATGAAAATTTATTTATTCACATACTCGTTAAAAATCATATTTTTAACGATAAATAATTTATTTCAACACATGAAGATATTTCCATTCATTCCACATCACAATCAATTTTCACCACACAACAAAATCAAACAAGTCAACCATGATCTATGGCCAACGGGTGTTGGGTGCTGCTAAGAACCGTCTGCATCCTAGTATATATTTTTAACTAGAAAACAAGAATTAAAGTGAGAAGTTCTCACCCATAAGCTAAACCAAACGCCCCGACTATTCATACGTAGAAATATTCGCCGTGTTTCTTTTTGTCACTTTCGTTGTCCGTATTCACTACATATATAAAAATCATATTTTTATTCTCTACATTACATAAAAATTATATTTTTATTCTCTACATTACATAAAAATCGAATTTTTTTATTTCGCTACAACATATATAAAAATCATATTTTTATATTCTCTATCTTATAAAAATCATATTTTTATAATCTCTACTATATAAAAATCATATTTTTATATCGTCACTTTATATGTAAAAATCGTACTTTTATATCTCTACTACATATATAAAGATCAAAATTTTATTATCTATATATTATAAAAAATCATATTTTTATTATTTCTACAATATAAAAATCATACTTTTACATACTTCATTCGTCGAAAACCAAAGCTTTATAGCAGAGAAAACTCACATTTTTTCTAACGCCCGAATTTGCTGTTCTGGTTCCCGAATTTGCAGATGAGCTCAAATCTTCAAACCAACTTTTTTTCTAGCTTAAACGCGCCATTGCGGACAACTTTCTCCTAGTGGTCTTCCTTCCGAAGATGTGTCATTTCGCCGGAAATCGCGAAAAGACAGCATTTTGACAGTGTTTGGACAGCAGACTTTGGACGAGTTTTCCCGACAGTTCCGCAATCCAAAATAGGACTATCATATACTAAATCAAAGAGAAAGTCGTGCTCTTCGAATTTGGTACTGTGGAGTTTTCGCCAGAAATGCACGGTTTGAGAGTTAGTGGCTGTGGAAGCTCAGGGTGTTATTTACAAAAACGGGATTTTGTGAAAAATGTGATTTTTGAGGTGGTGGGGCCCATGGCCGGAGCTGAGGGCTGAGGGGGGGCGGCGCAGGCCTGACTGGGCGGCGGCGTAGGTCTGACTGGGCGGAGGAAGGGTGCTGGTAGTGGTGGTGGCGCTGGAGGGGCCCACGGTGGTGGTATTTTGCAATTTGGGGTTTAGGGATTTGAAATTGGAAGAGAGAAAAGGAGGAGAGGGAGGAGAGGAGGAGGCCGATGGTGGTGCTGAAGGGGGGAACGCTGCAGCGTGAGGTGCGGTTTTTTTTCTCACTGTGGAAGAGAGAAGAGAGAGGGAGAGTTGACCAAGTATAATAATATATATATTTAATTATTTAATTTTCAAAAAGTTAGTTTTTTTATTCGAACTCCAAATCGAACCCAACGACTGGCGTTTCTAGCTAATTACCCTCATTCCGGACACCATGGGATATGTCACGTAAGCCAATTCGACGGTTTCCATCAGTTTTTCTCAAAATTAAAATATGAATCAATATATTGCATGTTAACGTACATTTTAATTTACCGGGGCCAAATACTGAATCCAAAAATTACAGAAAAATTATTTCTAGCCTAGTATTGACGATACGGTCCTAACAAACTAACTTCGTCAAATTTGAAGGCCGTTTGAAAAATGGCCATTTTCCAGTCGATTAAATTTGACAGAAACTGACAAAACACGTTTTCTTTTGCCACGCTCACATATTGATTTAGAAAATTATGAATTTTGGAATCTAGCAATAATTTGACATCCCGAATCCAACAAAAGTGGTTTCATCGAAAACGGAGGTCATTTGGAAAATTTCCATTTTTAAGGGCTATATTTCAATAGCGACTATTCTGAATTTTCAACTGGGCGTAACTTTTGATTCCCGCTATGAAATTTGATTTTTCGGATTCGTTGGAAAGATATTACCAAATAGATTCTAATATTTTTGGTTTCGCTAAAATCCAGTTTATTTTGAATCCTGTACATTCATTTGAAATTTGAAATCGAAATTTCAAACTACCGCGCCATTTTCAATTCCGTTTTAGAATTAAAAATAAATATTTATATTCTAACGACAATTCAAATAAATATATACTTCTAATTCTGTTCAAAATAAATTTCTCGTCGTCATTATATAAAATAATTCATTTTAAATATACAAAATTCATTAAAATTGCCAAAATAAATTTTTTTTAATTGGCTCAGAATTTCAGGGTCGTTACAATCTCCCCCACTTAAAGCTTTTCGTCCTCGAAAAGGAACGAAGCTGAAAGTTGTTTAACTAATCAACTCAACTTTCATTAATTTCATTACGGCTTAAGTTCTTCAACTTTTCAGTTTCTAAGAACATTTCAAATTTTTCAAAAGTTTGGCTAACACCCTAAATTTTCGAAAAATTTCGCCATAACCTCCCCTGCACCAGGAGCTTCGGGATATTTCAAATAGCCTCCCATTGCCCTCACCAATCCAAAAGAAAAAGAAAAAGCCAATCGGCTCATAAAATCATCCAAATCCAATAAATTTGTAAACATGTACCTATTTGTCGGGCAAACAATTTTATTCTTCTGCTCTAGCCTCGTTGCTATGACCTGTTCAATGGATACACATGTATATGCATGCAAATACCATAAATTTTCAATATAATTCAGTATTTGGTTCTTTTAGACTAAATGGTTCAAAATTTTAATTAATCAAAACAATAATCAAATAACACAATCAGCAATCAATTAGTGGATAATCGTTTCAAATTCATAATTTCTTATATATACTAAAATCATGTTTGACCCCAAATCACAACAATAGATCCTGTCTAGTTTTGGTTCTCGCACCAGTCTGATGGAAATATATAGAAATCCCACTTTTCGAAACTCGAACACAAATACTGATAATGCGGCCGTATTACCAGAATTATCTCCGGGCGAATAGAGTATGATTCTATATCTATCCGGTATATTAAAACTTCGGATATACGTTCATGACGCGTCTATGCAAAATCTCTATATACTTGATTGTCCAAGATCAATCCAAATAAAATATTCAAATACGTATAAAATGGTTTAAATTTTCTAAACAAAATTTGTTTTCAAATTTTTATTTCAAAAATTTCACTCTTTCGACTCGCTCTAGGATACTACTGATCCCATCTCTAACGAGTCATTCTCATTAGATATTACTAATCCAATATCTGATGAATTCTTTCGTTTGGTTCTAATGTGTCTTATTCTCGAGCTCTGTAAACTAAAGCTCTGATACCAAATGAAGCGACCCGAACTTCCCCGATCTCCGAAGAGAAGAGAAAGAACGAATTACTTTGAGGACAAGACGAATCAGAACACAAATAGAAGAACATTTCATTGTTTATTACAACAATTCCATCAGAATACAAGAATATACAGAGTATGGATAAATATTATACAATAGGGAATATCAGAGATTTAAATTACATTTAAATACATTACAGCGAAAAAATAATACAACACACAACTGAAAGAAATACATAGATACAGAGCTTTCCGAGTATCGTTCCAGCTGTAGACTAGGATCCTGTGAATATAAATCTACAAAACCTAACTACCAGCTGCCCGTGTTGAAAATAAAGGCACCCAGAGTTTAGGTTAAAACAATAAACTCCAGGTCAGTCATGTGACTGGTGTGAGAACTAAAACAGTTATTAATCTTTATTTTAAAGTTAGGTAAATCAAGGGACCACGACGTATAACACGGAACGGGTTTCCTCCCAAGAATACCAGTGCATAAAACAAAGAGCGCAATGCTAAATAAAGAAAAATGAAGCTATTATAAGACCCAGGTCCCATCACGCAATGCAACGCAAGCCAGAGGATAGGGTTTTACCTTATAATAGCCAAAGAATGCTTGATACGTTTAAAAAAAGGTTATTTTGATATTACTATAACTGTATAATGTCAAAACAATTTCAATCATAAGTATCAATCATAGCGGCATGGGTACCATATATCATGTCGCCATACTAGTTCTATAATTAAAACCACAAAGGTCATATTGGAAATTGGATTTCCGTCATGAATCGAGGCAAGGGGCAAGCTCCTCTCCGTTCGAGACACTCTAGCAAATGTCTCAGGACCACACACAATGATCTTGGATCTTCAGGGTCGGTCCTCTCTTACTTTTGAGGATTAATTATTCCTGAACACCCGTTTCTCGATCCTATAGTGTAACAATCCGGAAAATACGAGCCAATTTAAAAATTTTAAATTGCTTATTTTAAAGAAATTTGAGCAATTGAAATAGAATATTTCAATAAAATAAAGAGTTAGAAGTGGTGCGGCAGTTTGAAAATTTGAATTCAAACTTTGACTGACTGTGTTGGGTGAAACCAAAAATATTTAAATCTGGTTATGTATATCTTTCTAACGAATCTGAAAAATCAAAGTTTCATAGCGGGAATCAAAAGTTATGGCCAAATGAATTTTCAGAAAGGTCATTATAGAGAATATATAGCCCTTGAAAATAGACATTTTGCAAACGACCTCGGAATTCGATGAAACCACTTTTGTTGGATCCGGGATGTCAAATTATTGCTAGGATTCAAATTCCATAGTTTTTGAAGCTAATACGTGAGCGTGGCGAAAGGAAATGTTTGGTCATTTTTTGTTAAATTGGATCGACCAGAAAATGACCAATTTTCAAACGGTCTAAGAATTCGACGAAACTAGTTTTGTTGGGACTGTATCGTCAAAACATAGCTAGATTTATTTTTCTGGAATTTTACGAATCATTTTGTAGCCCCGACAAATTGAAATGTACGTTCAAATCGAATATCTCATTGTGTTCGGAATGGGGGTATTTAGCTGGGGGCGATAGTCGTTGGGTTTGGATTGGAGTTCGTATGAAGAAACACTATTTTAAAAATTAGATAAAGCATGAACCAATCATATTTTTCCATCATAATTTAATTTTATTAAAATCTCAAACCCACCCCCTCCCCGTTACCCGATATCGAAGGCGAACCCCCTTCCTTCCTTCCCGACCATTTTCCGGCGAAACCGCTCACCCTTTCACCTCGACCCAGTTCAACTTTTTGAAGCGCTCTTCCTCCTCTTCAAATCCATACCTGTGACACCCCTCCTCGTCTCGTATTTCATGAGAACGACCTCCCCAAAGTTTCACCCTTTCCGCCGCCGCCGCCATCGCCAAAGGCGATCGAGCCTGACCGCGACCCCACCCCTAGGTGCGCCTCTCGGAGTGCTACGACGTGGTGCTACTCGATTTCAGTATAATGCTACGGATTTTGGGAAAAATCAAAACCTAGTTTGGAAGGTTCGAAGAAGGTAATGGTTTAATTTATTTTAAACCCTTCTATAGCACTTTAAAGCGCTACGGTTTATGATTTTACAATAAAAATCATATCTTTTTGCTATGTTGACGAAATTCGATGAAACAGGAGACATTGGGACCATGTCGACGCTCTTTACATTCTATAAGTGTCCGTGGATTTTTCTAAACCCGCTACTATTTTTAGCAAAGCAACAAACCAATGTGAGATTTCGAAACTGAAATGTGAATGGAAATGTGTTGTGTAAGTTATATAAGCAAGTATAAATTATATACACGTTTTATAGCTCATGTACATGTGTTGTATAAGTTATATAAGCGAAGTATAAATTACACATGCATTGTATAAATCATATATGTGTTGAAATGGAAGTGAAATATACTTATATATATATATACTCCTCTCGTCCACAAACCATGGACGATAATTATTGATTGTGAATTGGTGTGAAAAATTAGGTGAATGATGCAAATGGTTGATAGAATTGTTTGTGGTTGATATTGTTTGATTGTGGTTGAAATATACTCATTTGTGGTAGAAAAATACCCGTTTGTGGTTGAAACAAAATTAGAATAGGTTGTGGAAAAAGAAAGAAAACATACTCGCCTGCGTGCGAACTAGATGTATGAAATTCCCATTGTCAAAAACAGCAAGGTTTTAAGGTAGAGCGAGGAGTTGTACTCGGGACGGTGCTGGTTTTAAATACCCTGTCGTTATGCTGTCGAAATTTTCAATAATATTCAAGTGTTAGAATTATTTCATGTGTTGAAACTAAATTCATGTGTTGAAACTATATTCATGTGTTGAAACCATATTCATGTGTTGAATAGAAATTCATGTTTTGAACAGAAATTCATGTGATGAATAAAATTCTTTGAAAGCTAAAAGTAACATTTTATCACATGTATAGAATATATAAAACATTCATGTTTTAAATAAATTGTTTTAACACTAAAAATCACATTTTTATTATATATAAACTATAGAAAACCTTCATGTGTCGAATAAAGGACTAGAATGATAAAAATCATATTTTTATCATATGTGTGAAGTCGAAAACATACTGTGTTGAATATATAGAGTGAACAATAAAATCTACATTTTATTGTGAATATGAAGTGTTAAAAATGTTCATTTGTTGAATAAATATTTTTGATGATAAAAGTATCATTTTTATCATGTATATGACTCGCTAAAAATACACAATTGTTGAAATAAATATATGTTTGCTATGAATATTATTTTTAACATGTATGTGAAATAAATAAAATAGTCATGTGCTGAAATATATTTTTGTTCGCTAGAAATATTATTTTTAGCTTAGTTTTGCACATATATATACATGTGTTGAACAGGGAAATGGATTAACTGTTGAGTAAAGAATTTATTTGCGTGCCCGACAAATAGGTAAACCTTAATGAGTTGGATGTGCAATATTATTATATCAACTCCTGTGAATGCCATTGGATGCGGAGTGCTGGTTGTTCTGTGTGTAATAATAAACGTCGCAATAGGATAGTAACAATTAATTTTGAACTACACTACATGGCATACTTCTTGAAGATAGGCATACTTCGTCATATACCACATAAGCATTTAGAGCTTGTGTGACGAGGTTGAAGATTTACCATACGAGCGAGAGGCTTGTATGGCAGTGACTATATATTACAAGTTGAACCGGTGACTGATATGGACTACGTAAAATGTACCGGTAAATTGCCCGATTAATAAAAACCCCACACGGGTATAGGGATGACAATAAACACATCTCTCTGGTCATTAAGGCACAAAAACGATTTATAGGGTGACGAGAATTTATTCTTTGGAGTTATGATCTATACACACTCCCCTATGGACACCGGAATATATCACTATAAATATGTGCATGCTTATTAGGATTTATTGGGTACCTAATACGGCTCAATAAATTTCCGAACCCCTTCCCGCACAAAGGAGGTTATGGCGAAATTTTCTAAAATTTAAAGGCGTTAATGAAATATTTGAAGTGAAACAATATTGAAATCATCGAATAAATTACAATTATATATATATAAATATAAATTAAATAAAATGAATCGAGCCCGTGCAGTTCACGTTTTGAAATCATAACTTTAAACGATTATACCGAGAGATCCGACCATCGGATTTCCACGAAACTAGAACCATTCGGTTCGCTTTGGAAATATCTTTCCAACGATATAAACTTTGCTGAGATCCAACGGGTAGATTTTCCAATATGAGTAAAACAAATTTGGAGAAAAACAGCACTAGTGCCTTGGCACGACCTGAAACATCGTTTAATTAAATAGGACCGTTTTTAAATAAATAAAAATGGCGATATATCGTTATAAAATATTATAGACGATATGTAATGGAAATAGACCGATTATACTTGGTTTGCTTGGCATTGGATGGTTGAATGTGTTTGACACGAAAATTATACTAAAGAACTGAAATGTGAATGTCGAATAATTTAACCATGGGAAGAATTGATTTGAAATCTAAATATACGTGAATTATTTGAAAAGGCCGAGTTAATTCTCATTTCAAATAATTGATCGACGATTGGAAGTCAAAGAGATGAAGATGGTTCAAGACTGATGATCTTCACATCAGATGGATGGGCGCTACTGATGCTCATGATTGGAGTAGCTACCTTGAAAGGGCTGAAGCAGTAGCCGTCCGGACGTATTTGTGGATTGTACGGACATGTGAGGAATATGGTGCCTCCGGTTTCGTTTAGATTCAGAACGAACTTGTAAATGGACTGTGTGTCTGACATTGGATTTTGTTCTGTGCTGATTGATCTCTATTAAATATATATCTGTATGGCAGCGGAGAATTTATTCTCTTGCTTAACGCCCTTCTCTGAGATGTACGAGCTCAGAGGTTATATATCGATAGAAATCAGTCGCATGGAGTTAATTGCCTGTGTGGCACGCCTAAGTGGTAGATGCTCAAAGCTCCTATTGAAAAGCAAAGTCTTGTGGTTGATGATCAAAGCACGGCCTGAGTGGCGTAGCTTTGTGTATAGCGTTGATTCGCGAGCCGCACACCTCGGTATGAGTCAAAAACGGTATAAGGACCACTGGGAGAACATGACGTTTCTTTCTGGCTACGGTGGTGTCAGTGACTTACCAGCCCTGACATTGATATTATTTTCACCTGTGTGATTGTTGAAATGCGAGGCGCCTCGATTATATGTCTGTAAGGACCGGGAAATGTGTTTTAGAAATTGCCAATCCACAAAAGTAAGAGAGGACCGGCCCGGCCGATTCCAAAGATCGTTGTGTGTGATCATGAGACATTTGCTAGTGTCTTGAATGGAGAGGAGCTTGCCCCTTGCCTCGACTCATGATGGAATCCAATTTCCAAAACGAAATTACGGATTTGATTGTATTACTAGTATGGCAACATGATATATGGTACCCATGCCGTCTATGATTGATATTTATGATGGAAGTTGCTTTTGAAACATATATGCACTAGTAATAATATCAAACGCTTTTGTTTTATACGTATCAAGCATTTCCTGGCTAATATAAGGCAAAACTCTATCCTCTGGCTTGCATTGCATTGTGTGATGGGACCTGAGTCTTATAATGGCTTCATTTTTATAAAAAGCATTGCGATGATTTAATAGTTTACTTTATTTCATGCATTGGCAATCACTGGAGTAAACCCGTTCCGCGGAAGCGGCGTGGTCCTATGATTTGCCTTATTATTGTTGTTTAATTAGTTAAGTAGATTTCTCATACCAGTCCCATGACTGACTCGTAGTTTGTTTCATCTTGCAAACTCGGGTGCCCTTATTTTCGCACGAGCAGCCTAGTACCAGGTAGCAGGACATATTTTGGCTTTAGCACTTCAGCAGGGAGCGCATCTTTTGGGCTTATAATGCGAGGCTTGACTTCTCAGTGTTTTGACTATTGATTTCCGCCATTATTATCTATGTATATGATTCTGCTTCTGGCGATGTAGACTGATATTTATTTTATGTACTCTCATGTGTATATGTAACGCTTATGCCGATGTAGACTGATCATGTACTTTTGTGCACTAAGTTGTATCCTACACTGTGCTCTCTGATGTTGTGACATATTATGATTCCGCTGTCATATTTATGTAAATTATTTTATTTTCTATTTTTGCTATTATCTGTACTCTTCTAATGATGATTAATGTGTTATATTCCAATGATTATCCTTAACACCATCGTACGGGTTTTGGGATCGTCACAGGTGGTATCGGAGCTTTGGTTAACCTTAGTTCCGGAATTTAACACATTAAACACCACGTCAGAATAGAATCAGTAGTGTTCTAAGGCAAATAGCTCATTAGAGATAGGACTAGTAATGTCCTAGAATGAGCTAAGCAGAATATCAAAAATAATCTGATCAGACCTAGATTTTCTAGTAGGGGTGCAGCTGTAGTGTTTGTTCCTAAGTTAGACGGTACTCTCCGATTGTGTGTTGATTACCGAGACCTCAACAAACAGTCGCTCAAAAACAAATATCCATTGCCCCACATCGATGATCTGTTAGACCAATTAAATGGACCTAGAGTATTTTCCAGAATGGACCTAGCTACGGGCTTCCATCAACTGAGAATTGCCGAAGAGTGTGTTCCTTTGACAGCTTTCAAAGGTCCAGATATATTTTATGAGTGGTTAGTAATGTCGTTCGGTTTATGCAATGCTCCAACATATTTCGTCGATCTAATGAATCGAGTGTTCAGAGAAGTTCTGAATAAATTCATTCTGGTATTCATCGATCATATTTTATTCTACTCCAAATCAGAAACCTAGCATGAAAAACATTTAGAACAATTATTGGGGATTCTGAGAAAGAACATCTTCAAAGCTAAATTTTCTAAATGCATCTTCTGGCAAAATGAAGTGAAGTTCCTTGGCCCTGTCATGTCAAAGGAAGGAATTTCTGTAGATCCGAGCAAATTTACAGCAATTCAAGACTGGAAGCAGCCTACTACACCCACCGAAGTTCGAAGTTTTATGGGATTGGCTAGTTATTATCGGAAATTCATTAAGGATTTTTCGAAGATATCCGGTCCATTAACAAAGCTTACAAAGAAACACGAGAGATTTAAGTGGACTTACGACTGTGAGGAAGATTTCCAGGAATTGAAAACAAAATTGACAACCGCTCTAGTATTAACCATTATCGATGTCAATCAGGATTTGACGGTATGGACGGATGCTTCTATTAGAGGTCTTGGTGCAGTATTAATGCAAAGAGGCCAAGTAGTCGTTTATGCAAGCCGTCAGCTGAAACCGCATGAGAAGAATTATGTAACTCATGATCTTGAGTTGTTGGCCATCGTCTTTGCTTTGAAAATCTGGAGGCATTACTTATTGGGTGAGAAATTTGAATTGTTTATAGATCATCAATCATTGAAGTATTTGTTCACCCAGAAAGATCTAAACTTGAGACAGTAGCGTTGGCTAGAATTTCTCGCAACGTATGATCTAGGTAACCTATATACGCCGGGAAAGCTAATGTAGTAGCTGATGCGCTCAGCAGAAAGAATGAAATCATCGCCAATTTTATCGTTACATCTTCAATGAATGACAAGATCTCTGTTCTTTAGAAAAACAACAATTTTGTTAAAGAGATGATCAAAAGAATTCAAAAAGGCGAAGACTCCAGTTTCCAAGT
This sequence comes from Allium sativum, assembly GCA_030737875.1. Taxonomy (NCBI): domain Eukaryota; kingdom Viridiplantae; phylum Streptophyta; class Magnoliopsida; order Asparagales; family Amaryllidaceae; genus Allium; species Allium sativum. The sequence goes on along the minus strand of CM060910.1, from coordinate 411,127,577 downwards.
AGATAGTGAGGGAGTTCTGAGATTAAATGGAAGAATTTGTGTTCCCGACATCCCTGAGCTCAAAAGAGAAGTGCTTGATGAATGCCACAAGTCCAAACTTTACGTTCATCTTGGAGTGAGTAAGATGTATAACGATATCAAGCGCACGTTCTGGTGGAAGGCGATAAAGGGGGACATTTCTTTATATGTTAGCAGGTGCTCTACTTGCTAACTAGTCAAGAGTGACCAACAAAAGCTGGCGGGATTGTTGCAACCGTTGGAAATTTCAGGATGGAAGTAGGAATAGATTTCCATGGATTTCATAGATGGTTTGCCCCAAACCAAGAAAGGTAATGACAGTATTTGGATGATCGTAGATCGCTTCACGAAGACCGCCCATTTCATACCTATCAGATCCAATAGAACCGCCCAAAGTCTAGCACAGATTTATTTTAAAGAAATTGTTAAGCTGCATGGAGTTCCCATCAACATAGTCAGTGATAGAGACCCAATATTTGCTAGCAAATTCTGGGAGGCATTCCAGACAGAATTGGGAACAAAACTAAACCTGAGCACCGCTTATCACCCTCAGACAGATGGCCAAACTGAGAGGGTGAACAGAATCCTAGAAGATTTACTATGGGCTTGCATTATTGATTTTAGCGGATTATGGGAAGATCACTTGCATTTTGCCGAATTCTCATACAACAACAGCTATCAGGCAAGCTTGAAAATGTCACCATTTGAAGCATTATATGGTAGATCATGCAGATCTCCCGCATGTTGGGTAGAACCTGGCAACAGACTTGTGTTGGGACCCGATATGATTCGAGAAGCATCAGATAAAGTCGTTTTCATCAAGAAACGATTGAAATTTTCTCAAAGCCGGCAGAAAAATTATGCAGATTCTAGAAGAAGAGATTTAGGGTTCGACGTTGGTGATTATGTCTATTTGAAAGTTTCTCCAACGAGAGGAGTAATCCGATTCGGTAATACTGGGAAGTTGGCACCCAGATTTATTGGTCCCTTTCCTATACTTGAACGGATTGGAACTCTTACTTATAGGGTTCAATTACCTGATTAGTTTCCTAGAGTACATAATGTGTTTCACGTATCTCAACTTAGAAGGCATGTGCACGATCCAGATCTAGGTGTAGAAGTAGCAGCGCTACTGGACTTGAAAATTACTCCAGAATTAGCAGTCAGAAGAGAGCCGTTAAAAATTGTTGGCAAAGAAACTAAAGAGCTAAGGAACAAGAAGGTTCATTTAGTTAAAGTGCAGTGGAGTAGTGATCCTAGAGACTGTACTTGGGAGGCCGAGGAAAGCATTAAGCAAGCTTACCCTAAATGCAGAGTGGACATCTCTGACTAACTCCGGTGCAAGGTACCTTTATAATACTTCGCATTTCCTTTTTTGTTTCCTACTGTACTGCTGTTTCCTTTTCGAGGACGAAAAGTTTTAAGTAGTGGAGATTGTAACAACCCGGAAAATACGAGCTAATTTAAAAATTTTAAATTGGTTATTTTAATGAAATTTGAGCAATTGAAATAGAATATTTCAATAAAATAAAGAGTTAGAAATGGTGCGGCAGTTTGAAAACTTGAATTCAAACTTTGACTGACTGTGCCGGGTGCAAAACGAAACGGATTTTAGTGAAACCAAAAATATTTAAATCTGGTTATGAATATCTTTCTAACGAATCTGAAAAATCGAAGTTTCATAGCGGGAATCAAAAGTTATGGCCAAATGATTTTCAGAATGGTCGCTATAGAGGATATATAGCCCTTGAAAATATACATTTTGCAAACGAACTCGGAATTCGACGAAACCACTTTTGTTGGATCCGGGATGTCAAATTATTGCTAGGTTTCTAATTCCATAATTTTTGAAGTTAATATGTGAGCATGGTGAAAGAAAATGTGTTTGGTCAATTTCTATTAAATTGGATCGACTAGAAAATGACCATTTTTCAAACGGTCTCAGCACTCGACGAAACTAGTTTTGTTGGGACCATATCGTCAAAACATAGCTAGATTTATTTTTTTGGAATTTTTTGAATCAGTTTGTGGCCCCAACAAATTGAAATGTACGTTCAAATCGAATATTGAATGTTTTATATTTTAATTTGAAGAATAACTGACTGTAGCAGTTGAATGGGCCTACGAAACATATACTATTGTGTTCGGAATGGGGGTATTTAGCTAGGGGCGACAGTCTTTGGGTTTGGATTGGAGTTCGTATGGAGAAACACTATTTTAAAAATTAAATAAAGCATGGGCCAATCATATTTTTCCATCATAATTTAATTTTATTAAAATGTCAACCCCCCTTTACCCGATATCGATGGCGAACCCCCTTCCACCCTTCCCGACCATTTTTCGACAAAACCACTCAACCTTTCACCTCGACCCAGTTCAACTTTTTGAAGCCCTCTTCCTCCTCTTCAAATCCATAACTGTGGCACCCCTCCTCGTCTCGTATTTCGTGAGAATGACCTCCCCAAAGTTTCACCCTTTCCGCCGCCGCCACCATCGCCAGAGGCGATCGAGCCTGACCGCGACCCCACCCCTAAGCGCGCCTCTCGGAGTGCTATGACATGGTGCTACTCGATTTCAGTATAGTGCCACGGATTTTGGGAAAAATCAAAACCTAGTTTTGAAGGTTCGAAGAAGGTAATGGTTTAATTTATTTTAAACTGTTCTATAGCACTTTAAAGCACTACGGTTTATGATTTTACAATAAAAATCATATCTTTTTGCTATGTTGATGAAATTCGATGAAATAGGAGAAATCAGGACCGTGTCGACGCTCTCTACATTCTAGAAGTGTCTGTGTATTTTTCTTAGCCCGCTACTATTTTTAGCAAAGCAACAAACCAATGTGAGATTTCTAAACTGAAGTGTGAATGGAAATGCGTTGTGTAAGTTATATAAGCGAAGTATAAATTATATACACGTTGTACACCTCATGTACATGTGTTGTATAAGTTATATAAGCGAAGTATAAATTATACATGCATTGTATAAATCATATATGTGTTGAAATGGAAGTGAAATATACTTATATATATATATATATATATATATATTTATGTACTCCCCTCGTCCACAAACCATGGACGATAATTATTGATTGTGAATTGGTGTGAAAAATTAGGTGAATAACGCAAATGGTTGATAGAATTGTTTGTGGTTGATATTGTTTGATTGTGGTTGAAATATACTCGTTTGTGGTTGAAAAATACCCGTTTGTGGTTGAAACAAAATTTGAATAGGTTGTGGAAAAAGAAAAAAAAACATACTCGCCTGCGTGCGAACTAGATGTATGAAATCCCCATTGTCAAAAACAACAAGGTTTTAAGGTAGAGCGAGGAGCCGTACTCGGCATGGTGCCGGTTTTAAATACCCTGCCGTTATGCTGCCGAAATTTTTAATAATATTCATGTGTTAGAATTATTTCATGTGTTGAAACTAAATTCTTGTGTTGAAACTATATTCAAGTGTTGAAACCATATTCATGTGTTGAATAGAAATTCATGTGATGAATAATATTCTTTGAAAGCTAAAAGTAACATTTTATCACATATATAGAATATATAAAATATTCATGTTTTAAAAAATTGTTTTAACACTAAAAATCACATTTTTATTATATATATAAACTATAGAAAACCTTCATGTGTTGAATAAAGGACTAGAACGATAAAAAACATATTTTTATCGTATGTGTGAAGTCGAAAACATTCATCGAATGTGTGAAGTCGAAAACATTCATGTGTTGAATATATAGAGTGAACAATAAAATCTACTTTTTATTGTGAATACGAAGTGTTAAAAATGTTTATGTATTGAATAAATATTTTTGATGATAAAAATATCATTTTTATCATGTATATGACTCGATAAAAATACACAAGTGTTGAAAAAATATTTGCTTGCTATGAATATTATTTTTAACATGTATGTGAACTAAATAAAATAGTCATGTGTTGGAATATATTTTTGTTTTCTAGAAATATTATTTTTAGCTTCGTTTCGCACATATATATACATGTGTTGAACAGGGAAATGGATTAACTCAAACGACCCAACGGATTTTCGACCCCGAAAATCGACATAAAACCACCATGTCGACTAATCAAGCATCGAAAAACACTGGATTGTCATGAGAAAGAAATTAGAGGGTGAGAATAGAAAGAAAGAAATATTAGAATAGAAGAAAGAAGAAGAACACATTAGAATCTCACATCGGAACAAATAAAATATAATATAACAAATCTCTTTATACAAAAGAACTTTGTATACATACCAATCATCAGAGTACAACATGTATCAGTCACAGTGGAAAATAACTTTGTATATCTAACGGTGAAGTCGCCTGCTTCCAGCTCCTGAAACTCCAAGCGAAACCTAACCTGGAACATACTCGGTCTGACCCGAGCCCATTTGATTTAAATCAACATACACCGGGTCAGTCTGGAATACTATCAGTGATAAATTCACATAACACACACTCAACTTGTTTGACTTTGCCAAAAATCCTTTCGAAATAAAAGGATAATAGTAAGACCAGCCCACCCATAGACAGGGACGGTTTTTACCTTACTATAACCCAAAATATTTCAGAAATCATAGCTTATTCTGATATTATCATAATATCTAAATACAAATAAATAGCAATCTAGAGGAACGCATGCATCTCACGCTCCCCATATATAGTATACAATCAAAAACCGCGGGCGCTTATTGGATATTGGATTTCCAACCTTGACAAGGTATGGGACCACCTGCCGATAGTGTATCTCTAGAGGCGAATACACTGGGTTCAACAAGAACATCTTGCAACCCGGCCCTCACATGACCGACCACTCATTTCGCTTGAGTGTATCGAATGTATATCACCGACGGTTGGGATCAGCAACCGCCTCCTGAATAGGGACAACATCAAAATAGATTAAAGAAGCAATAGGAATTTCTCTAGATAAGTGATCATACATCCTAATAGGAGCGACCCACATAGCCAGGCTGCTTGCCCGATTTTTGTCATTTCCCGGTTGATGAGGCTTGAGGCTAGAATTCCTTTAAACCATCTGGCCATCATTCACTTTGAATGCCACATCGTCAGATCCGCCAGATCAAACTTGATTGACGCCCACAAAAATACTCTAGTTTATTTGGCTAGAGAATAACCATTTCTCCGCCATCAACTATGGTACGTTTGGAGAAATCAACGCATGTAATTCCTTTGGAAATACTCTGTCAGACATCCGTCTATACAAGTCATCCAGGAACAGGATGAACCGAAGGTACTCTCCTACTGCATCCCATATAGGAATCACCCCAAGGATTAGTAGCGAGAAGTCCTTGCAACCCGTAGATTCCAATCACGATAGAATCATTGTTAACTCTAGGGATCAGCCAGAGGAATTTAACAATAGTTCTTTCACTTATGAAGAGTTACGGTCTTCACTTGCTTCGTCTTCAATGACGTCTTCACGTACTTGCTGATCGGAATGGTTTTCGAATATTCGATCTCGGACTTTCCGAACCAACAATCGTATTGGTCATGTCTGATAGTCGGTGATTTAACTATTAGATAAAAATAGTGTGCATGCAATGAGTTTGCTGATTCATCCCTTGACACAACTAGACCTCTTTAAAATATATGTATATACTTAATGATATCAACCAAATTCCCTTTAATTAACTCTGAATGATTTACTCTGATCGATCAACTCTAACTTGACCAACTCGACTTATTTAACCCAGACTAGACTAACTTGATTTGACTACTCCTATCGATTAACTAGTACTTGAATTAACTCCATTCGCTAGACTCTAGATCGCATCGATCACAATGGTTACGCCTGATTCCCTCAGGAAACATCCGACCGCCTTAAGCTATCTGCAGCCCAGCGAATTACGCTAGAAGTCGTACGCAATGGAAACTCTACCTACCTAACTATGGTTTGACTAACTCCAACTTAAATACGATATTCGATCAACTCTAATTGAGTAAACAAATATTCAATATAATTTGAAAACAATATTCTTATTCATTTTGAAACTAATATCTGCAATAATTATTTATTTCCATAAAACCTTACATCTGAATTCGATCTTCCTCGTACAGGGTAAAACCAATCTCAACACTTCACTCGTCCCAAACTAATACTATTCCTTGATAATAGTGAAGCCAGTCAAGTTGGGGTATTTTAGTTACCTCTCAGACCTTGATCAACTCGTTCTTATCTCAGAATACTATCAGTTCGCCACTTAACCATCGATATTCAAACCTTGTTTACAATCTTGATTTCAAATCTGGGTTTACATCCCGTTTCTTTTATTTGAAATCCTTGCTCAAAAATATTATTACTTAATTAATTTAATTAAATACTCACTAATCGTGGTTCTTACTTAACATTATTTCACTTGTTTCGATAGTTAAGAAAACCTTATTTAAGATTACTATATTTACATGCCAAATCCATTTTTCAATCTCGTTTTAACTCTTGGGTTATGAACCCCTTTAAAATCCTTTGACCATACTTGTCGCTAGTTAATTACCCCTTACCTGGCATCCAATTAAAAATCATCACTTTCAATCATTAATATTAACTATACTAAAACAGTTAACCTTGCTATTTATTAAAAATAGGATAATTATTTCCTTTAAACGCTACTCAACAATAGTTAATTCCATTTACACTAAATATCTCAAAATTCCTTAATTTAGTTAATCGAGAATTTACTCATATTTACACTATTCGTTAAGTTTTAATGACTATCCAGATATTTTAAACCAAATAAATTCAGTTATCACTTTGGATTTAAAACAGTTGAGCTTTGTCGACCGTACCTCTCAGTTAACTATTAACTGATGTCATTTGTCATTTCCCTTCTTAAATTAATTAAATGACTTAATTAATTTAAAATACTATTTAATTATATAAAAATACAATTATTCTATCTTACCAATCCCTGGTAAACTCTTTATCCTTCTGCTTTACTTGTTTAAACCATTTAAGTAATTCCTATTATAAATATGATTTAATATATCCATTTGTAAATTTTTAATTTAAAAACCTTATATAAGATAGTTGGAAAACTTAAATTCAGTTATAAATAAATTTATAACTTTAACTCTGCGCCGATCCACCTGACAGTCGAACGACGTTAAATCATACCTTTAGACCATTTACTGTCAATTACCAAATCAACACTGTCGGTTGATTTTAAACTCAACACAGGTGAATACTTATTCAACCATCAACATACTGACAGGTTTTGGTGTCAGTCAAGGTGAATAATCCATATATACGCACAACAACCAAAAATACAGTTTATTTGAGGAATCCGGTTGGATCCCTCCAACCTGCCCTTCTCTTCATCACAGATATAAGTTGACAACAATATGCGCGTTAAGTAATTGACTAATTATAAATAACTGCAACCAATTAACAACAACATCCAATTTGCATCCATCGCATCCAATCAATCAATTTGAACTGTTAACTGTAAAATATAATTAACTGTGAATGTACCACATCACAGGATTCCAGAAGGTGTGAGAATTAACTCACCAGAGTTTGTTCTGGTCGACGGTTGACTCGTTTGTCGCATTTTATTTGGGATGACCGTTCAAAATTAGTTGAATTTCCAGTAGCGTCGGATTGACTCCTAGTCAGTGCCATCGGATAGGTCTCGTCCCTGCGATCCCAACGGATCCTGTTTCGTCAAATTCCATCCACGTATGATGATTTTACGCAAGTTTGAAGTTTGAATATATTATGCGGTAATTAATAAACTAATTAATAAATTAAACATATACTCAATTACCTTAATCACTCTATTTCCATGTCATCCTCGTATGAAATCGAAGGACGCGCTTTCCACCTCCTCCCTACTCCTCCCCGTCGCCTTTCCCTTCTTAAAAAAACGAACCAGCTCCAAAGCTTCAAGCCTCGACCGCACCACCTCCGCTCCACCGGAGACCGGACTGACCCCCTCACCAGCACCGCGACTCCAGACTCCCCCTTCATCGTCCGTCCCAGTCCCCAACTCGCCACGACGCCACCTGAAATCGCATCCAATCGGATTACGTTCAAACCAAGAATCCCGGCACCACACTCCAAGTCTGACCACCGGACCACCACCCAAACGTCGGCCTCTCCGTCCAGCTTCGATCCCCCCTGCCCCGCGACGCCACCTCCACCTTCAGTCGCCGGAAAACCCATCAAAGCGATTGCCACTTTGAAAATGAACCCAAAAATTAAAGCCTCCGTTCGTCTCGACGCTTCGACCACCACGCACCACCGTTGAACCTCCGACCACAGCCAAATCGAAGGCCTATCTCTCCTCTTCGAAAGCCCTAAGGTCCCGTCACCGCAAATCGACTACAGCTCCTCGATTTTTCCCAAAAACGAAAGTGATTTTCTGCCTTTCCTTGCGATTTCCGGCCACCACCCTCGACAAAACTTCACCAACTTTTTACTGGAGGTAGCCCTTGCCCCGATCTATGTTTTCACTTTAGAATCCCATAGCAAAATCCCCACGGATCGAGAGAAATAATTGATTTTGGGATTAAGGGCTTTTTTGTAAAATGTGAATGGATATTTGTTCTTGGGATGAAAAATGTGATGGGAAAGGGTTTATATAAGGTGGTTTTATTATATTTTATATTGACGCGATGTCTGACAATGACCGACGATTTTTATTTCGTATCTATCGCTATTTCGAACGTTGTTTATTCGCTCCTGTGCTCACATACAAACCCCGTTCGTGACGCAACTGGACGGTGTAGTATATTTTGACGATACGGTCCTAACGAAACTTGTTTCGTCGAATTCCGAGTCCGTTTGCTCAAACAGCGTTTATACACGTCCAAATAGATCGATTTATTTTGCATTTTAATTTGCCACGCTCATAAAATAACACCGATTGACGTGCTATTTAAAAATCTAGCAATAATTTACTGTTACGGTCCCAACAAAATTTGTTTCGTCGAAAACAGAGGTCGTTTGAAAAATGTCCGTTGTGAACTGGCCAATTTGAATTAAAATAAACCAATTTTAAAATACTTCAATATAATATAAATAAAATACCGCGATTGGTCATACACGACCAGAATCTGATACATTACCAAGGAAAAATATCACAGGTTGAATTTCACGCCAGGTCGATACTTAAAATATTTTAAAACGCTTATTTTATATAAACGCAGCGCTATATATATAAAGGGAATTCTGGCGCTGTTTTTCTGAGAATTTGATTTGGACATAAAACAAAATATACCCGACGAAAACTGGATTTTTCTCTGCCACTGGAAAGATATCGTCAAACCGGTCCCGACGTTTCTTGTTTCGAGGAAATCCGACCTATTATGGTCCTTGTACGGCCATTTAAAGTTCAAAATACTAAATCGCGAACTGCTGCGCCACTGCAGCTCGTTATTTAATTAAATTATGAATTAAACGTTATAACGTCGTTTATAAACGAAATCGCCACGAAAATTTCAATAAAAACAATATCGAACCATTTTAAATCGCCCGTTCATGTTATACGGCAAATTCGACATTTTTTAAATATGCCGAAAATAAATTATTATTATATTATTAATGTAATTTAAATATTCAAATTAAAATGATCAAAATCGATTATTTAACTAAAATCAATATTTTAAATAAATAAAATATTTCAAATAATCGACCAGAAAATACGGGACATTACGTTCCTTTCCCCTTAAAATAATTTCGTCCTCGAAATTGCAAAGGTTGAAGATATGCCGTCTACTATTATCTTTGCTAAAAGAATAAATTTTAAAACTCGAATAAATTTTCAAACTGACCCCATTGGTTTTAAAACAAATTTATTTCAAATAAAAGAATTTCCCCAAAAAAATTCAAAAAAATACTAACACCTTAAATTTTTGAAAAATTTCGGCAGAGTCTCCCCTGTACGGAGGACATCTGCAAAATCGTAGGTTCAAGAAATATATATATCTCGACTATCATGGTCGGAAAAATTCAAAATCCAAACTCAAAACCCAAATAAACCCAAAAATTTCATATTTGCGATAAACGATATTTTATTCTTGAGCTTGCTTAGTTATTATGCAACTCTACTCAAACTGGATTCAATTAACTCCAGAGTTTCTCTTGAATGAATTTTAAAGCTGAACTGGCACTTCTGCACCTGTTCTCAACTCAAACCAATTCATTAGTCCTCAAAACCATAGCAATAAGGTTCAAACATCCATATCCTACATATCATCCATACCACACACAGTTTAATCTACACGGGATCTATAACCAAGTTACAATAATCCATCTATATTTATAATTATCCATCCGGATTTATTCAAATTATTTATTTCAGATTGGTTTTAACCAAATCGATCCATGTTCAGGTTTACACCCAGACAATCAACAACACAATTCAAACACATCATTTAAATCAACATAACCAATTCAATCGATTTGCCCATACTATAACCACCTTTACCTTCATTTTTATTTAAAATAATTTGGTCAAAAATAATTTCAAAAATAATTTCATATCAGAATACAAATACGCGCTCTTGTATATCTTTATCCCAACTCAATCTAGGGTACTGCTGACCCCACCTCTATTGAGTCACACCACAGAGCCAAGGTTATCTCTAAACCAATAGCTCTGATATCACTGTAACGACCCAACGGATTTTCAACCCCGAAAATCGACATAAAACCACCATGTTGACTAATCAAGCATCGAAAAACACTGGATTGTCATGAGAAAGAAATTAGAGGGTGAGAATAGAAAGAAAGAAACATTAGAATAGTAGAAAGAAGAAGAACACATTAGAATCTCACAGCGGAACAAATAAAATATAATATAACAAATCTCTTTATACAAAAGAACTTTGTATACATACCAATCATCAGAGTACAACTTGTATCAGTCACAGCGGAAAATAACTTTGTATATCTAACAGTGAAGCCGCCTGCTTCTAGCTCCTGAAACTCCAAGCGAAACCTAACCTGGAATATACTCGGTCTGACCCGAGCATATTTGATTTAAAACAAAATACACCGGGTCAGTCTGGAATACTATCAGTGATAAATTCACATAACACACACTCAACTTGTTTAACTTTGCCAAAAATCCTTTCGAAATAAAAGGATAATAGTAAGACCAGCCCACCCATAAACACAGACGGTTTTTACCTTACTATAACCCAAAACATTTCAGAAATCATAGCTTATTCTGATATTATCATAATGTCTAAATACATATAATTAGCAATCTAGAGGGACACTTGCATCTCACGCTCCCCATATATAGTATACAATCGAAAACCGCGGGCGCTTATTGGATATTGGATTTCCAACCTTGACAAGGTATGGGACCACCTGCCGATAGTGTATCTCTAGAGGCGAATACACTGGGTTCAACAAGAACGTCTTGCAACCTGGCCCTCACATTACCGACCACTCATTTCGCTTGAGTGTATCGAATGTATATCACCGACGGTTGGGATCAGCAACCGCCTCCCGAATAGGGACAACATCGAAACGGATTAAAGAAGCAATAGGAATTTCTCTAGATAGGTGATCATACATCCTAATGGGAGTGACCCACATAGCCAGGCTCCCTGCCCGATTTTTGTCATTTCCCGGTTGATGAGGCATGAGGCTAGAATTCCTTTGAACCATCTGGCCATCATTCACTTTGAATGCCACATCATCAGATCCGCCAGATCACACTTGATTGACGTCCACAAAAATACTCTAGTTTATTTAGCTAGAGAATAACCATTTCTCCGCCATCAACTATGGTACGTTTGGAGAAATCAACGCATGTAATTCCTTTGGAAATACTCTGTCAGACATCCGTCCATACAAGTCATCCAGGAACAGGATGAACCGAAGGTACTCTCCTACTGCATCCCATATAGGAATCACCCAAGGATCAGTAGCGAGAAGTCCTTGCAACCCGTAGATTCCAATCACGGCAGAATCATTGTTAACTCTAGGGATCAGCCAGAGGAATTTAATAATAGTTCTTCCGCTTATGAAGATATACGGTCTTCACTTGCTTCGTCTTCAACGACGTCTTCACGTACTTGCTGATCGGAATGGTTTTCGAATAAAATTCGATCTCAGACTTTCCGAACCAACAATCGTAATGGTCAGGTCTGATAGTCGGTGATTTAACTATCAGATAAAAATAGTGTGCATGCAATGAGTTTGCTGATTCATCCCTTGACACAACTAGACCTCTTTAAAATATATGTATATACTTAATGATATCAAACAAATTCCCTTTAATTAACCCTGAATGATTACTCTGATTGATCAACTCTAACTTGACCAACTCGACTTATTTAACCCAGACTAGACTAACTTGATTTGACTACTTCTATCGATTAACTAATACTTGACTTAACTCCATTCGCTTGAATCTAGATCGCATCGATCACAATGGTTACGCCTGATTCCCTCAGGAAACATCCGACTGCCGTAGGCTATCTGCAGCCCTGCGAATTACGCTAGCAGTCGTACGCAATGGAAACTCTACCTGACTAACTATGGTTTGACTAACTCCAACTTAAATACGATATTCGATCAACTCTAATTGAATAAACAAATATTCGATATAATTTGAAAACAATATTCTTATTCCTTTTGAAACTAATATTTGCAATAATTATTTATTTCCATAAAACCTTATATCAGAGTTCGATCTTCCTCGTACAGGGTAAAACCAATCTCAACACTTCACTCGTTCCAAACTAATACTATTCCTTGATAATAGTGAAGCCAATCAAGTTGGGGTATTTTAGTAACCTCTCAGACCTTGATCAACTCGTTCTTATCTCAGAATACTATCAGTTCGCCCACTTAACCATCGATATTCAAACCTTGTTTACAATCTTGATTTCAAATCTAGGTTTACAACCCGTTTCTTTTATTTGAATTCCTTGCTCAAAAATCTTCTTACTTAATCACTTTAATTAAGTAAATACTCACTAATCGTGGTTCTTACTCAACATTATTTCACTTGTTTCGATAATTAAGAAAACCTTATTTAAGATTACTATATTTACAAGCCAAATCCATTTTTCAATCTCGTTTTAACTCTTGGGTTATGAACCCCTTTAAAATCCCTTGACCATACTTGTCGCTAGTTAATTATCCCTTACCTGGCATCCAATTAAAAATCATCACTTTCAATCATTAATATTAACTATATTAAAACAATTAACCTTGCTATTTATTAAAAATAGGATAATTATTTCCTTTAAACTTTACCCAACAATAGTTAATTCCATTTACACTAAATATCTCAAAATTCCTTAATTTAGTTAATCAAGAATTTACTCATATTTACACTATTCGTTAAGTTTTAACGACTATCCAGACAATTTAAACCAAATAAATTCAGTTATCACTTTGGATTTAAAACAGTTGAGCTTTGTCGACCGTACCTCTCAGTTAACTATTAACTGATGTCATTTCCCTTCTTAAATTAATTAAATGACTTAATTAATTTAAACCCCAATTTAATTATATAAAAATACAATTATTCTATCTTACCAATCCCAGGTAAACTCTTTATCCTTCTGCTTTTTTGTTTAAACCATTTAAGTAATTCCTATTACAAACATGATTTAATATATCCATTTGTAAATTTTCAATTTAAAAACCTTATATAAGCTAGTTGGAAAACTTAAATTCATTTATAAATAAATTTATAACTTTAACTCTACGTCGATCCACCTGACAGTCGAACGACGTTAAATCATACCTTTAGACCATTTACTGTCAATTACCAAATCAACACTATCGGTTGATTTTAAACTCAACACAGGTGAATACTTATTCAACCATCAACATACTGACAGGTTTTGGTGTCAGTCAAGGTGAATAATTCATATATATGCACAACAACCAAAAATACAGTTTATTTGAGGAATCCGGTTGGATCCCTCCAACCTACCCTTCTCTGCATTACAGATATCAGTTGATAACAATATACGCGTTAAGTAATTGACTGATTATAAATAACTGCAACCAATTAACAGAAACAACCAATTTGCATCCATCACATCCAATCAGTCAATTTGAACTGTTAACTATAAAATATATTTAACTGTGAATGTACCACATCACAGGATTCCAGAAGGTGTGAGAATTAACTCACCAGAGTTTGTTCTGGTCGACGGTTGACTCGTTTGCCGCATTTTATTTGGGACGACCGTTCAAAATTAGTTGAATTTCCAACAGCGTCGGATTGACTCCAAGTCAGTGCCATCGGATAGGACTCGTCCCAGTGATCCCAACGGATCTTGTTTCGTCAGATTCCGTCCACGTATGATGAAGTTACGCTAGTTTGAAGTTTGAATATATTATACGGTAATTAATTAACTAATTAATAAATTAAATATATACTCAATTACCTTAATCACTTTATTTCCACGTCATCCTCGTATGAGATCGAAGGACGCGCTTTCCACATCCTCCCTACTCTTCCCCGTCGCCTTTCCCTTCTTAAAAAAAAAACGAACCAGCTCCAAAGCTTCAAGCCTCGACCGCACCACCTCCGCTCCACCGGAGACCAGACTGACCCCCTCACCAGCACCGCGACTCCGGCCTCCCCCTTCGTCGTCCGTCCCAGTCCCCAACTCGCCACGACGCCACCTGAAACCGCATCCAATCGGATTCCGTTCAAACCAAGAATCCCGCCACCACACTCCAAGTCTGACCACCGGACCACCACCCAAACGTCGGCATCTCCGTCCAGCTTCGATCCCCCCGCCCCGCGACGCCACCTCCACCATCAGTCGCCGGAAAACCCACCAAACCGATCGCCATTTTGAAAACGAACCCAAAAATTAAAGCCTCCGTTCATCTCGATGCTACGACCACCACACCCCACCGTTGAACCTCCGACCACAGCCAAATCGAAGGCTTATCTCTCCTCTTCGAAAGCCCTAAGATCCAGTCACCCCAAATCGATTACAGCTCCTCAATTTTTCCCAAAAACAAAAGTGATTTTCTGCCTTTCCTCGCGATTTCCGGCAACCACCCTCGACAAAACTTCACCAACTTTTTACTGGAGGTAGCCCTTGCCCCGATCTACGTTTTCACTTCAGAACCCCATAGCAAAATCCCCACGGATCGAGATAAATAATTGATTTTGGGATTAAGGGCTTTTTTGCAAAATGTGAATGGATATTTGTTCTTGGGCTAAAAAATGTGATGGGAAAGGGTTTATATAAGGTGGTTTTATTATATTTTATATTGACACGATGTCTGACAACGACCGACGGTTTTTATTTCGTGTCTATCACTATTTCGAACGTTGTTTATTCGCTCCTGTGCTCACATACAAACCCCGTTCGTGACGCAACTGGACGGCGTAGTATATTTTGATGATATGGTCTTAACGAAACTTGTTTCGTCGAATTCCGAGTCCGTTTGCTCAAACAACGTTTGTACACGTCCAAATAGATCGATTTATTTTGCATTTTATTTTGCCATGCTCATAAAATAACACCGATTGACGTGCTATTTGAAAATCTAGCAATAATTTACTGTTACAGTCCCAACAAAATTTGTTTCGTCGAAAACAGAGGTCGTTTAAAAAATGTCCGTTTTGAACTGGCCAATTAGAATTAAAATAAACCAATTTTAAAATACTTCAATATAATATAAATAAAATACTGCGATTGGTCATACACGAACAGAATCTGATACATTACCAAGGAAAAATATCATAGGTTGAATTTCACGCCAAGTCGATACTCAAAATATTTTAAAACCCTTATTTTGTATAAACGCAGTGCTATATATATAAAGGGAATTCTAGCGTTGTTTTTCTGAGAATTTGATTTGGACATAAAAAAATCTACTTGACGAAAGCTGGATTTTTCTTTGCCACTGGAAAGATAACGTCAAACCGGTCCCGACGTTTCTTGTTTCGAGGAAATCCGACCTATTATGGTCCCTGTACGGCCATTTAAAGTTCAAAATGCCAAATCGCGAACTGCCACGCCGCTGCAGCTCGTTATTTAATTAAATTATAAATTAAACGTTATTACGTCGTTTATAAATGAAATCGCCACAAAAATTTCAATAAAAACAATATCGAACCATTTTAAATCGCCCGTTCACGTTATACGGCAAATTCGACATTTTCTGAATATGCCGAAAATAAATTATTATTATATTATTAATATAATTTAAATATTCAAATTAAAATGATCAAAATAAATTATTTAACTAAAATCAATATTTTAAATAAATAAAATATTTCAAATAATCGACCAGAAAATACGGGACATTACATTAACTATTGAGTAAAGAATTTATTTGCATGCCTGACAAATAGGTAAACCTTAATGAGTTGGATGCGCAATATTATTATATCAACTTATGTGAATGCCATTGGATGCGGAGTGCTGGTTGTTCTATGTGTAATAATAAACGTCGCCATAGGATAGTAACAATTAATTTTGAACTACACTACATGGCATACTTCTTGAAGATAGGCATACTTCATCATATACCACATAAGCATTTGGAGCTTGTGTGACGAGGTTGAAGATTTACCATATGAGCGAGAGGCATGTATGGCAGTGACTATATATTACAAGTTGAACCAATGACTGATATGGACGATGTAAAATGTATCGGTAAATTGCCCGATTAATAAAAACCCCACACGGGTCTGGGGATGACAATAAACACGTCTCTCTAGTCATTAAGGCACAAAAACCATTTATAGGGTGATGAGAATTTATTCTCTGGAGTTATGATCTATACACACTCCTCTGTGGACATCGGAATATATCACTATAAATATGTGCATGCTTATTATGATTTATTGGGTACCTAATACGGCCCAATGAATTTCCAAACCCCTTCCCATACAAAGGAGGTTATGGCGAAATTTTCTGAAATTTAAAGGCGTTTGTGAAATATTTGAAGTGAAAATGATATTGAAATCGTCGAATAAATTATATATATGTATAAATTAAATAAAACGAATCGAGCCCCTGCAATTCGCGTTTTGAAATCGTAACTTTAAACGATTATACCAAGAGATCCGACCATCGGATTTCCATGAAACTGGAACCATTGGGTCCGCTTTGGAAATATCTTTCCAACGATACAAACTTTGTTGAGATCCAACGGTTAAATTTTCCGATATGTGTAAAACAAATTTGGAGAAAAACTGCGCCAGTGCCTCGGCACGACCTGAATCGTCGTTTAATTAAATAGGGTCGTTTTTAAATAAATAAAAATGGCGATATATCGTTATAAAATATTATATACGATATGTAATGGAAATAGACTGATTATACTTGGTTTGGTTGGCATTGGATGGTTGAATGTGTTTGACATGAAAATTATACTAAAGAACTGAAATGTGAATGTGAATAATTTAACCATGGGAAGAATTGACTTAAAGTCCAAATATACGTGAATTATTTGAAAAGGTCTAGTTAATTCTCATTTCAAATAATTGATCGACGATAGGAAGTCAAGGACACGTAGGCGGTTCAAGACCGACGATCTTCACATCGGATGGATGGGCGTTACCGATGTGCATAATTTGAGTAGCTACCTTGAAAGGGATGAAGTGGTAGTCGTCCGGACGTATTTGTGGATTGTACGGATATGTGAGGAATATGGTGCCTCCGGTTTCGTTCAGACCCAGAAAGAACTTGTAAATGGACTGTGTGTTTGACATTGGATTTTGTTCTGTGCTGATTGATCTCTATTAAATATATATCTGTTTGGCGACGGAGAATTTATTCTCTTGCTTAACGCCCTTCTCTGAGATGTACGAGCTCAGAGGTTATATATCGATAGAAATCAGTCGCATGGAGTGAATTGCCTATGTGGCACGCCTAAGTGGCATATGATCAAGGCTTCTGTTGAAAAGCAAAGTCTTGTGGTTGATGATCAAAGTACGGCCTGAGTGGCATAGCTTTGTGTATAGCGTTGATTCGCGAGCCTCACACCTCGGTATGAGTCAAAAACGGGATAAGGACCGCTGGTAGAACACGAAATTTCTTTCTAGCTACGGTGGTGTCAGTGACTTACCAGCCTAGACATTGATATTATTTTCACCTGTGTGGTTGTTGGAATGCGAGGCGCCTCGATTATAGGTCTGTGAGGACCGGGAAACGTGTGTTTAGGAATTGCCAATCCTCAAAAGCAAGAGAGGACCGTCCCAGCCGATTCCAAGGATCGCTGTGTGTGATCCTGAGACATTTGCTAGTGTCTCGAACGGAGAGGAGCTTGCCCCTTGCCTCGACTCATGATGGAATCCCATTTCCAATACAAAATTACGGATTTGATTGTATTACTAATATGGCGACATGATATATGGTACCCATGCCGTCCATGATTGATATTTATGATGGAAGTTTCTTTTGAAACATATATGCACTAGTAATAATATCAAACACTTTTGTTTTATACGTATCAAGCTTTTCTTGGCTATTATAAGGTAAAACTCTATCCTCCGGCTTGAGTTGCATTGTGTAATGGGACCTGAGTCTTATAATGGTTTCATTTTTATAAAAAGCATTGCGTTGATTTAATAATTTATTTTATTTCATGCACTGGCAATCACTGGAGTAAACTCGTTCCGCGAAAGTGGCGTGGTCCTATGATTTGCCTTATTATTGTTGTTTAATTAGTTAAGTAGATTTCTCATACCAGTCCCCTGACTGACTCGTAGTTTGTTTCACCTTGCAAACTCGGGAGCCATTATTTTTACACCGGCAGCCTAGTACCAGGTAGTAGAACATGTTTTGGCTTTGGCACTTCAGTAGGGAGTGCATCTTTTGGGCTTATATGGCGAGGCTTGACTTCTCAGTGTTTTGACTATTGATTTCCGCCATTATTATCTATGTATATGATTCCGCTTCTGGCGATGTAGACTGATATTTATTTTATGTACTCTCATGTGTATATGTACCGCTTATGGCGATGTAGACTGATCATGTACTTCTGTGCACTAAGTTGTATCCTACACTGTGCTCTCTGATGTTGTGACATTATGATTCCGCTGTCATATTTATGTAAATTATTTTATTTGTTGTTTTTGCTATTATCTATACTCTGCTAATGATGATTAATGTGTTATATTCCAATGATTATCCTTAACACCGTCGTACGGGGTTTTGGGATCGTCACATATAGGACCTATATCTGAGGCACCTTGTAACGGCTGGAAATTTTCGACTCCTCGAGAGTCGAAAATCCCGAGACGTTAGTGAAAGAAAGTAGAGGGTGAGGAAGAAAAGATAGAACTAATAGAATAGAAGAAGAAGAAGAACTTACATCATCAGAGTAAACACGAATCTCACAGCGGAACGAATAAAATATAACATAACTTTGAAATACAAATCAGTACTCGTATATACATACCATTTCAGAGTACAACACTTAACAACACAGCGGAATAATAACAGCTATAATCCTGAAGCCTCCTGCTCCAAGCTCTCCAAGTGTATCTGTAAAATCCCGACTACTTGACTACCCGTACAAATTTAGGCACCCAAGAGTTTAGGGAAAACAAACAAAATAAACTCCGGGTCAGTCATGGGACTGGTGTGAATAAAACTCCAACACTTGGTTAAATAAAGGATATCTTTCTGATATTATAATAATGTCTAAATACAAATAGATATCAATCTAGCAGAACGCTTGCATCTCACGTTCCACATACATAGTATACAAATAAAACCGTGAGCGCTTATTGGAGATTGGATTCCAACAGACAAGGTATGGGAGCACCTTCCGATCAGTGTACTCTAGAGGAGATACACTAGGGTTCAACAAGAACGTCTTGCAACCCGGCCACACATGACCGTCCACTCATTTAGCTTGAGTGTGACGAATATATTATCACCGATGGTTGGGATCAGCAACCATCCTTCCCGATAAGGGACAGCATTGAAATAGATTATAAAGAAGTACAATTGAATATTCTCTAGATGGTGATAATACACCCTGCTTGGGTATGGCCCAACTAGCCATGCTGCCTAGCCCAACTTATGTTATTTCCCGGTTGTGAGGTTTGAGGTCACGTTTATCACTTTGACAGATTATTTCTTCAATTACTTTGAATGCCACATCGTCATACCCGCCACATCATTATCGATTTCTCAAGGCATCAGGAGTATAAAAGCTAAGAGAAACGAATTTCTCCGCCACCAACGTAATACGTTTAAAGAGATCAACATATATGATTCGTTAAGAATACTTTGTCAGACACTCGTCCATATACGTTGTCCTGGGACTGAACAAACCTAAGGCACTATTCAGTGAATCCATCCTACCTAGGCTTTTCACAATAGCCCTTGCACTTCACTCCGTCTTCAATTATCTTCAGCGTACTTGATTCACAACGCTTATGCTAACACGGAGTGATTCTTCGGATAATAATCCAACCGGTCTCTCCATATTAACAATGTAAATATGGTCAAAACTTTGATAGTCTGTGATTCAACTATCAAATGAAAACATGTCGGTGTACAAACAACGATCTTATTTCCAAATGGAAATTCGATCGATCAATCATCATATACATATATATGTTCATATTTCCTTATTTCATATATTTAGAAAATATCTGTTATTAATCATTGGAAAACATTTCCACAGCTTATTTTCACATCATTATTATTTCGCAACTATCAGTCCCTAACTGTAACTAGTATGAGAACAATTCTCTAAGTATCAATCCGGAAGGTCGAAACCAACATCAGATCGTCACTTAGAAAACCGTTCAACTTACCCTCTCCAGTCAGTTTCTGAATTTGCTTAACTCTATTTCTTAAATTCTTATCATGAAAACATTTCATTTTCTATGTTTAGAAAACATATCTGACTATATTTGGAAAACGTTTCCAAAACTCATTTACGGATTTCCAATGAACGTTGTATAAAACATCGTTACGCTTAATCCATTAATCGCTTATTACTTAACTATATTTCAAATCAACCTTTTCTATCGAACCACAACTATTCCTTTGTCAATTCTGAAGTCAATCAAGTTGGGGTATAATTACCTCTCAGACCTTAATTGAACAACGTCCTTTACTGTGAAATAGATGAAGCTCGTCACTCACTTTTTCCAATCATCTGTTTACGCAAATTCTCGGATTTAGGTTACGAATCCACTTCTTATATGACAGTGTTTGATTATAACTATAACGTTATAATTCCTACCCCTAAAATATCTAACCTAAATTATAAATTTATTTCCTAACTCGAATAATTTAACAGACACCTAATTTCTAAATCAATAACTAAATCTTGATTTAAACCCTGGAAAGTAAATAGTACTTTCCCGAATTCGCTATAATCGAATTCGACGTATAACTCTCTTTCGAGTAATCTCTATTCGATTAAATCTCCATTTTTAATAACTTATATTCGATTAACTCCTATCGAATAACTAATATTCGAATAACTCTTCTTGGTTGGCTCTATTTCATTAACTCTTATCGAATAACAAATATTCGATTTTCTTAAATGTGTCAATTCTTATCGAATAACTAACATCCGATTTAACTTAAATGGATTTACTCTTATCGAATAACTTATTCGATTAACTCAACTTGATTTTCTTAACTCGATTATCTCAACTCGATTTCTTAACTCGATTACTTAACTCGATTACTTAACTTAACCCAAATCGATTAACTCAACTCTAATCGATTAACTTAATTTGATTTACTCCTTCGAATAACTCATTCGAATAACTTAATTGATAAATTATATTCACTTCTATCCTATCGAATAAACTATATTCGATTACTCTTCCCTCGAATACACTATATTCGATAACTCTACTTCGAATAAGTGATATTCGGCAACTCTACTCGATTAACTCCACTTGGATAACTCTAACTGGTCAACTCTAACTGGTCAACTCTAACTGTTTATCTTTAACTGGTAAACTTTAACTGGTTAACTCAAATGGTTTAACCTAACTGGTTAACTCAAATGGTTTAACCTAACTTGATTTACTTGTCTCGATTAACTGAACTAATCCACTTAGTTTAACTTAGTTAATTCACTTTGATTAACTCTAACCGATTTACTTAGTTTAACTCAGCTAATTCACTTTGATTAACCCAACAAATTTACTTCGATTAACCAATTAGTTTAACTTGACTAATTCACTTAGTTTGACGCAACTAATCCACTTTGATTTACAAATTAGTTTAACTTAACTAAGTCACTTAGTTTGACGCAACTAATTCACTTTGATTTACCAATTAGTTCAACTTAACTAATTCACTTCGATTAACCGCTTAGTTTATCTTAACTAATTTACTTTGGTTAACTTAACCAATTACTTTGATTAACTCGACTAACTTGCTTTGGTTAACCTAACAAATTACTTTGTTTAACTCTATTCGAATAAGTAATTCGAATCACTCTAATGTGTTTAACTCTATTCAATTATCTAATTCGAATAACTCATTTCGAATAACTAAATTCGATTAACTCCTTTTATTAACGTTTATTCATTTCAAAAGGTTTCCTTTTTACAACGTTTATCCATTGATAAAGATTTACTTTTTACAACGTTTATCCATTTATAAAGATTTACTTTTAGTAACGGTTCTTCACTTTATAAATGTCCTTTTAATAACGTTTCTACTTCTCTATATAAGTCCAGACTTATATATATTCCATTTATCAACGATAAATAATTTATTTAATTTATAAAACATTATTTATAAATTAATCTACTTCAATTTATATGTTTAAAACAGATTTCCTATTTAATATCTCATTTAAATCCATATCGTGTTATACCGTGTGCGAAGCACGTGTTTAAATCTATCCTTGTATAATTCTATTTATTTTCCGAACAAGTGTTCCTTTATTTATTCCCTAAATAAATATTCCTTTATTCCATTTATTTATAATCTAAATAAATGTTCCTTTATTTATTTCCTAAATAAATAAATGTTTTCATTTTATAAAATCCTATCGATTTTATAAATAAGATTTATTTTCAATATAAACATTGAAAATTCCCTTTTTACATTTTAGTATCACCTACGGTGTTTAACGTGTCGTATAACAATGATCGGTATCATTCAAAAATATGAAATCAATAACAGATTTCATAACACATCATATATCACAATATATGAAAAACGGTAAAATAAATGTTGAGGAATCCAGTCGGATTCCTCCAACCTGTTTCCCTGCATCCACAGATGTTACATAATAAAATATACATCAATTTCATTCCAACATGAAATATACTGATGAACTGAATCAATATTTGATTGTCGTTTATGTATATAACTATATCTATGTTTCAATCAAATCTATTTAACAGTCCAAACTATCAATACACAGCAATCAAATCATTTAACACAGTTTATATAAAAATATAAACTGAGGAGAGTTAGTGAGTTTTACTCACATTGGCAGTTCATCGTTAAAGAACGATAAACTGTTGTTTGATTTGAATCAAACAATTTATTTCGCCATAAATTCATACGAGCCCCAATCCACTTCCAGTCAGTTCCATTGTGTTTCTCCCATCCATAAGATCCTAACGGATCTGACTGTTCGCAAAACTGATGTCGTATGGACGAGAATTTTAATCATAAGTTAACATATAATCTTAAATTAAATAAATACTTAGATTATAGTTGTTTGGGCCTCACCCCCTTTCTTAGTCAGCCCAATTGCCATGCAAACCTGACCCGATAATACATCTTCTCCAAAAACACAAGTCCTACTTCCAGTACTGTATTTCCAATGCCATTACCCACTTTCATATCGGCTCCTCCAGTATATGCGACAAATCTCATCTCCCTTTCACCACTGAAAATCTCAGAGGAAAACAAATAGGCGCCAACTCTTATGTCTGAACCCACTGGACACCGCCAAGTCTTCTTCTTCATCAAAGATCAAGTGCCGCTCCATATTAACAAGCCATTCTCGCACCCTACCCCTTCCCGCTCCAGTATGGATCCAAGACAACATTCTCAACCTCAAATCTTCTTCCTCATGCCACATAAATTTCTAATTCCAAACATTCTTCAGCACTTCACCAACTTGCAACGAGTTTTACTGTTCAACTCACCTACGCAACTTCCTTTCACCTTGGCCAAACTGCATCTCCTCGTTGCTTCGCTACCATCCATGAGTTTGAGACTGCAGACTTCCTGACGTCCTACCCATGAAGACAGCGAAACGTCCCACTCACGTCCCCATCATGGAACTACACAACCCTTCGAAGCACAGTTTGATCCTCCGTTCGATTTCCGTCCATCCGCCTCATCCTCGACGTATAGCAGAGACCACCAAACTCCCATGCACTCCTCCCCGTACTTCTTCAGCAAGTTACCATGTTTCCGTTTGAAGACCCCCTCGTACAAATGCCACCATCAACTCACCCGTTTGCCTCCGCGTATTCTTCCACCCAAAACCACGCGCACTATACTGGAAACCGCACCCTTACTGGTAAACTCCTCCTTCCTCAAACATACATCCCACTCCAGACCAAACCATACTCACGTCTCCAGTTCCAAACATTATCCAGCTGTCGTTCGAAACAACCAACTTCGGTCTACTCCAGCATGTTTCTTCTACACACAACCCTTCCTTCCAGTTTCAGTCTTTCCGGCCGTACTCCCCAACGCATGGACAAAAACTCAACGCACATACAACTCATACCAAGGCTCCTCACTCACGTGTACTTCTGTTTGTATTTCGATTTTTTTTTCTTTTTTTTTGTTTGAAGAGAAATGGCCACTGTTTCCATTAAAGAACACGGCACGTTTCCAGAAGCTAAGAGGAAGAAATGAACAAATTTGTTTTCGTTTATACAGGTGAGTGGTTTCCTGAGATGATTGGATATACGGTGAAAACTTGGGCACGTGAGATGATGAATATATGGTGAAAAAGTTGGTTACATGGGATGATGAATATATGGTGAAAAAGTTGGTTACGTG
Organism: Allium sativum; assembly: GCA_030737875.1. Lineage (NCBI taxonomy): Eukaryota > Viridiplantae > Streptophyta > Magnoliopsida > Asparagales > Amaryllidaceae > Allium > Allium sativum. Next base: position 411,102,595 of record CM060910.1, on the reverse strand, counting down.
GGATGATGAATATAGGGTGAAAAAGTTGGTTACGTGGGATGATGAAGTACGGGCATTGTGCAAATATCAAGAGATAGAAATATGGTGGTGTTAGGCATGGATTCTTTTGTATCCATTTTCGTAAATTCCATTCATATACAACTGCTATAGACAGAAATAAAAACACCATCGTGATGAGCTAGGTGTCCCGACTCCAGAAATATAATAACATCGGTAGGTTGACTCATATTCTGAAACTTCAAATTGTTGATTTCAGGGTGCGAAATACTCAAAATAAAAAGTTACTTATTAAATTAATTAAAAATTACAGCAAAATTCTAAAAATTAAATTATCGCTATGTCTCAAAAGAACCTTGTCTAAATTCAATCCCGATCTTTAGTTATATCGAATAAACCGATAAGGTCGATAAACGATTCTATAGCGACTATTTCAAAATTTGATTTGGACGTGAATCAAAATCTACACGACGAAATCCTGATTTTTCTCTTCCACTATAAAGATATACTCCACCAGCTCCACATGTTTCTTGTTTCACAGAAATCCGGCTTAAAATGAATCATGTATATTCAGTTGAAGTTCAAATCGCCAAATTGCGAACTGCCGCGACGTTTCAGGTTCGTTTTAATTATAATTATAAATTATAAGTTCGAACGTTGTACTTTAAGTTATCGATATCGCCAAATCGATATATAAATAATTAAATAAATCAATTATTCGACAGCTAACAAAACGCGCCATTACAGACTTCCCCCCTTAAAATAATTTCGTCCTCGAAATTGCTAAGTTAGAAAAATGCTACTAACTCTACTAACTAGATTTAAAAATCCTTTTTTTTGTTTACCTCTAAATTTCAGTTTTGACTGGACCCATTTAATTTTAATTAATTTATTAATTCATTTCCGACCAACTAAAATTTTCAAAAATTCTGAAAATTTTCAAACACCTTAAATTTTCGAAAAATTTCGCCATAACCTCCTTTGTACGCATCAATACGTCAAACCACAACTCGCCTCTCTAGGCCTCCTCCAATCCAAAAGGAAATCAAAATAGCCAAGCGGCTTGCTAATTCGGCTCATAAAATCCAAACTCATATATGATATAAACTTGTACCTTTTTGTCGGGCATTTAACTCTACCCCTTTCATCTGCTACCACTTCAACATATACCAATGTTATCCATTCCAATTGATCTCCAATCAGTTCATATCCTCAAATACAAATCGAATTTCATTCGAACTCTAATATCAAATTCCAAATTATTGACTTATCAATTTGGTTCCATTCTAGATTATCTCTAATCCAATTCAATTTTATTTAACTCGGTTCAAGTTAAATTTCAATTTATTTTTACCATCTCATTTTATTTAACTTCATTAGTTAAATTTTAATTCCAGAACTTAAGTTCCTGGGTTTCTTTCAAATCAATTTGAAATCATAATGCCAATTCAAAACCTTTGAATTTCTAAACAACTTGTTTTTTCAAAACAATTCAAAAACAAAACCTTTGGTAGTAATCCGTCACTTAGAACTCGAAAATGAACACTGATGATGTTTAGATTCATCATCAGAATCTATTTTCCAGCTATCGAAGTGAGTTCAATACTATATCATTTTCAATTTGAAAAACATTTTCAAAATCTCCCAGGAACTTAAAATTTCCTTATTTTAAATTCCAAATTCTGATTTAAATTCATATTTAATTCAAACTATTTCATATATTACATTCATATGAATTCTGATTGGTCATTTATAACCGTTTCACCCTTTTATAATCTTATCCGATTATAATAACAACCAACACAATCAATATACTATAATAATTTCAAGATATATATTTCTTCTATAAACAAATATATTTTGGGAAAAATTATTTCATTTACCCTCTTTCAAAACATACCATGACGGTTCATCGTATTCGAGTGTTTAGTAACCCTTATCGATACAGTGGATCAAACTGATCGACCAGAATTCATAAGCCACTCAACCAATGAGTCTCCACAATATAAAACCATTTTATATTGAATATCAATTACGCGCTCATATATATACACTCAAACTCAATCTAGGATATTAATAATCCCATCTCTATCGAGTTATGCCACAGAGCCAAGGTAATCACTTAACTTAAGCTCTGATACCAACTGTAACGGCTGGAAATTTTCGACTCCTCGAGAGTCGAAAACCCCGAGACGTTAGTGAAAGAAAGTAGAGGGTGAGGAAGAAAAGATAGAACTAATAGAATAGAAGAAGAAGAAGAACTTACATCATCAGAGTAAACACGAATCTCACAGCGGGACGAATAAAATATAACATAACTTTGAAATACAAATCAGTACTCGTATATACATACCATTTCAGAGTACAACACTTAACAACACAGCGGAATAATAACAGCTATAATCCTGAAGCCTCCTGTTCCAAGCTCTCCAAGTGTATCTGTAAAATCCCGACTACTTGACTGCCCGTACAAATTTAGGCACCCAAGAGTTTAGGGAAAACAAACAAAATAAACTCCGGGTCAGTCATGGGACTGGTGTGAATAAAACTCCAACACTTGGTTAAATAAAGGATATCTTTCTGATATTATAATAATGTCTAAATACAAATAGATATCAATCTAGCAGAACGCTTGCATCTCACGTTCCACATACATAGTATACAAATAAAACCGTGAGCGCGTATTGGAGATTGGATTCCAACAGACAAGGTATGGGAGCACCTTCCGATCAGTGTACTCTAGAGGAGATACACTAGGGTTCAACAAGAACGTCTTGCAACCCGGCCACACATGACCGTCCACTCATTTAGCTTGAGTGTGACGAATATATTATCACCGATGGTTGGGATCAGCAACCATCCTTCCCGATAAGGGACAGCATTGAAATAGATTATAAAGAAGTACAATTGAATATTCTCTAGATGGTGATAATACACCCTGCTTGGGTATGGCCCAACTAGCCATGCTGCCTAGCCCAACTTCTGTTATTTCCCGGTTGTGAGGTTTGAGGTCACGTTTATCACTTTGACAGATTATTTCTTCAATTACTTTGAATGCCACATCATCATACCCGCCACATCATTATCGATTTCTCAAGGCATCAGGAGTATAAAAGCTAAGAGAAACGAATTTCTCCGCCACCAACGTAATACGTTTAAAGAGATCAACATATATGATTCGTTAAGAATACTTTGTCAGACACTCGTCCATATACGTTGTCCTGGGACTGAACAAACCGAAGGCACTATTCAGTGAATCCATCCTACCTAGGCTTTTCACAATAGCCCTTGCACTTCACTCCGTCTTCAATTATCTTCAGCGTACTTGATTCACAACGCTTATGCTAACACGGAGTGGTTCTTCGGATAATAATCCAACCGGTCTCTCCATATTAACAATGTAAATATGGTCAAAACTTTGATAGTCTGTGATTCAACTATCAAATGAAAACATGTCGGTGTACAAACAACGATCTTATTTCCAAATGGAAATTCGATCGATCAATCATCATATACATATATATGTTCATATTTCCTTATTTCATATATTTAGAAAATATCTGTTATTAATCATTGGAAAACATTTCCATGGATTATTTTCACATCATTATTATTTCGCAACTATCAGTCCCTAACTGTAACTAGTATGAGAACAATTCTCTAAGTATCAATCCGGAAGGTCGAAACCGACATCAGATCGTCACTTAGAAAACCGTTCAACTTACCCTCTCCAGTCAGTTTCTGAATTTGCTTAACTCTATTTCTTAAATTCTTATCATGAAAACATTTCATTTTCTATGTTTAGAAAACATATCTGACTATATTTGGAAAACGTTTCCAAAACTCATTTACGGATTTCCAATGAACGTTGTATAAAACATCGTTACGCTTAATCCATTAATCGCTTATTACTTAACTATATTTCAAATCAACCTTTTCTATCGAACCACAACTATTCCTTTGTCAATTCTGAAGTCAATCAAGTTGCGGTATAACTACCTCTCAGACCTTAATTGAACAACGTCCTTTACTGTGAAATAGATGAAGCTCGTCACTCACTTTTTCCAATCATCTGTTTACGCAAATTCTCGGATTCAGGTTACGAATCCACTTCTTATATGACAGTGTTTGATTATAACTATAACGTTATAATTCCTACCCCTAAAATATCTAACCTAAATTATAAATTTATTTCCTAACTCGAATAATTTAACAGACACCTAATTTCTAAATCAATAACTAAATCTTGATTTAAACCCTGGAAAGTAAATAGTACTTTCCCGAATTCGCTATAATCGAATTCGACGTATAACTCTCTTTCGAGTAATCTCTATTCGATTAACTCTCCATTTTTAATAACTTATATTCGATTAACTCCTATCGAATAACTAATATTCGAATAACTCTTCTTGGTTGGCTCTATTTCATTAACTCTTATCGAATAACAAATATTCGATTTTCTTAAATGTGTCAATTCTTATCGAATAACTAACATCCGATTTAACTTAAATGGATTTACTCTTATCGAATAACTTATTCGATTAACTCAACTTGATTTTCTTAACTCGATTATCTCAACTCGATTTCTTAACTCGATTACTTAACTCGATAACTTAACTTAACCCAAATCGATTAACTCAACTCTAATCGATTAACTTAATTTGATTTACTCCTTCGAATAACTCATTCGAATAACTTAATTGATAAATTATATTCACTTCTATCCTATCAAATAAACTATATTCGATTACTCTTCCCTCGAATACACTATATTCGATAACTCTACTTCGAATAAGTGATATTCGGCAACTCTACTCGATTAACTCCACTTGGATAACTCTAACTGGTCAACTCTAACTGGTCAACTCTAATTGTTTATCTTTAACTGGTAAACTTTAACTGGTTAACTCAAATGGTTTAACCTAACTGGTTAACTCAAATGGTTTAACCTAACTTGATTTACTTGTCTCGATTAACTGAACTAATCCACTTAGTTTAACTTAGTTAATTCACTTTGATTAACTCTAACCGATTTACTTAGTTTAACTCAGCTAATTCACTTTGATTAACCCAACAAATTTACTTCGATTAACCAATTAGTTTAACTTGACTAATTCACTTAGTTTGACGCAACTAATCCACTTTGATTTACAAATTAGTTTAACTTAACTAAGTCACTTAGTTTGACGCAACTAATTCACTTTGATTTACCAATTAGTTCAACTTAACTAATTCACTTCGATTAACCGCTTAGTTTATCTTAACTAATTTACTTTGGTTAACTTAACCAATTACTTTGATTAACTCGACTAACTTGCTTTGGTTAACCTAACAAATTACTTTGTTTAACTCTATTCGAATAAGTAATTCGAATCACTCTAATGTGTTTAACTCTATTCAATTATCTAATTCGAATAACTCATTTCGAATAACTAAATTCGATTAACTCCTTTTATTAACGTTTATTCATTTCAAAAGGTTTCCTTTTTACAACGTTTATCCATTGATAAAGATTTACTTTTTACAACGTTTATCCATTTATAAAGATTTACTTTTAGTAACGGTTCTTCACTTTATAAATGTCCTTTTAATAACGTTTCTACTTCTCTATATAAGTCCAGACTTATATATATTCCATTTATCAACGATAAATAATTTATTTAATTTATAAAACATTATTTATAAATTAATCTACTTCAATTTATATGTTTAAAACAGATTTCCTATTTAATATCTCATTTAAATCCATATCGTGTTATACCGTGTGCGAAGCACGTGTTTAAATCTATCCTTGTATAATTCTATTTATTTTCCGAACAAGTGTTCCTTTATTTATTCCCTAAATAAATATTCCTTTATTCCATTTATTTATAATCTAAATAAATGTTCCTTTATTTATTTCCTAAATAAATAAATGTTTTCATTTTAAAAAATCCTATCGATTTTATAAATAAGATTTATTTTCAATATAAACATTGAAAATTCCCTTTTTACATTTTAGTATCACCTACGGTGTTTAACGTGTCGTATAACAATGATCGGTATCATTCAAACATATGAAATCAATAACATATTTCATAACACATCATATATCACAATATATGAAAAACGGTAAAATAAATGTTGAGGAATCCAGTCGGATTCCTCCAACCTGTTTCCCTGCATCCACAGATGTTACACAATAAAATATACATCAATTACATTCCAACATGAAATATACTGATGAACTGAATCAATATTTGATTGTCGTTTATATATATAACTATATCTATGTTTCAATCAAATCTATTTAACAGTCCAAACTATCAATACACAGCAATCAAATCATTTAACACAGTTTATATAAAAATATAAACTGAGGAGAGTTAGTGAGTTTTACTCACATTGGCAGTTCATCGTTAAAGAACGATAAACTGTTGTTTGATTTGAATCATACAATTTATTTCGCCATAAATTCATACGAGCCCCAATCCACTTCCAGTCAGTTCCATTGTGTTTCTCCCATCCATAAGATCCTAACGGATCTGACTGTTCGCAAAACTGATGTCGTATGGACGAGAATTTTAATTATAAGTTAACATATATTCTTAAATTAAATAAATACTTAGATTATAGTTGTTTGGGCCTCACCCCCTTTCTTAGTCAGCCCAATTGCCATGCAAACCTGACCCGATAATACATCTTCTCCAAAAACACAAGTCCTACTTCCAGTACTGTATTTCCAATGCCATTACCCACTTTCATATCGCCTCCTCCAGTATATGCGACAAATCTCATCTCCCTTTCACCACTGAAAATCTCAGAGGAAAACAAATAGGCGCCAACTCTTATGTCTGAACCCACTGGACACCGCCAAGTCTTCTTCTTCATCAAAGATCAAGTGCCGCTCCATATTAACAAGCCATTCTCGCACCCTACCCCTTCCCGCTCCAGTATGGATCCAAGACAACATTCTCAACCTCAAATCTTCTTCCTCATGCCACATAAATTTCTAATTCCAAACATTCTTCAGCACTTCACCAACTTGCAACGAGTTTTACTGTTCAACTCACCTACGCAACTTCCTTTCACCTTGGCCAAACTGCATCTCCTCGTTGCTTCGCTACCATCCATGAGTTTGAGACTGCAGACTTCCTGACGTCCTACCCATGAAGACAGCGAAACGTCCCACTCACGTCCCCATCATGGAACTACCCAACCCTTCGAAGCACAGTTCGATCCTCCGTTCGATTTCCGTCCATCCGCCTCATCCTCGACGTATAGCAGAGACCACCAAACTCCCATGCACTCCTCCCCGTACTTCTTCACCAAGTTACCATGTTTCTGTTTGAAGACCCCCTCGTACAAATGCCACCATCAACTCACCCGTTTGCCTCCGCGTATTCTTCCACCCAAAACCACGCGCACTATACTGGAAACCGCACCCTTACTGGTAAACTCCTCCTTCCTCAAACATACATCCCACTCCAGACCAAACCATACTCACGTCTCCAGTTCCAAACATTATCCAGCTGTCGTTCGAAACAACCAACTTCGGTCTACTCCAGCATGTTTCTTCTACTCACAACCCTTCCTTCCAGTTTCAGTCTTTCCGGCCGTACTCCCCAACGCATGGACAAAAACTCAACGCACGTACAACTCATACCAAGGCTCCTCACTCACGTGTACTTCTGTTTGTATTTCGATTTTTTTTTCTTTTTTTTTGTTTGAAGAGAAATGGCCACTGTTTCCATTAAAGAACACGGCACATTTCCAGAAGCTAAGAGGAAGAAATGAACAAAATTGTTTTCGTTTATACAGGTGAGTGGTTTCCTGAGATGATTGGATATACGGTGAAAACTTGGGCACGTGAGATGATGAATATATGGTGAAAAAGTTGGTTACGTGGGATGATGAATATAGGGTGAAAAAGTTGGTTACGTGGGATGATGAAGTACGGGCATTGTGCAAATATCAAGAGATAGAAATATGGTGGTGTTAGGCATGGATTCTTTTGTATCCATTTTCGTAAATTCCATTCATATACAACTGCTATAGACAGAAATAAAAACACCATCGTGATGAGCGAGGTGTCCCGACTCCAGAAATATAATAACATCGGTAGGTTGACTCATATTTTGAAACTTCAAATTGTTGATTTCAGGGTGCGAAATACTCCAAATAAAAAGTTACTTATTAAATTAATTAAAAATTACAGCAAAATTCTAAAAATTAAATTATCGCTATGTCTCAAAAGAACCTTGTCTAAATTCAATCCCGATCTTTAGTTATATCGAATAAACCGATAAGGTCGATAAACGATTCTATAGCGACTATTTCAAAATTTGATTTGGACGTAAATCAAAATCTACACGACGAAATCCTGATTTTTCTCTTCCACTAGAAAGATATACTCCACCAGCTCCACATGTTTCTTATTTTGCAGAAATTCGGCTTAAAATGAATCACGTATATTCAGTAGAAGTTCAAATCGCTAAATTGCGAACTGCCGCGACGTTTCAGGTTCGTTTTAATTATAATTATAAATTATAAGTTCGAACGTTGTACTTTAAGTTATCGATATCGCCAAATCGATATATAAATAATTAAATAAATCAATTATTCGACAGCTAACAAAACGCGCCATTACACACCTCGCATCCAATAACCACACAGGTAAAAAGTATATAAATGTCAGGGCTGGTAGGTCACTGACATCACCCATAGCTAGAAAGAAACGTCGTGCTCTCCCTGCAGTCAATATCCCTTTTTTGACTTATACCGAGGTGTGAGGCTCGCGAAGTAACGCTATACAGAAAGCTGTGCCACATAGGCCGTGCTTTGATCATCAACCACAAGACTTTGCTTTTCAACAGAAGCCTTGATCATTTGCCACTTAGGCATGCCACACAGGCAATTCATGCCATGCGATTGATATCTATTGATATATAACCTCTAAGCTTGTACGTCTCAGAGAAGGGCATTAAGCAAGAGAATAAATTCTCCGCCGCCAAACAGATATATATTTAATAGAAATCAATCACACAGAATAAAATCCAATGTCAGACACATAGTCCATTTACAAGTTCGTTCTGGGTTTGAACGAAACCGGAGGAACCTTATTCCTCGCATATCCATCGATCTCCAAGTATGTCTGGACGATCACCAACTGATTCCCTCCTCTTGGGTGTACAGCCCAATCAAGATCATCAATGATCATCCAAACAATGTGAAGACCTCCGGTCTTCAACCACCGTCTTCATCTTCGACTTATCGTCGAATCGGTTATTCAGAATGGGTATAAACCCGGCCTTTCCGAATAACCCGCGTATATAATAAACAAGTATTACACAAACACAACATACGCCTCCTTCCATTTCAGAATATTATTTTATTCAAATATTCACATTCTTAGGGAAAGGTTCCCATTAATTTTATCAAAGATAAATTCTTTTAAGTTTATTCTTTAATCTTTCATTGGATGTCATTTCAAACCATGTTAAGGTTTTCCAAACTAGTCGGGATTGGCTAACCACACCGAACTAATCATTTATTTTATTTCCCAATCCCAACCTATTCATCCAATGGAGCAAAACTGGTTATACTACATATCTAACACCACGGTGTTATCGGTAAATATTAGTTACCATTTCACGTTCAAATCTAATTAAAGATTTAACTATCGCTTTGAAGCAAAACTGGTGATACTCCATTCTCGATCACTTTAATCTAATTAAAGATTCATTAAAACTCCGCTTAGTTTTAATCTTCCCAAAAATCAATATCCTTTCTTTAACTGGATTAAAGAACAATGTCATCTAAAACACGGTTCACAATAAACCCAAAATCACTTTCCATTGTTAATCGGGTTAAAGAACATATGTTATTCTAAACACCGCTCACGATAAACCCCAAAAACCAATTTAAATTCAATTCCAATTAAACACTAATTAATTGGACAATTTCACTAAATCTTAATTAAAAGATTTATTCCTTTCTAAACTGGGTTCAAGAACAGTGTTATTTAAGACACCATTCACGACGAACCCAAAATCCCATTTGATATTAAATACAAGGCTCCGAATAGAACATATATCGGCTTATATTCAATATCAAATTCTGAAACCAACAAATATCATATTGGAAATAACGATATAAATATATCTTTCAAATTTCCACATCCATATCTGTATAATCACAAAATGCAACATCGAAATATTCCCAAAGATAATTTCGATTCAAATCCATTCCAATTCGTATATTAGAAATTCTGATTATTTTTAAAACCACATCAAAACTAGTTCATTTCGATAAAAATATATTTTTATCCTTTCAAATGTGGAGTTTTTCATTCTAGCTCTTTCCAATTCATATATTATGATTTTACAGAAATTATTAATAATTTTAATAATTTTTATCAAGGCCCGTACAGTCGGTTTTCAATAACGGCCACCGAACTACACTTACATCGACCTTTTCCAAATTTGATTTGGGCATAATCCCCAATCCAACCGTTAGATTTCAAATTTCTATTATTCATTGGAAAGCTCTTTTCGATACGAACCCAATGGTTCCAGTTTCAGGAGAATCCGACGGTCGGATCTCCCGTAACGTCCATTCGAAGTCTATGGTCGAAATTCGCGAACTGCTGCAGCGTGGCGCGTTCTATTCAGGTCATTTAATATATATAATATATATATGTTATATATATTCCATCGATTTCAATTCTAAACGTATTTTATAATTCGTTTAAATTCGTTTTAAAAACGATTTCAACTTCATATTCAATTTAAAATCAAATTTGAGTATTCCATATCATTAATATATAAATGATAATATTTTCAAAATATTAGATTTTGAAATCACTTCCTTTTCTATATTCATTATAAAAATGAATATAATCGATATAAATATCGTTCGCGTCAAAATGGCGCAAATCTAACCAATACGGCTTTATATATTTCAATAACTTCGTTATTCTATTCAACAAATGAATATTTTCTCTATTCAACACATGAATCTATATTTCTTTCAACACATGAATATTCTCAACACATGAGTATCGTCAACACATGACAATTTTGTTATTTTATATATTTGATAAAATTGTGTTTTATATTGTTTAATTTTTAATCAGACTCTAACCGTAAATTAGCAAGAGAACAATTCCCTAAGTATTAACCCCGAAGGCCGAAACCAACATCAGATCAATACCTAGGAAACCACTCATCTTAACTAGTTTCTAGTTAGTTTCTAATTTTATTTATGATAAAGATGTAAATTATATTGTTTAAAAATTTCGTTCAGCAAATGATAAGTTTCAACACATGAATATTCTCAACACATGAGTATCGTCAACACATGACAATTTATTCTATTCAACATGTGAATATTTATTTTATAATATTATTTATTTTTCAAATTGGAATGAGGCCCAATCAATTACCATATAATGTTAATTATATGGATTCCATAAAACACATGTATATAACAACAATGATAAATAATCAACCATCATCCAAAGTGCACTGCACAACTGTCGGTCAACCTATCGATTGACTTACAACTAAACAATCGGGATTAGTGTACGTCAAATATCATCCCAATACCCGTGTGCGGTTTCAATCCACAAACACTGAATATTATTTGTGTAGTTGGGCGACGTGCAAAATTTATCGTCCCAATCAATATCAGTCAAAACAGTGTACATAAACAAACCGTCTGATTTGTAAATAAATATTTATTTATTCACATACTCGTTAAAAATTATATTTTTAATGATAAATAATTTATTCCAACACAGGAAGATATTTACATTCATTCCATATCACAATCAATTTTCACCACACAACAAAATCAAACAAGTCATCTATGGTCTGTGGACAACGGGTGTCGGGTGCTGCTAACCACCGTCTACATACAAGTATATATTTTTAACTAGAAAACAGGAATTAAAGTGAGAAGTTCTCACCAATAAGTTAAACCAAACGCCACGACTCTTCATATGTAGAAATCTTCGCCGTGTTTCCTTTTGTCACTTTCGTTGTCCGTATTCGCTACATGTATAAAACTCATATTTTTATTCTCTACGTTACGTAAAAATTATATTTTTATTCTCTACATTACATAAAAATTGAATTTTTTTTATTTTGCTACAACATATATAAAAATCGGATTTTTATATTCTCTATCTTATAAAAATCATATTTTTATAATCTCTACTATATAAAAATCATATTTTTATATCGTCACTTTATATGTAAAACTCGTACTTTTATATCTCTACTACATATATAAAGATCAAATTTTTATTATCTATATATTATAAAAATCATATTTTTATTATTTCTATAATATAAAAATCATATTTTTACATACTTCATTCGTCAAAAACCATAGAAGCTTTAAAGCGGAGAAAACTCACATTTTTTCTAATGCCCGGATTTGCTGTTCTGGTCTAGAATTTGCAAACGAGCTCAAATCTTCACAACATCTTTTTCTCTAGCTTAAACGCGCCATTCCGGAGAACTTTCGCCTAGTGTTCTTCCTTCCGAATATGTGCCATTTTGCCGGAAATTGCGAAAAAACAGCATTTTGACAGTGTTTGGACAACAGACTTTGAACGAGTTTTCCCGACAGCTCCGCAATCCAAAATAGGACTATCATATACCAAATCGAAGAGAAAATCATGCTCTTCGAATTTGGTACTGTGGAGTTTTGGCCAGAAATGCAATGTTTGACAGTTATTGGCTGTGGAAGCTCAGGGTGGTATTTGCAAAAACGGGATTTTGTGATAAATGTGATTTTTGAGGTGGTGGGGCCATAGCCGGAGATGAGGGCTGAGGGGCGGCGGCGCAGGCCTGACTGGGCGGAGGAAGGGTGCTGGTGGTGGTGGTGGCGCTGGAGGGACCCATGGTAGTGGTAGTTTGCAATTTGGGGTTTAGGGAATTGAAATTGGAAGAGAGAAAGAGGAGGAGAGGGAGGAGAGGAGGAAGAGGAAGAGGAGGAGAGGAGGAGGCCGACGGTGGTGCGGAAGGGGGGGGGGACACTGTAGCGTGAGATGTGTTTTTTTTTCTTTTTTTTTCTCACGGTGGAAGAGAGAAGAGAGAGGGAGAGTTGACCAAGTATTATATATATATATATAATTATTTAATTTTCAAAAGGTTTGTTTTTTTATTCGAACTCCAAATTGAACCCAACGACTAATGTTCCTAGCTAATTACCCCCATTTCGGACACAATGGGATATGTACCATAAGCCAATTCGACTGTTTCCATCAGTTTTTATCAAAATTAAAATATAAATCAATATATTGCATTTTAACGTACATTTTAATTTACCGGGGCCACATACTGACTCCAAAAATTACCGAAAAATTATTTCTAGCTTTGTATTGACAATACGGTCCTAACAAAACTAACTGCGTCAAATTTGAAGGCCGTTTGAAAAATGGCCATTTTCCAGTCGATTAAATTTGACTAAAACTGACAAAACACATTTTCTTTTGCCACGCTCACATATTGATTCGGAAAATTATGAATTTTGGAATCCAGCAGTAAATTGACATCCCTAATCCAATAAAAGTGGTTTCATCAAAAACGGAGGTCGTTTGCAAAATTTCCATTTTTAAGGGCTATATTTCCATAGCGACTACTCTGAATTTTCAACTGGGCGTAACTTTTGATTCCCGCTATGAAATTTTGATTTTTCGGATTCTTTGGAAAGATATTTTCAAATAGATTCTAATTTTTTGGTTTCGGTAAAATCTGATTTATATTGAATCTTGTACATTCATTTGAAATTCGAAATCGAAATTTCAAACTACCTCGTCATTTTCAATTCCTTTTAGAATTAAAAATAAATATTTATATTCTAACGACGATTCAAATAAATATATACTTCTAATTCTATTCAAAATAAATTTCTCGTCGTTATTATTTAAAATAATTCATTATAAATATTCAAAATTCATTAAAATTGCCAAAATAAAAATTTTAAAATGGCTCAGAATTTCAGGGTTGTTACAATTATTGCATGTATTGATTCCGTCTGTACTCACACATTTTTAGATTTGTATCTTTATAACATAATTGCACATATGTACGTATATGCATCTATTTATTTATCTTTATAACATAATTGCACATATGTTCATATATGCATCTATTTATTTAATACTTTTACTGTATGCATTATTGCGTTAAATCTCCTTATTTAACGCACGTACTAATATGTTAATCTTCTTACCTTTAATTTATCATAATCATTTCTTTACATTAATGCTTTTCTACATTTTCTTGCGCACTTTTGAATTTTCTTCCTTAATTAAATTTAATTATATAAAAATTAGGGTTATTACAAAAACTGGTGGTACTCCATATCTAACACACTTGTGTTATCGATGAATTTAATTACCATTTAACACTCCAAATCTAATTAAAGATTTAACTAACACATAGAGTGAAACTGGTGGTACTCCATCTCGAACACTTCTCATGTTTAATAAAATTAATTACCCCGTTTTCATTTTAATCGAATTAAAGATTCATTAAAAACTCCAACTTAGTTTTAATCTTCAAAAATCATTGCTTAATGATTATTCAACATCATGAAATTAATCATGTTTTAAATGGATTAAAGAACGAATGTCGTTTAAAACACCGTTCACGATAAACCCAAAATTAACTTCCATTTAATTCCAATTATATTTATTAATTGGAAAACTTCATTACTCTTAATTAAAAGATTCATTCTTTTCTCAATTGGATTTAAGAATAGTATTATTGAAAAAACTATTCATGACAAACCCTAAATCCAATTTGATGTTAAATACAAGGCTCTGAATAGAAATCATAGACTTATATTCAACATCAAATTCTGAAACCATAGATATCATATTGGAAATAACTATATCTATATCTACCACATTCCTCAACGAAATCCGTATAATCACGGAATCCAATACCGAAATGTTCGAAGATAATTTCCATTCAAATCCATTTCAATTAATATATTGGTAAACTCTAATTATATTAAAACCATTTCAATTCCTTTAAGTTATTTACTCATGTTGATAAACAACTTATTCAGATAAAAATATCTTTTATCTTTACAAATGTGCAATACTTCATCCAAAACCATTTCAAATCATTTATTATGATTTTACATAATTTATTCCTAATTTAAATAATTTTATTAAGGCCCTTACAGTCGGTATTCATTATCCGCCACTGAACTGCATCCCTAGCGACGTTTTCCAAAACCAATTTGGTCGTATTTAAATCTAAATGTTGGTTTCTAAATCTGTCATATTCATTTGAAAGATCTTTTCGGTATGGACCCAACGGGTCTGGTTTCAGGAGAATCCGACAGTCGGATCTCCCGTTATGTCAATTTGAAGTTACAGGTTGACATTCGCGAACTGTCGCTGCGCAACACGCCCTATCCAAGCCTAAATTCAATTTATAATTAAAATAAAATCAAAAATGTTTCCAAAATAATTTATAAAAATTATAAATTATATTTCACTACACTTTGAAATTTCATTTCAATTTCAATCATTTTCTTCAAAATCAAATATCTTCATATTGAGCTATTCTACAATATATAATAGATTTACTTGATTTCAATTCAAAACGTATTTTAAAAAATGTTTATAATCTCGCTTTAAATGATTTCAATTTCCATTTCAATTTTAAATCAAAATTGAACGTCCCATATTATTATAATATTTAAATAATAATATTTTCAAAATATCAAATTTTGAAATCAAATTTCTCAGTATCCATTAAAAATTTATAATCTTTGTGTCCATCCCAAATCGGACATCAAAATCAAACTTCAATTCCTCACCGAATATTTTATTAAAGTATTCTTTTAAATTCCAGATTGAAATGAGATTCGACTAATTATCATATAATTTTATTTATATTGAATTCATACATCACATGCATTCAACAATAATTATAACAATTATTAAACATCCAATTCACATCATGAGTGCATCTACAACTATATAAGCATTAAATAATTAAATAACGCTTACAACGTTCTGTCAATCAATCGATTAACATCCAATCTAAACACTTGGTATTACTGTAAATCAAATATTATCCCAATACCCGTGTGGAGATTTCGACCAATAAATAATCAATTAGTAAATTATTTATTCATTCCAATTGATATCACATAAAATGGGTGAACATAAACAAGTTGGTTGACTTGTAAATGAATATTTTAATCCAATTTCAACTACCACATATAATGTAACATCGTTTTTAACATGTTAATTCTTTCAAAATCACATTCAAATCATAACACAAATAATCATCCATTCATCCATGTGGTTTTCAAACAACTATGATGTAAGCTACCACATACTGTATAACAATTTGTGATAATTAACGAAATAAAAATCAGCATAGTCAATCAATAAATATCCAGTTATAAAATAAAATAAATGTACATAACATTTGAGTGAGAGAGATTTCACATTGATCGGTTTCTGAAATTGTTATAAAACAAATGTTTTCGCTAAATTAAGCATGATGTTCAATTCAATAGAAAATTACAGCTAGCCCCAATCTCATTCCAATCAGTTCCATGGTGTGGTATGTTTCACCATGATTCCAGTGCTTCTGAAATTGCGCAATTGTGTGACTGTTTGGAAAAGTTATGATATTTTACGTGTTAATTACATATATAAATTACTAATGGTAGTTATTTAACCTTATTAACTAATTAATTTAAACCTTCATCGTTTATACTCTTTTGTTTCAGTAACTCACCGAACAAAACCATGAGCCCCTAGTGCTTCACTGCGTCGCCGCGTCGCACAGCCGAACCCCCATATGAAACCCCCACAACGACCGTCGTCGCCCCACGTCCCTCCTCTATCCACGGGGTTGAGCTTGACCTCCCTAGGACGCACCAAAACAGCCACAAACGGCTGTTGCTTGAAGAACAAAATCAGCCTCCAGAACTCTCTAAATCCAATCACCACCGTATATTAGTTAGATCTCATGCTCTTCTTTAATGTTGTTGTTGAAAATTTTGTATATAATTACGTGGATTTGGGGATTAAGGGGAAGAATGGATCGAACGATTGGGGCCTTCCATCAGAAAGCGGCGGTTTGAGAATGAAGATTAGTGTTTAAGAAACTTAAGTTTTTATATACACATATTAAATAATATTAAATTCATATGTTACTTCGTATTGAATTTTCATGTCCAAACCCCAAACAAATCCCGACGGCTTTCGCCTTTAACTAAATACCCAAATTCTGGACATAATGGAATATGTTTCGTAAGCCAATTCGACTTTTTCGATTGGTTTTTACCAAAATTAAAATATAACATTAAATTTTGAATTTGAACGTACATTTTAATTTACCACGATTACATACTGATTCCAAAAATTATGAAATTGGAAATCTTGCTATATTTTTACATTCAAAACTAATTTCGTTGAAATTGGAGACCGTTTGAAAAATGGCTTTAATTCCAGCTTATTAAAATATAACTGAATTTTGAACACACGTTTATTTTTACCACGCTTACATATGAATTCCAATTGACTTAAAATTTTAAACTTGATCATAATTTGACGTTTTAGATCCAATAAAACTAGTTTCATTGGAAACGAAGGTCGTTTGCAAAATAACCATTTATAAGGGCTTAAATAACATTAAAATAATAGTAAATTCCATAACAACTATTTGAATTTTTTAATTCGACATAACTTACAACTTATAACTTGAAATAGAAATTTCTTATATTCGTTAGAAAGATATTATTAAATAAATCCCAATGTTTCTTGATTTATCAAACTCCATCTTATATTGCATTCTATACAGTCAATTGAAATTTGAAACTAAATTTTCAAACTACCGCAACGTTACGAGTTCGTTTTAATTAAAGTTTAAATGTATACGTTCAAACTTCATTTTAAATAAATTCTAAGTTGTTATTTATTACAATAATTTATTTTAACGTTACAAATCCATTAAACCAATTAAAAATACAATTTAACTTCGTTCCAAAAATCAAGGTTGTTATAGATCGGCAACAGGTAGAGGTTGACAGCAAATAGAAAAGAGGATTGCCAATTATCGGGTGATTTTGGTGTTGAAGTTTTATGGTCGAAGCAAAACAAATTGCGTTGAGTTCGCATTGACGAGCACTATGTGTACAAAATGGATTGGAAGCTTTTTGAGTTATTTGTAATTTTGGCTAGTTTTTCCTAATATAACAATCTAAACTTGTATGAGCTGTTTTGGAGAATAGGTTTCCTTATCATTTCTCTTATAAATTTCCATAGTTAAACTAGCTAGATTTGATAGTCAGCTATTTACCAATCAAATATATGAACAACTAACAATAAAGGGATTTACTTACCCATGGTAATTACTAAGCCTCATTTAAATAAATAGATTATTTTCTAAAAATCTCTTATAAAATATTTCTTTAAAATATTCATATACTTATCCCTTACTGAATGAGTGTATTCACAAATCATTTTGGAGTTTTCTTAGTTCGAAATCATAAAAAATATCAAACAACTTTTTAAAATTATAGATAATGTTAACCCCAAACATTGTTCATTTGGTGTTAGCATGGAACATAAGTCCTGCACGACTATAATTAAGAAGGTCTGTAAAGCGAAATCCTAATCTCAGACTTAGTTTATAAGCTTCTCTTTCAATCATTTTTACTAAAACCTTGTTTCATTTATGAAAATCAAATTTACTTATATTCTAAATTGTATATATAAAACTTATTTATAAATTTCCAAGTTCAGATACAAAAAACTTTAAATACATATCCAACTATTATAACTATTTATAAGTGTCACAAAGTACTTTATAAACATCCTTTATATGTATTCAAATCGTTTATAAAATTTATTTATAAATTTTTGAAATCAGTTATAAACTTATTTTATAAATATATAATTGTTTCCAAACCCCCATTATAAATATCAAATTTTATTATCAACTCTCAATCTTAAACCACTACCATCTCTTGAATAAAAATGAAGTAGACCGTGTTGGGGTATTTTAATTATCTCTTGGACCATGACTTGATAACACTCTTACTATTTAAAATAATTAAAATTTTATGATCCTTTGTTAACTTACATATAAATAGTTCAACTATCTATATTAAATTCTTCTAATATGGTTTTATGATTCATTTTAATAAATTCCAAACCATCAATAATTTTTAAATAATAATCAACTCAGGGGAATTTACTAAATTGAAATAATAGTTTATTTGAAAATGTCTATTTTATACTTTACTTTAAACCAAGATAAGTTTATTAATATTTTAGAGTATTAACCATTATAGCTTATTTAAAGAGAACCCATACACTATTGAAATTTGAAAGGAGGCTTAGAAATTCCCAATGCTTCTGATTTACTTGTGTTTAACATGTCTAAGTTATAACATGTGTGTTCAATACAAACAGATATGTACAAAGAATCAACTAATACTATCAATCAATATAAAGGAAGAATTTAAGTGATAATAGCAGATGGAGATTTTGTTCTACTATACAGATGTCTAAGTTAATATAAAACAACGGTCTTTGTTCTACCTAATAGATGACAGATATAATTAACTACCAAGTTATAGTAAAACACAGATGTATTCTACTATTTGATATCCACAAATATCATCCAACACATAACATGTCAATAACAAGTATAACATAAAAATGCCCATAAAACATAGTAATTGGAGGGTGATTTGTCTTGTTAAATAGATGTCTAAAATCAATTCATTTTACTAATAGGTGGGTACAAAATATAACTAATCATGATATCTTAAAGCAGAAGGGTGTTGCATCTGCTAATTAAATAGAAGTTAGTTCCTAATCTATCGGGTTACGTAGAGGTGATTGACAAATAGATCCCTTAGAGTAGGACATCTTTTAAAAACATCTTTGTAAAATAAGTAATTCAAAATTAAAGCGATACTAAACTTACTATTAAATAATTTTTAAATAATAATTAATTATTAGTTTAAACAACTTAATTCCAAATCATTGTTTAAATAAAAAATTAATTAATTCATAAACTTTAAATAAATATTTAAACATTTAAAAATCCTTAAAACAAGTTTAAATAATAATTAAACCTTAAAAAAATTTAATTAACAAGTATAACTTAAATAAATAATTAAAAATCAAATTATTCTTTATTAATAATTTAATAAACACTTAAATTTGAATCAGTAATTAAACAAACCTTATTTAACTACTTAAACTAAACATAAGTAGTAATAATTAATTATTTAAATCCTTATTAATAAATAATTAAATTAAATAATCTTAATTAAGTACTTAGTCATACTTAATCCTTAATTAGATTTCATTATATAATTATTAACTTTCATTGATTATAATAATTAAAATCAAACTTAATTGATTAAAACTGAAGTACAAATTACTTAATTAATTAGTAATTAAGGAATAATTACTCTATTTAATTAAATAAATAATTAAGTAATTATGTAATACTAATTACTTATTCACGCTTAAAATGAGTTTTATAAACATTTCAAAAAATACTTAAGTTAAAAATTTCTTTCAAAAATAGTTCGTTCTCAGAATTGCACTTATTGCGGCAATTGCTATAAAACCCGTAAATTCAAAATCTTAACTTTTGAATTTTCTTTTGAAACCTTGCTCAAGAAAGCTTACTAATGCTTTAAAATATAAAGTAAATGTTCATAAAAATGAAAACAAAGTTCTAAAACCTTAAAATGGTTTTAATTTCAAGGACATACACTTGTTTTTAACACTGGAATCCAAGTCATATAAAGGTGCTAAATTTATTTGCATGAACATGTTAATAGCATGAATAACCAAATTGTAACTAAAAATAAGTCCAAAGAGCCGAGCATACAATCAACTTGACAAGATGATAAATAATTTATTAAAGATCAAAATCTTGATATAAAACATGTGCTTTATTTATTGTAAAATTATTCAAACCAAATCAACCTTCACCACAACTAGAATCAACATTAGTATTTGCAGTTTTCTTTAGCAAGATTGAACTCTAAAGGCTTCAAGGACAAAAATAGCTTGCCTTAAATGATGTGATGAGGATTGAAAACTTGGATTATGAAATAATTTTAACAAAAATCAAACCTAAACTCTAGTCTTTTTAAAACTGATTCTATATATGTTAATAAGAAATTTGAAAAATTAATGAAAAGAAAATTCTTTCATTTTCTATCCTCTATTGTTTCATAAAATAAAACTTAATTTATTTTAGTTTCGAGGGAGCAGATCGAAAGAACATAGGATATTTTTAGACCTTGAAATATAGGCCTGAAAACGAGTCTGAAAGAATTGCAATTCTAACATAGTAAAAATCAAAAATTAAAAAAGTCGTAAAAATAAGAAATGTGGTCAACTCAATAATACCGAAAGTGAAAAAACTAATTAGATTATTTAGAGTAATTCAGTGGAAGTTATGGCTATGGAAATGTAGGCAAAATTTAGATAGAAATCATAAAATGGGATATGGAGTTTCAGAAATTTGAAAGTAGAAAAAAAAAGAATATTTTTAAGTTTTAAAATTCATGGAAATAGCTTGGAAGGCAGAGGCAAACGTAAAAACATTAAGAAAGAAAAATGAAAATGAGGAGAAGGAATATACAACTTTTATATAAAATGTACTTATGAAATTACCGAATATCCATTTGTCCTTTGCCCTCCCTAACTTCATGCCACCTCACCACTTCTCATACAATTCACTTTCCATTTATTGTACTTATTTCCAATATCATTTTGGGGATTATCCACTTAATTAAATACCTAAGTACCTTATGTTTCTTTGTTTCCTTATTCTAAGGGTACTTTGTATTTTTTATTTTCTTTTAAACTTACTTATATGTTAAGCCTTTACTTTATTAAACTAATTAAACTTTATAAATAACAAACTTAGTTCATTAGTTAATATCTATACGCATGTGTGCATTACATTTAACTAAGGAATTTAAACAACTTTTACAAGATCAAAAATCAGCCTTTTTGAAAAAATCTTTTAGTCACATTTTCCTTTTTTGAACTATTTAAATTAGTGAAGCAAATTTAAAATGACTTTCTTACCATTTATTATGAATTAAAATAGGATCTTTTAATTATAAAAAACATTATTTTAAAATTTTAAAATTAATTCAATATTCTAAATTAAAGCGAAAAAATTCTGGGTTGTAACGCTATTATTTATTCTGTCGTCAAAAGCTCTCTTTCCTTTAAGAGCAAGCATATTTTTGGCCACCTGTTCAGCTGCATCCTTTAAAATAGCTACTTCAGAAGCATAGTTGCTCCAACTTGGTTTATATAGTTCCAAGGACGAACTTGCAGACTGTTTAAGATATTTCATTCTCCCTTTGTAGTGAATCTTGGCTTTCTCTTTTGTAGACTTCCCATTGTTGTTGTGTGAGGATAATCCCATTCCCTTTTTAGGGGATTCCACCTCGTTTCCTTCTGTGTACTTAGAATACATCTAAGCAAAAACCATCTCTAGAAATTCCATTATTTTTCTAGTTTTTAGACAAAGGTTTATTATTTTTGTTTCACTTTTGATTGGTTGCATTAGCTTTGATTTTTGTCCATCTTTTATGTTGTTTAGATTAAAACTAGAAGCAACATTTTCCTCGAAAGTTGTTTGTTATACTGTCCCCTTTGTTGGAACATTTGGTCATTTTGATTTCCATGATTTCCCTTTCTTCTCATTGAAATCAAATTAACTTAAATTAGATTGCGAGATGGGTAGCTCACAAGGTCGCGAAAGCTCATGTCCTTCTTATAGTGTCAAAAATATTAAACTAAAAAAATGCTTTGATACTCCTAATTACTAAGCATAATAATTTGAACCGCTCGAAATGTCTTAGCCCAAAGCAATGTATCTCAAGCTCCTTGGTTCAAAATGATGGGAAGTTATAGTTCAGGTGCTTCGTCTTGAATTAATTAGGAGAGTTTGATTCTCTATGCTTAATTGAGCCCAAAGTGAAGAACCTTGAGAGAAAATGAAAATGTTCATGCACTCCTGGAATTCGAATCAACTCTAATGCTTCACAATGAGGAGATGTAACCTTAATTCATTATGTTTTCTTCCCCTTTAGGCTAAAAATTCTTGAGAATAATCTAGATGGTGGAGATCTAGATTAGGTTGATTCAAAGTGCATCGATTCAGTTTAAACTGAATCGTTCGAAGAGTCCATGACATATAACTTTCATTAATTTTGGTAACGGTCATAAGGCAGAGTCAGTGCGTTAGGCTTACTTATGGATGAGTTTTATTAAGGTTCGTCATCCTATATTGGATTGATATGAGAAAAATACAAAAAGTCCAATTGTAACATCCCATATATTTCAACCATTTAAGTTATTGAATTTAATTTAATTAATGAATGTAAAAATGGTTTTTAAATAATTTTTTTTGGGGCTTTTAGATGAAATAAATTACATATATATATATATATATATATATCTTTGGCCATTGTCTTTAATTATTTCCTTGTCTTTTCAAAATATAACATGTAGAAATTTGAAATGGGGATTACATGTTCAAACCTTCATTAATTAATTTATTTTAAATTGTGAATAGCTATCTTTGTTTTAAGTGTCCTCTTTTCTTCATTATTTCATTAATACTGCATCATTCCTCTCCTTCGAAATTGACATATTCTTTTATTTACCCTTTACTAAATATTGCATTGTATATCCTTCTTCTCCTCTTCATTCCCTTAGCACTTCTTTCTCATGCAACTTTTTCTTATATTTAAAATAACGTTTTCCCAGTTAATTCTTTTCAAAGAAAAATAAATTATGCATAATTTCTTTATCCATTGACGTTTCTTGAAAGTTATTTTCTTTCATTAACCATGCATTTATTTTTTTCTTTCATTCAATTAATGTATTTCCCTTATCTTATATACCTTGTTGTTTATATTTAGTAGAAAAAAAAGAAAATACTGCAAAACTTTTAAAATTATTTATGTAAAACCTTTAACACATGTTATTTAATATAACGTGACTCGAAATTTGAAGAGTCACAAACTTTCTAACTATTAGAATCAAACAATAAGTCATGTATTAATTACTTCCCATTTTTCTCTTTTTTAATGTAATTTTCTTTTGAATTTTGAATGAGAGATAAATATTGCCACCTCAGCCTTAGTCAGCCACATCTAATTTATTTATAACTTAATACAAAAAGGCATCTTAGTTAAATAGATCACGTTCATTTCCTTCTTTCTCTCCCTCTCTCCAAGTTGTTTTCATCCCAAACATTATATCCTTTCCTCCGTTCTTAAAAAAACATTAAAAAAACAAATTAACAAATGCATGAAAAAGAAATGAATTGAAAAGGTCCCGCACCATTATGTTTATAAATATATAAAAAAAAGAGTCATGTCTATTCATTTTAATTAATGAATAAAAGGAAAGCACATCATTTGATTTTCTTTCCCTTATCTCTCCGCTGTAACATCTTATATTACATATACTATTTATAGTATAACATAAATACTTCATATTCTTTACTATTCTTATATTACATATATTATTTACAGTATAACATAAATACTTCATATTCTTTCCTACGCACGTTTTAATGACTCCATCTAATATATAGCATCAAACGTTTTATAAAACAAAATGCATGCATAAATTCATTTATGCACATTAATTATTTCCACTTATGTTTTAAAGCCATGCATACGTTTCTTACAAGATGTCTCTCCCCTGTTTTGTTGTCCATAACATTCTTTCAAAACAATGAAATTTTATATGAATATTAATTGATGAGTTTTCAATGTGCTATTACCTAGTTGTATGGACTTACAGACTAAAATGATATCTTATTTTATACGCACGGATTGAATTTTAAATTATTATTGGGTTTGTTCGTAATATATCCGGCTAAGATGTACCATTTCAAATTTTAAATCAAGCTACTTTGAATGGTAAACGCTGATATTTTTAAGTCTATAAAGTCGGTGGAATTGTCCAAAGAGAAATGTGTGTTTCATTCTTGCAACTGTACAAAACATGCCTCAACTTTGTGTGACCTGAATGACTTTCGCTTTGTTCACCATTCTAGTTGAAATTACAAATTGACATGGAACTCTAGTTGCGGTAGTACTAGATATTTATGTGTGTTGATGCCATGTTGAGTTAATAACCGGTGATATGCATGCTATGCCATATTTTTCACAACCTACACTTGACTTATATTGAAGTTAGGATTTTCAAGAGTCTAAACATAGATTGTTGCATTTGACGTATAGTTGTTTTACTTGAATACAACCTGATCTGAGTTTTTGTTTTGCTCGGGTCGGGGTCAGACCTGAGTAAATTACATCTTAGGTTCGAAGTTAACGATGACTAAGGATTCATGAAGATTCGTGAAGAGGCACATACGCGCACAAGCTGGATTTAAAGTGTAAAGCTTTATTATAAAATTCATGTAAATATTTTATTCCGCTGTGCAAAATGTTTTGTAAAACTCTGATAATTTTACAAAAATTATTCTGCTACAAACATTTACGCTCTGTGATTTTCTATGTATTGGTTCTGTTAAACCTCAAAAGCAATAATAATTTGTTAGTTCGAGCGGTTTAAGTTGGTTTAATTACCGACTTGAAGCGGTCGAAAAGGCAAGTTGTTACAAGTGGTATCAGAGCTTTGGTTTGACAAAGCATAGTTTATCGGGTTTAAAAACTCATTAGAGATAGAGTAGCAATACTCTAGAATGAGTGGAATTATCACAAGAATTACTGTTGAGAGAGCGTATTTAGAAAATATGAATTATTTTGAAATTAAATAAATAGTTTTGAAAAGCTAAATTATTTTGAAATATAATTTATGATAAGAGTTTTGAGTATTTTATTCGACGTCGAGATTGGACTGTCAGTATGAGAAGATTTCGTATATACGCCTGGTCAGCGTATGTACAAAGTCTTATGCATACTAGACAGATATAGAATCACACTCTAGTCTCCCGAGGATGATTCTGTTGATTGATGCATCATTGTCAGATATTTATTTTCGAGTTTCCAAAGTGGGACGATTTTATGGTTCCGATTTAAGCATCGAAAATACTTGAAACCGTTTAGATAAGTGATTAAATGTAAATATTCAATTGATTAATAATATTTGTGATATGTAACCCAAATTGAAAGTGAAGTTTTAATAATGAATTGATTGTCAATATGAACTAGATTTGAAATGATATTGAATATTCAAATCAATTGTGAAATCAAAACTAAATTGTTATTGAAATGAAAATTTTGAAGATTTATCGACTTATGAATATTGTCATTTAAAATGTTTGAAACTTATATCACTTATACATGTATGAGACTAATTCGAAAAACGTTGATTTGGAAGATAACTGATTGAAATAGTAGTCTTATATTATAGAATTTATATGAGAATGATATGTTGGAAAATGTGATTTGAAAAGAAAATCTTATGTAAATTGATAGTTATGTAATTGCGATATACGTGAAACATGAAATGAAGTACTATATATATTTAGTATGTATGTTTTACAAATGAAGATATGGAAAGTACCTTCCACTGAAAATTGAAAATTGAAAATCGTAGTTACGTTGGTGCTTCGTTGGTTGGAGTATCCATCGATATCAGAATCCCACTCGGTGGGATCACATTGATTATTATTACTTGTTCTAGCATTACTCGAGAGGCACGAAGCCTACAATTACGAGAGGTTCCACTGAGATAGTGGTCATAACCGTCACATAACTACGATCTAGATGCCATAGAAAAATTCGAGGGGCACGATGCCTTCAGTACAAGCGGTTCCACTGAGATAGTGGTCGTAATCGCTGTGTAACTGCGATCTATGGCAACAACCATGGGGAAATTTGAGGGTTGTGATACCTATGGTTACAAGCGATTCTACTGGGATAGTAGCGTAATCGCCGAGTAACCACGATACATGGGGGAACGTATTTTCCATATTTATTATAAATGTTTTAAGTATTTTCACTGGGAGTTGAAACAAGTATATTTAGTTCTTAGAGATTTTGGTCATGCGCTTGGCTAGCGTATGCCTAGCGTTTGTAAGAACGACAGTAAACTTGTTAAACTTCGAGTTATCAAGTATATTTAAACGTTAAATAACAAACCAATAGCTAGTAATTAAATTTACATAACTTCAACATAATGATTTTTTTTTTGGAGGAAGACAGGTGTGTAGCGTGCAACTACACAGCCAGTTATGTGTAGATGCATATAAAGCTAATAATAATAATACCTGGTTGACAGGCCCAACCAGTAGCAAGCATAGTTTAGACCAAGGAGGTCATAATAGGCCGTCAAAAGAGTACTGATAATATACACATTAAGCAGCTACTTCACATGTTATTGAATAATACACAACCAAAATGAAACAACTTGCTGAGCACCGCAAACCTCATTAGTATGGGAACAGGGAACTGCTACCCTGAGTACCTGGAGAATGCGGCCTGGGGAGGGAGAGTCTGAATCTAGCATGCCTGACGGTGCCTGTCCATAGCTCGAATAGATGCAAGATTTGGTAACATGTTCCCATCAAAATATTTTTTGGGTTTGCCGAAGACATAAGCGTTATGCTCTAACCAAATACACCAAGGAAAGATTGCCACCACGGAATCCATCGATGGGTCAGGGGGGTTATGCTGCCAATAATCAAAGAAGGATCGAAATGAAGGGATAAAACCAAGAATGAATGAACTTATAGCAGCCCAGACTGCGAAGGAAAAATCACATTCGAAGAAGAGATGGGTTAAGAATTCATTATTAAGGTTGCAGAGAACACAGGCTGGATCAACATTAATATTGAAACGATGGAGTTTGTCTTTTGTGTTGATGCGGTTGTGGATGAGAACCCATTGGAAGAAGATTATGTGTGGAGGGAAATGACATTTCCAGATAAAAGAGAAAGAATAGCAACGACCAGGATGGATAAGGTGATTATAGCAAGCTCGAACAGAAAAGTTATTTGAAGGGCCCAAAGCCTAATAAAAGGAATCTTGTCAATTTGAAGGTTGGAAAGAGTTCATGGTTTCTCCGATTGAAACGAGTTCTTGTAAAGTGCTAAGCCCAAGCAGCGAAGGAGGGAAAAGGCCCACTGGGCCCAAATTAATGACTTCTACAACTGCTAGTGGGTTAGAAATGTTAAGAGAACCAAGATCAGGAAATAAAGAGGAGAGAGGAATTGGCCCATTCCAAATGTCTAGCCAAAATAAACACGATTCTCCACTATTTACTCTTACATGAAAAAGAGGTTTCACCCTAGCGAGCGAGGGTAGAACGCCCATCCAGAATGGAGATGGTCTTGAGGATGGAGTGAAGTGAAGGATAAAGAATGGATTTCCATTATAGAGTCGCAACAAGATCCAATCCTTCCAAATGAAGTGATGCGGCGAGAGAGTACACCAAATCCATTTAGCTAAAAGTGCGAGGTTGAAAGAGACAAGCTGAGGGACATTCAGACCCCCATGGGAGTAAGGTAGACATACTGTTTCCCAATTGACAAGTCTGTTTAGTTTATCACCATTCCAAAGAAAAGAACTCCTAATAGAGTCAATTTTATTGATAACCCAGATGGGTAGTTTATGAAAAGACATCCAGTAGGTTGGCATTACTGAGAGGACATTTCTAACGAGAGCATGGCGGCCAACAGAGGATAAGGAGTTTTCCTTCCAACTAGCAAGTCTATATTCAATTTTTGAGATAAGGGGTAACCAATCTGATTTATGGAGCTTGGTGGTGCGTAATGTTATGCCAAGGTAGGTGATGGGGAATGCTCCTAACTTGCAATTAAGGCATTCAGCAATTGAGGGACGAAGGTTAGGGTAATTACCCAACATGATAATGGAGCTTTTATTGAAGTTGATAGAGAGACCCGATATGAGTTCGAAGGTGTATAAAAGGACTTTGAGACAGTGGATATTCGGAGGGGTGGGGGCAGTGAAGAGAATTGTGTCATCAGCAAATTGAAGGTTGGCGGTGCTTAGGTTGGAATTTGGTAGAGATATACCTAAGAGAATGTTGTGAGCGAGAGACAATTTCACCATCTGATTAAAAACTTCTGCTACCAGGACAAAGATTAAAGGTGAAAGAGGGTTTCCTTGCCTAAGCCTCTTTTAGATTTTATTTTACCTCCAACTTCCCCATTAATACAAACAGTTGAATAGCTAGTGATTAGAATTTTTTTAATCCAATTACACCATTTCAAAGGGAATCCTCGGTGAGATATGAGCTCCAAAATTAAATACCAATTGATCGAATCAAATGCTTTTGAACAGTCTAGCTTAAGAAGAACACCAGGGGTATTAGTGGTGTGACAGAAAGAGATAACCTCCTGAGTGGCCGCAACACAGTCTAATATATTTCTTCCCAAAATGAAAAACAATCGTTCTTTACCCACCAGAGCAGAGATGTGGTTTTAGAGTTTATTAACTAAGATTTTTGTGATGATTTTGAAGGTAATATCCAGGAGGCTGATGGGTCTGAAAGAGGGAAGAGTGTCAGCTCCAGAAAATTTAGGGATTAGTATGATATTAGCATAATTGAGCTTAGCAATTGTTGATGGGTTGGAAAAAAATTCTGAACACATCTCAATTAAGTCATGCTTTATAATGGGGCAAAAGTGTTTGAAAAAGCATGGGCCAAAGCCATCTGGCCGAGGAGCCTTATCTGCCGCCATATCCTTAAGAGCAGCCCTGATTTCCTCTTTTGAGAATGGGTGATCAATGGCTATGTGCTCAAGCTTAGGGTATAGTTTATGCCAATCGATCAGCGGGGAGGG
The DNA here is from genome assembly GCA_030737875.1 of Allium sativum. Taxonomy (NCBI): domain Eukaryota; kingdom Viridiplantae; phylum Streptophyta; class Magnoliopsida; order Asparagales; family Amaryllidaceae; genus Allium; species Allium sativum. The sequence continues at coordinate 411,072,773 of CM060910.1, read as the reverse complement.
AGACAGAGATGAGCTCAGAATGTCTCTATAGTATTGAGCAAAAAGGGAACAGATATCTCTGGTATCTTTTATTGTGGAGTTGTTGTGAATGATTTCTAAAATGAAGGATGCACGATGATTGTCATTGGCCAGTCGGTGAAAGTATGCAGTGTTTTTTATCTCCTTCATTGATCCATTAAGCTTTCGAGCATTGTTTGCATCCAATTTATTCTTGCTTAATGAGTCTTTCTAATTTTGGTTCGTGGTATTTCAGGTCTTGTCATTCGGAGTCTGAAAGAAGGCGATTTTCTTCAATGATATTTAGGTTTAGAATGGCATCTTGAGTGGAGGAAATTCTGGTTTTAATGGAGTTCCGAATGTTTTTGGCCCATGGACGTATCAGTTTGCGCAATGAACGAAGCTTACAAACCACTCTGGTTGTGGCAGAATTGCAATTCATAGGTGGAGTCCAAATGTGTTTGATAAAATTATCAAAAGATGGCTCGAGTGTCCACAACCTCTCAAATCTGAATGGGCGTTTAAGCAGTGAGTTTTATTGAGTGTCAAGCAAAATTGGACAGTGGTCAGAGATGGTTGTGGCAAGATCATTGACCAGCGATAGGGGAAAGAGTTCATCCCAAGCTAAGTTAAAGAAAAATCTATCAATTTTAGACGAAGAAGGATCATCTCTTCTGCTTGACCATGTGAATCTACAGTTATTGATGGGTGGATCAATAAGAGAACCAGAGTTGATGAATGAGTTAAAATAACCAGAGTCAGAAGAGGCAGTGCCCGAATTACATTCAAAGATAAAGCGAGTGGTATTGAAGTCTCCTCCAATGATCCAGGGACTGTTAATAAGTTGTGATAAATTGAGACAATATTTCCAAACGTCAGATCTTTTTTGGGTCTTTTGGAGCATATACGTTAGTGAGGTGAAAAGTGGTGTTTGAATGAATATGATGAAGGGTCACGTGCAAAACAGATTGGTGAGATAGAGAGTTACAAAACTACCAAACATGAAATTCCTACGTTGTAATAAGTCCGCCACGTGTATCAATGGCATCCACGTGAGACCAACAGATAAATGGGGATCACAAAGTTGACGAATAAGAGAAGTGGGTGGATTAGAAATTTTAGATTCTTATATAAATAAGATATCAACACGAAGAGGGGAAATAATTAAATTGACAGCATGATTTTTAGTGGGGTCCCCCCAACCCTCTAATATTCCAAGATACAATCTTCATTGATTTTGACTAGTACGCTGTTGTTCTAGGGTTTGCATGGCAGAATAGTGTGTATCATGCAGACTCACACCTATGCAATTTGCCAATATTTTTATTTAAAGCTTTATTGGTAAAAGAAAAAACAACAGGTTCAAAAAAACTACCAGAAGTGCCTGGAGGAAGAGAACATGCTCTGTTGATTCTGGCACTCCGCCTTATTGATGTAGAGGAAACATGGGGAGATGTTAAATCTTGTTGCTCCTGGTTGGCTTGATCTTGATGTTCCTGTTGAAGTGGCAATTGTAGCTGAATAGGGACTGAAAGATTTAGGTCTGCAAATGGATCCCATTGGGGTACCTCCTAGTCTACGTTGCGTTGCATCAGCATGGCCATATCCTGTTGTTGAGATGGGATGAGCCTTGGCCCCAGTCTCTCCGCTTCATCTGACATTGCATTATATCTGTTGTCTTCGATCTGCATATCATGCTGAGCCAACGTTTGGAAGATACAACCATCCTAGTCATAATCTATTCCTAAAAGAAGTGTTTCTGTGCGTTGAGAAGGGTGAGCATGCTCCCACCGCTCAATACGGAGCTTCGTGGCATGGTTATTCAAATGAGAAATGTAAGTATAGGGGTGGAAATGCCCTCATATAGTTGCACCCAGACATAAAGGTAACGATGATCAACCTATGACTAATCGCACGAGTCCGGAGCAATAAAACGTCCCATAGGCTTGAGAGCTTCCCTGATGGCTTCTGAATTGGATTTCGTAAATTCTGGAAAGCCACTGATTTTAATCCAAGAATCTTGCTCAAAAGAGGGTCCAGGAATGTCTGAATAAGTAGGAGCTAATTGCAAAAGAACTATTCCATCTTCTTTGGACAGGATTTTCAGTTGGAGGGCATGATTTTTAGAATCAATGTCAGGAAAGCTAATCAGAAAGGTGTTATCAGAAGTGTGCTAGATTGGACAATCAAAGTGAACTCCAAGAGCTGAGTCAAGAGCACGGCTGATCATCTCAATTGACCCGAGTCCATCGATAATGGTTGCAGTAAGATATAAGTAAGTGTCCGCCATCTCTAGCTAGGTTGGAAATTTTTGATGTGATTTAGAGAGTGAAGAGGAAATAGAAGATGGTAAATTGATTGAAGAGAGAGATAATTTTGGTGCATAGTGTGGTTTTGAAGTATTAGAGACATAATTATGATTTTAAACTTGAGAAGACTTATGGGACCGTGAATTCTGATTACGCAGACTTAATGCCTCGCGGCTCTTCATTATACGAGCATTGTTGGGATGGAGCGACAGGTTAGCTTGGTTATGAAAAGATGATTTTCTTTTTTTAGGACAACGCGAGATATCATGGCCAAAGAACGAGAAGAAATATTAGATAGACGTGTTCCTACACTGATTAGCCACGTGTCTTCTATCTGCACACTTTAGGCAGCGACGTTCAAATTTCAAAAACTAGATCATATGGCGCAATGATTTGAACTAAGGGAGAATCCGACGCTTTTGGGGGGAGGGTTTGGAAGGATGGGTGGAAGCAGCGGCGGCGAGGCCGCAACTTGAGCATATTATTTAGAGATAGGTGAAGGAGGCAATGAGTCAGAGGGGAAGCGATGGACAGGGAGGGAATCAGTGTCTGGCGGAGAAAGAAGATGGTCGGAGGTGATGGCCGGATTAGATTAGGGGTAAGATGGAGTGAGAGGAAGAACGCAATAAATTAAGAAAGAAAAGTTTTAAACGCCTTAAAAATACAATAGCTTTAAATTTTCAATAAAATTATTATTTCCTATTTCAGAAGTTGTCTTCAAACACGGGAATCATATTTTCAAATTTTAAGTTTTGCTATAAATATTTTAAGTTTGTTTAAAAGCCTATTTTTATTTTGTTTAAACTAAATTTTGTATTAGTATGTATTTTGTTATATACATATGCATATTTTTTTAACCTCTCCTCTTCGAGGACGAAAAGTTCTAAGTAGGGGAGATTGTAACATCCCATATATTTCAACCATTTTAGTTATTGAATTTAATTTAATTATTGAATGTAAAAATGGTTTTCAAATAAAGTTATTTTGTTATTAATGAAATTTAATAATTTCCGCTGAATGTTTGATTGAAATTAATATGTGGCTTTTAGATGAAATAAATTCTAACAATATATATATATATATATTTGGCCATTGTCCTTAATTATTCTTGTCTTTTCAAAATATAACGTGTAGAAATTTGAAATGGGGACTACATGTTCAAACCTTCATTAATTAATTTATTTTGAATTGTGAATAGCTACCTTTGTTTTAAGTGTCCTCCTTTCTTCGTTATTTCATTAATAATGCATCATTCCTCTCCTTCAAAATTGACACATTCTTATATTTATCCTTTACTAAAAATTGCATTGTATTTCCTTCTTCTCCTCTTCTTTCCCTTTTCACTTCTATCTCATGCAACTTTTCTTTATATTTAAAATAACATTTTCCCGATTAATGCTTTTCAAAGAAAAATAAATTATGCATAATTTCTTTATCCATTGACGTTTCTTGAAAGTTATTTTCTTTCATTAACTATGCATTTATTTGTTTCTTTCATTCAATTAATGTATTTCCCTTATCTTATATATCATGTTGTTTATATTTAGTAGAAAAAGGAAAATTCCGTAAAACTTTTAACATTATTTATGTAAAACCTTTAACACACTTTATTTAATATTATGTGACTTGAAATTTGAAAAGTCACAAACTTTCTAACAATTAGAATTAAATAATAAATCATGTATTAATTACTTTCCATTTTTCTCTTTCTTTCATGTAATTTTCTTTTGAATGAGGGACAAATGTTGCCACCTCATCCTTAGTCAGCCACATTTAATTTATTTGTAACTTGCCTAATACAAAGAGGCATCTTAGTTAAATAGATCACATTCATTGTCATATTTCTCTCCCTCTTTGCACGTTATTTTCATCCCTAACATTATATCCTTTCCTCCATTCTTAAAAAAACATAATTTTTTTTTAAGAAATGCATGAAAAAAATTGAATTGTAAAGGTCCCGCACCACTATGTGTGTGTATATATATATAAAGAGTCATGTTCGTTCATTTTAATTATTGAATAAAAGGAAAGGAAATCATTTGATTTTCCTTCCCTTCTCTCTTCGCTGTAACATTTTATATTACATATATTATTTATAGTATAACATAAATACTTCATATTCTTTCCTATTCTTCTCTAAGCACGTTTTAATGACTCCATCTAATATATAGCATAAAGCGTTTTATAAAACAAAATGCATTCCTAAATTCATTTATGCACATTAATTGTTCCCACTTACGTTTCCAGGCCATGCATACGTTTCTTAGAAGATGTCTCTCCCCTGTTTTGTTGTCCATAACGTTCTTACAAAACAATGAAATTTTATATGAATATTAATTAATGAGTTTTCAATGTGCTATTACCTAGTTGTATGGACTCAAAGACCAAAATGATATCTTATTTTATACACGTGGATTGATTTTTAAATTGTTACTGGGTTTGTTCATAATATATCCGGCTAAGGTATACCAATTCAAATTTTAAATCAAGCTACTTTGAATGGTAAACGCTGAAATTTTTAAGTCTATAAAGTAGGTGGAATTGTTCAAAGAGAGATGTTTGAGATTTATTGCATCCTTTATTTATATGGCTATACTCCCTCTCCTTACTTCTATCTTCACATTTGCTTTCCCATTCCAGAAATTAATTCCTCCCCAAAAATTTTGGTTAATGGCCTCCACCGGAAAAAAAAACCTTCTTCCTAAAATTAAATATGTCATCCTCAAATGTTGGCCGTCGACTGGATTTCGTACCTATGATGGCTGCCTCCACTATGTTTGCAAATCACTTGAAGCACCACAATCGCCCTCCTAGAGACAACCACGACAACCCTTTGCACCACCGACTCATAGTTCCTGCATCCGCTCTGACCTCCTCGTCCGCCAGCGAACCCTCCAGTCTCCGGTACATCTCCTCCACAGTCAAGCACCCCAATCCGTTCCTGCTTTTTCTTACTGTGCAGGTGAGTTTTGTACTCACCACAATGAATTCAAGTTATCCAATTTTGTTTCATTACCCGTTGTTTCTTGGTTTGCCTATACACTCGAGCTTTCTTATGCTATCCATGTTTATCATGATGTTAATATGATTCATGTTGAAGCGGTAGGGTATGCATGCATTTTTGTGGGGTTAAGTTGTGGTTATATTTACTGGACGGTGTCCTTAATTTAATTTAAGTTTGATTTGTGCAACTGTAAAGCCATTTATAAAAATAATGTGTAGGGAGAAAGGATGTTTAAGGGCTGAATTTTTTGTCATAATGTTGAGAAGGTTGAGGTTAAATCAATTCAAAATTGCTGTTATAGTGATCTGAATTAGATGTAAATTCAAAGTTGGATTTCGAGTATGAAAATTTTAGTCATACATGTTCTGTCACTTGTTACTTTTGAATAATTAAACTTAAATATTGAAGTTTTAAATGGTTCAGACCATTAGGAATTTTGATTAGTTACCATATTTATAAGAGTGTATTTTAAATAATTTACCTAGATTATTCCATAATCGTAAACTTAATGTAAAGTTTATTACATGATAAACTTGGTAGTTATATATATTCTTTAATTAAGTTGGAATTAACTTGAAAACAAGTTGAAAATTCTGAGATGTCATTGGTAGATATTTTTTGTTTCATTTAACATGGAAAAATGCAGTTTTGCTACATCTGCATAGTTTGGGGAAATCATCTTTCTCTTCCCTCCTATTATCTGCCTTGTAAAATGCCGTAGCAGTGCCCATGCTTTGTTAAATCTTTGAATATGTGTGTTTCATGCTTGCAACTGTACAAAACAAGCCTCGACTTTGTGTGACCTGCATGACTTTCGCTTTGTTCACAATTCTAGTTGAAATTACAAAATGACATGGAACTCCAGTTGCGGTAGTACTGGATATTTGTGTGTACTGGTGCCATGTTGAATTCATAACCATTGATATGCATGATATGTCATAATTTTCACAATCTACACTTGACTTATATTGAAGTTAGCATTTTCATGAGTCTAAATTAGATTATTGCATTTGATGTATAGTTGTTTTACTTGAATACAACTTGATCCAAGTTTTTGTTTTAATTAGGTCGTGGTCAGACCTGAGTAAATTACAGCTTAGGTTCGAAGTTGACGATGACGAAGGATTCATGAGGATTCGCGAATATACATGTATGCGTGCAAGCCTGATTTAAAGTGTAAAGCTTTATTTTAAAATTCATGTATATGTTTTTATTCCGCTATGCAAAATGTTTTGTAAAACTCTGATATTTGTATAAAAATTATTCCGCTGCAAACATTTATGTTCTGTGATTTCCTATGTATTGGTTCTATTAAACCTCATAAGCAATAACAATTTGTCATTTCAAGCGGTTTAAGTTGGTTTAATTACTGACTTGAAGCGGTCGAAAAGGCAGGTTGTTACACCAATAGTCCTATGTTTAAAAAGAAAATATATTATGCATGTCCATATCCAAGTCAAGTAGGTTCAACATGCAATAACCAAATCATAGGCATAATCATAGCCCCTGTAGCACCTAGAAAACATACATTAATAATAAATTAAAGTAAGAAAATAAATTAAAAAGTAAGAAAATCAAAAACGTCTGAATTTGGATATGGAGACTTTAACATTGCATCAGTAACAATTTCTAGACAATTTACACATATAATTCATCAGGATCCGGGTTAGTATGGAAGAGCTATAAGGAACTGAATAAATTATTAGAAAAAGATTATAGACGGTCAACCGTGCCAATGGCAGTTGAACATAGTGTTATTAAATCTGGATGCTGAATCAGAGCAAATGCTAGATGAATCCTATGCGGTTAAATCCCCGCAATATCCCCGTTATAGCCCGTAGGACTCTCCGACTACTACGCTATTTCAATTTAGCGTTGGTGAATAGTAGATCCTCTTTAAGCCCCGCTATTTTCCGTTATGCCTGCTAGACCAAGGTCATTTAGCATCCGGTTTAGCAATATTTGTATACAAATGATAATTTTACCATTTTAAAACAAATCAAAAAAGTTAATAGAAATAGCTAATTTTAAGCAGGTTGTGGCAAATATAAGGAGAAATCTACAATAATAATCAAATCTAGTGTGCATAACAACGATACTATTTAATTTTGTCATAAAATATTAATTAATATTTGTTTATTCTGCACCAATAGTGTGAGAATGATAATTAATTATTTTTACATCTAATGAACCTTTTTGCACTTCCTCTACATCCTTGCTATTTCCCTGCTTTATCCCTGCTATTTCTCAGCTTTATTCCTCCTACCCCTTTTTGCACCTCTACCACTGTAGAACCGCTAAGCGCTTTAACTGCACAGATGAATCTGAACTCTGTTTTGGTTAGCTACGAACTGAACAAAGTCATTATTTTGGGTCAGAGTAATGATGTGTCTAACTTGTAATATTTTCTCTAAAATATTTCTGAAATGTTGAATAACCATTGTGACATGTCCCTATGGATGGGTTTTGAAAAGCAATATGATCTAATAGTTCATAACGTTTTTATATGGTTCTAACCTAAGGTTAGTTAAAGTGTTATAAGACACTAAGTATCACTATAAAGAGACCCTAAACCAAACCCCAAAGCACTAATTGTCTCTTTATCATAAATTATACACTATTCATTCTTCTTCCTCTTCCTCAAAACCCCTTTTTGTTCCAAAATTATAATGAAGGGAGTCCTTGCAAGTAGAGTTTAGGCTTCCAGGTGAATGGAAATTAAACTTTGAAACATAAAGGTTAACTCATTTGTGTTAGATTTCCTCTTAGTTAAATAATATATGAATCCAAATTTTTGTGCAAAATTTAAAAATTCATTAGTTAAATCTGATTAAACTAAATACGATGGAACTATGATTATGAGATATATATATATATATATATATATATATATATATATATATATATATATCTTAATCTGAATTGGATAAATTGGAACTAGATTGCTATAACCAGATCTGTAAACCCTAATTTAGAGTACATTAAAAAGAGGAATAAGTTAATCTTAAACCTTAAAAAAGGAATACTCATCATTTTCCTTATTGAGGACCCTGTAGACCTTAGTCATAATAGCGTAGATTTGATGGTTTATTTATTTCGCTAATTTGGAAACTTTGTTTTTGTATTTAACTTTGAAAAGGAGGGAAGCATTGATTTTCCTTATGGTTAAACAAATTTAGTGAGTCCACAACATAGGCAAGGAAAGTCCATTGTGGATAAATATAATAATAAGAAAAACAAAACAACAACAAGAACCTGGGGATAGAATTGAATAGATCATAACCTAGGCATGGGTATTCCGTTGTGAGTAATATTTAAAACAAATTAAATGGGTAAAACTCAGTTAAGAAACTAGGTTGGAAGCAATAGATATTTGTCAGGATCCATTCTAATGATGTTTGCACATGCAACGTTGATATAGGAAATAAGAGGCTAAGGGTAAAACGAGACAAGAGGCAGTCTAGTCCTGGCAATGTGGAGTGTGCAACATCCCTGATGTAGGAAATAAGAGGCTATTTGTACTTATGTGTGGTAGGAGAGGTGCCCGGTCCTAGTGATGTTTGTTCAAGGTGAACACCGTAGTAGGCAATAAGAGTCATTTTGTTGTAGTATACAGTAGAGGACGCGTAGGTTGATTCGATAAGTCAGGTAGAAAGTTTTCATTTCATATTCTTCTTTGTTATGCATAATAGAGTAGAAGAAGGGGCAGCAGATCATGATTAGCTAATCATTGGTTAGGTTTATGTTGACCTTCAGGGTAGGTCTTACAATATAGATAAATTTCTTTTATGAACTTAGACCTTAGGGAGGAACATACACTATATGTTTTATGAAACCAAGAGTACATCTGAGACTTTTGCATTTGATCCTTCCATTTTATTTTATTTTCCAGTCATCAGATTATATGTACAACTAATTCAATTTCCCTACCTCAAGATGACTGTAGCGGTTGATCGATTTTATCAGATAACATAACTTGGATTTAGTTGGATCTCTCCATTATCTTTAAATATCTTTTGTTTTATTTTATCATTACATTTTCTTTTTGTTACTTGAGAGCATTACTTGACTTATTATGATTTTTTTGAAGTATGTTTTGGTATTTGACACTATGCTATTTATGATATGCTATTATTTTTTAGAATGATTATTTTACTTAGTTTTCCTATACCACAATAATATTCCGTTGTGATGTTATTTTTATCATATAGTGATATCTTAAGCCTTCCTATCATTTTACTTCCTCCCTACGATCTACATCATTTAACATGACCATATTTGGGGTATGTCAAGTATTTTTGGTTGTCATATGTGGTATTAGAGAACAAGGATTCATCATTTCTTAAAATTATTTAAAAACTATAGGATCTTTTAAATAGTTTTTTAAGACCTATTTTTGATAGTATATTCAAAAAAAATTAGCAAGGATCCCTCATACCCATTTTCCTTCATTGTCCAAGTTATTTTTTTTCCTTCATTGAGTTATTTATGGTAGCGACTCATTTAATATTTAATATCAATGGAAAGAGATGTATGACCCTCCTAGAGCAGATCCTGTGGATATTATCGAGGTTTCGAGCATTAGTATACCCAATAGATTTCTTTGATATCTACAAGCTATGGTACAAATTAATTCATGTATTAAAGAACTGGTCGATTTTCCAATTAGTGGAGTTCTTGTTCATCTACCTAGCATTATTCTTTATTATCCAAAGTTAAGTAATGATTTCGCTAATCTAGGAGGTGAGACATTTATGGGTATAGATTTCTATGCGAGGCCAAGGCTTGGATCCATAGTCGTTTGAGGATATCAAGCTCATGGTTTTAGAGGTTGGAGCTAGGAGACAACTTATGAGTTGGAAGTTGCAGGGAGAGGCTTTGTATTGGTGGTATATTTTAGAGCCAGAGATTGGTGAGTTGATGTGAAAGGTTTTTCACAGTAGTTTTGAGAGAAAGTTTTTGTCCAAAGCCAAGGAAGGTGTTCAATTAGAAAATTTTATTAATCTCAAGCAATGTTATTTTCCGAAATGAGTATGTCAGTCGATTTTGTGTGGTCACGAGATTTGGATTGGATTCGGTGAATGCTCCACATAAGAAAGAAATTATGTTTGCAAAAAATTTAAGTCAACCATTGTAGGATTTAGCAATGAGTCACATCCCAAAGGCCCAAAATTTGGGGGGTTGATAAAGATGGCATTACTTAATAATGTGAGAAAAAGGAAGGAAAAGAGGAATTGATTCCGAAAGGCAATATAAAAGAGGAAGTGATTTGGAAAAGTGATAGAAAAAAGCGCTAATGGGCAAGAGAAAAGAAGGGAAAGAACCTGGTAACAATGAAAAAATGCAGAAGAATGATTTGAAGTGCAATAATTATGGAAATACTGGCACCGTCTAAGGAGTGTAGATCTGGAGGGAAGCATCGGAAGATGAGGCATTTTATTTTGATCACATGTAGTAAAGACAGCCCATCGAGACCTAGAGTTCCATCTTAGGCTTCTACACAACCAGCTCGGGCTTGAGCTTCAAAGGTAGTCTCTTCCACTATTGTAGCTACCTCAGGAGAAAGGGAAGAAATTTGTCATTGAAGATGTGTTTATCTCTCTAGTCTTTATGTTAGCACTTTATTTGACAATGGGATTCCTATTCTTTTACATATTGTACCCTAGGAAATATTTACCTAAATGTAAGCATCATGATAGACCTTGTGGTAATGTCAAGCCCTGTAGGTGGATTGGACCATTTATCTATGTTACTTTGGGCTTTGAAATTGATGATACACGAGATCGAGTTTGATTGTTACGACTAAGTAATGGTTTTCTTTGGGTTTGGGATGAGTCTAGGCATGGGTTAGTTAGCCAGGTACAAAGATATATTAGATTGTAGTATGAGGGATGTCAGATAGGGTACTTCTCATAGGCCTACCTTGGAGGTGTTCTGTGACCTATGATGATCAATTATGTTGTGCTATCAAATTTCTGTATATCTATCAGTAGATGATTTGAGTTCAGTATCACTAGTTAGGTATTTTGTTGATGTATTCGAGTAGAATATCGGCTTTCCACCTTAGGGAGATACTGAATTCAAGACATATCTCATTGATAATGCTCAACTAGTCACTTTATCGGTGAGGCATATAGCTCTTATGAACTGGCCCGAGCTAAGAAAAAAGTTAAGGAGTTGTTGGGAAAGGATTTCATAAGGAGGAGCATTTTTGGTTGGGAGTGAGAGTCGTCTTTGCCATTAGGGGGAATGGTTCTCTTAGTTTTTGCTTCGATTATTGGAAAATAAGTCAACTAACAAAGAAGAAACGCTATCCTTTGACTCATATTGGCATTTTCTTTGATTACTTGGTAGGACCTAAAGTGTTTTCGGAACTTCACCTAGCTGCGAGTTTTCATTAATTGAGAGTGGCAGAGGACATTATTGAATAGACTGCATTTAGGACTACATATGGATTTTATGAGTGGTTAGTCATTCTATTTGGACTACACAATGCCTGACATATATTATGGATTTGATGAGTGGGGTATTTTGGGTGTCTCTAAACAATTTGTTATAATTTTTGTTGATGACATTTTAGTTTACTTAAGGAGTACAGAGGAGAATTTTTTACATCTTAAGGAAGTGTTTATGACCCTACAAGCATATAAGATTAAGGCCAAGTTCTCCAATTGACTTTTTGGAGATATGAGATTCATTTTTTTAGGACAAATTGTTTTGGAGTATGCATTGGTGCTGACCCACGAAAGTGTCGACAGTTCAAGGTAGGAAAGTTCCTATGATTTCTGCTTAGGTGAGGAGTTTTTCTGGACTTGCCGGCTATTATGGAAAGTTTATTAAAGACTTTAATAAGATACCAGTTCCCTTCGTAGGCGGATGCCAAGTGTAAAGATGCTTGAGAGAATTTGAAAGAAGCTTTGACTAGTGCACCAGCATTAATATTAACAGATGATAACAATCCTTTCACAATTTATACATACGCTTTTGGCATGAGATTAGGTGAATTTCCAATGCAAGAAGATATAGTGGTGTACTATGACAGTAGATAATTGAAGACCCATAGGAAGAACTACCCTAACACATATCTCAAATTGGCAGCTATTCTTTTGCTCTTAAGTCTTGGAGGCATTTTCTTTTAAAAGAGGGATTGGACCTTCTTGCATATCATAAGTCATTAAAGTACATATTATTTCAAAATTGTTTAAATTTGAGGCAGCAAAAGTGGATGGAGTTTTGACCTTTTTTATTTTGAGATTTCTTATACCTCTAGTTAGGATAATGTAGTTATTGACGATTTGAGCATGCCTAAGGTGGCATTTAGTTTTCTATTTCTGGAGTGTAAGCACTTTGAGTATATTGGAGAATTTAATGTTGGACCCTTGCTAGATATCACCCCACATTTGTTAGTGTCCTTTAATATTAAGCCGACTCGATTGAAGAAGACTGGGTTTAGGCAGAGAGAAAACAGTGAGTTAGTGGATATCTTGAATAGGCTCAACAGAGGTGATTCATTGGGACAACCCAGGCACTATATAACAAACTTGAAAGGATGGTCAAAGGGATATGGTATGATTTGTGTATACCTCAATGTAAATTTTGTGGACGTGGTGTTACCAAAGGCCCATCATTTTAGAATGACTATTCACCTTAGTGGCGATGAGATATACCAAGATGTGAAAAAGGTGCTCATTTGGTCCAAAATAAAGAAAAAAGTTCATACACTATACAAAAAATTGTAACGACCCGCGTTCTACGTATCGAAAGATCGTATAATATTTATTTATTTTTCAGATGAGGTCATATAGTCGTGCAACTTTGGGGAACGACTATTGGGGTCATTTCCCATGTTCGTGATTTTTACCGATTTTTAAATGACCGTTTTGCCCCTAGTTGATCTTGTTTTGGCCATAACTTTTGATTGGTAAGAATTTTTGACCTGAAACCACTTCCGTTAGATTCGGATGAAGGTTTACCTTTCCGTAGAGTGGTCACATTAGCCAAACGGACTCACCGTTTGGGAGATATGACTGAAATAAGGAAGGTGAAAAACAACTTAACCGGGCCTAGTTAGGGTGATTAGCAAGAGGGCCCATAACCCATTTCGGGATTAGGGTTATGGGGAGACTGAGAACAGTTAGGAAACGATTTTTATTTCATTTTTCAGCTGCCTAAAACATTTCTCTAACTCTAGCCATGGCCTCTGCTTTCTAAAACACCCCAAATCACCTTATAATCACTAATTTAACCAAATCTACATCATCAAATCGGATTAGCACAAAAATCGAGGTAGAGCTGCTGGAGTGTATTGGAATCCAAACCATATTGTCCCAAAGTTTCAGATCTGAGTTCAATTGTGGCTAAGGTGAGTGATTAGCATCTTTTTACACTAATTACGGCTAATTAGGAGTGATTAGTGTTAATTAGCGAAATTATAACTCTGAAAAATATGGAAAATTTTGTAAAATTCTAAAACATTATTTTAGGGCTCTGATAAAAATTTGGGCTAGTTTTGTTAAGTTTTGCTAATCTTATCATTAGTTGTGCTTAAACATGATTAAGGGGAAAATATGGGTTTTGGGTAGTTTTGATCCATTTTTAACTTATAGAAATTGTTGTTTTGGTGTTTGTGGTTGATTATACATGTTGCTATGACTGTTTGGAATGTTTTGTGATTACCTTGAACAGTTAGAATGGTCGAAAACACCGTCGTGTGGCGTAAAACAGTCGCTGGAATTATGCAGGGGACCGGATCGGATCAGTGGGGAAGGACCGGGTCGGGTCGCGTAGCTCACCCACAAACCACCTCAAGTGCACGAACCGAACCGCCTGCATGAAATCATCAACCATCACGAACCAAATCGACCTGCTTGCATCTGAAGATCATGACCCGATGCTCTAGAGAATATCCACGATCTGAACCGATGCAAGGGCTGACGAGCCGAACCGATGAGGAAGTAGGACCTGGAGTTCACGATCCGAAGCTTCACCGAACCGAATGTTGACCACAACCCAAACCCAATGAGGCACCACGACCCAAACTGCTTGTTGGCCACGAACCGGAGCTACTCACGAACCGATGGAGGACTCGAACCTATTTGGTGATCGCGAACCGAATGGAGATCGAACTAGGATGATGAAGACCAAAACACGAGATGCAAAGGTAGTCCAAATGGGAAGAAGAACTCAGGATCCAGTTGGGAACCAACGAGTTAACTTCATGGGTTGGGCTTTGCTGCAGGACGTGTGCAAAGGGGTTATCGACGTCTACAGCTTTGATCACCACCAAGACGAATGTTAGGCTACGTATCAGTGCAGTGGGGTAGTTATTACTCCATAGGGCAGAGTGATCGTAGCATAGTATGAGCCAGTGCAGTGAAGTCGTCATGGCTTCATTGGGCAGAGTGGACATAGCAAGGACTAGTGGCTATGGATCAGTGTAGTGGAGTCGCTATGACTCCATGGGGCAGAGTGATCATAGCAAGGATTTGAGTGATCAAAGTGGTGGACATCGTATGCTTTACGCACTGAGCGAGTGATGTGAGGATGGTTGCTATGCTTGATTGTTTGATACCACTATGACATGCATGCCCCTTCCCCGTATCTTTACACCATATGTTAGCGTAACCAAAGAGTATTGTACAATTGGTTATGCTAACTCTTTGGTTGTAGGTCCTGGTTCAGGTATGGTTTAGTATACCTGTTATTGTACTATTTTGCTGCTTATCGCTCACACCAGGCTTTTGTCTGACCTAGAGTTTTATGTATCTTCTTATTACTCTGGGTGCTCTTAAACAGGCAGACTAGAGATAGGTCAGGTGATTATGCACGAGTAGCTGTACCGGAGACGAGCAGGAGGCTTCCACGTATGGGGTGTGTGTGTGTGTGTATATATATATATATATATATATATATATTCTCCCGGTGTCGCTGCCGGTCACTACTTTGGGCATTAGTAGTTTACCTTTCTTATTTTACTTTAGAGACAGTTTTAAAAGTTGTAATAATGATGATGTGGAACATAAGCTGTATTTTGGATTTTCCGCTGCTAAGATGATTATGGTTTAGTTTTCAGCTTACACACTATGTTGCCTGTTTCATGTCAAGTATGTTATTATTATTTTTTACTCCATTTGTTGTGAGACATTCTACAGGTTCCTTATTAGTTAAAATTCCCTTCTTTGACGACCGTCCCATGCTGGTTGGATATTGGCACAACACACTTTCATTGGAAATGTCGGCTGGTACGGGGCGGGCCGTCACAAAAAATATGACTTGACAAAGAGTGAAAGCGGAGAAAAAGCCTAAAGGATTAGTTCAATTGCTAGATATTTCGCAATATAAAAGAAAGAGCATCTCTATCGATTTACCCAATGGATTATCTGAATCTAAGAGAGGAAATAAGAGCATTTGGTTTATAGTCGATAGACTATCTAAGTACGCATATTTCAAATGTGCTTGAAGTACAAGGACAACAATGTCATTACTGACTATGTTAGAGAGATCATTAACTAATTCGATTATGGACCACTCTTTATGAGCACGTTTTGTAGGAGTTACACGATGCCTTAGGAAATGAACTAAAATTGAGTACAACATATCACCCTGGATAGAACAAAAAGAGTTAATAGGATTTTTGAGGACATACTTAGAGTGTTTTTTCAGAATTTGGAGGTTCTTGGGAGGAGAACTTGCTGCTAGTTGAGTTTTCTTATAATAATGGCTGCTAACCAAGTATTAAAATGGCACCCTTTGAAATCCTATATGGTAAACCTTGTAGATCGTCGTCATGTTGATGGGAAACACTCGATAAGATTATTCTGGGAACCAACATGATGAGGGACATGATGGAGAAAGTGGATTTTATTTGAAAGAGATTGAAGATGGCTCAAGATAGGTAGAAGAAATATGTAGAAGGGCGACATTCTGACTTGGATTTTGGGATATGATATATAGTATTCATCAAGGTTTTACCACTGAGACACATCATAAAGTTTGGATCAATTGAGAAGCTTGCACCAAGATTTGTAGGACCCATTCCTATTTTTGCAACAATTGGAAAGTTGGCATATATAGTGGTGCTTCTGAAGAGGTTGGCCAAAGTGAATAATGTTTTTCATATCTCACATTTGAGGAGTGTTTTCCAGATTCAGCAGTCATCGTAGAGCCTATTTAGCTAGAGGAGGTAGAAGTGGAGTGTGATTCACATATACACTGTGTGTCTACCCGCATACAAGGGCATGATATCGAGAAAATCAATAACAAAGTAATTCATCCTGTCATTATTCAGTGGAAAGATGACTCAGCCGAATCTACGTGGGAAACTGAGGATAGGTTCCAGCATCCTACACACATATTTTCGATGGTACATTTTGAATATCTAATCTTAAGTTTTCCTTGGTTAGTATTTTGAGTAAATCTTGGTAGATAGGTAGATCTTTTAGGATAAGGCCTATAAATGGTACAAGTGGATATAAATGTGCCAATATGACTTGTAATGTTGTGTATAATGAATGCCAATGGTTGCAAGATGCTAGTGGATTTGAATAGTTGCATTTCATGCACTAGAATAAGCACTGAATAGGCCAACTAGGTACATGCAAATTAACATTATATCATATGAATGTCTGATTTTTTTATTTCTTTATATGGTTGTTACATATATGGATGTAAAGCATATGGATGTTGCATAAGGATGACTATTGAAGCGCTTATATATGCACGCGCGCGCACACACATACATACATATATATGCATAGATATACATATATATCAGCTAACATTAGGAGTTAGCATATATTTGGATATATGACATAATCATATTCGCACAAAAAGGGAGTAAAATAAATCAATGTACCAACTACTCTTTTTTATTAGATAGGTTCATTGTGCATTTCATGACCACATAAAAGGAAAAAAATTGTAATATTAAGGACAATGACTATTATAGATGATATATGAGTAGACATTTGCAGACACATGTATGTAGGTAATGGATGCTAGTTAATAATCACATTTTATAGTCTTAAAAATTTTGAGGACAAAACTCTTAAAGGAAGGAAAAAATGTAACACCCTAAAAACTTACGAACAAAAAAATTAAGTCAAAAAATGAATTAAAAATTAAAACTTTCTCGAACATCCGAATTTGGCTATGGAGACTTCACCATTCCATCATAGCATTTTTTAGACAAATTTTATATATAATTCGCTATGATCTGAGTTAACAAGGAAGAGATGTGAGAAAGTCTAGAAGTTAACATAAAAAATCCTTAATGGTCAATAGTAGCGGTCGATTGCTCCTAAAAACGGTCAACTATGAAGTTAGTGATTCTAGACACTGATCTAGAGCGAGTACGAGTTGAACTTGAACACTATTTGGGTTAGGTGCATACCGAATATAATCATTGTTTTCGGCGAGACAAGTGATGCATCTAAATGGTGATATTTTCTTTGAAACATGTCTAAACGGTTGGATAACGATTGTGACATGTTCCTACGGATGAACATTAAGGAGATTCAGGATCTAACGACTAATATGGAGGGTGACTTGTTTATGAAAATTTAAGCTAAGGTTAATCTAATGGATACAAGACCCTACGTAATATTATAAATAAACCCTAAACCTTACCCTGAAACACTTATTATATTTTCACCAAAAACTATTCCTTCTTCATTCTTTTCCTTCTTCCCCATGACCCTTTTTCTCGTAAAAAAATAAAATAAGCAAAATAAAAGATAAATTAATCTAGTGAGGAGAATCATTTAAGGGAAAAGCAAAAGGAAAACTTTGCTAGTAGAGCTCTAACTTATAGGTGAGCGAAAAATACTTTTTAAATCAAAAAGTTAATTTATTATTATTAGTTTACCTCTTAATTAAATTAAATATGAATCTGGACTATTTTGGAAAATTTAGTTGAATCTGATTAGGTCGAATATGATTGGAATTATGGTTATGAAATTTAATTATATGCAACTTCATTTGAATTGGATAAAGTGGAAGTAGATTGGTAAAACTGGATCCGTAAACCATAATTTAGGGTATACTAAAAGTAAAATAAACAAATCTCAAACCCTAATCTGGGACATTTAACATTGGCATAAGGTAAAATGAAAATAATATGCACAAAGAAACATTAATCATTGTTCGTCTTATTGAGGACCTTGTAGTCCTTAAGCCCAATGACCTAGATTTGATGGTTTATTATTTGGCCGATATAGGAATTTAGTTTGTGTGTTTAACTTTAGGAATGGAGGAACCTTTAATTTTCCTTATAGTAAAAGAATTTTGGTGGGAAAGAAACATAAGACATGGGAAATTAGTTTCGGATAAATATAAATAATAGAAATAATCATGTGGATAATATTTAGTAGACAACAATACAGGCACAGGCACTTAGTTGTGATTAATATTGAAAACCAAATAAAATGGCCAAAACTCAGTAGGGAAACAGTGTTGGAAGCAATAGATATTAGTTGGGGTCCATCCTAACGATGTTTGGACATGCAACGTCGGTGTAGTAAATAAAAGTCTAAGGGGAAAACGAGATAGGAAAGAGTTTAATCCTAACCATGTGGAGCATGTAACATTGGAGTTGGAAGTAAGAGACTGAATGTACTCGTGTGTTAATGAGAGAGGTGCCTGTTCCTGGTGGGTTTACAAACAACTTCACAGCAGGCAATAAAAGACTACAATGGAATGTCCGATCCTACCGATGTTTGATTGAAGCGAACACATGAACAAATAATAAGAGACATTATGCTACTACACATGGAAGAAGGATGTAGGCATATTCTATGAGCTATGATGTGAGTTTATCTTTTAGCTCTACTTTGCTAGGCACAGTGGAGTAGAAAAAAGAATAATGTATGCCAATTGGTCAGCCTGGGGTTTGGATTTACCTTTAGGTTAAGTCCTATGGTGCAGATAAATTCCTTTTAAAGAATTGGACCTTGAAAACGAATGGACACTAAACATTCTATGACACTTTGAGTAGATCTGAGACTGATTGCATTTAGCCTTTTCCTTTCCATTTATTTCTTATTCACCAGATTTTATATCGGACTCATTCACTTTTTCAACACCTCGGGTGGATAGAGAAGCAGTTGATTGATGCTATTGGGTAGTGCAATGACCCGCATTTTACGTGTCGGAGGATCGTAAAATATTTTTATATAATTTCATGAGGGTCGGATCATTCTCATATTTTGATATGTTGTTTATAAGGATGTGAGACATGTCCATAATTTTATCAATTTTATTTGTGACCATTTTTCCCCTGTCAGATTTATATAGGGAATAACTTTTGACAAGGACCGAATCAGGTGCTGAGATCAATTCTATTGGAAAGGAAATGAGTTTCCATTTCCGAATAGTGGTCACATTAAAGATTTAGTTCAACGGTTTGGGAGGAATTATTGTTTTAGTGTTACACAATTTCAGAACATACTTGAGCTGATTAATGAGGCTTACTAAGGCTAGGGGCTATTGGCTATAAATAGGAGGGTAGAGGCAAGGAGAATTTTTTTAGTTTCTTCATTTCTCTATTTGGTTGGGGTTTGAGATTCTCCCCACTCCAATCAAATACCTCATCACTTCATTTAATTTCTAGAACTAGATTGGAAGATTGAAAATCAATTTCGATGAATGGTAGTTCGCATCAAAGTGATTGATTCGGAATTCGTTCTTCACTGTAAGGATTTATATATCATTGATTTAAAGCTAATTTGTGGATTTTGTGAGTGATAAGCATCTATCACACGGATTCAATCGAGTATATGGGTTGTTTGATCTTATTTTCATCATTTCAAGTTGTTTTCACCCAGATCTACATCATGGTATGTATATTTTCATTCGAATCACCATAGGATCTAATCTTGTAACTTAAATCGATAAATTGTTGTGTTACACAAGTTACATCCATTTGATTCGTTTAATTGTTTTATCATGGTTGGTGATTTGTACGATGATAATTAATGTATGAATGTTTGACTGATCATTGTTTGATTTTGATATTGAGTGTTGGTTTGAATTGGACGATTTGAGATGGGGATGTTTTGGTTTGAACGTCAAAACATGGTCTAGTCGAGAGCATGGTAAAATAGTGGATCGACCAAGGGTGCAGACGGTTGAAAAAGGGGATTTGGAAAGGTTCTTAGATGAACCGGGCAGCGTTCTTCAACGGATTGGCATAGTTTGGCTTTGATGGATCGACACACAATTCCAATGGATCGGCCAAGTGATATCTCGATGGATTGGTCATGGCTTTAGGTGAATCAGAAAACATTCAAAGTTGATGGATCGAGTACGAAGATTGGATGGATCGTGCAGGGGGAGATTGAAGGATCGGCATGAAGTGTAGTGTGCAAGCATGGATCGGGCTTATTTTTGAGTAATGGAGCAGGCACTTGAAACGATGGATCAGCATGGTGTCTAGCTGATGGATCGGCCAAGTGTAATGGATCAGGCATGATTTTATGATGATGGACAGCAGCATTCCGGAAATGCCTTAAATAAGGATGGATCGGTCATGTTTCCTATGATGGATTGGCAAGAAAAACTAGTGGATCAGGCAAGGATCTGGACCGCAGGTCCATCGATTAGGTAAGGTTCTGAATGATGGACTGGTGAAAGGGTGATATCATTTTATAAACGCTATGGATAGAAATAAAACGTTATGGTTTGTGATTTGTAGAAAAAGGTGAAATGTTGTGAATCGAATATCGACCAAACGAAGTGTGTTTTTTGTTCGATGTTAGTCATGGCTTCGAAGTGAATTCAAGACAGAATGTTTGAGTTGTTGTAAGGTGTTCGTTGATCATCGAAATGTAATGAATGTGAAGACAACTCAAAGTTGTGAGTTCGTGGATAATGGTTGCTTGAGAATTTACTAGAGCTTATGGATAGTCATCCAGTTGGATGGCTAGAGATGTTGCAAGATGGGAGATTATCCTTGTCGTAGGTTCTAGCGGGCTAAAAGCGGGGGTATAATAGGGATGCCTAAATGACTAGCGAGACTAGTCGAGTACCCTAGGAAGTCATGATGGGCCTAGGTGTCTAGGGGCGGTAATGTTCGTGGGACGTGTAGTAGTCTGACTAGAAAATGGGGTTACCATTAGCCCTTGACCGATCGCAAGGTTGGCCACTCATACAATTAACTATGGCTTCAAAGCAGGATTAGCGGTGATAGCCAGAGTCATGGATGATGATTATTTTGCTTGTATCATCGTATGTAGAATATTCTATGTCGAAGGAGACATCTCTTGGGTGCTTGTTTGATGTTGGTTTAGGCCTTCGGGATTTGTGCTTAGGGGATGTCAATATCGATTAGGATGGTCTACGCTTGATAACTGGTTGCCATGAATGTACTGTTTGCTTCTATTTGATTGTTGTAAAGGCTATCACTGTCGAATGCGGAGGAGATGGGTTGGGTTCTTCTCTGATATGTTGGTAGATTAGTTGACTGATCTACCTATTTCTCGTATACTTTATTGATGATGTTAGATAGTTGTTTTATCGGTCATTAAGACTATTGTCTGACTCAAGGTTTTATGTCTCCCTCTTATTACCTTGGGTTGTTCATCCATGTGTTGGATGGGCAGACTGAGTACCAGATGACAGGTAGTAGATCTTTGTGAGGACAAAACTGCTGAGCGATGACGAGCAGAAGGCTGGAGTATTATTTTCTGTTACCGACTATATGCTACTTTCCGCTGTTTGATGTATTCTCTGAGTGACTCGTAATGAGGCATTTTGTACAGACTCTTATGGTGTACTCCAGAGATATATGGATATTTCATGATGATATGAAAAGTTTAAGAATTTGCTTAATTCTGCTTCACTATTACTGCCTATTGTATATGTTCTATTATTTTTTATCCTTGCATTGTGATTCGTACTACAGGTTCCACATGTGTTATTCAACCCTGATGACAGTCCATAACTGCCTGGCATGTCTTTCAACGCATTATTCCTCTTGTTAAGTGCAGGAGTTATAAGCGGTCGTTACAGGTAGTGTGACTTAGAACATAACTAGTTCCCTCTATTATCTTCACAGACATCATGTTTTGTGTTAATAATACATTTTTAGGTTTGTTTGAGAGGGATCACTTGATGTACTCTAATGTTTTTGAAGTATGTACTGGTATATGGGACTATGGTATTTATTATATTAACTTACTGTTATTTACTGAGAATGATTATCTCACTCGGTTTTTCTATAATGTAATATTCTTCCCATGTGGCGTTATTTTATTATATATTGATATCTTATTCTCCCTATAATTTTTCTTCCACCTGATGATCCATAACCTTTAATATGACAATATTTGTGGTATATTAAGGGATATGGGTTGACGTAATCATTGTCCAAGTCTTCATATGCATAAGGTTAATTATAATATATAAATTGGAATTTATCTCTAATCCGACTTAGGGTTACAAAAATGAAAAGAGTAAAGAACGAGAAGAGAGAAATCAACCATTTTTGTGGTACCCATCTGCTTCTATTTACGAGTGAGGAGTTAGCCCTGCTCTACCTTGCTTGCTTCGATACGAATGTTGTCAACTTTCACTTGTATGTGCTTTATTCCTTTCTTTATTACTTGCTTCTGGTTTGTTTTAGCTTTGACACTGAAGCAAGGACCTTAGTGCTTCTTTCAACCCTATATGTTTAAGGACAAAGTAGATATAAAGCAAAAATCATTCGCTTCGCTTTTAGGATAAATTAAAGTGGTAGGACTCTTCTATTCAAGTGAAGCGATGCAACCGACAATATCTTATTTTGATAAGTAGGTATATAATTGCCCTTGAAATGTCGTGATATGCCTCCAAAGGCGATGCACCTTCTTCATTCATTATGGAGCAAAGCGGTGTTCAAGTAGAGGCAATGAACTTTCCTAAGTAATACATACAATATGACAATACTACTGGAGTGATGCACTTATTATCGCTTTGAAAGTGAAGCAAGTATGCTATAACGGTGTAATACGTGTAACATTTATCATCCCCTTGATTAATCTATCGTGGTGTTGCCTTTGAATAATGAAAGTGAAGCGCTGCTTCGAGGATATTGAAGCAGAAATCTTTCTCTTGGAAAATATGAGATGGAGTGGTTTTCCCATTCATTTGAGGCAATACGCTGAAGGATCGAGTCGACACAAATATGATGCAACAATGGCGCCCTTACTTGTGAAAAGTTGATTTTGCTATAGCGTAATTATGATGCAATAGCAGAAATGAAATCCCTTGTACCCAAAACCCTTTATCCCCCTGTATCCAACCAATTAGAAACCATAATTTCCACCTTTTTGCAATTAAGCCCTCCTTTTCTCTCTGACTTAATTGCAAAAATGTGAAAATCAGGTGTCTTGATTGGCTGGGTACGAAGGAATAGAGAAATTTGGGTACAGAGGATTTGATCTCGTAATAGTGTGAGCTTAACTGACATGGCCAATGAATCATCATGGTCATTGACTAAGTTATATGGCTGAGATGGGCACTAGCTAGAATGCTAAATTGAGAGGATGGTTTTGATGATGGACAACTGATGGGCCATACCAAGACATGGTTTTCCTAAACGTGATGTTGTTGGTGAATAGTGAATCCACTGCCATGCAGAAAGTAAAGGACGTGGAATGGTTGTTGAATGTTGAAGCTTTTATCGGATAAGCAGTGTCATTTCATGTTGATATGGTCATGTGATTAATGCTATTTTTATGCCTTCTAAGTCAGAAGAAAGCAGAGTGAGTGATGAAAATAACTAGTTCCCTTTGGCTTCCGTTCTAAACACTAAAAATAAAAAATCCCTTTCTCCCTCCAATGACTTATCCTTCAGCGTCCTTCTACCTAGCCTCTCCATCCCAAACGATTGCTTAGCATGCGCCTCGGATTTACTCAAAGGAAGATGGTTTTTAGCTCGTAATTTCTCATTGCAATCAAGAGGCTACGAGCTTCGGTTGTTAGACAAATAGTCTATAGTTGTCTCCTTCTTCCTATTAATAGTCATTATTTGTGTAGCATCGTTTCTGTTGCCTGTGCAGTTACCCTCTTTTCCAGCTTCCTCTATTCCTCATGTTTCTCACGTTGCCTTTGGTTCTCAGTATGCCAATTGGAAGAATAGATCACCTCTTCCAGTTCCACTGCCCATTCATATTCCAATGTTTACTGTTTCTACTTATAGTAAATATCAGCACTGTTAACTATCCAAAATCCGCTGAAACATTGTATCGAACACCATGTACGCAGCAAGTTCATCAAGCTCGGACAGAGTGGCACCCATTTGAGGGATTGTTTACTTCATCACCAGCAGGTCTGGTCGTTCGCACTTGGAGCACTCGATCGAGCAATACATCTGGGCTGAGGGTCGAGCATCACATGGTCGAGCAACAACGTGTAAGTGGTCGAGCAACAGCATGTTGGTTCGAGCAGCATGTGTCAGTTCGGGTCGCGCACAGTTACTGGTTAAGCACCACTTCAGCTGGACGGTCAGTACTTAAACAGAGCAGTCAGTCATTTAAAAGATAGCAAGTTGTATTAGCACTCGTACACACTTCCAAGGTCGAGTAGTGATCTTGTACAAAGGGTCGTACATCGCAGCTGCTGTGTGAAGTCAAGCAAAGAATAACGTGGTCGGTCGAGAACCTTGGAAGCTTGGAACGAGCTGGATTCAACAGAGAAGGACACAGGTAGATTTATAAAGTGATGGATGGCATAAGTGTAATAATTATCCCACTTTATGGACCATGCATAATGCAAAAAACATGTGGCGTAAATATGCCCATCTATCATTTATAAGACAAAGCATGGACCTGATCGCTTAACATAGTACAAGGGACACTCGCTCGAGTAATCAAGTTGAGGTCGCACATATTTCTTGGTTCGCTCGTTCATTGGACATATCATCTATAACTGTAAAGCAGTATCTACCTGCTGCACTTGGTCCCCGCGCACTAAAATTACGACCATGCCACTCCACACCAATTCCACCTATAAATATCCCCTTTCACAACCATCAAAGGGTCACATCTTCTTCATCCTTGAAGGGCTGCCAAAATCATTTCTCTAACACTCCAAGCTTCATTTTCAAATGGCCACCAAAGCAAACTTTATCTTCCACCATCATCAACTGGACCAAGGCTCCTCCTTCCTTCATTAGAGCTCAACTCAAGTTCTCTCCATCCTTCTCCATCTCCAAGCCGAGATCTACCATCTTCAAATCGAGATCCATCATCTTTATCTTCTCAAGCTCCATTCTACTTCTCTCCTATCGCCATTAATCTTCCTCCAAGCTTCGATTTACACCTCAACCGCCATGGACTCACCGTTGATCCTCTAAATGCTCAAACTGTGGAACATGCATTCTCAGTTCATCGCATTCATAGGGATCAAACCATTTCCATAGTGGATTAGAGAGAATCAAGTCATTAAAGAGGGAAAATCATTATACAAAGAGGGAATGGGCCAAAATGAGATATATGAGATGATAAATTTTGTAAATCTATCACATGATAATGAAATGGCTTTCGAAGTGGACGTAGATCTTCTTTAGATGGAACCACTATAAAAATACATGTGCATTTACTTACTTTTTCCTGTTTACTTTGCGATTGTGGCTCCTTTCAATTTCTAACCATGTTGGTGAAGTGTGATTCATGTACCATTGGTGTTTAACCATTTTTGGTTTAAACATTTTGCGCCCACTGTGGGAGCCACGTTCGCATTCCTCTCCAATTCAAGAGCTTTACATTGAAGTTCTAAGTCTACTTCTATCATAGATTCTACAAGTCTAAGATCTAGCCCAATCAACGAGCTCTCTTCTAAATTCAAATTCATGTCTGAGATAATGACTAAGTCAAAAAAGACTACAAGTAAAATCGTTGGAGCACCCAATGACGTTCCTAACAACGAAGCTACGCAACTAACTATCCATTTCGAAGTTGACGAAAACTCAATGAGTGGGGCCAAAGTGACTAGAGCTAAATTGGATGTCGTCGTCACTAACTTGAGCCAACGAATGGAAGCCTCCAACAAAGCCTTAATCAATGATAATAAAACATTAATGGATGCTAATCAAGCTTTAATGGATAAAATGTGTTCTCTTCTAAACGCTCAAGCTAATCTCGCTCCTCCTTCGAAGATCCATGTCAACCTTGAAGAGAATGAAAATTCATCGGCCCTCGATCGTCATCACAATGACAACTTGGAAGGGCTTGTTGGAAAAAGCAATGCTAATATCACAGACTCAAGGTTGGAGGCCAAAAACCATTCCGATCGAAATAACCGACGAGATACAAGTCCCGTTATTGGAGCACCTTCCCATGGTGAAAGTAAAGGACTAGATCCTCTAATCACGATCGCTCTCCACGACGAGCATCCGGAAAAGAGATCGAAGTTCGCTCTTCGAAGCGGCACAATTCGAAGGATTAAATCACAGATATGGAAAAGCAAATCATGGAAGATAACATGGCTCGCAAGGATAGTGAAAGAGAATGGGACTTCTCCCTCAGCAAAAATCTATTCACAAAGAGGATCCGCAAAGCAAAATTCCCCAAAAAGTTCACTCATCCAATTCTACCTTCGTACAACAGAACTTCTGATCTGTATCAATTCCTATACAAATACGAGTGGCATACGAATGCAGCCAGGGTGATGGACGAGATCAAATGCTTGTGCTTCCCTCTCTATCTTGAAGGTGTTGCATCGTTATGGCTCATGAGATTGCCACACAAATCCATCGACCGATTCGATGATTTGACTTTGAAATTCAAAGAGCACTTCAGGCTGCAAGCTACGAAGGCCAAGGACGTTATTTCTCTTACGTTAATGAAGCAAGATCCAGGAGAATCTGTTAAATCTTTCCTTAAAAGATTTAATGATGATGTATCTGAAGTAGGAAATCCCGGGCCCTGCATGATCCTAATGTCTCTAAACTGCGCCATAGATGAGAAGAGCATATTTGGTAGATGGATTAAAATGAAGGAACCGAACATGCTTGAGAAATTGTATAAAAAGGCCAAGGAGTACATGAGAGTTAACACTAATCCTGTACCTCTTCAGATTACTGATGCTAACCCGCTCTTTGAAGCTCCTAAAAATTCTGGTACCCAATATAATCAGAAGAGTAATCAGGGGAAGAAGCGCGCCAATGACGGGAACGACAACAAAGCTACTAAGAAGTCTCGCCTTTTTAACTCATCAAATTTGACGCCCTTGAATGAAACTCCTGAGAATATCTATCTTGCAACAAAGAATTTTGAAGAGTATGCTGAGCCAAATCCGATGAGGATAAGTGATAAAGCAGCAAACTCGGGGAAATTCTGCAGATTTCACAACCAGTCTGGTCATAACACCAATGAGTGCCGACACCTGAACAACCTCATCGAGGAGTTAATCAGGAAGAATAGGCTGCAACAGTATGTAAAGAATCTACAGATCATGAAACCTTCTGCAACTCCCCAAGGGCTAGGGACATCAAATAATCGGTCTGGTCCAAGCAACAGAGCTTATGCCCAAATTGATCCAAGGTCGATCATCGTCTAAGGATCAATGATTGGTGCTCCAATTTTAGTGGCTCTAAATAAGCGATCAACATCGCCACTGCTTTACTTCATGCTCTATTTCTACTTTAGTTCATGGTTTACTTCATGTTTTGCTCTTTGTTATATTCAAAACTTCTTGTAAACAGTCTGTAATAATCTCCAAGTGATCACTGAACATTAGCTCTACGACTAAGAGCATATCTGTCTGAATGAATTTCTTGCTTGCAAAATTATATGTCAAATCAAAACATACTTAAAGAATGATTTCATATTGCAGGTCATCTGTCGAGCGCTTGTTCCTGTAACATTGTGACCCATACAATGCTAGTTCAAGTGCCAAAAGCTGTAAAATCAAAATTCACAAATACAAAATAGAAAAAAAACGCCTTGAAAAGTGAATGGGGAAAGTCACAAAGATCGAAACAACGAACAAGCGCCATGACAAAAAAATGCAAGAGCTATAACTTTTGTCGAAGGGGCAATTCCCCAAGTGATAGGTTCAAAGCCTCAGTTCCTAAACCGTAATAGCCTGCTAAGTCAGGATCCGACAAAGGGACTGATAGCTGCCCCGCGAAACGATATAACAGCCACCCAATGCATTTGTGTAGCATCTAAAAATATCAGATGTGAAGAACGATCAATCAATTTGCGTAGCATTTGAAATATCATATGTGAAGAATGATCAATCCATTTGCATAGCATCTAAAAATATCAGATGTGAAGATTGATCAATACATTTGCATAGCATCTGAAATATTAGATGTGAAGAATGATCAATCCATTTGTGTAGCATCTGAAAATATCAGATGTGAAGAATGATCAATCCATTTGCGTAGCATCTAAAATATCAGATGTGAAGAATGATCAATACATTTGCGTAGCATCTGAAATATCAGATGTTAAGAATGATCAATCCGTATGCGTAGCATCTGAAAATATCTGATGTAAAGAATGATCAATCCATTTGCGTAGCATTTGAAATATCAGATGTGAAGAATGATCAATCCATTTGCGTAGCATCTAAAAATATCAGATGCGAAGAATGATCAATCAATTTGCATAGCAACTGAAATATCACATGTCAAGAATGATCAATCCATTTGCACAGCATCTGAAAATATCATATGTGAAGAATGATCAATCCATTTGCATAGCATCTGAGATATCAGATGTGAAATATAGAAATCCAAAGGCCTCCCGAGCGGAGGCACTAAATCCAAAGTTCTCCCCTTGTGGGGGCACAATAACTAAATCCAAAGTCCTCCCCTAGCGGGGGCACAATCATTAAATCCAAAGTCCTCCCCAAGTGGGGGCACAAAGCCCAAAGTCCTCCCCTAGTGGGGGTACCAAACATAAGACTTCTCGAGCAAGGGCACAATGATATAAAACTTCTCCAAGTAGAAGTCTCAAACTAGTCAGCTAGATCGAAATTCCTATTGTGTTGACGAACCTTAGGGACTCCATACATGTTGGAAAACTCAAATAGCTTTAACCAATAAAGTAGAAACCTCTAGCGCATCAACCACAATCAAGGAAACTCGATAAACTAATTACATAAGTGTTTTTACGACTCATGACGACCCACAGAGTTAAACAAAATAGCTCTGTATTGGCACGTCATTCAATTCCTCGTGAGTCATTCTTTAATGATTGACTAATCTTTTATTGATGTGGATGATCAATAACAAAGTATAAGTCCAAAATCGTGCAAGTGCTCGTTTTAATTACAGAACAGGTGCCATGAAGTATACAAATTCAAAGAATGACTTGCCATAGCAAACAGAAGGCTATAACTGGATCTCAATACAAATGGTATTAGCGAAGTTCATTTCAAAGCCTGCATTTCTCGTAAGCGAAAAATACAAGCCTCGAGGGGAAAATGTTAAATATCTAAAAACCCGCTCAAACATTGTATTGAACACCATGTATGCAACAAGTTAATCAACCTCGGGCTGAGTGGAACCCACTGAGGGGTCGTTTACTTCATCACCAGCAGGTCTGGTCGTTCGCGCTTGCATCACTCGGTCGAGCAATACATCTGGGCTGAGGGTCGAGCATCATATGGTCGAACCGTAGTTTGTAAGTGGTCGAGCAGCAGCATTTTGGTTCAAGCATCACATGTCAGTTTGGGTCGCACACATTTACTGGTCGAGCACCACTTCAGCTGGACGGTTAGTACTTGAACAGAGCAGTTTGTCGTTCATAAGATTGCAAGTTGGATCGGCACTCGTACACACTTCTAAGTTCGAGCAGTGATCTTGTACAAAGGGTCGTACATCGCAGCAGCTATGTGACGTCAAGCAAAGAATAATGTGGTCGGTCGAGCACCTTGGAAGCCTAGGAACGAGCTGGATTCAACAGAGAAGGACACGAGTAGATTTATAAAGTGATGGATGGCATAAGTGTAGTAATTATTCCCACTTTATGGACCATGCATAAAGCAAAAAAGCACATGAGATTAATATGCCCATCTTTCATATGTAAGACAAATCATGGACCTGATCGCTCAGCACAGTACAAGGGACGCTCGCTCGAGTAATCAAGTTGAGGTCGCACATATTTCCTGGTTTGCTCGTTCATTGGACAACTCTCCTATAGCTATAAAGCGGCATCTACCAACTGTACTTGGACACCGCACACTGAAATTACGACCATGCCACTCCGCACCAATTCCACCTATAAATACCCCCTTTCACAACCATCAAAGGGATGGATCTTCTTCACCCCAAAGGGCCGCCAAAATCATTTCTCTAACACTCTAAGCTTCATTTTCAAGCTTCGTTAATGGCCACCAAAGCACATTTCATCTTCCTCCATCATCAACTAGACCAAGGCTCCTTCTTCCACCATTAGAGATCAACTCAAGTTCTCTCCATCCCTTTCCATCTCCAAGCCGAGATCTACCATCTTCAAATCAAGATCCATCATTTTTATCTTCTCAACCTCCATTCTACTTCTCTCCTACCGCCATTAATCTTCCTCCAAGCTTCGATTCACACCTCAACCGCCATGGACTCACCGTTGATCCTCTTAGTGCTCAAAACATGGAACATTCTGTAACACCCCACCTCAATTAAGGTCACTCACAAAGGGAATGCCATAACTTTGGTTGAGGGTTATGGGTACAAGACACAGAAAAATTTACAAGACAGATAAATTTAAGCAGCCGAAATTCAAATATTTATTTCATATGTAGTTCAATACAAAATCATTACATCAAATTGTCTCAAAATAACTTCCAAAACATTATAACATAATCTCTGTCTTGATTATTCAAATAAGAAGCATAAACCAAAAGTAAAAGTGCATAAATCCCCAAGGATAATGTCCAAGAGCCATAGCCAAGGTGAAAGAGAGTCCAAATCATACATCTACTTTCTTGAAGCTTGCAAAGAGTCTGACTAAGCTGCAGTATTCCATCCCTGTGGACCTGAGGGAGGGAAACGGAAGAAAAGAAGACGAGAGAAAATGGGTCAGACAATAAGTCTGGTAAGTTCAGTGATTACTAGTATTTAAACAAGGAAAGGGATCATGACAGTGATAACAGAACATAGGACAACGCCCTAGTATAAGATAAGAGGAACATGTGATCACGCCCATTACTATTGTCTCTACACCTACTTAACCATTGGTTCAACAAACCCGCGTGTTCATAACAAACGATCCCCTTAATGATCGGCTCCTACTCATATGCATTCATGTCCTATGTCATTCGGCCCCGCTTGACTGTAGCTACCTGTGCTGATCCCACCATGGGGTGTATCTATCCCTCTGATGGCAACCCGACACGATTCAGGATGCACAGTGTACACTACTGATGCCCAGTGCCTGATTTTTCCACTTTGGAGTACGTGCACGCCCACACTACGCCAGAACCTACACTGGCCCACCAACCGTCGATGTTTTGACTGCTTATAATTCTGCCCAGTAATCGTGCCCCACCCTGCCTAGTTTCAGGGTACTATGATACATCTATGTGGGTTACTGCTGAAATGGGTCCCCGTTACTAGGGTTTTCTAATCAACATGTTTGTTTGGTTAAGTGTTCAAGTTTACCTAACCCCGCCCATTCGTTTAGTTAACATGTTGAATTGGTTAAGTGTTTTCCTAATTTGAATTAAACCTACCAATCCTGACTTAGCTTTAATTTACTAAAGCACCATACACTCACATTAGACAGGTCTTGTTATGGTCACTAGATGTGCCGGTCGGCTCCGGGTAGATTTACACCACAACTCAGTCTAACCTCGGGTTCTTTTTTGGGCTTGATGCACTAACCACCCACATTAGACAGGTCTTGTTGTGGTCATTGGATATGCCGGTCGGTTCCAGTCACATTTACACCACAACTCAGTCTAACCTCGGGTTAGGCATATTCGTCTTTTCTAAATTCATATTTTTTCTATATATTTCAAATTTCTTTATGTAAATTAATTTTAATTTACTCATGCCATAATTATCTTTTCAACTATTGCTCACAATAAATGGTATGTCAAATATACCATTTTTTGAACAAACCTATGCTATGAATTTTCATGTTTTCCCATCATTATCCCCGTAGAACGTACGTATGAATTACATAAAATGTTGGGCTAGCAAATTAGCCCAAACCCATAAACAAAAAGGGGTAATAAACAAGGAACATGAAATAAACATAAAATATCATACATTTAACTTATCACATGTAACTTGGCATAGATGAATCATTATCTTAACTAAATAGGTAAAAGGTGAACATGTGACTAAGTTGGATCTAATTTCCATGTAAACTTGATATGGGTCTAACATGGAGGTTTAACATATAAACACAATTTTTAAACCACAATTTAGCATACTAACTTATGTATGTCAAAACATAAGAAAGCCACTATGAACATATTTAAATCACAACTTGACATGATAACTTATGTGTTAAAACATAAGAGGATTACCATAAACATGTTAAATCATACTTAGCATGATAACTTGTATTGAAACATAAGAGGACTACAAATCCAATCTTTCAACATAAATAGATTCAACTTGACATAGTTCTACATATTCATAATGTTAATCTAACATGTAAGCATGTGATTTCGATCCTAAACTTGCAAATAACCACCAAATTACAACATGTTTCACCATTTTATTGGCATAATAAGTTCTTTACCCAATCGTAATAGATTCCAATAACACACAATGTTGTACATCACCACAAGCATATAGACATGATATACAACATGTTCATCATCATAAGCATATAGACATGATCAATTACAACGATACTTTAAGATAAACGAGAATCGAATCTTATACATAAGCATCATTCTATATCCCAATTATGACATGTCATGATTCAAGCGAAAGAATGTTTAAATCTACGTAATAACCCACTTACAAACTAAAAAGGAATTCTTGCATTCTGAAATCTGAATTCTGAAATTGGAGATGTGCGCCTTTGAAGAAGATCGTTGAATTAAACTAGTTTTAAATTGATTTTAGGTGTAAGCTTCAACTTGTCTTTGAATTGAAAATGGGTGACGGCTACTCCAAGTTCTCTACTGACGGCATTTCAGTTCTAGGATTATTTTTCTGTGTGTGTTTAGGTTGAGAATTGAGTTGTTTATATAGAATTCTAGTTTAATTATAGCCGTCAGATGAACCTAGGGTTAATCATAGCCACTCAGACCTGATCAGGACCATCCAGAAACCCTAGTGACTCAGCAGCATGTCATCAGTCGTTCAAATTTCAGATCTGGCTGGGGGCCAGGTCGACTCCCAGGTCGACCTCTAGGGGGGAGGTCGACACTAGGGTCGACCCCCCAGTCGACCTGCCTGGACGGAAATTTTCCCGCCTAGCCCGCTTTTGGCTTCTATTTGAATTTGAACTTGTTTTTCTTCGAGCTGTTTGAATTTATTTGAATTTCTGAAACTTTTGGAGGTCATAACTTCTTCATACGAAGTCCAATTTATGCAAACTCGGTCTCTATCTCAAACAAAATTCCGAGAACAACACAATGGCGTAACCCATTTCCCTTAATTCTCACATTTTAAATTAAGTATTCTAGGATTTATTATTATAACGTTAATAGAAAATACGGGGTGTTACACATTCATTCTCACGTTCATCGCATTCATAGGAATCCAACCATTTCCATAGTGGATTAGAGAGAATCATGTCATTACAGAGAGGAAAATCATTATACAAAGAGAGAATGGGCCAAAATGGGATGTATAAGATGAAGAATTTTGTAAATCTATCACATGATAATGAAATGGCTTCCGAAGTGGACGTAGATCTACTTTAGATCGAACCACTATAAAAATCCTTGTGCATTTACTTACTTTTTCTCGTTTACTTTGCGATTGTGGCTCCTTTCAATTTCTAACCATATTGGTGAATTATGATTCATGTACCATTGGTATTGAACCATTTTTGGTTTAAACAAGCAACTAGAAATTTCTTTGTGGAAGTAGGGAATATGTTGGAACGATGACGGTTTATGTAACCATATACAAGTTTATACCCCATTTAAATTCTTTCGACCAAAGGAATTTAATAATATAAATTATGCGAAAATGACTTTTGATATTGTCATTAAAACAAGACAGTAATGGGAAAATCCAGTTGTAATTTATGTTGTTGTATTCAGACCTCATTACCACTTTTTGAAGGATTATAACGTAGGGTTTGGTAATCAGTTAAGGATTTTAATTTTTATTCTAAGGAGGATGGTTTCTACTTTTATCATTTTGATAAGAAAGAAATTATGATAGAATTATAGAGGGAGATCATTATTTTTACAAAATGGAAATGAATGATAATGGGGCGCTAGGAATTGAGTATGAAACTAAATAAAAATTTCTCACATACGACTCCTATTTGGATACGTCTACTAGGACTATAGCTAGATTATTGAATGGAGAAGGGAATAAGTCAGTTTACTTTTGTTCTTGATAACCTCTTAAGATGGATAGATTCACCGAAGGAATTAGGAAGATTGTCTTTGCTTATTTGCTTGTTGAAATATCAAGTTCAGTTTTTTCTAAGCACATTCCTGTCTCATTTGAATATGATCAGTTGGATATGCAAGAGGTTGAATATGAGTGATTCCCTCATATTTTGTCGAACTATCAAAGTTTTTGGTCAATTACTAAACCTGCGCCAGTTTTCTAAGGTTCTGAGTCCTAAGCAAGTGTTTATTAATAGTTGTTCCCCTAATTCTATGGATACTGATCTAGGTTTGAAACTCTTTGAAATCCAGTCTTCTGTCATCCCTTCTTCTCAAGAACAAAATTTTTCTACTTTTAGTTTGGATCATGATCTAAAAATTTAGGTTGTAGATAAGATGCGTTCAGGCATAGGTAAGGATCCAGATTGTATTGTTGTAAAAGATTTGAATCATAACGTTAGTAATGAGTTGCAAAGGCTTCTCCCCTTACAAAATGAATTTTTGAAGCCTTCTTATACTTCGGATGATACGTTCTTAAGGGATTAAGAAAAGGATATAAATAGTCTAGATGTTAATAAATTGGGATATAATGTTTTAGATCGGTCTATTTCAAGACATAAGGCAGTTTCTAAGGTTAGAACAGATAAGAGTCCTTTTAAGTTCCAAGCGGTTAAAGCTTTTGGAGTAATTTAAAACCCTACATGGAATTCAATGGTCTCTCATATAAAGGAGAAAAGGAAGAAAGTGTTTTTTTTTAAGAAATTGGCCTCTCCTTCCTTGGTCCAGATGTTTCCTTTGGCTCATTGTGTAGATTTCTTTGTGGAAGTAGGAAATATGTTGGTTTTTAGCCGAGTCTTATAGCTCTAGCCCCCTATTTCATATGGTTTATAATTTAGATAAAACATGTCGTTAGATTTTATATCTTTAATTTGTATGTTTTCTTCCGGTATGAGTAAGTTTTTAAGTTGAGCGTTGTATCACTTATTTGAAGTTGTATAACTAACGATGTAAAATTATATATACATTATTAAAAAGTATCAATTTCTAAAACCATCAGGGCGAGTGAAACGGTTTCCTGGCCTAGGAGAGACAAATAGTCTGGTTGACCTAGGGAGAAATAGGTGGAATGTCTCATTTGAAGTAAAGAGACATATGTTTTGAAGAGCGTGGAGTTCTAAAGGTCGGGCGGTTAAGAGGCATTCATGTGCAAACTGATTACATGTAAATGAGGTTGGTGAGGGATGATTGTCAGATTTCAAACTCCTTGTTGATGATGACATCTAGCTGTTGTTGCCAGCGCGCAAACCATGGGGCGTCCACATCTCTCATGGGTCAAACTACTTATTATATTCCTGACGAGTCGAGCTACCTTTCGACTAGGCAAGTGCCGATGATTTATTGTTTTCCATGTACACACCTTGATTCACGTTAATTGAAATGTGCACAATGATATTTATATGTTTCTTAATTGTACATAGATCTATATAAGCATTATTCAAATGTTCAAAAAACATAAAACTCTTCCGCAGGGAGTTTTGTAAGTTCACTGTTGCATATGTATGGTTCACATAAACTATATATATTTCCAAATACAATTTCAAATAATTAGTACCTAACAAATAAAAAAAAATTAACACATCTATGAACATAAGATTCTTTAATTTTTGATTCTTTTGACCTGCATATCTGCTCTATTAATTCCCTACTGTCTGACATAGTCAATTAAAAGTGCAACTTGCTTAAACTTATACAATTCAGATATTGATTCCTTTCAATCCAAAGAAATCACCACATGAAAAACTGCAAATAGCGATAGATTTTAGCATCATAAAATTCCATCGTAAATTTGCGTCCGATTTTCATGGGTTCTGCCAGGAATACTATCTAGGATTTTTTTTATTTCAACTTGTTTTAAAATTTTGCCGTTGAGTTCTGATTTTCGTTGCTAAACCATAGCAAATTGCAACAGTTTAGCGTCATCATTTTTTGTCGTTGAATTTCGTTGCAATTTGAAATAGTTTAACATCAAGTGTTTTTTTGAAGCTATTTTTCTAGTAGGTTTTCAAGGGATTTGCAAGAGATTCTTCATAAAATGTTTTACTTTTATGTTTTTAATAAGTAAGTAATGAGTAAAAATAAATTTTAAATAATTAATGCCAATAATAATATACTAATAACAAAAAATAAATAATTACTATTAATAGTAAATAAAGTTCAATAGTTATTATTGATTAATTAGTAATTACTAAATAATTAAGAGGTAATGATAATTAATAATTAGACTAAGAAATAATCTTTAATAATCAATGATTACCAAGTAATTTTTAACATTGAGGAATTAAAATTTATTATCTAGTACTTAAAATTTAATAATTATAATTGACTATTATGTTTAATACGTATTAATTCAAAAAATTAGAACTTCCATATCTTCTAAAACAAATATAATGTTTTGAAGTTTTCTTCATTTTGAGAGCGATATAAAATTTTGTAACATTTAATATTTTATAATTATAATCAATAATTATATTTAATATTTTTTAAAAAAATAATGAAACTAATAAATAATATCTTTTTTAATCAATAAAAGTTAATAATTAATAATTTTTAAATTTGAGCTAACGATAATAATAGGAAAAGACTGAACTAATGTAAGGAGTAAATGTATATATTTGGTAATTCACTACAGTTAATTATAAATAACTAGTTCATTGGAATTAACACCTATTTATGTTTACTAATCAACATATATAATTAGTATTTAACAAATAATACTATATAATTAAAAATTAACATTAAATAGTAATATTAATGCAAAATTAGAGCAAAGGAAAATTGTTAATAGGTAAAAGTGTCATATAATTATTGTCACATCTTTCGATTGTTCTAATGCTCAATAAAAAGTAATTTTTAACAACTATACTTTAATAATTAATAATTATGAATTACTACTAATACATATTAATCAAGACTAATATTTAATAATTAATTAGTACATAGAATTTAATGAATTAAAACTAATGTATATTATTTAGTGTTTGATAATTACTAACTATAATTAATATTTTATTTTTATAAAATTAAAAACATTAAGTAATTACTACAGATATGACACTATATATATCCAAAAATATATGCCTACTAAATTAAATATTCAGTTTTCCCCATACTGCACTTTATTCTTAAACTCCAAACAATTATAAACCAAATTAAATAATCACAAATCCATTGATTATTTCCATCCTTTAGATTTCTGTTATAATCAGTATCTACCCTTTACACCAAACCCCAAATGAATGAAGCATTCTCCACTCTATTAACAGCTGAAACACCCACCTCCGTTAGGGTCACTCACAAAGGGAATGCCTTAACTTCGGTGGAGCATTTTAGGTAAAAGATGCAGATAAATTACAAGACAGACAAATAAAGCAACAGAAAATAATGTCATTTTATAAACAATGTGGTTCAGCTAAGCTTTTACAATAGTTGTCTCAATCATACTTAAAAGTAATACATAGAACTTCTGTCTTGATTTAAGAACTTCCAAGTATAAAAGTAGCATAAAAATAACAATGATATTCCCCCAATAAAGCATGAACCAGCCATAGCAGTGGAAGAGAGAGTCCAAAGCAATACATCGACTGTCTTCGAGCTTGGAAAGAAAACTGGGCTAAGTGGAGACATTTCCTCCCTATGAATTTGAGGGGGGGAAACGGAAGAAAAGAGGCGAAACAAAACTAGGTCAGACATAAGTCTTGTAAGTCCAGTGACTTTTAGCATATAAACAGGAAAGAGCATTATGACATGAATAAACTGAATATAAGACAATACCGTGATGACAAGGATAACAATATAACATAAGATTAGCACAAGATATAATAAGGCAAGATAAACTGAATGCACTTCTACTCTTTCTATGCTTCGCTACTACCTTGTTATTATGATTTCTATATCTATGCACCACCTAACTAGTGTCCCAACTAGTAATCTGTATAAAAATGATAATATGACAACGTGATCCCAATCCCCACAATTGTGCTAGCCTTCAGGTGTACATCTATTATGAGGATTCCACCTCAATCTGCCTAATTGCCATGAATGTCTTAGATGTACCCTTACTACCCTATCGATCGGCTCCCTACCTGTATTAATTTCTCTTGTGTCTGTGTCAATCGGCCCTCTCTTGCGTGTAGATACCCTGTGCTGGTCCCACCATAAGGTGTATCAGTCCTTATGATAGCAACTCGACACGATTCAAGATGCAAAGTGTATAACTGCTGGTACCCAGTGCCTGCTTTTTCCCACTCCAGAGTACGTGCACGCCCGTAACCTACACTGACGTAGCCCTGCCGCTGTTTTGACAGCTTATAATCAGCCCAGTAATCATGCTCCACCCTACCTAGTTCAGGGTACCATGATACATCTATGTGGTTTACTGCTGAAATGGGTCCCCGTTACTAGGGTTTCCTACTGGTTAAGTTTGTGGGCCTATATATACAAATATTACCCACCTACACGAGATGTACTTAACCCTCCCACCGATTCAAGCATGTTTATTTAATGGTTAAGTTTTGTGGGCCTATATTTTATATTTACTAATATTACCCATCAACCAGATATGTACTTAACCCTCCTACTGATTCAAGCATGTTTATTTGACGGTTATGTTTGTGGGCCTATATGTACTAATATTATATTACCCACCAACCCGATATGTACTTAACCCTCCCACACATTATGTCATATTGGTTAAGTGTTGTCCTTTCATGATAACTTAACCCACCCACTCATCATGTCATGTTAGTTAAGTGTTTCTTGACCCTCTTCACTTATCATGTTGGATTGGTTAGGTGTTTCCTATCAACTTAACCCCGTTCGTTCATCAAGTTATATTGGTCAAGTATTTCTTGTTAACTTAACCCCACGTGTTCATCATGTTGTATTGGTTAAGTGTCATTAATCAATTCAAATTACTGAACCCACCTACTTGTCATGTTACATTGGTTAAGTGTTGCCTTCTTGTGTCAACTTAAACCTACCACAAATCAAGTTATATTGGTTAAGTGTTGCCCTCTTGTTTTAACTTAACCTTCCCACAAATCAAGTCATATTGGTCAAGCGTTCCTATGAACTTAACCCTTGCCATTCATGTTATATTGGTTAAGTGTTTCTATGAACTTAACCCTAGTCATTAATGTTATATTGGTTAAGTGTTTCTATGAACTTAACCCTAGTCATTTTCTTAGCATGTCTTGTTCATTAGCATTAATTGATTTACTAATGCACCAACCTCTCACATTAGATATGTGTTGTTGCGGTTACTGGATGTGCCGGGCGGTTCCGGGCAGTTTTACACCACAACTCAATCTAAACTCGGGATTTTCTTAGGCATGATGCACTAACCTCTCACATTAGATAGGTGTTTTTGTGGTTACTGGATGTGTCGGGCGGTTTCGGGTAGCTTTACACCACAACTCAATCTAACCTCGGGTTAGGCACATTCGTCTTTTCACTAATTTACATATTTACAGTTTATATGTAAATTATTCACAATTGTGGTCAATTTCAGATTATGCCACATTTTCCATAAATGTCCAAGTCTAGATTTATATGCTAATTATCCCAACCAGTCATATTCCAATTCTCAAGTTATGCCCAACAAAGCTAATTGCAAGTTATGGCCCCTAAAATTCAATTTCGAATTATTACTCAAAAAAGGCTACACCTAATCTTCCCAAGTTTGTACTAATAGTCAAGCCCCAATATACATTATGCTTTGGCGTCTCAACCAATGGTTATGCCCAATCTAGATTAATATTCCAAATTACAGTTTGCGCCAAATCTAGATTTAATATTTCAACTTACAGTTTGCGCCAAATCTAGATTTAATATTTCAATTTACTCCATGTTCACAATAAAGACAATTATGCCCCAAATCATAAGTTACAAAATTATGTTCCATCATTACCAAATAGACTATTCCCCAATACCCCCGCATTTCAATCGCATGTATAATAAGTTTCAGTCTAGATTCGAGGTTAATCTAGATTCAT
The DNA here is from genome assembly GCA_030737875.1 of Allium sativum. NCBI lineage: Eukaryota > Viridiplantae > Streptophyta > Magnoliopsida > Asparagales > Amaryllidaceae > Allium > Allium sativum. The sequence goes on along the minus strand of CM060910.1, from coordinate 411,031,944 downwards.
AAGATGAAGGGGACGAAAGCGGAACATAAACGAGAGTAGGCATAAAACTGGCATTACAATGGTAGATTTGTCAATTATAATATTTTGGACCTAAGAGGATTACAGATCTGTTAGAGTTGGGGTATAAAAAAGATAGATCTGAAACTACTAACAGAAATAAGCTCATAGACATATAGATCTGATATAAATAACATCATGAACCTAAAAAAGGATTATATATCAAATGTCCAACAAAGATAGGCATGATTGAATAATAACTTCCTAGGCATGTAGATCATTGATTCAATAAAAAGATAGGAATTAATCTAAAAGATTTGTCTTATCATCGAGCATGGACTTAGATCCATTTCAATACATGCCAAAATCACTATTAGGTGTTTAAATCTGAAATTAACTTGAACATACATATTTACAGTTCACTTTACGCACCAAACCCCAAGTCATATGTCCAATACTTTATGCCTCAAATCTCAAGTCATATGTTCGATACACTTTGTGTTTTAATATAACATATGTTATGTCCTCAGATCCATTACAAATCATATATTATGCGCAGTTTTAGCGCTAGCCATGTTCAAATCATATATTATGCCCAATTTTATTTCCAACGTACGTTCATCTCTTATGAGATTTGGCTCAGGCTCGCAGTAGCCTAGCTATAAAATAAAAAGAAAACAAGGAAAGAAGAGACAAAGAATGGACATAATATTATCAATGAGATAGATCCAATGGACATAGAAAGATAGATAGAAATAGGCATAATCTCAGATTCAGATTTATTACAATGTCAGAATCACAATTAACTTTTATTTCTGAAAGTAACGTGAACTTACAAACAAAAGGAAAATCTTATTTTTCTGGGATCTGTATTTTGAAACTGAATAGCTATCCCTTGAAGTAAACTATCGAGTCTCTAATTTAGATTTGATTCTTAGAAAATAGTTGTTGAAGTCGTTGAATTAGCCTTTGAATCTCTACTTGAATTCTAACATGATTTCTCGAAGAACTTGAGCAGCATAACCCCGTCTTTGATTTATTTTGATATGAATTAGGGTAGAATATAGGCGTAATGAAATTGTGTAGAGAAACCTATAGCCTTAGGGGTGTTTATATAGCATACGGATCAACGAATCTTGTCAGAATGGGCATCCAAATGTAGAAAAACGAACCAGTCTTCGGATCTGGAAATAGGGGGAGGTCGACCCCCAGGTCAACCGCTAGGTCGTCCCCCCAGGTCGACCTATGTGACCCAGGTCGACCCCCAGATTGACCCCCTGGTCGACCTGGGTCCCGGGTGGGAAATTTCCCACCCAGCTCGGGTGTGTGATTTGAATTTCGAATTTGAATTTAGAGCTGAGCTGTTTTAATTAATTTAAATTTTCAGAAACTTCTGAAGGCCATAACTTCTTCATACGGAGTCCGATTTACGCAAACTCGAACTCTATCTCAAGCAGAATTTCAAGTTGAACGCAATGGCGTAACTCATTTCCCTTAATTCTCACTTTAAAAATTAAGTACTCTTTAATTTGTTCCTTTAATATTCTTAGAAAATACGGGGTGTTACAACAGCCGCCTCTTCTTCCCTCCAAATTTATTCGTTCCCCTCCAGCTTTTCCACTGACCCGCATTTAGAGTAACACAAAATGTATTTTTTTTGCTTTCCCTAATTCCTAATTCAGCAAAAACCCTAGTTCCTAAATTGACACTGTTAGAGCTGCTTCTGTCACCGTTCACTGTCTTCACCACGAGGAAGAAGTGGTTGGCTTTGTCCACTATTTGCCGAATCCTTCGTCCACATCCACTGCTTTGCTGCCTTGCCTAGTTCACTGAGGATGAGCTCGACTTCGATTTTCGAAAGACTAGTTGAGCTTTTGTAGATAGAGAAAGTGAAAGTGAAGATAACAAAGGGAGAAGCCTTTGAAGAAAGGGAGAGCGATTTGGAGGCCGATTTGATCTGCTTCATGTTTTCTTTAGCACATTTTCAAGATTAATCTATCAGTTAATCTTGTTTCTTTTTCGTAGGCACTGTAGTGGCACTCTAGTTTTCTTTTGGTAGAAAGTTTGTTTTAATGATTTAGGAATGGTGGCTTGTTACAAGCAGCAAAGTGATGTGAAATCTGGAATATGCAGTGCAGCTACAGGAGGCTGATTCCAGTGTTTCTGAAGTCAATAGTACCAATAGTATCATACATCTCTCTTCCCAGGTTCAGAATATTGAAAACATTGAGAATATGAATGCCACGAATAGCGGTAACACTGCTGCACCAAATGACTTGTCAGATGTTTTTATGAGCGGTGTTTTCTCGCAGTTGACGAAATCGAAAAGGAGGTAGAGCTTGCTTATTTATTGTGTTTTCTTGATTATAATATTTATCAGTTTGATGATATGGTTTATTTCGGATTATATTCTGCTTAGTATGATCAATATTTGTTGTGTGTATCTAATATGATACTCCAGCGCTTGAGGTAATAACAACTATATACAAGCAACTGTTAGTAACAATTATAGACGAAAAGATATTTGTGACTATAAAGATTAATCCATAATAGGATATTATAATAATGGTGATAATTCCTGATATGAAATTAGCGTTACGTGCTTATTCCAAGGTGATTAACTCATAATAGGCATGCGTATAATACTCATTTCAAACTTAAACTACAGGGAAATGGTAGTGTTTATTATAGGGTGATTGGATAGAAAATTTTATTTTGTTAGTGTTTGGCATAAATATGGGTTTATTGGGAACTGCAATGTGTTTTGTTTGATAAATCTACTAGGGGTTAGATTAGATGAAGTTTTTTTTTAACTTTGCCATATTCAAACATCATTATTTTAAATTGATTAACTTCAGTGTATATACGCATCCCTTAATATTCTGTTGTGAAGATAAGGATCATTGCATCATATATAATGGCTAGTAGATGTTAGATCATAAAATAGTATTGCATCCATTTGAGTTTGTGTAGCATTGAAACATTGCCTTATACTATTTATTTCATGCTTCCAGTTTTTGATATTCTAGAGCCAATTATATATGTGTGCTCTCATTTAGGTTATTTACTAGATCTGGTCTTGTATGTTGCATTGACCTTTCGTCCTCACTTGTTGGATCATTGATTCTTTCACATATGTATGTCTATGTTCGTACGACTTAACACAATGTATACTTGACTTTCATTCCTGAGATGCTTATGTTTTTTTAAACCAATATCCCATATATATTCTCCACAAAGAGTCATAATAGGTGATGACAATTCTCTCAATCCTCATATAAACATTCCAAGTATAGTTTGCAAAACTGTTTGAAGAAGTTCTAAAGCAGGACCCATATTATGTTGTAGCGCATCAACTGTAAACTGTAAGGCAAGAAACAAAGGTATTGAGAAAAGATAGACATTATTTTATGGTAAGTCAAAATAAACTTGTTTATATGTTATTAACCACTGAACGCTCTTGTTAGGTACACTATGCGAGCCATAACTATATAGTCTAACTCAAAAGGTTCAGGAAACACATTATGTTGGCTGTAAGAAATAATATGACCTAGCTACAAATAAGTTGATCGTAGGTAATAGCCATGACAATTAGTTATTGACAACTATCCAAATAAGCTGATAAAGACAATAGGGTTCACTAGTATATTTCTTCTTTTGTTTCTCTTAAAGGTGTGCTTTTATTTATTTATTATGGATGTTACTTAGTTATTGTATTATTTGAGTAAATTTCAGTAAAATATATTTATAGATTTGACTCTGACAATCAACAAACCACGGATAAATCTAAACTCGATTTGCACTTGGTTCCAAATCTCAGTGGTCCATTGATGCTTCCTAATCGTGCTTCTGCTAATATTTTATCAGCTCCTATGTGATCAAGAGGTAACATGAACGATTATAAATTGTTACCGCTCAGTATCCCAAAAAATTGCATCTTATACTCTCTTGTTTTTTTTGACAAAACACACAATTCATATATCTAAATATTGCACTTCGATGCACAGTCAAATGTTAGTTTTACTAGTATTTCGATCTTTAAACCCAAAAGAGAGGGTGAAAAAGTCGTATGTAAACTAAAATCATATATAAACAAAGACTTTGCTGCGTTTAACAAAGATGAACATCGCAACATTAAAGCGAAAATTTCAAAGATTGTTATAATGCAAATATACAACATAGACACATAAATCTATTGCAACAGAATAACAGTGGACTATTAGAATTTCTGTAGTATGGTTGATTCTATCTGGAAATTTCTACAATATAGTTTTATCCTTTTTCCCATGAAAATGGATGTATATTTTGCACATCGGTAAATTTATTCTGAAGGGTACAATAATGAATGTATTGATCATGCACATGTTGAATATAACTTCTTATAGTATCTAGTGAGCCACTAGAAGAAAAGTCCAAGTTTAACATGGTGCAAATAAAAGGTCGATTCTCCATTACATCTGAAAATGTTGATACAAACGTTTGTACTCTTCTACAAGGTCATGTGGATTATTTTTAAACTAATACACACGTTTGTACTCTTCTACAGGGTCGTCTTTTAGTTCGTGAAAGAAGTGCAACTCGAGTGGCATTGCACAGGACAGGTGAACGGGCACATGTAAATGCAAAACTTTTATATATTTTCCCCTTTCAATTTGAAATTTTATTTGGTCCATTCAAGCAATAATATATCAATTTATTAATAAATTTCATTTCTTTAAACATCAATAGTATCTTTAGTGAACTTGTAAATTATATTTGGAGTTATTAATTATTGATTAAATGTAGTGGTAGGGTTTTGGAAAATTATGTTAAACTGCGGCAATAGAAATTTTAACGATAACATCCAAAATTGAATTTTTAGTACTTCTTTTAGCTATTATATCAAGACCAAGACCATATACAAATATTCAGGTGAAAAGAAAGTTTACCACTAGAGCTGCATAATGTTCCTTCACATCTATGGTTCAACAATCCTTTACTAAATTATAAGGATTTACCGACAAATTACCGGCACAAATATTTTAAATAATTTTTTTATTGCAAATCCCTTGCTGACTAGCAAGGTTTTACCAATGGTTATTTATAAATAATAAATTCCAAATAATATGTATCCATAAACATCGATAAATAAAATTTAAATTATTTCAAAATTAAAATTTTATATTATGTTAAAAGACGAAAAATGGTTGGAGAACTCTCGCTAAAATCCATCGCAAAATTTTGAACCAAATACTGTCATGAAATTTACCGACCACTTGTATCTAACGGTAATCCGTCGCTACACCCTATATAGCGATGGACTGCCAGTGGATAACGCCGCTGCTATTTGTTGTTTTTCTTGTAGTGTAACCTATGAAAAATTCAAATTAAAATATTGTTACAGACTATGATCATTTGGATATCTTTACTGATATCATAGTACAATTATATCGAATTAATGATGACAAGGCATTGCAATTAGGTATGAAACTTAATAAAGATTTTTTTACGTATTATTCCTATATGAATTCATTCATCGGGTCTGCTGCTTGATTATTGAATGAAAGAAGGTACAATTCATGTTACTTCTGTGCTTAATAATCTGCTTAAGTTGGATAAGTTCACCAAAGGAATCAGGAAGATTATGTTTGCTCGATGTTTATTGAAGTATCAAGTACATTTTATTATCCTAAGCATGTTCTTATCTAATTTGACGAAGATCAGTCGATGATGTAGAAGGATGTATACGGGTGGTTTCCCCCTAAATGTTTGAATTGTCAGTATTTTATTCACTTGGCAAATATATGTCAGTTTGCTAACATTTGGGTGTCCAAATAGGCGTATACTCATGTTTATTATGTTTATTCTACGTAAATTGACACTGAGTTGCATCCTCTAGAAGTCATTCTCATGTTATTCCTTCTCAAGTTCATAATTTCTTTTTTAATCAAATTAATCAAGTATTAGATGTCTTTCCTTCTAAAGTTGATATTAAGGATCTTGTTAGTATGGTTGCAGAGTGTTTTAACCATAATGATAGTAATGAATTGCAGAAGAATCTTCCCTTAAATTTGGATGTTCAACTCCTCACTGTTTTGAAGATATGCATTCAGCAACCACCAAAGATGATATGGAACTCCTTGAAGACAATAATGGTAACAACAAAGCTGTAGATCAGCTTGTGCTAAAACCTAAGGCAATGCATAAGTTTAGAACTGGTGAGGCTCCTTTTGAATTTTAAGCAGTTGTAGTCTCTTATGTAATTGAACATTATGAATGAAATTCAATGTTTAATCATATTAAGGAGAAAAATGTAACGATGCAGGGATTTTCGACTCTGAAAATCGACACAAATACCAATGTCGACTATTCAGACATCGGAAATACCGGATAGTTAATAGAAAGAAGTTAGAGGGTGAGAATAGATAAGATAGAAAATTAGAATAGAAGAAGAAGAAAAACACAACAACATCAGAGTAACACGAATCTCACAACGGAACGAATAAAATATAGTATACAAAACTTTGAAATAAAACAGTATCTGTATAAAATACCATTATTAGAGCATAACACTTACAACACAGCAGAAATAACAATAGCTATATAATCCTGAAGCCTCCTGCTCCAGTTCTTCACGTATCTGTAAAATCCCGACTACTTGACTGCCCGTACAAAATTGGGCACCCAAGAGTTTAGGGAAAACAAAACAAAATAAACTCTGGGTCAGTCATGGGACTGGTGTGAGTAAACTCCAACCATTCGGTTTAACTTTTCAAAAGAAAAGATAATCAAGACCAATCCACACATAAATACGGATGGTTTTTACTTTACAATAACCCAAAACATTTTTGAAATTCAATAATATTCTGATATTATAATAATGTCTAATCACAAATAATTAACAATCTAGCAGAACGCTTGCATCTCACGCTGCACATACATATATAGTATACAGCCAAAACCGCAGGCGCTTATTGGAGATTGGATTCCGACTATGACAATGTATGGAACCACCTGCCGATAGTTTATCTCTAGTGAGGAATACACTGGGTTCAACAAGAACGTCTTACAACCCGGCCCACACATGACCGACTACTCATTTCTCTTGAGTGTATCGAATATATTGTCATCTATGGTTGCTAGCAACATAACCGTTCCCGGGAGATACAGAAGCGAAAAGAAGTAACAAATATGAATATTCTTTAGATGGCGACAATACACCCTGATGGGGGCTAGCCACATAGCCATGCTGCCTGCCCAATTTTTGTCATTTCCCGGTTGATGATGCTTGAGGTCATAACGTATCTTTTGACAGATCATACATTCATTTACTTTGAATGCCACATCGTCATACCCGCCAAATCATAAATTGATTTCCACAAAAATACCACAGGTATAAAGCTAAGGGAAACGAATTCCTCTGCCACAAAACTTGGATAGGTTTGAAGCAATCAACTTACGTGATCCATTAGATATACTCTGTCAAACATTCATCCATACGCGTTTTCCTGGGTCTGGACAAACCGAAGGCACTATTCTGTAAATCCATCTTAGGCGGTTTCTACCTAGGATCTCCAGAATAGCCCTTGCCTAAAATCCGTCTACAATCGTCTTTAATATATTTGATTCGCAATGTTAATGGCCATATAGAGTGGTTTTCAGAAAATGAATCTGATCCTGGTCTCTCCATATTGACAACGGAAATCGTCAAAAACTTTGATAGTCGGTGATTTAACTATCAATGGAAAACATGTGTGCAAACAACGGTTGTATTTCCAAATGGAAAACTTACCGATCAATCATCAATCAACACTGACCCCTTTAATTTAATTTTCCATTCAATTATTCATTTCCCTATCTCTGTTTCCATATATTCGTAAATTCTTATTTTCTAAATTTAGAAAATATACGTTATTAATAATTGGAAAATATTTCCATATTTACTCTCATTTCTTATTTTCTATATTAGAAAACATTTCTGATTCTTATTTGGATAACATTTCCAAAACTCCTTCATTGGATTTAAAAAGATGTTTAAATAAAACATCGCTATGCCCACTCGAATCATTAACACTTATTAACGAACCTTCCCTATCGAACCTTAACCATTCCTTAGTTAAAAATGAAGTCAATCTAGTTGGGGTATAATTACCTCTAAGACCTTAACTGAACAACATTTCTAACCTCGAAATAGACAAAGTTCCCATTTTAAATCTTCAACAAAACTTCCTTACATAACTCTTGGATTCCATTTACGAATCCACTTCGTTTTTAGAAATCATTTGATTATAACAATAGTGTTGTGATCACATGCTTCTGAAATATAATAATTTAAATAAAACTTTTATTTCTTAATTTAAATAAATAAACAAAGGTTTTATTAAATAAATATAATCTTGGTTTAAAAAACAGAAAGTCAATAATACTTTCCTACATTCGATATAGTCGAGTCCCAATGTATAATTCTTTCTCGAATAAACTATATTCGATGACTCTCTTTCGAATAAACTATATTCGATGACTCTTTTCCGAATAAACTATATTGGATCATCTCTCCTTCGAATAAACTATATTCGATAATCTCTCCTCGAATACTTATATTCGATTCACTCTATTCGAATAACTAATATTCAACTAACTTTATTCGATTAACTAATATTTGGTTAACTCTGTTCCAATAATTAATATTTGATTAACTCTAATTCGATTAACTCATATTCGAATAGCTAATATTCGATACTCTCTGTTCGAATACTTATATTCGATTAACCCTCTTCGAATGACTTACATTCGATTAACTCTCTTCGAATGACTAACATTCGATTAACTCTCTTCGAATGACTTACATTCGATTAACTTTATTCGATTAACTCTATTCAATTTACTCTAATTTGATTAACTCTATTCGATTAACTCTAATTCGAATAACTCTAATTCGATTAACTCTAATTCCCATTCCATTCAAATTCCCGTTTGAATTCCTATTTCAAAACCCAATTTTTTTCTTATAAGTGTTTTAATTTATAAAATATCTATTTTAATCCTTTATTCACATCGAATGTGAATAACAGTTCTTTCATATGTTAATTCAGTTTTGATTTCGTATTTAAATATAATATTCCATTTCCAAATTCTATTTATACTTCTATTTATAGAATTATTCATACGAAATCTCCTTTTTATTCTAACACTTCAATTTCTTTTATAATTACTTTTATAATTGTTGAGTTCACATTCTATTTAAAATATCGGCATTAAAACCAATTTCTACTTCTCTATATAAGTTCAAACTTTTATATTCCATTTATCAAATGATAAATATTTTCTTAATTTAAAACATCATTTATAATTTATTCTTCTCAAGTTATCTGTTAAAAAAGGATTTCTATTAAATATGTACTTTAAATCGATTTCCTATAATTCTTTTATATCTCGCCTATTCCCTTTTATAATTCTATAAATTTTCTAAATAATTCTTTTTATAAAATCCTTAAACTAAATATTTACTTCATAAATTCCCTTGAAAAAAATTCTTCTATTTCATATAAATATTTTCTTTCATATATTTCTTTACTTACGTCTTATTACTTCTATTAAGTAATTTACCCAAAAATGGTCTTTTAAACTTCCATATAACTGTTAAAATTTTATATAGAAATTTCTTATTTAATTTTCACATATCCCTTCTTTTTATAAAACCTTTTTGATTTCATAAAATTCTTATTTCAATATACACTTCACAAATTCCTTTTTATAAAACCCTTTTGATTTTATAAACTTTCGAAATTTAATATCCACTTCAAATTTCCTTTTTATATAAAATCCTTTGATTTTATTTAAATATTTTATTTCAAATTATAGTTTGAAATTTCCCTTTTCACATTCGAATATTTCTTATGGTATTAAAAATACCAAACAACGGGATCAGTGTCATCATAATCAAATCACCGATTATATCTCACTTCATATATCGTAATATATGAAAACAAACAATATTATAAATATTGAGGAATCCTGTTGGATCCCTCTAACATGTTTTACTGGACCCACAGATGTTAATCAACATAAATAACATGAATACAAAATATTCTAATAAGCAGAATCAATATTCGATTAACGATTTATGTATATCGTTTTCTATATTCTCAACCAATTTTATTTGCAGTTTATCAAAACAATCACCACACAAAAATCAACCATCGTTTATCTGTTTTAAAGTACTTTATAAAAATATGACTGGGAAGCGTTAGTGTGTTTTATTCACCTTGGACGGTTATCTTTAAATAACAATTAACTATCTTTTGATTCAGACAGACAATTTATTTCGCTATAAATTGTCACGAGCTCCAATTCACTCCCAGTCAGTTCCTTTGTGTAGCCCTCATCCATACGATCCCAATGGATCTGACCGATCGAAATTCTGATACGGTATGTAGAAGTTATTACATTTACAAGTTATACGATTAAATTCAAACTTAAATTTTAAATATTAATTAGGCTCATCATTTACCTAAGACCCAAACCAAATCTCTTCCACCCAGACCCGCTCATTACCATCTTCTCCAAACCGTAACTCCTCGAACCCGTCTAACTCCCCATGGCCATTGTCTTTGATGGAAAATTCCACTTCTTTGCTTCATAAGAAATTCATCTAAAATTACCAAAAATCACCATTTTGAATCCTCTCGCTCCTCGTATCAACATCATCGAACTCGCACTATAGACTAGCGATACGTCATTCTGGTCTTCCGCACCACTATAGTACCGCGAGCGACACAACCAACCACCGAAATCCACAAAATTATCATACCAGGTGAGGATTTTCTCCTTGATCCCAAAAACGATACCCAAAATTGAAATCGAGGCTTCCAGAATCCGTACTCAGCAACCCTAGTTCCACGGTATTTTTCCTAACCTCTTGGATCTTGATCGCACCCTATGAGATGGATACTGAATTGAAGATAATTCTCCAAGGATTTCAGAAATGCTTGTGTTGCGATTTATTGAAATTTATTTCTATTTCTTTGAAATTTTTGATTGTGATGATTTGGTTTGAGGAAGTATTCTGGTGGCGGCGTGTTTAATTTTGACCAGAGAAAACTGATTTTAGGGTTAGAGATGGTATGGTATTTACAGGGTAAGTATAATAATTTTTTATTCGATTATTTTATTTGTTTTTATTCCAACGTTGTTTGTATTTGTCCTTAAAAATCCCTTTAATCACATACAATACCCAAAAATCACCAAAATGGGCATGTAGTTACAGTTCGACATTACGGACCCAACGAAACTTGTTTCATCGAATTCCAACTCCATTTTCTCACACAGCATATTTTTAAAGTCAAATTATTGACTGTATTTTATATAAAAATTCCATACGGCCACATACTGACTTCAAAAATCACAAAAATTGATTTCTAACAATAATTTAATATTCCGGATCCATCAAAATTAGTTTCGTCGAAAACGGAGCTCGTTTGCAAAACTGGCTATTTTTAAAGCTCTAAATAAACCCATTTAAATACTAATATTTTTAAAAATAATTAAATTAAATATAAATAAATATATTATCATATATATTCACAATAGAATAACATACAGCTCCAATTGGATTTATAACTCGATATTCAAATCCCGGTTAAATCGATATTCAATTTATATTAAAAAATCCATTTAGAATATAAATAAATCGTTACAAAATTATAAAGGAATTCCATAGCAAAAATTTTGAAAATTTGATTTGGACATAACTCAAAATCTAGACGATGAAATCTCAATTTTTATCTTCCATTAGAAAAATATAGTTCACCAGCTCCGAACGTTTCTTGTTTCACAGAAATCCGACTTAAAACGGATTTTGTATATTCGTTTAAACTTCGATTCGCCAAATTACGAACTTCCATGCCATTTCGAGCTCGATTATAATTATAATATAAATATACGTTCAAACTGACATTTATACATAAATTCGTTTATGAAATTCAATTCTAAACTGAATTATATATTTTAAATTGTCCAGTTCTCACAATATTATCAATTCGCTATTTCCGACTATTTCGGGATTAAATATATTATTCTATTATTTATATTAATTAAATATTCCATATAGTTTAATTAAACGACCATTTAAATCTATGAATCACTATTTGAATAATTGAATAAATTGATTATTATTGCATAAAAATACGGGACGTTACATTCTTCCCCCCTTAAAAGAATTTCGTTCTCGAAATTGCTAAGGTAGATAACAACCCTATTGACTGGGTTAAAAATTTATTCGTTTACTTTTTAATTTCAGTTTCAAATGAACCAATCAATTCAAATTAAAATATTAATTTATTCCTATTAATGAAAATTTTCAAAAATCCTGAAAATTTTCTAACAGCCGAAATTTTCGAAAAATTTCGCCAGCACCTCCTTTCTATGGCCCAATCGGTACAACTACAACATGCCTTTCTGGGCCTTCTCCAACCCAAAAGAAATTAAAACAGCCAAGCGGCTTGCCAAATCGGCCCATAAAATCACCAAACTCATATAAAAATAAATATGCACCTTTTTGTTGGTCATATCATTTTATCCCTTTCATCTGCCACCAATTCTGCATATACCAATGTCATTCCAATCAAACTCCAATCAGTTTTTATCCTCAATCCCAATAATTCGTTTATATCCAATTCAAATTTCATTTCAAACCAAAGTTCCATTTTTGATTCCAACATTAATTCAACTTACTTAACCTTGTTAAATTCTATTCACATATTTCATCAACTAATTAATTTCTTGTATCAACTCAGAAAATCCAAACCAATTTAAAATTTTTATTTTGGCAATTTTAATGAATTTTGAATATTTAAAATGATTTATTTTAAATAATAACAACGAGAAATTTATTTTGAATAAAATTAGAACAAATATATTTATTTGAATCGGCATTAGAATATAAATATTTTATTTTGATTATAAAAGGAATTGAAAATTGTGCGGTAGTTTGAAAATTCGATTTCAAATTTTAAATGGATGTACAAGATTCAAAATAAATCAAATTTTTAGCGAAACAAAAAATATTAGAATCTATTTGAGAATATCTTTCCAAAGAATCCGAAAAATTAGAATTTCATTGCGGGAATAAAAAGTTATTCCCAGTTGAAATTTCAGAATAGTCGCTATGGAAAATATTACCCTTAAAAATGGAAATTTTGCAAACGACCTCCGTTTTCGACGAAACTACTTTTGTTTGATCCAGGATGTCAAGTTATTGCTAGGTTCCAAATTTTATAATTTTCTGAATCAATATGTGAGCGAGGCAAATGAAAACGTGTTTTGATAGTTTCAGTCAATTTGGATCGACCAGAAAATGACCATTTTTCAAACGGTCTCCAAATTGGAAGAAATTAGTTTTGTTAGAACCGTATCGTCAACACGAAGCTAGAAAATATTTTTCGGGAATTTTTAGAGTCTGTATGTGGCCCTTGTAAATTGAAATGTGCGTTCAAATTCAATATATTGATTTATATTTGATTTTAGCAAAATCTGATCATAATAGCTGAACTGGTTTACGAAACATATCCCATTGTGTTCGGAATGAGGATAATTAGCTAGAGGCTATAGTCATTGGATTCGATTTGGATTTCATATCGGTTAACATGTATTTTTGAAAATAATAGAATAAAATATTAATAAAAAAATAATATATGTATATATATATAAGGCTTTGAAACTCTAGCCCTAACATCAGCCACGCCGTTTCAAAATGAATGACGGTTTTGTTTAAACTTTCTCTGAGATTTTACACCCAATCCATGAATCATTACACCGATTTCAAACCACGAAATCAAAGAGAGAAGAGAGCTCTCCACATCCCAACCCGAAGCATCTTCTCTCGTGATGTATTGAGTGGGAATTTCGAGCTTAGAGGGCTCGACTTCGAGCCAGTTTCTCGGTGACGCCGGAGCTCCGAGTGGCGAGCCATTCCGGCAGCAGGGAGGCGCCACCATGGCGCTTCGACGGGCAAGGTCCGATCAGCGAACGACGCCTCATAGCGCGTGAAAATCCGTGCCCTAGCTCGTGTGTGAATGGGTTCGTTGATACAGGAAGAAGAGCGACAGTTTTCAGAAAGGGATTAACATTAAATAGTGAATGGTAGTTTATTTATTTGTTTACAATGGAATTGTTTTAAATTACGAATAGAATTGTTTGAAAAAAATATATAAATAGGATTGTTAGAGAAATATGATAAAAGTTTGAAAATATGATCTTTGTTTAAAATAAAAATGTTGTAATAACCCGGAAATCTAAGCCAATTTAAATTTTTTATTTTGGCAATTTTAGCGAATTTTGAATATTTAAAATAAGTTATTTTAAATAATAGCGACGAGAAATTTATTTTTAATAGAATTAGTACGGATATATTTATATAGATCGTCGTTAGAATATAAATATTTATTTTTAATTATAAAAGGAATTGAAAATGGCGCGGTAGTTTGAAATTTCGATTTCGAATTTCAAATGAGTGTACAGGATCCAAAATAAACCGGATTTCAGTGAAACCAAAAATATTTGAATCTATTTGAGAATATCTCTCCAACGAATCCGAAAAAACAAAATTTCATAGTGGGAATAAAAAGATATGCCCAGTTGAAAATTCAGAATAGTCGCTATGGAATTCTGGCCCTTAAAAATGGAAATTTTGCAAACAACCTTGGTTTCGATGAAACCACTTTTGTTGCATCCGTGATGTCAAATTATTGCTAGATTTCAAAATTCGTAATTTTTCGAGTCAATATGTGAGCGTGGCAAAGGGAAACGCGTTTGACCAGTTTCAGTTGATTTTAATCGACTAGAAAGTGGCTATTTTTCAAACGGTCTCAGAATTCGATGAAATTAGTTTTGTTAGGACCATATCGTCAATACGAAGCTCGAAAAATATTTTTTTGGAATTTTTAGAGTCCGTACGTGGCCCCGGTGAATTGAAATGCACGTTCAAATTCAATATATAGATTTATATTTTGATTTTGACGAAAACCAATCGAAACGATCGAATCAGCTTACGATACATATCCCATTGTGTTCGGAATGGGGTAATTAGATGTGGACGACAGTCGGTGGGTCCCGTTTTGAGATTGAAATTTAAAGTTACTTTTTGGAGGGTAAATTAAATAAATAAATAAATAAATCCCTTTCCCTTTATCTCTTTACATCGGTCAACCCTCCCCTCACCCTTCAAACCCGTCGCTCAGAAGATAAAAGAAAAAAAAAAGAAAAAAAAGAGAGACACGATCCCTTCGCTCAGCCCCACTTCCTCGCCGTCGCGCCGGAGCCCCCTGAACCGCCGCTGAAGCCTCCGACCCCCCCTCTGGCGGTGGCGCCCTCCCCCTTCTCCAATCCTCCGGCCTCCCCTCTCTCTCCCCTCGCCCTAGCCATGAAATCGCCGCCACTGGCGAACCCTAACCGCCGCCACCCTGCTGAGCAACCACCAGCGCCGCCACTGGCGAAGACCCCCCCCCCCACCGCATCAACAGCAAAAACCCCTTTTCTTCAATCCATGTGAGTTTTCAGATTTGATTTTAAATTAGTAAAGCTTAGTTTTTATTTAGAAAGTTTATATTTTTATTATGAGAAAGGTTATATTTTCATAGCATAAAGATTATATTTTTATGACGTAAAAATTTAATTTTTATGAAGTCGGAAGATGAGATTTTTACTAGTCTAAAGATGAGATTTTTATTCATATAAAAATATGAATTTTAGTCGAGTAAAAATATGTTTTTTATATATATGAAGTTAGCGTGGTAAAAATATAATTTTTATCTATATAGTAGCAGTGTAAAAATAGAATTTTTATCTCTATAGTAGCAGTATAAAAATAGGATTTTTATTTACAAAGCAACAACATAAAAATGTGATTTTTATATATGTAGTGACTATGGGCAACGAAAGCGACAAAAGGCGAGCTCGACGAAGATTTCTACTTATGAAGAGTCGTGGGGTTTGGTTTAGTTTGTCGGTGAGAACTTCTCACTTTAATTCTTGTTTTCTAGTTAAAATTATATACTAGGATGCAGACGGTGCTTAGCAGCACCCGACACCCGTCGTCCACAGACCATGGACGACTTGTATGCTTGTTTGATGTGTTGTGAAGTTTGTTTGTGATGTTGATGTGAAATGGATAATAAAACATTCATGTGTTGAAATAAATTTTTTATCGTTAAAAATATAATTTTTAACGGGAATGTGAATAAATAAATATTCATTTACAACCGGACGGTTTGTTTATGTACACCTATTGGAAGGATATTGATTTGGACAATAAATTTTTCACGTCGCCCAACTGCACAAATAATATTTAGTGTTTGTGGATTGAAACCCCACATGGGTGTTGGGACGATATTTAGCATACACTAATCCCAATTATTTAGTTGTATGTCGATCGATTGGTCGACAGACTGTGTAAGCGTTAATTATTTATATTTAATGCTTATGCAGTTGTGTGGTGCACTTTGGATGATGGTTGATTATTTATCGTTGCTATTATATGCATGTGTTGTATGGAATCCATATAATTAACATTATATGGTAATTGATTGGGCCTCATTCCAATTGGAAAATTAAAGAATATTATAAAATAAAGATTCATGTGTTGAATAGAATAAATAGTCATGTGTTGACGATGCTCTTGTGTTGAGAATATTCATGTGTTGAAACTTATCATGTGTTGAACGAAATATTTTAACAATAAAATTTACATCTTTTTCATATATAAATCAGAAACTAACTGGAAAATAGATAAGATGAGTGGTCTCCTGGGTATTGATCTGATGTTGGTTTCGGCCTTCGGGTTAATACTTAAGGAATCGTTCTCTTGCTAATTTACGGTTAGAGTTTGATATAGAATTAAACGATAGAAATCAAAATTTTATAAAATATATTAAATAACACAAATAGTCATGTGTTGACAGTACTCATGTGTTGAGATTAGTCATGTGTTGAAAGAAATCTAGATTCATGTGTTGAATAGAATAAATATTCATTTGTTGAATAGAATAACGAGGTTATTGAAAAATATAAAGCCGTGTTGATTAGAGATGCGCCATTTTGACGCAAACGATATTTATATCGATTATATTCGTTTTTATAATGAACACAGAAAAGGGAGTGATTTCAAAATATAACGTTTTGAAAATATTATCATTTGTATATCGATGATGTGGGATATTCAATTTTGATTCGAAATTGAATATGAAGTTGAAATCGTTTCGGAAACGAATTTAAAAAGATTTATAAAATACGTTTTAATAGGAAATCGATGAAATATATATAATATATATTATATATATATAATGGCGTGAATAGAACGCACCGCGCCGCGGTAGTTCGCAAATTTCGATCATTGACTTCGAACGGATATTACGGGAGATCCGACCGTCGGATTCTCCTAAAACCCGAACCGTTGGGTTCGTATCGAAAAGAGCTTTCTAATGAATATTAGAGATTTGAAATCTAAAGGTTGGATTCGGAATTATGTCCAAATCAAATTTGGAAAAGGTCGCTGTAAGTGCAGTTCGATGGCCGTTGATGGAAATCGACTGTACAGGCCTTGATTAAATTATTAAAAATAGTAATAATTTGTGTAGAATCATAAGAAATTATTTGTGAAGAATTGGGCTGAAAATTCCATATTTGAAAAGGTGAAAATATATTTTTATCGAAATGAACTAGTTTTGAACTAGAATAATAATTTATTTTTATTTTTTTAAAATAAGTAAATTGGATTTGAAATGGTTTTGAAAATAACCCGAATTTCTAATATATAGATTGGAATGGATTTGAATCAAAATTATCTTCGGAATGTTTTGATATTGGATTCCATGATTATACGGATATTGTGATGGGAATTTGAAAGATATCGTTATTCCCGATATGATATCTGTTGGTTTCAGGATTTGATGTTAAATATAAGTCGATACTATCTCTATTCAAAACCTTATATTTAATGTCAAATTGGACTGATTGATTGTTTGGATTGTACTCGACCAGTTTATGAGCAAAATATGCTTTTACAATTAGCATTGGGTTGGGTAAGAATATCTGTGTGCTAACACCTTGTGAAACACTTCACGATTTGACGATAAGGTGTTTAGCAATGTGTTAATTTCAAATTTAATGAATGATTGTGAAATGATATTTTTCTTAAGTGAAAAGAATGTATTCCCGATTTTGGACAGGGAGTGTTTTATAAAAATGTTTTATAAAACAGAAAGGATTTCGAGGGCTAAAACCCGATGTTTTCGAAATGATTTGGAAATGTATTATGGTTTTACATTGTAGTTCATCACATATTTGATTAGTTGCTATTAATGATGTATCTGTTTGGTGGCGGAGAATTTATTCTCTTGCTTAACACCCTTCTTTGAGACGTACGAGCTCAAAGGTTATGTGATTAATAGTGACTAATCATATGTGTAAATTGCTGATGTGAAGTACTATATTTTGAAAGTACTTGTGATTATTATGTTGTGAAATGATTTTCCCTACTTGGGATATGAAATGATTTGGTATGTGGCTAGAGATTCGGGTAACCTGGACGACTAAAAGTATGGGTGAGATGGGTGGTGTATGCTTCCATGTGTGGGAGGTGCATCATCGGTGTAGCCTGCCCCTATTTGGGGTAGGTGCAAATTTATATATCGAGTTGCTAGGTGCGTACCCTTTGCCTTGCCTAGGGGGAGCCCGATATTTGGTTGCATACTTGTTTGTATGCATTGTTATGTTTTGGAATTCACATTCCCAAATGATTTGGTTTGAAATCCCGAAGTGAAATCTACTTTGTTATAGAAAGTTAGATATGTATTTCAAATGATTTGAAATAAAGTCCAAAGGAATAATTTTTGTAAATTGAATTGGATTTAAAAAATCTAAGTGCGGTGATTAATCTAAACGGGTAAATTGGGATATTGTATGTTGATTTATGCATAATAGATCCATATATCTATATTGATTGTTGTTTATACACTAGCATTCATGGGGGCGAACCCGTTCCGCGTTAACGGTGTGGTCCCATGATTTGCCTTATCATTTTATATAAATTAATAACTGTTTAGAGTTTCTCACACCAGTACCATGACTGACCTGTAGTTTGCTTTTCCCTTGCAAACTCGGGTGCCCTTATTTTCCGCACGGGAAGTCGAGTAGTTTATTTTGCAGATATATAAGCAGGATTCTGGATTGAAGCTTAAAGTTGTGTCCAGAGTAGTGATAGTCTTCCACTGTGTTATTTTATTTGTTTCCGCTGCATTGTATTACATTTATTGTAAGTAAATCTTCCACTGTATTATATTTTGATATACTCTGATGTATTCTGTACTCTGATGTAACATTATTATGATGTTTATAAAAGTCTTCTGTTATTTGTTCTGATGTGTTGTATGCCCAGAGTTAGCGTATGCGGGAGTCGAACGGTCTTGGTCGATTTAGCGATCGATTAGGTCCAGGCGAAATCCGTGTTGTTACAGCTGGTATTAGAGCTTTGGTTTACAGAGCTCGAGAACAAGACACATTAGAACCATACGAAAGAATTCATCAGAGATTGGATTAGTAATATCCAGTAAGAATTACTCGTTAGAGATAGGATCAGTAGTATCCTAGAACGAGTGTGAAGAGTATATTTTTCAAATGAAGACAAATTTTGTTTTGAAAATTAAAATCGTTTTATTCGTATTTGAATATTTTATTTATATTGAATTTGGACAATCGAGTATATAAAGATTTTGCATATACGCATCATGAACGTATATTCGAAGTTTTAATATACTAGATAGATATAGAATCACATTCTAGACAACCGGGGATAATTCTAGTGATGTCCGGACATCATCAGTATTTGTGTTCGAGTTTCGAAGGTGTGATATCTATATATTTCCATTAGACTGGTGTGAGAACCAAAACTAGATAGGTTTATTTTTGTGATTTGGCATCAAAAACATGATTTTCTGTATATGTATCAAAGTTATGAATTTGAAACGTTAATTCACTAATTGATTGATGGTTGTATTGTTTGATTATTGGTTTGATATTTTGAACCATTTAAACCTAACTGAACCGAATATTGAACTGTATTGAAAAATGATTACAATTGCATGTATATACATGTATATCTATTCAACAGGTCATAGCAAGGAGGCTAGAGCAGAAGAATAAAATTGTTTGCCCGACAAATAAGTACATGTTTATTGTATTTCTTGGGTTTTGGATGATTTTATGAGCCGATTGGCTAGTCGCTTGGCTTTTTCGTTTTCTTTTGGATTGAAGAAGGCCATGGGAGGCTATATGAAATATCCCGAATTACCCGGTGCAGGGGAGGTTATGGCAAAAAAATTCGTAAATTTAGGGTGTTAGCCAAATTTTTTGATTTTTTTTTTGAAAAGTTCTTAAAAACCGAAAAGTTGAATAACTTAAGCCGTAATGGAAATGCTGAAAGTTGAGTTGGTTTGTAAAACAACTTTCAGCTTCGTTCCTTTTCGGGGACGAAAAGTTTTAAGTAGGGGAGATTGTAATAACCCGGAAATCTGAGCCAATTTAAAATTTATATTTTGGCAATTTTAGTGAATTTTGAATATTTAAAATAAATTATTTTAAATAATAGCGACGAGAAATTTATTTTTAATAGAATTAGAACTTATATATTAATATAGATCGTCATTAGAATATAAATAATTATTTTTAATTATAAAAGGAATTGAAAATGACGCGATAGTTTGAAATTTCGATTTCGAATTTCAAATGAGTGTACAGGATTCAAAATAAAACAGATTTTAGTGAAACCAAAAATATTTGAATCTATTTGAGAATATCTCTCCAACTAATCCGAAAAATCAAAATTTCATAGCAGGAATCAAAAGATATGCCCAGTTGAAAATTCAGAATAGTCGCAATGGAATTCTGGCCCTTAAAAATGCAAATTTTGCAAACGACCTCGGTTTTCGATGAAACCACTTTTGTTGGATCCGTGATGTCAAATTATTGCTAGGTTTCAAAATTCGTAATTTCGAATCAATATGTGAGCGTGGCAAAGGAAAACGCGTTTGACCAGTTTTAGTTGATTTTAATCGATTAGAAAATGGCCATTTTTCAAACGGTCTCAAAATTCGATGAAATTAGTTTTGTTAGGACCGTATCGTCAATACGAAGCTAGAAAATATTTTTCTGGAATTTTTAGAGTTCGTACGTGGCCCTGGTGAATTGAAATGCGCGTTCAAATTCAATATACATATTTATATTTTGATTTTGATGAAAACCGATCGAAACGATCGAATCAGCTTACGATACATATCCCATTGTGTTCTGAATGGGGGTAATTAGCTATGGATGATAGTCGGTGGGTCTCGTTTTGAGATCGAAATTTAAAAATACTTTTTGGAGGATAAATTAAATAAATAAATCCCTTGCCCTTTATCTCTTCACATCGGTCAACCCTCCCCTTAACCTTCACACCCGTCGCTCAGAAGATAAAAGAAAAAAAAGAGAGACGCGATCCCTTTGCTCAGCCCCACTTCCTCACCGTTGCGCCGGAGCCCCCTGAACCGCCGCTGAAGCCTCCGACCCCCCCCCCCTCGGCAGTGGCGCCCTCCTCCTTCTCCAATCCTCCGGCCTCCCCTCTCTCTCCCCATGCCCTAGCCATGAAATCGCCACCACTGGCGAGCCCTAACCGCCACCACCCTGCTGAGCAACCATCAGCGCCGCCACTGGCGAAGACCGCCCCCTACCGCATCAACAGCAAAAACCCCTTTTTTTCAATCCATGTGAGTTTTCAGATTTGATTTTAAATTAGTAAAGCTTAGTTTTTATTTAGAAAGTTTATATTTTTATTATGAGAAAGGTTATATTTTCATAGCATAAAGATTATATTTTTATGACGTAAAATTTTAATTTATATGAAGTCGGAAGATGAGATTTTTACTAGTCTAAAGATGAGATTTTTATTCATATAAAAATATGAATTTTAGTCGAGTAAAAACATGTATTTTATATATATGAAGTTAGCATGGTAAACATATAATTTTTATCTATATAGTAGCGGTGTAAAAATAGAATTTTTATCTATATAGTAGCGGTATAAAAATAGGATTTTTATATACATAGCAACAATATAAAAATGTGATATTTATATATGTAGTGGATACGGGCAATGAAAGCGACAAAAGGCGAGCTCGACGAAGATTTCTACATATGAAGAGTCGTGGGGTTTGTTTTAGCTTGTCGGTGAGAACTTCTCACTTTAATTCTTGTTTTCTAGTGAAAATTATATACTAGGATGCAGACGGTGCTTAGCAGCACCCGATACCCGTCGTCCACAGACCATGGACGACTTGTATGCTTGTTTGATATGTTGTGAAGTTTGTTTGTGATGTTGGTGTGAAATGGATAATAAAACATTCATGTGTTGAAATAAATATTTTATCGTTAAAAATATAATTTTTAACGGGAATGTGAATAAATAAATATTCATTTACAACCGGACGGTTTGTTTATGTACACCTATTTGAAGGATATTGATTCGGACGATAAATTTTACACATCGCCCAACTGCACAAATAATATTCAGTGTTTGTGGATTAAAACCCCACACGGGTGTTGGGATGATATTTGGCGTACGCTAATCCCAATTATTTAGTTGTATGTCGATCGATTGGTCGACAGACTGTGTAAGCGTTAATTATTTATATTTAATGCTTATGCAGTTGTGTGGTGCACTTTGGATGATGGTTGATTATTTATCGTTGCTATTATATACATGTGTTGTATGGAATCCATATAATTAACATTATATGGTAATTGATTGGGCCTCATTCCAATTGGAAAAATAATGAATATTATAAAATAAAGATTCATGTGTTGAATAGAATAAATAGTCATGTGTTGACGATGCTCATGTGTTGAGAATATTCATGTGTTGAAACTTATCATGTGTTGAACGAAATATTTTAACAATAAAATTTACATCTTTATCATATATAAATCAGAAACTAACAGGAAAATAGATAAGATGAGTGGTCTCCTGGGTATTGATCTGATGTTGGTTTCGGCCTTCAGGGTTAATACTTAGGGAATCGTTCTCTTGCTAATTTATGTTAGAGTTTGATATAGAATTAAACGATAGAAATCAAAATTTTATAAAATATATTAAATAACAAAAATATTCATGTGTTGACAGTACTTATGTGTTGAGATTAGTCATGTGTTGAAAAAAATATAGATTCATGTGTTGAATAGAATAAATATTCATTTGTTGAATAGAATAACGAAGTTATTGAAAAATATAAAGCCCTGTTGATTAGAGATGCGCCATTTTGACGTGAACGATATTTATATCGATTATATTCTTTTTTATAACGAATATAGAAAAGGGAGTGATTTCAAAATATAACGTTTTGAAAATATTATCATTTGTAAATCGATGATGTGGATTATTCAATTTTGATTCAAAATTGAATATGTAGTTGAAATCATTTCGAAAACGAATTTAAAACGATTTATAAAATACGTTATAAAAGGAAATCGACGAAATATAATATATATATATATATATATAATGGCCTGAATAGAACGCGCCGCGCCGCGGCAATTCGCGAATTTTGACCATTAATTTCGAACGGATATTACGAGAGATCTGACCGTCGGATTCTCCTAAAACTGGAACCGTTGGGTTCGTATCGAAAAGGGCTTTCTAATGAATATTAGAGATTCGAAATCTAACGATTGGATTTGGAATTATGTCTAAATCAAATTTGGAAAAGGTCGTTGTAAGTGCAGTTCGATGGCCGTTGATGGAAATCGACTGTAAAGGCCTTGATAAAATTATTAAAAATAGTAATAATTTGTGTAAAATCATAAGAAATGATTTGTGAAGGATTGGGCTGAAAAATCCCATATTTGAAAAGTGAAAATATATTTTTATCGAAATGAACTAGTTTTGAACTAGAATAATAATTTATTTATTTATTTTTTAAATAAATAAATTGGATTTGAAATGGTTTTGAAAATAACCAGAATTTCCAATATATGGATTGATATGGATTTGAATCGAAATTATCTTCGGAATATTTCGATATTAGATTCCATGATTATATGGATATTGTGATGGGAATTTGGAAGATATCGATATCGTTATTCCCGATATGATATCTGTTGGTTTAAGGATTTGATGTTAAATATAAGTCGATACTATCTCTATTCAAAACCTTATATTTAATGTCAAATTGGACTGATTGATTGTTTGGATTGTGCTCGACCAGTTTATGAGCAAAATATGCTTTTATACTTAGCATTGGGCTGGGTAAGAATATCTGTGTGCTAACACCTTGTGAAACACTTCACGATTTGACGATAAGGTATTTAGCGATGTGTTCATTTCAAATTTAATGAATGATTGTGAAATGATATTTTTCTTAAGTGAAAAGAATGTATTCTCGATTTTGGATAGGGAGTTTTTATAAAAATGTTTTATAAAACAGAAAGGATTTCGAGGGCTAAAACCCGATGTTTTCGAAATGATTTGGAAATGTATTATGGTTTTACATTGTAGTTCATCACATATTTGATTAGTTGCTATTAGTGATGCATCTGTTCTGTGGCAGAGAATTTATTCTCTTGCTTAACACCCTTCTTTGAGACGTACGAGCTCAAGGGTTATATGATTAATTGTAACAACCCGCAAATTCTGAACCAATTTAAAAATTTTATTTTAGAAAATTTTAATGAATTTTGAAAATATAAAGTGATTTATTATAAGTAATAATGGCTAGAATTTATTTTAATCGATGTTAAAATGAATAAATTTAATTTAAATATAAAAAAGGAGTAAGAAATGGCGCGGTAGTTTTAAAATTTAACTGGATGTACAGAACTTGAAGTTAATCAGAATTGAGTGAAACCAGAAATATTTAAATCTTTTTAATCATATCTTTCTAACGAATCTGAAAAATTGAAATTTCATAGCGGGAATCAAAAGTTATGGCCAATTCAATTTTTAGAAAGGTCGATGTAGAATTTATATATATATTATATATGGCCCGAAGGGCTACTTTTCACATACGAGGGAATTTGGACTCGAAACCACTTCCATTGAGTCTGGAATGATGTTTCTGCATTTAAAAAGTATGAACACTTATATATTTTTAGTTTCGGGATTATTTGTTTAAAAATGTATTTTTAATATTAAATATATTGGCCTTAAAAATAGCCAATTTTCAAACGACCTCCATTTTCGACGAAACCACTTTTGTTGGAACCGGAATGTCAAATTATAGCTAGGTTTCAATTTTTAGAATTTTTCGAATTAATATGTGAGCGTGGAAAAAGAAAATGTGTTTTGACTATTTTAGTTAAATTTAAACGACTTGAAAATAGCCATTTTTCGAACAGTCTCAGAATTCGTTGGAATTAGTCTTGTTAGAACCGTATCGTCATAAGAAAGCTAAAAATAATTTTTCTGGAATTTTCTGAGGTCATATGAGGCCCCGGCATATTTAAATGTACGGTCAATATTTAATTAACTAATTTTTAATGGGATTTTAAATAAATATTCTACAGATTTCGGAATTGGACCCCGAGACCCATCCCATTGCGTTCAGAAGGCCTCAAAACGTTAGGATCGACAGTCAGCAAGCCCAATTCTGAGACAGTCCAGAAATCCACCTTTATAACACGTTTTTCAATGAATTTAATAATAAAATAATAAAATTAAACCTTAACCCTAAAAAAATGCAGCCGCCGCCTATTAATTCGAAGGCCAGAAAGATCCGATTTTCAAATGTCAATTTCTCCCAATCCGTTCAATGAGAATCTACAAACTATATATCAAATCGAAGAGAATTTCGAGGGCTCTCAATCCGTACGGTGATGATCGGGTTTAGTGGAGCGTGGCGGCCGGAATTTGGAGACAAAGGGGCAGCGGTCGAGGGCGAATTTCAGGTGATGAGGCCCACCGAGCATGGTGGCCTTCTAGGCGGTGGTGGCTCGCGGGCGGAGCTACGACGTGGTGGTGTTCGATCGGCGGTCGGTGGCTCGGATTCGCGTGCGACAGGGAGGATCGGAGATGAATTTGGGTTCGGCCGTGACACCGTGAGGAAGAAGGTCTTTAATTTAATATTATTTATTTATTTAATATTTAATTTATCCGATATTTAAAAATCAATATCTCTTTCATACGAGGGCCGTTTGACGAACCGTAAGTTGCGTTGGACTCGTCTTTCCGAGATTTTCGCGATGGCGCAGACCAGAGCTGAATCCGAGACAGTCGAATTTTCAGCCATATCAATGTGAGAATTTTGAATTTTATTATTTAATTAATTATCAATTATTTTTCTCGCTTTAAAATGGTTGTATTGTGATATTAGTTTGGATCTGAAATGTTCTGTGTTGTATAAATTGTTGATTGTCGTTTGTGGTGTGTTCTGTTGTCCATGGTTGAAATTTCATTTATTGTTGAATTTTATTGGCTATTGGATCTAGTTGTTCTAATTTATTTTATATTGTTAAACTATTATTTTTATCTAAAAATAAACAACAGGAATGGTTAACAAATAAAATATTATTTTTATTTGTTTTACAACAGAATATGAACAACAAATAAAACCTCAAATTTTTTTATTTGTTGATTTTACCATAGAAATTGAACGACACATAAATATATACATTGAAATGAATTATAATTTTTATTTGTGTTTTTCAATACCAATATAACTCAGCAAAAGAATTATCTTTTTATTTGTGTTTACCAACACAAATAAAACTTAGAATATGAATTATCTATTTATTTGCATTTTACAATGCAACTATTACATAGAAAATAAGATCACAAATGAATTATCTTTATATTTGTGTTCTTACCATAAACATAGAACATGAATCATCTTTTCATTTGTATTCTTAACACAAGCATAAGAAAAATAAATGCCTTTATATTTGTATTCTTAACACAAATACACATAGAATAATGAATGTCTTTTTAAATTTTATCCCTTAACACAAATATCAACATTGAAATTGAATTGCTTCTTTTATTTGTGTACTCAACACAAGTATTAACATAGAAATTGAATTGTTTCTTTTATTTGGGTTCTTAACACAAATATACACTTAGCAAATGAAGTATCTTTTTGTTTGTGTTTTTTTTTAAAACTCAAGTGTAACTTAGAAAATGAAGTATCTTTTATTTGTGTCTTTCAACACAATTATAACTTAGAAAATGAATTATCTTTATATATGCTTTTTTCAATGCAAATATACATAGGAAAATAAATTGTCGTATTTGTGTTTCTTAACACAAATATTACATATGAACATAAATTGCCTTTATTCTGTGATCTCTAGCACAAACACGACATAGGAAGATAAATTATCATTTGATTTGTGTTCTTAATACAAATATAACATAGAAATTAAGTTCATCTTTTTATTTGTATTTTTCCATACAAATATGACATAGAAATAAAGTCCATCTTTTTATATTCATGCTACAACACAAATATATACTTAGAATCTGTTGCACAAATAAAATCCACTTTTATTTGTCACTTGAAACTTAGAATTTGTTGCACAAATAAAATTCACTTTTTATTTGTCACTTGAAACTCAGAATTTATTAGACGGATAAAATCTACTTTTTATTTGTCATTTAAAAATTAGGATTTATTATACAAATGAAATTCATTTTTATTTGACATTAGAATACATAGAAAAGTATTTACATATAAAATATTCTTTTATATGTTATTAGAATGTATAGAAAAGTATAAACAAATAAAAGGATACTTTTATTTGTTATTAGAACACATAGAAAAGTGTAAAACAATGAACTTACCTTTTTATGTTATTCTAGAATTGAAATTTTCATTTCATTCTTTTATTTGCATTCACTAATGCAAACATACATTGAAAATAAAATTTACCCTTTTATTTGCATTCACCAATACAAATATATGTTAAAACTAAAATTTATTCTTTTATTTACATTCACCAATGTAAAAATACATTGAAAATGAAATTAGTTCTTTTATTTGCACTCATTAAGACAAATATATTTTGAAAGGAAAAATTGTTCTTTTATTGGGAATCACTAATGCAAATACACATTTAAATAAAATTTGTTTCTTTATTTACATTCACTAATGTAAATACACATGGGGAATGAGTTCCTTTTTACATTCACTCAAATATACTTTTAAATAAAAAGTTACATTTGTTAATTGCTTTCCTTGTTGCAAATAAAACATTAAATAAAAGTTTCATTTTTGTTGTAATCCTACATGCAAAACAAACATCAAAATGAAAGTTACAATTTTGGATTTATAATTTTGATGTGAATAAAATATTGATAGAAAGAATAGTTTTTAAAAATGCATTTTTATTTCAATTCTATATGAAGTAAAAGAGCAAATTTGCCAAATGTCTGATATGTAATAAAATGAGTTCTTTTTGTCACTTCAAAAAGAATGAGTTGAAAATGTTTATTTAAGCTTTTGAAAAGAATGGATAACTAAACATTCATATTTTTATCATTAAGGTAAAATAGACAAAAATACTTATTTTGTCTAAATTAAAAGAATGAAACAAAATATAGCATTGGAATAAATTTTTAGAATTGAAACACAAATTAATCATTTTTTGTAAATTTACATTAATTAAAACCGATTATTCATTTTTATTGATTTACATTAGTTAAAAACAATTATTCATTTTTGTCAATTTATACTGGTTAAACCGAAATAGACATTTTGTCAGAAATATTCATTTTTGTCAAAACGAATTAGTTAAAGCAATATATATATAGATATATATATATATCTTATGTTTGGCAAAACTTATACTTATCCATTCATTGCAATAGAGATATTTTCTTGTCATCATTATATATTGTGTATTACACTTCCATTCACAAGTTACCCGACTTGTGTATGTGATTGGGACGATAATTTTCACACATCGCCCAAGTGCACAAATTAGTTTATTATTTGTTTGTTGGTTGAAACCCCACACGGGTGTTGGGATGAAAATTTATATACACTAATCCCAATATTTAGTCGTATGTTGATCGTTAGATCGATAGGCTGCGATGAGCGTTATTATTTAATTTTAACGCTTACATAGTGGAAATTACACTTTGGATGTAGATGGATGATTTGATGATTATACTGTTATTATCATATATATAATGTGTGTGAAATCCATATAATCCAAATTATATGGTAAATGTTTGAGTTGCATTTCGATTCAGGTGTTCTTTTAAATAATAATATTTTTACATTAGAAATCCTTTTTATATAAAGTGCATATATTTTCATAATATATTTTTAATCAACTATATGTTAATACAAAGAATGTTTATAAAAGATAAAAATTTGTAATATTAAGAAAACTTCTCATTTAGAATCTTTTATATAAAATATTTTTAATGATTATCATAAAATATGTTTTTAAAAGATTATTAGGATTTGCAATTATATTTTGTGATATGAAATAAATTGAAATGTGAAGTGGATTTATCGTGGACGGTGTTTTTAAACGACATTTGTCCTTTAATCCAATTTACATTGAAATTATTATTTGGAATTTATAAATCTATTTTATAGATTTAAAAAGGCATTTTCTAGAAAAATCAAGTTTTCCAATTTAATATATATTAATTGGGATTAAGTGGAAATTCGATTGGTAATAATCGAAATGGGCTTCTGTAAAAGAAGACCGATATTATATATGGAATTTAAGAGGCTTTGCCGTTATTCCATTTATATTATTAGCCCGATACAAAAATTTATATCTATTGTGTATTGATTTGATTTCTGTGGAATTCCATATTTTGAAATTGATTTATAGATTTTATTTTCAGAGTTTATCTTTGATAAAATTAATGAGAATCTTTTAAAACGAATATCTTATTAAAAGAATACTCGGAGTTGGAATGTGGCGTAATGTGTGATTTTCCAATATTTGCTTTTTAATCACAAAATACGCGAGTTATTCAGAAAGACCGGGTTTAACCCATTATGAAAACTCATCACGACGATCAAGAGTGGAAGATGAAGACGGTGATTGAAGACCGAAGGTTTTCACATCGTTGGGATGATGATGACTGGTATCTTGAATTGGGATTGGCCTTCCAAGGCAAGGTATTTGGTAATGATCGTCCAAACGCATTTGGAGATCGACGGACACGTTGTTTCGCTCAGACCCAGAGCGAACTTGTAAATGGATTGTGTGTCTGACATTGTATTCCTTTCTACTATATTTGTTGAATGCTACTGATTATATATTTTTGTCTGGTGGTGAAGAATTTATTCTTTACTTATCACCCTTCCCTAAGACGTATGAGCTTAGAGGTTATATATATATTGGTAGATGATCAATAATATGGTAGGGTCTGACAATGTGACATGCTAAGATGCAAATGATCAAGGCTTTGTTGAAAAGCAGGCCTTGTGGTTGATGATCAAAGCACAGTCTATTTAGGCATAGCTCTGTGTATATCGTGACTTCGCGAGCCTCACACACCGGTTGAGTTTAAAACGGGAGAAGGGAGCGCAGGGAGTGCACACGTTTCTTTCTAGCTAGAAGTGGTGTTGGGCTTTAACACGGCCCGACATTTTCTTATGTGGTCGATGGAATTTTTGCGAGGCCTTGGTTTATTCTTATCGGTCGCCCTCGGCTGATTTGTAGGTCCAATAGTATCGGGGAGCGTGTGTTCAGACATAACTAATCCACTAAAGTATTTGTGGACCGGCCCTGCTGTATCCAAGGGTTCGCCAGCGTCCGAATCCTGGGACATTGCTAGAGTGTCTCGAATCGGTCAGGAGCTCCTCCCTAGCCTTGACTCATGATGGAAACCCAATTTCCAATACACCCTTGCGGTTTTGATTGTATAACTAGTATGGCGACATAGTAGATGGTAACTATGCCGTCTAGGATTGATATTATATTTGAAATGTTTTAAATATGTATATATACACACTAATAATGTCGTATTTTACGTATCAAGCATCTTTTGACCATTATAAGGTAAAACCCTATCCTCTGGTGTGCGTTGCATTGTGTGATGGGACCTGGGTCTTATAATGGTTTCATTTTTCTAAAAATGCATTGCGTTACTTGACGATTTACTTTAATTATACACTGGCAATCCAATGGAGTAAACCCGTTCTGCGTTAGCGGCGTGATCCTGTGATTATCCTACTTATTAGATAAGTTATGTATAGAATTCTCACACCAGTCCCACGACTGACCTGTAGTTTGTTTCACTTGGCAAACTCGGGTGCCCTCTTTCCATACGGGCAGTCGAGTAGCTTTTTGTAGATATAGTTAAGCAGGATCCTGGATTGAAGCCTGAAGCTGGGTCCAGAATATTGATGGTCTTCCGCTGAGATTAGTTCCGCTGCAATGTATTTAATTTATTGTAAATGTATCTTCCGCTGTAATTTTATTCCGATGTACTCTGATATATTATGTACTCTGATGTAACATTTATTATTCATGTTATAAAAGTCTGTGTTTATGTTCTAATGTGTTGTATGCCCAAAGTTAACGTACGCGGGTGTTGAACGGTCTTGATCGATCTAGCGATCGATTGGGGTCGGGCGAATTCCGGGTCATTACAGCTGGTATCAGAGCCAGGTTAGCTCAAATCTTTGGGGTACAACTCATTAGAACTGAACAGAAGACTCATCAGAGGTTGGATTAGTAATATCCAATAAGAATACTCATTAGAGATAGGATCAGCAGTATCCTAGAATGGGAATACTCATTAGAGATGGGGTTAGCAATGCCCTAGAATGAGTCAGAGTGGAAAATTTATAATTAACGTACTCGTTATTGTATATATAATTCGATTTTAGAAAATATGATTTTGAATATATAAAAGTTATATATTTTTGAAAATTTAATCAACTAATTGATTGGTGATTGTGTTGTGTGAATATGAGTTCATCTAATAAAATTATTAAACAATTAAAGAATGAAAATTAAATTAGTTAAATAAACAACTTTAGCTTCATTTCCATTTCGAGGACGAAAAGATTTTAAGTGGGGGAGATTGTAACAACCCGCAAATTCTGAACCAATTTAAAAATTTTATTTTAGAAAATTTCAATGAATTTTGAAAATATAAAGTGATTTATTATAAATAATAATGGCTAGAATTTATTTTAATCGATGTTAAAACGAATAAAATTAATTTAAGTTAAAAAAGGAGATAGAAATGGCGCGGTAGTTTTAAAATTTGATTTTAAACTTTAACTGGATGTATAGAACTTAAAATTAATCAGAATTGAGTGAAACCAGAAATATTTAAATCTGTTTAATCATATCTTTCTAACGAATCTGAAAAATTGAAATTCCATAGCGGGAATCAAAAGTTATGGCCAATTCAATTTTTAGAAAGGTCGCTGTAGAATTTATATATGTATTATATATGGCCCGAAGGGCTACTTTTCACATATGAGGGAATTTGGACTCGAAACCACTTCCATTGAGTCTGGAATGATGTTTCTGCATTTAAAAAGTATAAAAATTTATATATTTTGAGTTTCGGATTATTTGTTTAAAAATGTATTTTTAATATTAAATATATTGGCCTTAAAAATGGACATTTTTCAAACGACCTCCGTTTTCGACGAAACCACTTTTGTTGGAACCGGAATGTCAAATTATAGCTAGGTTTCAATTTTCAGAATTTTTCGAATTAATATGTGAGCGTGGCAAAAGAAAATGTGTTTTGACTATTTTAGTTAAATTTAAACAACTTGAAAATAGCCATTTTTCGAACAGTCTCAGAATTCGACGGAATTAGCCTTGTTAGAACCGTATCGTCAAAAGAAAGCTAAAAATAATTTTTCTGGAATTTTCTGAGGTCATATGTGGCCCCGGCATATTTAAATGTACGGTCAATATTTAATTAATTAATTTTTAATGGGATTTTAAATAAATATTCTATAGATTTCGGAATTGGACCCCGAGACCCATCCCATTGCATTCAGAAGGCCTCAAAACGTTGAGATCGACAGTAAGCAAGCCCAATTCTGAGACAGTCCAGAAATCCACCTTTATAACACGTTTTTCAATGAATTTAATAATAAAATAATAAAATTAAACCCTAACCCTAAAAAAATGCAGCCGCCGCCTATTCATTCGAAGGCCAGAATGCTCCGATTTTCAAACGTCAATTTCTCCCAATCCGTTCAATGAAAATCTACAAACTATATATCAAATCGAAGAGAATTTCGAGGGCTTTCAATCCGTACGGTGATGATCGAGTTTAGTGGAGCGTGGCGGCCGGAATTTGGAGACAAAGGGGCAGCGGTCGGGGGCGAATTTCAGGCGATGGGGCCCACCGAGCGTGGTGGCCTTCTGGGAGGTGGTGGCTCGCGGGCGGAGCTACGACGTGGTGGTGTTCGATCGGCAGTCGATGGCTCGGATTCGCGTGCGATAGGGAGGATCGGAGATGAATTTGGGTTCGGCCATGACAGCGTGAGGAAGAAGAAGGTCTTTAATTTAATATTATTTATTTATTTAATATTTAATTTATCCGATCTTTAAAAATCAATATCTCTTTCATACGAGGGTCATTTGACGAACCGTAAGTTGCGTTGGACTCGTCTTTCCGAGATCTTCGCGATGGCGCAGACCAGAGCTGAATCCGAGACAGTCGAAATTTCAGCCATATCAATGTGAGAATTCTGAATTTAATTATTTAATTAATTATCAATTATTTTTCTCGCTTTAAAATGATTGTATTGTGATATTAGTTCGGATATGAAATGTTCTGTGTTGTATAAATTGTTGATTGTCGCTTGTGGTGTGTTCTGTTGTCCATGGTTGAAATTTCATATATTGTTAAATTTTATTGGCGATTGGATCTAGTTGTTCTAATTTATTTTATATTGTTAAACTATTATTTTTATATGAAAATAAACAACAGGAATGGTTAACAAATAAAATCTTATTTTTATTTGTTTTACAATAGAATATGAACAACAAATAAAACCTCATTTTTTTTATTTGTTGATTTTACCATAGAAATTGAACGACACATAAATATATACATAGAAATGAATTATTATTTTTATTTGTGTTTTTCAACACAAATATAACTCAGCAAAAGAATTATCTTTTTATTTGTGTTTACCAACACAAATAAAACTTAAAATATGAATTACCTATTTATTTGCATTTTACAATGCAACTATTACATAGAAAATAAGACCACAAATGAATTATCTTTATATTTGTGTTCTTACCATAAACATAGAACATGAATCATCTTTTCAGTTGTATTCTTAACAAAAGCATAAACATAAGAAAAATAAATGTCTTTATATTTGTGTTCTTAACACAAATACACATAGAATAATGAATGTCTTTTTAAATTTTGTCCCTTAGCACAAATATTAACATTGAAATTGAATTGCTTCTCTTATTTGTGTACTCAACACAAATATTAACATAGAAATTGAATTGTTTCTTTTATTTGGGTTCTTGACACAAATATACACTTAGCAAATGAAGTATCTTTTTATTCGTGTTTTTTTTAAAACACAAGTGTAACTTAGAAAATGAAGTATCTTTTATTTGTGTCTTTCAACACAAAGATAACTTAGAAAATGAATTATCTTTATATATGCTTTTTTTCAATGCAAATATACGTAGGAAAATAAATTGTCCTATTTGTGTTTCTTAACACAAATATTACATAGGAACATAAATTGCATTTATTCTGTGTTCTCTAACACAAACACGGCATAGGAAGATAAATTATCATTTGATTTGTGTTCTTAATACAAATATAACATAGAAATTAAGTTCATCTTTTTATTTGTATTTTTCCATACAAATATGACATAGAAATAAAGTCATCTTTTTATATTCATGCTACAACACAAATATATACTTAAAATTTGTTGCACAAATAAAATCCACTTTTATTTGTTGCTTGAAACTTAGAATTTGTTGCACAAATAAAATTCACTTTTTATTTGTCATTTGAAACTCAGAATTTATTAGACGGATAAAATCTACTTTTTATTTGTCATTTAAAAATTAGGATTTATTATACAAATGAAATTCATTTTTATTTGACATTAGAATACATAGAAAAATATTTACATATAAAATATTCTTTTATATGTTATTAGAATGTATAGAAAAGTATAAACAAATAAAAGGATACTTTTATTTGTTATTAGAACACATAGTAAAGTGTAAAACAATGAACTAACCTTTTTATGTTATTCTAGAATTGAAATTTTCAGTTCATTCTTTTATTTGCATTCACTAATGCAAACATACATTGAAAATAAAATTTACCCTTTTATTTGCATTCACCAATACAAATATATGTTGAAACCAAAATTTATTCTTTTACTTACATTCACCAATGTAAAAATACATTGAAAATGAAATTAGTTCTTTTATTTGCACTCATTAAGGCAAATATATTTTGAAAGGAAAAATTGTTCTTTTATTGGGAATCACTAATGCAAATACACATTTAAATAAAATTTGTTTCTTTATTTACATTCACAAATGTAAATAACATGGGGAATGAGTTCCTTTTTACATTCACTCAAATATACTTTTAAATAAAAAGATACATTTGTTAATTGCTTTCCTTGTTGCAAATAAAACATTAAATAAAAGTTTCATTTTTGTTGTAATCCTACATGCAAACCAAACATCAAAATGAAAGTTACATTTTTGGATTTATAATTTTGATATGAATAAAATATTGATAGAAAGAATAGTTTTTAAAAATGCATTTTTATTTCAATTCTATATGAAGTAAAAGAGCAAATTTGCCAAATGTCTGATATGTAATAAAATGAGTTCTTTTTGTCACTTCAAAAAGAATGAGTTGAAAATGTTAATTTAAGCTTTTGAAAAGAATGGATAACTAAACATTCATATTTTTATCATTAAGGTAAAATAGACAAAAACACTTATTTTGTCTAAATTAAAAGAATGAAACAAAATATAGCATTGGAATATTTTATTAGAATTGAAACACAAATTAATCATTTTTTGTAAATTTACATTAATTAAAACCAATTATTCATTTTCATTGATTTACATTAGTTAAAAACAATTATTCATTTTTGTCAATTTATACTGGTTAAACCGAAATAGACATTTTGTCAGAAATATTCATTTTTATCAAAACGAATTAGTTAAAGCAATTTATATATAGATATATATATATATATATATATCTTATGTTTGGCAAAACTTATACTTATCCATTCATTGCAATAGAGGTATTTTCTTGTCATCATTATTTATTGTGTACTACACTTCCATTCACAAGTTACCCGACTTGTGTAAGTGATTGGGACGATAATTTTCACACATCGCCCAAGTGCACAAATTAGTTTATTATTTGTTTATTGGTTGAAACCCCACACGGGTGTTGGGATGAAAATTTATATACACTAATCCCAATATTTAGTCGTATGTTGATCATTAGATCGACAGGCTGCGATGAGCGTTATTATTTAATTTTAACGCTTACACAGTGGAAATTACACTTTAGATGTAGATGGATGATTTGATGATTATACTGTTATTATCATATATATGGTGTGTGTGAAATCCATATAATCCAAATTATATGGTAAATGTTTGAGTTGCATTTCGATTCAGGTGTTCTTTTAAATAAGAATATTTTTACATTAGAAATCCTTTTTATATAAAGTGCATATATTTTCATAATATATTTTTAATCAACTATATGTTAATATAAAGAATGTTTATAAAAGATAAAAATTTGTAATATTAAGAAAACTTCTCATTTAGAATCTTTTATATAAAATATTTTTAATGATTATCTTAAAATATGTTTTTAAAAGATTATTAGGATTTGCAATTATATTTTGTGACATGAAATAAATTGAAATGTGAAGTGGATTTATCGTGGACGGTGTTTTTAAACGACATTTGTCATTTAATCCAATTTACATTGAAATTATTATTTGGAATTTATAAATCTATTTTATAGATTTAAAAAGGCATTTTCTAGAAAAATCAAGTTTTCCAATTTAATATATATTAATTGGGATTAAGTGGAAATTCGATTGGTAATAATCGAAATGGGCTTCTGTAAAAGAAGACCGATATTGTAATGACCCACATTGGCAGAGGTATTTTAATTTATTTATTTAATTATATCAATGGTGATATAGTGAATTAAATGGTCATGGAATTAAATAATGATGAATATTTAATTAAAATAATAAATTAAATAATATATTTAATTCTGAAGTAATCAGAATTGGCCAAAATGACGATATGGTGTGAACTGGATCATCTGTGATATTTAATTTAGTTTAAAGTTGAATTATAGTAACGATTATATTCAATCATCGATAGTTGAACGTATAGTTTATAATATAATTATAAACGAGCTTGAAGTGGCACTGCAGTTCGTAAATTAGCAATTCGAACTTCAACTGAATGTACAGGATTCGTTTTAAGCCGGATTTCTGTGAAACAGGAAATGTGTGGAGCTGGTGGAATTCCTTTATAATTTATAAAGGAATTATTTATATTTTAAAAAGGAATTTCAATATAAATCGAATATCGGGTCGACCCAGATTGTAATATCGAGTTGTAAATCCATATAGGAATATTCTGAAGCTGTACGGTATTCCATGTGAATATAGACGATAATATTTAATTTTAAATATTAAATTTAATTATATTTAAATATATTTATATATTTAAATAGGCTATTTCGGGCTTCAAAAATAGCCACTTTTGCAAACGAAGACAGGATTCGACGAAACCTGATTTGTTGGATTTGTAATGTTAAATTATTGTTAGATTTCCAGTTTTGTGATTTTTAGAGTCACCGTGTGGCCGTACGGATTTTTAGAGTAAAAAACAGTCGATATTTCGACGGTTAAAAATACGCTATGTGAGCAAACAGAGTCGGAATTCGACGAAACCAGTTTCGTTGGGACCGTAATGTCGAAGTGTAGCTGCATGTCCAGTTTCGTGATTTTTGGGTATCGTGTGTGATCATGAGAATTTTTAACCGATAAATACACTAAACAGTTGCTTATAAATCAATATAAAAATCAATATAAAAATGTTAAAATCTCACTATAAAATACCCTTAACACTTAAAAACCATAAATCATTTTCCACGGTCAAATGCGCCTCCACCATTTTCGACTGTATGAATTTTGATCCTCAAATAAGTATTATAAAATCAAATAAAAAGTGATAAATTGGAAACCGAATATATTTTTGATGTTGGGGAGTTGCTCGTCGTTTCTGAGTGGGTTTCATTGTGTTCGATGGAGTTTGTCGTCGGTGGAAATTGTGTACAGCGCAGGGGTTTAAGCTAGGGTTGGCCTTCGTAAGGAGTACAGGCGACGAGGAGGAAAACCGAGGGTAGCAGGGTGATTAGGGAGTCGAGGCGCATCTGGGAAGGTAGTTTGGATGGGCTCCAATCATCTGTGGTGCAAAGCGACACTGCTCAGTCGCTGATGGAGGCTAGAGTCGGATTTTGTTTTGGGGGTTCGAACGTGGATATGAGGGTACCGTCGAGAAGAGGGTGAGGCGCAGGTCATTTTGGTGGAGATGGCTCGTTGAACGGTGGACCGTAGAGGGTGAATGAGGTGGAGGAAGTGGCTACAACGGTGGAGTTTGCGCACGGCCATTTGGATTTGGGGAAGGAGACTGTAGCGAACGGGTGGGTTTTAATAAAGGGTAATGGGCTGACGTTTGTAATAAGGATTGACGAACCGTAAGTCGCGTTGGGATCGTATGGATGACGGCTACGTAGTGGAACTGACTGGGATTGAATAGGGGATCGTTAAAATTTATTGCAAAATAAATTGTCCGTCTGAATCAAATGACAATTATCGTTAATTAACGATGATAGTCCAATGTGAGTAAATCTCACTAACTCTGAATAGTTTATAATTTCATGTTGTATTTTTAGAACTGTTAGATATTGGATGATTGACTGTGTGTTGTCTGTTTGATTGAACTGCTAGTTAGTTATTTAAATTTCTATATTGATTCTGTTTAACAGAATATATCATATGGAACTGAAAGTGATGTTATCTATATTGTTTAACATCTGTGATGCAGGGAAACGGGTTGGAGCTGGATTCCTCAACATTTATTTTTCTGTGATTCATGTATTGTGATATATGATGTGATATATAATCTGTTGTTGATTATGTGTGTTTGGACGACATTTATCGTTGTTTTATGGTATGTTAAATACCATAAGAAATACTGGATATGGGAAAGGGGATTTTTCAAAGTGTATTTTGAAAATCAATTATTTATATAAAATCGATGGATTTTATACAGAAAAGGAAAAGGATTTTAATAAAAGAAATATTTATAAAATCAAAGGATGTTAGAATAAAAAGGAAATCATTTGTAAGGTGAAGAACTGTTACTTAAGGTAAATCTTTTTAAATGAATAGTTTATTCGAAAAGGAGTTAATCGAATTAGTTATTCCAATAGAATAAAGGAAGTTATCAAATAAAGTTAAATGGAGGTATTCGAATATAGTTTAGCCAAAATGAGTTATTCGATCAGAATTCATTGAATAGAATAAATTGATTAGAGTTAACCAGTTAGAGTTAATCAGTTAGGGTTAACCATTTAAAGTTAATTGGTTAGAGTAAATCAGTTAGGTTAAACCATTAGGGTAAACCAGCTAGAGTTAAACAGTTAGTGTTAATCAGTTAAAGTAAATCGATAGAGTTATATCAAACTAGAATTTATTGAATAGAGTTAAATCGAACTAGAGTTATTTAAAAGGAGTTAATCGAATATAGTTTATTCGAATAGAAAGTAAAATGAGCTAATCGAATATAGTTTATTCGAATAGAGTAAAGGGAGTTAATCGAACTAGAAGTTATTCAAATGGAGTTAATCGAATACAGTTTATTCGAATAGAGTTAGAGGAGTTAATCGAATATAGTTTATTCGAATAGAGTAAGAGGAGTTAATCGAATACAGTTTATTCGAATAGAGTTAGAGGAGTTAATCGAATATAGTTTATTCGAATAGAGTTAGAGGAGTTATCGAATATAGTTTATTCGATAGGGATTAAGTGAATAGAGTAAATCAATAGAATAAACCTAATAGAGTTAAGTGAAAAGAGTCAATCAAATATAGTTATTCGAAAGAAAGGTTAAGTAAGGAAGTTAGTAAAAAGGAATATAAAGTGAACTTTGCCTATTTCAAAGTTAGAAATGTTGTTCAGTTAAGGTCTGAGAGGTAGTTCTACTCCAACTTGATTGGCTTCGTTTCTAACTAACGAATAGTTAAGGTTCGGCAGTAAAGGAAATGGTTTGAGTTGGCATCGCGATGATTTGTTTAAAACATCTGTCTAAGTCCAATGAAGAAGCTTTGGAAATGTTTTCCAAAGAAGAAACCAGAAATGTTTTCTAATAAAGAAAACAAGAAATGGAAATGTTTTCCATTGTTAATAACGTATATTTTCCAAATATAGAAAATAAGAAATATTGAATATAAGGAAACAAGAGATAAGTAAATTAATGAAATAAAGAGATAAATGTTGAATGATGTTTGATCGATATAAATTTCCATTTTGGAAATAATATCGTTGTTTGCACACCTATTTTTCTTCGATAGTTAAATCACAGACTATCAAAGTTTTGACCATTTTAACGTTGTTAATATGGAGAGACCGGTTGGATTATTATCCAAAGAACCACTCTGTATTGGCATAAGCGTTGCGAATCATATATGCCTAAGGAAATTGAAGACGGAGTTATGCAAGGGCTATCCTGTTTACAGAATAGTGCCTTCGGTTCATCCTGTTCCTGGATGACTTGTATGGACGGATGTCTGACAGAGTATTTCCAGATGATCACGTATATTGATTTCTCCAACCGTACCAAGAGTGGAAGCGGAGAAGGAAACTTCTTTTAGCTAACACATAATGTATGGTTGAGGACGTCAATCGGTGATTTGATGGATTTGACGATGTGGCATTCAAAGTGAATCTGTTGTGATGATAAAGCGTAGCTTTAAGCCTCATAACCGGTAAATGATAGAAATCGGGCAGGCAGCATGTCTAAGTCGGTCGCACCGAAGTAGGGTGTATAATCACCTGATCTAGAGTTTCATTTACTTCTAAAAATCTATTGTTGATGCTATCCCATTCAGGAAACGATTGCTGATCACAACCGTTGGTGATATACATTCGATACACTCAAGCGAAAAGAGTGGTCGGTCATGTGTGGCCGGGTTGCAAGATGTTCTTGTTTGAACCCAGTGTATTCCTATCTAGAGGTACACTAGCGAAAGGTGGTTCCATACCTTGTCATAGTTGGAAATCCATTACCCAATACGTGCTTGCGGTTTTAATTGTATACTATATATGTAGAACGTGAGATGAAAGCGTTTCTGCTAGATGATTATTATATTGTGTTGATAGACATTATTATAATATCAAAAGATTTTTGATATAAAGATATTTTGGATTCTCATAAGGGAAAAACCGGTTCCGTTATACGGCGTGGTCTTATGAGATATCGATTACCAGTTTGAACTGTTTTAAAATGTTTTACTCACACCAGTCCCATGACTGACCCGGAGTTTATTTTGTTGTTTTCCCTAAACTCTTGGGTGCCTAAATTTGTACGGACAGTCAAGTAGTTGGGATTTACAAATATACTGGAAGAGATAGGAGTTGGAGGCTTCAGGATCATATAGCTATAGTTATTTCCGCTGTGTTGTAAGTATTGTACTTTGATAATGATATGTATATTCAAGTACAGATTTGTATTTCAAAGTTATGTTATGAAATATATTTATTCATTCCGTTGTGAGATTCGTGTTACTCTGATATTGTGTTCTTCTTCTGTTCTAAGTTTCTATCTTATCTTTCCTCACCCTCTAATTTCTTTCACTAATGACTGGTGTTTTTTTCGATGTTTGGTTAGTCATCATTGAGTTTATGGCGATAACCAAAGTCGACAAATCCCGGGTCATTACAGTTGGTATCAGAGCTTAAGTTAAGTAATTACCTTGGCTCTGTGTCGTGACTCGGTAGAGATAGGGTTAATAATACCCTAGACTGAGATTGACTGTATATATACGACTGAACATATTTGTTATTGATATAAAAAAAATTTGTTTTATATTGTGGAGATTCATTGGTTGAGTTGTTTATGAGTTCTGGTCGATCAGTTTGATCCACTGTATCGGTAGGGGTTTATAAACACTCGAATACGATGGGTCGACACGACATGTTTTGAAAAGAGGGTAAATTAAAATAAGTTTACTAAAGGTATATCTTGATATAGAGAAGAAATATATATATATATCAAAATTATAATATAGTGGATATATTGGTTGTTATTATAATCAAGTAAGATTATAAATTAATTAAATGGTTATGTAAATAACCAATCAGAATTCATACAAGTGAAATATGTGAAATCAGATGAGTTAAATCTAAAATTTAAACCAGAATTTTAATTAAAATGCTGGAAAATTGGATAAGTATTTGTAAATGGATTTGGATTAAGAATAAGGAAAATTTAAGATCCTGGGAGATTTTAAATTGTTTTACAAGCAGTGTGAATTATATTTTGAAATGAATTTCAAAGTGGAAATGTTTAGAAATGGTTTTATAGTATTGAACTCACTTCGATCGCTGGGAAATAGATTCTGATGATGACAGCTGCATCATCAGTATTCATTTTCGAGTTGTAAGTGACGAATTACTACCAGAAATACTGTTTTGAATTTGTTTTGGGAAAGACAAGTTGTGTGGAATTTCAAAATGGGATTTATAATATAGAATCTGAATTTTTAAATAGATTTGAAATATTAACTTGTTTTAAAAGAAATAAAACGAGAAGTTCCTTTATAAATGAAGTTTATAAATAGTTCTTTTATAAACGAAGTTTATTAATGAAGTGAAGAGAATTATCATTGGATAATTCCAAAATAAAAATACAAGTGTGAAATTGAAAGGGAAATCTATTTTCCAAAGGTAGAAATATCGATTTCAAAAGGAATTGAAATCGAGACTTATGTAAAGAATGAATAAAGAAAGTTTGAAATGGAATTTGAATAAAGGAAGTTCAAACATAGGATGTAAATAAGAAAATTCAAAGGGGAATAGAAAATT
This sequence comes from Allium sativum, assembly GCA_030737875.1. Classification (NCBI taxonomy): domain Eukaryota; kingdom Viridiplantae; phylum Streptophyta; class Magnoliopsida; order Asparagales; family Amaryllidaceae; genus Allium; species Allium sativum. The sequence continues at coordinate 410,988,790 of CM060910.1, read as the reverse complement.
CAAAGGGGATTTGAATATAGAAATTCAAGTGAGATTTGAATAAAGAAGATTTAAATAATGGAGAATTGAAAATAGAAAATTCAAAGGGGATTTGAATATAGAAATTCAAGTGAGATTTGAATAAAGAAGATTTAAATAATGGAAAATTGAATATAGAAAATTCAAAGGGGATTTGAATATAGAAATTCAAGTGAGATTTGAATAAAGTAGATTTAAATAATGGAAAATTGAATATAGAAATTCAAAGGGAGTTTGAATATAGAAATTCAAATGGAATTTGAATATAGAATTCAAATCGAATTCAAATATAGGATTTGAATATATAGAATTTGAATATAGAATTCAAATAGATTGAAATGGAATTTGAAAATAGAATTTCAAAATAGAATTTGAAATAGGAATTTGAATACAGAATTCAAATAGGGTTGAAATGGGAATTGGAATATAGAAATTCAAATGGAATTCAAATATAGAATTTGAATATAGAAAATATAAAGGAATTCAAATATAGGATTTGAATATATAGAATTTTAATATAGAATTCAAATGGAATTTAAACTATAGAATAATAGAATTTGATATATAGGATTTGAATATATAGAATTTGAATATAGAAATTCAAATGGGATTAGTGATATAATATTTGAATAGAAATTGAATAGAATTAACTAAGTCGAAGAGGAATTAGTTAATCGAGTTTTGAATTTGAAGTTGAACTTTGAAAGGTGAATTGGATTTGTAAATGTATATTCGAAATCAAATATAGAACTTAAATTTGAAATTTTGATTCAAATTAGTTAATAAGCAAGTTAAAATATATTTGAACATGTCATGTTCAAATATAAAAGTGAAACAGACTAAAGAGTTAATTAACAAATGAATTAACGAATTGAGTTAAAGCGATCAGGTATAGTTAAAATAGATTGGGCAGGTATAAATATACATGAGATGGGTATGAATAAGGTATGAAGGTATATAAATAGAATGCTCGACGAAAAGGTATGTATTTAATTCATATATGAGATTTTATGCGCCGTATCGGCTAGCCGCTTGGCTTTTTCTTTTTCTTTTGGATTGGTAAGGGCCACGGGAGGCTATTTGAAATATCCCGATGCTCCTAGTACAAAGGAGGTTATGGCAAATTTTTCCAGGAATTTAAGGAGTTGGAATATTTTTAAGATAATTTGATAATTAGAAATTAACGTATCGATATATATATATAGAAGTCGATAAGGGAATGAACTTAGAAATAGAATAGTAAAATCAAAAAGGAAGACTAAGAATAAAATCTAGTAAGAATAGAAAGAGAAAGTGTATACGTGTTTAAAAGTGGATAATTGGTTGTATGGTATTGATTATTCGAGTAAGTTGTCATATCAGTTTTGACTTCATAAATGTTATTCAGTCAAGGTCTGAGAGGTAGTTATACCCCAACTTGATTGATAACATTATTAATAAATAAATAGTAAGATTTCAGGCTCGAAGATCAATGTTGAATAAGAGTTAGTTGAATATAGTATTTGAGTTGTCGTAACGATGTTTTACACAACATCTGTTTTAACCCAAATAAGTGTAAACTTGGAAATATAATAATAAATATTTCCTAAGTATAAAAATAAACGAGATCGGAAAAGAGATAAGTAATTGGGGGTATTTTCCAATTATAAATAGGATTATAAAGGTTATTGGTTTAGAAAATAAAGGAAGGCGATATTCGGAAATGTTTTCCAAATAACATAAAAGGCCAATGTGGTTATTGAAAATATTTGGTTAACAAATATTGATAAAGAAATAGAGAAGTGATTTAACTAATGGAATATTAATTAAGGGCTCAGTTGAATTTCAAAAAGGAAAATTTGATTTTTGAAAAGAGTAAACTGTTTAAAAACTCCCATGGAAAGACTGTTTAAATTAAAAACAAATTCAACAGAAATTTGTGAAAGCAGATTTAAATTAAAGTCAGTTAAGTGGTAACCGAAGTTGAATTGAAATCGAATAAGATTGGATTTGTGAAATTAGAATCCGAAATGGTATTGGATTGAGGAGTCAAGGAATTAAAAATCAAGAATTGAACTTGAGTTGAAATGGGATTTGGCTTGAATATAAGCGAATGGTTGTGTTGTGGATTAAAGCAGATTGGAATTTTATTGGGATGACCCTTGTATCCGCTAAATTGATAACAGTGGAAATGATATAAAGGTATGCCGACAAAAGGTACAAGTTTATATTCCTATTGGATATAAGATATATGAGCCGAATTGGCAAGCCGCTTAGCTGTTTGATTTTCTTTTGGGTTAGAGATGGCCCAGAGAGGCGAGTTGGAGTTTGACCGATTGACCTGTACAAAGGAGGTGCTGGCAAAAAAATTCGAAGAGTTAAGGCATTAGAAAATTTTCCGGATTTTTGAAAATTTTCGTTGATAAGAATTAATTAATATATAATTGAAATTAAATTGGTTCAGTTGAAACTGAAGTTAAGAAGTGAACAAATATGTTCAAACTAGTCGATAGGGTCGTCCCCTACCTTTTAGCAATTTCGAGGACGAAATTATTTTAAGTGGGGAAGATTGTAATGACCCCAATTGGCAGAGGTATTTTAATTTATTTATTTAATTATATCAATGGTGATATAGTGAATTAAATGGTCGTGGAATTAAATAATGATGAATATTTAATTAAAATAATAAATTAAATAATATATTTAATTCTGAAATAATCAGAATTGGCCGAAATGACGATATGGTGTGAACCGGATCATCTGTGATATTTAATTCAGTTTAAAGTTGAATTATAGTAACGAATATATTCAATCGTCGATAGTTGAACGTATAGTTTATAATATAATTATAAACGAGCTTGAAATGGTGCTGCAGTTCATAAATTGGCAATTCGAACTTCAACTGAATGTACAGGATTCGTTTTAAGCCGTATTTCTGTGAAACAGGAAACGTGTGGAGCTGGTGGAGTATATCTTTCTAGTGGAAGAGAAAAAAATCGGGATTTCGTCGTTTAGATTTTGATTTACGTCCAAATCAAATTTTAGAAAATCGCTGTATAATTCCTTTATAATTTATAAAGGAATTATTTATATTTTAAAATGGAATTTCAATATAAATCGAATATCGGGTCGACCTAGATTGTAATATCGAGTTGTAAATCCATATAGGAATATTCTGAAGCTGTACGGTATTCCATGTGAATATAGACGATAATATTTAATTTTAAATATTTAATTTAATTATATTTAAATATATTTATATTATTTAAATATATTTATATATTTAAATAGGCTATTTAGGGCTTTAAAAATAGCCACTTTTGCAAACGAAGTCAGAATTCGACGAAACCTGTTTTGTTGGATTCGTAATGTCAAATTACTGTTATATTTCCAGTTTCGTGATTTTTAGAGTCACTGTGTGGCCGTACGGATTTTTAAAGTGAAAAACAGTCGATATTTCGATGGTTAAAAATACGCTGTGTGAGCAAACAGAGTCGGAATTCGACGAAACCAGTTTCGTTGGGACCATAATGTCGAAGTGTAGCTGCATGTCCAGTTTCGTGATTTTTGGGTATCGTGTGTGATCATGAGAATTTTTAACCGATAAATACACTAAACAGTTGCTTATAAATCAATATAAAAATCAATATAAAAATGTTAAAATCTCACTATAAAAAACCCTTAACACTTAAAAACCCTAAATCATTTTCCACGGTCAAATTCGCCTCCACCATTTTCGACTGTACGAATTTCGATCCTCAAATAAATATTATAAAATCAAATAAAAAGTGATAAATTGGAAACCGAATATATTTGTGATGCTGGGGAGTTGCTCGTCGTTTCTGAGTGGGTTTCATTGTGTTCGATGGAGTTTGTCGTTGGTGGAAATTGTGTACAGCGCAGGGGTTTAAGCTAGGGTTGGCCTTCGCAAGGAGTACAGGCGACGAGGAGGAAAACCGAGGGTAGCAGGGTGATTAGGGAGTCGAGGCGCATCTGGGAAGGTAGTTTGGACGGGCTTCGATCATTTGTAGTGCAAAGCGACACTGCTCAGTCGCTGATGGAGGCTTGAGTTGGATTTCATTTCGGGGGTTCGAACGTGGATGTGAGGGTACCGTCGAGAAGAGGGTGAGGCGCAGGTCGTTTTGGTGGAAATGGCTCGTTCAATGGTGGACCGTAGAGGATGAACGAGGTGGAGGAAGTGGCTACAATGGTGGAGTTTGCGCACGGCCATTTGGATTTGGGGAAGGAGACTGTAGCGAACGGGTGGGTTTTAAAAAAGGGTAATAGGCCGACGTTTGTTATAAGGATTGACGAACTGTAAGTGGCGTTGGGATGGTATGGATGACGGCTACGTAGTGGAACTAACTGGGATTGAATAGGGGCTCGTTACAATTTATTGCAAAATAAAGTGTCCGTCTTAATCAAATGACAATTATCATTAATTAACGATGATAGTCCAATGTGAGTAAATCTCACTAACTCTGAACAGTTTATAATTTCATGTTGTATTTTTATAACTGTTAGATATTGGATTATTGACTGTGTGTTGTCTGTTTGATTGAACTGCTAGTCAGTTATTTAAATTTATATATTGATTATATTTAACAAAATATATCATATGGAACTGAAAGTGATGTTATCTATATTGTTTAACATCTGTGATGCAGGGAAACAGGTTGGAGGAATCCAACTGGATTCCTCAACATTTATTTTTCTATGATTCATGAATTGTGATATATGATGTGATATATAATCTGTTGTTGATTATGTGTTTTTGGACGATATTTATCTTTGTTTTATGGCATGTTAAATACCATAAGAAATACTGGATATGGGAAAGGGGATTTTTCAAAGTGTATTTTGAAAATGAATTATTTATATAAAATCGATGGATTTTATATAGAAAAGGAAATGGATTTTTATAAAAGAAATATTTATAAAATCAAAGGATAAGTTAGAATAAAAAGGAAATCATTTGTAAGGTAAAGAACCGTTACTTAAAGTAAATCTTTTTAAATGAATAGTTTATTCGAAAAGGAGTTAATCGAATTAGTTATTCGAATAGAATAAAGGAAGTTATCAAATAAAGTTAAAAGGAGGTATTCAAATATAGTTTAGCCAAAATGAGCTATTCGATCAGAATTCATTGAATAGAATAAATTGATTAGAGTTAACCAGTTAGAGTTAATCAGTTAGGGTTAACCAGTTAAAGTTATTAATTGGTTAGGGTAAATCAGTTAGGTTAAACCATCAGGGTAAACCAGCTAGAGTTAAACAGTTAGTGTTAATCAGTTAAAGTAAATCGATAGAGTTATATCGAACTAGAATTTATTGAATAGAGTTAAATCGAACTAGAGTTATTTAAAAGGAGTTAATCGAATGTAGTTTATTCGAATAGAAAGTAAAATGACTTAACCGAATAGAGTTTATTCGAATAGAGTAAAGGGAGTTAATCGAACTAGAAGTTATTCAAATGGAGTTAATCGAATACAATTTATTCGAATAGAGTTAGAGGAGTTAATCGAATACAGTTTATTCGAATATAGTTAGAGGAGTCAATCGAATACAGTTTATTCGAATAGAGTTAGAGGATTTAATCAAATACAGTTTATTCGAATAGAGTTAGAGGAGTTATCGAATATAGTTTATTCGACAGGGGTTAAGTGAATAGAGTAAATCAATAGAATAAACTGAATAGAGTTAAGTGAAAAGAGTCAATCGAATATAGTTATTCGAAAGAAAGGTTAAGTAAGGAAGTTAGTAAAAAGGAATATAAAGTGAACTTTGCCTATTTCAAAGTTAGAAATGTTGTTCAGTTAAGGTCTGTGAGGTAGTTCTACCCCAACTTGATTGGCTTCGTTTTTAACTAACGAATAGTTAAGGTTCGGCAGTAATGGAAATGGTTTGAGTTGGCATCGCGATGATTTGTTTAAAACATCTGTCTAAGTTCAATGAAGAAGCTTTGGAAATGTTTTCCAAAGAAGAAACCAGAAATGTTTTCTAATAAAGAAAACAAGAAATGGAAATGTTTTCCATTGTTAATAACGTATATTTTCCAAATATAGAAAATAAGAAATATTGAATATAGGGAAACAGGAGATAAGTAAATTAATGAAATAAAGAGATAAATGTTGAATGATGTTTGATCGATATAAATTTCCATTTTGGAAATAATATTGTTGTTTGCACACCTATTTTTCTTCGATAGTTAAATCACAGACTATCAAAGTTTTGACCATCTTAACGTTGTTAATATGGAGAGACCGGTTGGATTATTATCCAAAGAACCACTATGTATTGGCATAAGCGTTGCGAATCATATATGCCAAAGGAAATTGAAGACGGAGTTATGCAAGGGCTATCCTGTTTACATAATAGTGCCTTCGGTTCATTCTGTTCCTGGATGACTTGTATAGACGCATGTCTGACAGAGTATTTCCAGATGATCACGTATATTGATTTCTCCAACCGTACCAAGAGTGGAAGCGGAGAAGGAAACTTCTTTTAGCTAACACATAATGTATGGTTGAGGACGTCAATCGGTGATTTGATGGATTTTACGATGTGGCATTCAAAGTGAATCTGGTGTGATGATAAAGCGTAGCTTCAAGCCTCATCAACCGGTAAATGACAGAAATCGGGCAGGCAGCATGGCTAAGTCGGTTGCACCGAAGAAGGGTGTATAATCACCTGATCTAGAGTTTCATTTACTTCTAAAAATCTATTGTTGATGCTGTCCCATTCAGGAAACGGTTGCTGATCCCAACAGTTGGTGATATACATTCGATACACTCAAGCGAAATGAGTGGTCGGTCATGTGTGGCCGGGTTGCAAGATGTTCTTGTTTGAACCCAGTGTATTCCTCTATAGAGGTACACCAGCGAAAGGTGGTTCCATACCTTGTCATAGTTGGAAATCCATTAACCAATACGTGCTTGCGGTTTTGATTGTATACTATATATGTAGAACGTGAGATGAAAGCGTTTCTGCTGGATGATTATTATATTGTGTTGATAGACATTATTATAATATCAAAAGGTTTTTGATATAAAGATATTTTGGATTATCATAAGGGAAAAACCGTTCCGTTATACGGCGTGGTCTTATGAGACATCGATTACCTGTTTGAACTGTTTTAAAATGTTTTACTCACACCAGTCCCATGACTGACCCGGAGTTTATTTTGTTGTTTTCCCTAAACTCTTGGGTTCCTAAATTTGTACGGGCAGTCAAGTAGTTGGGATTTACAGATATACTGGAAGAGCTAGCAGCAGGAGGCTTCAGGATCATATAGCTATAGTTATTTCCGTTTTGTTGTAAGTGTTGTACTTTGATAATGATATGTATATTCAAGTACAGATTTGTATTTCAAAGTTATGTTATGAAATATATTTATTCGTTCCGCTATGAGATTCGTGTTACTCTGATATTGTGTTCTTCTTCTTCTTCTGTTCTAAGTTTCTATCTTATCTTTCCTCACCCTCTAATTTCTTTCACTAATGACTGGTGTTTTTTTCGATGTTTGGTTAGTCATCATTGAGTTTATGGCGATAACCAAATTCGACAAAATCCCGAGTCATTACAGATATTATATATGGAATTTAAGAGGCTTTGCCGTTATTCCATTTATATTATTAGTCCGATACAGAAATTTATATCGATTATGTATTGATTTGATTTCTGTGGAATTCCATATTTGGAAATTGATTTATAGATTTTATTTTCAAAGTTTATCTTTGATAAAATTAATGAGAATCTTTTAAAACGAATATTTTATTAAAAGAATACCCGGAGTTGGAATGTGGCGTAATGTGTGATTTTCCAATATTTGCTTTTTAATCACAAAATACGTGAGTTATTCAGAAAGACCGGGTTTAACCCATTCTGAATAATCATCACGACGATCAAGAGTCGAAGATGAAGATGGTGATTGAAGACCGAAGTTTTTCACATCGTTGGGATGATGATGACTGGTATCTTGAATTGGGATTGGCCTTCCAAGGCAAGGTATTTGCTAATGATCGTCCAAACGCATTTGGAGATCGACGGACACGTTGTTTCGCTCAGACCAAGAGCGAACATGTAAATGGATTGTGTGTCTGACATTGTATTCCTTTCTACTGTATTTGTTGAACGCTACTGATTATATATTTCTGTCTGGTGGTGAAGAATTTATTCTTTACTTATCACCCTTCTCTAAGACGTATGAGCTTAGAGGTTATATATATATTGGTAGATGATCAATAATATGGTAGGGTCTGACAATGTGACATGCTAAGATGCAAATGATCAAGGCTTTGTTGAAAAGCAGGCCTTGTGGTTGATGATCAAAGCACAGTCTATTTAGGCATAGCTTTGTGTATATCGTGACTTCGCGAGCCTCACACACCGGTTGAGTTTAAAACGGGAGAAGGGAATGCAGGGAGTGCACACGTTTCTTTCTAGCTAGAAGTGGTGTTGGGCTTTAACACGGCCCGACATTTGCTTATGTGGTTGATGGAATTTTTGCGAGGCCTCGGTTTATTCTTATCGGTCGCCCTCGGCTGATTTGTAGGTCCAATAGGATCGGGGAGCGTGTGTTCAGGCATAACTAATCCACTAAAGTATTTGTGGACCGGCCCTGCTGTATCCAAGGGTTCGCCAGCGTCCGAATCCTGGGACATTGCTAGAGTGTCTCGAATCGGTCAGTAGCTCCTCCCTAGCCTTGACTCATGATGGAAACCCAATTTCAAATACGCCCTTGCGGTTTTGATTGTATAACTAGTATGGCGACATAGTAGATGGTAGCTATGCCGTCTAGGATTAATATTATATTTGAAATGTTTTAAATATATATATACACACTAATAATATCGTATTTTACGTATCAAGCATCTTTTGACCATTATAAGGTAAAACCCTATCCTCTGGTGTGCGTTGCATTGTGTGATGGGACCTGGGTCTTATAATGGTTTCATTTTTCTAAAAAGCATTGCGTTATTTGACGATTTACTTTAATTATGCACTGGCAATCCAATGGAGTAAACCCGTTCCGCGTTAGCGGCGTGGTCCTGTGATTAGCCTACTTATTAGATAAGTTAAGTATAGAATTCTCACACCAGTCCCACGACTGACCTGTAGTTTGTTTCACTTTGCAAACTCGGGTGCCCTCTTTCCACACGGGCAGTCGAGTAGCTTTTTGCAGATATAGTTAAGCAGGATCCTGGATTGAAGCCTGAAGCTGGGTCCAGCATATTGATGGCCTTCCGCTGAGATTAGTTCTGCTGCAATGTATTTAATTTATTGTAAATGTATCTTCCGCTGTAATTTTATTCCGATGTACTCTGATATATTCTGTACTCTGATGTAACATTTATTATTGATGTTATAAAAGTCTGTGTTGTTGTTCTGATGTGTTGTATGCCCAAAGTTAACGTACACGGGTGTTGAACGGTCTTGATCGATCTAGCGATCGATTGGGGTCGGGCGAAATCTGGGTCGTTACATTAATAGTGACTAATCATATGTGTAAATTGCTGATGTGAAGTACTATATTTTGAAAGTACTTGTGATTATTATGTTGTGAAATGATTTTCCCTACTTTGAGATATGAAATGATTTGGTATGCTGCTAGAGATTTGGGAAACTCGGACGACTAAAAGTATGGGTGAGATGGGCGGTGTTTGCTTCCATGTGTGGGAGGTGCATCGTCGGTGTAGCCTGCTCCTATGTGGGGTAGGTGCACATTTATATATCGAGTTGCTAGGTGCGTACCCTTTGCCTTGTCTAGGGGGAGCCCGATATTTGGTTGCATACTTGTTTGTATGCATTGTTATGTTTTGGAATTCACATTCCCAAATGATTTGGTTTGAAATCCCGGAGTGAAATCTACTTTGTTATAGAAAGTTAGATATGTATTTCAAATGATTTGAAATAGAAATCGAGAAATAAAGTCCAAAGGAATAATTTCTGTAAATTGAATTGGATTTAGAAAATCTAAGTGTGGTGATTAATCTAAACGGGTAGATTGGGATATTGCATGTTGATTGATGCTTAGTAGATCCGTGTAAATATATTGATTGTTGTTTATACATTGGCATTCATGGGGGTGAACCCGTTCCGCGTAAGCGGCGTGGTCCCGTGATTTGCCTTATTATTTTATATAAATTAATAACTGTTTAGAGTTTCTCACACCAGTCCCATGACGGACCTGTAGTTTGCTTTTCCCTTGCAAACTCGAGTGCCCTTATTTTCCGCACGAGCAGTCAAGTAGTTTGTTTTGGAGATATATAAGCAGGATTCTGGATTGAAGCTTAAAGCTGTGTCCAAAGTAGTGATAGTCTTCCATTGTGTTATTTCATTTGTTTCCGCTGCATTTTATTACATTTATTGTTACTAAATCTTCCGTTGTATTTTATTTCGATATACTCTGATATATTCTGTACTCTGATGTAACATTATTATGATGTTTACAAAAGTCTTCTGTTATTTGTTCTGATGTGATGTATGCCCAGAGTTAGCGTATGCGGGAGTCGAACGGTCTTGGTCGATTTAGCGATCGATTAGGTCCGGGCGAAATCCGTGTCGTTACAAATGTGGTTTCTTTAAAAATACTATGGTTTATATAAAGTAAAATTAGCATTGCATATAAAGTAAAATTAGCATTGCATATAAATAAAATTAGCATATGAAATTGTTTTGAAATATAAAATTTGCTTTGTTTTGAAATATAGAATTTTCTTTGTTTTGAAATATAGAATTTGCTTTGTTTTGAAATATAGAATTTGCTTTGATTTGAAAATATACAATACTTTGATTTGAAAATATACAATACTTTGATCCGAAAATATACAATACTTTGATTTGAAAATATAAAATAGCAATATGATTTTTTAAGATATATAGAACAGTTTAAAAATGTGATTTTTATCCATAGCGTTGTCAAGATAAAAATGTGATTTTAATAATCAACTGCGTGAAACAGACGGCGAAGGATCAGACTGAAAACGAAACGGAATCCAGACCGTTCAGAAATAAAGAATGACAGAGTGGAACCCCAAGGTGAGAATTTCTCACTTTTATTTTATTTTTTAGTTAAAATATATACTAGGATGCGGACGGTGTTTAGCAGCACCCGACACCCGTTGTCCACAGACTATGGACGACTTGTTTGTCTGTTTGGTTGTGTTGTGAAAATTGATTGTGTGATGATGGGATGGAATAAAATATTTTATAGTTGAAAATATTTTATAGTTAAAAATATAATTTTTAAAGTGTATATGAATAAAATAAATATTCATTTACAAATCAAACGATTTGTTTATGTACAGCCATTTGTATTGATATTGATTGGGATGATAAATTTTACACATCGTCCAACTGCAAAAATAAATCTGTATTTGTTGACTAAAACACCACACGGGTATTGGGATGATATATGACAACACTAATCCCAATAATTAGCTGTATGCCGATCAATTGATTGACAAGCTGTGTAAGCGTTGAATATTTATTTTTAATGTTTATACAGTGTAGAATGCACTCTGGATGATGGATGATTATTTATCATTGTTGTTGTATACATGTATTGTATGAAATCTATATAATCGAATAATATGGTAATTGACTGTGTCTGATTCCAGTTCAGAAAGAATGAATATTTTAAAATAACGATTATTTTAGAATAACGAATAATCTAAAATAATATTCAGTAAAGGATCAAAATAAGATTTTGATGTCCGATTTGGGATGGACACGAATATATTTAAATGTATAAAGCCATGTTGATTAGATTGATGCCATTTTGATGTAAACGATATTTATATCAATTTTATTCACTTTTATAATGAATATCAAAAAGGAATTGATTTCAAAATCTAATGTTTTGAAAATATTATCATTTATATATCGATGATATGGAATATTCAATTTTGGTTAGAAAATGAATATGAAGTTGAAATCGTTTTGAAAACGAATTTAAAATGATTTATAAAATATGTTTTAAATGTAAATCAACGAAATATATATTATATATTATATATATATAATATAATGGCCTGAATAGAATGGGCCGCGCTGCGGCAATTCGCGAATTTCGACCATTGACTTCAAACGGACATTACGGGAGATCTGACTGTCAGATTCTCCTAAAACCGGAACCACTGGGTTCATATCGAAACGAGATTTCTAATGAATATTAGAGATTTGAAATCTAATGGTTGGTTTTGGAATTATGTCCAAATAAAATTTGGAAAAGGTCGTTGTATGTGCAGTTCGATGGCCGTTTATGGAAATCGACTGTACAAGCCTTGATAAAATTATTAAAAATTAAATAATTTGTATAAAATCATAATAAATGATTTGGAAAGAATCCGGATGAAAAATTCCATATTTAAAAAGATAAAAATAGATTTTTATCGAAATGAACTAGTTTTGAACTAGAATTATAATCCAATTATTTTTAAAATAAATAAATTAGATTTGAAATGGTTTTTAAAAATTACCAGAATTTCCAATATATAAATTGGAAATGGATTTGAATCGAAATTGTCTTCAGAATATTTCGATGTTGGATTTCGTGATTATACAGATATTGTTATGGAAATTTGAAAGATATATATATATATATATATATATATATATATATATATCGTTATTTCTAATACGATATTTGTTGATTTCAGAATTTGATATTGAATATAAGCCGATATATTTTCTATTCTGAGCCTTGTATTTAAAATCAAATTGGATTTCAGTTTGTCGTGAATGGTATCTTTAACGACACCGTTCTTAAACCCAATGGAGTTAAGAAAATCAGAAACTAACTGGAGATTAATTAAGTTGAATGGTTTCCTGGGTATTGATCTGATGTTGGTTTTGGCGTTCGGGGTTAATACCTAGGGAATTGTTCACCTGCTAATTTACGTTTAAAGGCTGGTGGAATGGAATGTGATTTTGGGTTTATCGTGAACCGTGTTTTAAAAGACATTGGTTCTTTAACCCAGTTAAAGACAGGAATAATATTTTGGGTTGTCGTGAATGGTATCTTTAATAATGCTATTCTTAGACCCAATGGAGTTAAGCAAATCAGAAACTTATTGGAGATTAGTTAATTTGAATGGTTTCATGGGTATTGATCTGATGTTGATTTCGACCTTCGGGGTTAATACTCGGGGAATTATTCACTTGCTAATTTACGATTAAAGGCAAATGGAATGGAATGTGATTTTGGGTTTATCGTGAATCAAGTTTTAAATGACATTGGCTCTTTAACCCAGTTAAAAGCAGGATATGATTTCCCAAGTCGAACAATCTTTAATATTGATTTTTGGGAAGATCAAAACCAAGTGGAGTTTTAATGCATCTTTAGTTAGATTAAAATGATATCCAAAGGAAGATTAAAGAACAAATTTAAAGAATTTATCTTTGATAAAATTAATGGGAACCTTTCCCAATGTATATGAATATTTGGATAAAGAAATATTTTGGATTGGAATGATGCATATGTTGTGTTTTTCTAGCACTTGTTTATTATATACGCGAGTTATTCAGAAAGACCGAGTTTATCCCATTCTGAATAACTGATTCGACGATGTGTCGAGGGTGAAGACGGTGATTGAAGATCGGAGGTCTTCACATCGTTTGGATGATTACTAATGTCTTAATAGGGTCGTACACCCAAGACAAGGTAATAAGTGGTGATTGTCCAGACGTACTTGGAGATCAACGGATATGCGAGGGCCTCTCCCCTGTATTGGATATATGGAGGAGGAATAAGGTGCCTCCGGTTTCATTCAGACCCAGAATGAACTTGTAAATGGATGTGTGTCTGACATCGGATTTCACTCTGTCTGATTGATAGACATCGGTTGCATAGCATGAATTGCCTATGTGGCATGCTGAGATGCAAATGATCAAGGTTTCTGTTGAAAAGCAGGGTCTTGTGGTTGATGATCAAAGCACGGCTTTAATATAGCGTAGCTTTGCGTAGCGTTAATTCGTGAGCCTCACACCTCGGTGTGAACTAGAAACATGAGAGGACTTCAGGGAAATGGACATGTGCTGGTTTCTAGCTAGGAGAACTGTTTTGGGTTTTACACGCCCGGACATTTTACTTATGTTGATGATGGATAGCGAGGCGCCTCGGTTATATCGGTCTCTGCGGAGCCGATGGAGTCATTTGGCTCATTTATGCACCCATTGGGCAGACTAGCATATCATTTACGGTATTATTAATCCACTCCGTATGGACTGGCCCTGAAGATCCAAGGGCCGATGCGTTATGACCCTGAGGCTCGAGCTAGACAGTCTCGAATTCGGTAAGGACGATCCCTTCCTTGGTTCACAGATGGAAATCCAACTTCCAATACGTGACATTTGCGGTTTTGATTGTAGAGCCTAGTATTGACGACATGATATATGGTACCCATGCCGCCTAGGATTGATACATTTATATTTGAAGTTGTTTTATACATTATGCACTTATAATAGTGTCAAATGATTTGTTTTAAACGTACCAAGCATGTTTGGCTATTATGAGGGAAAACCCTATCCTCCGACTTGCGTTGCATTATGTGATGGGACCTGGGTCTTATAATAGCTTCATTTTTCCAAAAAGCATTGCGTTATTTTGCTATATGCACTGGGATTTTTGGGAGGAAACTCGTTCCGTGTTATACGGCGTGGTCCCTTGATATATCTTACTTAAAGTAAAGTTTTAAATAACTATTTTAGTACTCACACCAGCCACATGACTGACCTGGAGTTGATTGTTTTAACCTAACTCTGGGTAGCTACTAGTTTTGGTTTTGTAGATTTATATTCACAGGATCCTGGTTTACAGCTGGAATGATATTTGAAAAGCTCTGTATCCGTATATTCCTTTCTGTTGTGTTTTGTATTATTTTCCACTGCATTGTAATATGTAAATCTCTGATATTTATCAAATGTATTTTATTCATTCATACTCTGTAATATTCTTGTATTCTAATGGAATTGTTGTAATAAACAATGAAATGTTCTTCTGTTTGTGTTCTGATGTGGCTTGTCCTCAAAGCAATCGGTGCTTACCTTCACGGGGAAGTTTGGGATGTTTCATTTTGGTATCAGAGCTTTGGTTTACAAAGCTCGAGAACAAGGCACCTTAGAACCAAACAAAAGAATTCATTAGAGATTGGATTAGTAACATCCAATGAGAATGACTCGTTAGAGATGAGATCAGTAGTATCCTAGAGCGAGTGTGAAGAGTGTTATTTTTGAAATAAACTGAAAACAACTTTTGTTTTGAAAATTTAAATCTTGTTATACGTAGTTGAATATTATTATTATATTGATTTTGGACGATCGAGTATATAGAGATTTTGCATATACGCCAACCTAGCGTGTATTCGAAGCCTCAAATATACTGGGTAGATATAGAATCACACTCTAGTCGCTCAGGGATAATTCTGGTGATGTCCGGACATCATCAGTATTTGTGTTCGAGTTTCGAAAGTGTGATTTCTATATATTTCCAATTGACTGGTGTGGGAACCAAAACTAGATAGGATTTATTATTGTGATTTGACACACAAAATATGATTTTCATGTATATATAGAAAATTATCTATTTTAAAAGCTAATCAACTAATTGATTGCTTATTGTTGATTGTGTTATGTGATTATTCATTTAAACCATTATGTGAAAGAACGGAATATATAACCAAAATCTAGTCAAGTATTGAATTTTATCAAAAATTATCTGGAAATGCACGCATGTACATATATATGATTGAACAGGTCATTGCAAGGAGGCTAGAGAAGAGGAATAAAATTGTCTGCCCAACAAGTAGGTACATATTTATTGTATTTCTTGGGATTTGGATGATTTTATGAGCCAATTGGCTAGCCGCTTGGCCTTTTCTTTTTCTTTTTGAGATGAAAAGGCCTGTATGGCGATTTCGGGATTTTCCCGGTGCTCCCGTACAGGGGAGGTTATGGCGAATTTTTTCGAAAATTTAGGGTGTTAGCCAAATTTTTGAAAATTTGAAAAGTTCTTAGAAAATGAAAAGTTAAAAAATTTAAGCCATAATGGAAATAATGAAAGTTGAGTTGGTTTGTAAAATAACTTTCAGCTTCGTTCCTTTTCGAGGACGAAAAGATTTTAAGTGGGGGAGATTATAACAACTTGGAAAATCCGAACCAATTTAAAATTTTTATTTTGGCAATTTTAATGAATTTCGAATATTTAAAATGATTTATTTTAAATAATAATGACGAGAAATTTATTTTGAATAGAATAAGAATGAATATATGTATTCGAATTGACATTAGAATATAAATATTTTATTTTAATTATAAAAGGAATTGAAAATGGCACGGTAGTTTGAAAAGTCGATTTCAAATTTTAGATGGATGTACAGGATTCAAAATAAATCGGATTTTAGCGAAACCAAAAATATTAGAATCTATTTATGAATATCTTTCCAACGAATATGAAAAATTGAAATTTCATAGCGGGAATAAAATGTTATGCCCAGTTGAAATTTCATAATAGTCGCTATGGAAATTATAGCCCTTAAAATGGAAATTTTGCAAACGACCTCGGTGTTCGACGAAACCACTTTTGTTGGATTCAGGATGTCAAGTTATTGCTAGGTTCCAAAATTCATAATTTTCTAAATCAATATGTGAGCGTGGCAAAGCAAAACGTTGTTTTCACAGTTTCAGTCAATTTGGATCGACTAGAAAATGGCCATTTTTCAAACGGTCTCCAAATTTGATGAAATTAGTTTTGTTAGAATCGAATCGTCAATACAAAGCTAGAAAATATTTTTTGGGAATTTTTAAAATCCGTATGTGGCCCCGGTAACTTGAAATGTGCGTTCAAATTCAATATATTGATTTATATTTTGATTATAGCGAAAATTGATCGCAATAGCTGAACTGGCTTATGAAACATATCCCATTGTGTTTGTAATAAGGGTAATTAGCTAGGGGAAATAGTCATTGTGTTTGATTTGGAGTTCATATCAGTTAACATGTATTTTTGAAAATAATAGAATAAAATATTAATAAAAATATATATAAGGCTTTGTAACTCTAGCCCTAACATCAGCCACCGCTGTTTCAAAATGATTGACAGTTTTTGCTCAAAATTTCTTTGAGATTTTACACCCAACCCATGAATCATTCCACCATTTCAAACTACGAAATCAAAGAGCGAAGAGTGCTCTCTACATCCCAACCCGAAGCATCTTCTCTCGTGATGTATCGAGTGGGAATTTCGAGCTTAGTGGGCTCGACTTCAAGCCAGTTTCTCGGCAACACCGGAGCTCCGAGTGGCGAGCCATTCCGGCAGTAGGGAGGCACCACTATGGCCCTTCGACGGGCAAGGTCCGATCAGCGAACGACGCCTCCTAGCGCGTAAAAATACGTGCCCTAGCTCGTGCGTGAATGGGTTCGTTGATACAGGAAGAGGAGCGATAGTTTTCAGAAAGGGATTAACGTTAAATAGTGAAAGGTAGTTTCTTTATTTGTTTACAATGGAATTGTTTAAAATTACAAATAGAATTGTTTGAAAAAATATATGTAAATAGGATTGTTAGGGATATATGATAAAAGTATGAAAATATGATCTTTGTTTAAAATAAAAATGTGGTTTCTATAAAAAAAGTATGGTTTATATAAAGTAAAATTAGCAATGCATACAAAGTAAAATTAGCATTGCATATAAATAAAATTAACATATGAAATTGTTTTGAAATATAAAATTTGCTTTGTTTTGAAATATAGAATTTGCTTTGTTTTGAAATATAGAATTTTCCTTGTTTCGAAATATAGAATTTGCTTTGATTTGAAAATGTACAATACATTGATTTGAAAATATAAAATAGCGGGGATAAAAATATGATTTTTTAAGATATATAGAACAGTTTAAAAATGTGATTTTTATCGATAGCGTTGTCAAGATAAAAATGTGATTTTAATAATCAACTGGGTGAAACAAATGGTGAAGGATCAGACTGAAAACGAAATGGAATCCAGACCATTCAGAAATAAGGAATGACGGAGTGGAACCCTAAGGTGAGAATTTCTCACTTTTATTTTATTTTCTAGTTAAAATATATGCTAGGATGCAGATGGTGTTTAGCAGCAGCCGACACCCATTGTCCACGGACCATGGACGACTTGTTTGTTTGTTTGGTTGTGTTGTGAAAATTGATTGTGTGATGATGGGATGGAATAAAATATTTTATAGTTGAAAATATTTTATAGTTAAAAATATAATTTTTAAAGTGTATATAAATAAAATAAATATTCATTTACAAATCAAACGATTTGTTTATGTACACCCATTTGTATTGATATTGATTGGGATGATAAATTTTACACATCGCCCAACTGCAAAAATAAATCTGTATTTGTTGAATGAAACCCCACACGGGTATTGGGATGATATATGGCATACACTAGTCCCAATAATTAGCTGTATGCCGATCGATTGATTGACAAGCTGTGTAAGCGTTGAATATTTATTTTTAATGCTTATATAGTGTAGAATGCACTCTGGATGATGGATGATTATTTATCACTGTTGTTGTATACATGTATTGTATGAAATCCATATAATTGAATTATATGGCAATTGACTGTGTCTGATTCAGTTCAGATTGGATGAATATATTAAAATAACGATTATTTTAAAATAACGAATATTCTAAAGTAATATTCAGTAAAGGATCAAAATATGATTTTGAAGTCCGATTTGGGATGAACACGAATATATTTAAATGTATAAAGCCATGTTGATTAGATTGACGCCATTTTGATGTGAACGATTTTTATATTGATTTTATTCACTTTTATATTGAATATCGAAAAGGAATTGATTTCAAAATTTAATGTTTTGAAATTATTATCATTTATATATCGATGATATGGAATATTCAGTTTGGTTAGAAATTGAATATGAAGTTGAAATCGTTTTGAGAACGAATTTAAAACGATTTATAAAATATGTTTTAAATGGAAATTGACGAAATATATATTATATATATTATATATATATAATATAATGGCCTGAATAGAACGGGCCGCGCAGCGGTAGTTCGCGAATTTCACCATTGACTTCGAACGGACATTACGGGAGATCTGACCGTCGGATTCTCCTAAAACCAGAACGTTGGGTTTGTATCGAAAAGAGCTTTCTAACGTATATTAGAGATTTGAAATCTAATGGTTAGATTTGGAATTATGTCCAAATCAAATTTGGAAAAGGTCGTTGTAAGTGCAATTCGATGGCCGTTTATGGAAATCGACTGTACGGGCTTTGATAAAATTATTAAAAATTCAATAATTTGTGTAAAATCATAATAAATGATTTGGAAAGAATCGGGATAAAAATTACCATATTTGAAAAGATAAAAATAGATTTTTATCGAAATGAGCTAGTTTTGAACAAGAATTATAATCCAATTATTTTAAAATAAATAAATTAGATTTGAAATGGTTTTTAAAAATAACCAGAATTTCCAATATATAAATTGGAAATGGATTTGAATCGAAATTATCTTCGGAATATTTCGATGTTGGATTTCGTGATTATACAGATATTGTTATGGAAATTTGAAATATATATATATATATCGTTATTTCCAATACGATATTTGTTGATTTCAGAATTTGATATTGAATATAAGCCGATATATTTTCTATTCAGAGCCTTGTATTTAATATCAAATTTGATTTTGGGTTGTCATGAATGGTATCTTTAATGACACCGTTCTTAGACCCAATGGAGTTAAGAAAATCAAAAACTAATTGGAGATTAATTAAGTTGAATGGTTTCCTGGGTATTTATCTGATGTTGGTTTCGGCCTTCGGGTTAATACTTAGGGAATTGTTCACTTGCTAATTTACGGTGAAAGGCTGATGGAATGGAATGCGATTTTGGGTTTATCGTGAACCGTGTCTTAAAGGACATTGGTCTTTAATCCAGTTAAAGACAGGAATAAGATTTTGGGTTGTCGTGAATGGTATCTTTAATAATACTGTTCTTAGACCCAATGGAGTTAAGCAAATCAGAAACTAACTGGAGATTAGTTCAGTTGAATGGTTTCCTGGGTATTGATCTAATGTTGGTTTCGGCCTTCGGGGTTAATACTTATGTAATTGTTCACTTGCTAATTTACGGTTAACGGTTGATGGAATGGAATGTGATTTTGGGTTTATCGTGAACCATGTTTTAAATGACATTGGCTCTTTAACCCAGTTAAAGGCAGGATATGATTTCCCAAGTTAAACAATCGTTAATATTGATTTTTGGGAAGATTAAAACCAAGTGGAGTTTTAATGCATCTATAATTACATTGAAATGATATCCAAAGGAAGATTAAAGAACAAATTTAAAGAATTTATCTTTGATAAAATTAATGGGAACCTTTCCCAATGTATATGAATATTTGGATAAAGAAATATTCTGGATTGGAATGAGGTGTATGTTGCATTTTTCTAATAATTGTTTATTATATACGCGAGTTATTCAGAAAGACTGAGTTTATCCCATTCTGAATAATTGATTCGACGATGTGTCGAGGGTGAAGACGGTGGTTGAAGACCGGAGGTCTTCACATAGTTTGGATAATTACTAATGTCTTAATTGGGTCGTACACCCAAGACAAGGTAATAAGTGGTGATCGTCCAGACGTACTTGGAGATCAACGGATATGCGAGGGCCTCTCCCCTGTATTGGACATATGGGGAAGGAATAAGGTGCCACCGGTTTCGTTCAGACCCAGAACGAACTTGTAAATGGATGTGTGTCTGACATCGGATTTCATTCTTTGTGATTGATAGACATCGGTTGCATAGCATGAATTGCCTATGTGGCATGCTGAGATGCAAATAATCCAGGCTTCTGTTGAAAAGCAGGGTCTTGTGGTTGATGATCAAAGCATGGCTTTAATATATCGTAGCTTTGATTAGCGTTAATTCGCGAGCCTTACACCCCGGTGTGAACCAGAAACGCGAGAGGACTTCAGGGAAATGGACATATGCTGGTTTTTAGCTAGGAGTGGTGTTTTGGGTTTTACATGCCCAGACATTTTATTTATGTGGATGATGGATAGTGAGGCGCCTCGGTTATATTGGTCTCTACGGAGCTGATGGAGTCATTTGGCTCATTTATGACCCATAGGGCATACTAACATATCGTTTACGTTATTATTAATCCACTCCTTGTGGACCGGCCCTGACGATCCAAGGGTCGATGCTTTCTGACCTTGAGGCTGGGGCTAGACAGTCTCGAATTCGGTAAGGACGATCCTCTGCCTTGGTTCATAGATGGAAATCCAGCTTCCGATACGTGACATTTGCGGTTATGATTATAGAGCCTAGTATTGGCGACATGATATATGGTACCCATGCCGCCTAGGATTGATACATTTATATTTGAAGTTGTTTTATACACTATGCACTTATAATAGTATCAAATGATTCGTTTTAAACATACCAAGCATGTTGGGCTATTATAAGGGAAAACCCTATCCTCCGGCTTGTGTTACATTATGTGATGGGACTTGGGTCTTATAACAGCTTCATTTTTTCAAAAAGCATTCCGTTGTTTTGTTATATGCACTGGTATTTTTGGGAGGAAACCCGTTCCATGTTATACGGCGTGGTCCCTTGATATATCTTACTTAAAGTAAAGTTTTAAATAACTATTTTAGTTCTCACACTAGTCACATGACTGACCTGGAGTTTAATGTTTTAACCTAAACTCTGGGTGCCCCTATTTTCTACACGGGCAGCTAGTAGTTTTGGTTTTGCAGATTTATATTCACAGGATCCTAGTTTACAGATGGAATGATATTCAGAAAGCTCTGTATCCATATATTCCTTTCAGTTGTGTTTTGTACTATTTTCCGCTGCAATGTAATGTGTAAATCTCTGATATTTATCAAATGTATTTTATTCATTCATACTCTGTAATATTCTTGTATTCTAATGGAATTGTTGTAATAAACAATTAAATGTTCTTCTGTTTGTGTTCTGATGTGGCTTGTCCTCAAAGCAATCCATGCTTACCTTCGTGGGGAAGTTTGGGTCGTTTCATCTCTCTAATCAGTTATCTTTATCTCAAAATCACAAATTCTGATTTTCATTTCAAGAATCAAACTACTTACTCAACTGAGTCCAATTATATTCCAAAATCCAATTTTACTCGATATCATTCTATTACAATTAAATTCAATTTCAACTTAACTAACTTTAATCCAATTCCAGTTTGTTTTCTCAAATTTATATCTAATTTGTTTTTGTTTAAAACAATCACCCTAGGAGTTTTAAACAGTTTTAAATTTTCCAAAAATCAAATATTCCTTTTTGGAATTCAAACAACTTGTTTTCTCAAAATTATTCGGAAACAAAATCTTTGGTAGTAATCCATCACTTAGAACTCGAAAATGAACACCGATGATGTGGCCAGCATCATCATAATTATTTCCCAGCTATTGAAGTAAGTTCAATACTATATCACTTTCAAAACCATTTATAAATACTTCCATTTTGAAATTCATTTCAAAATACCATTTACATTGCTTTAAAACAATTTAAAATCTCCCAAGAGTTTAAAATTCTCTTATATCCAATCCATATTCATTTACAAACACTTATTCAAATTTCCAAAGTTTTAATTTCAATTCTTATTTAAATTCAGATTTAATTCACTTTGTAATACTTATATGAAATTTGATTGGTTATTTACATAACCGTTTAACATTTTATAATCTTGTTCGATTATAATAACAACCAGCACATCCAATATATGATAATCATTTCAATATCAATCTTTTATATCAAAACATAATTTGGGTAAATTTTTTCATTTTCCCTCTTTTCAAAACATATTGTGTGTCGGTTCATCGTATTCGAGTGTTTAGAAACCCCTACCGATGTAGTGGATCAAATTGATCGACCAGAATTCACAACCTACTCAACCAATAAATCTCCATGGTATAAAATCATTTTATATCAAATAACAAATACGTTCACTCGTATATATACACTCAAAATAAATCTATGGTATTACTAACCCCATCTTTGCTGAGTCACGCCACAGTGCCAAGGTAACTACTTAACCTTCATCTTTGATACCACTGTAATGACCTAGGGATTTTGGACTCCAAAAATCGACACAAATACCAATCTCGACTATTCACACATCGGAAATACCAGATAGTTAATAGAAAGAAAATAGAGGGTGAGAATAAATAAGATAGAAAATTAGAATAGAAAAAGAAGAAAAACACAACAATATCAGAGTAACACGAATCTCGCAGCGGAACGAATAAAATATAGTATACACAACTTTGAAATAAAACAGTATCTGCATACAATAACATTATTAGAGTATAACATTTACAACGGAAATAACAATAGCTATATAATCCTGAAGCCTCCTGCTCCAGCTCTTCACGTATCTGTAAAATCCCGACTACTTGACTACCCGTACAAAATTGGGCACCCAAGAGTTTAGGGAAAACAAAAAAAATAAAATCTGGGTCAATCAAGGGAGTGGTGTGAGTAAACCCCAACCATTCGGTTTAACTTTTCAAAATCCTTTTCAAAAGAAAAGATAATCTAAGACCGATCCACACATAAATACGGATGGTTCTTACCTTACGATAACCCAAAACATTTTTGAGTTTCATTAATATTCTGACATTATAATAATGTCTAATCACAAGTAATTAACAATGTAGTAGAACGCTTGCATCTCATGCTCCACATATATAGTAAACAATCAAAACCGCAGGCGCTTATTGGAGATTGGATTCCGACTATGACAAGGTATGGAACCACCAGCTGATAGTGTATCTCTAGAGAGGAATACACTGGGTTCAACAAGAACGTCTTGCAACCCGGCCCACACATGATCGACCACTCATTTCTCTTGAGTGTATCGAATATAATGTCACATACGGTTGCTAGCAACATAACCGTTCCTGGGAGATACAGAAGTGAAAAGAAGTAACAAATATGAATATTCTCTAGATGTTGATAATGCACCCTAATGGGGGCGACCCACATAGCCATGCTGCCTGCCCGATTTTTGTCATTTCCCGATTGTTGAGGCTTGAGGTCATAACGTATCTTTTGATAGATCATACATTCATTTACTTTGAATGCCACATCGTCATACCCGCCAAATCACAAATTGATTTCCACAAAAATACCACGGGTATAAAGCTAAGAGAACGAATTCCTTCGATCCACCGAACGTGGATACGTTTGAAGCGATCAACTTACGTGATCCATTAGATATACTTTGTCAGACATTCGTCCATACACGTTGTCCTGGGTCTTGACAAATCGAAGGCACAATTCTGTAAATCCATCATAGGCAATTTCTACCTAGGATCTCCAGAATAGCCCTTGCCTAAACTCCATCTTCAATCATCTTATATATATTTGATTCGCAACGCTAATCCCCATAAAGAGTGGTTTTCAGAAAATGAATCTAATCCCGGTCTCTCCGTATTAACAACGGAAATGGTCAAAAACTTTGATAGTCGGTGATTTAAATATCAAAGGAAAACATGTGTGCAAACAACGATTGTATTTCAAAATGAAAAACTAACCGATCAATCATCAATCAACACTGACTCCTTTAACTTAATTTTCCATTTAGTTATTCATTTCCCTATCTCTGTTTCCATATATTCGTAAATTCTTATTTTCTAAATTTAGAATATATGCGTTATTAATCATTGGAAAATATTACCATATTTACTCTCATTTCTTATTTTCTCTATTAGAAAACATTTCTAATTCTTTTTTGGATAACATTTCCAAAACTCCTTTATTGGATTTAAACAGATATTTAAATAAAACATCGCTATGCCCACTCAAGTCATTAACACTTATTAACTAACCTTAACCATTCCATTGTTATAAATGAAGCCAATCAAGTTGAGGTATAATAACCTCTCAGACCTTAAATGAACAACATTTCTAACCTCGAAATAAATAAAGTTCCCATTTTAAATCTTCAACAAAACTTTCTTACATAACTCTCAGATTCCAATTACGAATCCACTTCTTTTGCAGAAATCATTTGATTATAACAATAGTGTTGTGATCCCTTGCTTCTAAAATATAATAACTTAAATAAAAAATTTATTTCTTAATTTAAATAAATAAACAAAAGGTTTATTAAATAAATAGATCTTGATTTAAAAACCAGAAAGTAAATAATACTTTTGTACATTCGATATAGTCGGGTCCTAATATATAATTCTTTCTCGAATAAACTCTATTCGATTGACTCTCTTTCGAATAAACTATATTCGATAACTCTTTTCTGAATAAACTATATTGGATAATCTCTCCTTCGATAAACTATATTCGATGATCTCTCCTCGAATACTTATATTCGATTCACTCTATTTAAATAACTAATATTCGACTAACTCTATCGATTAAATAATATTCGGTTAACTCCATTCCAATAATTAATATTCTATTAACTCTAATTCGATTAACTCATATTCGAATAACTAATATTCGATACTCTCTATTGGAATACTTATATTGGATTAACCCTCTTCGAATGACTTACATTCGATTAACTCTCTTCGAATGACTTACATTCGATTAACTCTCTTCGAATGACCTACATTCAATTAACTCTATTCAATTTACTCTAATTTGATTAACTCTACACGATTAACTCTAATTCAAATAACTCTAATTCGATTAACTCTAATTCCCATTCCAATCAAATTCCCATTTCAATTCCTATTTCAAAACCCAATTTTTTTCTTATAAATGTTTTAATTTATAAAATATCTATTTTAATCCATTATTCAAATTGAATGTGAATAATATTTCTTTTATATATCAATTCAGTTTTGATTTCATATTTAAAAATAATTTTCCATTTTCAAATTCTATTTATACTTCTATTTATAGAATTATTCATACGAAATCTCCATTTTATTCTAACACTTAAATTTCATTTATAATTACTTTTATAATTGCTGAGTTCACGTTCTATTTAAAATATCGGCATTAAAACCAATTTCTACTTCTCTATATAAGTTCAGACCTTTATATTCTATTTATCAAATGTAAAATATTTTCTTAATTTATAACATCATTTATAAATTACGCTTCTTAAGTTATCTGTTAAAAAAGGATTTCTATTAAATATGTACTTTAAATCAAATTCCTATAATTCTTTTATATCTCGCCCATTCCTTTTTATAATTCTATAAATTTTCTAAATAATTCTTTTTATAAAATCTGTAAACTAAATATTTACTTCTAAAATTCCCTTAAAAATATTCTTTGATTTCATATAAATATTTTCTTTCATATATTTCTTTACTTACTTCTTATTACTTCTATTAAGTAATTTACCCAAAAATGGTCCTTTAAACTTCCATATAACTGTTAAAAAATTTATACAGAAATTTTTTATTTAATTTTCACATATCCCTTCTTTTTATAAAACCTTTTTTATTTCATAAAATTCTTATTTCAATATACACTTCACAAATTCCTTTTTATAAAACCCTTTTGATTTTATAAACTTTCAAAATTTAATATCCACTACAAATTTCCTTTTTAAATAAAATCCTTTGATTTTATTTAAATATTTTATTTCAAATTATAGTTTGAAATTTCCCTTTTCACATTCCAGTATTTCTTATGGTATTAAAAATGCCAAACAACAGGACCAGTGTCATCATAATCAAATCACCGATTATACCTCACATCATATATCACAATATATGAAAACAAACAATATTATAAATATTGAGGAATCCTGTTGGATCCCTCCAACTTGTTTCCCTGCACCCACAGATGTTAATCAACATAAATAACACGAATATGAAATATTTTGATAAGCAGAATCAATATTCGATTAACGATTTATGTATATCGTTTTCTGTATTCTCTACCAATTTTATTTGCAGTTCATCCAAACAATCAACACACAGAAATCAACCAACATTTATCAGTTCTAAAAATTGTTATAAAAATATGACTGGGAAGAGTTAGTGCGTTTTAGTCACCTTGGGCGGTTATCGTTAAATAATGATTAACTATCTGTTGATTCAGACAGACAATTTATTTCGCTATAAATTGTCACGAGCTCCAATTCACTCCTAGTCAGTTTCATTGTGTAGCCCTCGTCCATACGATCCCAACGGATCTGACAGTTCGAAATTCTGATACAGTATGTAGAAGTTATTACATTTACAAGTTATACGATTAAATTAAAACTTAAATTTTAAATATTAATTGGGCTCATCATTTACCTAAGGCCCAAACCAAATCTCTTCTACCTACACCTGCTCATTACCATCTTCTCCAAACCGTAACTCCTCGAACCCGTATAACTCCACATGGCCATTGTCTTTCACGACAAATTCCACTTCTTTGCTTCATAAGAAATTCATCTAAAATTACCAAAAATCACCACTTCGAATCCTCTCGCTCCTCGTATCAACATCATCGAACTCGCACTCCAGACCAGCGACGCGTCATTCTGGTCTTCCGCACCACTACAGTATTGCGAGTGACACAACCAACAACCGAAATCCACAAAATTATCATACCAGGCGCGGATTTTCTCCTTGATCCCAATAACATCATCCAAAATAGAAATCGAGGCTTCCAGAATCCGTAATCAGCAACCCTAGTTACACGGTATTTTTCCCAGCCTGCTGGATCGTGATTGCACCCTATGAGATGGATACCGAATTGAAGATAATTCCCCAACGATTTCAGAAATGCTTATGTTACGATTTATTGAAATTTATTTCTATTTCTTTTGAATTTTTGATTGTGATGATTTGGTTTGAGGAAGTATTCTGGTGGCGGCGTGTTTAATTTTGACCGGAGAAAAACTGATTTTAGAGTTAGAGGATGGTATGGTATTTATAGAGTGGGTATAATATTTTTCTTTATTCGATTATTTCATTTTTTTTATTCCAACGTTGTCTGTATTTGTCATTAAAAATCCCTATAATCACATACAATACCAAAAAATCACGAATATTTCGACATTACGGACCCAACGAAACTTGTTTCATCGAATTCCGACTCCGTTTGCTCACACAGCATATTTTTAAAGTCAAAATATTGATTGTATTTCACACTAAAATTCCTTATGGCCACATACTGACTTCAAAAATAATGAAAATTGAAGTCTAACAATAATTTAATATTCCGGATCCATCAAAATTAGTTTCGTCGAAAACGGAGCTCGTTTGCAAAACTGGCTATTTTTAAAGCTTTAAATAAGCCCATTTAAATATTTATATATTTAAAAATAATTAAATTAAATATAAATATATATTATTGTATATATATTCAAAATAGGGTAGCATACAACTCCAGTTGGATTTATAACTTGATATTCAAATCCCGGTTGAATCGATATTCAATTTATATTGAAAAATCCATTTAAAATATAAATAAATCATTATAAAATTATAAAGGAATTCCATAGCGACTTTTCGAAAATTTGATTTGGACATAACTCAAAATCTATACGATGAAATCTTGATTTTTCTCTACCATTAGAAAAATATAGTTCACCAGCTCCGAACATTTCTTGTTTCACAAAAATCCGACTTAAAAACGGATTTTGTATATTCGTTTAAACTTCGAATCGCCAAATTACGAAATGCCACAACATTTCGAGCTCGATTACAATTATAATATAACTGTACGTTCAAACTGATATTTGTAAATAAATTCATTTATATAATTCAATTCTAAACTGAATTATATATTTTAAATTGTGTAGTTCACACAATATTGTCAATTCACTATTTCCGACTATTTCGGAATTAAATATATTATTATATTATTTATATTAATTAAATATTCCATATAGTTTAATTAAACGACCATTTAAATCTATAAATCACTATTTAAATAATTAAATAAATTAATCATTATACCATAAAAATATAGGACATTACGGAAAAAAAGGTGAACGGATTCAACAAAGTGGGGTGTCTTGATCCTTTTCCTTTCCAACAGCTTCTTCGGTTCTTTCTGTTCATAGCTTATAAGTCATAATGGAAGTGAGGATTTCAATTTTCACTTCCTTTGTCTTATAGTTTTTGTCTTCTCATAGATCTAGTTTATGTTTTTGACAAATTGTGCCATTGGATTTTATATCTTTAGTTTGTATGCTTATTTTTAGTACAAGTGATATATTAGGGTGAATATGGTTTCACTTGGTTTGAACTTGTACAACAAAGGATGTAGAATTATATATATATATATATATATGTATATATACACACATGAGCATTCTGTGGCATCACTGTTTTGCAGCACCCCTACCGGTTCGTGAACTATGTTAATGCAAATCCAACAAGAATTTGTAGATGTTCAATCCACGTATATATTATCATCTACCTAAAATTTGAGCTTGTTCCGACATTCGTAACATTTTCAAAATGCTAACTCAATTGTTCACCAGTCAAACATTTATTCGAACCGTTAAATTTAAACATCGAATATATTATTCTACGAATGTCGGAATGAGCTCAAATTTTGGAAAGATGATAATATATATGTGGATTGAACTTCTACAAATCCTTATTGATTTAGGATTAGCGTACCTCACGAACCGGTAGAGGTGCTACAAAATAGGGGTGCCTCGGAATAGTCCTTATATATATAGGTTCCATGGCACCCCTACTTGGAAGCACCCCAATGCACCGCATTTATATTAAAAAAAATTATTGAGGGCAGAGAGAGTTAGTAGGAGGAAAAAGAAATAGAAATGTGTAGTGGAAATCAGATGGCTAAAGGGGTGCACTATTTGGGGTGCTCTTGATCATATGTGTGTGTGTGTGTGCGCGCGCGCGCACGCATGCGTGTGTGTTGTGCATGTGTGTGTATGGTAAGTCTATTTAAATAAAAAATTTGGAAAGATGATAATATATATGTGGATTGAATATCTACAATTTCTTGTTGACTTTGGATCACCATACACTACTACAAAAGTGGGCATATTCGACACTAATTTGTGTGCATTACATGAAAATATGGCGAAAGCTATGCTTTCTTTGATCTTCTGCAATAACATTCATATTTTGTTGCATTAGATATGAATGCAGTGTTGCGGTTGGAATTCTTGTGCTGTGACGTGCAACACCAGTTCTATGTGTTGCTTTACATAAAAACATGCCAGGTCAGCGATCCGCGTTATCAGTTTAAACAAATAAATAACCATAGATGTTTGATTAATCCAACAGTTCAAACGTATCCCTGGTTCAGTTTAGTGAAAATTTGGTGCAATCTTTTCCCCATTCATGAAATACTGTAACAACCCGGAAAATCTGGGCCAGTTTAAAATTTTTATTTTGGCAATTTTAGCGAATTTTGATTATTTAAAATGAATTATTTTAAATAATATCGACGAGAAACTTATTTTGAATAGAATTCGAACGTATATATTATACGCGTCGCCGTTAGAATATAAATATTTATATATAATTATAAATAGAATTAAAAATGGCGCGGTAGTTCGATAATTCGATTTCAAACTTCAATTGAATGTACCGGGTGCAAAACAATCCGGATTTTAGTGAAACCAAAAATAATGGAATCTAATAGTGAATATCTTTCCAACGAATCCGAAAAATCAAAAGTTAGTAGCGGGAATCAAAAGTTATGTCCAGTTGAAAATTCTGAATAGTCGCTATGGAATTCAGGCCCTTAAAAATGGACATTTTGCA
This sequence comes from Allium sativum, assembly GCA_030737875.1. Classification (NCBI taxonomy): domain Eukaryota; kingdom Viridiplantae; phylum Streptophyta; class Magnoliopsida; order Asparagales; family Amaryllidaceae; genus Allium; species Allium sativum. The sequence goes on along the minus strand of CM060910.1, from coordinate 410,958,059 downwards.
AATGACCTCGGATTTCGACGAAACCACTTTTGTTGGATCCGCAGTGTCAAGTTATCGCTAGGTTTCAAATTTCATAATTTTTCGAGTCAATATGTGAGCGTGGCAAAGGAAAACGTGTTTTAACCATTTCAGTTGATTTTAATCGACTGGAAATTGGCCATTTTTCTAACGGTCTCAGAATTCGACGAAACTAGTTTTGTTAGGACCGTATCGTCAATACGAAGCTAGAAAATATTTTTATGGAATTTTTCTAGTTAGTATGTGACCCCGGTAATTTGAAACGTACGTTTAAAATTCAATAAAGTGATTTAAATGTAAATTCAAAGGAAACTGATCGAAACGGTCAAATCAGCTTGCGATACATATCCCATTGTGTTCGGAATGGGGGGGAAACGCTATGGGCGACAGGCGGTGGACCTCGTTTTGAGGTCGTATGTGAAAGTCAACCTTTAAATAATTAAATAAATAAAATAATATAAAAAAAAAAAAAAAAAATATTCCTTACTCTCCTTTATTTCTTCTGGCCCCCCCCGTTTCAATTTCAGTTCTTAAATAAAATAAAAAAAAAAAAAAAAAAAGGGGGAAAGCCATCGCGCGATGGCGACAGCCTACCGCCGCCCGAACCCTCCACCGACCCACCTCCCTCCAGCCTCACCTTGGCCACCGCGACGACAGAAGACCCCTCCCCTCGACTGGCGCCTGGCGCGAAGGCCCCACCCCTGCCCTCCTCGACGAAGACGAGACGCCCCCCCCCCCAAATCGTTCGACGCCTCCGCGACCCTGGCCAGCGAGCCTGTGCCGCCGCCTCGAAGCCAGGAGCCTCCGACGATCAGCAGAACCCCCCCCCCCCCATCTGTAAGTTTTTGTTTTTGTTTTTGGCTTTGCTATTTTATTTTCAAGTTTTAGAAAACTGATTTTAATTAATTTTAAAAACTGTTTTTTTTTTTAGATTTAAAAACAGAAATGTTAAACTGATTTTAGATTTAAAAATGTTAAACTGATTTTAGATTTAAAAATGTTAAAACTGATTTTGATTTAAAAATGAAAAAAAACTGAATTTGTTTTATTTTTAAAAACTGAGTTTTATCTACTTTAAAAGCTGAAGCTAGATTTTTATTTTATATAGTATATAGTTTAGATTTTTAATAGAAAAGAATTTTTATTTTTATATGTATAGGGCATTGAAGTAAAAATAGAAATTCATATGTCAAAAAGATTAGATTTTGAAAATGAAATAGATTAGATTTTTATCGATATGAATGTGAAGTAAAAATATGATTTTTATATTTTTTTAAAGTATTAAAAATATAATCTTTATAGGATAGAGAATATAAAGATATCATCTTTGTATATGTAGCGAAATAAAAATCTGATTTTTATTTTATATACATTGAAATAAAGTGGTGATTTTTATAAAAGCGAAAACTTTATTTTTATAAAGGTGAAATCTATATTTTAAAAATTTGATTTTTACATTGTTAAAAAGAAAAGAAACTGAAATGGTCATTGATTCAAAAATACAAGCAATCTTGATTTGAAAATAAAAAGACATCACTTTTGAAAATATAATGGAGAATATAAAAATTCGATTTTTATATATTGAACTTTGAACTAAAAATTCGATTTTTATATATTGAACTTTGAACTAAAAATTCGATTTTTATATATGGAACTTTGAAATAAAAATTCGATTTTTTTTTTTTATATATATAGTGGCCTTGGGCAACGAAGGTGACAAAAAGGCGAAACGACGAAGACTTCTGCAAATGAAGTGCCGTGGAGCTAGGATAGCTATAAGTGAGAATTTCTCACCTTTCAATTTATATTTCTAGTTATATATATATATACTAGGATGCAGACGGTGCTTATTAGAAGCACCCGACACCCGTCCACATACCATGGACTTGTTTGTTTGGATTGTTTGGTGATTGATCGAGATATTGGTTTGAATGTGGTTTGTGGTGTGAAAAATCGAATCGATAAATTGGTTAGGATTAGACGTGCGCCGTTATAAGGCGAAGGAGTAAGACTAGGTTAGACTCTTACTCCAAATTTTGTGGTTTGCAAAATGAAATTGATTTGATTGATGAGTGAATGGCGTGGGCCTTCACTAGACCGGGGATTAGGCTAGGCCTTGTCCCGTTTCTAGTATCGTGCCGTTATGCCGCCGAAATTTTCTAAAATATGTTAGAAAATAAAAATATCATTTTATTGTGTAAATGAATAATAGAAATTCATATGATAGAATAAAATGTTTTATCGTTAAAAATACAATTTTTAACGTGAATATGAATATAGTGAAAGTGAATAAAATAAATATTCATTTACAAACCAGATGGTTTGTTTATGTACACTTATTTGAATGACATTGATTGGGTCGATAAATTTTACACATCGCCTAACTGCACAAATAAAATATGTGTTTGATTGTTTGAAACCCCACACGGGTGTTAGGATGAAATTTGAAGTTCACTCATCCTGATTGATTAAATATGTCGATCGATTGATTGACATGCTGTTGTAAGCGTTGAATATCTATATTTGATGCTTATACAGTGTAGTGCACTTTGGTTGATGGTTGATTATTTTCAATGCTATTATATACATGTGTTGTATGAAAATCCATATAATTAATTTTATATGGTAATTGATTGGGCCTCATTCCAGTTTTGAAAAAGAAATATTTGAAATAGAATATTTGAAAATAAAGGAATATATGAAGCCGTGTTGATTAGATTGACGCCATTTTGACGAGAACGATATTTATATCGATTTTATCGATTTCGAAATGAATTGAATTGAAAACGAATTCAAAATGAATTGAATTGAAAACGATTTCGAAATGAATTGAATTGAAAACGATTTCGAAATGAATTGAATTGAAAACGAATTCAAAATGAATTGAATTGAAAACGAATTCGAAATGAATTGAATTGAAAACGATTTCGAAATGAATTGAATTGAAAACGATTTCGAAATGAATTGAATTGAAAACGAATTCGAAATGAATTGAATTGAAAGCGATTTCGAACTGAATTGAATTGAAAACGATTTCGAAATGAATTGAATTGAATATGAATTCAAACTGAATTGAAATTTGAATTGAATAGAAATGAATTTTAAAACGAATTTATAAGGAAGAATTCAATTTTTCTTTGAATTGAAATGGAAGTTGAAATAGGTTTTGAAACGATTTTAAAACTATTTATATAATTCGTTTTGAATAGAAATCGACGAAATATATATTATATATATTATATATATAATATAATGGCCTGAATAGAACGCGCCGCGCCGCGGCAGTTCGCGAATTTCGACCATTTATTTCAAACGGACATTACGGGAGATCCGACCGTCGGATTCTCCTAAAACCAGAACCGTTGGGTTCGTATCGAAAAGAGCTTTCTAACGAATGTTAGAAATTTGAAATCTAACGGTTGGATTTGGAATTATGTCCAAATCAAATTTGAAAAAGGTCGCTGTAAGTGCAGTTCGATGGCCGTTGATGGAAATCGACTGTACGGGCCTTGATAAAATTATTAAAAATAGTAATAATTTATGTAAAATCATAAGAAATGATTTGTGAAGATTTGGGATGAAAAACTCCATATTTGAAAAGATAAAAATAGATTTTTATCGAAATGAACTAGTTTTGAACTAGAATTATAATTCTATTTATTTTTAAATAAATAAATTGAATTCGAAAAGGGTTTTGAAAATAACCAAAATTTCCAATGATTGCATTGGAGTGGATTTAAATCGAAATTGTCTTCGGAATATTTCGATATTGGAATTCGTGATATTACAGGTGTTGTTATGGAAATTTGAAAGATATATATTTGTATCGTTATTTCCAATACGACATTTGTTAGTCGTAGAATTCGATATTGAATATAAGCCGATGTATTTTCTATTCAGAGCCTTGTATTGAATATCGAATGTGATTTGGGTTTGTCGTGAATGGTGTCTTCACTAACACTGTTCTTGAACCCAGTTGAGAAAAGATTAAATCTTTTTATTTAGATTTAATGAAGTGTACCAATTAAATGATATTTAATTGGAATTGAATTGATATTGATTTTTGGGTTTATCGTGAACAGTGTTTTAAATAACACTCGTTCTTTAACCCGATAATTAATGGAATGATTTTTGGGTTTATCGTGAACAGTGTTTTAAATAACACTCGTTCTTTAACCCGATAATTAATGGAATGTGACTTTGGGTTTATCGCGAACCGTGTTTTTAGATGACACTGATTCTTTAACCCAGTCACAGATTAAAACTAAGTGGAGTTTTAATGAATCTTTAATTAGATTGAAAAGATCGAGAATGGAGTATCACCAGTTTTGCTCCAGGCGATAGTTAAATCTTTAATTAGATTTGAATGTGAAATTTAGAAACTAACTGTCGGTTAGCCAAGCAGAATGGTTTTCTGGATATTGATCTGATGTTGGTTTCGGCCTTCGGGGTTAATATTTGGGGAATTATTCTCTTGATTAATTTACGGTTAGTGACTAATGAATTGGAATGAGGCGTATGTTGTGTTTGTGTAACACTTTTATAATATATACGTGAGTTATTCGGAAAGACCGGGTTTATCCCATTCTGAATAACTGATACGACGATAAGTCGAAGATGAAGACGATGGTCGAAGACCGGAAGTCTTCACGTCGTTTGGGTGATAACTGATGATCTTGATTGGGCTGTACACCCAAGAAGATGGAAACAGTTGGTGATCGTCCAGACGTACTTGGAGATCGATGGATATGCGGGGTACTAGGTGCCTCCGGTTTCGTTCAGACCCAGAACGGACTTGTAAATGGACTGTGTGTCTGACATCGGATTTCATTCTGTGTGACTGATATCGGTTGCATAGGATGGTTTGCCTGTGTGGCATGCTAAGATGCAAATGATCAAGGCTTCTGTTGAAAAGCAAAGTCTTGTGGTGATGATCAAAGCACGGCCTTTGTGGCGTAGCTTTGTGTAACGTTTACCTCGCGTGTTTCACACCAGGTATGAACCAAAAACGGGAGACGGACCTCAGGGAGGACTTGCGTTTCTTTCTAGCTAGAAGTGGCGTCAGTGGTTTTACACGCCCTGACGAGTTTGACTTATGTGGTTGTTGCTGTTGCGAGGCGCCTCGGTTATATCGGTTTCGGCCGAATGCATTCTGGTCGGCTGACGGACCAGACTTACACCCCATAGGGTGGGGAGACGTATTGTTCAGGCATAATAATCCACTCCGTGTGGACCGGCCCTGACGATCCAAGGGGCAGTTGCGGCTGTTCCTGAGGGGCGGGCTAGAGCGTCTCGAATCGGTTGAGGACTATCTTTTGCCTCGGTTCATAGATGGAAATCCAATTTCCAAATACGTGACATTTGCGGTTTTATTTGTAAACCTATATATGGCGACATAGTGGCATGGGACGCTCATGCCGCCTATGATTGATACTTATGATTTGAAGTTGTTTTATACACTTATAATAGTATCAAATGATTTGTTTTAAAACGTATCAAGCATCCTTTGGCTGTTATAAGGGAAAACCCTATCCTCGACTGCGTTGCATTGTGTGATGGGACCTGGGTCTTATAACAGCTTCATTTTTCTTTATTTAGCATTGCGCTGTTTGTTTCATGCACTGGTATTCTTGGGAGGAAACCCGTTCCGTATTATACGGCGTGGTCCCTTGATTTACCTAATGATTTAAAATAAAGATTAATAACTGTTTTAGTTCTCACACCAGTCACATGACTGACCTGGAGTTTATTGTTTTAACCTAAACTCTGGGTGCCCTTATTTTGACATGGGCAGCTAGTAGTTTTGGGTTTTGCAGATTTATATTCACAGGATCCTGGTTTACAGCTGGAACGATATCCGGAAAGCTTTGTATCCGTATATCTCATTCTAGTTGTGTATTGTATTATTTTCCGCTGCTATGTATTTAAATGTAATTTAAATCTCTGATATTTCTGTGTAATATTCATTTATACTCTATATATTCTTGTAATCTGATGCATTGTTGTAATATACAATGAAATGTTCTTCTGTATGCGTTCTGCTGTGGTTTGTTCTCGAACTATCCGTCGCTTTCCTTTACGGGGAAGTTGCGGGTCTTCACAGTTGGTATCAGAGCTTTGGTTTACAAAGCTAGAGAACAAGACACATTAGAAACATACGAAAGGATTCATCAGATATTGGATTAGTAATATCCAATTAGAATGACTCGTTAGAGATAGGATCAGTAGTATCCTAGAACGAGTGTGAAGAGTATATTTTTCAAATAAAAACAATTTTTGTTTTGAAAATTTAAAGCAATTATTCGTATTTGATTATCTATTTATATTGAGTTGGACAGTCCAGTATATATAGATTTTGCGTATACGTCTGATCCGCGTGTATTCGAAGTTTTAATATACTGGATAGATATAGAGTCACACTCTAGTCGCCCGGAGACGATTCTGATGATAGTCTAGACATCATCAGAATTGGTATTCGAGTTTCGAAGGTGTGATTTTCTATATATTTCCATTAGACTGGTGTGAGAACCAAAACTTATATATAGCTAGAATACATTGTTGTGATTTGGCATCAAAACATGATTTTCTTTATATATATCAAAATTATGAATTTGAAAAGCTAATTCACTAATTGATTGATGGTTGTATTGTTTGATTATTGTTTGAATAATTAAAATTTGGACCACTTAGTTCATTTGAAACAAATATTGAATTGTATTGAAAATTGGTTGCATTTGCTTGCATATACATATATATCATTGAACAGGTCATAGCAAGGAGGCTAGAGCAGAGAATAAAATTTGTTTGCCCGACAAATAGGTACATGTTTACTACATAATTTCCTGTTTTGTTTGGGTGATGATGATTTTATGAGCCTATTGGCTAGCCGCTTGGCTTTTTCTTTTTCTTTTTGAGATCTGAAGGACCGGGGAAGCTATTTGAAATTTCCCGATGCTCCCATTGCAGGGGAGGTTATGGCGAAATTTTTCGAAAATTTAGGGTGTTAGCCAAATTTTTGAAACTTTGAAAATTCTCAGAAACTGAAAAGTTGGAGAACGGAAGCCAAATCGAATGTAGAGTTGAATTATCAAACCACTTTCGACTTTGTTCCTTTTCGGGGACGAAAAGTTTTAAGTGGGGGAGATTGTAACAACCCGGAAAATCTGGGCCAGTTTAAAATTTTTATTTTGGCAATTTTAGCGAATTTTGATTATTTAAAATGAATTATTTTAAATAATATCGACGAGAAACTTATTTTGAATAGAATTCGAACGTATATATTATACGCGTCGCCGTTAGAATATAAATATTTATATATAATTATAAATAGAATTAAAAATGGCGCGGTAGTTCGATAATTCGATTTCAAACTTCAATTGAATGTACCGGGTGCAAAACAATCCGGATTTTAGTGAAACCAAAAATAATGGAATCTAATAGTGAATATCTTTCCAACGAATCCGAAAAATCAAAAGTTAGTAGCGGGAATCAAAAGTTATGTCCAGTTGAAAATTCTGAATAGTCGCTATGGAATTCAGGCCCTTAAAAATGGACATTTTGCAAATGACCTCGGATTTCGACGAAACCACTTTTGTTGGATCCGCAGTGTCAAGTTATCGCTAGGTTTCAAATTTCATAATTTTTCGAGTCAATATGTGAGCGTGGCAAAGGAAAACGTGTTTTAACCATTTCAGTTGATTTTAATCGACTGGAAATTGGCCATTTTTCTAACGGTCTCAGAATTCGACGAAACTAGTTTTGTTAGGACCGTATCGTCAATACGAAGCTAGAAAATATTTTTATGGAATTTTTCTAGTTAGTATGTGACCCCGGTAATTTGAAACGTACGTTTAAAATTCAATAAAGTGATTTAAATGTAAATTCAAAGGAAACTGATCGAAACGGTCAAATCAGCTTGCGATACATATCCCATTGTGTTCGGAATGGGGGGGAAACGCTATGGGCGACAGGCGGTGGACCTCGTTTTGAGGTCGTATGTGAAAGTCAACCTTTAAATAATTAAATAAATAAAATAATATAAAAAAAAAAAAAAAAAAATATTCCTTACTCTCCTTTATTTCTTCTGGCCCCCCCCGTTTCAATTTCAGTTCTTAAATAAAATAAAAAAAAAAAAAAAAAAGGGGGAAAGCCATCGCGCGATGGCGACAGCCTACCGCCGCCCGAACCCTCCACCGACCCACCTCCCTCCAGCCTCACCTTGGCCACCGCGACGACAGAAGACCCCTCCCCTCGACTGGCGCCTGGCGCGAAGGCCCCACCCCTGCCCTCCTCGACGAAGACGAGACGCCCCCCCCCCCCAAATCGTTCGACGCCTCCGCGACCCTGGCCAGCGAGCCTGTGCCGCCGCCTCGAAGCCAGGAGCCTCCGACGATCAGCAGAACCCCCCCCCCCCCATCTGTAAGTTTTTGTTTTTGTTTTTGGCTTTGCTATTTTATTTTCAAGTTTTAGAAAACTGATTTTAATTAATTTTAAAAACTGTTTTTTTTTTTAGATTTAAAAACAGAAATGTTAAACTGATTTTAGATTTAAAAATGTTAAACTGATTTTAGATTTAAAAATGTTAAAACTGATTTTGATTTAAAAATGAAAAAAAACTGAATTTGTTTTATTTTTAAAAACTGAGTTTTATCTACTTTAAAAGCTGAAGCTAGATTTTTATTTTATATAGTATATAGTTTAGATTTTTAATAGAAAAGAATTTTTATTTTTATATGTATAGGGCATTGAAGTAAAAATAGAAATTCATATGTCAAAAAGATTAGATTTTGAAAATGAAATAGATTAGATTTTTATCGATATGAATGTGAAGTAAAAATATGATTTTTATATTTTTTTAAAGTATTAAAAATATAATCTTTATAGGATAGAGAATATAAAGATATCATCTTTGTATATGTAGCGAAATAAAAATCTGATTTTTATTTTATATACATTGAAATAAAGTGGTGATTTTTATAAAAGCGAAAACTTTATTTTTATAAAGGTGAAATCTATATTTTAAAAATTTGATTTTTACATTGTTAAAAAGAAAAGAAACTGAAATGGTCATTGATTCAAAAATACAAGCAATCTTGATTTGAAAATAAAAAGACATCACTTTTGAAAATATAATGGAGAATATAAAAATTCGATTTTTATATATTGAACTTTGAACTAAAAATTCGATTTTTATATATTGAACTTTGAACTAAAAATTCGATTTTTATATATGGAACTTTGAAATAAAAATTCGATTTTTTTTTTTTATATATATAGTGGCCTTGGGCAACGAAGGTGACAAAAAGGCGAAACGACGAAGACTTCTGCAAATGAAGTGCCGTGGAGCTAGGATAGCTATAAGTGAGAATTTCTCACCTTTCAATTTATATTTCTAGTTATATATATATATACTAGGATGCAGACGGTGCTTATTAGAAGCACCCGACACCCGTCCACATACCATGGACTTGTTTGTTTGGATTGTTTGGTGATTGATCGAGATATTGGTTTGAATGTGGTTTGTGGTGTGAAAAATCGAATCGATAAATTGGTTAGGATTAGACGTGCGCCGTTATAAGGCGAAGGAGTAAGACTAGGTTAGACTCTTACTCCAAATTTTGTGGTTTGCAAAATGAAATTGATTTGATTGATGAGTGAATGGCGTGGGCCTTCACTAGACCGGGGATTAGGCTAGGCCTTGTCCCGTTTCTAGTATCGTGCCGTTATGCCGCCGAAATTTTCTAAAATATGTTAGAAAATAAAAATATCATTTTATTGTGTAAATGAATAATAGAAATTCATATGATAGAATAAAATGTTTTATCGTTAAAAATACAATTTTTAACGTGAATATGAATATAGTGAAAGTGAATAAAATAAATATTCATTTACAAACCAGATGGTTTGTTTATGTACACTTATTTGAATGACATTGATTGGGTCGATAAATTTTACACATCGCCTAACTGCACAAATAAAATATGTGTTTGATTGTTTGAAACCCCACACGGGTGTTAGGATGAAATTTGAAGTTCACTCATCCTGATTGATTAAATATGTCGATCGATTGATTGACATGCTGTTGTAAGCGTTGAATATCTATATTTGATGCTTATACAGTGTAGTGCACTTTGGTTGATGGTTGATTATTTTCAATGCTATTATATACATGTGTTGTATGAAAATCCATATAATTAATTTTATATGGTAATTGATTGGGCCTCATTCCAGTTTTGAAAAAGAAATATTTGAAATAGAATATTTGAAAATAAAGGAATATATGAAGCCGTGTTGATTAGATTGACGCCATTTTGACGAGAACGATATTTATATCGATTTTATCGATTTCGAAATGAATTGAATTGAAAACGAATTCAAAATGAATTGAATTGAAAACGATTTCGAAATGAATTGAATTGAAAACGATTTCGAAATGAATTGAATTGAAAACGAATTCAAAATGAATTGAATTGAAAACGAATTCGAAATGAATTGAATTGAAAACGATTTCGAAATGAATTGAATTGAAAACGATTTCGAAATGAATTGAATTGAAAACGAATTCGAAATGAATTGAATTGAAAGCGATTTCGAACTGAATTGAATTGAAAACGATTTCGAAATGAATTGAATTGAATATGAATTCAAACTGAATTGAAATTTGAATTGAATAGAAATGAATTTTAAAACGAATTTATAAGGAAGAATTCAATTTTTCTTTGAATTGAAATGGAAGTTGAAATAGGTTTTGAAACGATTTTAAAACTATTTATATAATTCGTTTTGAATAGAAATCGACGAAATATATATTATATATATTATATATATAATATAATGGCCTGAATAGAACGCGCCGCGCCGCGGCAGTTCGCGAATTTCGACCATTTATTTCAAACGGACATTACGGGAGATCCGACCGTCGGATTCTCCTAAAACCAGAACCGTTGGGTTCGTATCGAAAAGAGCTTTCTAACGAATGTTAGAAATTTGAAATCTAACGGTTGGATTTGGAATTATGTCCAAATCAAATTTGAAAAAGGTCGCTGTAAGTGCAGTTCGATGGCCGTTGATGGAAATCGACTGTACGGGCCTTGATAAAATTATTAAAAATAGTAATAATTTATGTAAAATCATAAGAAATGATTTGTGAAGATTTGGGATGAAAAACTCCATATTTGAAAAGATAAAAATAGATTTTTATCGAAATGAACTAGTTTTGAACTAGAATTATAATTCTATTTATTTTTAAATAAATAAATTGAATTCGAAAAGGGTTTTGAAAATAACCAAAATTTCCAATGATTGCATTGGAGTGGATTTAAATCGAAATTGTCTTCGGAATATTTCGATATTGGAATTCGTGATATTACAGGTGTTGTTATGGAAATTTGAAAGATATATATTTGTATCGTTATTTCCAATACGACATTTGTTAGTCGTAGAATTCGATATTGAATATAAGCCGATGTATTTTCTATTCAGAGCCTTGTATTGAATATCGAATGTGATTTGGGTTTGTCGTGAATGGTGTCTTCACTAACACTGTTCTTGAACCCAGTTGAGAAAAGATTAAATCTTTTTATTTAGATTTAATGAAGTGTACCAATTAAATGATATTTAATTGGAATTGAATTGATATTGATTTTTGGGTTTATCGTGAACAGTGTTTTAAATAACACTCGTTCTTTAACCCGATAATTAATGGAATGATTTTTGGGTTTATCGTGAACAGTGTTTTAAATAACACTCGTTCTTTAACCCGATAATTAATGGAATGTGACTTTGGGTTTATCGCGAACCGTGTTTTTAGATGACACTGATTCTTTAACCCAGTCACAGATTAAAACTAAGTGGAGTTTTAATGAATCTTTAATTAGATTGAAAAGATCGAGAATGGAGTATCACCAGTTTTGCTCCAGGCGATAGTTAAATCTTTAATTAGATTTGAATGTGAAATTTAGAAACTAACTGTCGGTTAGCCAAGCAGAATGGTTTTCTGGATATTGATCTGATGTTGGTTTCGGCCTTCGGGGTTAATATTTGGGGAATTATTCTCTTGATTAATTTACGGTTAGTGACTAATGAATTGGAATGAGGCGTATGTTGTGTTTGTGTAACACTTTTATAATATATACGTGAGTTATTCGGAAAGACCGGGTTTATCCCATTCTGAATAACTGATACGACGATAAGTCGAAGATGAAGACGATGGTCGAAGACCGGAAGTCTTCACGTCGTTTGGGTGATAACTGATGATCTTGATTGGGCTGTACACCCAAGAAGATGGAAACAGTTGGTGATCGTCCAGACGTACTTGGAGATCGATGGATATGCGGGGTACTAGGTGCCTCCGGTTTCGTTCAGACCCAGAACGGACTTGTAAATGGACTGTGTGTCTGACATCGGATTTCATTCTGTGTGACTGATATCGGTTGCATAGGATGGTTTGCCTGTGTGGCATGCTAAGATGCAAATGATCAAGGCTTCTGTTGAAAAGCAAAGTCTTGTGGTGATGATCAAAGCACGGCCTTTGTGGCGTAGCTTTGTGTAACGTTTACCTCGCGTGTTTCACACCAGGTATGAACCAAAAACGGGAGACGGACCTCAGGGAGGACTTGCGTTTCTTTCTAGCTAGAAGTGGCGTCAGTGGTTTTACACGCCCTGACGAGTTTGACTTATGTGGTTGTTGCTGTTGCGAGGCGCCTCGGTTATATCGGTTTCGGCCGAATGCATTCTGGTCGGCTGACGGACCAGACTTACACCCCATAGGGTGGGGAGACGTATTGTTCAGGCATAATAATCCACTCCGTGTGGACCGGCCCTGACGATCCAAGGGGCAGTTGCGGCTGTTCCTGAGGGGCGGGCTAGAGCGTCTCGAATCGGTTGAGGACTATCTTTTGCCTCGGTTCATAGATGGAAATCCAATTTCCAAATACGTGACATTTGCGGTTTTATTTGTAAACCTATATATGGCGACATAGTGGCATGGGACGCTCATGCCGCCTATGATTGATACTTATGATTTGAAGTTGTTTTATACACTTATAATAGTATCAAATGATTTGTTTTAAAACGTATCAAGCATCCTTTGGCTGTTATAAGGGAAAACCCTATCCTCGACTGCGTTGCATTGTGTGATGGGACCTGGGTCTTATAACAGCTTCATTTTTCTTTATTTAGCATTGCGCTGTTTGTTTCATGCACTGGTATTCTTGGGAGGAAACCCGTTCCGTATTATACGGCGTGGTCCCTTGATTTACCTAATGATTTAAAATAAAGATTAATAACTGTTTTAGTTCTCACACCAGTCACATGACTGACCTGGAGTTTATTGTTTTAACCTAAACTCTGGGTGCCCTTATTTTGACATGGGCAGCTAGTAGTTTTGGGTTTTGCAGATTTATATTCACAGGATCCTGGTTTACAGCTGGAACGATATCCGGAAAGCTTTGTATCCGTATATCTCATTCTAGTTGTGTATTGTATTATTTTCCGCTGCTATGTATTTAAATGTAATTTAAATCTCTGATATTTCTGTGTAATATTCATTTATACTCTATATATTCTTGTAATCTGATGCATTGTTGTAATATACAATGAAATGTTCTTCTGTATGCGTTCTGCTGTGGTTTGTTCTCGAACTATCCGTCGCTTTCCTTTACGGGGAAGTTGCGGGTCTTCACAAATACTTCCCCCGAAAACTAATTTCTCCCATACTCCTCGTTCTGTTTGTTTCTCTCTCCATGAAATCTGTCCATGAAGACTTTCGATTGCTACTCTACCGCCGTTACAAACTATAAACCTCCGATTTCTCCTATTTTACAAACTTTACACCTCCGATTTTAATCACCTCGAACAATTACAGGTAGTTAGGGCTTCATCATTTCGGTTTTATTTAGATGATTTCATCTCTGGCTTATTTTGGTCTACGTTCAAAGTCTCTAGATGATTTGGGTTTACCAATTGCCTTAAATTAGGGTTTTTTTTATACTTGAAGTGTTGTATTTATATGTTTACATGTGTTGAAATTGTGCAAGTTATATATTTTTATGTTTGCCAACCACTGATGTATTGGTAAATAATGCTTATTTCAACAGGTAGAAAAAAAAATTAGAGGATAAAAGAAATCCAATTTAAATGTCTAAATGTCTATTTCTATTTGTAGTTAAATAATGCCTATTTCTCTTCCTACATTGTATGACTATGAAGACACCCTGGGCATGGGTGATTTACGACTGTTAAACCCATCAACACCAGAAACTCCTATTGATTTTTATATAGAGATGCAAGAAAGGCGCTACGATGATTTGCTTGAGTATTAACTAGAGTAAGAAGAACTCTGAAGACAATGGCGAGAAGAAGAATGACGTGAAGAAAGGGCGATGCGACGACATAGTCGTGCTGCCTTACGTCGTCAGCATCAAAACAACCAAGTGGTTAACGAACAACAAGCTGACTCACCAATCATAATGTGTGATTGTAGGTATGACGTTGTAGAAGATGTTATTTCGATTGGATTCAACATTGGTCGTCGTTATTTTAGATGTGGTGTTTATCCCACAGGGAGTACCTTTTGGCAGTGGACTAAACAACAATTTCCAAGTCGAGCCACTGAGTATGCAAATGAATTACAACATCAACTTACAACGCTGCAAAATCGAGTTATTGGTTTTTGAACTGACGTTAGTAGACTTGACGACCAGCTTCAAGGGCTAAACATTTGAAGACAAAATTAAATTATTGCATCGTTCTTTGTATTAGGTACACCTGTACTGTACTGTTTTGTTTTGGTGTAGTCATGTAATGTTATGAATTTATGTTCAGTATCCTTAGTTGCTTGTTTCATTTATTCTCCTGATAACTCAGTTCCAAAAGTTAGTGATAATTTATATCAAAATAATCGTCTTTGTATCATCACACTGATTATGTATATTTGTAAATTATTAACTTGTTTTGTTTTTATTTCTAATTTAGTTAAACCTTACAAGGTAGCCCTTGTTCATGTCTTGAAACTATTAGTGGTATCAAATTTGATCTTACTAGGTCGTGGTTAGATTGTGGCAATGGATAGTGAGTATTACATATGGATAGGACTTCTGAGATCGAGTGCAGAATATGTAAGAGGGCTAACAGCTTTTCTAAGAAATGCATTTCCCATTTATAAAGTAGGTGATGAGATGAAATGCCCCTGTAAAAAATGTACAGAAAGTAATTGGTTTTGTGAAAATGTCATATACAGTCGTCTTATTTTTAATGGCCCTTCTCCATTACATAAAGGGTGGATTTGTGAAGTTTCACAGACAAAATTAATAGGTGTTGATGTCCATATGGATTATTCAACGGAGATGGATTTTGAGGATAACTTAAGTGTGATGTTCAAATATGTGGGTTACAAATTTGGTCAAAATCCCAAGGACTTTGTAGTAGAACCAAATCCAGAGGCCGAGAAATTTTATCGGCATGTTAAAGAAGGAAAAAAACTGTTATATCCTAGCTGCACTAAATTTTCTCAACTAAGTTTCTTGATCAGGCTTTATCATTTAAAGTGTACTTATGGAATTAACAAGTTTGCATTTGGGGAATTACTAAAGCTTATAAAAGAAGCCTTTCTTGATGCCCAGCTGCCTTTGTCCTCCTACGCTACAATGAACGTCATTAAGGATTTAGGTCTTGATTACCATAAAATACATGCCTGCCCAAACCATTGCATGTTATATTGGGCATAGAATAAAGATAAAGAGGCTTGTGACATTTGTGGTTTTTCGAGGTGGGCTGTAAAAGAAAAGAAGACATCGTTGATAATAATGATCCACCAAAGTCATTTTCAAAAGTGCCGGCAAATGTTATGAGGTACTTTTCTCTAAGACCAAGGTTACAAAGGATGTTTATGAGCAAAGAATTTTCCAAACTTATGAGATGGCACCAAGTGGAACGAAAAGAAGATGGAAAACTAAGACAACCGGCTGAGTGTGGCATGGAAGATGATGGATGCTCGCTATCCTGATTTTTCATCAGAAAATCGTAATGTTAGATTGGGTCTAGAATCAGATGGATTTAATCCATATCGTTCAATAATTCAAGTTATAGTATGTGGCCAATTGTGTTGGTAAACTATAATCGTCCGCCTTGGTTATGTATGAAACAAGAGAATTTGATTCTTTCAACATTAATATATGGTCCAGATTCTCCAAAGAACAGTATTGACATATATATGCAGCCTTTAATTGTGGAATTGAAAACATTATGGAATGTTGGCGTCGAAACATATGATTCCTTGACTTATGGGAATTTTAATTTATGTGCAAGCATCTTATGGAGTATTATTGATTTTTCGGGATATGCCATGTTGTCAGGTTGGAGCACGAAGGGGAAACTAGCGTGTCCAGTATGCCATTATGAAACTTCTTCAAATTATTTGAAGCATAGCAAAAAATGTGTTATATGCACCATAGAAAGTTTCTTGATCCGAAAAATAAGTGGAAGCTGGATAAGAGGAGATGTAATGGCAAAACTAAAATGGGGAGCATTCCAGAAGTATTATCAGGAACTGATATTGAAGAGTTATTGCGGGGGTTCAAAATCGGTTTGGGGATAAGACGAAGAAACCTGGTAAAATTGATGGCCCTTTTAAAAAAAGGTCAATATTGTTTGACTTACCATATTGGTGTCATAATCCCCTTCGACATAACCTGGATTCCATGCACATAGAGAAGAACATACATGACAAAATATTAGGTACCTAATATAGGTCGCATGTCGAAGGATCACCTAAACACTCCTTTGCATTTACAAGAATTGGGCATAAGGAAGGTCCTTCATTCGGTTGAATGTGGTGACGGAAAGCATGTTAAAATTAGAGCTTCTATATTTGATATGACAAATAAGGAAAAAGAAATCTTTTTCTCTATATTGAAGAACGCCAAACTGCCCCACGGTTGTGCCTCGAATGTTAGTCGGTACGTGCACATAAAAGAGATAACGGTTGTGGGATATAAGAGCCATGATGCTCATTTCATACTCCACTATTTGTTACAATTTGTCGTGAAGAAAACGTCAAAACCCGAGGTTGCATTATCAATGATCAAATTTAGTGCATTCCTTAGAGTAATATGGAGCAAGGTTATCGAAGTGGATGATATCAAGAGGATGCAAAAAGAAATTGTCGAGATACTTTGTCATTTTGAAATGATTTTTCCACAGGCTTTTTCCGATATAATGGTACACTTGCCTATTCATTTATGTAGAGAAATCGAATACGGCGGGCCTGAACATCTTAGATGCATGTATCCAATTGAGCGATATCTAGGAAAGTACAAATTTTATGTGTGAAATAGAAACAGACTGGAAGGTTCGATTTTAAAAGAGTGTGTGACCTTCTGTTCAAGATTTTTAAGCGTTGATGGAGGAATAAAAAACACGTCAACTGATTTTGGAAGATGTCAAACAGATTTGGAATATCATATTGGAACAAAGAAGAAAAAAGATGGGAAGATGTTCAATTTGAAAGATGCAGATTGGAAGGCAATGGATCACTATATTCTGTTCAATTCCGGCAATAAAGAAATTGAGAGTTTGATCGAGTAAGTTCTTAAGTTCCTATATCATTTTCCTTAAGTTAACATCTGCATTTCGTAGTTTTTTTACCTTAATTATTATTTAGGGTTTATCGAGCTTTTGTGGATGGTCTTGCAAATCCAAGAAGATACAAGAGGGAATGAAAACATTTCGAAGAGTTTTGGAATTGGCTAAAAGAAGAGGTTTTGAAAAAGGACAATATTTCAATAGATTTAGAGGTGTTTGCATTAGGTCCTAATCGAGTAGCTAGGAAGTTTACCGATTATATAGTAAATGATATAGATTCCACTCAAAATTTAGATATTCTCGATGTACCACACAAAATAATGGTGTATTTTTGACTGCCAAAACCACCAGCTTTGCAAGTTCGAAAGACCAAAACCCAATAGTGGGTGAGGTCAATTACTATGGATCAATCGAAGAAATTTTTGAGCTTGATTATTGGGAAGCTTTCACAATGGTCCTTTTTAAGTGTTGCTGGTACCAAGAGGAAAAAGATTAATATGGTATTACTCGAGTAAATTTTAGCAAGTGCCATAAAACTGATCCTTATGTCCTGTCTTCGCAAGTGAAACAAGTATTTTATGTGGAAGATGCAGTTGAAAAGAACAGTCATTACGTTATTAAAAAATTGCCGAGAGATTGGTGTGATACTGAAAATCAGAATGCAATGGAAGAAGACATGAGTAATACGCATTCACATGATAATGGCATAGTTGGTGAACTAGAACCAGAAGTTATTGATGGGGGTTGGATTAGGGATGATGTCCCCGTAATACAACTAGAAACAGAAGTTCCTGATCTTGTTCCGTCTCGTTAGGACAAAAAATTCCTCTTTCTTATTGCTTTAATTTGGTCTAATTTATGATGTATTTGGCACTTTTTGTTTTAGCTGGAAATTATTATCTTTGATTAATTTATTTGGCACTCTTTTCTCATAATGCAATCTACAATGTTCACATGTTTTATGATTAACGTCTTTCTTTACTATCATCTAAATTGGTTATAGACAAAAATGTTATATTTGTTGTTTTTTGTCCACTTTAACATGCATGTACCTTGTTCTAACGTATTCATTTTGTACAGGATGGATGAACTTATTAATATCCGACTGCAACATGGCAGACAGTTTTGAAGGACATGTTACGTCGGTGGAGAATCCTTCGTAGTAACAAAATATGAGGTAGACCAATTTTCTTATAGTGTGCTTATGGACTTTATTAAAGATGTTCTCCTTTACACTGAAATAGGAGGAGTCTATATCATCAACAAAGGAACGATGGGTGGCTGACAGCTAATATTGAATGACAAGGAAGTAAACGAGTACGTACAGGGCTGCATTAATGAGTAAGAAGAAGTGGTTTTTTACATTGACAACACCATTGACAAAGACAGTGAGTCGTTGATTCAACTATAGCCACATGTAATCATACGGCCAAGGAAAAACATAATTCAAGGTATATATGTATATGTAATATAAATCCATTCTTATATATATTTGTGTGTGTGTGTGTAAAGAACATGAAGGAGGCCATCGTTATTATTTTTATTGCTCCAGGTTCTGCTAAATAGCAGGTTGCAAAGTGCAAGTATACTACTGCACATAGACTTCAGCAGCAACATGAAATGATGAAAAACAACCCAACTCAAGTGGGTCAGAAGAAACTATCACCGGAGCCTCATATGAATAAAGATGAAGAAGATGTTACTGTGGTGGACAAAGGAACCATGAGGAAATGTAGAAAATGAAACATATAATGATGATGATACCCGAGAGAATGAATGTAACAACCCGTATTTTCAATAACTTGTTATAACAGAAATCGAGGTAGAATTTAATTTATAAATCTGAATCAAGGGAAACGGGCTATGCCATTGCGTTCGTCTCGGAAAAATACGCGAAATAGAGTCCGAGTTTTCGAAAATCGGAGCCCGTATGACCCGATTAAGGCCCAACAAAGTTTTCAGAAAATTTCTAAATAAAAACAGATTTTTCAAATTCAAATCTAAACTTGGAAGTTGGGCCAGTTTGGGCCAGGCGGGAGAATTCCCGCCACAGTACCCAAGTCGACAGCCCTGTCGACTTGGGAGTCGACTGGGTCTGACCAGGTCGACAGCCCTGTCGACTTGGCTGTCGACTTGGCTCAGACGCCCAGTTCTGCCTGGTGCACCATTTTGGGGTTTGTGTTGAGCTTGGGGGCCAGATTCGATTTGAAGGGTTCAGATGAGAACTAGGGTTTAATCCTAGGGTCTAAATCACTAGCCTAATCTATAAATAAGACCCTAACCTACCCTAAATCATCATTAATCTATCCTACAACTAAACTATGGCAAAATCAATCCTCTCATGGCCTCCACTCTCTTCATAAATTCCTAAATCAATTTTCAAGAAATTTCCATGCATACAAGTGTATTTAGGCTTGTATGATCCTCTTTAGCTTGCATTAAAGTCTTGTTTCTCTATTGGCATCATAAAGGAGGAGTCTTGATCAAGTTTGCTTGCATTTTGGGGTTTTAATTAGTTGCATAAGGGGGTTTCTTACATTTGCTATACTCATTTGAGTCTTCATAGCATAGTAAGCCTATTTCTACTCTTGTATTTTAACTATGAAGTTAATATGTTATGTTGCAAGTTGAGTTTGGGGTTAATCATGATATGTGCTTTGATCTTATGATTTTATGCATAAGCTTACTCTATGCATGTTAGTAAAGTCATTACCTTGGCTTTATGCATAGAAAGATATGATCTTTGGTTGGAAAGGTTGCATGATGCAACTTTGAAACTCTCATAAACCTTGTATTACCATGCATATAATGTTATATGCATGTTACTAGTTCTTATCTCATGCTATCTATGGCCATGTTCCGCCTATTTGCCAAGTTTGATGTTATGCATGCATATGAACCTTATGCAAGTTGAAACCATGTTATGCATGCATATGAACCTTATGCAAGTTGAAACCATGTTATGCATGCATATGAACACTATGCAAGTTAAAATGATGTTATGCATGCTTATGAATATCTTGCAAGTTGATAACATGATATGCAAGTTTATGATCACATCTTTGTCTCATATGCCACCATGTTTAACTTGTGGCTCCAACACCTTTATGTCATGATTTTGCCAAGTTCCCTCTTTCTATCCTTTATGCGCTATTGCGATATGTAAAGCGAGGGGATTGCGTTTGGGGTTGGGTAAACTTAAAAGACATAAAAACATAAGCTTGGGAATTTACCTATTAAGTTAGGTCTACCCATTGGGAATTTACCTATTAAGTTAGGTCTACCCAATTGCTTGAAAATTTGTAATGTGTTTTGAAAACATGATGGACATGACACTTAGAAAACATGAGGATGGCCAACTCGAGGTTGGGTTGAGCTTGTAGCATAAACCTACCCGGAACCGACCGGCTTAACTAGTGGCTACAAGCAATAGGACCCAATGTGAGTAGTTGGTCATGTTGCACGTGAAACCCGAGGTTAGACTAAGTTGTGGTGTAAACCTACCCGGACCCGCCCGGCCTAACTAGTAACCACAACAAGGTCTAATGTGAGAGGTTGGGTGCATTAAATTAATTAATGCCACATGGTAGGGTTAAGTCATGGACCGCTTGGATACTTAACCAATTAAACACGATGGGTTGGTAGGGTTAAGTCATGAACCTTGGGTACACTTAACCAACTCGGTACTTGGATGAGTCGGGTTAACCACGTTTAACCCATCAAGGAAACCCTAGTTACGAGGTCCTTTGCACCAGTAACCCCTTGGTTGTATCATGATACCCTAGGGACTAGGCTAGGGTGGGGCACGATTACTGGGACGACATGTAAGCGACCAAAACGACGGCTGTGTAGGTGCGCCGGTGTAGGTTCAGGCGGGCCATGATCGTGCACATGGTCCGGAGTTGAAAAAGCAGGCACGGGCACCAGTAGGTTTAAACTGTGCGTGCTTGGTTTGTGTCAGTGGTTGACACCCTAGGACTTGATACACCCTAGGGTGGACCTAGCACAGTTTAGCTACACTTCGTAGTTGGGCCGTAAGACACCGACACTTGACGAGTTAGGCTTTAGGGAGCCGATCGACTAGACCGTGCTAGTTGGACCTTGATTTAGGTCATTCATGATGTCGGGCCAAACTTGGGCCTGGGGATCACTTCTTGTTTACACTTGACATGACTTGTGAAACTAGTACACTTGGTGCAAACCTCAACCTTGTATATGCGGTGCCACACTTGATCTATCTTGTTGACTTTTTACCATGCCAGTTATCATCCTATGACTCATCCTTGTTTACATATACAGTTAACTTTATTAGTTGTTGTACAATAGTAGGTAGGACTTACCAGTCTTTTGACTGACCCATTTTCTTTCGCCTCTTTTCTTTCGTTCCCCCCCCCCCCCCCAGGTTTACAGGGCGGGAATACCGGCACTTAGCTTGGATCTTAGCTGCTTTTCTTGGATAGCTCATGTATGCTTTGGACTTGAGCTCGCTATGGTTTTCTACCTTGGGGATAGCTACTTTATGTTTTCCTTTCCAGTTTCCAGTTTTATGTTTCTAGACTTTGTTTATGGAAAATAATGATCAAGTACTGTGTTGTAACTTAACTTATGGTTTTGATATGCTAGTTTTTATCCGCTGCTATATTTACTCTGTTTTTTTTACTTATATGTTCTGTCTTGTGATATCTGCATGCATGTTTACCTTGTTTAAATGCCCCTCCAAAGTCAGTGCCCTTGCAAGAGTGGCACTGGCGGAGGTGGGGTGTTACATTTGGTATCAGAGCATAAGGTTTACGAGATTGGAGCAAAAAGGGTTTTAAAGTTACTTTTAAAAGCTATTTTCAAAACCAATTAAGTATTTTCCAAAGAAAAGTCTAGTTTATTTTGAAAGGCTATCCCCCAAGAGCCATAAGCACTATCCTTCGTTTCCTCGTGCTAAATCTATCTTTTCCCTTTTTCAGCATGGCCGATCTCAATCTTCCTGAGGGAGTCACCATTCCCGGATGGTTCTGGAGGTACTTGGAAGCTAGGGCCAACAATGCAGGTCCAGCAACCACTCCCACTATCACTGAGGTTCCACCCCCTCCTCCTCCTCCTCAGCAACCGCAAGCCGATTTCGCCAAGGTTTGCAAGGACTTCAAGGCCATGGGTGGCAAAAAATTTATTGGGATAGAGACTTTCGTGGAAGCAAGAAACTGGTTGAAGGAAACCGAAGATCTCTTTGCCATCTTTGATATAGAGGACCGTAGAAAGGTTCTGTTGGCGGTTTGGCTACTAAAGGAGGAAGCTGCTTATTGGTGGGAGGTCACCAATGCTACTAGGCCCGTAGAAACCTGGGCCGACTTTAGGGCAAGGTTTGGGCTTAAGTTTCTATCGTCTGCAGAGGCAAATTTGCAACTAGAAAAGTTCATAGCCTTGAAGCAAGGAGACATGACAGTGAGAGAGTATGTGAATAAGTTCAACCAGCTTGCCCGATTCGGTTTGGACATGGTCAATACTCCCGAGAAGAAGGCTCTACGTTTTGCACGAGGGTTAAATGAGCCATTACAAGGTCTAGCCATGTCACACATACCCATGGGGGCCACTTTCGAGAGCCTAGTAGACATGGCATTGCTGCAGGGAGAGGATAAGAATGGGAAGAAAGAAGTCAAGCCCAATGAGACTCAGTCTAAGAAGACAGACTCCAAGTGGGGAGGGAATCAGAGTAATCAGAATAACAAGAACAACAAGAACAACAAGGGAAACCAGAACAAGGCAAAGGACCCAAGAAAGTGCAACTTCTGTGGGATTGTTGGGCACATAGCCAAGGACTGTAGGAAGAAGAGAATGAAATTGGGTGGGTGCTTTCACTGTGGAGAGACAGGACATTTTAGCAAGGATTGCCCTAAGAAGCAGGGGCATGGACAGACTCAACGTGCAGGTTCATCCGGAGGGCAAGTGCATGCTCTCAACGCCGCTCCAGTTCAGGATCGAGGTAGCATTTCTGTAGAAAGTCTTGTTTATATTTCTGATTATCCTGTTCGCACCTTATTTGATTCTGGCGCATCGCATAGTTTTATTTCTTCTGACATTGTTGAAAGTTTGCACCTAAGTACTAGCTTAGTTGAGGATCCCGTTTGTGTTTCGAATCCGATTGGGGGTTCAGCCCATTTATCTATGATCTGTATGGATTTGAGGATTTCTATCTTGACCGTAGAATTCTCGTGTGATGCTTATGTTCTCGGGTTCACGGGATACGGGTTGATCTTGGGCATGGATTGGTTATCCCGTTATGGAGCCATTCTCGATTGTGAGCATAGGGTGGTGAGACTCATGACTCGCCTTGGTAATACCCTAGAGATTTCTTGCAACCCGCTAGATCCCGTCATGCTATGTTATCTTGAATCTCTTGACTCGTCTATCGATGATCTGCAATCTGTAAGGGTGGTTCGAGAATACCCTGATGTTTTTGAAGAAGTTAAGGGGTTACCCCCTAAGCGAGAGATAGATTTCCGCATTTATCTGGTTGATAACGCTAAGCCAGTCTCCTTACCAGTTAGGCACATGGCCCCGCGTGAAAGGAGAGAGCTCAGTAAGCAAATCAAGGAGCTACTTGAGAAGAATTTTATTAGGCGAAGCATTTCCGAATGGGGTGCTCCTGTGGTGTTCGCTACTAAGGCGGACGGCTCGCTTCGTCTATGTGTTGATTATCGAGAGTTGAACAAGCTGACCAAGAAGAATAGGCATCCATTACCGAGGATAGATGACCTCTTTGACCAGCTTGTTGGTGCTTCTGTTTTCTCTCAGCTTGATTTAGCCACCGGATTTCATCAGCTTAGAGTGGCCAAAGACAGCATTGATAAGACTGCATTAAGGACTCCAGACGGATTCTTTGAATGGCTTGTCATGCCATTCGGCTTGACTAATGCACCCGCCTACTTCGTAGATTTGTTGAGTAGGGTGTTCAGGGAGTTCCTTAACAAGTTTGTTGTTGTCTTCGTGGATGATATTCTGATATTTTCAAAAGACGAGGAAGAGCATGCTAGACATCTCAGGGAAGTGATGGATACGCTTAGAGCCCATCAGTTGAAAGCCAAGTTCTCCAAATGCCACTTTTGGAGAAAGGAAGTCCGATTTCTTGGGCATATAGTTTCTAAGCAGGGTATAGCTGTGGATCCCGGGAAAGTGGTTGCAGTTCAAGATTGGAAGACTCCTAGGAATGCAACCGAAGTGCGAAGCTTTCTCGGTCTGGCAGGCTATTATAGGAAGTTCATTAGAGACTTCGCTAAGATTTCAGCCCCCCTCACTAGATTGACGAAGAAGAACTTAGTCTTTGCATGGGACTTAGAGTGTGAGCTCGCTTTTCAAAGGCTCAAAAGGGCCCTTACCACAGCTCCAGTTTTGGCATTACCCGATGGCGGTAAGATGTTTACCGTGTATACCGATGCATGTGGCACGGGGTTAGGCGCTGTTCTGATGCAGGAGAGAAGAGTGATATGTTATGGGGGTAGGCAACTTAAAGTTCATGAGAAGAACTACCCCACTCATGACTTGGAGCTGGCGGCGATTGTCTTTGCACTCAAGTCCTGGCGCCACTATCTTTTAGGCGAAAGGTTTGAGTTGTATACTGATCACAAATCACTCAAGTATCTCTTCTCGCAGAAAGATCTGAATCTTAGGCAGCAAAGGTGGATGGAATTCTTGGCATCATATGACTTCGAGATAGCTTATACCCCTGGCAAGGGTAATGTTGTGGCTGATGCACTAAGCAGAAAGAGGTTGACCCTAAGTCCTCTATTCGTTGAGATGAAGAATTTAGAGTATGTGGCAACCTTTGATTTCTCTTTGGCAATTGAGTCGATGACCGGTTCTTTAGCATCTCTGGAACTCAGACCTACCCTTCTTGATCAAGTTGGGGCTTCGCAGAAAGAAGACCCTCAGATAGTTGAGATTATGGATAAGCTGATTCGAGGAGAGACGTCTGGTCATCTCGCTCGATACTCTGTTGATGACAAAGGTTGGCTAAGGAGAGATGGAAGGTTATGTGTTCCAGTGGTAGAAGATCTAGTAAGGAAAGTTCTTGAGGAAGCGCATCGCTCCAAGTTGACTATACATCCAGGAGGATATAAGATGTATAAAGATATGAAGCGTATTTTCTTTTGGCCTGGGATGAAGAAGGATGTGGCAGAGTTTGTTTCTAGATGTATCATTTGCCAGCAAGTTAAGGCCGAGTCGAAGAAGCCCGGTGGGCTATTGCATCCTCTAGACGTTCCACATTGGAAGTGGGAGAGTATTTCCATGGATTTTATTGATGGGCTACCAAGGTCAAGGAAAGGGAATACGAGCATTTGGGTCATTGTGGACAGACTTACGAAGAGTGCTCATTTCATTCCGGTAAAGAGCAAGAGGACCGCATCTTGGCTAGCGTCTGTATATCTTCGTGAGATTGTGAGACTTCATGGAGTCCCTTCTAGTATAGTCAGTGACCGTGACCCAATCTTTACAAGTCAGTTCTGGAATAGCTTGCAAGAAGCCATGGGCACGAGGTTGAATCTAAGTACTGCTTATCACCCACAGACGGACGGTCAAACCGAAAGGGTGAATAGGGTACTCGAGGATCTGTTAAGGCTTTGTATTCTGGATTTTGGTGGTACTTGGGAAGACCATCTTCCTCTTGTTGAGTTTGCATATAATAACAGTTATCAAGCAAGCATAGGAATGGCACCATTTGAAGCCTTATATGGGAGGCCGTGCAAGTCGCCTACATGTTGGTGGGAGACTACAGATAAGCTTATACTTGGGCCTGATATGATCAGAGATGCATCCGAGAAGATCGAGTTGATTCGAAGACGGATGAAAGCGGCCCAAGACCGACAGAAATCCTATGCCGATAAGCGAAGATCTGATTTGGAGTTTGGTGTTGGAGATATGGTTTTCGTGAAGGTTTCTCCTTTGCAGAATGTGGTCCGATTTGGAGCCGTGGGGAAGTTAGCACCGAGATTTGTTGGACCCTTCCCTATTATAGAGAGGATCGGGCAGATGGCTTATAGAGTGAAATTGCCCGAGAAGCTTGCCGGAGTACACGATGTTTTTCATGTCTCACATCTCCGCAAGTGTTTACATGAGTCAGCAGAGGTTGTTGAGCCAAGTGTTCTGGAAGATGTGGAAGTGGAGAAAGAAGCTACTTTGAGGAGAGCTCCGATTCGTATCTTGGGGACGGAGACCAAGAAGCTAAGGAATCGAGAGGTCAAGTTGGTGAAGGTTCAATGGGGTGAAGCCGAAGAAGACGCAACTTGGGAAACCGAGGAGAAGATGCGTGGGCTTTATCCATTCCTTTTTGAGGGTACACTCTCAATCTCTTTTCTTTGTTAGCATATCTTTCTCTTTGCTATCCATGTTTATCTAGTTATCGTGCTAATCTTGTCATGAGAACCTTAGGTAGAAACCCTTTGGATGAAACATGTATTTGAAACATGTTATGCTTGATGGTTGCAAGTGGTTGCAAGTGGTTGCAAGTGGATACTCGTGGATGCATGATACACATTAGGCACTAAGATCGGCTCACACACTCTCATATTGCATATGCATGAGTGTTTATGCTTATTCATGGATGAAAATTTTTGTGTTATCACATGGATGTTGCATATGGATGTATGTGATGTGCACACATATAGATGTTATACATTATGTTAGGAATTGCATACATATGGATTCATTTCACTAACATAATCTGCATGGATGATATTTGCATTAGATAAGTACATATACACACACCTTTGCATATGTTCATACAGCATTTAGAATCTTGTAAGGACAATGATTGCTCGTGGATGATGTTTTGAGTAGATGGATATTGGATGGTAGGATACGTTCTTCCTAACTTGAGAATTTCGGGGACGAAATCCTTTAAGGAGGGGAGAATGTAACAACCCGTATTTTCAATAACCTGTTATAACAGAAATCGAGGCAGAATTTAATTTATAAATCTGAATCAAGGGAAACGGGCTATGCCATTGCGTTCGTCTCGGAAAAATACGCGAAATAGAGTCCGAGTTTTCGAAAATCGGAGCCCGTATGACCCGATTAAGGCCCAACAAAGTTTTCAGAAAATTTCTAAATAAAAACAGATTTTTCAAATTCAAATCTAAACTTGGAAGTTGGGCCAGTTTGGGCCAGGCGGGAGAATTCCCGCCACAGTACCCAAGTCGACAGCCCTGTCGACTTGGGAGTCGACTGGGTCTGACCAGGTCGACAGCCCTGTCGACTTGGCTGTCGACTTGGCTCAGACGCCCAGTTCTGCCTGGTGCACCATTTTGGGGTTTGTGTTGAGCTTGGGGGCCAGATTCGATTTGAAGGGTTCAGATGAGAACTAGGGTTTAATCCTAGGGTCTAAATCACTAGCCTAATCTATAAATAAGACCCTAACCTACCCTAAATCATCATTAATCTATCCTACAACTAAACTATGGCAAAATCAATCCTCTCATGGCCTCCACTCTCTTCATAAATTCCTAAATCAATTTTCAAGAAATTTCCATGCATACAAGTGTATTTAGGCTTGTATGATCCTCTTTAGCTTGCATTAAAGTCTTGTTTCTCTATTGGCATCATAAAGGAGGAGTCTTGATCAAGTTTGCTTGCATTTTGGGGTTTTAATTAGTTGCATAAGGGGGTTTCTTACATTTGCTATACTCATTTGAGTCTTCATAGCATAGTAAGCCTATTTCTACTCTTGTATTTTAACTATGAAGTTAATATGTTATGTTGCAAGTTGAGTTTGGGGTTAATCATGATATGTGCTTTGATCTTATGATTTTATGCATAAGCTTACTCTATGCATGTTAGTAAAGTCATTACCTTGGCTTTATGCATAGAAAGATATGATCTTTGGTTGGAAAGGTTGCATGATGCAACTTTGAAACTCTCATAAACCTTGTATTAACATGCATATAATGTTATATGCATGTTACTAGTTTTTATCTCATGCTATATATGGCCATGTTCCGCCTATTTGCCAAGTTTGATGTTATGCATGCATATGAACCTTATGCAAGTTGAAACCATGTTATGCATGCATATGAACCTTATGCAAGTTGAAACCATGTTATGCATGCATATGAACACTATGCAAGTTAAAATGATGTTATGCATGCTTATGAATATCTTGCAAGTTGATAACATGATATGCAAGTTTATGATCACATCTTTGTCTCATATGCCACCATGTTTAACTTGTGGCTCCAACACCTTTATGTCATGATTTTGCCAAGTTCCCTCTTTCTATCCTTTATGCGCTATTGCGATATGTAAAGCGAGGGGATTGCGTTTGGGGTTGGGTAAACTTAAAAGACATAAAAACATAAGCTTGGGAATTTACCTATTAAGTTAGGTCTACCCATTGGGAATTTACCTATTAAGTTAGGTCTACCCAATTGCTTGAAAATTTGTAATGTGTTTTGAAAACATGATGGACATGACACTTAGAAAACATGAGGATGGCCAACTCGAGGTTGGGTTGAGCTTGTAGCATAAACCTACCCGGAACCGACCGGCTTAACTAGTGGCTACAAGCAATAGGACCCAATGTGAGTAGTTGGTCATGTTGCACGTGAAACCCGAGGTTAGACTAAGTTGTGGTGTAAACCTACCCGGACCCGCCCGGCCTAACTAGTAACCACAACAAGGTCTAATGTGAGAGGTTGGGTGCATTAAATTAATTAATGCCACATGGTAGGGTTAAGTCATGGACCGCTTGGATACTTAACCAATTAAACACGATGGGTTGGTAGGGTTAAGTCATGAACCTTGGGTACACTTAACCAACTCGGTACTTGGATGAGTCGGGTTAACCACGTTTAACCCATCAAGGAAACCCTAGTTACGAGGTCCTTTGCACCAGTAACCCCTTGGTTGTATCATGATACCCTAGGGACTAGGCTAGGGTGGGGCACGATTACTGGGACGACATGTAAGCGACCAAAACGACGGCTGTGTAGGTGCGCCGGTGTAGGTTCAGGCGGGCCATGATCGTGCACATGGTCCGGAGTTGAAAAAGCAGGCACGGGCACCAGTAGGTTTAAACTATGCGTGCTTGGTTTGTGTCAGTGGTTGACACCCTAGGACTTGATACACCCTAGGGTGGACCTAGCACAGTTTAGCTACACTTCGTAGTTGGGCCGTAAGACACCGACACTTGACGAGTTAGGCTTTAGGGAGCCAATCGACTAGACCGTGCTAGTTGGACCTTGATTTAGGTCATTCATGATGTTGGGCCAAACTTGGGCCTAGGGATCACTTCTTGTTTACACTTGACATGACTTGTGAAACTAGTACACTTGGTGCAAACCTCAACCTTGTATATGCGGTGCCACACTTGATCTATCTTGTTGACTTTTTACCATGCCAGTTATCATCCTATGACTCATCCTTGTTTACATATACAGTTAACTTTATTAGTTGTTGTACAATAGTAGGTAGGACTTACCAGTCTTTTGACTGACCCATTTTCTTTCGCCTCTTTTCTTTCGTTCCCCCCCCCCCAAGGTTTACAGGGCGGGAATACCGGCACTTAGCTTGGATCTTAGCTGCTTTTCTTGGATAGCTCATGTATGCTTTGGACTTGAGCTCGCTATGGTTTTCTAACTTGGGGATAGCTACTTTATGTTTTCCTTTCCAGTTTTATGTTTCTAGACTTTGTTTATGGAAAATAATGATCAAGTACTGTGTTGTAACTTAACTTATGGTTTTGATATGCTAGTTTTTATCCGCTGCTATATTTACTCTGTTTTTTTTTACTTATATGTTCTATCTTGTGATATCTGCATGCATGTTTACCTTGTTTAAACGCCCCTCCAAAGTCAGTGCCCTTGCAAGAGTGGCACTGGCGGAGGTGGGGTGTTACAATGAAGCTGATGTTCAGGTGTTTTTCAGTTTTCATTTCAGTTTTATTAATCTGAATGAAATCTTGTATTTCAAACTACTTTTTATTAAAATTCTGCACGTAAAAGCAAGAATTAGATTTTAGTTGTTTTCTAGTACTATGTCGATGTCTTATTACGACCATGAAGGCTGCAGCTAATTCAAGTAACAATTTGTTCTTTGTGCATGCATTCTGTCAAAATAGCAAGAACTGTTTATACGTCGGCTCTATTTGGTTAACTAGCTTAAATTTATCATCAATGGTGAGTAATAATGATAATCTGCTTGCAGTTCTCACAACCATTAGTTTTGACGAACTATGAACATGTGCGAATTGAGCGAATGCAAGAAAACGATGCAGTTAGTAAATCACTTGGGGTGCCTTCATTAATTAGTTGTATGCAAGAGGCTTCCGCATGAAATAGGAAAGATTAAGGTAAAGATGTTGCTGTACGTGATGAATACATCCCAGAAAATGCTGGTGAAGACGTCATTGATGATCATTGGATTCGGAGGTATAAAGAAGTTATTTGTTTATTACTTATAGTCTTTGCCTTTATGAACATAAAAAATCTTGAACTTCAACTTAATTGTAGAGAATCAAAATTGTTAAGTTAAAGGATCCTTCACCCGGACCGAGAACTCGTTCGCGAACCAATCCAGCCATTAAAATTGAGAAGGAAGCGATGACCTGCACCCCCTCCATTGAAAGCTACATCCAATAAGGAGTTTATCACGACACACACTCCCACTCCAAAGAAACTCAGTAACCGGGAGAAATTCGTAGAAACATTAAAGAAATTGACGAAACCTATATTGTCTTTTTCATGAGTTTGAAAACTACGTCTCGACCATCTGTTTTAAAACCTACATGTAGCAAATTGTTCGAACAATTAACCAATTCATGTGAAGCTGCTGGTTCAGTTGCTGCTTATTTAGCGATGCAAAAACGTCAAAAGTAGAATGTTGAAGCACCTCCAATAATGGAAAATCTTACTGATCGATTAAAGCAGGAATGGATTGCACAGGAAGATGAAGCAGGTACATGTACAATATAATGTTTCTTTATCTGTGCACTGCACTGCACTGTTGAGTGTGTCTATTTTCTGTTCATTTTTTTGAACCTGGTAGATAAAGTACAAGGTCCAAAAAAACCTAGAGGGAAGTCAAAAATGACCAAGGTGCATGCTAGAACCCCTTATGATAATGTAGTCATTGAGTTGAATGAGGACGGTCAGCCAGCATCTGATGATATTACAGAGTTATAAAAAACATTCAACTGGTGAGGAAAGGCTTGAAAATAGGCCCAATATAATTTCGTTGGAGGATTTTAAAATGCTCTTGGAATACTGGGGGGATGAAGTAGTTCAGGTACGGTTTCAATGATATTCACATTTGTATAATGTTTAGTAGTTCACATTATCTTGTTTAGTGCTAATCTTTTCTTTAGTAGTTCGTGTTATCCTTGTTTAGTGCTATTTTTTCGGATTTCTAGGCCCTAGCTGATACTAATTCAGTGCATCGTAATTCATTAAATGAGACACATACTATGGGTCCTAAAACTCTTACAGTAGCCAAAGAAAAGATAGCATGTGTTTTTTTGAACTTAAACTTTTTTTTGTGATTGAGTTGAATTGGCCACATGATAATTCTAATTTGTTATATCATTGAATTATATTTTATATATCATTGTCACAATGTTCATAGGCAGCAGCTAGATCTGTAAATTCTTAACATTGAATGTTAAAAATTGTGTTTAATTTTTGGTAATCCTAATACTAGACAGAGAAAGAAGGACCCAGAAAAGCCTCCCCATCCGCGGCCTTGGTTTATTTGGAAACATACAAACGAGAACTGGGTATAAGTTATGTAAATACCCCACCTCTGTTAAGGTCACTCACAAAGGGAATGCAATAACTTTGGTGGAGTATTATAGGTAAAAGGTACAAGCAATTTACAAGACAGATATACAGCGGAAAGACTAAATTTTATTTCATAAGCATGTGATTTAGTCAAAACATTACAATAGCTGTCTTAAAAGCCAACTTCCAAAATCATTACAGTAAAGCCTCTGTCTTGATTAAAACATAAAGAAGCATATACAATAATAAAGCAGCATAAATCCCCAATTAAGAGTGTAACCATAGCCATAGCCCAAGAAAAGAGAGTCCAAGCAATAAGTCTACTTTCTTCAAGCTGGAAAAGGTCTGGACTAAGTTGAAGTATTCCCACCCTACGGACCTTTGGGGGGGGAGAAACGGAAGACAACAAGACGAAAGAAAATGGGTCAGACATAAGCTTGGTAAGTCCAGTGACTATTTAGCATGTAAACAGGTAAAAGGATCATGACATGAATAAACTGAACCTTGGACAATACCCTAGAAATAAGATAACGATAAATAAGGCAAGGTAAACTGAATATACTATCGCACTCGTTTCTATTTCTCTGCACCTACTAACAATTGTTTCAACTAACACCATGTGTTCATGATAAAATGATCCTTTTTTTTCAATCGGCTTCTACTCGCATGCGTTTATGACTTGTGTCATTCGGCACCGCTTGATTGTAGATACCTGTGCTGGCCTCACCATGGGGTGTATCAATTCCTATGGTGGTGACCTGACACAACTTCAGGATGCACAGTATATACTACTGATGCCTAGTGCCTGATTTGTCCATGCCGGAGTACGTGCATGCCCATACTCCGTTGGAACCTACACTGCTGCACCACCCGTTGTTATTTTGACCGCTTATAATTAGCCCAGTAATCGCGCCCCACCCTGCCTAATTCAGGGTACCATGATACATCTATGTGGGTTACTGCTGAAATGGTTCCCCGTTACAAGGGTTTCCTAATCAACATGTTAAAATGGTTAAGTGTTCTCAAATTAACCTAACCCTACCCATCAGTTTAGTTAACATGTTGTATTGGTTGAGTGGTGCCTTAATTAACTTAATCCTACCATTCTTAGCCTGTCTTAGCTTTATTTCATTCATTAAAGCACCAACCACTTACATTAGATATGTATTGTTGCGTCGCTGGATGTGCCAGGCGGTTCCGGGCAGTCTTACACCGCAACTCAATCTAACCTCGGGTTTTTTGGGCTTAAAGCGCTAACCTCTCACATTAGATCTATATTGTTATGGTTGCTAGATATGGCGGGCGGTTCCGGGCAGTCATACACCGTAACTCAATCTAACCTCGGGTTAGGCACCATCATCTTTTAATTAATTTACATATTTACTATTTATGTTTATATGTAAATTATCCACCAATGTTGTCAACTCAAGTCATGTCCCATTTACCCTTCAAAATTTTGTCCATAATTCTTTGGTATACAAATTATACCATTTCATGCCATTAATCATTTACATGATTATGAGCCAACCTATGCCGCATATAATTTAATATTTTTCCCAATGTATCCCCCGTTAATTGTTCGCATAAATTACATAGAACGTTAGGCTCGCAAATCAGCCTAACACATAAACAAAGAGGGAAAAAGAAAAGGGACATGTAACATTTCAACAGCGTTAAACAGTTTAGATCGCATGTGTGATATAAATTTGGCATAGTACTACACAAATTTAATTAAGCATGTACATGTGAACTTGCATTTGAGTTGGATCAAATTAACATAGATCTAAGCATCTAAGCATATAGATCTAGACATATAAGCATATATGAACATGACTTAGCTTATGATCTTGCATATAACATAACATAAGGAATCACCAAATTTATATACAACATGATAGGTTCATTGCCAAATTATTATACAACATGATAGGTTCATCACCAATTTAACATACAACATGATAAGTCCATCACCAATTTAATATACAACATGATAGGTTCATCAACAAATTAATATACAACATGATTGGTTCATTACCAAATTAATATACAACATGATAGATTGTATCAATCATAACAGTCACGCAGGCATAAGTAATATCAGAATTGCTACATGAATCAGAATACGATTATCTTACAACTAGTCACAGTTCTAGTTCTGCATCATTACAAGTCATGACTTTTATTTGTTCAAATCTAAAGAATAACTGAACTTACAAACAAAAGAACAAATCTTATTTTCTGGGATCTGATTTCTGAAACTGAAAAGCTATCCTTTGATGTAGACTACTAATTCTCTAGTTTTGATTTGATTTGGGATTTCCTAACTTGATTCTTAGTTTAGAGAAAAAAGGAGGCTACGCTAGTTTGGCCATGGACAGCACGACGGCTTCAGAGAGCAATTTTATGTGGTTTTAGGGTTGAGGGTTACGGTTGTTTATATAGAAGTTTAGATTAATGAGAGGTTTAGATTAATGAGAGCCGTTAGATCAATCTAAGAGTAATCAGAGCCATCCAGACCAAACAGAGCCAATCGGAAGTCGCCACATATGTCCTAATGACTCAGAAATACGTCACTGGGCAAAACAGTCCAGATCTGGTCGAGGGAGTCGACCCCTACAGGGGTGGTCGACACCCCGGTCGACACCCCTCTTAGGGGGTTGACACCTATGTCGACCCTCTCCCCCTCCCCCCCCGGGAGGAGTCGACCCCTATGGGCGGGAATTTTATTGCCCAGCAGCTTCTCTCGGAATTTTTGAATTTTAACTGCTTTTTGATTTAATTATTATTTATATTTAAACTTGAAATCTTCTTAACTCCATAACTTCTTCAAACGGAGTCCGATTCACGCAAACTCAGACTCTATCTCAAGCAGAATTCCGAGATGAACGCAATGACGAAACTCGTTTCCTTTAATTTCCACTTTAGTATCCTTTAATTTGTTACTTTAATGTTCATAGAAAATATGGGGTGTTACATTCTCCCCTCCTTAAAGAATTTCGTCCCCGAAATCTTCAAGTCATGAAGAATGCATATCCTACCATCCAACATCCATCTACTCAACCATTCAATCACAGACATCCATTGTCCTTAAAAGGTTTCTAATGCTTTCATGACTATATGCATAGTGTGTGTATATGTCCTTATCTAATGTAAAATCAGGCGGTCTACTGATTCAGTCGACCTCCTTAATGCAAATCATGATAGTTCCATGAGTCCATTATGTATGCAATTATTCCTAATCATTCTTTCTACATGAGTGCACAATCATTCATACAAATGCAACGTCTATATGATAATACATCACGTTTCAATCCATATACAAATACATATATGCATATGTAATATGAAAGTGACTTAGCCGATCTAGTACCTAATGTGTGTGTATATGCATCCACGAGCAACCACTAGCAACCACTTGCAACCATCAATCATAACATGTTTCAAATACATGTTTACATCCATTGGTTTCTACCTAAGGGTCAAGAATAGGACCAAGGAGATATGCTTAAAAGATAGATATAGGCATGCATAAACTCATGGAAAAGAGATCAAGAATGTACCCTCAAAAAGAAAAGGGTAGGCTGCGCGTATCTTGTCCTCAGTCTCCCAAGTCGTGTCTTCCTCAGCATCACTCCATTGAACTTTAACAAGCTTGACTTCATAGTTGCGTAGATTTTGACTTATGTCCCTAAGATATGAGTTAGAACTCTCCTCACCGTCGCTTCTCATTTCACTTCTACTTCCTCTAGTATGCTTGGTTCCACAACTTCCGCAGACTCATGTAAGTATTTTCGTAGATGAGAGACATGGAAAACATTATGAACTCCAGCCAATCTTTCAGGCAGCTCTACTCTATAAGCCATCTTCCCAATCCTCTCAATGATAGGAAATGGCCCTACAAATCTTGGTGCCAATTTTCCCGTAGACCCAAAGCGAACGACATTCCTCAAAGGAGATACTTTAAGGAAAACCTTGTCTCCCACCTCAAACTCAAGGTCAGTCCTTCTTTTATCAGCGTAGGACTTCTGTCTATCTTTTACAGTCTTCATTAGTCTTCGTATCAAGTCCACCTTCTCTGAAGTTTCTCTGATCATGTCAGGCCCAAGTACGAGCTTGTCTGTAGACTCCCACCAACAAGTTGGCGATCGGCATGGTCTTCCATATAAAGCCTCAATGGGCGTAATGCCTATGGTGGCTTGGTAGCTATTGTTGTAGGCGAACTCCACCAAAGGAAGATGATCCTCCCATGTCCCTCCAAAATCAAGAATGCACATTCTCAAAAGATCTTCTAATACTCTGTTCACCCTTTCCGTCTGACCATCGGTTTGAGGGTGATAGGCAGTGCTTAAGCATAGCTGTGTGCCTACATCTTCCTGCAAACTCTTCCAAAACTCGCTCGTAAAGATAAGATTTCAATCACTTACTATGCTAGAGGGTATTCCATGCAGTCGAACCACCTCTTTAAGACAATTGGATGCTAACGATGAGGCAGTCCTCCTACTCTTAACAGGTATAAAGTGAGTGCTTTTAGTGAGCCTGTCCACTATTACCCAAATACTAGCATTGCCCCTTCTTGACCTAGGAAACCCATCAATAAAGTCCATCGAAATGCTATCCGATTTCCAATGTGGGACCTCTAGAGGATGAAGCAGACCACCAGGCTTCTTCTGCTCCGCTTTGACTTGCTGGCATATCATGCATTTAGAGACAAACTCAGCTACATCCTTCTTCATGCCATTCCAAAAGAAAACCCTTTTTATGTCTTTATACATCTTGTCCCCACTTGGGTGTATGGTCAATTTAGAATGGTGTGCTTCTTCGAGAACGGTTTTCACCAAATCTCTTGCTTGTGGGATGCATAGTTTCCATCCCGTCTCAACTAACCCTTGTCATCGATGGACTATTTATTGAGGCGACTAGAAGTCTCACCTCTCATTAGCTTATCCATCACATCAACTAGATGAGGGTCTTCACGTTGCGTGGTTCCTATTGAGTCCAAAAGTGTAGGCCGCACCTCTAATTTTGCTAACAAACCAGGTACAAATTCGAAGGAGGGTCTAAAGTCAAAGTCTGCTATGTACTCCAAGCTTTGGCTTTCTACAAAGACAGGACTTAAGGTCAGCTTTTTCTACTCAAGGCATCTGCTACAACATTGCCATTGCCAGGGGTATAAGCAATCTCAAAAGCGTATGAGGCCAGAAATTCCATCCACCTTTGTTGTCTTAAGTTAAGATCCTTCGGTGAGAAAAGGAACTTTAACAATTTATGGTCAGTAAATAATTCAAACCTTTCTCCTAGTATGTAATAACGCCATGACTTAAGAGCGAAAACAATGGCAGCTAGTTCTAAACCATGATTTGGGCAGTTTTTCTCATGTACCTTCAACTGCCTTCCTCCATAACAAATTACTTTGCCCTTTTGCATCAAGACAGCGCCCAATCCTGTTCTGTATGCGTCTGTGTATACTCTAAACATCTTAATCCCATCAGGCAATGTCAGAACTGGGGCTGTTGTCCGAGCCCTTTTCAGTCGTTGGAAAGCAACATTGCAATCCAAATCCCAAGAAAAAATTAGGTTCTTCTTCGTCAATCTAGTAAGTGGGGCTGAGATCTTTGCAAATACTTTAATGAACTTTCTGTAAAAGCCTGCTAGCTCGAGAGAACTTCGTACTTCGTTTGCGTTCTGGGGGACCTTCCAATTGTGCATCGCAACTACTTTTGTGGGATCCACCGCTATCCCCTCTTTGGATACCATATGTCCAAGAAACCTTACTTCTTCTCTCCAAAAATTGCATTTGGAGAATTTTGCTTTTAGCAGGTATGCATGAAGAGTATCCATGACTTCCCTTAAATGCAAAGCATGATCTTCCTCACTTTTCGAGAAGATCAAAATGTCGTCCACGAAGCCCACCACAAATTTATTAAGGAACTCCTTGAACATTTGACTCATAAAGTCATTGAAATAAGCAGGTGCGTTTGTCAAGCCGAAAGGCATGACAAGCCATTCGAAGAAACCATCCGGGGTCCTGAATGTTGTCTTATCAATGTTGTCCTCAGCCACTCTTAGCTAATGAAACCCGGTAGCCAGATCTAGTTAGGAGAAAACTGATGCACGTACAAGCTGATCGAACAAGTCGTCTATTCTTGGAAGTGGGTGCCTATTCTTCTTGGTCAGCTTGTTTAGCTCCCTATAGTCAACGCAGGCGAACTGAACCATCCGCTTTGGTTGCAAACACCACTAGAGCACCCCATCAAAAATACTCCGCCTTATAAACCCCTTTCCAAGCAACTCTTTAACTTGCTTACTAAGCTCCTTCCTTTCCCTTGGAGCCAGATGTCTAACGGGTAGAGCAACGGGTTTTGCATTATCAACAAGATACATGCGAAAGTCTATCTGCCGCTTCAGAGGTAAACCCTTCACCTCTTCAAAGACAC
Source organism: Allium sativum (assembly GCA_030737875.1). Lineage (NCBI taxonomy): Eukaryota > Viridiplantae > Streptophyta > Magnoliopsida > Asparagales > Amaryllidaceae > Allium > Allium sativum. Next base: position 410,919,271 of record CM060910.1, on the reverse strand, counting down.
CCGAGTATTCACAGACTACTCTAACAGATTGCAGGTTCCCAACAGACGCATCAAGAGATTCTAGGTAACTAAGCATAACAGAGTTCATGGGATTACAAGAGATTTCGAGAGTGTTACCGAGGCGAGTCATAAGTCTAACCACTCTCTTTCCACAGTCGAGGACAGCACCATTATTGGATAGCCAATCCATGCCTAGAATCAACCCATAGCCCATGAAGCCCAAAACATAGGCATTATATCTAAACCCAACGCTTATTATAGAAATTTCCAAATCCAAACAAATCATTGATAAATAAGCCGAACCCCCAATTGGATTTGAAACAACCAAGGGATCCTCTACTATACTAGTGTCTAGGTGCAGAGATTCAACTAAAGCAGTAGATATAAAAGAGTGTGATGCGCCAGAATCAAAGAGAGTATGAACAGGACGATCAAAAAGATAAACTAAACTCTCAACAGAAATATTTCTACCTCGTTCTTGCGGAGGTGCTATGAGAGCGTGAACCTGCCCTCCAGAAGTAGATCCAGTCCTCTGCCCTTTCCCTTGCTTTCTTGGGCGGTCCTTAGCTATGTGTCATGTCTCGCTGCACTGAAAGCAACCACCCATCTTCCTCTTCTTCTTTCTGTAGTCCTTAATCGGATGTCTAGGTATGCCATAAAAATTACACATTCTCTTGTCACGGGTTTTGTTATTCTTCCCACCTTTCTTGGAATCCGTCTTCTTGTTTTGTGATCCCTCCACTTTCTTGTCTAGAGTTACTTCCACCTTTATCTCTTTCTTGCCATCCTTATCTTCCTCCTGTAACAGTGCCATGTCCACTAGTCTCTCATAAGTCGCACCCATAGGTATATGGGTCATAGCTAGGTTGTGCAATCGCTCGTTCAACCCTTTAACGAAACGGAGAGCCTTCCTATATGGAGTGTTCACTAACTCCAATCCGAATCTAGCCAGCTGGTTGAATAGGCTGACGTCTTCCTTGACCGATAGGCTTCCCTGTTTGAGAGCCAAGAACTTTTCCATTTGTAGGCTTTATTCAGCTTGCCAAAGGAACTTCATTTCAAAACTCATTCTGAAATCCTCCCAGGTTTCAACTGGTATCTCAGCATTAGTAACTTCCCACCAATAAGAGGCTTCGTCCTTAAGTAACCACACAGCCAATTGTATCTTCTGCCTATCATCCACTTTGAAGATAACGAACAAATCTTCTGTTTCCTTGAGCAAGTTTCTTACTTCCACAAATAACTCAGTCCAATTAAAGTTCTTTCCACCTATGGCTCGAAATTCTCAACATATCTTCGAGAAAGAATTCACAGGAGGAGGAGGAGGAGGAGGAACAGCTGCAACTGGGGGAGGAGAAACATCTGCTGGGCCTACACAATTAGCCCTAGCTTCCAGGTACCTTCTGAACCAACCATGTACCGGCACGCCCTTAGGAAGATTAAGATCCCTAGACATGCTGAAACAAAAAGAAAAGGTTCAGAACAACGGATAGAAAGATAGTGCATATGGCTTTGGGATTCTGCTCTTTAAAATAAAACAACATTTTCCTCAAAAATGCTTCTTTAAACTTCTTATTGAAAAATGGTTTTCAAAAACTTTTATCTGATATGGTAAAGCTTTGCTCTGATACCAAGTGTAAACACCCCACCTCCGTTAAGGTCACTCACAAAGGGAATGCATTAACTTTGGTGGAGTATTATAGGTAAATGGTACAAGTAATTTACAAGACAAACATATAAACATTAGAAATACTAAATTTTATTTCATAAACACGTGGTCCAGTCAAAACGTTACAACAATTGACTTAAAAACCAATTTCCAAAATCATTACAGTAAAGCCTCTATCTTTATTAAAACATAAAGAAGCATAAACAATAATTAAGCAGCATAAATCCCCAATTAAGAGTGTAACCATAGTCATAGCCCAAGAAAAGAGAGTCCAAGCAATAAGTCTACTTTCTTTAAGCTGGAAAAGGTCTGGACTAAGTTGAAGTATTCCCTTCCTACGGACCTGGGGGGAGGGGGGGAGAAACGGAAGACAAGAAGACGAAAGAAAATGGATCAGACATAAGCCTGGTAAGTCCAGTGATTATTTAGCATGTAAACAGGTAAAAGGATCATGACACGAATAAGCTAAACCTAGGACAATACCCTAGAAATAAGATAACAATAAATAAGGCAAGGTAAACTGAATATACTATCACACTCATTTCTATTTCTCTGCACCTACTAACAAGTGTTTCAACTAGCACCATGTGTTCATGATAAAATGAACCTTTTTTTTCAATCGGCTTCTACTCGCATGCGTTTATGACTTGTGTCATTTGGCCCCGCTTGATTGTAGATACCTGTGCTGGCCTCACCATGGGGTGTATCAATTCCTATGGTGGTGACCTGACACAACTTTAAGATACACGGTATATACTACTGATGCCTAGTGCCTGATTTGTCCATGCCGGAGTACGTGCATGCCCATACTCCGTTGGAACTTACACTGCTGCACCACCCGCCGTTATTTTGACCACTTATAATTAGCCCAGTAATCGCGCGCCACCCTGCCTAATTCAGGGTACCATGATACATCTATGTGGGTTACTACTGAAATGGGTCCCCGTTATTAGGGTTTCCTAATCAACATGTTAAAATGTTTAAGTGTTCACAAATTAACCTAACCCTACCCATCAGTTTAGTTAACATGTTGTATTGGTTAAATGGTGCCTTAATTAACTTTACCCTACCATTCTTAGCCTGTCTTATCTTTAAGTCATTCATTAAAGCACCAACCACTTACATTAGATATGTATTGTTGCGTCGCTGGATGTGCTGGGCGGTTCCGGGCAGTCTTACACCACATCTCAATCGAACCTCGGGTTTTTTGGGCTTAATGCGCTAACCTCTTACATTAGATCTATTTTGTTATGGTTGCTGGATTTGCCGGGCGGTTCCGGGCAATCATACACCATGACTCAATCCAACCTCGGGTTTGGCACAATCATCTTTTAAGTAATTTACATATTTATATTTATATGTAAATTATCCACCAATGTTGTCAACTCAAGTCATGTCCCATTTACCCTTCTAAATTTTGTCCATAATTCTTAGGTATACAAATTATACCATTTCATGCCATTAAATATTTACATGATTATGAGCCAACCTATGCCAATAGCACATAATTTAATATTTTTCCCAATGTATCCCCCGTTAATTGTTCGCATAAATTACATAGAACGTTAGGCTCGCAAATCAGCCTAACACATAAACAAAGAGGGAAAAAGAAAAGGGACATGTAACATTTCAACGGCATTAAACAGTTTAGATCAACTAAGCATGCGTAATATAAATTTGGCATAGTACTACACAAATTTAATTATGCATGTACATGTGAACTTGCATTTGAGTTGGATCAAATTAACATCGATCTAAACATCTAAGCATATAGATCTAGACATATAAGCATATATGAACATGATTTAGCTTGTGATCTTGCATATAACATAACATAAGGAATCACCAAATTTATATACAACATGATAGGTTCATTGCCAAATTATTATACAACATGATAGGTTCATCACCAATTTAACAAACAACATGATAAGTCCATCACTAATTTAATATACAACATGATAGGTTCATCACCAAATTAATGTACAACATGATTGGTTCATTACCAAATTAATATACAACATGATAGGTTGTATCAATCACAATAGTCACGTAGGCATAAGTAATTTCAGAATTGCTACATGAATCAGAATACGATTATCTTACAACTAGGCACAGTTCTAGTTCCGCATTGTTACAAGTCATGACTTTTATTTGTTCAAATCTAAAGAATAACTGAACTTACAAACAAAAGAACAAATCTTGTTTTCAAAAACTGAAAAGCTATCCTTTGATGTAGACTATTGATTCTCTAGTTTTGATTTGATTTTGGACTTTCTAACTTGATTCTTAGTTTAGAAAAAAAGGGAGGCTACGCTAGTTTGGCCATGAACAGCATGACGGCTTCAGAGAGCAATTTTATGTGGTTTTAGGGTTGAGGGTTGGGGTTGTTTATATAGAAGTTTAGATTAATGAGAGTCGTTAGATCAACCCAAGAGTAATCAGAGCCATCCAGACTAAACAGAGCCAACCGAAAGTCGCCACGTATGTCCTAATGGCTCAGAAAAACGTCACTGGGCAAAACAGCCCAGATCTGGCCAAGGGGGTAGACCCCTACAGAGGGGTCGACACCCCTCTTGGCGGGTCGACACATATGTCTACCCCCTGGGGGAGTCGACCACTATGGGAGCGAATTTTCCCGCTAGCCGCTTCTCTTGGAATTTTTGAATTTGAACTGCTTTTTGATTTAATTATTATTTATATTTAATTTCCGTTTAAACTTGAAATCTTCTGAACTCCATAATTTCTTCATAAGGAGTCTGATTCACGCTAATTCAGACTCTATCTCAAGCAGAATTCCGAGACGAACGCAATGGCAAAATCGTTTCCCCTAATTTTCACATTTAAAATTAAGTATTCTTTAATTTGTTACTTTAATGTTCATAGAAAATACGGGGTGTTACAAGACTAATACAGATGAACTAAAGGCCAAATACATGAGTACATATATAATTAGATACTGAAATAGCAATACTTGTCTCAGTATAATTGGCACATTATACGTTTGTTAGAGCTGCTTATTAAATAGAACACATAGTTATTATGAAAGAAAACCACTTCTGTTAATAAATTCATTCCTGCCAGCTGCCTATTAATATATATGCTTGCCTGGTTTTCATTTTGTAGTCGAAGGTTTAGGCAATGGGGGATGCAGGAAACATTGTTGAGGCAGACACACTTATTTCTCATCGGAAGAGCCACACGCGGAATTGGCTTGTAGGAATGCGAGGTAAAATGGCAGAAAAGTCTCCAACAACTCCTGGTTCTTCGGACAGTTATGTGCAAGAGCTGATGCAAAAAATAATGCCAGAGCTTGTGGCGGATATGAAAGAAAATGTGAACAGAAAATTGAAAGAGAACGTGTCATGGATGTTAAGCCAATCTAGATCTTAATTTAGACGTCGGATACTTTTGTGTCACCACAACAAGTGATGCAGATGACATTGTTACCCCTGTAACCCCGGCAACTGACTGAAGTTGAAACACCCCACCTCCGTTAAGGTCACTCACAAAGGGAATGCATTAACTTTGGTGAAGCACTTTAGGTAAAAGGCACAGATAATTTACAAGACAGACATATAAACAGTGGAAAACTGAAATCATTTCATAAATAGTGTGGTTCAGTCAAAACATTACAAGCATTGTCTCAAAACCCAACTTCTAAATTATTACAATAAAACATCTGTTCGGATTTAAAACTCCAAGTACATAAAGAAGCATAAAACAGTATTAAAGCAGCATAAATCCCCAATAAAAGTGTAACCACAGCCATAGTCCAAGAAAAAAGAGTCCAAGCAATACATCTAGTCTCTTCAAGCTGGAAAAGGTCTGCACTAAGCTGAAGTATTCCCTCCCTGCGGACCTAGGGGGAACGGAAGAAAAGAAGGCAAAAGAAAACGGGTCAGACATAAGCCTGGTAAATCCAGTGATTATTCAGCATGTAAACAGGTAAAAGGATCATGACATGAATATACTGAACATAGGACAATACCATAGCAATAAGATAACATAAGACAAGGTAAGATAAACTGAATATACTATCGCAATCATTTCCATTTATCTGCTCCTACTAACGAATGTTTCAACTACCATCATATGTTCGTAACAAAGTGAACCCTTTTCCGATCGGCTTCTACTCGCATGCATTTATTACTTGTGTCATTCGGCCCCGCTTGATTGTAGATACCAGTACTGGTCCCGCCATAGGGTGTATCAATTCCTATGGTGGCAACCCGACACAAATTCAAGATGCACAGTGTATACTACTGATGCCCAGTGCCTGCATTTTCCACTCCGGAGTACATGCACGCCCATACTCCGCCGGAACCTACACTGCTGCACCACCCGCTGCTATTTTGACCGATTATAACCAGCCCAATAATCGTGCCCCACCCTGCCTAGTTTAGGGTATCGTGATACATCTATGTGGGTTACTGCTGAAATGGGTCCCCGTTACTAGGGTTTCCTAATCAACATCTTATAACGGTTAAGTGTTCTCAAATTAACCTAACCCCACCCATCTGTTTAATTAACATGTTGTATTGGTTAAGTATTGCCTTAATTAATTTAACCCTGCCATTCTTAGCCTGTCCTACCCTTATCTTTAATTCATTCATTAAAGCACCAACTTTTCACATTAGATCTATATTATTGCGGTCGGTGGATGTGCCGGGCAGTTCCGGGAAGTCTTACACCGTAACTCAATCTAACCTCGGGTTTTTCGGCTTAATGCGCTAACCTCTCACATTAGATCTATATTGTTGCGGTCGCTGGATAGGCCGGGCGGTTCCGGGCAGTCTTACCCCGCAACTCAATCTAACCTCGGTTAGGCATGTTCATCTTTAGCCAATTTACATATTTGTCATATGTGTCAAAGTTTAGGTCTTTTTATATCAATATTCCCTAAGTGTAGTCAGTACAAGTTTTATGCCACATTCACTTGTTATGCCCAAAATTTACTCAATTAAATTATACCCAATTTTCCTGCATTATAATCGCACGTACAACGAGATTCAATCTAAGTTCCGAATGAACCTAGTATTCATAAAAGAAAATAAAAAGGGGAAAAGTAGAGAAGGAGCATAAGAATTGACATATGGAAAAATAGACATGTAAAGGTGTACCCAATTCAAGAATCATGTTTCCAATTAGCATGTTGTACATTAACAATAAGTGTGGACAAGCTAAGCAATTTACACCATATGTATAAAGATTAGATAGAATTGGAATTAAGAGAATCACTAATTTTGATGTACAACACGATAAGTTCCCTTATATCAATCACAATAGTCTATAGGCATAGGTATACAACATGAAAGGTTCCATTATGTCAATCACAGCAGTCTCATAGGCATGATAGGTTTCATTATGTCAACCATAACAGTCTCATAGGCATGATAGGTTTCATTATATAAATCACAATATTCTCATAGGCATAGGCAATTCAGATTTGACAAAAAGATAAGCATGAATCAGATTAGGCATAGTTCTAGATCCGATTATTGTGGTCATGATTTCTATTAGGTGTTCAAATCTGAATAATAACTGAACTTACAGAAAAAGAACGGATCTTGTATTCTGGGATCTGATTTCTGAATTTGTTAAGCTTAACCCTTGATGTAGATGTTTGATTCTCTAGTTTGGATTTGGTTTGGAGCTTTCTAACTTGATTTCTAGTTTGGAGAAGATGGAGGCTAGGCTAGCTTAGACATAGACAGCATGACAACTTCATAGAATAGGGTTATGAGGTCTAGGGTTGAGGTTTGGGGTGATTATATAGAAGTTTAGGATTAATATGGGCCTTTAGATCAACTTGAGTCATCAAAGCCATCCAAACCCAAGAGAGCCAACTAGAACATGACATATATGCGCTAACACCTCAGAAAATCATCACTGTTCAGTTTAATTCGCAGGTGTCGACCCTACAGGGGGGGTCGACACCCCAAGGGTTGGTCGACACCCATGTCGACACCCCTAGGGTGGGTCGATACCTATGTCGACACCCCTTGGGGGAGGTCGACACCCCTGAGCGAGAAATTACCCGCTCGGCTGTTTTCTGAAGTTTTGAAATTCGAATCTGCTTTAATTATTTAATTATTATTATTTTTAATTTAATTTCTGCTTAAACTTGAAAACTTCGATCCTCCATAACTTCTTCATACGGAGTCCGATTCACCCAAACTCGGACTCTATCTCAAGCAGAATTTCGAGACGAACGTAATGGCGTAACTCGTTTCCCTTAATTCCTCTTCTAAAAATTAAGTGTTCTTAATTTTGTTATTTTAATATTCACGGAAAATACGGGGTGTTACATTCTCCTCTCCTTAAAGGGTTTCGTCCCCGAAATCTCTAAGTTAAGAAGAATATATCCTAACATCCAACATCCATCTACTCAACCATCAATCACAGGCATCCATTATCCTTAAAAACATTTCTAATGCTTTCATGATCATATGCATAGTGTGTGTATATGTCCTTATCTAATGCAAAATCAGGCGGTCTACTGATTCAGTTGACCTCCTTAATGCGAATCATGTCGGTGCTATGAGTCCATCATTTGTGCAATTATTCCTAATCATATTTTGTAACTTCTACATGAGTGCACAATCATTCATACAAATTTAATGTCCACATGATAACACATCAGTTTTCAATCCATTTATAAATACATATATGCATATGCAATATGAAAGTGACTGAGCCGATCTAGTACCATGTGTGTGTGTATATGCATCCACGAGCAACCACTAGCAACTACTTGCAACCATCAATCATAACATGTTTTCAAATACATGTTTACATTCATTGGTTTCTACTTGAGGATTAAGAATAGGACCGAGGAGATAAAAGATAGATACAAGCATGCATAAACTTATAGAAAAAGAGATCAAGGATGTACGCTCAAAAAGAAAAGGGTAGGATGAACGTATCTTGTCTTCAATCTCCCAAGTCAGGTCTCCTTCAGTGTCAATCCACTATACTTTAACTAGCTTGACCTCACGATTGCGTATCTTTTTAACTTCTGTACCCAAGATACGAGTTGGAACTCTTCTCACCGTCGCTTCTCGCTCCACTTCTACTTCCTCTAGTATGCTCGGCTCCACAACTTCCACAGACTCATGTAAGCACTTCCGTAGATGAGAGACATGAAAAACATTATGAACTCCAACCAATCTTTCTGGCAGCTCTACTTTATAAGCCTTCTTACCAATCCTCTTAATGATAGGAAATAGCCCTACAAATCTTGGTGCCAATTTTCCTACGGACGTTCTTCAAAGGAGATACTTTAAAAAAAAACTCTTTCTCCAACCTCAAACTCAAGGTCGGTCCTTCTTTTATCAGCATAGGACTTCTTCTATCTTGTGCGGTCTTTATTCGTCTTCGTATCAAGTCCACCTTCTCTGAAGTTTCTCTAACCATGTCAGGCCCAAATACGAGCTCGTCTGTAGACTCCCACCAACAAGTTGGTGATCGACATGGTCTTCCATATAAAGCCTCAAAGGGTGCCATGCCTATAGTGGCTTGGTAGCTATTGTTGTAGGAGAACTCCACCAAAGGAAAATGATCCTCCCATGTTCCTACAAAATCAAGAATGCACAATCCCAAAATAACTTCTAATACTCTGTTCACCCTATCCGTCTGACCATCGGTGTGAGGGTGATAGGCAGTGCTTAAGCATAACTGTGTGCCTACAGCCTCTTGCAAACTCTTCAAAAATTCGCTCGTAAGGATAAGATCTCGATCACTTACTATTCTAGAGGGTATTCCATGCAGTCGAACCACCTCTTTAAAATAAATGGATGCTAACGATGAGGCAGTCCTCCTAATCTTAACAGGTATAAAGTGAGCGCTTTTAGTGAGCTTGTCCACTATTACCTAAATACTGGTATTGCCCCTTCTTGACCTAGGCAACCCATCAATAAAGTCCATCGAAATGCTATCCCATTTCCACTGTGGGACCTCTAGAGGATGAAGCAGACCACCAGGCTTCTTCTGCTCTGCCTTTACTTGATGGCATATCAAGCATTTAGAGACAAACTTAGCTACATCCTTCTTCATTCCATTCCAGAAGAAAACCCTTTTTATGTCTTTATTCATCTTGTCGCCACCTGGGTGTATGGTCAACTTAGAATGTTGTGCTTCTTCAAGAATGGTTTTCACCAAATCCCTTGCTTGTGGGACGCATAGTATTCCGTCCCGTCTCAACCAACCCTTGTCATCGATGGAGTATCTATTGAGGTGACCAGAAGTCTCACCTCTAAATAGCTTATCCATCACATCAACTAGCTGGGGGTCTTCACTTGCGCGGATCTTATTGAGTCCAGAAGAGTAGGCCACACCTCTAGTGATGCTAACAAACCAGGTACAAATTCAAAGGAGGGTCTAAAGTCAAAGTTTGCCATGTACTCCAAGCTTTGCCTTTCGACAAAGAGAGGACTTAAGGTCAGCTTTTTCCTACTTAAGGCGTCTGCTACCACGTTCCCCTTGCCAGGGGGATAAGCAATCTCAAAATCGTACAAGGCAAGAAATTCCATCCACCTTTGTTGTCTTAAGTTAAGATCTTTCTGTGAGAAAAGGTACTTAAACGATTTATGGTCAGTAAACAATTCAAACCTTTCTCCTAGCATGTAATGATGCCATGACTTAAGAGCGAAAACAATGGCAGCTAGTTCTAAATCATGAGTTGGGTAGTTCTTCTCATGTACCTTCAACTGCCTTCCCCCATAACAAACTACCTTGTCTTCTTGCATCAAGACAGCGCCTAGTCCGGTACCGCATGCGTCTGTGTATACCGTAAATATCTTACTCCCATCAGGAAATGTCAGAACTAGGCCCGTTGTCAGAGCCATTTTCAGCCGTTGGAAAGCAACATCACAATCCAAATCCCAGGAAAAGGTTAGGTTCTTTTTCATCAACCTAGTAAGTGGGGCTGAGATCTTCGCAAAGTCCTTAATGAACTATCTATAAAAGCCCGTTAGCCTTAGAAAACTTCGTTCTTTGGTTGCATTCCGTGGAATCTTCCAATCTTGCGTCGCAACTACTTTTGCGGGATCCACAACTATCCCCTCTTTGGACAAAACATGTCCAAGAAAACTTACTTCTTCCCTCCAAAAATGGCATTTGGAGAATTTTGCTTTCAGCCGATGTGCTCGAAGAGTATCCATAACTTCCCTTAAATGCAAAGCATGTTCTTCCACACTTGGATTACATCTAAACCCAACGCTTAGTATAGAAATTTCCAAATCCAAACAAATCATTGACAAATAAGCTGAACCCCCAATTGGATTTGATACAACCATGGAATCCTCTACTATACAGGTCTCTAGGTGCAGAGATTCAACTAAAGCAGTAGATATAAAAGAGTGCGACGCACTAGAATCAAAAAGAGTACGAACTAGGTGATCAGAAAGATAAACTAAACTCTCAACAGAAATATTTCTTCCTTTTTCTTGCGGAGGTGCAATGAGAGCGTGATGCCCTCCAGAAGTAGATCCAGTCCTCTGCCCTTGCCCTTTCCTTCTTGGGCAATCCTTAGCCATATGTCTTGTCTCGCCGCATTGAAAACAACCACTCATCTTCCTCTTCTTCTTCCTGCAGTCTTTAATTAGATGTCCAGATATGCCACAAAATTTACACTTCCTCTTGTCATGGGTTTTTTTATTCTTCCCGCCTTTCTTGGAATCCGTCTTTTTATTCTGCGATCCCTCCACTTTCTTCTCTAGAGCTTCTTCCTCCTTTGCCTATTTCTTGCCATCCTTGTCTTCCTCCTGTAACAGTGCCATGTCCACTAGTATCTCAAAAGTCACACCCATAGGTATATGGGACATAGCCAGGCTATGCAGTGGCTCATTTAACCATTTAACGAATCAGAGAGCCTTTTCATGTGGAGTGTTTACTAACTCCAGTCCGAATCTAGCCAGCTGTTTGAATTGATTGACGTATTCCTCAACCGATAGGCTTCCCTGTTTGAGCGCTAAGGACTTCTCCATCTGTAGGCTTCGTTCAGTTTGCGAGAGGAACTTCATTTAAAATCTCATTCTGAAATCCTCCCAAGTTTCAACTGGTCTCTCGGCATTAGTAACTTCCCACCAGTAAGAGGCTTCGTCCTTAAGTAACCATATAGCCAATTGTATCTTCTGCCTATCGTCCACTTCGAAGATAACAAACAAATCTTCTGTTTCTTTGAGCCAGTTTCTTGCTTCCACAAATGACTCAATCCCATTAATGGTCTTTCCACCCATAGCTCGAAAGTCTCTATATATCTTCAAGAAAGCATTCACACGCGGAGGAGGAGGAGGAACGGCTACAGCTGGGGGAGGAGGAATGTCTGCTAGGCCTGCGCCATTAGCCCTAGCCTCCAGATACCTTCTGAACCAGCCAGGTATCAGTGCGCCCTCGGGAAGATTAAGATCCCCAGACATGCTGAAACGAAAAGAAAAGGTTCAAAACAAAGGATAGAAAGATAGTGCATATGGCTTTGGGGATTAGGCCTTTAAAATAAAACAACACTTTTCTTAAAAATGCTTCTTTAAACTTCTTTTTGAAAAATAGTTTTAAAAAACTTTTATCTGATCTGGTAAACCATCGCTCTGATACCAAGTGAAACAAACCACCTCCGTTAAGGTCACTCATAAAGGGAATGCATTAACTTTGGTGAAGCATTTTAGGTAAAAGGCATAGATAATTTACAAGACAGACATATAAACATCGGAAAACTGAAATCATTTCATAAATAGCTTGGTTCAGTCAAAACATTACAAGCATTGTCTCAAAACCTAACTTCTAAATTATTACAATAAAACATCTGTCTTGATTTAAAACTCCAAGTACATAAAGAAGCATAAAACAATAGTAAAGCAGTGTAAATCCCCAATAAAAGTGTAACCACAGCCATAACCCAAGAAAAGAGAGTCCAAGCAATACATCTACTCTCTTCAAGCTGGAAAAGGTCTGCACTAAGCTGAAGTATTCCCTCCCTGCGGACCTGGGGGGAAACGGAAGAAAAGAAGGAGAAAGAAAATGGGTCAGACATAAGCCTGGTAAGTCCAATGATTGTTCAGCATGTAAACATGTATAAGGATCATGACATGAATAAACTGAACATAGGACAATACCATAGCAATAAGATAACATAAGATAAGGCAAGATAAACTGAATATACTATCGCACTCATTTCCATTTCTCTACACCTACTAATGAATGTTTCAACTACCATCATGTGTTTATAACAAAGTGATCCCTTTTCCGATCGGCTTCTACTCACATGCATTTATTACTTGTGTCATTCGGCCCCTCTGGATTGTAGATACCTGTGTTGGTCCCGCCATAGGGTGTATCAATACCTATGGTGGCAACCCAACATAAATTCAAGATGCACAGTGTATACTACTGATGCCCAGTGCCTGCTTTTTCCACTCCGGGGTACGTGCACGCCCATACTCCGCCGGAACCTACACTGCTGCACCACCCACCGCTATTTTGACTGCTTATAATCAGCCTAGTAATCATGCCTCACCCTGCTTAGTTCAGGGTACCATGATACATCTATGTGGGTTACTGCTGAAATGGGTCCCTATTGCTATGGTTTCCTAACTAACATGTTATAACAGTTAAGTGTTCACAAATTAACCTAACCCCACCCATCTATTTAATTAACATGTTGTATTGGTTAAGTGTTGCCTTAATTAACTTAACCCTACCATTCTTAGCCTTTCCGTCCCGGCTTTAATTCATTCATTAAAGCACCAATCTCTCACACTAGATCTATATTGTTGCGGTCGCTGGATGTGCTGGGCGGTTCCGGGCAGTCTTACACCGTAACTCAATCTAACCTCGGGTTTTTGGGCTTAATGCGCTAACCTCTCACATTAGATCTATATTGTTGTGGTCCCTGGATGTGCCGGGCAGTTCCAGGCAGTCTTACACCGCAACTCAATCTCAACTCGGGTTAGGCATGTTCATCTTTAGCTAATTTACATATTTGTCATATGTATCCAAGTTTAGGTCTTTTTATGTCAATATTCCCGAAGTGTAGTCAGTACAAGCTTTTTGCCCCATTCACTTGTTATGCCCAAAATTTATTCAATTAAATTATACCTAATTTTACCACGTTAAAATCACACGTACAACGAGATTCAATCTAAGTTCCGAATGAACCTAGTATTCATAAAAGAAAATAAAAAGGGGAAAAATAGAGAAGGAGCATAAGAATTGACATAAGGAAAAATAGGCATGTAAAGGTGTATCCAATTCAAGAATCATGTTTCTAATAGGCATGTTGTACATTAACAATAAGTATGGGCAAGCTAAGCAATTTACACCATAGGTATAAAGATTAGATAGAATTGGACTTAACAGAATCACTAATTTTGACGTACACCATGATAAGTTCCCTTATATCAATCACAATAGTCTCATAGGCATAGGATTTACAACATGATAGGTTCCATCATATCAATCACAACAGTCTCATAGGCATGATAGGTTCCATTATGTCAATCACAATAGTCTCATAGGCATGATAGGTTTCATTATGTCAATCACAATAGTCTCATAGGCATGATAGGTTTCATTATATTAATCACAATAGTCTCATAGGCATAGGCAATTCAGATTTGACAAAAGGATAAGCATGAATCAGAATTAGGCATAGTTCTAGATCCGATTATTACAGTCATGATTTCTATTAGGTGTTCAAATCTGAATAATAAATGAACTTACAGAAAAAGAATGGATCTCGTATTTTGGGATCTGATTTCTGAATTTGTTAAGCTTAACCCTTGATGTAGACATTTGATTCTCTAGTTTGGATTTGGTTTGGAGCTTTCTAACTTGATTTCTAGTTTGGAGAAGATGGAGGCTAGGCTAGCTTAGACATGGATAGCATAACGGCTTCATAGAATAGGGTTATGAGGTCTAGGGTTGAGGTTTGGGGTGATTATATAGAAGTTTAGGATTAATATGGGCCTTTAGATCTACCTAGGAGTCATCAAAGCCATCCAAACCCAAGAGAGCCAACTAGAACATGACACATATGCGCTAACACCTCGTAAAATCATCATTGTTCAGATCAATTCGTAGGTGTCGACCCTACAGGGGGTGTCGACACCCATGTCAACACCCCTAGGGTGGGTCGACACCCCCTTAGGGGGTCGATACCCCTGAGCGGGAAATTTCCCGCTTAGCTATTTTCTGAAGTTTTGAAATTCGATTCTGCATTAATTATTTAATTATTATTATTTTTAATTTAATTTATGCCTAAACTTGAAAACTTCTAACCTCCATAACTTCTTCATACAGAGCCGGTTCACGCAAACTCGGACTCTATCTCAAGCAGAATTTCGAGACGAACAAAATGGCGTAACACGTTTCCCTTAATTCCTCTTCTAAAAATTAAGTGTTCTTAATTTTGTTATTTTAATATTCACGGAAAATACGGGGTGTTACAGAAGTATTTGGATGGTATGTGCTAGCACTTGTGATTTATTATGTTCTTCAAATTATAGCACCCGTGGTATGTGTTCGTGATGGCACTTGTGGTATTTTGGATGATGGAACTTGTGGTATGTGTTGGTGATGACACTTGTGAGTCGGTATATATAATTGGTTGGTCTGACTTTGGTTATGAATGTCTTAGGAGGATTTATTATATGAATATTTTCGTATATATGTATGAATATGGTACAATTTTTTGGATTGAATATATGTACTGTAGAATTTGTAATTACAGGGTTGTATTACAGCTGCATTTGATTTTTTTTGTTTTGCATTTGATTTTTTTACCATTGCAGTTGATGTTTTCTGGTGTTGCAGTACATTATTGTGGTGTTGCATTAGATGGGACTGTGGTGTTGCATTAGATAGCTGCGGTGTTGCATTAGACTGTGCTGTGGTGTTGCCTTAAGTGTAGTATTATTAATTCCACAATGGTACGACACGTGGGGTCCACAACTTACGTAGTGCCATGTGGATAGCTGATGTGGCATATGACACATGTGCAGCTGACGTGGAGAGATGAAGTGGCATGTGACACGTTGTCAGCTGACGTGGAAAGTCCATGCGGACCCTACTACCATGATCTGGAAGCCAGGCTCTGGGTTCTACTTAAGGCAACGCTGTATGTTGTTGCATTACATGCATATACTGTTGCAATAGGGTTATAATGCAGCACTTTCTTTCTGTGGTCATAGATGGGCAAAAGCGTTGCCTTAGATGGCCAATGCAACGGCCATAGATGCCACGCACCCTTGGTGTTGCCTATTTGAAAAAATGGCCTACGGCAACGCTTTATTGATATACGGCCACAGAAAAATAGTGTCGAATATGCCCACTTTTGTAGTGGTGGTATATATATATATATATAAGGACTGCTCCTGGGCACCCCTATTTTGTAGCACCCCTCCAGTTCATGGGTTACGATAATCCAAAGTCAACAAGAATTTGTAGATATTCAATCCCCCCCCCACACACACGTACATATATATATATAATCACACACACATATATATACATATGGAAAGTCTATTTAAACAAAAAAATTAGACAGAGTTGATCTCCATCGTTGGATTTCTCCATGAATTCCACCTTTACATATAAGGACAAAAAGATTAAACCGCCGAGACTTTGTGTCTCATGATTTGACACACCGTAAGATACGTAAGTATTACTAATAAATAAATAACTAAAAATAAGCAATTAAATAGTAAGGCTGGAAAATGAGATTTTTCATCTTCAGGAATTTGGCTATGAAATTCTTTTATTCAGATTCATGCCGAAATCCTGAATCGTTTTCATATATAACTTGCTGAAAATGGTCAATGTATGAAGAAGTTATGAAGAAATGAATTTTGACAGTAAAATGCAGAAAAAATATATATAATTAAATGGATAATATATATATATACATATATATATATATATATGTGTGTGTGTGTGTGTGTGTGTGCATGTGTGTGTGTCCAAAATAAATTCAAAAGAGGGAGAATTTTAATTTGAAATAAGAATAAGGTTATAGGAACAAAGGATATTGTATATAAGGAATAAATTAAGAAATTTAAGCAATGTATTAATTAAATTAATACCTCATCGACACAGCATTTATTGGGCGTTTCAGCCCCTAGGAGGTTGACCACCCCCGAAGGAGGGGTGTCGACCACCCAAGTCGATCGCCCAGTTTGACCGCTTGATGGCTAAATAGCCCAATGGATCTATGTGGATAGGGTATTCTAAAAGAGATATGAATAAATAAAGGACTGGATTAAATCAAAGTAATCCGACGGTCCACGTTCACACGGGCAACAATATGTTGCCCTCATATCACACTATGAAACCCTAACCGTTTCTTATCCCTGCCTCACTGCTGCCTCACTGCCATTGCTAAATTCTAGAAAATAAAGGTAAAGGGTTTCTTCTATTTCTCCAACCTTTATTCTATCTCCTTTCTATTATAATTCATATAGGTTTTTAAAATGAACTCCGAAATTTGGTGTGTGTATATATATATAAGATTCTAATACATGTTTCTTATATATACATATATATATATAAGGAGGATTATTGGAGCGCGTTTGCCGCAAAGATTAAGCATGATCTAGATCTACCACAGAATTCTTTTTGTTCTTCCCTAGATTTGTGAGTGGAATATCGTTTACTTAGGCATAGTTATATTTTTATTAGATTATCATGTTGATAAATACACCTAGGAGGATTTGGAAATCGATAACATCAATACCAAAACCCCTAAATCAACTATTTTTTGTTTGCGTACGAATGGTCATGATTATTTGGGTAAAAGATGAAAAGGGATGTTGCTACTGTTATTTCTATTTTGTGTAATTCATCTTTACTAAATATTTGATTGTAACCTAAAAGGGTGTAGATTTGGTTATTTCATGAATTAATTAGGTTTGGATTCTATTTTGAATCCAAATGTATTCATACTTGAAAAATGTAAAATATAAATGTTTTTATGTGCATAACACCAAAAAGAAGTGAATTAGATAAAGTGGAGTTTATCAACATACATGTACAAGTGTATGTAATACTCTATTTTTAATCTACTATTGAAATCATTCCAACAAGCGCAGGATGCAAGCCAAAATTTGTATATATGTCGATTTTCCATTCACTTCTATTTGTTATACTGTTATTAGACCATCATGCCTAAGTTGTAGCAGTAAATGTATGGAAAAACAAACTTGTATACCTTGATTTAGTGACAATTACAATCTCGTTAGAACGTTTTCTCGTTCATATGAATATTTATGTTATTTAGGCATTGTAATTATTTTACTTATGTAAATGTAATCAACATAATTAATATTTTATTAGCGTAATAAATGCGATTAGGATAGAATTCGAATTTGAATTGTACCCATATATGTAAATATATATTGATTTCTTGTGTGTGTATATAATGGTTTTATATATATAAATAATGAAACATAGACACGAGGTTAGTTGCCACTTATGGTATAAGTCTGCCTGAAACCGATCGGCAAATCCAGCAACCACAAGTAGGCCTAACTAATGTGAGAGGTCTGGATGCCATGAACCATTCAAACTTAGTACACTAGACACGAGGTTAAACCAGCTTGTAGTAAAAGTCTGCACCGAACCGAACGGCATATCCAGCATCTACAAATATACGGTTTAATTTGAGAGGTCTAATGTGTGTGCATGTGTGTGTATGTATATATATATGTATATATAACTAAATATATATACATAGTCTATCATGCGTGAATAGGCTGGTTTACTACACCTTGAGAAGGTCTTAAGTGGCTGACTCTCTTCTTATCTAATTTGGGTCTTAAGTGGTTAAGACCAGGATCCCTCTGAAGGTTTATTCCTTGAGAGAAACCACAGTCATGGGACATTCCCTTATTAGATTCAAAGCAAGTCTTTGGTCCTCCTTCTCTAAAAGTGATTAGGCATAAATGGTAACAGAGTAGGGTAGTTCATGGGGGATGCCCACTTCCTCCAGAAGCTTGTAAGGGCTCGTCTATGGACATATTTGGTACATAAAAGATATGTGGCCATTGCATGCTCACCAACTACCTAAGGGAAGTTTCAAGCAACATAGCTATCCTACCGTAATATCAATTAAGCAGTAACGTTTGCAATAATACTTCTCATATTACAAATGAGAGTATAGACTTTAAGAACGTAAATGTATTAGGATGAGGTATTAAAGGGCTAGGATCCGCCTTAGGGTTATAAGAGATCATAAAATACACCTTTAATAAGGTCATAAGTGACCGAGAAAGCCCACCCCGTTGGGTCTTTAGCCTAAAAAAACCAATGAACAATATGCTTGGATAACCACCTCATTGGTTAGATACTTGGTTTTTGTGAATCTTGTGTGGTGTGTAGACCTACCTTGACATATGTACCCTGCTAAAAATATAGGGTACGGACATTAAGTAATACCATATTTCAGTAACACAGAACTTTATGTTCTGACCCCTCTCCTTAACATATCCAACAGGTCAGTAGATAGGGTAAAAGCCATAGATGAAGTCATGATTGGAGATGAAGAAGAAGAAGAAGACGAAGTTACTACGCTATTATTAATAGTTATTACTTTACTTCTCTTGGAAACTTGTGAGAATGAATTATTTGATGTACCAATTGAACAGATGTAACTTTGACTGTTGTGTTTCTGTGATTTTTAAATAAGTGGTACATCTTATTTTAGTATTATATTTTCTTTATGCTCTGTATGAGAATACTATTTGAAGTATATGTTTATATTATCTGTGCAAATGAAATCCTTATAGGAACCATGACCCATTTAGAATGGCTCTAAGTTTCAATGGTCCTTTTCTGGATCGAAATTTAGGCCCACTGCTGGCGGGTTGTTACATTGGTATCAGAGCATAGGTTACTCGATTATAAACGAATAATACCTTTGATAGGAGTATTTTTACTTTGAAAAAGGTTTTTCAAATATATATATATATAACATTATATATATAATATTAATCCCAATAAGCATACGCATTTATACTAGGCATCTTTATCCTTTTCCTTCTTTTTCAGCTTAAATACTATTTCAGGCGTATTCACTAAAGGATTCTTCCTTTTTTTCCAGATAGTAGAATGGCTGAAAATCCCACTAAGCAGGGTAACCAGGCAAGACCCAGATACTTGCAAGAGTGGTTCCAGTAGTACCTCCGTATTGTGGAACATGTCCCTATCGCTAATCCTGCCCCAATGGCTCTTGCAGCACCTGGCGCTGAGGTATCCTTTGACTTTTCCCTCTTCTGTAAGACCTTCATGAATCTTGAAGGGGAATCGTTATCTGGAAAGGAAGGCTTTGCTAATGCTCAATCTTGGATTATGGACTACGAAAGAATTTTTGAAGCTATTGGTTGTCCCGATGAAGTGAAAAGAAGAATAGCGGCCTAGCACTTGAAAGATGAGGCCCTTGAATGGTGGAATTTAATGTCTAGAGAGAACGAGGGCCGGATTTTTACATGGGATGAATTCAAAACCCGTTTCAAAGCAAAGTTTTTGCCAAGGGCAGAAATGACCATCCAGCTAGAGAAATTCATCCACCTCAAGCAAGGAATCTTGAGCTTGCAAGAGTATGTTGCCAAATTTACCAAATTATGTAAGTTTGGGAGAGGGTTGGTAAACACCCTGTGAACAAAGTCTTGAGATTTAATAAAGGGTTGAACTCTCCATTAAAGGAAACTCTATCAACCCAAGTAACTTTTGGGGAAACTTTTGAAACCCTAGTAGAGACGGCTATAATCTGCACTGCTGAAGGTTCCAAGGAGGATAAAGAAGGTGAGAATGGAGAATAAATTTCTAATAAAAATAAGAAAAAGGAACGGTGGAAAAACAAGAAGAAAGGAATAAAATTCAAAAAGGAAGCAAAACCGCAAGGGCCATGAGGCCAAAGATTGTAGGACCTTGTTGGTGAAGAAGGAATTCAATGGAAAATGTTTCAATTGTCATGTGGAAGGGCACATGTCTAGGGACTGCCCAAAGCCCAAATTTATCTAAAGTGGCATGAACTATGCAATAGAGGCTGCACCATTCCAAAGTTGACCCTCAAAAGACCAAGGACAACCCGCACTTGAAAGTATAACTTCTGTCTAGGAAATTCTACATATACCTTGTTCGATTCCGGAGCGACTCATTCTTTTATCTTTAAGAGACTAGTTAATCTATTGAACCTTCCTATATCTATCTCTGATGGTCCAATAGAGGTGGCCAACCCTATCGTAGGATCCAAGTATCTTGAATTTTTTTGCAAAGACCTAATATTTGAGATCGACAATGTCAAGTTCCATTGCGAAGTGTTTGTGCTAGATTTTATGGGGTATAACATTATCCTAGGTATGGATTGGATATCATTTTATGGGGCTATCCTAGATTGCAACAAAAGAATCATTCATCTTAGGAACCGAGGAGGACGTAGCCTTAATATTCCTAGTAATGTTAGGAACAAGGATAAAGCCTTATTATATTCCTTATCTCCTCGTTCTGAAGGACCATCTTCGGTCCCTATAGTTTGTGAGTTCTTGGATGTTTCTGAGAAAGTCATGGGACTTCCATCCCACAGAGAAATCTTTTTTCGTATTGACATGGAGAATGATACTAGACCTGCAGCACTACCCTTAAGGCATATGGCGCCCAAGGAAGGGATGGAGTTAGATAAGCAGTTTTCAGAATAATTACAAAAAGGTTTCATTCGACGAAGTACCTCAGAATAGGGTGCAACTATTGTGTTTTCCACCAAAGGAGACGAATCTTTGAGACTTTATGTTAGGGAACTTAATAGATTGACCAAGAAGAATAGGTACTCTTTACCTAGAATCAATTACTTTTTTGACCACTTGGGAGGAGCCTGAGTATTTTCCCAACTAGACCTTGCTACTGGATTTCAATAGTTAAGAATTACGAAGGATAGTAAGGACAAGACTGTGTTTAGGACGCCGGATGGATTGTTCCAATGGGAATTTATACCCTTCGGACTAACGAATGCACTCGCCTTCTTCGTTGACGTCGTGAGCAGAGTATTTAGTGGCATTCTGAATAAGATTGTGTTAGTCTTCGTAGATGATATCCTTATATTTTCAATATATCATAAAATGCACGAAAATCACTTAAGACAAGTGTTAGGGATACTAAGAAAAAACCAATTGAAAGCAAAATTCTCGAAGTGCCATTTCTGGAGGGAAGAAGTAAGATTTTTAGGACATATTGTGTCAAGTGAAGGCTTGGCCATAGATCCTGCAAAGATCGAGGCAATCAAGGAATGGAGAATACCTCGAAATGCTACAGAAGTAAGAAGCTTTTTTGGGTTGGCTGGATATTATAGGAAATTCATTAAAGACTTTACAAAGACTACTACTCCTTTAATCCAATTAAGAAAGAAAAATTTGGTGTTTTCTAAAAGTAATAAATATGATATAGCCTTTAAGAAATTAAAGGAAGTATTAACTAGCGCATCAATCCTAAGTATACCCAATGGTTCAAAATTGTTTACAATATACACCGATGCATGTGGGATCGGTTTAGGAGCAGTCCTTATGCAAGAAGGAAGAGTGGCTACTTACACTGGTTGAGAACAAAAGGACCCATAGAAGAGATACCCAGTTCATGACCGTGAGTTAGCCGCATTAGTGTTCGCCCTTAAAATGTGGAGGCATTATCTTTTAGGGGATAAATTTGAAGTCTTTACTGACCATAAATCTCTAAAGTAATTATTTTCTCAACGTGATCTAAACTTGAGACAACAACGATGGATGGAATATATCGCCTCGTTTGATTTCATGATCCAGTATACCCCGGGAAAAGGGATTGTTGTGGCAGATGCTTTAAGTAGGAAACATACAACATTAAATGCGATGATAGAATGTAAGCAATTAGAGTTTCTCTCTAATTTTAATTTTCAGCCCTCACAAACCACTTCTAATGGTTTTCTTAGGGCTATGATAATAAGACC
Organism: Allium sativum; assembly: GCA_030737875.1. Lineage (NCBI taxonomy): Eukaryota > Viridiplantae > Streptophyta > Magnoliopsida > Asparagales > Amaryllidaceae > Allium > Allium sativum. Next base: position 410,896,640 of record CM060910.1, on the reverse strand, counting down.
TACCCTAAGAGAGAGGATTCAAAGCGCATAAGACCTTGACGAGGAATTAAGAAACATAAGGGAGAAAGTGGGGAAAGAAAGAAACCTTTCCCCATTTGGTTAGATATTCAATCGGCGATGATGGAAGTTTACTTTGGGATGGACAGCCATACATCCTTAAGGATGAAGGGCAGAGGAACGAAATTCTAGAAGAGTGTCATAGGTCAAAAATGACGATACACCCTGATGGGGGATATAATGTACAAAGATATGAAGAGTAATCTCCATTGGGAAGGAATGAAGAGAGACGTAGCCGAGTTTGTGGCCAAGTTCTTAACGTGCCAAAAAGTAAAAGCGGAGCAAGGAAAGCCCAGAAGATTGTTATTACCTTTAGAGATTCCCACGTGGAAGTGGGAACATAAATCCATGGACTTTATAGATGGACTTCCTAGAAGAAAAAATGGGAATGATGTCATTTAGGTTATGGTAGATCCTTTAACCAAAAGCGCCTATCTTATACCAGTTAAGAAGATAAGGACTACAGCTTCTTTAGCCTAATTATATGTCAAAAAAATTGTCAGACTACATGGTATCCCATCGAGTATCGTGATTGATAGAAACCCCTTGTTCACAAGCGAATTTCGGAGAAGCCTACAAGCAGCATTGGGAAGGAACCTCAATCTAAGCACAGCCTATCATCCACAGACTGACGAACAGGCAGAAAGTGCAAACATAATCTTGGAAAACTAACTCAAAGCTTGCATCATCAACTTTGGAGGAGTTTGGAAGCAGCAGCTATTGGTTGTGGAGTTCACATATAATAATTTTCAAATAACGATTGGTATGGCCCCTTTCGAAGCGCTACACAGGAGGCCATGCAAATCACCAACTTGTTGGTGGGAAACACCGACAAGGTCATACTCGGACCAGACTTCATCTGTGATTCCACCGAGAAGATAACCTTGATTTGGCAGTGAATGAAGGCAACCCAAGACCATCAGAAATCGTATGTCGATACGCGAAGGAGGGAACTGGAGTTTAATGTTGAGACTTGGTATTCGTAAATGTATCCCTTCTCAAGAAGACTGTTCGGTTTGGGAAGACTAGGGAATTGTCTCCCCGATTTATTGGTCCTTTTTGTGTCATCAAAAAGATAGGATCTTGGGCTTATCGAGTGGATCTCCCAAACGTCTATCGGGAATCCATAATGTTTTTCATATATCTCACCTAAGAAAATGCTTTCATAATTCTACTATCAGACTCGAACTTGATGAAATTGGTGACATAGGAAAACTCGAGTTGGAGTCCAGGCTGCCCCGTGCCACAATGAGGACTGTAGAGCACGGAATCAAGAGACTCTCCTGTTCGCCTTGTCTGAGTACAAAGGGGAAATAATTCCATAGAAAGCGCATGGAAGAACGATGATAAGATGAGATAGACTCACCTAGAGCTTTTCTCTGGTAAATTTTCCTCATATTAACGTTTATTAATGCATCATGATTGCAAGATTGGATATTAGGAAATGGATGCAACACCGTTGCATAACACACTCACGCAGAATTATATGCACAGTTAGGTTATTTGCATACATATTGCATCACTTATTACACATACATGCTAGAATAGTGCTCATTTTAGTTGTTCTGCAGTTTATAACCACTGCGAGTCATGGATGTTTATGGATGAATTAAAAATAACATAGATGTATAACACGGATGTGTTCGAGGGAGTTGTGTTTTTCTCCCCTTAAACAGATTTCAGGACGAAATCTATTTTAAAGGGGGGGAAGGGAGATTCTAACACCTCGTAAAATACATAAGTATTACTAATAAATAAACAATTAAATAGTAAGGGTGGAAAATGAAATTTTGCAGCTTCAAGAATTTGGCTATGAAATTCTTTTATTTGGATTCATGGCGAAATTCTGAATGGTTTTCATATATAATATGTTGAAAATGGTCAATGTATGAAGAAGTTATGAACAAATGAATTTGGACAGTAAAAGTAGATATATATATATATATATATACATATATATATAATTAGATGGATAATATATATATATATCTGTGTGTGTGTGTACAAAATAAATTCAAAATAAAGACAGAGAATTTGAAATTTGAAATAACGATAAAATCATTGGGAAAAAGGGTAATGTATATAAGGAGTAAGATAAAAAAATTAAGCAACGTATTAATTAAATTAACACCTCATCGCCACAACGTTTATCGGGCGTTTAAGCCCCTAGGAGGTCGACCGCCTGGCGGCTGAACAACCTAATGAATCTATTTAGGGTTTCTAAAAGGGATATATAAATAAAAGACCTAGATTAAATCAAAGTAATCCAACAGTCAACGCTCACACGGACAACTATATATAACTGCTCATATCACACTATGAAACCCTAACCATGTATTATCCCTAGATCTATGAGTGGAATATTGTTTACTTAGGCATATTCATACTTTTATTAGATTATCTTGTTGATAGATATTCGTAGAAGGATTTGGAAATCGATAACATCAACACCAAACCCCCCCCCCCAATCCTCTATTTTATATTTGCATATGAATTGTCATGATTATTTGGGTTGTTTTGGATTTTTGATTTTAAAATTGGGTTAAAGATGAAAAGGGGTATTGCTAATATGGTTTCTATTTTGTGTTATTCACCTTTATTAAACATTTGATTGTAACCTAAAAGGGTTTAGATTTGAGTATTTCATGATTTGATTAGGTTGGATTCTGTTTTGAATCCAAACGTATTCATACTTGAAGTAAGTAAAATATAAACGTTTTTATGTGCATAACACAAAAAATGGGTGAATTAGATAAAGTTGAAATTATCAACATACATGTACAAGTGCATGTAATATTATATTTTTAATTCAGTATTTAAATCATTCCAACAAGCCTAAGATGCAAGTTGAAATTTGTATGTATGCATATTTTCCACTCACTACTATTTGTTATATTTTTATTATGCCATCATACCAAAGTTGTAGTAGTAAAGGTATGGAAAAACTAACTTATATACCTTGATTTGGACAAATTTGACAGTTACCATCTCGTAAGAACGTTTTCTCGTTCATACAAATATTTATGTTATTTATGCGTTATATACTTATATAAACGTAATCAATGTAATTAAATTTTTATTACTGCAATAAATGCGATTAGGATAGAATTCGAATTTGAATTGTCCCCATATATGTAAATAAATGTTCGTTGCTTGTGTATGCATATAGAATGGTTATATATATAATGACACACGGACAAGAGTTTAGTTGCCACTTGTGGTACAAGTCTACCCGGAACCGACAGACAAATCCAGCAACCGCAAGTAGGCCCAACTAATGTGAGAGGTCTGGGTGCCATGAACCATTCAAACTTAGTACATTAGATACGAGTTTAAACCAACTAGTAGCAGAAGCCTGCCCGAAACGAACTGACATGTCCAACATCTACATGTATGCGGTTTAATGTGAGAGGTCTAATGTGTGTATAAATATAACTATACACACACACACACACACATAAGTCTATCATGCGTGAATACGCAGGTTTACTACACCTTGAGAAGATCTTAAGTGGCTAAAACTCTTGTTATCTAATTTGGGTCTTAAGTGGTTAAGACCAGTATGCCTCCGAATGTTTATTCCTTGGAGAGGAACCAAAGTCATGGGACCCTCCCTTATTAGATTCGAAGTAAGTCTTTGAGTCCTCCTTCTCTAAAAGTGGTTAGGCATAAACGATAACATAGTAAGGTAGTTCACGGGGGATGTCCACTTCCTCTATAAGCTTATAAGGGCTCGTCTAGGGACAGATTTGGTATATAAAAGATATGTGGTCATTACATGCTCATAAACTGCTTAAGGAAATTCTTAAGCGACATAGGTGTCCTACTGTAATACCAATTAAGTAGTAACGTTCGCAATACTACTTCTCATATTATAAATGAGAGTATAGGCTTTAAGAACGTTGACGTATTAGGATGGGGCCTTAAGGAGCAAGGGTCCACCTCAGGGTTATTAGAGATCATAAGAATACACCAATAATAAGGTCATAAGTGACCGAGAATGCCCACCTCGTTGGGTCTTTACCCTAAAATCACCAATGAACGATGAACTTGGATAGCCAACTCATTGCTTAGATACTTGGTTTGTGTGAATCTTGTGTGCTGCGTAGACATATCTTGACATATGTAACCTGCTTAAAATATAGGGTATGGACATTAAGTAACACCATATTTCAGTCACACAGAACTTTATGTTCTTACCTCTCTCCTTTACCTACCCAACAAATCAGTAGATGGGGTAAAAGCCATGGACGAAGTCATAATTGGAGTTGAAGAAGAAGAAGAAGTTGTTATGCCATTATTAGTAGTTATTGCTTTGCTTCTTTTGGAAACTTGTGAGAATGAATTATTTGATGTACCCATTGAACATATGTAACTTTGACTGTTGTATTTCTATGATTTTTCAATAAGCGGTACATCTTATTTTAGTACTATATTTTATCTTTCGGCTGTGTGAAAAATCCATTCGAAGTATATGTTTACATTATCTGTGCAAATGTAATCCTTATAAGTACCAACGACCCGTTTGGAATGGCTCTAAGTTTCAATGGGCCTTTACTGGATCGAAATTTAGGCCTATTCTGGGTGGGCTGTTACAAATAATTTGTGTTCAAATAGACATTCTATATATATGTGTGTGTATGTGTGTGTGTTTGTATGTGTGTGTATGTGTGGATAGGATCAGGAGCACGTCAAATAATGCATCACCCCTTTAGCCCTCTAATTTCCACCATATATTTTGGTTTCTCTCTCCTCCTACAAACTCTTTCTCCCTCCACTAACTTATTCAAATATAAATAAGTGGATCCAATTGAAGTGAAAATGGGTGCTAAGGAAAAGGGGTGCCCTGGAGCATGCCTATATATATATATATATATATATATATATATATATATATATATATATATATATATATATATATATATATGGAGGGTCCGCGGGTGCGGCGCAGTGGAAAGAAGGCCTAACTTCCTGGTAAAAGGTCGCGGGTTCGATTCCTACCATGCACTTCCCCATCCTACATAAATTTACCCGGGGGTATGAGGGCTTGGATTAGCGGACGGCTTTACTGTACTCTCATAAGGAGTTTACCGGCCCGCCGGGTTGTAACACCCCACGTCCATTAATGTCACTCATAAAGGGAATGCATTAACTTCCATGGAGGTTTTAAGTGAATATAGAACAGAAAAATTACAACAAGACAGATAATAAGTAGTACTTGGAAATCTAAAACTTTATTTCATTGCAGCGGAAATTAAACATGTTTGTTACATCATAAAACCATAAATCAGAGTCAAGTACAATATCCATCTTGATAAAACAAAATACATAATCCCATTACATAAATAGCCATTAAAGAAGATAACAAGCTGGACTTTACTTCAAGGGCCCAAGCTTTCCAAAAGAGAGATAAAGCAATCCAATCAAACTCCGCTAGAGCTGGGTCCACCCTGAGGACCTGGAGGGGGAAAAGAGATAGAAATAGAGGGGGTCAGACATAAAGTCTGGCGAGTATGATAATTCTAACAATACTATTATCAAAATAACTAGACTAAGGCATAAGCTGGAAAACAAGGAAATGTCTATGAACTATTGGGTATGGAAGAGCAGATAAAGATAACGTTAAAGGCACACCTAATACTAACGAATAATTACTACACTGCACCACACTAGTCACCCTAAAGGTTGATCCCACTTGCTTCACTTAGAAATTTTATAAATAACTTCGTGTACCCCTAGCTAACTACGTAGGTGCCGCCTACCCCTATCTCCGCTAGGTGTACCCCTAGAGGTTGATCCCCCCTCACCGAACTTAGAAATTATATAAATAGCTTTGTGTACCCCTAGCTGACTACATAGGTGCCGCCTGCCCCTATCTCCGCTAGGTGTACCCCACTACCCACTTTCGATCGGCTCCCTACTCGTAGATACCCGTGCTGGCCCCACAGTGGGGTGTATCACTCCCCTAAAGTGGCAACCCGATACAACTTGAGAATGCACGGCTTATACCTACACGATGCAACAACGTCTTACCTACCAGCCCGGGTCCACACACGCATATGAAACCCGTTGGACTTGCGTTGCCACCGCTACCCCGTTTGGCCTCTTATAGTCAAGCCCAGTATGCGTGTCCCGTCCTCGACTTGGGTCGAGCCAACAAAGATACGTTTGGGATACTGGTTGAAATGGGCCCCCACAAGCTATCCACCTAAGCTTGTCCCCACTAGTATATCCCACTTAACCCTCTTCTTAATCATGTTCATTCACATGTGTGTTTGGTTAAGTCTTACTAATCGTATTTCAAATGCCACTAAAGGCAACCACTAGATTCCTCATGCCACCCAAGGCACCTACTTAACCCCCATGTCCCACCTTACATGTTTATCTGGTTAAGTATTTCTTAATTCATTCAGGCCATAGCCTCATAAAGACCTCTCACATTAGACTGGCATTTATGGCAGCTGGATTTGTCGGGCGGGTCCGGGCAGTCTTACACCATAAAAGAGTCTAACCTCGTGTCTTTACAACTGTTATGCTTTAATTTGGGCCTAGGACCTCTCATATTGGGCTGACATTTGTGACTACTGGATTTGCCGGTCGGGTCCGGGTAGGTTTACGTCACAAAAGAGTCCAACCTCGTGTCCTAAGCATTGATTAACACTTATAATCTTTTACCCCAGTTTTAAATATATCCCTTTTCAAATCATTAATTAATTCCAAATTTAATGATGTCCATAATTGACTCAATTATGGCCATCCACTTACGGTATGCAAAATCATATCAATTGCACCCCAATTTCTTAATATTAAATCTTTAATATTACCCCTACCCCACGTTATACGTTCGCTTATTCAACGCAAAATATACGTTAGACTCGAATAGTCTAACTCATAGCATAAAGATAAATTATCACAACATATAGACAAATAAAATAGATCTAATCATAATAGGGGTGAAACTTGCATAAAACTACACATGTTATGGATCTAAAGGTGTCAACTTGTTTGGTTAAATGTCACAATTTAAGTGATATGATCATAACCCAAATTCATGTATAAACTTGCATATGGGGTTTTATGCAACATAATGATGGTGTGAACTAGCATCTAACACATAGAACTAACCCATGTCATAGCATAATTCTAGATTTAAATTGATGTCATGGCATATGTTCATAATCTTTACTAATCAATCTAAACTTGCATACATGATTTGTCATATAAATCAACATAGCCCAAATAATATCAACATTATGATTTGATTAACATGAACTAATTAGCATAGATAATAACATCATGACTTTATAACATGTATGATTTATCACAACTTAGCATAGAAAATTACTACCTATGCAATATCATCATAGCATGATTTACAACATATAGGATATCATCATCACATAACATAGGATTTACAACATACATGATAACATAAGGTTTACAACAATATATAAAACAATCCACATCATTCACTTATAATCCATTCATAACTTAATCTAATTAGTTTAATAATAATCTTGTTAAGATCATCATACTCACAATTAGAGAAGAAAGAGAGTTTTGATTTGCTTTAGAGTTGAGTAGAATTAGGGTTTTGATTAGCTTTCTTCCTTCTTAGTTGGCGGCGGCTACACTGAGTTCCATGGCGGCGGTATGACGGTGGCTATTCTATTTTTCATGTGAATTAGAGTGAGAGACTACCTAGGTATTTATAGAGTTTAGGATTTATTTAGACCGTCAGATCAACTCAGAACTAACCAGAACCGTTAAATTAGCCAACTCATCCCTAAAGACACATCAGCAGCACAAGATTGGGCTCAGCCAAACCCTAGCCGACCTGACCAGGTCGACACCCAGGTCGACTGCGCAGTCGACCTGGTCCCTGGGGTGTCGACTGCCCAGTCGACTCCCCAGTCGACCTGGGTGTTAGGCAGGAAATTTCCCGCCTAGCCTGTTTGACTTCGAATTTTGAATTTTGAATTTTCTGAAACTTCCGATGGCCATATCTCCTTCATACGAAGTCCAATTCACGCAAACTCGGATTCTATTTCAACCAAAATTCCGAGACGAACACAATGGCGCAACCAGTTTCCCACAATTCTCACGTCTGAGATTAGTTATTCTTTAATTTGTGAATATTAATATTAACAGAATTACGGGGTGTTACATTCTACCCTCCTTAAAGGATTTCGACCCCGAAATCTTCAAGTCAAGAAGAATGTATATCCTAACATCCAATCGTCCATCTACTCAACCATCAAACACAGGCATCCATTGTCCTTATAGACTTCTAATGCTTTCATGTTTAAATGCACAGTGTCTGTATATGTCCATATCTAATGCAAAATCAGGCGGTCCACTGATTCAGTTGACCTCCTTAATGCAAATCATGATAGTGCCATGCGTCCATTATGTATGCAAAAGTTCCTTAATGCTACATATTATCTCTATATGCGTGCACAATCATCATCTGAATGCAGCATCCATATGACAAAAAAATCCTCATACATCCATTTTACTAAATACATCCATATATATGCAATATGCAATATGAAGTGACTGAGCCGATCTAGTGCCTAATAGTGTGTGTATATGCATCCACGAGCAACCACTAGCAAACACTTGCATCCATCATACATAACATGTCTCAAACACATGTTTCAACCATAGGATTATCCTAACTGAAGGTCAAAGATACTAGCGAGAGGATATACTAAAGATAAGAAAAGTACAAGATAAACGATAGAGGAGAAATTAAAAGACATACCCTCAAAAAGAAAAGGGTACAACGAATGCATCTTCGCTTCTGTCTCCCAAGTAGCATTGCTCTCATCATCTCCCCATTGCACTTTGACTAGTCTGACCTCTCGATTCCTCAACTTCTTGACCTCCGACCCAAGAATGCATGTAGGAGCTCGTCGAATCGTCGCATCCTGCTCTATCTCCACCTCTCTAAGCAAGCTCGGCTCTATCACTTCCGCGGTCTCGTGTAGGCACTTCCTTAAATGTGACACATGGAATACGTCATGTACACCACTAAGTCTCTCAGGCAACTCCACTCTATACGCCATCTGTCCAATCTTCTCCTTAATAGGAAACGGCCCTACGAACCTTGGTGCTAATTTCCTAAAGGACCCAAAGCGAACAACGTTCCGTAATGGAGACACTTTGATAAAGACCATGTCCCCAACCTCAAACTCAAGATCTGACCTCCTCTTGTCCGCATAAGATTTCTGCCTATCTTGTGCCGTCTTCATCCTCCTTCGAATCAAGTCGATCTTTTCCGAAGTCTCTCTAATCATATCGGGCCCAAGTAAGATCTTATCCGTAGATTCCCACCAACATGTAGGTGAACGACAAGGTCGTCCATAAAGAGCTTCGAAAGGTGCCATGCTAATGCTAGACTGAAAGCTATTATTATATGCGAACTCTACCAACGGAAGATGCTTTTCCCACGTACCCCCAAAGTCTAGGATACATAGCCTCAAAAGGTCCTCTAGAATACGATTCACCCTCTCGGTCTGGCCGTCCGTCTGAGGATGATATGCGGTGCTCAAAAATAACTGAGTCCCTACCGCTTCTTGTAAGCTCTTCAAAAATTCGCTAGTGAAGATAGGATCGCGGTCGCTTACTATGCTAGAAGGAACACCATGCAAACGAACTATCTCTCGGACGTATACAGAAGCTAACCATGGAGCAGTCCTCTTACTCTTCACGGGGATGAAATGGGCACTCTTAGTAAGTCTATCTACTATAACCCAAATTCCCGTATTACCCTTCCTTGATCTTGGTAATCCATCCACAAAGTCCATCGAGACACTTTCCCATTTCCATAGTGGAACCTCCAATGGGTAAAGCAACCCACCGGGTTTCTTTTGCTCCGCTTTTACTTGTTGGCACACCAAGCATCTAGTGACATACTCGGCCACATCTTTCTTCATGCCGGCCCAGAAGTAAACTCGTCTCATGTCCAAGTACATCTTGTCCCCGCCGGGATGAATGGTCAACTTCGAACGATGTGCATCATCAAGAATGGTCTTCCTTAGGTCATCATCATTTGGTATACAAAGTCTACCGTCCCTACGTAACCAACCCTTATCATCTAGGGTATACCTACGGAGATGGCTCGATGACTCCCCTCCTTTGAGCTTTTCTTCTAACTCAACCAACTGTGGGTCGTCTCGCTGTGCCTCGCCGATCCATCCCAAAAGCGTAGGTCTGACCTCCAAGGATGCTAGCTAACTGGGTACAAAATCACTGGATGGTCTAAAGTCAAAGGTAGAGATAAACTCTAAGCTACTTCGCTCGACAAACAAAGGGCTCCATGTCAACTTGTTCCTACTCAAAGCATCTGCCACAACGTTGACCTTGTCAGGGGTATATGCTATCTCGAAATCGTAGGACGCCAAGAACTCCATCCACCCTAACATATCTCCCTTCCCTGGAGACCACATGCCCTAAATTCCTCACTTCTTTCCTCCAAAAATGGTATCTTGGAGAACTTAGCTTTAAGCTGGTGCACTTGTAGGGACCCTAAGCTTTCCCTAAGATGTAGGGCATGCTCTTCTCTGCTTCTAGAGAAAACCAGGATATTATCCCATGTAAAATCGTCACAACTATCCATCTCTCACGCAGACCATCCTAGTCGAATTCGACATCCCCCAAGTGCAAGCCCCAAAGGCCTAAACCAATATCAGACAAACACCCAAGGGATACCTCCTTCGAATTCAGACGACCTACGTGAGATGATACTAGTAAGACGGTCAATCAATTGAGCACTTGAACGACTTTGGCTGTCTTTGCCAGTCTTGCTCCAAAACTACCGCTGATTACATAATGGGCTTTGCTTAATCTATTAAGCACATACGAAAACTTATTTCGCGCCTATGGGTAAACCCCGCACTTTATCAACGACGTCTCCATACTCACGGACCACACAAACAGATTCCTAATCATCGTTAGATGCGTCAGAAGATTCTAGGTAGCTAAGCATCACTAAACCCCTAGGGTCGCAAGAAATATGAGGGCTTTTCTATAACGAATCAATAGTCTAACTACCCTCCTTTCACAATCTAGGATGCCACCCCGCTTGGCTAGCCAATCCACCCCTAGAATCAAACTATAGCCCGTGAAACCAAGGACAAAGGCGTTGCATTCAAACTCAACGCCCAAGATAAACACTCTCAAATCCCGACAAATCATAGAAAGATGAGCCGAACCACCAATAGGATTTGAGACTACTAAGGGATCAGTAACTAGACTAGTATCAAGGTGTCGTGTTTCAACTAATGATGTAGGAATAAACGAATGCGATGCGCCTGAATCGAAAAAGGTACGGACAGGATGATCAAACAGAAAAACTAAGCTTTCAACAGAAATGGTTCTACCTCGTTCTTGCAGCGGTGGGACCGCGAGAGCCTGAACTTGTCCCCTTGCCTGCCCTGGTGCCATAAGAGCCTACACCTGTCCTCCCGAGGTAGACCCTGCCCTCTGCCCCTTCTTTGGGCAGTCCTTCACTAGATGTCCCGCTTCGCCACAGTGAAAACAGTCAGTCTTCTTTTTCTTTCTGCAATCCTTGCTGAGATGGCCTGGTGTCCCACAGTTAAAGCATCTTTTCTTTCCCTTGCCATTATTGTCTTTACCAACCTTCTTGTTTTGCTGTTGTGGATTCTTCTGATCCCCTTTCTTCTCGGGTGCCTTATTAGCATTAGCGCCTTTCTCCTCGTGCATGAGTGCCATGTCTACTAGCTTCTCAAAGGTGGCCCCCATAGGGATGTGGGTCATAGCCAACCCTTGCAATGGCTCATTCAGGCCATTAACGAACCTCAGAGCCTTCTTCTCTGGCGTGTTCACTAAATCTAATCCAAACCTTGCCAATTGGTTAAATTTGTTGACGTACTCTTTCACTGATAGATTTCCCTGCTTCAATGTCAAGAACTTTTCCATGTATAGATTCTCCTCTGCCCTTGAGAGAAACTTTGCCTCAAACCTACGTCTGAAATCCGCCCAAGAATCAACAGGACGCTCCCCATTAGTGACCTCCTACCAAAACGAGGCCTCTCCCTTCATTAACCAAGCTGCTAATTTGACTTTCCTCCCTTCTTCTACTTTAAAGATTTCTAGCAATTCTTCCACCTCCTTAAGCCAATCTCTAGCTTCCACAAACGTTTCTAACCCTTGAAAAGGTTTTCCACCCATAGCTTTAAATTCCTTGCATGTCTTTGCAAAAGTATCAGCGCGAGGAGGAGGAGGAGGAGCGGGTGCAACTGGTGGTGGAGGAACATTGGCTGGACCTGCAGCGGCCCTAGCCTCTAATAACCTCCTATACCATCCTGGTATCGTTACACCATCCGGAAGGTTAAGATCTTCAGCCATGCTAAAACGAAAAAGGAAAGATTCAAAATGGAGAATTCGAAAGATAAAGATATATGGCTATTGGGGATTATGTTTTTCATAAAAACTTTCCTCTTTAAATTACTCATCAAGACATGTTTTTGAAAATACTTCTTCCAAAAATACTTTAGAAAAATAGTTTTTCTAAAAAAATTATCTGTTCTGGTAACCTTAAGATCTGATACCACGTGTAACACCCCATGTCCATTAATGTCACTCACAAAGGGAATGCATTAACTTCCATGGAGGTTTTAAGTGAATATAGAACAGAAAAATTACAACAAGACAGATAATAAGTAGTACTTGGAAATCTAAAACTTTATTTCATTGCAGCGGAAATTAAACATGTTTGTTACATCATAAAACCATAAATCAGAGTCAAGTACAATATCCATCTTGATAAAACAAAATACATAATCCCATTACATAAATAGCCATTAAAGAAGATAACAAGCTGGACTTTACTTCAACGGTCCAAGCTTTCCAAAAGAGAGATAAAGCAATCCAATCAAACTCCGCTAGAGCTGGGTCCACCCTGAGGACCTGGAGGGGGGAAAGAGATAGAAATAGAGGGGGTCAGACATAAAGTCTGGCGAGTATGATAATTCTAACAATACTATTATCAAAATAACTAGACTAAGGCATAAGCTGGAAAGCAAGGAAATGTCTATGAACTATTGGGTATGGAAGAGCAGATAAAGATAACGTTAAAGGCACACCTAATACTAACGAATAATTACTACACTGCACCACACCAGTCACCCTAGAGGTTGATCCCACTTGCTTCACTTAGAAATTTTATAAATAACTTCGTGTACCCCTAGCTGACTACATAGGTGCTGCCTGCCCCTATCTCCGCTAGGTGTACCCCTAGAGGTTGATCCCCCTCACCGAACTTAGAAATTATATAAATAACTTTGTGTACCCCTAGCTGACTACATAGGTGCCGCTTGCCCCTATCTCCGCTAGGTGTACCTGTAGTGACCCGAAAATCCGGTCCAATTTGAGCTGACTAAATAACACAAGCCCAACCCCAAATTGCACTAGAAATTCAAGAAACTAATAGAAAGAAGATAGAGGGTGAGGATAGATAAGATAGAAACTTAGAATAGAAGAAGAAGAAGACAACAACAACAACATCAGAGTAACACGAATCTCACAGCGGAACGAATAAAATATAACATAATTTTTGAAATACAAAGTTATAACTGTTTATACATACCATTTTCAGAGTACAACATATAACATCACAGCGGAATAAATAATAGCTATCGACTGCTGAAGCCTCCTGCTCCAAGCTCTCCAAGTGCATCTGTAAATCCCGACTACTTGACTGCCCGTACAAATTTAGGCACCCAAGAGTTTAGGGAAGACAAAACAAATAAACTCCGGGTCAGTCATGTGACTGGTGTGAGTAAACTCAAATCATTTAAACAGGTATATGATATCTCATAAGACCACGCCGTGAATACGGAACGGGTTTTTACCTTATGAGAATCCAAACATCTTTGAAAAGCAATATCATTCTGATATTATGATAATGTCTAAATACAAATAGATATCAGTCTAGTAGAAACGCTTGCACCTCACGTTCTACATATATAGTATACAATCAAAACCGTAGGTGCGTATTGGATGATTGGGTTTCCAACTATGACAAGGTATGGAATCACCTTCCGATCAGTGTACTCTAGGAACGATACACTGGAGTTCAACAAGAACATCTTGCAACTCAGCCACACATGACCGACCACTCATTTCGCTTGAGTGTATCGAATGTACATCACCAACGGTCGGGATCAGCAACCGTTTCCCGTATATATATGGGACAGCATTGATAGATTAAAGAAGCAAATGAATATTCTCTAGATAGGTGATTATACACCCTACTTCAGTGCGACCGACTTAGCCATGCTGCCTGCCCGATTTTTGTCATTTACCAGATGTGAGGCTAGAAGCTACGCTTACTTTCCCTTCATTGATAACACGATCACTTTGAATGCCACATTATCAGATCCGTTAATCATTAGTTGGATCTGCACAAATAGATTCTGGATATTATGCGAAGGGAATAAATCCGTTGGCCACCATATATATTTGTACAGTCCAACTCTTTCGATCATTGGAACTATTCTGTCAGACATTCGTCCATATACGTTCGTTCTGGGACTGAACGAAACCGAAGGCACTATTCTGTAAACAGGACAGCCCTTGCACTTTACTCCGTCTTCAATTTCTTCATTGTATTTGATCACAACTCTTATGTCGATACGGAGTGGTTCTTCGGATAATAATCCAACCGGTCTCTCCATATTAACAACGTAAAATGGTCAAAACTTCGATAGTCTGTGATTTAACTATCAAATGAAAATATGTCGGTGTACAAACAACGATCTTAATTCCAAATGGAATTATCGATCCAATCATCAATCATATATATATATATATTCATATTTCCTTATTTTCTAAAACTAGAAAATATACATTTTCAACACTGGAAAACATTTCCAATCCTCATTTACGCATCACTATCATTCCACAACAATTAGTCCCTAACTGTAAACTAGTAAGAGAACAATTCTCTAAGTATAAACCCCGAAGGCCGAAACCAACATCAGATCAACACTCGGAAAAATATTCAACTTACTAATCTCTAGTCAGTTTCTAATTTTTGTTTAACTTCACTTCTTAATTTCTATATTCGATTAACCCCTTTTTATAAACTACGTTTGATTAACTCCTTTTGATAAACTACGTTTTCCGTTACAACTATTTCCCTTTTTTTAACGTTTACTTACCGTTACAAATATTTCCTATTTACAACTTCTATTTACCGTTACAAATATTTCCTATTTACAACTTCTATTTACCGTTACAAATATTTCCTATTTACAACTTCTATTTACCGATACAAATATTTCCTATTTACAATTCTATTTACCGTTACAAATATTTCCTATTTACAACGGTTTATTTATCTTCTAAATAAATATTCCTTATTTCTGTTTATTTTCTAAATAAATATCCCTTTTATAAAACTCTATTTGTTTTATCAACATTTTTTCCTTTTATAAAACTCTATTCGTTTTATAAATACTTTCCTTTTATAAAACCGTGTTCGTTTTATAAATAATTTCCTTTTTTAAAATCCTGTGATTTTATAAAATTCCTTTTATTTCAATATTGTTGAAATATTCCTTTTTACAACTCAGGGTTTCTTATGATATTCAAAATATCAAACAACGATGATCAATATCGTTCTAACATCCATAATCAATAACAGATTATAAATCACACATATATCACAATATATGAAAACAGTAAAATAATTGTTGAGGAACCCAGTCGGATTCCTCCAACCTGTCTCCCTGCATCCACAGATGTTACACAGTATAATATATATCATATTTCATTTTGAAATGAAATATCCTGCTGTACAGAACCATATTTGATTAACAGTAAATAGATTAACTATAACTACGTTTTCAATCAAATCTATTTAACAGTCCAGTTTAACAATCAATATACAGCAGTCAACAAAATAAAGTACAATTTATATAAAAATATAAATTGAGGAGAGTTAGTGAGTTTTACTCACATTGCGCGTTAACCGTCAAATAACGGTTTGCGTTATTTGATTGCGACGGAAAATTTATTTCACCATAAATTGTAACGAGCTCGGATGGACTTCCAGTCAGTCCCATCGTGTAGTGTCCGTCCATACGATCCCAACGCAACTTACGGTTCGTCCATCTGATATCGTATGAAATAGATATACAGTTTTAATGTACAATACATTTTTAATTTAAATTAAAACTTAATAATATTAATTAGATTGGGCCTCACATTTCTTATTTCTCGGCCCACCTTCCTCCTATAGCCCGTAACCCCTTTGAACCCGTCTTCCTCAATGACACTATTGGCTCCAGGTACTCAAAAGAAAACCAGGCCATTACCCCCTCTTTACCCTGTACCGCAACCTTCATCTCACCATAAATCCGAAAACGAACACCACCATTAAGCTTCTCTCGACACTCTCTTCACCTCAAGCCCTACACTCTCGAACTCGCACCCCCATTTCAAAACCTGTCTGCTAGTGGAAAACGCACCACCACAGTTTACATCACCAACTTTGAACCTCCCCCTTCTTAATGCATGCATAACATCAGTTTATTTTCTTTGTTGAAATTGCGGTACCTCCATCCAGAACGCTGCGAGCTGAACAGGGTTGTCACTACTAGCAACAGCACCTGCCTCTCCTCCTTTAAAATGCGACTCCTGCTTCGGTAACATACCCCATGCGCGCCCAACACTTCTCCAGACTTTCAACCTACCCGCGAGAGCTCCTATTCGTTTAAAGTCAATTTCAGTGTTCGGTGCATTCACAGAATGGTCCTACTCTGATTTGTTAGAAAGGAGGCGGAAAAATTTAGAAGAAGACTGAAAGCATAGGGGGTGTTTTCGAAAGAGAAGAGAGAAAAGATTTGCTGAGAAGTAAGCTGATGAACCATCCTTTCTCTTGTAAGAAATGAAAGAAAACAAATATAATACATATCGCTTTTACTCAACCCTTAAGCGTTGCAAGAAACACGTCATTGTACTGATAAGAGAGGACGTGGGCGTCACTATACTTTGCATTGATCATGAACTACGTGGGCGAGACAATACTTCTAAATTTAAAAATATTTTTCATATGGTACACGATGCCATGTGTTCCCACTTGCAAGTGCACCCGCGCTTATTAATTTTGTACTTATCCATCCTTCATTTTAGTTTGATTTTTCAAGGTAAAAGAATATATAGTATTCCCCTAGTTACGTAGATATACCAACTAAATTTTTCTAAAAAGAAGTAAGAAGGCATCAACAACTTGGTTATCAATAAGAAAGATGTACATGTTCTATATAGTTCCCTTTTGGAATCTGGTGATCTATCTTTAATGCAACCGAGTCAACTTGGTTGACATATATACATATGTAGACGGTGATTTTTAGTGTGGGCGCATGTATGATATATCATAATAGGAAGTTTGGTTTTGAAACAAAAGTTTAGCGGTACCCCCTATATAAAATTTCGTTCCTAATCAGAATGCTACGGACGAAAATAAAAACACCGTCATATTCAGCAAAGTGCCACGAACCCAAAGATATAATAATATCGGTAGGTGGACTCATATTTTGAAACTTCAAAATCTTGATTTCAGGGTGCGAAATACTTCAAACAAAAAGTCTCTTATTAAATTAATTAAAAATTACAGTAAAATTCTAAAAATTAAATTATCACTACTTCCCAAAAGAACCTTGTCTAAATTCAAACCCGATCTCTAGTTATATTGAATAAACCGATATGGTCAATAAACGATTCTATAGCGACTATTTTAAAATTTGATTTGGACATATCTCAAAATCTACACAACGAAATCCCGATTTTTCTCTTCCACTAGAAAGATATACTCCACCAGCTCCGTGCGTTTCTTGTTTCACAGAAATCCATTTTAAAACGAACTCTGTACATTCAGTTGAAGTTCGAATCGCCAAATTACGAACTGCAGTGCCATTTCGAGCTAGTTTATAATTATATTATAAACTATACGTTCAAACTGCTGTTTATAAAATATATTTGTTATTCAAATTAAATTCCAAACTGAATTATTCCTTATATAAAATCCAATTCACACTGTATTGTGAATTCAGCTATTTTGACTATTTCGACACTATAATATATTATTATATTATAATTATCAATTAAATATTTAACATTATTTTAATTCCAGTTATCGATATCGCCAAAACGATATTTAAATAATTAAATTAGTTAATTATCCAACGGTCAGAAATGCGGGTCATTACAATCTTCCCCACTTAAAATAATTTCGTCCTCGAAATTGCTAAGGTAGTGGACGACCCTATCTACTGGGTAAAAATATATCTGTTTACCTCTTATCTTCGGTTTCAATTGAACCAATTAATATCGACTAAAATATTAATTCATTCCGACTAGCTAAATTTTCAAAAAATTTGAAAATTTTCTAATACTTTAAATTTTCGAAAAATTTCGCCATAACCTCCTTTGTACAGCACTATCGGTAAAACTCCAACTCGCCTCTCTAGGCCTTCTCCAACCCAAAAGAAAATCTAACAGCCAAGCGGCTTGCCAATTCGGCTCATCAAAATCTCAAACTTATATGAAATATAAACTTGTACCTTTTTGTCGGGCCTACCATTATATCATTTCCATCGATTAACACCCTGCATATACCAATGTCATACTAATCTAACTTCGATTAGTTTATATCCTCAACTCAAACCATTCGCTTATACTTAAGTCGAATTTCATTTAAACTCCAATATCCAATTTCAACTCTTGGTTTATCAACTTAATTTCATTCAGATTAGTTCAATCCAGTTTTAATTTCTATAATCCAATCCAGTTTTAATTTAACTTAGTTCAAGTTAAATTCAAATTTATTATTCACTTTCACTATTTTAACCCATTTAACTTCATAAGTTAAATTTAGATTTCAAATTTCAAATCCCTGTGTTTATTCAAATCACTTGAAATCATAATAACAATTCAAAATCCTTCGAATTCCTGAATAACTTGTTTTTGCAAAACAATTTCAAAAAAAAATCTTTGTAGTAATCCGTCACTTTAGAAACTCGAAAATGACACTGATGATGCGGCCGCACTCATCAGAATTATTTTCCAGCCATCAAAGTAAGTTCAATACTATATTTCTTTCGAAAATCATTTCTAAACACTTTCATTTTGAAAACATTTCAAAATCTCCCAGGAACTTAAATTTTCCTTATTTTAATTTCAATTCTGTTTTAACTTCAGATTTAATTCAACTTATTTCATATACTTACTTATATGAATTCTGATTAGTTATTTATAACCATTTCACTTTTATAATCTTACTCGATTATAATAACAACCATCACAACCAATTATACTATGTTAATTTCAAAACGTACCATGTCGGTTCATCGTGTTCAAGTGTTTATAAAACTCCTACCGATACAGTGGATCAAACTGATCGACCAGAATTTATAAGCCACTCAACCAATAAATCTCCACAATATAAAACCACTTTATGTTAACTAACAAATACGTACTCGTATATATACACTCAAACTCAGTCTAGGATATTACTAATCCCATCTCTACTGAATCACGCCACAGAGCCAAGGTATTAACTAAACCAATGCTCTGATACCAAATGTAGTGACCCGAAAATCCGGTCCAATTTGAGCTGACTAAATAACACAAGTCCAACCCCAAATTGCACTAGAAATTCAAGAAACTAATAGAAAGAAGATAGAGGGTGAGGATAGATAAGATAGAAACTTAGAATAGAAGAAGAAGAAGACAACAACAACAACATCAGAGTAACACGAATCTCACAGCGGAACGAATAAAATATAACATAACTTTTGAAATACAAAGTTATAACTGTTTATACATACCATTTTCAGAGTACAACATATAACATCACAGCGGAATAAATAATAGCTATCGACTGCTGAAGCCTCCTGCTCCAAGCTCTCCAAGTGCATCTGTAAATCCCGACTACTTGACTGCCCGTACAAATTTAGGCACCCAAGAGTTTAGGGAAGACAAAACAAATAAACTCCGGGCCAGTCATGTGACTGGTGTGAGTAAACTCAAATCATTTAAACAGGTATATGATATCTCATAAGACCACGCCGTGAATACGGAACGGGTTTTTACCTTATGAGAATCCAAACATCTTTGAAAAGCAATATCATTCTGATATTATGATAATGTCTAAATACAAATAGATATCAGTCTAGTAGAAACGCTTGCATCTCACGTTCTACATATATAGTATACAATCAAAACCGTAGGTGCGTATTGGATGATTGGGTTTCCAACTATGACAAGGTATGGAATCACCTTCCGATCAGTGTACTCTAGGAACGATACACTGGAGTTCAACAAGAACATCTTGCAACTCAGCCACACATGACCAACCACTCATTTCGCTTGAGTGTATCGAATGTACATCACCAACGGTCGGGATCAGCAACCGTTTCCCGTATATATATGGGACAGCATTGATAGATTAAAGAAGCAAATGAATATTCTCTAGATAGGTGATTATACACCCTACTTCGGTGCGACCGACTTAGCCATGCTGCCTGCCCGATTTTTGTCATTTACCAGATGTGAGGCTAGAAGCTACGCTTACTTTCCCTTCATTGATAACACGATCACTTTGAATGCCACATTATCAGATCCGTTAATCATTAGTTGGATCTGCACAAATAGATTCTGGATATTATGTGAAGGGAATAAATCTGTTGGCCACCATATATATTTGTACAGTCCAACTCTTTCGATCATTGGAACTATTCTGTCAGACATTCGTCCATATACGTTCGTTCTGGGACTGAACGAAACCGAAGGCACTATTCTGTAAACAGGACAGCCCTTGCACTTTACTCCGTCTTCAATTTCTTCATCGTATTTGATCACAACGCTTATGTCGATACGGAGTGGTTCTTCGGATAATAATCCAACCGGTCTCTCCATATTAACAACGTAAAATGGTCAAAACTTCGATAGTCTGTGATTTAACTATCAAATGAAAATATGTCGGTGTACAAACAACGATCTTAATTCCAAATGGAATTATCGATCCAATCATCAATCATATATATATATATTCATATTTCCTTATTTTCTAAAACTAGAAAATATACATTTTCAACATTGGAAAACATTTCCAATCCTCATTTACACATCACTATCATTCCACAACTATTAGTCCCTAACTGTAAACTAGTAAGAGAACAATTCTCTAAGTATAAACCCCGAAGGCCGAAACCAACATCAGATCAACACTCAGAAAAATATTCAACTTACTAATCTCTAGTCAGTTTCTAATTTTTGTTTAACTTCACTTCTTAATTTCTATATTCGATTAACCCCTTTTTATAAACTACGTTTGATTAACTCCTTTTGATAAACTACGTTTAAAGTTACAACTATTTCCCTTTTTTTAACGTTTACTTACCGTTACAAATATTTCCTATTTACAACTTCTATTTACCGTTACAAATATTTCCTATTTACAACTTCTATTTACCGTTACAAATATTTCCTATTTACAACTTCTATTTACCGTTACAAATATTTCCTATTTACAACGGTTTATTTATCTTCTAAATAAATATTCCTTATTTCTATTTATTTTCTAAATAAATATCCCTTTTATAAAACTCTATTTGTTTTATCAACATTTTTTTCTTTTATAAAACTCTATTCGTTTTATAAATACTTTCCTTTTATAAAACCGTGTTTGTTTTATAAATAATTTCCTTTTTTAAAATCCTGTGATTTTATAAAATTCCTTTTATTTCAATATTGTTGAAATATTCCTTTTTACAACTCAGGGTTTCTTATGATATTCAAAATATCAAACAACAATGATCAATATCGTTCTAACATCCATAATCAATAACAGATTATAAATCACACATATATCACAATATATGAAAACAGTAAAATAATTGTTGAGGAACCCAGTCGGATTCCTCCAACCTGTCTCCCTGCATCCACAGATGTTACACAGTATAATATATATCATATTTCATTTTGAAATGAAATATCCTGCTGTACAGAACCATATTTGATTAACAGTAAATAGATTAACTATAACTACGTTTTCAATCAAATCTATTTAACAGTCCAGTTTAACAATCAATATACAGCAGTCAACAAAATAAAGTACAATTTATATAAAAATATAAATTGAGGAGAGTTAGTGAGTTTTACTCACATTGCGCGTTAACCGTCAAATAACGGTTTGCGTTATTTGATTGCGACGGACAATTTATTTCACCATAAATTGTAACGAGCTCGGATGGACTTCCAGTCAGTCCCATCGTGTAGTGTCCGTCCATACGATCCCAACGCAACTTACGGTTCGTCCATCTGATATCGTATGAAATAGATATACAGTTTTAAAGTACAATACATTTTTAATTTAAATTAAAACTTAATAATATTAATTAGATTGGGCCTCACATTTCTTATTTCTCGGCCCACCTTCCTCCTATAGCCTGTAACCCCTTTGAACCCATCTTCCTCAATGACACTATTGGCTCCAGGTACTCAAAAGAAAACCAGGCCATTACCCCCTCTTTACCCTGTACCACAACCTTCATCTCACCATAAATCCGAAAACGAACACCACCATTAAGCTTCTCTCGACACTCTCTTCACCTCAAGCCCTACACTCTCGAACTCGCACCCCCATTTCAAAACCTGTCTGCTAGTGGAAAACGCACCACCACAGTTTACATCACCAACTTTGAACCTCCCCCTTCTTAATGCATGCATAACATCAGTTTATTTTCTTTGTTGAAATTGCGGTACCTCCATCCAGAACGCTGCGAGCTGAACGCTGCGAGCTGAACAGGGTTGTCACTACTAGCAACAGCACCTGCCTCTCCTCCTTTAAAATGCGACTCCTGCTTCGGTAACATACCCCATGCGCGCCCAACACTTCTCCAGACTTTCAACCTACCCGCGAGAGCTCCTATTCGTTTAAAGTCAATTTCAGTGTTCGGTGCATTCACAGAATGGTCCTACTCTGATTTGTTAGAAAGGAGGCGGAAAAAATTAGAAGAAGACTGAAAGCATAGGGGGTGTTTTCGAAAGAGAAGAGAGAAAAGATTTGCTGAGAAGTAAGCTGATGAACCATCCTTTCTCTTGTAAGAAATGAAAGAAAACAAATATAATACATATCGCTTTTACTCAACCCTTAAGCGTTGCAAGAAACACGTCATTGTACTGATAAGAGAGGACGTGGGCGTGACTATACTTTGCATTGATCATGAACTGCGTGGGCGAGACAATACTTCTAAATTTAAAAATATTTTTCATATGGTACACGATGCCATGTGTTCCCACTTGCAAGTGCACCCGCGCTTATTAATTTTGTACTTATCCATCCTTCATTTTAGTTTGATTTTTCAAGGTAAAAGAATATATAGTATTCCCCCAGTTACGTAGATATACCAACTAAATTTTTCTAAAAAGAAGTAAGAAGGCATCAACAACTTGGTTATCAATAAGAAAGATGTACATGTTCTATATAGTTCCCTTTTGGAATCTGGTGATCTATCTTTAATGCAACCGAGTCAACTTGGTTGACATATATACATATGTAGACGGTGATGTTTAGTGTGGGCGCATGTATGATATATCATAATAGGAAGTTTGGTTTTGAAACAAAAGTTTAGCGGTACCCCCTGTATAAAATTCCGTTCCTAATCAGAATGCTATGGACGAAAATAAAAACACCGTCATATTCAGCAAAGTGCCACGAACCCAAAGATATAATAATATCGGTAGGTGGACTCATATTTTGAAACTTCAAAATCTTGATTTCAGGGTGCGAAATACTTCAAACAAAAAGTCTCTTATTAAATTAATTAAAAATTACAGTAAAATTCTAAAAATTAAATTATCACTACTTCCCAAAAGAACCTTGTCTAAATTCAAACCCGATCTCTAGTTATATCGAATAAACCGATATGGTCAATAAACGATTCTATAGCGACTATTTTAAAATTTGATTTGGACATATCTCAAAATCTACACGACGAAATCCCGATTTTTCTCTTCCACTAGAAAGATATACTCCACCAGCTCTGTGCGTTTCTTGTTTCACAGAAATCCATTTTAAAACGAACTCTGTACATTCAGTTGAAGTTCGAATCGCCAAATTACGAACTGCAGTGCCATTTCGAGCTAGTTTATAATTATATTATAAACTATACGTTCAAACTGCTGTTTATAAAATATATTCGTTATTCAAATTAAATTCCAAACTGAATTATTCCTTATATAAAATCCAATTCACACTGTATTGTGAATTCAGCTATTTTGACTATTTCGACATTATAATATATTATTATATTATAATTATCAATTAAATATTTAACATTATTTTAATTCCAGTTATCGACATCGCCAAAACGATATTTAAATAATTAAATTAGTTAATTATTCAACGGTCAGAAATGCGGGTCATTACAGTACCCCACTACCCACTTTCGATCGGCTCCCTACTCGTAGATACCCGTGCTGGCCCCACAGTGGGGTGTATCACTCCCCTAAAGTGGCAACCCGATACAACTTGAGAATGCACGACTTATACCTACATGATGCAACAACGTCTTACCTACCAGCCCGGGTCGACACACGCATATGAAACCCGTTGGACTTGCGTTGCCACCGCTACCCCGTTTGGCCTCTTATAGTCAAGCCCAATATGCGTGTCCCGTCCTCGACTTGGGTCAAGCCCATAAAGATACGTTTGGGATACTGGTTGAAATGGGCCCCCACAAGCTATCCACCTAAGCTTGTCCCCACTAGTATATCCCACTTAACCCTCTTCTTAGTCATGTTCATTCACATGTGTGTTTGGTTAAGTCTTACTAATCGTATTTCAAAAGCCACTAAAGGCAACCACTAGATTCCTCATGCCACCCAAGGCACCTACTTAACCCCCATGTCCCACCTTACATGTTTATCTGGTTAAGTATTTCTTAATTCATTCAGGCCATAACCTCATAAAGACCTCTCACATTAGACAGGCATTTATGGCAGCTGGATTTGCCGGGCGGGTCCGGGCAGTCTTACACCATAAAAGAGTCTAACCTCGTGTCTTTACAACTGCTTTGCTTTAATTTGGGACTAGGACCTCTCACATTGGGCTGACATTTGTGACTACTGGATTTGCCGGTCGGGTCCGGGCAGGTTTACGTAAAAAACAAGTCCAACCTCGTGTCCTAAGCATTGATTAACACTTATAATCTTTTACCCCAGTTTTAAATATATCCCTATTCAAATAATTAATTAATTCCAAATTTAATGATGTCCATAATTGACTCAATTATGGCCATCCACTTATGGTATGCAAAATCATATCAATTGCACCCCAATTTCTTAATATTAAATCCTTAATATTACCCCTACCCCACGTTATACGTTCGCTTATTCAACACAAAATATACGTTAGATAGTCTAACTCATAGCACAAAGATAAATTATCACAACATATAGACAAATAAAATAGATCTAAACATAATAAGGGTGAAACTTGCATAAAACTACACATGTTATGGATCTAAAGGTGTCAACTTGTTTGGTTAAATGTCACAATTTAAATGATATGATCATAACCCAAATTCATGTATAAACTTGCATATGGGGTTTTATGCAACATAATGATGGTGTGAACTAGCATCTAACACATAGAACTCACCCATGTCATAGCATAATTCTAGATCTAAATAGATGTCATGGCATATGTTCATAATCTTTACTAATCAATCTAAACTTGCATACATGATTTGTCATATAAATCAACATAGCTTAAATAATATCAACATTATGATTTGATCAACATGAACTAATTAGCATAGATAATAACATCACGACTTTATAACATGTATGATTTATCACAACTTAGCATAGAAAATTACTACCTATACAATATCATCATAGCATGATTTACAACATATAGGATATCATCATCACATAACATAGGATTTACAACATACATGATAGCATAAGGTTTACAACAACATATATGACAATCCACATCATTCACTTATAATCCATTCATAACTTAATCTAATTAGTTTAATAATAATCTTGTTAAGATCATCATACTCACAATTAGAGAAGAAAGAGAGTCTTGATTTGCTTTAGAGTTGAGTAGAATTAGGGTTTTGATTAGCTTTCTTCCTTCTTAGTTTGCGGCGGCTACACTGAGTTCCATGGCGGCGATATGACGGTGGCTATTCTATTTTTCATGTGAATTAGAGTGAGAGACTACCTAGGTATTTATAGAGTTTAGGATTTATTTAGACCGTCAGATCAACTCAGAACTAACCTGAACCGTTAAATTAGCCAACTCAGCCCTAAAGACACATCAGCAGCTCAAGATTGGGCTCAGCCAAACCCTAGCCGACCTGACCAGGTCGACACCCAGGTCAACTACGCAATCGACCTGGTCCCTGGGGTGTCGACTGCCCAGTCGACTCCCCAGTCGACCTGGGTGCTGGGCGGGAAATTTCCCGCCTAGCCTGTTTGACTTCGAATTTTGAATTTTAAATTTTCTGAAACTTCCGTTGGCCATATCTCCTTCATTCGAAGTCCAATTCACGCAAACTCGGACTCTATTTCAACCAGAATTCCGAGACAAACACAATGGCGCAACCCGTTTCCCACAATTCTCACGTCTGAGATAAGTTATTCTTTAATTTGTGAATATTAATATTAACAGAATTACGGGGTGTTACACTAGTTCTCCTGGGTTTTCAAATATATATATATATATATATATATATATATATATGGAGGTTTATTGGACCACGTTTGCCGCAAAGATTAAGCATAGATATAGATCTACCACAAAATTCTCTTTGTTCTTCCCTAGATCTGTGAGTGGAATATCATTTACTTAGG